>OY728122.1:1167984871-1170484871 GCA_963277665.1 Viscum album | reverse complement strand
AAACATGATAAAAATATAAATTTGATTTTATAATATTTTAACTAAAAATTCACAATGAAATTTTAATGAAATATTTCCATTGAAATTAACGAGGAATAAAATTTAAAAAAATATTTATTATATAATTAAAAACATTCATAACTGAATTTTTATCATAATGGGCTTAGATTAAATATATCATTGACCAAATAGAAAATATGTTCAATTTTTATTTAATAACATTTTCGTCGTCATTTTAAATACTAAAGAGAGGAAAATGTAAATAATAAATAAAAATTAAATGAATAAATATTAGAGATGTAAATATATAGGGATTAATATAATATATATATATATATATATAATTTCCCATAAATTAAATTTTAAATGGATAATCCCAAAAAGAAATGAAATTTTAAGATAAATCCATTACTGGTGTGGTCAAATTTGAAACCTAACCACCATAAATGAAATAACATCTATGAAAAAAATAAATATAAATAAAATAATGATATTATTAAAACAACATAAAATAGGGTAGTAGACACACCTTATAAAAGAACATAAAAATATTTCATATCATTGGTCACAAATAAGGTAATTTGGGAAGAATAAATCATTACCACTTGGTACAATCAGAATCCAAATCCATTTGATGAAATAATTTACATTTTGACATTTAATATTTTTAGTTAAGAATTATAAATGACATAAAATATTTAAGGATAATTATGTAAACCTCATAAACATAATTATGTTCCTTACATCAACCATGTCCCAAGGAAAATACTTTGAGATGAAGAACCCTTTCTCTAGGTCTTGTCAAGCTTTATATGTATTCAAAAATATAATATAAAAATTATATATATTTATATTATATTTTAATTAAAAATAAAAATAAATATCATACAATATATGATTTAATTTTAACATTTTATCACTAATTTATTAATAATTATTTATACAAATCATTATTCTAGGTGATAACTGTTTTATTTTGCATGAATGTTTCGATTCAGAACTTCTAGACATTTTTCTTTGATCATCATTAAATAACCTATATATTTTAAAAAAATTACGATAAATATGAAATTATTACATAGAATTTTATAACTTCTCAAAAAATGTGATTATTAAAGTTGAATTACATCACATTGTGGAGACGTTAAAATGTTCACCCACATGCGTGTTGATTCCACATTTCGATGGATAGAAAGAAAAAAACTGTAAATAATAACTCCCCATACTAGAATCATTATTATATTATATATATCATATATATTCATTAAATATATACCAATTAAAATCCATGTAAGGGTGAAACGAAAAGGAAATCACATCACTTCATAGTCACGGTAGTTCACACACAAACAAATGATGTTATCATTTTACAACAAATATAGATTTAACAAGTTAAGTAATATCATATAAATAAATAATAATAAATTTTTATTTAATATTATAAATTAAATTCAAATTCATCATTATAACCATCCAAGAAATATGGTGATAGTAAAATAACTGAATCTCTTCATGAGGACGTAGTACCCACGTGGAGACGAATGATGCCTTTATTTCCAATTTGATCGAAAATGAAATGAAAAAAGGATTTAAAAATGAAATTATTACATTTAAGTATATTTTAGATCTTTATATTACTATATAATCACATTTAGAGAATAATTTAAAGAAGGGTAATGATGTATTGAATGAAAACAATCAATTAATTGTTATACATCTATATTGGAAAACCCCATTTATCTTATATATTAAGCCTCTTACTAGTGTTATTTGGATCAAAAAACTACTCTATATTATGGGTTTGAATGAATGAACGGTATATTGGTAGGTATTGGCTATGGTATAATGATAATTCATTATGAGGATGACAGAAGAGTTGATATCATTTTATAATGGATGGTGATGAAAGAGCAGGAATTTTTTAGAAGATAAATATATACAAATTTAATTCTCAATAGAAATGCTTCCTAATTACTGTTAATATGAATATAAATATTAAAAGGTATAAATATCAGCATTAATTAATAGTTTTTACATGTTTTGGTGTTATTTTATACCTTAAATGTTAGATTTTCCCCTTCATTACCCAATTTTACCTTAATAGTAGTAACACATCTTTTATCCTATAAGGGTTTTATATTAACATATATGGTGAAAAGAGGATAAAAATAATACATGTTTGACATTTTACAATATATAAATTTCAAAAAATCACGTTGAAATAATTTTTGGATTTCAAAACATAAAAAATATATATTATAACATAAATTTCATTAAAGTCGTTATTAGGTATATTCAATAATTTTTAATTAAAAAAATGAATAACATATAAAATTTAAAATCTATAAACATTTAACATAATTTATAGATT
Organism: Viscum album; assembly: GCA_963277665.1. Lineage (NCBI taxonomy): Eukaryota > Viridiplantae > Streptophyta > Magnoliopsida > Santalales > Viscaceae > Viscum > Viscum album. The sequence goes on along the minus strand of OY728122.1, from coordinate 1,170,482,500 downwards.
TTAATTGCATATTAAAATAAATTAATACCAAATGAATACATAAAATACTATTTTTATTATATTAATAAATCATTTACATTTATTTTCATATTGATTTCACTAATACTGTATTGGAGTTATTATGGAATATATATAAATTATATCATCAATAATAATTAAAAACATATTACTATAATAAAAATAATTTATTAATATTACATGTAACAATTTATCACTAATCACAAAATTTTTTATCCTGATGAAAATATATTCTAGATTTTAATGAAAAATATATTAATGATGTGAAAACAAAGAGATTGAATTTTTTTAATTTTTGTAACATCAAATATTAAAAATTCCATTATTAATGTAAAATGAAAACCGAATATTTTATATTAAAATTTTTAATGGATATGGTTGAATTCATCTCATAAATTGTAATAAAATCATGTTTTCGGGTGATTTTGAGTCATTATGTCCTAGTTTCCATCATGTTTTACTCATTTTCTCTTTACTAGGTTGATATTTATTTACCACATATATTATTTATAATAACAAAAAATAAAAGTGGCATATTTGAAAATTTTAAACCTCTTAATTTAAAATGTGTAATAATTATTTTATTATTAATCATAACGAAGTGGAAATTTTTTTTAAAAAAATATGTGAAACAAAATAATATAATTTTTTTTTCAAAAAGGTGATTTATGGAAAGAAGTGAACATATATCAACATAAAAAATAGATACTATTCGAATAGAATTTATTAGATAATGTATAATGAAAGGAGAGTAATTTAAATTTCAAATTAATTAGTTTATTATATTAAAAGAAATTAAAAATTTATAAAATCATTATTTTTTATTATTTATCTAAAAATATACCAGTTAAAAAAATTAAAAATAATCATATTATAGCAGTTACATGTTCATTTCTAATATGATATTTTTTACTCAAATAAAATTTTAAATTATAGTATTATTTTATTTTATTTTTTTCATTAAAATTAATTAATAACCATATTTGTATAATAATTTTGATGTATAAAATGACATTAAAAAATGTTCAATTCTTATTTATTATAGAGTAATATATAAATTTTTTAAGAGTAAATAATATATATATATATATTTAATAATATGGTTTATCCAATTCATAACATTCAATTTAATGTTATTTTATAATATACCATGGTCTTTTTTTATTGGTGTTACATGTTATGAAATCTATTAAACATATACAAATTATTTGAATAGAAATATATTCTTAAATCATGTTGAGTTACACATAACAACCTATAAACCCACCAAGAGGCCTCCCCTGGAGGAAAACTAAAACAACGACATGACAACTACCAATGTCAAGATCCCATAACAACTATGAATAAAACCCACCTTAATGAGGATGATTCCCCCATGATAAAATGAAATGATCATGAGAACCTAAACCAAAACATCATAATTAGAGGGTAATGTGGGGGAAGAATAACATTATACTTATTAAGGAAGATAAAATCATTAATATTAATGGAAATAGTTCAAAAACACCTCCTCTCCCAGGGTTATAAATATGAAAATAAAATGAGTAAGTATATATTTAAAAATTAAAAATCCATGTTTGTTTCCTTCTGAATTTTGAAAAGTGGTGACCTATAAATCAATGGTCATTCATGTAAAAAATAAAAAAGAGGCACATCATGGAATATCACTAATCACAATGTGACATCCCAAACATGGTTAGGTCATGAAATTTACTAACTTGTCATCACTCAACACCACACCCTCTGTTTCTCCTTATATTGTGACCTCTATGATCAAGGAATTGGATAACTATAACTGGTATAACAAAACATTCATGATCCAGGACATCATGAAATGGCCTCTTGTATCACATATTAACCCTCATGATCTAAACTATGACACCACCCCTATTATGGTGTGATCTTCATGATCTACTATGTGTATCCTTTCCTTGCGATGGCCTTTAATATATGACACACAGGTTATGACATGAACAATTATCCTCACATCAAATGTCACTAAATCATTCATTATGTTTTCTAGAGGACAATAAATTATTTCTAACATCATAGTATGATACCCTTCACCAAATCATTATATCAATCTTTATAATATATTCCTCTACTAAATACATAATATGAAAGGGTTATAATTATGGAATGATAACATCCACCATGTCATGATCCTAAAAAATAAGTGGGTTTCCATTGATAAATACCTAAAACATATGGGTTATATTGATGAATTTATTCCATATGATATGATGTGATCTCTACAGACCCTTATGGTTAAACACCCAATAATCAAACACATTAAAACTCATACAAAAATTAACACATTATTTAATAGCTGGTAGTCCTAAAATGACCTACTTCCCATAGCTGTCATCCCAGAATTCACACCATGGTTGTACCTTTACACAAAACATGATTCTATGGATAACCTATTTTCATACCTTAATCACTCACCAATTATAACATAACAATCTACCTATAGAAAATATTTATATCAACACCACCCTATCCATACTCAAATAGTCAGTAGGGAACCCAAGACTCCCCTTGGGTCTCTAATAAAAACCAAAAACACATTCATGATATTTTATTACATTATAATTCCCAATAAAATATTCAATTCTCATAGAGTATATTTCTACACAACTCAATATTTTGGTTTCATTTTTAATAAACATCTATAAATTCTAAATTAATTATAGATTCCAATATAATTATTCGTTTCCTCAAGAATCACCAAATAAATTTTCCAAAATTATATTTCATTGATTAGAATCTAATATAATTCCTCTTTTTTAATTACATACTAATGGTGAAATAGATAAAGTTCCCACACTTGGGACCCCAATACACTAATGATTCCCAAAATCTCTAATTTATTAAATAAATAACATCCATAATACATGATAAAATGATCATAATGTGGGTACCACCTCACTATATCTAATAATATGGTATAACACTGGTATTATCTTCCCAAAAACCACACCTTGACAATAACTATTAACAAGTTCTCTCATACAAAACATTTCACACTTCAAGCGCCACACTAATCAATTCCATTATAATCCTTTTCATTGAAAAATATTTTACACTTTTGGGCATGGTACTCAGATATATCTCAAAATCACACTTTCAACATAGAGGTACAATATCCCTTTCTCATAAAAACCATAACATTACATTCTTTTTGGCATCAAACCAATCCAAAAACGAAAAGGGTACTATTTTCAACCAATAAAAATTTTTTCCCACCCCTTGGTTTCTCACATGATGTACGACAGGAAGAGGAGCCCCATTTCATGATGGATGAACCAAGGATCATCCACGGATAAGAGGTTCTGACGTTCCCTGTTCATGATACTGATCATTACCAGATTGAGCTGCAGTAGCTTCCAAGCCTCATTTTACACCTGAATTTTTAGAGTTTCTCCATGAGGTTGGATGATTTATAAAATTTATTTAACATTAACCAGTTATTAATTATTCTATGGTCTTATTTCCCTATTATAATGGATATATATCCTATGGGGTCGATCTATAGGTTTCAGTGGGAGCCGAGAAGTTTTTGGTGGATTAGAGGGAACCTCAATTCAGAATTTATGATCACATGATGTGTAATGGAACACAACATTTTGTTATCAAATTTGGGGAATATGAATTTTTTAGACTATACATTGTGTATTGGGGGTACACAACATGTATTGATACTAGTCCATGTGTTTGGAGACATGTACATACATTACATGTAAATGTACATGGTTGTGTGGATGTACATGACCATCAAAAATGGGAATGAGGTGTCAGAAATGGGAATATGATGGGGACATGTCCAAGTGGATAGATATAAAACACACTCTATGTACATAGGTTACATTCTATGTGGAAAAACAATTCCATCTATAGGTTTTTTAGATAGGACATGCCCCTGATATTGGACAGGGTCGAATATCATGTGATGAGAAATTCATTCCATGTATATACCAATATAGGAGACCTATACTATGAGGGTACATAGCTAGGGGAGACCATTGATAGACCTTTCATTTACAGTGGGTTCACTTACACTCCCCTTGTACAATTATCCCTTACGCATCACTATTTTCAAGGATCATATGGAGGTTGTGAGTAGCCACTCTAGTGTTGTATTCCACACTGGGTGTGGTGGTGGAAAACATTTCAGCATTTTAGATGCAACATAGGGCGAGGTTACTGGGTCACTGTATAGAAAATTATAGACTATTATTGGTTGAGTGGATTACATTGATCAATCCTCATGAGGGTAGAATTATGTATTTCAAACATAGAACATTATTGTGATCCCCTTGATAGGATGAGAACTGTTAAAGATGGTGTATCCCTCTTGGTGGTGGAGACCGGATCATATATCATTTCAAATTACCAAGGTAGGGTTCATTGTGTTTTTTCCCTTTATACATGGTCGGTAATCCTATATCTAGAATATTATCTCAGTAGGTTTTATAGTATCCTAAGTTATACAATTCCCCACATAGAAGGTGGTTTATATAGGGTATGAAATATCAAAGTGAGTACAAAACCCTACTCAATGGATGGTTCCAATGGGGTTTGAAAAATTGTCATTGTATGATCCCCTTCATTGAGGTTGGATTCAGATTTAGGATTTGGTATCTCCTAGTGGTCCTAAGCTTGAACCCCTATATGTGAAATGTGGATTGAGACTCGCTAGGGATTGGGGAATCCCCCAGTGGTACTGGGTGTTATCCCTTATATGAACAATACGATCTATATAGTTTTAAGTCAGGTTCATGGTATATCTTAAAGGTCTTCGGTTTGATCCCCTAATTGTGAGATGGTAGATTCAGTATTTCTAGAAGGGGTAGAGGATTCCCCCATCAGGAATGGGTGTAATACCATATCAGCATATCGAGATCTTCTGAGTGATAGTGTTACTTTTGTTGAAATACCTGATTAGTGTGATCTCTTGGATATATTCCACTTATGATGGTTGGGACGTTTAATCATCTTATTGATTCACAATGGAGTGTTTTCTCTTTTATATTCCATCAAATATTCTAGATTTATTCCTAATAGAGTTATATTTGTCATATGCACCATCATGGATCAAAGGATTGATATGTATGACTGATATCACTTGGAAAAGATCCATCTATGTTGGAAGGGCTTGTAGAGTGAGTTACATATGTTGAACAGTACAATTGATCCTCAAGTAGAGTCATATAGATAACTATTGGGTTGGGAGATCATGATTCATTCAGTATAAGTCATTTATTTTTGGTTGATTCTTGGTTTCCTAGGGCTGTATTCACAAATATTGATTGACACACCATATATAGATAACTAGACTATACATATATATCAATGGAGTAGATGACATTGAGTTTGTTATTCTCTATCGTTTAGGTTCCCTCAGGCTTGGGCTGGGCATACTGTTGAATTTTTATTACTCCGTTTTATTATGGGTTTTGGGTCTCCTATTGGGAATTGTTATAATCACCCTTGTATGGTAATTTACTACACATGTTGTGCCTTGGGTAAAATAAATGTCATTTTATGGAGTCCCAAGAGACCCCCGAGCAGGAAGATATTATTAATCTAGACATACTGAGGTGTATACCAGTTCTTGACCAAGTTGTATTCCAATGGTTTCATTTGACATCACTCCCCTCCTTCAAAGAAGGTTAAATAAATATATTGTTTTTGAATGGCTAATATTACACCCTTTTTATGATTTCATTATTTTGTTAGTAATATAACTGTTAGATAGGTTTATACAAGAATTTTTTGTTTTAGTTATTATCATCTATCCACTCTTTAGTATAGATGTATTTGGGTATGTCCATATAGGTACCATAAGATGACACCTCCCATGTGTGTGACATACCTACATGGTGTTTGATACCAGCCCCTAACCTATTAAAGGAATTCATGGAGAGTCATTTCATGGGAACCATTTGATCTAGTAATTATATAAAATGCTGAATATATATCTATTATATCAAAAAAATTTCTAAAACTCATCACATGTTTTCATTCAAAATTATGTGGTTTTTCATAACAATTTCACTACTATATTTTAAAGATTAATTAATTTATAAATGTATGATTAAGGATATTCTTGATTATCATTAAATATAATCTTATTTTATAAATATAATTCAACTGGACAAAAATATTATTATTTCATTTAGAAGTAATAATTTAGATACAAAATTTCATATTCTATGATATATATAAATTTCCAAAATTAGCTACATGATTCACCTACTTGAAATATCCATGTGACATTCATACATGACTAACCTATTTGAATTATCTATTTTAATAACTTATGAGAATATACTATGTGATTATCCTTTGTGAACCACATAAAATAATCACCAATATAAAAATCATGTATTTCAATTTGCCTATGTGGTTATGGAAATTATTATTTGATATTCTAAAAACAATGAATACACTCTGTTTTTGAAAATATTTCACATTTTCATTTTTTAATGTTTATCATGTATAATATTATTATTTTATTTTAATGAAAATTTCTTATTATTTTATTTTTCATAAATTTTTTAATGAAGGAGAAATATAATTTAGTTTCTTTAAATTCCATGAAACTATTGATTTACTGTGTAAATGGAAGATATATTAATTTCTCTTTCTATCCTCCTTGTGAGCACAAAAATCATAATTATAATAGAGTGTCTAGTCAATATTAGTTTAATAAGGATAAAATAAACAAGGATTAAATAGTAAATTAACATGTCTATTGAACTTTTAAAACAATTAAATGTAACTATCCATATGGTAACGATGATATCTAGATGATATTCAAATTGAAAAAATTAAATAATTCATTGATGCAGTGAAATATAACAAAATTCATATCATATATCTATAAGTTGGAACATCATTATATTTTCAATATTTATTTAAATATAAATTGGAAGAAATAATCATGGGTGAATTTAAACTTTTATAGTACTGTCGCCCAAATCTCTCCAGTATTACAATTTCATTCTAGGATTAAATTTCAAAAATACCATAATTATTTTGAACTTTTATCAAACAAATGTAGAATATCTATATCCTAATCATAATCATATAAAATTAGGAAGTCGTAAGTTTGAAAAATTCATTAAAAATATTTTACTTTGATGAAAAATAAAATAAAATAATCAACCTATCTTTTCAAAAACATTATACTATTGAAACATATATTAATAAAAAAATATAGGATCTCCCATTACGTTTTGAATTCTTTTCAATGGAAAAATATTTTTATTTCATTACATAGAATATGGAGCTTGTTTTGAATAATATAAAGTCTACTTCCGATTAAAAACATGATCATGGTTCTTTTAATTTTCAAAACCAAGTAGATATATAATAAATAATTCTTCAAAAATATAAAAAAATTAGAAAATAACATTTGAAATCCATTTGAGAAAAATATAAATCCCTGAAAATAGCATCATATAATAATATCTAAATTTTGTCTAATTTAGATGTATATGTAAAGGACACATAAAATCAATACCTTTATCATGATATTATACATGAGAAACTATTATCTCATTATTTTTAGTTGTATTAACATATTCATCATGTTTGATTCGAAATTTTAATTTGGTTCAATAACTTGACAACAAATTATTGAAGTAAGTAATGTCCATACATTATTTTAACTATTCTTATTTACTTTATATTTAAGGGTAATATACAATTATAATAAACAAAATCCTCATCAATATTAATAGTAATATAATTATAAATAAAATAATGATATTGAAGAATATGCATAATATATTTTATATTTTTAAATTGTGATTCAACATTACAAAATACATTATCTATCTGACAATCTAAATAATTCATCCAGGATCCTTTATGAATAATATCATAATTATTTAAAATAATTTTTTCCTAAATTTCAACATTTTTTTTAATTACTTATTATTCAAAATTAAATCATTATATACATCACCATGTTGTTATATATCATCATCTATTTTATTCAAAAATATTTCAACAAACATATTATGAATTTATTCTTCAATAACCATGGTTCATTTGTTATATACTATATATTCATCACTATAATATGAATATCCATTGAAAATAAAATTATTAGTTTTTTAATAAAATTTATATAAATACTCCTTATTTTGAATAAAAAATTACACTCAAATGCTCGGAAGTAAAAACCTTATGCTTTCTAACCATATCAATATCTAAAGGTGTCTTTTTAATTATGGGTCTTATAATAATTATATTAGAAAAAATGTATGAATTGATAATATAATTTTTCCAAAAATATTTTTGTTTGATTAAACACATCTTACATGCTTATAACCATTTAATAAAGAGTTTTATTTTTTCCAAACCTCTCTAATTGTTTTTATAGTTTTATAGGGGGAAATTCGGAAATACCAAATTTCACCACAAAACTAGAAAAATTAAAAAAATTGGAATTCACACCCATGATTAATTCTAATTGACTAAATTATTTGTGAATTCTCATTTTGAAATTTTTAACAAAATGTGATAAACATAGATAATGTTATATATTTATGATTAATAATGTAAAATCATGTTTATCTAGTAATATTATCAATAATAACACAAATTATATCTTACATACAAAAAATTGTGTTTTATAGGAAAAAATAATACCAAATGATTTTGATAAAGAGGAATTATAGACTTTAGTTCATTAATTTTATTTAATCATAATCTATTTTATTTATCATTCAAAACATTTATCAAAAAAAAGTTCTATCGAATTTATGTTTTTGTAGTAGAAAATATCTCTAGTTTTTCATAATATTATGCATCCGGAATAAATTAGATGTACCAAACCATTATATCAGAATTTCAAAATGTATATAATTCAATGTTTTTTCATTTTTTTAGAAAATTTAGTGAAATTATTTAAATAAATATTTCTTTCTTACTTCTATAAAATAAATAAGATTAATCCTTAAATATAAGAAATTTATCATTTTTAATTTTAATAAGAATTACAATATCACATAGATATGAAATGATTGTTATATTATCATTAAATACATAAATATATATTACAATAAAAATAATAATATAAATTTAATTTCCAACATCATCGAAATTGTTTTACTTTCCTTTGGAATTATCACCATAAGTAACATTACCTCCATTAATTTAATTTAATGATATAATGATAATATAACCATAGTAATGTATCCTGATTATCCACAATCCATGTACCAAACATAATCAATGATTCACCAAAGACATATTTCTATCAAAAAATAGATTTAAGAGAGCATTGGTATCCCTGAATAGTTTTTGTCCAATGGTATTTGGAAATGAATTATTGGGAATCCAAATTGATTTGAAACACTTGATTATTGGTAATATAAAAGAAAAATATTTATAAATGAAATCCTTAGTATTTCCAAGAGATTTAATAATGGTAAATTAAAACAATTTTTTATAATTACCCTTCATATAATATATAAAACATGTAGAAGTAGATGAGATTCTATTAATTTTTTTCTCAAGGAATTTATTGTCCACATTGGGTAAATTTTCCTCATAATTAAGATTATATTTTTTATTAATTTTATTGAAACTGTAAATTTTGTTATTTTTTATCTTCGCTGAAGAAATGGTTCATCTTGACATTAAAAAATAATTTTTTTCTTTTGTTCATTCATATTCAAAACATTATGAAAAATATTCATTTTATCATTATGAAATATGTACATCCAAGAAGCTTCTCTATTTAATATTATTTTACCTGAACAAAAATTTGTTTTTCATTAAAAAATTTCCAAATCCATTTGTGTATACTTTTTTTCATCTTTCATATATATCTTTAGATTATCATTATACTAAAGAACATCATTATGATATATTGGAATGTTCTTATATAAACACATGATATTTTCATAACTATTTTAAAATCATTCCAAATCATTAATTAACATCTTGAACGTGGTTTTCTTCAAAATTAGATTACAAAGAAGAATAATAAGCATATTCAAATATTTAATTTGTTGAATCTATTAAGAACATGTTTGGAACCTCCATTTCAGAACCATATTTTTTAGCATCACATGTATCCTTAGTAACACCCCAATTCAATGCAATTTCATTATTTTATCTCATGAATTAAATCCAATTATTGTACTCCTACATCAAACTGAGAGTTATGGAACATATTTTATCATCATTATGCAATCTAATAATTACCATTTCCCATATAGAGTTATAATAAATTTACATTTTCTTTTCCCATGGAGGATTAAACCCCAACATAACTGCATTTTTTCGTCCTGATTGAACTACTTGAACAACCTACCTTTTCCCTTGATAAAGGAATAACCCAATTTTGGAAAATTTTTAGGAGTCACTACTCATTACAAAACCTTTTATTTTTTATTACACCACATTACAATTATGCTCATAGTAAAAGATAAAGATTTAGTAGATCTCTATAACCTGAAGAATGTTTCATAGTATTACTGTTGTTATTATAATAAACTATCTAATAGTAAATGATTAAGTTATTTTATTTGGGCTGAGAGATATATTTGATCATAATAAAAATTATTCACTTCTTCAGCCTTGTAAAATCTTTATCCACATATATCCATATCATGTGCACTAGTTTATTCAACATTCTCTCTATATATCTAGTCCATTCTTCACAACAAATCTTTAAATTTGAAATATGAATCATGTTTTTTTAATTAACCACTATAGGGTTATAATGGTTTATTTCCACGATATAGATACTCTAGTAAACATTTTATAGATGAAAAATAAAATTTCATTTTTCCTTTCACAATATCCTAAGAAAATACATAATTGAAATCATTAGTTCCAATAATATAGTGCTAAATATCAATAATTAATATCCTTGAATTACTCCCTGATTATAATCAAAAATATCCATTTATAATTAAAATAATATGAATTTGGATTTCAAAATTTCCAAAAATCATGTGGGAATATAAATTCATCCTTAATTCCATGAAAATAAAATTTTATATTTATGAAATATGTTAAAACAAGATCATATTAGTTCTAAATAATTAATATATAATTTTAGATAAAATAAGTCATAAATTATATTCCGAAAACAAATGAATCAAATATAATTTTTTTAATATTATAAAATATAGATAATATTTTCATTTTATGAATAACCTAGGGAAACATGCTTGACAACATAAGAAATTTCATATATATTTTTTTCCGAATATATTTTGGTAGTTAATTCACTATGTAAAATCATATAGGAGATTCATGTAAGACAATCATGTAGGGGGATAAAATAGTTGTTTCTTTTAGGTAATTCCTATAGGTGATTTGAAAAGATGGTTATTGAAATGTTTAACAATCTTGTCTGATAAAATTCCATAAATAAATATAAAATTATAAATGAATGAATTATATTGGGGTCCTGTTTATTTTTATTTAAAAAATTTCTTTAGTGTTAAAAAGAATCAATAATTATTTTAATCATATCTTTATATCTCATGTTATCATCAAAATGTGGTAGGGAAATAATTATGATAAACTTAAAAATTCAAAAAATATATATTCAGTGTCTTCTACTATAGTTTTGAATGCGATAGATATCACATAAAATTTTAATTTCATATAATGAAGTGTATATAAATTTATCATATTTCCAAATAAATAATATTCATTAAATCTAGAGTTATATTGTTAATTTTACGGTTGTAATATTTATGTTAATCAAATATATAAATTAATCTATGAGGTTTGTCTATTTAAGATAATTTATTATTGAAATTATTTACATGGGTGATTTATCTATGAGCATTATCTCTATTGTAGTTGTAAAAGTAATTTAAAAAATGATATTTTAGGGCCCTAACTAATTTATTTATCATATTGACTAAATATAAATCCTATAGAACATGGTTAAACCAATAAAAGGATAAAATATAATGATAACATAAAAAGATTATTATTATGACATTAATTTAAACATAATTTTGTCAATATATATGATAACAATTTCACATATGAAATTTTTTTATTAATACATTTAAATAAAATATCAATAAAGAAATGTAAAAATATACATCTTAATGTTGTGAAAAAAGTATAAATAATCATATTATTATATTCTGTAATTATTTAAACATAATTAAATAAATTTGATCCAAATATATAAATAAAAATGAGTTTATATTTTGTAAAACCCAGGGATTATGACTCTTTATTTTATATACCATATATGAGGAGATGATACTGATAAAAATAATTCATTTGAGATAGTGGGTTCTATCTATATGTTTCTTAAAATGTGGGGGTTTGACTCCAAAACTAATTAATTTTATAATAATTATAATATTCTATTATATTTTGAATATTTATCCACAACTCATCAAGAAGATTCCATGAAATGTTTTCATTATTTTAAAATTAAAATTATATATGTAATTTTGTATGAATTCATATTTTTTAAATGTAATACAAGGTAATGGATGGTTTTATTTATTTTTAATTAATCTTCCAAATTCTTTAATAAATGTATTTTTCATTATGAAAAAATATTTTTCATATTTATATTATTCCTTGTCAATATATTTTTCTAATACGATAAACATCCACTATCTAGTTGTCATATATATATTAAGTATAAATGATGTTTTATTAATACCCATTTCATTCCCAAAGGTTAATTAACAGATAAAGGAACGATTGATACTTTTAGTGGAAATAAAACTTATTCTTTACAATCAAATGATATGTTATTTCGTTATACACCTCGAATGCATTGGGTACTATTTTATTTCATTGGATATAATGATTCTTGTGCATGGACTAGATTTTCTGTAGATATGTTCAATTGTGTTTTCATAAACATGGTTTGGGATATATCTATCCACATGATAGTAGGTAAAAATGATAGTGGATAGCTATATTTATAATTTTGTATATAGACATTATTACTGTTATCTTTTTCCACAATTTCATTTTTTGGAAATGTTTTTATTTTTGACATAGGATATTGAATTATGATAATGATATAGTCTCAGGGAAAATGAATGATTATTTATTATTTCTTACTCTTAGAAATATTTTCCTTTTATATAACAAATCTTTATTACATGAATCATGATTTACGGTCTATGAATTATTTGGTCTTTGAATATATGTTATAATGATGATCTCGTATGCTTATAATTATCATATAAAAGCTAATTTTCATTGATTGATAATTCTCAAGTTTAACCATTCTAAGCATCTAAGCTCACCCTTTTTTATGTTTCCATTTCCGTAAGTTTTAAAGGAAGTTGTTATATATGATATAGATAAGGAGACTATCATGTGCAGAAAATATTTATTTTAGATTCTTAGAACACATTATAAAATAATATGTTCATGGAATAATAATAAAAATCCAAATTTAAAGATAAATTCATCAGTTTTGTTATATAAATGGGTTTTCCTAATTCTCTAAAACTATAAATCTAAACATTATCTAGGCATGTTTGTGACTTATTAATTTTTATTTAATTTTTAAATATAATAATTTTTTGTTCATTTATGTTGGTATCAAATATACTATGTAAATAGTATGTTTTTATCACCAGATACAATTGAATTGGTCCAGGGTGTTATAGTTGGTATCAGGGAAGGTATTGGAATATCATAGAGATCGCAAATATTTTATTTGTGGTCATTTAAAGAGAAATAAAAACCAAAATGTTTTTATATTTTCATGTCTTAAAATATGTTCAATGGTATATATACCCTTTGGGAGGAACATATTACTATATTTTAAAGGTATAACATATATTTTTTCAAAATTTTTAGGTGGTTTACAATGAATACGTGATTAAGGTAGATATTAACCTTGGGAGTATTATGAGATTGTCTATGAAATTTATTTCAAAAGGATTTTATTATATTCATGATAAAATATATATATTAAATATATTCATTAAGCTTAAAATAATATTTTATGATAGTGTAATTATGGTTAATTGTGTTGATGGTTTATTATATTTTTTATAAAAAAAATTCTTTCATATAGATAAGCATGAGATTTGTCATTAATTTAATGATTATGTGATAAATATTTTTCAGGAATATGGTGACTATAATTTTTGGAACAAAATTGAGATCAATCAAAATTGGATATTTTTTGGATATGGTGGGATTTTATATCACTATGATTAAAATTAATTGAATAATAAATATTGAGTTATATTTTGGAAGAATAAATGAATTTAATGGTTCTTTATTATGTATCCATTCATTTATGTAAAAGGATATTATTATACTAGTAATGCATGGTTACTGTTAGATAATAATTGGTTATGGTGGATTAAATAATAAGAGGTTGGGACTCAACCCGATGTTATTTGTTAACAAGGTATCTGAGGATCTATATGGAGTTTCCAATATATAAAGGTAGTTTGATATATATGTTCAATTTTTGTAGATTTATAAGAGAATGTTGATGTGGTGAATTGATCATAAAATGAATAAAAACGATCATATTATTAATAAAACATTCAATGGACACATGAAGAATTTTTGGGATTCCCCAAGAAATAAAAAAAATTATAAATTGACTTGAAGTTTTTTATATAAAATATGTTGGATAATGTAATTTTTGGAAATACACTTATGTAACAACATAGGAAAAGTTTCTCTTATGTGAATGTGGATACATGATGATTTTAATATGAAATGGCCTAATGTATATATATTTGTGGAGAAACAAAATTCATCTATTTGAGTAATTAATTTAATCGATCTCTGGTGATGTTTGTGAATTCAAATCCAAGATGCAGTCATGTATACAAGTAACATATTTGTTAAATAGGAGAATAATCACATATGATAATGTTTATGTAGGTGAATCTTAATAGGTGAAAATTTTCATGTAATGAAATCTAGTTTTGTTGTAATTTCAGATAGATGATTAACTATGTTACTGAAATTTGACATGTATAGAAATTTGGTCCAATTTATAGAAACTCTATATAAAAGTTAGATATTTATCTCTATTTTTTTAGATATGTTTCTAAAATATGATAAAAAAATATTAGGTACATAAACTATTATTTAATGTTATCAAAATCATGAATCATCATTTTATAAACATGATATGAGCCTAATATTATGATTGATTTTTTGTGAGAGATATATTTAATTAAATGAAATATTATAGATGATGTAATAATGTTTTTAGGCAAAAAAATGATTACATATATTAATAGGTTAACACATGTGGGTCTATATGATAATTCTATATTATGTTAATATTTAATTTTAAAATTATATATAATTTATTTGGAGTTACAGATATAGAATATTTAGAGGTTTCTAAATGATGGATTCCTTGATAAATGTAAGTAGAAACATATTGTTTCAAAAACCAAATTTTTCATGTATTTTGTATAATTTTTTTAATCAAATTAAATACTATAATTTTTTACAAATAAGAGGAGTTATAGAATGTAATTTTACAAGATGCCTTATTTTATTCCATTTAGGATAATTGGAAATGGAATTTTTCCTGCCATATTTTATAGAAAAAATAATAAAGAGAAAAGGAGACCTCTAGGGGATGTATAACAATCATATACATCTGGAGGGAAGTGAATCATAATATGATATTATATAACAATTATATATCCCACTAAATATTATAAAATTGGGTGGACAAAGGTTCCATTAACTATCATGAAGATCCATATTATATGAATAAGAACCATGTCAGTGAAATGTTGAAATGTAAAGGTATTATTGGAACTATGTAAAAAAGTGGGGATCCATATATATTCTGATTATAAGAATATTTGATGTGTGAGTTTATAGATGTATTTTGAAGGAGATACATGGGGATTCGATAGTTCATATATTCAAATATAATGATACAACCTAATGAAAGTTCTTCTATATTATGGGATCAACAATTTTATAAACATTGTGGTGTTCATTCATCGAGTAGTGGGTAAAGGGAGATGAATGTCAGTAGTAATATCCTGTGATCTCTGACCCAATATAGGTTTTCAAGGGAAGAGGAATAGACATGAGCCTCAATTGAATGTGATGAATTCAATAACCTATAAATTAAGTGGTCTATTGGTGGAAGTGAGCTAACCCATAAAATTATAGCCAACAAAAGTAGTGAGCCTAATGGTTAATTGGTTCATCGAAACAATATTTATAGTATATTCCATGGTGCAACACAATATGGGTGAAATTTGTAAATTTCTTATAATACCTCTTGATTTGTAGAATTAAATTCATATGTGAATTTTTATAGTTTTACGGTAAAATAAAAATCTAAAATAAGCTCCTATAAATGTTGAAAATAGACAAATAATAGAAAATTTCTTAATAGATAAAAAAGGAATAGAATTTTTCTCATATGGATTCCTCCCTCCCCAATACTATAATTCTGATAGAGGAATTAGTATCAATGAATAATGTTCTGTCTATGTGCTCAACCTCCGAAGATTATTTTAAGCTCTTCCCCAAATTGAGATAATGATAAACCCACAATTATTTAGTGGTCTGAAAATTTTGTGTCATTAGAAGTATTTTATATCCAAATTAATGGTCTCACATGTACTCCCTTGGTATTATGTGTATTAATGGATTAATATTTTGTGAACAAAATAGATATAACATTTAATTTGATAATAAAAATTGATATTTATAACTTGATGAAAAATGAATTATATGATTTATATGAAAAATATATATTTAATGACATTTATATTCCATGGTTTAGAAATAATATATAGATTAATATGTAAAATATATATTATTGAAAATATATTTCAAATGTGATAAAGGTTGTATAGAATATATTTATGTCTAAAGTAAATAGGAAGATGTCATCACAGAAGATGATTTCTCCAAACACAGCAACTTCCAAATATTGTGGGTCATTTAATTGTAAAATTTATTTTGGATATAATTTTTTGTTTCAAAATATACTCTAATATATAATTTAATATGGGTAGATGGATTGGAACCAATATTATTCTTCCAATCATTAAATTTTTCATGATGTGTATTGGAATAAATTCTAACCATACACATTAGGGATAAACAATGAGAAGTCATGATTGATTTTTATTTCAAATTGATTGATGATTTGGACATGGAGAGATAGTGGATAAATTGATAAAAATAGACTTCAAATTCAGTGTAATTAAATAGTGAAAAATGAAGAAACAAAGTGGAATGAATGAACATTTTACCACAAAATCCTAAAGTATATTTCTGTATAGAAGAAGATGAAAGTAATAATAATGCCTCTAAAAACATAATATGAATAAAACGAACACATTGGATGGATATCTAATAAATATTGAAAAAATAGCTATCTACATGAAAATTAAAAGGGATAAATAGATAGCATGAGGATAAGATAAACACATCATATGGTAAGGAAAAAATACAACTAAATCCAAAATCAATAAAAATTATTATTAATTTGAAATTTGGAAGAAAAAAGGGGTTATATAAAATCCTAAAAGGGATTTTTCCCAAAATAATGTACAAAAAATAGTATACTTTCTTGGGAATCAGGGGATCATTTTGTGTATGTGTTTCAATGTCAAAAATCATAAATGTAAAAGGAGATATGTAGTACTATTGAAATATTATTCATGATAAGACTATGTGGTATATGACATTTAATTTATATATTTTAATGTTTCTATAATTATTTATGTCTAATTTAATTCAGTTGAAAAAAATGTATGGAAGAATATATATGGAATAAATATACATTGAACTCCTATAAATTACATGGATGATTTTTATATAATGAATATACATTCTATGTTGTAAAATATGTTAATTGTTTTGGATAATAATAATTATCCTAAAAAATAATGCCCCAAAGAAAAAAGGCATTATAATAACAATAAACCTCTTAGATTGAAAAAATAGATTTTGAGAAGAAAAATCTAGGTGTTTTACTATAACTGATAAATGTGGAATAATAATCAAATAATAATCCACCTATGAAGAATACCAAGATAGAATAAATGAACATCAAGGAGGAGATACTAGAGGTATTCCACAATAGTTTAAAAATATCCACTATATGACTATAGATGAATCTTTAAGGAAGTATTCTATAATGTAGAGAGAAAATTAGTGATGAATGTAGTGGAAATTAATTGAAATAAGAATATTTTCAAGTAGATTTTATCTCATGTTGATGATAAATATTATTCCAAGGGAGAATTTTCCATCTATGGATGGAAAACATGATGTAAATGAAGTGTAGTTTGTTAGGGAATTAGTTTCCATAAGGTTGAACATGATAGAAGAATATGGGGACTAAAATAGGGTTTTCTTATAAGACTAGAACAATGTTCCTGGTTAAATAATTGTGAGGTTATCCTCCCCCCTGCATTAAATATTTTCTATATTTTTATGAGGCTATTAATTTATGAGTGGGAGAAATGATCCATTGAGTAGTTTTTCATGTAAATAAATATTTTTTGGAAAATAATGTTTTTATACAGAACTAATAAGTGTATGAACACTAGGGTTGTTAGATGTTTTTAAGAACCATATTAGTATCATGCACGAACAATAAATTTGAGGCTAAAACTAACCCATATATATGTTTCTAGGAACATGTTTTCATAAATAAAATTCATTGATAAGATTAATAATAAATGAAATTTCCAAAAATGAAATTTTAAATATAAGCTCTATATAAAGAAAATTTAATATTTAAAGGAGCATAAATTGATCTAAAAAGAGGTTTCAAAACAATATATGACATTAAACATCATGTCGTACCCATAATTGGTTAAATAACATTTAAATAGTTCTTAAAATAAGTGGTAAAGTAACACTAAAATGAAAAGGGTATACCTGAAGACTATAGAAATAACGTTTCAATTAATTTTATTAATTGTATCACATTTTTTATAAGAAATATTCTATGTGTAGGATTACAGTTTCTAATAAGCATGATAAGTCATTCATAGTAAGTATAACCCTGATATTGTGAATGTAAAATTAGATTCAATGATAAATACTTAGTGGGGGTATGGAGATGAATTTTTCATGATATTAAGCCTTATTATGCTGTGAAATAGGGAATGTGAGGATTTGAAAATACTAGTGTATATGTTGCATCATTTTAGAAATTCAAAATTAGTTGTATTTTTTAAAAAAAATGGTATGGGATTTAGTTTTATAAAATAGCTATTTGGTGTTAATGTTTTATGGATATCAATTGTTTTTTATAAAGTAAAAAATGACTATTTAATATTTTTAATGAAATTATGGGCGACACTGATATCATTAGTAGTTTTTATAGATTCAATTATTCCCTACTTCAAAATCAAGATTATCTGGTTATAATGATTTGATTTAATACTGAAATTCACTAAGATAAATTCACTCACAATTATTACTTATGAAATTTAATCCATGTGATAAGTGAAATTCATGAATTGGGAGGAATAACTATAAACATTTATGGAAAATTAGTATAAATTTAATAAGGTTTCTCCATAAGTGAATCCAAAATTGGTATTATCCTATGAATTTTCAACACATGATTCTATAAGACATTATAGCCGTATAAAGTGGTGTATGGAAAAAGTAATACAATATTTACCTATCCTAAATGTTGGAAAAATATTTCCATGAGGAATACCCACTTAGAAAATGTTTTAATATTGATGTATTGAGGTCTCGTACCAAATATTAATGGGGAAAATCATGGTGAATACCATGAATTGAAAAAGTGGGAGTGTAATATCTCTTAGTATTATTCTAGGAGGTGATATCATCATAAAAATGATGAGTTTTAAATAAAATAATTAAAACCCATTTCTGATAGAGGAGTAAATTTGAACACAACCTTCATGGGAAAAAAATAAATGATCAAATATTCCCGTGGATAGACCCTTCACATTTCATTGAATTATGGGGAGATGTTTTTGTATCAAAAATATCAATTGAAAAAAATATAATGTGTTATATTATTTATATATCCATGGTGTATTATTGTTTTCTTTCATGTTGGGAGGGCTCACCCCTAGGTAAAATGATGGGAAGGTGGAAGATAAGTGGATTGGGTATTTTAATTGATAGGTAATTGTATATATATATATATATATATATATTATTTGATGAAGAAGATACATAGAGGCCAAATTAGAGCACGGATCGTGGAAAAAATATCATTGATAATATGATTAAGTAAAATGTGAAATAATTTTTGGTTTTATTCATGGGATTCCATATAAAGGATATATGTCATGGGAAATAGAACTTGAATCCTTTTTATAACAGATATAGTAGAGGAATATATTTTTATAAATCTCCCTATATACCCACATAGGAAAAGTTATACATATAAAATTTGAACACGTTATGGTTTTCATATGAAAATTCCCAATGAATGAAAAGTTTTGGGATCTGAAAGATTAGCTATGTGAGGAATTAAAGAATGTGCATTCCATTGATGTATATGATTTCATAACTATTTTGAGATAACAAATGTGAATTCCACATAAGGTAAATCAGTAAGGAACCCATATGATAATTAGTATGTTTGTGTATTTGGATACATGATGATGATTAAAAGGTTGAATCATTTGAAATATTCAATTTGGGTATATGACGAAATCTTTAGTTGAATATCTCCACAAAGATGAATATGGGATAAAATATGGGAATTCTACAATGAAATTGGATATTTATATCTGTTATAAAAAATTTATAGTGAACTTTGAACATAAATAAAATTATTCACACAATTTTCCTCAATAATATTAATGTTATGTAACTTTTGTTGGGAGATATGATGAATGATGAAAATAATGTGATATTTTTCCAATGAGACGTGGTAAATTGATAACATTAGACTCATTATTTTATAATTTAAAATGAAAAAAATCATCACATAACTATGAAATGCTAGGAATATTTTAATTTAGACCATTAACAAAAAGTACATTAGAAATTAAATATGAATTGTTGTTACCAATTTGGCCAAGGATAATAATTTCAATTTTTCATTATCCATAAAGGGGACATGTCCAAAATTATTCATTATGAGGTTCTTGAAGCTAGATTAGTCCCCTAACATATGTATGGATCAACAAATATCCAATTAATAGAGGATCTTAAAAGAACTCTTAAAAAAATTTCAAACAAATATAGTTTAAATATGTATAGACATTGGTACTTAAATTTTGTTGGGACTAGTATTGTTAGTAATTAAGGATTTTGGAACCCAAATATACAACATCATTTTCCTATTGGAAGTTTTAAATATTTTTGAAAAATAAACTATATTATGTATAAATGAATTAAAAGTAGAAAAATGTTTTTCTTTATTAGAACTTCCATAAAAATTTTCATATCTAGTCATAAAAGTGAATTTTTATGAGTAGGGTATAAAATATTTTTTATCAGAATTTATTTTCCCAGGTAGATAACAAATCCCAATAGTATATTTTGGAGAATAATTTTTTAAAGGAATTTGATTTAAGGTGTTTTTACCAATTGAAATTTTTTCTAGATCCCTATTTCATTTCTCATTAGAAATTGAAGTTCCATATTCTCCATGAGAAGTTGATAATTCTTATCTTTTTCTACAGTGAGCTCATATTTTATATAATTAGAATGATCATATTTTTTATCGAGAGATTTATATTTATCATTTATCTCATTGAATGTATCCTGAATAATTTTTTATTATTCAAACAATTACACATTTTTTATATTTTAACAAGTGTTAGATTCAAATTAATCTCTAGAATAATAATAATTTTTTGTATTAGATACTAAGGTTACCACATATGTTTTTTTTTCGTAAAAGTCATACGAGATTTTCTACCCTTTCATCAAGAGATGATTCAGATTCATTAGAGTTATCCTCAAAATCACTCTTGGTATCCTTCATTGACTTATTGTATTTTATAATTTTTCCTCATGTTTCTTCTTGTACATTAGTTTTGGATAGTCAGCCTTTACAAGAATTTTTATTTTTCATTCATAAAAAATTATCTCATTCGTATTCTCAATTCATTTCCAATCATTTTTTAGTTACCTTTGTTATCATATTTCCTTCATTATCATGGATTTTTAAGGAAATTTTCCTTATTTATAATTTCTTAAATCTCCTAGATTGATGAGCCATTTCCTCATCACTATCAGTTTATGAATATTTATTTCTATAACTCATAGAATGAAAATCAATTTTCCCTTTTTATTTGCATGTAGTGGTTTTTAAAGCCACAAAATTTATTCTAGGCTCATCATATTCTTTTTATTAACCTTAAAATATTCTTCAAATTTCATCCGTTTTCCAATTAATTATTTAAAATGAAATATAATTCAACCATAGTATTCTCTTATGGATACTTAGTTTCCACTCCATATTTCTAGAAAACATATGAGTAGGCACATTATTTCTTCCCTAGATTCAACTAGCTTGCACTGATAACTAATTTTATTTATAATCTCATTGAACCATGGGTATATGTCAGAAATATGTTCATTAGGATTCATTTTTACATTATCGTATTTAATAGTAAATGTGTTAAGCCCCATTTCTTTATCATTAGTGGTTTCTTCTTGTGAAACTGCTAAAGCATCCAAAATCTAAATGTTTTTTTCACATATAGAAATTTTATTAAATTATTCATCACCTACAACACAATATAAGGAATTAATATATTTTTTATTTTTATTATAGGATTCATTTTTTGGGTCATCCCAAGTATGTATAGTTTTATTGAGGATCATATATTAATCTGAAATTAAAGACCAGATTTTAAAAACAATGATTTCAAAATACATTTTCATTTTGATTTTCCACTAAGCATAATTGTTACCCTTGAAATAGGGAGATCTATTGGTAGTAGAAGCTTTCTATATATTATCCATGTTATTGAATAAAAAAATGTTTTAAATAACAAAAAAAATTCAACAGAGAGTGGTTTTGAGATCATTAAGACATAACTAAAATCATATTTTACAATTTAATAAAACATTAAATAAATTGAAACCCAAAAAGTATTCTCTATTGATAATTTTTTTTTGTAGTAGGACACTCGTGTAGGGGGTGAATTGAGTTCCTATGAAAATTTCTACCTATATGATTAATTTAAATACCCCCAATATGAAATAAATGTAGCCCAGTTAACCAAAGGAGTAGTATATAGAATATTTGGTTATTCAAAGGATTCCTGAAAGAGTGATTAGTTAAAATAATTTTAATTATTACCTTAAATTTTGAAATATATATACAAAAAAAAATTAATATTAATATTATATATGTTTTAATTTAAATGAAAATGGATTTTTTCTGATTTAAATAACAAGAAAATAGTGAAAACTAAAGTTCAATGAACATAGTGGAATTTAAACAAGATTTTTAGTCTCAAATTGAGACATAATCCTCTCCAAAAGGAAATCACCTACTACCAACTATTTTATATAAATAAAAATTGATCCACATGATGGATTAGGGTCAACAACTGTATACATAGAAACACATTTCAATAATAAATCTTCTATATTTTTCATGGTAGTATAAAAACAATCTGGTCACAAATGGACATCTTCCTCTATTTTTTGTGGGAATGTAAGGTGTAAAAAATAGATTGTGATGATATCAGTGTATAATCTTAATTTTCATAGGATTTAGTGTGTGTTAAAAGAATAAAAAAACATATTGCTTATAATGTAAAAAATCACCCATGTAAAGAAAATTAGAGAGAAGATAGTTAGAAAGATCTATGTGATTTGAGATGCGGTTTGCGAATATTAGATGATATCATGAATTTCAACTTGAGTATACTTTCTAAAACAGATATAAAAATAGATCATCATGATATCTTTTGTCTTATATTTCATGTGAATTCTTTTTCTTGATGAGTTATTATCCTATAATAATTTTTTTCTATAAAAATGTTCTTCTCCTGAGTTCTCAACATTTTCTCCTTATATCAACAAAAATTAGTTCTAGTGTATTAATCAGTCACATTACATTAGGACTTCAAAAAAATACCTTTTTATCAGGTATTTGATTTATACACTATATCTTACATAGAGAAAGATATTGATCTTATCTTCGTACCTCATAACTCATACTGTTGTCTACAGATGATTTTAATTTTTTTTGTCTAATTGTGTCTCTGGACGGTGACTTGGTCTTTGGATATCCTTGAACAGTGTCTCGAAATTATGTTTTGGATGTTTCTTATAACTATCTCTTTCGAGCAGTGAGATAGGAATAATGATTTGGGATTCATTATGTTGATCATGTAGTAGTTCTACATAACAGTGACATGTATCTAATAGTAGGTCCACTTTGCACTGACACATGATAACACTAAATCATACATTGTAAATATTTTGAATTGACCCTGATTGTATCATGGTGTGATAGTGAATCATACAATGAAAAAAATGTGAGAGGATATTCTCAGTGTCTTGAAATATAATTTCTCATCCTTTTTTAGAATTATCATTTGTGCTGATGGTGAGACATTTCAAAGCGAGACATCATAATAGTCAGTCTACCTTAATCGTAACTAATACATAGTTGATTATTACCAATATGTTTTATTTACAATAGTGATTCTACATTAACAACGACTCATCCCATTTCGTAGTTTTCTAACCAATATTATGATATAAAATAATAACATAATAGATTAATATTATATGTAAAAATGAGTATTCATAAGTAAACATGATTTAATTTGACGATGCATGATTTTTGAGAATTAAAACTAGATGAGGCAAATGCTCTCAAAAATAGATAAAATTAAATCTGATTATTTTTATAATTTAGGAAAATGATACATAATTCATTTGATAAATTTGGAATCAACCATAACAGGATCCTACACATGGGGTGACCGATATGACTCCAAGTGCGTGTTTTTTAAATGATATTATTTTTAATAAAATGGACAACTAACATACTCCAAAAAGATAAAATTCATTTATAATGTTTTAATACTTATTTGAAATGATCTATAAGTAATTTTTGATGTTAAGAATCATCAATTCCTCAATATTATGCACAATGTCCTTGATATGACTCAATCTTTCCATAATTAGATTAATATTGACAATTTAGTACAAAAAATATCAGTCCAAAAAAATGAGAAAACATGATTGTATTTTTTTTATAATTTAGGAAATTTATTCATAATTAATTTTAGACATTTAAGAATCATTCTCACATAAAACTAATATATGATGTGATTGTAATGATTTAAAGTGCACATTTCTCATTTAAAATGTTATTTTAGTAAAAAAGAGAAGTGACATACTGAAAACCATGTAAATTCATTGATATTGTTTTGATACTATTTGAAAAATATCCATAATAAATTTTTGATGTTTAATAATTTTCACACCATAATATGATACATGTGTGACCGTTTTGACTCAATGTGTGTCTTATTCTTTATAATTGGAATCAATTTTTTATAAAAGGATGAATCAACTACTCAAAACCGAAAAAATAAATTCCTATACATTTGGTACATTAGTAAAACAATCCATATATCATTAATGAAGAGTAAGAATCATCAAAAACTCAATCCAATAAATGATGAGTTCGTTAGGAATTATTGTGTCTTTGGTCATTTTAAAATCAACATTTTAATTCATAAGGTATAACCCACTGAAATTGCGAAAACATGTTTAGATTTAATTTATAATTAAAAAAATATTAATAATCCATTTGTGAAATTTAGGAATTGGTATCCCATCAGATAGACACATGATATGACTATTATTATTCAAAGCGTTTTTATATAGTTTAAAATGAAATTCATGTAGAAAAGTCATTCAATGTACTCAAAACTGAGTAAACACATTCAGATTGTATTGATAATTTATGAATATTATCCATAAGTCATTTGAGATATATAAGAATTAGGCTTAAATAAATCTGACACAATGTGTGACCCATATGACTCCCATTTCATTTTTTCAATATATTATTGTTTTTTTAGTTTAATATGAACATCACATCACAAAAATCTGAAGAAACAATACATATTTTAATATTCATTTAAATTTTTTATTCATATGATATTTTTTTGATTTTGTGGTATTTTTGTTGTTGTGGTGTCCTGTAATAACACACAACACAGATGAGGTAGTGTGTTGTAGAATTTAATGAATTATACCCCTTTATCATCACTTTTAAAAGAATTTATAATGTATCCTTTTATAAAAATTTTTATAAGCATTGATAATGGTGACATTTATCAGTTCTTTAGAATGCACTGACAAATAGAATGGAATTTTAATCTCACTACAGTGGTTAATGCTTCTCTAGAACTAATAAAGTCAAATTTTATGCGATTAAAGGCATGTTATATTTTAGTGTGTGTTAGATAATATCATTACCAAATCCCTCTTACATTGGATATGACCTATAAAAAACCAAACCACATCACACTAAGCCTTGACCTATACTATAATACTTAAGTTAAAGTCCCATAACCACATTCTAGTCTTGTACCCTCTATCTCAAGATATTCCCTTATTTACACCACTAACTTAGGGAGAGGTCATGCATCCAGGTCTATACCACATCACAAAAACCACTCAACTCTCTTAGGGTTGGTCGTGCAATTTCATCCAGACCAATTCTCACTCAAATGGGATGCTACATGGTAATACCTTCTCACTCAGTAAATTACATGAACATAGTCTCTTCTCAAATCATATAGATCACACATCTAATATAATTGTTGTTGTAACAAATATAACCAAGACCAATCCAATCTCATTAATGTAAGCTCTTCCATCACCATATCACATAGGGTAAACCCCTAAATATTTCATCTCCATCAAATATACCCAGAGTTAGGCACAGTCGTGCAATGACCATTACTCAACATTCAAGGAACTTCCCCTTTTCTACCTCATCATACAATCAATCGAAAATATACAAAACTCTCCCTATAAGAAAATATTCTCTAGATCAACCCAATAGAAAAAGAATAATTTGTAAACTACATCATTATTACCGTATGGGTTATGATTTCATCATCTGTGTTCTCTAGACCCACCCTTGTTACTGATCATTGACACCAACCTACACTCCTAACCCTATAGTGACACGATATATCAGAATCCCAATATGACACTGGTCTCAGGAGTCATACCTATAACCCCTTTCAATTACTATATCATGTAACTCATTTGGTTCCCAATTCAAATATCCAATAAAATATCCCTCAAAATTATCACCTAGAAAAAACACTCACGGTCACACCACATATAGTCCTAGAGGAATTATCCCACTTATAAGGAATACCAGAAAATTCCCCCCAGCATTGGGTACATTTTTCTAACACTGTGAGAGCATTACTATCATCTCACCCATCATCAATATTTTTAAAACTCTTATTCATGTGATGTCATACATATGTGTTCCAACCTAAGAAACCAACAACCCATTAAAAATAATTACATATCATGGAGACATTGTATACCCAAAAACTCATCACCCCTTGGTGATATAGTTGATAACAAACACCTTTTTATTACTGTTCACATGATCATAATCTATAAAACAATGTGTCCAGATAAAACATGATTCTTTCACACATGGAACTATCAGTCCGTACACATGTATCAATTCCTATTCTAGAAAGCAGGTGAAATCATGAATTATCATAAATATGTCTTTGTATAATGTGGAACACAAACATAATCCATGGATTTACCCTCATTCAATGATACGCTTGTGCTTGTTAATACCCACAGAACGAATAATTATAGACATGATTCCTTATATAAACCCAATACAGAAGAAGTTAATTATAAATAAATTATAATTAATTAAAAAATTAATATAAATATAAATAATAAAGTGATAGATTTCTTACATAAATTAACATTACATAATTTTAGATGAATACATAATACATAACACAATTATAAGCACTCAATAACTATAATGGTATTGTGTATTAGAAGACTAGATACATAAAAATATTATTTTCTAAAGGATATTAATCATCTCTCATAAATTTATTATATAATTTTAATATATTTTGACATTCCCTACATAAAATATGTATTCATATCCTAGAAAAAAGGAATCAAAATAAATGGAGAGAATAAATTATCATTAAGTGTTAATAGAGGATATATCAATCATTGATCATAAGTAATAATAAGGGTTTAATAACATCATCATACCCTAATAAAGTCATACCCAATTAGTCAATGACTTGTAGTCAATAATATCTTCAAAATTGTTTTGCATAATAAATTAAAAATACAATAGAGTATCGAATAATTAATTATTAATCATGTCATGTGAGATCATATTATAAGATTATGAATAACGTATTTTCATAATAAGAATCATAGAATATCATTTCCATAATATATCCAGACAATAAATTATATCATATTTATTTCTGTCAACTTCTTTTTTAATCATTTTTATGTTTAGTGACACTCCCAGCACTATCATAGAACATAAAGTCCTCTACAAAACTAGGCTCACTCCCCAATCTAATCCATATTATCTCATGATATATCATTCTTTAAAAAATTCATTATAGGGATATATTATTATGATCCACCCCATGAAATAATGAAAACCATACATTCTTGTGATTAAAGACCATTAAAATTCATCAATTCATCATGTTATCAACTATAGAGAAGAAATTGGTTTCATAATCATTCAGTCATTTCATTATAAAATTATCCACGGAGAAGGTATCATTTCGTAATGATTTAATAATAATATAAATATCTAATGGGAATGAAATTGGATTCAAGTAATAATCATAAGAACATCATAATCACAAGGCATCACGAAATATAGATGGAATCATAAGATCATATCCCAATTGAAACATAAAATTCATTAAATTATGATGACATTGATGAAAAATACCATTATTAGAACATTAAAACCATTATTTGAAAGCATGTGAAAATTATCTTCTTAATTTTAGAAACATTTAATTAAAAGTAATATTTTATTTATAAAAATATATTTTCTTTGATGATAATAGTTAAAATTTAAATATCAATATTTGAATAAAATAATGTTCATGATGGGGGGAACACTGTTCATAATATATATGATAATATAGAAGATTCTTCTCACACATTTGTAAAAAATCAACAATGAATTATTCATAAAATGTATCTATATGAAATATTATTCTAACCTTATATAAATAAAGTATTATATTATAAAAATGAAAATATTAAATCATTTCTCATGTAATTAAATAAACCCATAAAACAATTTTTATGATCATTGTACTAGATGAAAAAGTGTACATACCCAAGGGGAAATATGTTTTTCATTCTATAAAAATATCTTGATAATTTTAAGTTCCAAATAGAAGAAAATTCTACTCATAAAAAATATTTCAAGAAATAAACTTATGATATAAAAATAAATTTGGTTTAAATGGTAATATCTATATAACTATCCCCAATATAAATTTATAAAATACAATCCCCCAAAAAATGAGATTGTAACATTAATCTCATACGACAATTGTATCATTTGAATCATAACCCTGTTGAAAGGAAAAACATAAAATGAATCATTAAATAAAATGAACATAATGTTATTAAAGATAAAAAATATCAATGGTCATTGTATAAACCTCATTAAATATGATTGGTGAATAACATTACATATTTCCCAAGAATACTAATTGAGATGATAGTCCCTTACCACATGAAAATTTCAGAAAAAATGGTTTGACAAATTAAAATGATTTATAAATTTAAATACCATAAATTAAGAAAGATAAATTATATAACATAAAATTGAGTATTATTTAAAACTCATTAAAAAATACAAAGGTTCAAAACATTGGCCATGTCTCATCAAAACAATATTGAAATAAATAACTCATACCTAAAGTCTTGTCCTATTTCATCTGAATTCGATCCCCCCAAAACATAAAAATGTATTTATAATAAATATTTTATAAAACTATATTAATATATATCATTACATATATTATTTACTTATAATATTGTATCACATCTTTGTTAATTAATCTTTATTAAAATCAATTTTCCTAGAGATTTTTTTTTTATTTTTTCTATATGTTTTGATTTGGAAGATCTTGCCCACGTACCATGATTAGGGTTACATAATATTAAGTAATTTATTCATGTCATATATCTGATATGTAATTATTATATACCATATTATACCTATTTATTCCATGTTTTCATGAAAAAATAATCACATAACATCATAAAGACAATAATTTGTGTATACATAAGAGTGAAGTTTCCACTTTTCGATCGATGCCAAAAATGAAAGGTAAATAGTTATTCACTTTTTAAGAATAATTATTATATCATAAATATCATATATATTCATTAAATAAATCCTTACTATAATCTATTTAATGATAAAATGGAAACAAAATCACACCTCTTCATGGAGAAGGTAGTCCAATCATATTCACGAGCAGTGTTATCATTTCTGATAGATGATCAATTAAGATGGTAAATTTCATATTATAATTAAAAAATCATAATTATTTGGTAAATTTCACATATAAATAATAAATCCGTCATTAAAAAACTGTTTTTATGGCGATGAAAAAAATTACATCACTTGGCATTATGGTAGGCCATATGTTTATCAGAATGGAGATTTTATATTTCATTTTATGGAGAAGGAAATGAATTGTGGTTTCACCATTAATGTAATGTCATCATATTAAACGACGATCCCATTTAGTGGAGATGAAAATGAATAACATTTTCACTAATTATGTAATAACATCATAGTACATGGAAGATATGTAAGTGATTATATCATCATATTTGGAATTGAATTTAATGATCTATTAGAGGCTGGAGAGAGAGATATGAAAGTGATCATACCATCATGTTCTAAAAACATCCATTA
This sequence comes from Viscum album, assembly GCA_963277665.1. NCBI lineage: Eukaryota > Viridiplantae > Streptophyta > Magnoliopsida > Santalales > Viscaceae > Viscum > Viscum album. The sequence goes on along the minus strand of OY728122.1, from coordinate 1,170,451,542 downwards.
TCTTACAAATTAATTCTTAAAATGATGGTATTTTAATGAAACCATGAACTATATATCATAGGGAGGGATATTTTAAATGGATTAGGGATATTATTTCACAATATAGATGGATCCTAATGTGTGAGGAAATGAGGGGACAATATATCACATAATATTGGTGGGAGAGGATACCTATTTAATTTTGCAGAATATTAATATTTCTTAATTTATTAATCAATAACTGTTCTTCTAAATGGGCTTGAATTCAAATAAAAGTAATATAAGTTAAAACTATCATCATCAAATATAATTTATACACGTTTTTGTGTCGTATTACGCCTTATCTTTTTGTATTATCCATTTGTTAATAAATTATATATGGATGAAATTCCAAAACATTTGACATTACAGAAATCCTCTTGAATGATTTTATAAATATAAATATTATTTAATAAATTATTATTTGACAAAAAATATCATTAATGTCAATTTTGGTGCTATTATTTTAATTTGACTTCAAATTCATCATGATAGAAATTAAATTAAAGAAAAAAAAACATCTAAAATAATTTATAATCCATAATTATGTGTTAAATTCAGGTAATATTAAAATTCATTGAAATAAATAAAAATTTTATTATTTTATAAAATCATTTACCATGGTTTTTTACAGCTTCGGTAAGAATTTAATTAGAGTTGAATAAGAATTTAATGCAATTATAACATAAAAAATTAATATATATATATATATCATAATAATTTATTCATATTTCAAATAAAAATTTATAATCGACCATAAATTCTATTTTCCGTATTAATAAATTTTATAGATATTAAATTAAATAAAGTGGCAATGTGAAAATTTCATAACCTAAAAGAATATAAATACCATTATCAATGGATAGTAGAACCCAAATTCTAGATATTATAAAGTAGTATGTATAATGAGTATTTAATCTATTTAAAAAACGAAATTTTATGGTTTTGGTTGATTTTGGGAACTCATATCGTAGTTTTAACCATATTTTAGCATTTTAACCATAACAAGGTGACAATTGTTACAATAATTACTGTTAATGTGGACCAAAATTATAAAGGGACTCATTTACAAAACCTAAACCTCATAATTTCAAATATAAAAACAATTTTTCAATATTCAAAATGTAAATATTGAAAAAGGAAATTTGAATAAAAAATAATATAATTCAACAAAAATAGTTTTTATATTTTTCTAATCCCACCTTTTTATTTATACCAAAATCAACAGTAATGATGATCATTAAGTAATTCATTATATTATATAGATTTGAATTTTGAATATTTTACATTATTATCATAATATAATGACAATGTGACCTTTACAATACTTGAATTAATGAAATTAAAGGAATATTTTACCATAATAGTTAATTTATTCTATTCATATAAAAATATTTATTTTAAGAAAAATAAAATAAATTAAAGAAAAGATAATATTGAAATTATAATGTCAAAATTGATGATATTTCAATCCAATAAAAATTATAGATATCTTAAAAATTAATTATAATGATCTTATAAAAATATCATAAAACATTTTTTAGAGAAAACCATTCAAGCATAAAATGACTTTAGTATATATAGAGTATATATTTAAGATGTATTAATCAATAAATGTTATATGAAAAACGTGTATATATATATTTAATTATATTTTAATCATTATATTACCTTTAAATTTAGAAACCATGTTATAATATATCATGATTCATTTTAAATTTATTATTGCATGCTAAGAAATCTACCACCCACATATAATTTCTTCCAAGAAACTTTTATTAAAATATTTTTGGGTATTAAATATTACCCCATAAATGAAACCCCACCAAATTTTAATTATCATCTATATGAATTATTTTATCATGAAATATCAATGATTTTTGACATAGATTTTATAACCATAATTAATTATAATATCATTACTAGGAAATATAGTATTTTAAATTTAAGTTTTTGTAAATCTATGTATGAATGATTATAATAATGACAAGTTTCCGAAAACCCACCTTAATTTTTTAAAAATATATTCCACAAAATACTCAATAGATTTATATTCCTCTTACTTATGTTGAGGAAGTCATTTACCATAAAGGAAGAGAATATGAGATAAAATAATTAATTTAATTCATTCCATTTCATTTTATGAATTATTCCTTTGGATATTATTCAATTCATTTCAACATCAATATCATCTCATACTCAATTAAATGATTATTCAAGATTAATTTTTGATTTTTTAGGAGATAAAATTAACCTTTACTAGATCATATTTTCTATAAAACAATAAAAATTCAGTCCATTTATAAGTACATATTTACTAAAATTATTTGCAAAAGTTATCCAATTTGGTTAGTTTTTTATAAGAATAAATAACCTCCAAAATATTACCCAAAGTTAAACTGAGTCCTTTGTATAAATTTTTAGCCTTAAGAATCCACCAAAATATACTTCCCCAAATTCAAAACTAAAAAATTGAAAATATATTATAACATATTTGTTTCTAGATAATCCTTAATATATTTCATTATAAAACATAATTTCTCATAATTTTGCATATCAAAAAAATTAATTGTATGATAATATATTGTTGTAAAATATCTATCCACATTACAAAAATTAATGTTAATAAACCTTAATACCCATAAAAATATTATATCATTCAATAAATTAACTTAATATTCATTACATAAATCATTTTACCATAGTCATATAATGTTTAGAATATTGTTTACATCATCAGAAATAACTTTAATCAATTACTTGTGAAATAAATATTAAATCCCATGGTTATCTATAGAATAAAAATATGTACCCAAAATGTCATCACTCTTTTTTTTATATTTTGTAAAATATCTTCAATATAAAATATCATATTAAACCTAATGGTTATAAATAAATATAAACTTGTGTGCCTAAAATATAGAAGCATTAATCCTCAATTTTATTTTACAAAAATATATAATTAATAATTTTTTTGGTTTCCAATAACTATTACCCCCAATATCATTAATCATCTTGAACTCCCATCAAATGCAACCTCAAAAAAAGTTACTGTGACTTTAAACATGTAACAATTTTTATGCTTATCAACCCATGAAAAATTAGTTTTATACCATGCCACTATGGAATATAATATGCCACAATAGGTTATATCCTCTAATTTATCATAATGGTTTATAATGAAAATTTGAATTAAACCTTTCGTATCCCCTATGAGTGTCTATGTATGTTTATAGTCTAAGACCCAATCCACATGAAATGTTTATGATAGAGTAAATACCCAATATTATATTTTTCTGATTTATTAACTCTGGGAACAAATGTGATAATGTCTCATCCACTTTATAGTATCCAAACATGGATATATTTACTAGTAAAACAACTCAATATCTTTTACCACTATAGAATATATTCTCTTACATTTATTCTTATCTTAATTATTATCACTAATTATTTTTATTCAGAATCTTTAAATGCTAATAAAACATAACTTGGAACCAACTAAAGATACCCATGAATAAAATACATTAATATTTCATCATTTTATATTATTATTTAGTACATAACACTATTATATATCACGAAAAAATCATAATGGTTGAGTTTCTTGGGAGAATATATATATATATACTAATTAATTCATAAATGAATTTCAACATATCTGAGAAGGTTCTTAAATCAAAATAATCTCCCTATACCAAGAATAATTAGACCCAATTATCATAATATTACTAAAACAGAAACATAATAAATAGTGAGCTCATATGTGTATGATGGGTAAATAGTGGAGCTATAAATCAATGCTAATAATTTATCATAATGGTATGAGAACAATATGATATCATAATTAAATATTAACCAATCTATCAATTATCAATAATAATGAATAATTTTATAATGTTTTTTCATAACAAATGGCTTAATACATTAGAGTTTGAAATAATCAATAATAAATCATGTTCCCTGATAACATATAATAAGAATTAGAATATTTTTTTCCCTAAAAATATGAATTGATAATAATTTCATTATCTAAGGATCAGTACTGAGCATATTTTAGGTCAATGAGTTTAATCCCCATTCCATCATGTCCTTAGTCAAAGATCACACCCAATACTATCATAGTAGAGAGAGTCCCTTACATAACTGGGTTGAATCCCTATTCCAGTCCTTATTATATAACGAGATATAATTTTTATAAAATTCATTAGAGGAATGTATAATTTTTTTCCCACACATAACATATAAGAAACCATTCGTTTATATTTCATAATATAATAAAAAAAATTCAGTTAATTATATCATAACTTTTTCAAAAGTAATGGTGTTCACAAACATTCCTACATTTCATCATATCATAAATAGTGTAAAATAATCATTCTTTGTAAATATCCCATCCTTAAATCATTAACTACACTGGAAGGAGTGGGGATTTTGTTGTCATCTTTTGATCAACATCGTTAAATGTAATACAAAAAATGCAGACCTCATGGTGTGATCATATAACTAGTGAAACACAATAATAATTAATGGATGTTTACATAGAAGAAAATATTCATAAAATAAAATTCAAACCATTATTTTAAAACATGATAAAAATATCCATTTTATTTTATAATATTTTAAATAATAATTGACAATGAAATTTTAGAGAAATATTTCCATTGAAATTAACAAGGAATAAATATAATATATGATTCAATGAAAATAATGATCATGTTTGGGGTATAATCCATTCATACAATATATTTTAAAATATAACACTCTATTCAAACATTTAATAAAAGTCATAAATGTCTTTTTAGGAAAATATTTCACCGAAAACATTTAATCCTTTATAAATAAATGTAAATTAAGTTGAAATAATATTTAAAAAACAATTTATTATATAATTATTAACTTTCATAACTGAATTTTTATGATAATGGTCATAGATTAAAAATCTCATAGACCAAATATAAAATATGTTCAATTTTTATTTAAAAACATTTTCTCGGTCATTTTAAATACTAAAGAGAGGAAAATATAATTAATAAATAAACATTAAATGAATAAATATTAGAGATGTAAATATATTGTGATTAATATATTATATATATTTATATACATATAATTTCACATAAATTAAATTTTGAATGGATAATACCAAAAGGAAATGAAATTTTAAGATAAATCCATTACTACTGTGGTAACATTTGAAACATACCCACCATAAATGAAATAAAATATAAGAAAAAAAGATATCAATAACATAATGATATTAATAATATGACATGCAATAGGGTAGTAGACAAACCTTATAAAAGAACATAAAAATATTACATATCATTGCTCACTAATAAGGTAATTTGGGATGAATAAATCATCACCACTTGGTACAATCAGAATCCAAATCCATTTGATGAAATAATTTACATTTTGACATTTAATATTATTAATTAAGAATAAAAATGACATAAAATATTTAAGGATAATTATGTAAACCTCATAAACAAAAATTTATTCCTTACATCAACCATGTCCCAAGAAAAATATTTTGAGATGAAGAACCCTTTCTTTATGTCATGTCAAGCTTTATATACATTCAAACCATAAATATAAAAAGTATATATATTTATATAATATTTAAATTAAAAATAATAACAAATATCATACAATATATGATTTAATTTTAAAATTTTATCACATATTTATTAATAATTATTTATAAAAATAATTATTCTAGGTGATAACTATTTTATTTTGAATGAATGTTTCGATTCAGAATTTCTAGAAATTGTTCTTTGATCATCATTAAATAACCTATATAGTTTAAAAAAATTATGACTAATATGAAATTATTAAATATTATTCTATAACTTCTCAAAAAATTTGATTATGAATATTGAATTACATCACATTCTGGAGACGTTAAAATGTTCACCCACATGGGTGTTGATTCCACTTTTCTATGGATAGAAAGAAAAAAAGGGTAAATAATAATTCCCCGTACTAGAATCATTATAATATCATACATATCATAAATATTCATTAATTATATACCAATTAAAATCCATTTAAGGGTGAAATGAAATGTAAATAACATCACTTCATGGTCGTGGTAGTTCACACACAAACAAATGATGTTATCATTTTACAAAAAAATAGAGATTTAATAAGTTAAGTAATATCTTATAAATAAATAATAATAATTTTTTATTTAATATTATAAATTAAATTAAAATTCATCATTATAACCCACCAAGAAATATGGTGATGGAAAAATAAATTAATCTCTTCACGAGGACGTAGTCCCCACGTAGAGACGAATGATGCCTTCATTTTCAATTTGATCAAAAATGAAATGAAAAAAGGATTTAAAATTGAAATTATTACATTTAAGTATATTTTATATCCTTATATTACTATATAATCACATTTAGAGCATAATTTAACGAAGGGTAATGATGTATAGAATGAAAACAATCAATTAATTGTTATACATCTACATTGGACAACCCCATTTATCTTACATATTCAGCCTCCTACTAGTGTTATTTGGATCAAAAAAGTACTCTATATTATGAGTATGAATGAAAGAAAGGTATAATGGTAGGTATTGCATAAGGTATAATTATCATTCATTATGGGGATGATAGGAGAGTTGATATCATTTTATAATGGTGGATGATGACATACTTGTAATTTTTTAGAAGATAAATTTATACAAATTTAATTCTCAATACAAATGCTTCCTATTTACTATTAATATGAATATAAATATTAAAAGGCATAAATATCATCATTAATTAATATTTTTTACATGTTTTGGTGTTATTTTATACCTTATATATTAGATTTTCCCCTTAATTACCCCATTTTACCTTAATAGAAGTAACACATTTGTTATCCTATACAGGTTTTAAATTAACATATATGGTGAAAAGAGGCAAAAAAATAATACATGTTAGACATTTTACAACATATAAATATCCAAAAATCACATTGAAATAATTTTTGGATTTTAAAACCAAAAAAATATATATTACATAACATAAATTTCATTAAAGTCGTTATTATGGATATTGAATTATTTTTAATTAAAATACATGAATAAAATATTAAATTTAAAATCTATAAACATTTAACATCATTTATAGTTTTTAATTTCATATTAAAATAAATTAATACCAAACATATACATAAAATACTATTTTTATTATATTAATAAATCATTTACATTTATTATTATATTGATTTTACTAACACTGTGTTGGAGTTATTATGGAATATATGGAAATTATATAATCACTAATAATTAAAATAAATTACTATAATAAAAATAATTTATTAATAATAAATTTAACCATTTATCAATAATCATAAATTGTTTTATCCTAATGAAAATATATTCTATATTTTAATGAAAAATATATTAATGATGTGAAAACAAAGAGATTGAATTTTTTTAATATTCGTAACATAAAATATTAAAAATTCCATTATTTATGTAAAATGACAACCAAATATTTTATATTAAAATTTTTAATCGATATGGTTGAATACATCTCATAAATTGTAATAAAATCATGTTTTCGGGTGATTTTGAGTCATTATGTCCCAGTTTCCATCATGTTTTACTCATTTTCTCTTTACTAGGTTGATATTTATTTACTGCATATATTATTTATAATAACCAAAAATAAAATGGGCATATTTAAAAATTTTAAAACTCTTAATTGAAAATGTGGAATAATTATTTTATTATTAATCATAACGAAGTGGAAAAAAAATTTACAAAAATTTGTGAAACAAAATAAAATAATTATTTTTAGAAAAAATTGTTTTCTGGAAAAAAAAAACACATATCAACATTAAAAATAGATAATATTCCAATAGAATTTTTTAGATAATGTATAATGAAAGGATATTAATTTAAATTTCAAATTAATTAATTTATTAAATGAAAAGAAACTAAAAATTTATTAAATTAGTATTTTTTATTAATCATCTAAAAATATACTATTTCTAAAAAGTAAAAATAACCCTATTATAGTATTAACATGTTCATTTATAATTTGATATTTTTTACTCAAATAAAATTTTAAATTATAGTATAATTATATTTTATTTTATTTTCTATAAAATTAATTAATAACTATATTTGTATAATAATATTTATGTATAAAATGAGATTAAAAATGTTTAATACTAATTTATTATATAGTAATATATAAATTTTTTAAGAGTAAATAATATATATATATATATTTAATAATGAAATTTATCCTATTCATAACATTCGATTTAATGTTATTTTTTAATATACCATGGTCTTTTTTTGATTTGTATGACATGTTATGAAATCTATTAAACATATACAAATTATTTGAATATAAATATATTGTTAAAACATGTGGAGTTACACATAACAACCTATAAACCCACCAGGAGGCCTCCCCTGGATGAGAACTCAATCAACGACATGAAAACTACAAAAGTCATGATCCCTTAACACATATGAATAAAATCCACCACGATGAGGATGATTCCCCCATGATAAAATGAAATGGTCATTAGAACCTAACCAAAAATATCATAATTAGAGGGTAATGTGAGGGAAGAATAACAATGGACTTATTATGGAAGATAAAAAAATTAATATTAATGGAAATAGTTCAAAAACAACTCATCACCCATGGTTATAAATATGAATATAAAATGAGTAAGTATATATTTAAAAATAATATATCCATGTAAGTTTCCTTCAAAATTTTGAAAAGATGTGACATATAAATCAAGGGTCTTCCATGTAAAAAATAAAAAAAGATTCACATCATGGAATATCACTAATCACAATGTGACATCCCAAACATGGTTAGGTTATGAAATTTAAAAACATGTCAGCACTCAACACCACACCCTCAGTTTCTCCTTAAGTTGTGACCTATATGCTCAAGTAATTTGATAACTATCACTACTAGAATAAAACATTCATGATCCAAGACATCATGAAATGGTCTCCTGCATCACAGATTAAACCTCATGATCTAAACTATGACACCACCCCTATTATGGTGCGATCTTCATGATACACAATGTGTATCCTTTCCTTATGATGGTCTTTATTATATGACACATAGGTTATGACATGAACCATTATCCTCACATAAAATGTCACTAAATCATTCATTATATTTTCTAGAGGACAATAAATTATTTTTAACTTCACATCATGATACCCTTCACCAAATCATTATATAAATATTTATAATATCTACCCATAAGAAATACATAATATGAAAGGGTTATAATTATGGAATGATAATATCCACCATGTCATGATCCTAAAAAATAAGTGGGTTTACATTGATAAATACCTAAAACTTATGGGTTATATTGATGAATTTATTCCATAGGATATGATGTGATCTATATAGACCCTTATGTTTAAACTCCCAATAATCAAACACATTAATAATCACACAAAAATTGACACATTATTTAATATCTGGTAGTCCTAAAATGACTTACTTCCCATATCTGTCATCCCGTCATTCACACCATGATTGTCTCTTTACACATCACATGATTCTGGGGCTAACTTATTTTCATACCTTCATCCCTCACCAATTATAAGATAACAATCTATCTATAAAAAATATTTATATCAACACCACCCTAGCCATACTCAAATAGTCACTAGGGAACCCGTGACACCTCTTGGTCCTCTAATGAAAACCAAAACCACATTCAAGATATTATATTATATTATAATTCCCAATAAAATCCCCAATTCTCATTGAGTATCTTCCTCAACAACTCAAAATTTTGGTTTCATTTTGAATAAACATCTATAAATTCAAAATTAATTATAGATTCCAATAAAATTATTCTATTCCTCAAGAATCACCAAATAAATTTTCCAAAAATATAGTTCATTGATTAGAATATAATATAATTCCTCTTTTTTAATTACAAACTAATGATGAAATAGATAATGTTCCCACACTTGGGACACCAATAAACTAATGATTCCAAAAATCCATAATTTATTCAAAAAATCACATCCATAATACATTATGAAATTTTCATAATGTGTGTACCACCTCACTATATCTAATAATATGGAATAACACTGGTATTCTCTTCTAAAAAACCACTCCTTGACAATAATTATTAACAAGTTCTCTCATGAAAAACATTTCAGACTTCAAGAGCCACACTAATCAAATCCATTATAATCCTTTTCATTTAAAAATATTTTACACGTATGTCCATGGTACTCAGATATATCTCAAAATCACACTTTCAACATAGAGGTACAACATCCCTTTCTCATAAAAAACCATAATATTACATTCTTATTGGCATCAAACCAATCCAAAATACAAAAGGGTAATATTTTTAACCAATAAAATTTTTTCTCACCCATTGGGGTCTCACATGATGTAGGAGAGGAATAGGAGCCCCATTTCATGATGGATGAACCACATATCATCCATGGATAAGAAGTGATAAAGTTCCCTATTCATGATACTTATCATTACCGGATCAAGATGTAGTGGCTTCCAAGCATCATTTTACACCTGAATTTTTAGAGTTTCTCCACGAGGTTGGATGATGTATGAAATTTATTTAACATTATCCAATTAATAATTATTATATGGTCTTATTTCCCTATTACAATGTATATATATCCTATGGGGGTCGATCTATAGGTTTCAGTGGGAACTGAGATGTTTTTGGTGGCTCAGAGGGAACCTCAATTCAGAATTTATGATCACATGATGTGTAATAGAACACACCATTTTGTTATCAAATTTGGGGAATATGAATTTTGGAGACTATACATTGTGTATTGGGTGTACACAACATGTAGTGATCCTAGTCCATGTGTTTGGAAACATGTACATACATTCCATGTAAATGTACATGGTTGTGTGGATGTACATGACCATTAAAAATGGGAATGAGGTGTCCGAAATGAGAATATGATGGGTACATGTCCAAGTGGATAGATAGAAAACACACTCTATGTACATAGGGTACATGATATGTGGAAAATTAATTCCATCTATAGGTGTATTGAATAGGAGATTCCCATGATATTGGACTGGGTCAAATGTCATCTGATGAGAAATACATGCCATGTATATAACAATATAGGAGACCTATACTATGAGGGTACATAGCTAGGGGAGACCATTGAGAGACCTTTTATTTAAAATGGGTACACTTATACTCCCCTTGTACATTTATCCCTTACGCATCCCTATTTTCAAGGCTCATGTGGAGGTTGTGAGTAGCCTATCTAGTGTTGTATTACACATTGGGTGTGGTGGTGGGAAATGTTTCAGTATTTGAAATACAACGTAGGGTGAGGTTAGTGGGTCATTGTATAGAAAATTATAGACTAGTATTGGTTGAGTGGATTCCCTTGATCTGTCCTCATGAGGGTACAATTCTGAATTTCAAACATAGAACATGATTTTGATCCCCTTGATAGGATGTGAACTGATAAAGATGGTGTATCTCTCTTGGTGTTGGAGACAGGATCATATATCATTTCAAATTACCAAGGTAGGGTTCATTGTGTTTTTTGGACTTCATATATAGTCGGTAATCCTATATCTTGAATTTTATCTCAGTAGGTTTTATTGTATCCTAAGTTATACAATTCCCCACATAGAAGGTGGTTTATATAGGGTTTGAAATATCAGTGTGAGTACAACACCATACTCAATGGATGGTTCCATTGGGGTTTGAAAAATTGTCATTGTATGATCCCCTTCATGGAGGTTAGATTCAGATTTAGGTTTTGGTATCTCCCAGTGGTCCTAGGATTGAACCCCTATATGTGAAATGTGGATTGATACTCGTTAGGGATTGTGGCATCCCCCAGTGGTACTAGGTGTTATCCCTTATATGAACAATAAGATCTCTATAGTTTTAGGTCAGGTTCGTGGTATATCTTAATGGTATTGGGTTTGAACCCCTAATTATTAGATGGTATATTAAGTGTTTCTAGAAGGGGTAGAGGATTCCCCCATTAGTGATGGGTGTAATACCATATCATCATATCGATATCTTTTGAGTAATAGCGTTACTTTTTTTGGAAATACCCGATGAGTGTGATCTATTGGATGTATTCCACATATGATGGTGGGGACGTCCCATTATCTTACTGATGCACAATGGAGTGTTTTCTCTTTGATATGCCATCAAAGATTATAGAGTTATTCCAAATGGAGTGATATCTGTCATATTCACCATCATGGATTGAAGGACTAATAAGTATGAGTGATATCACTTGGAAAAGATCCATCTATGTTGGAAGGGCTTGAAGAGTGTGTTCTCATGGATGAACAGTCCAATTGATCCTCGTGTAGAATCATATATCTAACTATTGGGTTGGGACATCATGATTCTTTCAGTATAAGTCATGTATATTTTGTTGATTCTTGGTTTCCTAAGGGTGTATTCACAAATCTTGATTGACACACCATATATTGATAACTAGACTATACATGTATATCAATGGAGTAGATGAGATTGAGTTTATTATTCTCTATCCTTTAAGTTCCCTTAGGCTTGGGCTGGGCATACTGTTGAATTTTAATTACACCATTTTATTATGGGTTTTGGGGCTCCTATTGGGAATTATTATAATCACCCTTGTATGGTAATTTACTACACATGTTGTGCCTTAGGTAATGGAAATGTCATTTTATGGAGTCCCAAGAGACCCCCGACCATGAAGATATTATTAAGTAAGACATACAGAGGTGTATACCAGTTCTTGACCAAGGTGTATTCCTATGGTTTCATTTGACATCACTCCCCTCCTGCAAAGAAGGTTAAACAAATATATTGTTTTTATGGGATAATATTACTCCCTTTTTATGATTTCAGTAATTTTTAAGTAATATAATTGTTAGATAGGTTTATACATGAATTTTTTGTTTTAGTAATTATTATCTCTCCACTCATTAGTGTAGATGTATTTGGGTATGTTCATATAGGTACCATAGGATAAGGCCTCCCATGTGTGTGACATACCTACATTGTGTTGGATACTAGCCCATAACCTATTAAAGGAATGCTTGCAGAGTCATCTAATGGGAACCATTTCATCTAGTAATTATATAAAATGCTGAATATATCCTTATTATATCAAAATTTTTTCTAAAACTCATTGCATGTTTTCATTCAAAATTATGTGGTTTTTCATAACAATTTCAGTACTATATTTTGATGATTAATTAATTTATAAATGTATGATTAAGGATATTCTTGATTATCTTGAAATATAATCAAATTTTATAAATATAATTCAACTGGAAAAAAATATTATTATTTCATTTGGAAGTAATAATTTTGATACAAAATTTGATATTGCATGATATATATAAATTTCCAAAATTAGATACATGATTCACCTACTTGAAATATCCATGTGACATTCATACATGATTCACCTATTTGAATTATTTATTTTAATAACTAATGAGAATATACTATGTGATTGACCTATGCGAATCACATAAAATAATCACCTATATAAAAATCAAGTATCTGAATTTCCATATGTGGTTATGCAAATTTCTACTGGATATTCTAAAAAAATGAATACACACTGTTTTTGACAATATTTCACATTTTCATTTTTGAATGTTTATCATGTATATAATTATTATTTTATTTTTATGAATTTTTTTATTGTTTTATTTTTCTTAAATTTATTAATGAAAGAGGAATATAATTTAGTTTCTTTAAATTCCATGAAACTAATGATTTACTGTGTAAATGGAACATATATTAATTTCCCTTCATATCCACCTTGTGAGCACTAAAATCATAATTAGAATGCAGTGTCTAGTCAATATTAGTTTAAGAAAGATAAAATAAACAAGGATTAAATTGTAAATTAACATGTCTATTGATCTTTTAATACAATTTAATGTTACTATCCATATGGTAACAATGATATCAAGATGATATTCAAATTGAAAAAATTAAATAATTCATTGATTCAATAAAATATAACAAAAATTTTATCATATATCTATAAGTTGGAACATCATCATATTTTCTATATTTATTTAAATATAATCTGTAAGAAATACTCATGGGTGAATTTAAAATTTTAGAGTACTGTCGCCCAAATCTCTCTAGTATTACAATTTCATTCTAGGATTAAATTAAAAAAATACCCTAATTATTTTGAAATTTTATCAAAAAAATGTAGAATATCCATAACCCAATCATACTCATATCAAATTAGGAAGTCCTATGTTTGAAAAATTCATGAAAAATATTTTAATTTGATGAAAATAATAATAATCAACCTATCTTTTCAAAATCATTATACTATTTAAACATATATTAATAAAAAAATATATAGGATCTACCATTATGTTATGAATTTTTTTCAATGGAAAATTACTTTTATTTCATTACCTAGAATATGGAGCTTTCCTTGAAGAATATAATGTCCACTACAGATTAAAAACATGACCATGGTTCTTTTAATTTTCAAAACCAAGTAGATATATAATAAATAATTCTACAAAAATATAAAAAATGAAGAAAATATATTTTGAAATCCATTTGGAAAAAACATAAATTCCTGAAAACAGCATCGTATAATAATATCTAAATTTTGTCTAATTTTGATGTATGTATAAAGGATACTTCAAAATCAATACCTTTACCATGAGATTATACTTGAGAAACTATTATCTCATTATTTTTAGTTTCATTTCCATATTCATCATGTTTGATTCAGAATTTTAATTTGTCTCAATAACTTGACAACAATTTAGGGAAGCAAGTAATGTCCACACATTATTTCTACTGTTCTTATTTACATTATATTTAAGGGAAATATACAATTATAATAAATAAAATCCTCATCGATATTCATTGGAATATAATTATAAATAAAATAATGATATTGAAAAATATTCATAATATATTTTATAGTTTGAAATTTTGATTCAAAATTACCAAATACATTATCTATCGGACGATCTAAATGATTCTTCCAGGATCCTTCATGAATAATATCATAATTAGATAAATTAATTGTTGCCTAAATTTAAACATTTTTAATTTTAATTACTTATTATTCAAAATTAAATCATTATATACATCCCCTTGTTGTTCTATATCATCATTAGTTTTATTAAAAAATATTTCAACAAACATATTATGAATTTATTCTTCAAAGACCATGGTTCATTTTTTATATACTCTATATTCATTACTATAATATGAATATCCATTGAAAATAACGTTATTTGTTTTTTAATAAAATTTATCTAAATAATCCTTATTTTTTAGAATAAAAAATTACACTCAAATGCTCGAAAATAACAACTTAAGGCTTTCTAAACATATCAATCTCTAAATGTGTCTTCTTAATTATGGGTCTTATAATAAATCTATTATTAAAAATGTTTGAATTGTTAATATATTTTTTCCATTTTTTTTGTTTGGTTAAGCTCATCTTACATTCTTATAACCATTTAATTAAGAGTTTTATTTTTTCCACAACTCTATAATTGTTTTTGTAGTTATATAGGGGGAAATTAGGAAATACCAAATTTCACTACAAAACTAGAAAAATTACAAATTTTGGAATTCACGACCATGATTAATTCTAATTGACTTAACTATTTGTGCATTATCATTTAGAAATAATTAACAAGATGTGATAAACATAGAGAATGTTTTATATTTATGATTAATAATGTAAAATCATGTTTATCGAGTAATATTATCAATATTAACAAAAATTAAATCTTACCTACAAAAAATTTTGTTTTATAGGAAAAAATAATACCAAATTATTTTTATAAATGGGACTTATAGAATTTAGTTCATCAATTTTATTTAAACATAATCTATGTTCTTTATCATTCAGAACATTTTATCAAAAAAATGTTCTATACAATTTATGTTTTTGTAGTAGCAAAAAACTACTGTTTTTCATAATATTATGCATCCTGAATAAATTAGATGAAGAAAACCCTTATATGATATTTTCAAAATGTATATAATTCAGTGTTTTTTCATTTTTTTAAAAAATTTAGTGAAATGTTTTAAACAAATATTTGCTTTCTTACTTGTATAAATCAAAGAAGATTAATCCTTAAATATAAGAAATTTATCATTTTTAATTTTAATAAGAATTAAAATATCACATAGATCTGAAATGATTGTTATATTTTATTTAAATACATAAATATATATGATAATAAAAATAATAATATAAATTTAATTTCCAACATCATCGAAATAGTTTTACTTTCCTTTGGAATTATCACCATAAGTAACATTACCACCATTAATTTAATTGAAAGATATAAAGATAATATACCCCTAGTAATATATCCCGATTATCCACTATCCATGTACAAAATATCATCATTGATTCACCAAAGACATATTTCTATCAAAAATAGATTTAAGAGAGCATTGGTATCCCTCAATATACTTTGTCCTATCGTATTTGGAAAATAATTATTGGGAATCCAAATTGATTTGAAACACTTGATTATTGGTAATATAAACGAAAAATATTTATTAATGAAATCCTTGGTATTTCCAAAAGATATAATAATGGTCAATGAAAAATAATTTTTATAATTACCCTTCATATAATATCTAAAACACGTAGAAGTATATTAAATTTTACTAATTGTTTTCTCAAGGAATTTCTTGTCCACATTGGGTAAATTTTCCTCATAATTAAGATTATATTTATTGTTCATTTTATTCAAACTGTATCTTTTATAGATGTTTTATCATCGTTGAAGAAATGGTTCATCTTTAAATTAAAAAATCAATTTTATTTTTGATTTGTTAATTCATATTCAAAACATTATGAATTTTTTTATTTCATCTTTATGAAATGTTTACATCAAGGAAGATTCTCTATTTAATTTTTAATTTTTTACCTAAAAAAAATTAGTTACTCTTTAGAAATTTCCAAATCCGTTTGTGTATACTTTTTTTCATCTTTCATAGATATCATTATATTATCATTATACTAAATAACATCATTATGGTATATTGGAATGTTCCTATATTAGCAAATGATATTTTCAACATTCTTCTAAAATCATTCCAAATCATTAATTAATTCCTCAAACGTGGTTTTATTCAAAATTATATTACAAAGAAGAATAATAATAATATTCACATATTTCATTTGATGAAGTTATTAAGAACTTGTTTTAAACCTCCAATTCAGAACCATATTTTTTAGCACCACATGTATCCATAGTAGCACCACATTTCAATACCATTTCATTATTTTATCTCATGAATTAAATCCAGTTATTATACTCCTACATCAAACTGAGAGTTATAGAACATATTTTATCATCAATATGGAATCTAATAATTACTATTTCCCATATAGAGTTATAATAAATTTACATTTTCTTTTCCCCTAGAGGAATAAACCCAAACATAACTGAATTTTTTCATCCTGATTGAACTACTTGAACAACCTACCTTTTCCCTTTATAAAGGAATAACACAATTTTGGAAATTTTTTTGGGAATCAATACTCATTACACAACCTTTTATATTTTATTACACCACATTACAATTATGTGCATAGTTAAAGATTAAGATGTTTTAGATCTCTATAACGTGAAGAATGTTTCATAGTATTAGTGTAGTTATTATAATAAATAATCTAATAGTAAAGTATAAAGTTATTTTATTTCGGATGAGAGATATATTTGATCATAATAAAAAATATTCACTTTTTCAACTGTGAAAAATCATTATCCACCTATATCCATATCATGTCCACTAGTTTATTCAACATTATCTCTATATATGTAGTCCATTTTTCACAACAGCTTTTTAAATTTGAAATATGTATCATGTCTCTTTATTTTATTAACCACTATAGATTTATAATGGTTTATTTCCTAGATATAGATACTCTAGTAAACATTTTATAGATGAAAAATAAAATTTCATTTTTCCTTTCACAATATCCTAAAAAAAATACATAATTGAAATCATATGTTCCAATAATACAGTGCTAAATATCAATAATTAATATCCTTGAATTACCCCCTGATTATAATCAATAATTACCATTTATTATTAAAATAATATTCATTTGGTTATTAAAATTTCAAAAAATTATGTGGGTATATAAATTCATAATTAATTCCAGGAAAATAAAATTTTATATTTATGAAATATGTTAAAACAAGATCACATTCATTTTAAATATTTAATATATAATTTTACATAAAATAAGTCATATATTATATTCTAAAAAAGTGCATCAAATATAATTTTTTAATATTATAAAATATAGATAATAATTTCATTTTATGAATAACCTAGGGTAATATGCTTGAAATCATAGTAAATTTCATATATATATTTTTTTGAAGAGATTTCGGTAGATAATTCACTATGTAAAATCATATAGGAGATTCATGTAAGATAATCATGTATGGGGTTCAAATAGTTGTTTCTTTTAGGTAATTCATATAAGTCATTTAAAAATATGGTTATTGAAATTTTTAACAATCTTGTCTGATAAAATTCCATAACTAAATATAAAATTATAAATTAATGAATTAGATTGGGGACCTGTTTATTTTTAATTAAAAATTTTCTTTAGTGTTCAAAAGAATCAATAATTAGTTTAATCATACGTTTATATCCCAGGTTATCATCAAAATTTGATAGGGAAATAATTATGATAAACATCAAAATTCTAGAAAAAAAATATTCAGTGTCTTCTAACATAGTTTTGAACGCAATAGATATCACATAAAATTTTAATTTCATCTAATGAAGTGTATATAAATTTCTCATATTTACAAGTAAATAATATTCATTAAATCTAGAGTTATATAGTTCATGTTATGGTAGTAATATTTATGTTAACTAAATATATAAATTAATCTATGAGGTTTGTCTATTTGAGAGAATTTATTATAGAAGTTATTTACATGGGTGATTTATCTATGAGAATTATCTCGGGTGTAGTTGTAAAAATAATTTTGAAAATGATATTTTAGGGCCCTGACTGATGTATTTATCATATTGACAAAATATAAAAACTATAGAACATGGTTAAACCAATAAAATGATAAAATATAATGATATCTTAAAAAAATTAATATTTAGATATAAATTTAAACATATTTTTGTCAATATATATGATAACAATTTTACATGTGAAATTTTTTATTAATACTTTAAAATAAAATATCAATAAAAATTTAAAAATATACATATTAATGTTGTGAAAAAAGTATAAATAATCATATTATTATATGTTGTAATTATTTAAACATAATTAAATAAACTTGATCCAAATATATACATAATAATGAGTTTATATTTTTTAAAACACAGGGTTTATGATTCTTTATATTAAATACCATATACGAGGAGAAGATACTGATTAAAATAATTCTTCTGAGATAGTGGGTTCAATATGTATTTTTTTTAAATGTGGGGGTGTGACTCTGAAACTTTTTAATTTAATATTAATAATTATATTTTATTATATTTTGAATATTTAACCACAACAAATCAAGAAAATTCCCTGAAATCTTTTCATTGTTTTGAAATTAAAATAATATTTTCAATTTTTTTAGGAATTAATATTTTTATAAATGTTATCCAAGGTAATGGGTGGTTTTATTTATTTTTTATTCATCCTAAAAATTATTTAATAAATGTATTTTTCACTATGAAAAAATATTTTACATATTCCTATTCTTCCTTGTGGATATATTCTTCTAATACGATAAACATCCACTATCTAGTTGTCATATATATATTATGTATAAATGATGTTTTATTAATACCCATTTCATTCGCAAAGGTTAGTTAACCAATAAAATAATTATTGATAATTATTATTGAAAATCATACTAATTGTTTACAATCAAATTATATGTCATTTCTTTATACACCTCGAATGAATTGGGCACTATTTTATTTCATTGGATATAATGATTATTCTGCATGGACTTGATTTTCTATAGATATGTTCAATTGTTTTTTCATAAACATGGTTTGGGATATATCAATCCACATGATAGTAGTTAGAAAATATATTTTATAGCTATATTTATATTTTTTTATATAGGCATTATTACTGTTATCTTTTTCCACAATTTCATTTTTGGAAATGTTTTTATTTTTGACATAGGATATTGAATTATGCTTATGATATAGTCTCAAGGAAAATGAATGTTTATTTATTATTTATTACTCATAGAAATATTTTCCTTTTCTCTAACAAATACTTATTACATGAATCATGATTTATGGTGTATGAATTATTTGGACTTTGAATATATGTTATAATCATGATCTTGTATACTTATAATTATCTTATAAAAACGTATGTTCATTGATTGATAATTCTCATGTTTAACCAATCTAAGAATCTAAGATCACCCTTTTCTATGTTTCTATTTACATATGTTTTAAAGGAAGTTGTTATGTATTATATAGATATGGAGACTACCATGTACGGAAAATATATATTTTAGATTCTTAGAACACATTATAAAATAATATGTTAATGGAATAATATTTAAAATCCAAATTTAATGATAAATTGATAGGATTTGTTATATAAATGGGTATTCCTAATTCTCTGAAACTATAAACATAAACAGTATCTAGTCATGTTTGTGACTTATTAATTCGTATTTTATTTTTAAATAAAATAATTTTTTGTTCATTTATGTTGGTATCAAATCTACTATGTAAATTGTAAGTTTTTATAACCAGATACAATTGAATTTGTCCAGGGTGTTATAGTTGGTATTAGGGAATGGATTAGAATGTCATAGAGATCACAATTTTTTTATTTGTGGTCATTTAAAGAGAAATAGAAACCAATTTTTTTTATATTTTCATGTCTTAAAATATGTTCAATGGTATATATACCCTTTCGGTGGAACATATTACTATATTTTAAAGGGATGACATATATTTTTTTTATATTTTTTAGGTGGTTTACAATGAATACATGATTAAGGTAGATATTAACCTTGGGATTATTGTGATAATGACTATGAAATTTATTTCAAAATGATTTTATTATATTCATAATAAAATATATATGTTAAATATATTCATTAAGGTTAAAATAATATTTTATGATAATGTAATTATGGTTGATTGGGTTGAAGGGTTATTATATTTTTTTGAAAAAAATATTCTTTTATATAGATAAGCGTGAGATTAAATATTAATTTAATGATTATGTGATAAATATTTTTTAGGAATATGGTAACTATAATTTTTGGAACAAAATAAATATCAATCAAAATTGGATATTTTTTGGATATGGCGGGATTTTATATCACTATAATTAAAATTAAATGAATAATATTTATTGAGTTATATTTTTGAAGAATAAATGATTTTAATGGTTCTTTATTGTGTCTCCAGTCATTTATGTAAAAGGATATTATTATTTTAGTAATGCATGGATACTGTTAGATAAAAATTGTTTAAGGTGGATTAAATAATAAGAGGTGGGGACTCAATCCGATGTTATTTGTTAACAAGGTATCTGAGGATCTATATGGATTTGTCAATATATAAAGGTCGTTTGATATATATGTTCTATTTTTGTAAATTTATATGAGAATTTTGATGTGGTGAATTGATCATAAAATGAATAAAAATGATCATATGATGAAGAAAACATTGAATGTACACATGTATAATTATGTGGGATTCCCCAAGAAATCAAAAAAATTATAAATTTAATTGGAAGTTTTTTACATAAAATATGTTGGATGATTTAATTTTTGGAAATAAAATTATGTAACAACATAGGAAAAGTTTCACTTATGTGAATGTGGAAACATGATTATTTGAATATTAAATGGCCTAATGTATATATATTTCTGGAGAAACAAATTTCATTTATTTGAGTAATTAATTTAATCGATGCCTGGTGATGTTTGTGAATTCAAATCCAGGATGCTGTCATGTATACAAGTTACATATATGTTAAATAGGAAATGAATCACATATGATAATTTTTATGTAGGTAAATATTAATAGGTGAAAATTTTCTTGTATTGAAATCTAGTTTTGTTGGAATTTCAGATATATGATAAACTATATTACAGAAATTTGACATGTATAGAAATTTGGACCGATTTATAGAAACTCTATATAAAAGTTAGATATTTCTCTATATTTTTTAGATATGTTATTAAACTATGATAACAAAATATTAGGTACACAAACTATTATTTAATGTTATAAAAATCATGAATCATAAGTACCAAACAATGATCTGAGCCTAAAATTATGAGAGATTTTTTGTGAGAGATATATTTAATTAAATGAAATATTATAGATGATGTAATAATGTTTTTAACCAAAAATAAATGATTACGTATATTTATAGGTTAACACATGTGGATCTATAGGATAATTCTATATGATGTTAATATTTAAATTTAAAATTATATATAATTTATTTGGAGTTCCAGATATAGAATATTTAGAGGCTTCAAAATGATGGATTCCATGATAAATGGAAGTAGAAACATGTAGTTACAAAAACCAAATTTTGTTCATGTATTTTGTATAATTTTTTTTAACAAATTAAATAATGTAATGTTTTACAAATAAGGGGAGTTATGGAATGTAATTTTACAAGATGTCTTATAGGATTCCATTTAGGATAAATGGAAATAAAATTTTTTCTGCCATATTTTATAGAAAAAATAAGAAAGATAAAATGGGATATCTAGGGGATATATACCAATCATATACATCTGGAGGGAAGTGACTCATAATATGAGATTATATAATAACTATATATCCCACTAAATATTAGAAAATTGGGTGTACACAGGTTCCATTAACTGTCACAAAGACCCATATTATAGGAAGAAAAACCATGTTAGTGAAATGTTGAAACGTAAAGGTATTAATGGAACTATGTACAAAAGTGGGGATCCATATATATTCTGATTATAAGAATATTTGATGTGTGATTTTATAGAAGTATTTTTAAGGATATAGATGGTGATTTTATAGTGCATCAATTCAAATATAATGATACAACCAAATGAAAGTGTTTCTATATTATGGGATCTACAATTTTATAAACATTGTGGTGTTCATTCAATGAGTAGTGGGTAAAGGGGGATGAATGATAGTAGTAATATCATGTGATCTCTGACTCAATATAGGTTTTCAATAGAATAGGAATAGACATGACTCTCAAGTGAATGTGATGAAATCAATAACCTATAAAGGCAGTGATCTATTGGTGGAAGTGAGCTAACCCATAAACTTATAGAGAACAAAAGTAGTGAGCCTAATGGTTAATTGGTTAATCGAAACAATGTTGATAGTATGTTTCATGGTGTATCACAATGTGTGTGAAATTTTTAAATTTCTTATGATACCTCTTGATTTATATAATTTAATTCATATGTGATTTTTTATAGTTTTACGGTCAAATAAAAAACTAAAATAAGCTCCTATAAATGTTGAAAATAGACAAATAATAGAAAATTTATTAATAGATAAAAAAGTGATAGAATTTTTCACATATGTATTCCTCCCTCCCCACTCCTATAATTCCAATCTATGAATTAGTATCAATGAATAATGTTCTGACAATGTGATCAACCTCAGAAGATTATTTTATGCTCCTCCCCAAATTGAGATAATGATAAACCCACAATTATTCATTGGTCTCAAAATTATCTGTCATTAGATGTATTTTCTATCAAAAATAAAGGACTCACATGGACTCCCTTGGGATGATGTGTAATAATGGATTAATATTTTGTGAGAAAAATAGAGATAACATTTAAATTGATAATAAAAATTGATATTTATGACTTGATTAAAAATGAGTTATAGGATTTATATGAAAAATATATATTAAATTGGATTTATATTACATGGTTTAGAAATAATATATAGGTGAATAAGTAAAATATATATTATTGAAAATATATTTCAAATGTGATAAACATTGTATAGAATTTCTTTATATCTAAACGAAATAGGAAGATTTCATCACACAAGATGAGTTCTCCAAACACAACAACCTCCAAATATTGTGGGTCATTTAATTGTAAATTGTTTTTCCAGATATAATTTTTTGTTTCAAAATCTACTCTAATATTAAATTGAATTTGGGTTGAGGAATTGGAAACAATATTATGTTTGCAACCTATAAGTTTTTCATGATGTGGATTGGAATAAATTCTAACAATAAATTATAGGGATAAACAATGAGAAGTCATGAATGATTTTTACTTCAAAATGATTGATGATTTGGACATAGAAAGATAGTAGATAAAGTGATAACAAGTAGACTTCAAATTAAGTGAAATTAAATTGTGAGAAATGAAGAAACAAAGTGGAATGAATGAAAATTTTACATGTAAATCCTAAAGTATATTTCCATATATGAGAAGATGAAAGTAATAATAATACCTCCAAAAACATAATATGAATAAAATGACTACATGGGATGGATATCTAATAAATTTTGAAAAAATATCTATCTACTTGAAGAAAGAAAAGGGAGAAATAGATAACATGAGGAGATGATAAACACATCATATGGGAAGGAAAAAATACCACTAAATCCAGAATAAATAAAAAGTAGTATTGATTTGAAATTTGGAAGAAAAAGGGGTTATATAGAATCAAAAAAGGGATTTTTCACAAAAGAATGTACAAAAAATAGTATACATTCTTGGGAATCATGGGAACATTTTGTGTATGTGTTTCAATATAGAGTTTTCTAGGAACATGTTTTCACAAATAAAATTCAATGATAAGATTAATAATTAATGAAATTTACAAAAATGAAGTTTTAAATATAATATCGGTATAAAGAAAATTTGATATGTAAAGGAGCGTTAATTGAGCTAAAAAGAGGTTTCAAAACCATATATGACATTAAACATCATGTCGTACCCATAATTAGTTAAAAACATTTAAATAGTTCTTAAAATAAGTGGTAAAGTAACACTAAAATGAAAAGGCTATAACTGAAGACTATAGAAAGAATATTTCAAAATAATTTTATTATTTGTATCACATTTTTTATAAGGAATCTTCTATGTGTAGGATTATAGTTTCTAATAAGAATGATAAGTCCTTAATAGTAATTATAACCCTGATATTTTGAATCAAAAATTATATTAATTGATAAATACATAGTGGGGTTTATGGAGATGAATTTTCCATGATATTAAGCCTTATTTTGAAGTGAAATAGGTCATGTGAGTTGGTGAAAATACTAGTGACATGTTGCATCATTTTAGCAATTCAAAATAAGTTGTATTTTTAAAAAAAATTGTAATGGGATTTAGTTTTATAAAATAACTATTTTGTGTGAATGTTTTATAGAGATCAATTTTTTTTTATAAAGTAAAAAATGAGTGTTTAATAATTTTAATGAAATTATGGGAAACACTGATATCATTAGTGGTTTTTATAGAATCAATTATTTCCTATATAAAAATACATATTATCTGGTTATAGTGATTTTATTTAATATTAAAATTCAGTAAGATAAATTCACTTGCAATTATTACTTATGAAATTTAACCCATGTGATAAGTGAATTCAGGAATTGGGTAGAATAACTATAATCATTTATTGAAAATTAGTATAAATTTAAGAATTTTTCTCCATAAGTGAATCCAAAATTGGTATTATCCTAAGAATTGTAAACATAGGATTATATAAGACATTATAGATGAAGAAAGGGGGGTATGGAAAGAGTAATACAATATTTACCTATCCTAAAAGATGGAAAAATATTTCCATGAGGAAAACCCACTTATGAAATGTTTGAATATTGATCTATTTAAGTCTCCTATCAAAAATTAACGGGGGAAAATCCTGTTGAATGCCATGAATTGAAAAAGTGGGAGTGTATTATCTCTTAGTATTATTCTAGGAGGTGATATCATTATAAAAAGGGTGAGTTTGAGATAAAATAATTAAAACCCCTTTATGATAGAGGAGTAAATTTGAACACAACCTTCATGGGAAAAAAATAAAAGATCAAATATTCCCATGGATAGACCCTTCGCATTTCATTGAATTATGGGGAGATGTTTTTGTATAAAGAAGATCAATTTCAAAAAATATAAAGTGTTATATTATTTATATACCCATGGGGTATTATTGTTTTCTTTCATGTTGTGAGGGATCACCCCTATGTAAAATTATGGGAAGGTGGAAGATAAGTGGTTTGGGGATGTTATTTGATATGGAATTGTGTATATATATATATATTATTTGTTGAAAAGGATACATAGAGGCCGAATTAGTGCACGGATCATGGAAAAAATATCATCGATAATATGATTAAGTAAATTGTGAAATAATTATTGGTTTAGTTCATGGGATTCCATATAAAGGCTAGAAGTCTGGGGAAATGGAACAAGAAGCCTTGTTATAACAGATATAGTAGAGGAATATATTTTTATAGATCTCTATATATACCCACATAGTAAAAGTTATACACATAAAACTTGAAAACGTTATGGTTTTCATATGAAAATACCAAATGTATGAAAAGTTTTAGGATATGAAAAATTAGCTATGTGAGGAATTAAAGAATGTGAATTCCATTGATGTATATAATTTCATATCTATTTTGAGATAACATATGTGAATCCCACATAAGGTAAATCGGTAAGGAAACACATATGATAATTCTTATATAGGTGGATTTGGATACATGATGATGATTAAAAGGTTGAATCATGTGAAATATTCAATTTGGATATATGACGACATCTCTAGTTGAATCTCTCTACAATGATGAATATGGGATAACATATGAAAATTATACAATTCAATTGGATATTTATATTTGATATAAAATATTTATAGCAAAATTTTAACATAAATAAAATTATTCGCACAATTTTCCTCAATAATATTGATGTCATGTAACTATTTTTGGGAGATATGATGAATTATGAAAATAATGTGATCTGTTTCCAATGAGATGTGGTAAATTGACAGAAATATTGTTCATTCTTTAGTAGTGTTTTCCCACAAAAATTGATGGATACTGACCATGATGTAATGTTTCAATTGGGATCCACATGTTAATATTATATTTTCTTATTCTTTAATTTTTGAACGATACATTAATTAGTGTTAGTCACATATATATAGGATCTGTTAGTTATCTGGAATTAAAGAAAACAAAAACCAAAGTGATAATGTAGAGGTGAAACCAAAAAATTGATGGAATTTATAATGAATGAACATATTCTGCATAAAAAGGAATTCTAGAATGTTTTACAAACAATGTTTTTTATAGTATGGTGCTACAAAATAATTATTCATGATTAATATTTACATATTGTTGAAAATCAGTTCTTAATGATTTATTTTTCAGTATATCTAAGAATGAAATTAAGACAACTAAATAGTATTTCTACCAATGATATGTATATAAAGAGAATTAACTACATGTAAGATAAGAAATAACTCTCTTTTGTAGAAATAATGATCAAATATTGAAAAGGGAAGAGAACAATGGATTTTATTGAAGATCTATTTTCTTACTAGAAGTAAATTATTTACCCAATATAGTTAGGTGAATGAATTAAATACAATATTCTCAGAATTATTTTTCTATAAATTATTTATAATTTAGTGTTCTATATTTACTCTAAAATAAAGAATCCATGAAGAAGTAACTCAAAATAGAAAAATGAATTATATGCAAGGGGATTCCAAAAATAATCCATTCGTATATGGTGATGAAATACAACACATGTATTTTAATTTTAATGTACCTACATATCCATTAAATATATGGTGTTCTTTCATGGAACAATGAGAAAATGAGGACGAAAGAGAGTAGTGAGATCATGTAATGACCTGCCCCGGGGCTATGTGTGACTGAGGAAAAAAGGAAGTGATCCTAGGGTGTCTATTAGTCAACTGACATCCTATAAATGTAGTTATCCTTGGGTGGAAGTTAGATGACCCAGAACTTTGTAACCACCAATGGTAGGGATCCAAATTGTTAATTAGTTCATTGATATAATATAAATATCATGATCATTGAAGTATCACACTACATTTTTACTAATTAAAAACATTTTTTCCATACATGAATTATATTTATTCTATAATACATTGATTTAATGAGGTTTATGTTTAAGAAATTAGCTGATCATTATTTTGACACATGTCAAAAAAATAATATTAAAGGGAAATTTTTTATGTTGTAAAAAATAATTACAATTAGGCATACCCTGATTCACCACTCATCTCAAGGTACATAATGGGGACACAACTACTAGGGGATATAAATTTTCTTATGTGAAATTATTTGTGATGTATATTTTTATGGATAAAACTTATGTTAATTTTTGATGAATATGTGATAAAATAATTATAATCATTGTATTTTAAATTTGGTATGCCATATTTTGAAATGTTTTATAATGATCAATTTTTGATATAATTTATATTGATCATTGTGTGTTATTTATGAGGTGTAATTAATTTGCGTATAATTTATTCTTATGATTTTTTATTCATTTTGGGAATTATATTAACATTTGACAACCATTTTGGTTTTGGTTAATTGATATAAACTATAATAATTACATTTAATAATTTAATGTATCATATGATCTATTAAAAGTTAATTTTAGTTCTTCCAGCCTGAAAAATTCATCATTATTATTTTTTAATTAGAATATTATATTTTGAAGATATCAAAAACTAATTTATATATAACAAATGGGTGAAAATTTTCTTATGAAAAGGAATGAAATCAAGTAATTATACTTTCTTATATTCCCTACATCGATGTTGAATGAAGTCATATAAAAAATTTAATATAAATCTATCAATTATTATGTACAAAAAATTGCTAAAATAATAATGTATGATTTTATAAACTCATACTCAAGTACATGTCTCATAATGGTAAGTGAATGGTAAATGAAATTTTTTGGAAATAAAAATGATTTTTAGTATTTGAAAAGAAGATAATTATTTTTTCAAAAGTAAATGTTATCAATGAGGTATAAAAGGTATGTGTTTCATGATATATAAATTTATCATTATAGGATTTGAATTTATAATGAAGTTTTTTAAAAATTTGACAATCATAAATAATATAATAATTTCATGGATGTAATTATTTTAATGGGGAAGATGTAATAGCCTAATATTTTAGTATGTAATGATTTATGTAAATATCATGTAGAATATCATGTGATATAAAAAAAATGAACAATAATAAGAAATAAATTATTAATATTCATGTGTTAAATAAATAAATTCTTAATATACAATTTTTAAAAACTAACACCCATTATTATTTGGTATGATATAGTATTAAGATCTCTTACAGTTTAAAAGGGTCATTTTTCATTAAAATATAGTTTCATTATATAATTTATTTTTAATTAAAAACATATATATATTTAATTTAATAATTGAAATCAATAAAATGGAATAAATTTTTGAAATAATATTTTTTAAATAATCTAAAGATAATCTTAAGGATTTTTCAGAAATAGAAGATTTTTGGGTGAGTAGTAAAAATATCAATCATCCAGATATGATCACTTTTATTTTAATTATTAATGAATTACAAGAATGATAATGACGATTCATTATGATATTATAATTTTCTTCAAGAAATAATAATATTTATTTGAAAACATAATTATGAACATATAAATCTATGTTATGTATTTTTCAAATCAATGTAATGTTTTTATTCAAATAAAAAATAGTTTTGGTACTTCTCATATAGTAATGTATTAAGAAGGATCCATTAATTTATTAGTTGGATTTAATTTTTTAAAAGTATGAATTAAATAAATATAATTAAAATTGTTATTTATTAGTCAAAAATATAATTTATTTTGGTGTTAAAATTATATTTTTTTCATAAAATCAATTTTTTTATAAACTTGTTTCTATTGTGTATTGTGAACCTATATTAAAATGGATTATTACCAAAAAAAATTAAAATAAATATTTGAAATTTTATTTAACATTAATAGTCATAATATCATTATTATTTAATGATTTCTGTAACACTCCAAGCTTCCACGGCATGCTTATCTTTGAATAATAAATTAGTGTGTATTGTACGCAATTTCGAGTTCTAACACACACCAAGACCAATCAAACTAGCCATTATGAATAGTAATACCCACTTTTTGAAATTTTATAAATTTTATCTTTCAAAATGGACTTAAATTTAGGATTCATAATATAGAAATATGCTTAGGGTGAATTTTTGGTATTTATCTTAAAACATTCAAATTTTGATTAATAGTAAAAAACACATAGTTATAGTTTAAAACCGAATATTTATTTAAATAATTTTTTATTTTATTTAAATTTATTTTAGGTAAAAATAGATACATAATACCTATATAAGTTCAATGTAATTCATCGGAGACAGTTTATAAGAATTTTAGTTATATGAAAATCATAATGAACTTTTCACCGTCTTTTACCCATCTCCTAGAGAATTTGAAAATTCACATTAAACATAATTTTACATATTTTATGAGTATAGTTTCAGAAATACGAGAGACATGGTTAATATAAAGGAGTAAAATGTGGTTCAATAAGAAAAAAATAATTTTTGGTGAATAGTAACTTTTTAATTTTATTTACCACAGTTAAAAGTAAATAGGGTAATTAAGGTTAAAATGATATGATTATTACCCTAACACATGTCCTAATTCTATTGTAAATGTATAATTAGACAAAAAATCCCTTATGAATAAAATATCAACCTCTTTGGTCAAATTGGATTAGATTAGGACATTTATTAGTATTTAATTCAAAGAAGAGTTAAAAGAGTTAAAATCATGTTTAATAACTAAAACATTTTTAATATAGGGTTATACATAAGATAAATTCTATTATAAATATTCATTAGAAATATAAAAAAATTTAATACATAATGGTATTTTTTCTATAATTTTTCCCTGTTAAATAATTTAATTTATTTATGACACAATGGTGATGTAGTAATTACCTAATTAATGAAATATTGAAATAATTGATATTATAAATATACAAATAAATGTAATTTGAGCCTTTTTATGAATAAAAATAATTTTATAGTTTAATATTACAAGGTAGGATTGATTAAATGAATTTATTTAGAATTAATAATGTTGTTAGAACTTTAACAAAAATCCACTGTTAAATAGTTTCAAAATTGACATAAAAGAGTATCTTGACCAAATATTATATTAATAATTGATATTATATTCTAAAAATAAAAGTTTCAGCCAAAGTACTTATGTAATTATAGTTGTGTCATTCATGAACCACTTGGGGTTCGCTTGGATGTATAGAGTAAGTTTAATAAACATATAATATAAAAATACAAAGAGACATGGTAAATGTCAAACTATTTAACTAAGAGTAAAATATAAATGATAAGTTGAATATAGTGGCCCAAACATGTCTAAAATATAATTATTGAATGTATTTATACCAACTCCCACCTTAGACTCTAAATAAGTCACTTTGGAGCCATTATAAACCAAATATTAATTTTTTATAAAATAATATTTTATGTTTTTTCCTAAGGTGCCCCTCACCCCTCTTATAAAAGGGAACTCCCCCTTCTTTCAAATTTATACCTTCAAAGCCTTTTGGTACGTCCATACCCATCCCAAATATCCTCTCTACTTCCCTAACGTCATCCAAGAGGCCTTCCTTTAGTCAGAAAGCCATCCTATGGAGCCCTTTTGATCAAATCCAAGGAAACAACCTGAAGAAGTGGTAATGTTTTCACCACACTCTTTCAAGTTCCTTTCTTCTTCCACTACTTCTTTTTTTTTTATTTACATTATAAAATAATAACTCCTGTATATTATATATATTGTGATGTTATTATAAATATGTTACAACCATATTCAGTATTCAATCCATCCCTTGGATGACATGTCAGCCTACGTGTGTACGTACAGCTTACCATCTCCACGTCGTGGTGTAATTGGTATTCAATACATTATTATTTGGATAGATATAATAATGATGTCTAATTCATTTATATAGTAAATATAACATGATAATAATTCTTCATATATGATACATCATCCAATTATATATTATTTTAATATCAAAAGAATGATATTGTCACTGATGCGTACGTACGGACTACCGTCTCCACGAACTCGATAAGATTCATTCCCCATCATATCAGTTGAAGAATAGATTTCATATGATGATTAAAAATAATGTTTAAGGACTTGATATAATTCTGGATGTGGATAAGATACAACATATGAATAACAAACACATCTTATGTAACAAAACATATAAAAGAAAACTAGTATGTGAACACCCGAAACGACAAAAATACTAAAATATTATTAACAAAACAATATTAAAAGACCATATATGATATCATATTTATGTATAAAATTCTTGTATAATTTAATAATAATTATTTAACAATTAAAAAATAGGTTAAATAACCCTATACCATGTAATAGTACAATGTATGGTTTTATTTCACAATCTCTTCATTATCCGAGGTTGTTTATATGTAATTATCTAATGGGACCTCATTATCATCCAAATCCATATTTCATCAAAATGTATTTCAAATAATTATTATGATTTTATAGACTATGGGTTAAAGTCATTTATACACTTGTTTGACTTTTTATAATAAGTTTATAAAGGAATCTTTCCGTCATTTTCCAAACAAGGTCATTTTTAACCCTTTCGACTGAATTAAGGTAAGAATGATTTTTTAACTTATACGGTGGGTGAGGCTATTTTCCACCATTATAAAATCAGAAAAGATTCCCTTACAAGCTTATAAGTATATTTTAAAAGTAAATATTTTATTTTATAATTATTTGACTTTTAAATGATTTCATAAAAATATATATTTCTATCATATAGTTTTGATTTCAACAATGTCAACATCCTTTGATGGATTTTAAGTTTATTCGAAGTTGATTTATTATGATACAAAACAACCATATTTTATTGAAGGTTTGGTGATATGTTTGACTATGGATGTTCAGTTTTTATACCATTCATGGTATATGGTTAAAGTATTGACATTTTGAATGCTAGTTTTAATACGAATGTTTATGATATGTTTAAACCTTATCATATGAGTAATGTATTGGACTTAGTAAGTGATGGGTGGATCCCGCTATAGCTCCTTGATGCATAGTTAGGTCTCATGAGACAACTAGACGTGGAATTGGCTGAGGCAATTTCCCAATTTGATATATGGTTTTGGTTGAGGCCTTAATCATTTTTAGATGTCTAGGCCGAGGCCTTGACAAAATGTTTTAGAATGTTTGGAATTATACATTTCCTCATTATAGAAATAACATTGATGGTTCATGTGGTCATTTGACTAGTAGAATACCAATTCTTATGTTTTGTTATGGCATTATTTACTCAGCTCATATTATTTCCATAAAAGTATTCATGTTTATTATTAGTAAAGATATGTGTTTCCAATTATTCACCATTCTTAATATTTATGTTATATTCCACTGTATTGTTTACCCTTACTGAGTGATTGATCTCACCCTTTTCTTATGTTTCATTTTCCCAAGATATGAAGAAGTTAGTTATGAGTGACTTGCAGGAATTATTTTAGGAGGCATGGATGAATCCAATGGAATAAATTTGTGTTTTATTTCTTTTCAAGTTGTAATGTTGAACTTATGTATGAATCTTGTTTCCAATAATACTAAACTGATCTATCTTTCGAGACCTAATTTCCTTGTGATCATGCCAATGTTATTTAATGATACATCGACTCTAGGTAACTGGGGTCAGGGCATTACATTTGGTATCAGAGGAAGTTTAGTACAAACCATGGAAAGTAGATCTATATAAACTCTGATTAGAGCATATTGCCCTAAGATAGACTTTGAGGATTAGTATAGAAAAAATTCATAGAATATTGGTATTGTAGTGATTTTGTGAGTTTTCTGAGCAATACATCCCTGTCTAGATACTAGCAGGTAGAGGCAACTCTGGCACAAATGTACCTAGGGGTAAAACCCAAAACACCGCTTTGAGCTAGACTCGAATGGGATCTGGTGCACAACAATGGGCCTTACTGCATTCTTGGATACGAAATTCCTTGGCGATATGCTTAGAATAATTCCCATTTTCATTACAAACAATTATGAAGGGTTTATTAGTATATTGTTACTCAAAGAAAACATTTTTATGATTATGGATTGTAGCCATAAATTTTTCAATTTATGTTAAGTGTTTTACAAGTTTAGATTTATCTATTGGGATTCATAAACTAATATAGTATATGACATTGTTTATAAATGGTTCCTAGTGGAAGGAATGAATACCATATCAATGAACGCACTCTAATAGGGATTTCCCTCCTCCGCAAAATAATTCTTGTAGAGCTGGTGATGCAACTGGTGTTGATCAGCTAATCACCATACTGGGACAACACACTCAGGTTATGAATAATAACCATAACCGTTTGGAGCACCCTGATCTGCAGCTTGGAGGATCAATGTTAGATCAATTTATACTGAAAAAACCACCAACATTAAATCGGGGTGAAAATCCACTAGTACCTGATCAGTGGATAAATTCCATAGAAAAAATATTCAACGCCTTAGGGAGTAGCGAAAGGGAAAAATTTGTCATGGAAGCTTATCGTCTCACTTGAAATGTTGATCAATGGTGGTCATTGATTCAATACATGAAGGAAAATGATGAATTATAAAATACGAAATGGAGGGATTTTAATGAAGTTTTCTTAGAAAAATAATTTCCTCATGACCATCTAGCGAATATGGAAAGAAAATTTTTATGTTTGAGGAAAAAGGAGGATGAGAACATCATAAATTATGAAGCTAACTTTACATGGTTTTCGAGGAATGTAGCAGATTATATATGTAACCCAAGAAGATATATTTATTGGTTCGTTGATCGGTTAAAACCATTTCTTCGTCGATCATTAATATCACAATCCTTCTCATCATACAAAGATATTGTCTCGTGTGCTATCATGACAGAAAATATATTCTGTAAGTTTTATGACTTCAAATAAAAGCAAGAGATGAAGAGATCTATTGAATACTCGGGGAAAGAAAATAAGGTAATAGGGAATTAGGGAAGAATTGAATTTCCTCCCTGTGATAATTATGGAAGGAAACACTCTAGTGCTTGTCTAAAAGGAAAATGATTATTCTAAAAATGTGGACAGAAAGGCCATATAACTGGTGATTGAAAGGGAAAGAAAGATTCTACCAATTTTCAATGCTACAATTGTAGGGAGATGGGACATTATGAAAATGAATGTCCTAAGAGTCAGGGAAACATACCTCAGAAAAGGCCGAGGGATCAAGGCCAAGCTTATGTTATCACTACTGCTGAGGTAGAAGCTCCAAAAGATGCGGTGGCAGGTAATTTAATGGCTTTTTCAAGTTTAGAAAATGATTTATTTGATTCTAGATCATCACATTGTTTCATATATTCCTAGATTTCTATGAAAATTAGATATTTACAATTTCATTTAACAAGGGAGTTGTCCATTAAAACTCTTAAGGGGAGTATCATTGCAACACAGTATTATGAATCAGTCCGCATTAGAGAACATAAATGTTCTTTACCTGCTGATCTCATCATCATAACCATGATTGAATTTGATATAATCCTCGGTATGGATTGTCTTTCAGACCATGATACAAAAATTTGTAGTAAGAAGAAAAAGGTTACAATACATTACGATGATGATAAAGAACACCTTATCTTTAGAGAAGAATATTCACCATGTGATTCTTATCTAGATCCACCCCCTGTAGATCAACAATATTTATTTATCGGGGAGGAAGAGAATGAAATAAC
Organism: Viscum album; assembly: GCA_963277665.1. Taxonomy (NCBI): domain Eukaryota; kingdom Viridiplantae; phylum Streptophyta; class Magnoliopsida; order Santalales; family Viscaceae; genus Viscum; species Viscum album. Next base: position 1,170,415,623 of record OY728122.1, on the reverse strand, counting down.
TGTGGGTGAGGAAAGGAAAGTTCAAATAGAGGATGTACCTATTGTTAATGAAAATGTAGATGTGTTTCCGAAAGATTTACCTGGACATCAACCATAATGAAAAATTGAGTTTTTCATTGATTTAATTTGTAGTTCAAGGCCCATATTGAATACCACTTATAGAATGGCCACAGTGGAATTAGATGAACTAAAGAAACAACAAGAGGAATTGAGTAAAAAGGGATTTATTCTCCCTATTGTTTCTCCATGGGGAGCCCCTGCCCTTTTTGTTATGAAGAAAGATGAATCTATGAGGTTGTGGATTGAATAATGGAGATCATTTCTATAACAATAAAGAACAAGTATACCTTACCTCGCATTGATGATTTATTTGAACAACTACCTGGAGCTCAATAATTTTCAAATATTGACCTTTGATTTGGATACCATCAGTTGTGTGTGAAGAAGGATGACATTCCGAAGAAAACATTTCAAACTAGGTACGGGCATTATGAGTTTACAGTAATGCCTTTTGGGCTGACTAATGCATCCTCTATTTTCATGGATCTAATGAACAATTTTTTTAAGGATTATCTTGATGACTTATTAGTGGTATTTATTGATGATATCTTGGTATAATCTAAAATCTACTCAGATCATAAAAATAACTTTCACATTATATTGAAGACCTTGAGAAGACATGAATTATATGGGATGTTTAGCACGTGTGAATTCTGGCTTCATGATATTTCCTTTCATGGCCATATTGTCTCTAAGGATGGAATCTATGTCGATCCTTCTAGGACAAGAGCAATACGAGAATGGTCAGCACCAACGACTATAACCGAGGTATGTAGTTTTATTGGTTTAGTAGGTTATTATTGACGTTTTTTCTAGAATTTTTCCTAGTTGGCTAACCCATTAACAAAGCTCACATGTAAAGGGGGTAAATTTATTTGGACAAAAGAGAGTGAAGAATGTTTTGAAGAACTAAATAAAAGATTATTCAATGCTCTTATATTGACTCTACCATCATGGAATGATGGGTTTGTTATTTATAGTGATGCTTCAAAGAAAGGATTTGGTTGTGTCTTTTTGCAGAATGATAGGATTATTGCTTATGCATCACGAAAGCTGAAAATTAATGACCAAAACTATCATACTCGTGATCTTGAGTTAGCAGCTGTAATATTTGATTTCATGATTTGGAGAAACTATCTCTATGGTGAAAAGTGTGAGATTTATACTGATCACAAGAGTTTGATGTATATTTTCTCACATAAAAAACTCAACATTAGGAAAATGTGATGGCCTGAACAACTCAAGGATTATGATTGCACGATACACTATCACTCGGGGAAGGAAAATAAGGTGGAATATGGTTTGATAAGAAAGTATCATGGTGTTTTTAACAAGATGAGAATTCAAAGGGAACCTATTTTCATGAACCAAGTGATTATGGACATGGGAATAACCATGGAAGTTGAAACATAAACTCTTTTTCAAATGGTTTCCAAACCATATTTACTAGAAAGTATTCATAGTTCTCAGAGAGATGATGAAGCGTTTCAAAAGAATATTCATGATGTGAATAATGGGAGATTGAGTGAATTTGTGTATGAAGATGGAATTTTGAAATTTGGGAAGATACTTTGTGTTCCCAATATACCTGATCTAAAAAGAGATCTATTGGGTGATGCTCATATTTCCAATTTCTCTATACCCCTATAGAGCACCATAATGTATAGAGATTTGAAGGAACATTTTTGGTGGGACAACATGAAGAGGGAGATTGCTGATTTAGTGTCAAGATGTATGGTTTGTCAACAAGTGAAAGCTAGAAGGAAACAACCAGGAGGAGTATTGAATCCTCTACCCATACCTGAGTATAAATGGGATAAGATTATGATGGACTTTGTCATGGGACTACCATAGACTCCTAGATGGAACGATTAAGTATGGGTCATTATTTACTGTCTTACCAAGTAAGCACATTTCCTTGTTATAAGGGTGGATTTACCACTTGAACACCCAGGAGGACAATATATTAATGATATTGTAAGACTTCATGGAGTTGACTTTCGATTGTTTCAAATCATGATCCACGTTTTAATTCACGATTCTGGAAATGTATTCAGAAAGCCCTGGATACTGAGCTTTGTTGGGGCAATGCCTGCCACCCCCTAACTGATGGACAATCAGAATGAACTATTCAAACCATAGAAGACATGTTGGGATCCTGCTCAAATGAATTTCAGGGTTTGTGGGATCAATATTTACCTCTGTTATAATTTTTCTATAACAATAGATTCCATTCAAGTATTTAAATGGCACCATATGAAGCGTTATACGGAAATAGATGTCACACACCATATTGTTGGGATGATGTCGGTGAAAGAAAACTCACTGGCCCAGAACTGGTGGAGGAAACTATAGAAAATGTGAAGGTAATCCAAAACCACATCAAGGTACCTCAATGTAGGAAGAAGAGCTATGCTGATAATCAAAGGAAGGATTTTGAATTTCAGGTAGGAGATCATGTTTTCTTGAAGGTATCACCATGGAAGGGTGTTATATGTTTCAGTAAGAAGGGAAAATTGAGTTCCAGGTACATCGGACCTTTCTAAATTCTAGAAAAAATTGGGGCTTTATTTTATCGTTTTGAAACGCTTCCAAATCTCTCCAAAGTTCATGATGTGTTCCACGTATCAATTTTGAGAAAATACATGCCAGACCTATCACATGTACTCACCTATGAGGAATTAGAATTGGAACCTGATCTGTCTTATTGCGTAGATCCTGTCAAGATTCTTGATACAAGAGAGCAAGTGCTGAGAATCCAGATGACTCATCTGGTAAAAGTTCTATGGAGAAACCATAAGAAGGAAGAGGCAACGTGGGAACCATATGAACTTATGCTGAAGAACCACCCGAGACTTCTCATGTGATAGTATTCTAGAAATTTCAGGGACGAAATTATTTTATGTAGGGGATAATATAACACCCAAAGCTTCCACAGTACGCTTCTCTTCAAATAATACAGTAGCTTGTATTGTACGCAATTTCGAGTTCTACCACACACCATGTAACACCCCAAGCTTCTACGGTACGTTTCCCTTCGAATAATGTGATAGCGTGTGTTGTACGCAACCTCGAGTTCTAACACACACCACAACTAATTAAACTAGCCGTTGTAAATAGTGATACCTACTTTTTGAAATCATATATATTTTATATTTCAAAATGGACTTCATTTTTGGATTCGGAATATCGAAATTATCCTAGGGTGAAATTTTGGTACTTTTCGGATAACTTTTATATTTTGATGAATAGTGAAAATTACTAAATTTTAATTAAAAACAACTTTTTTAATCAAAATAAGTAATAGTGATAAATTATGAATTTGAGTGGTTTGAAAGTATATTTAGAATATATTTTTACCATTTAATATAATGTTGGTCATTGGACATAATTTTACAATTAAACCGAACATAAACAAGTGTCAATCTTTTGGTAGTTATTATCTCTTAAAAACACGCTTTTTGTTTTGACTGCGGGAATTAATTTTAAATTAATTTCTGCCACTTCTGTGTTTTGAATTTAGAAAAATGGATTCCATATTTTGAATCAGGATGTTCAAATTGTGTAAATAGGTAACTTTTATTTTTAGACATTTTGAATAATTACTGCGGTAAATATTTTATTTACCATGGTTAAGGGTAAATCCGGTAAATAAGGGTTAAAAAAATATTATAATAATACTAAATTACCCTAAAACGTGTCTTAACCCTATTGTTTGATACATAGTCGACCATGGGCATCTTTGGGTCTATTTTGGGACCCCATGGATCCACTTGTAAGTGATAATGACACTTTATTTTAATTAAGTTAAAATGAATACAAAAATGACACAAGCATATATCTTTTAGAACAACAATTTTTACATAGGGTTATATATGTTGGATTTTAGATTATAAATATTAATTAGAAAGATAAAAAGATTTCCTACATAATGATATTTTATTTATAATTTTTAGACATTAAATAATTTATGTTATTTATGACACAATGATGATGCAGTAATTACTATAATAGTGAAAAATTAAAATAATTGATATTATAAATACACAAATAAATATAATATTAAACTTTTAATGAATTAAACTAATTTTCTAGGATAATATGATATATTAGGATTGATTTAATGGACTTTGTTCGAAGTAATAAATCTGTTATGAGTTTCACAAAAATCAACTATTGAATAGTGTCAAAATTGACATAAAAGAGTTCTTAAAACAAATATTATATTATTAATTGATATTAAATTCCTAAAAATCTAAGGTTCGGCCAAGAGACATATATTATGATAGGTTAATCATTAATGGACCACTTGGGGGTCGCTTGGATGTATATAGTAAGTTTATTAACCATATTATATAAAAATACAAAGAGACATTGTAAAAGTGAAACTAATTAACTTAGAGTTAATACTTAAAGATAAGGTTAATATAAGTACCAAAACCTGTCTAAATTCTATTGGTTGAGTGGTTTTTGACCTAGCCCCACCTTAACCTTTGAATAATAAGCTTTGGAGCCATTAGAAACCGAATATAAATTTATTATAAATTAATATTTCTAGCTTTTCCAAAGGTGCCCCTCACCCCTCTTATAAAAGGGCACTCCTCCTTCTCATTTATTCACACCTTCAAAGCCTTTTGGTTCGGCCAAACTCTGCCCAAATAATCTCCCAACATCCCTCACTACAACCTAGAGGCCTTAGTTTGATCAGAAAGCCAACCTAAGGAGCCCTTTTGATCAAATCAAAAGGAAGAACCCGAAGAAGAGGTAATGATTTCACCACCCTTTTCTAAGTTCATTTCTTCTTCCACTTCTTCTTCCTTTGTTATTACCATTCTAAAATAGTAACTCCAGTATATCACATATACTGTGATGTTATTATAAGTATGGTACAACCATATTCAGTATTCTATCCACCCTTTGAATAACATGTCACCATACGTGTGTACGTACGGCTTACCGTCTCCACGTCGTGGTGTAATTGTTATTCAATATAATATTATTTGGATGGGTATAATAATGATGTGTAACTCATGTAAATAATAAATATAACATGTTAATGATTCTGTATATATGATATACCATCCATTTATATATAATTTTAATATCAAAAGAATGATATTGTCGCTCGTGCGTACGTACGGACTACCGTCTCCACGAACGCGATGAGATTCATTCTCCATCGTATCCATTCAAGTATAATTATCATTTTATGATTTAAAAATGATGTGTACGGACTTGATATCATTCTGGATATGAATAAGATACAACAAACATGGCTTATGTAACAAAACATATAAAATAAAATGAGTAAGTTAACACCCGAAACGATGATAATTCTAAGATATTATTAATAAATCAATGTTAAAAGATCATATATGATATCATATTAATATATATGATTCTTGTATAATTTAATAACAATTATTTCACCATTATACAGGAGGTTAACCTACCCCAACCAAGGAAAAGTACAAGCTAAGGGTTTATTTCACAATCTCTTCATTATCTGAGGTTGTTTATACGTAATAATCTACTGGGATATCTTTGTCATCCACATCCATGTTTCTTAAAAATGTATTTCAAAACATTTTTACTATTTACAAGAATATGGGTTAAAGTCATTTATACCCTTGTTTGACTTTTTATAAGAGGTTTATAAAGGAATCTTTCCGTCGTTTTCAAAACAAGGTCCTTTTTAACCTTTTGGACAGAATTGAGGTAAGAATGTTTTTTTAACTTATACGGCGGGTGCGGTTATTTTACTCCGTTATAAAATCTTCAAAGCTTTCCTTACAAGATTATAACAATATTTTCAAAGAAAATGTTTTATTTTATATGGATCTTAAATGATTTCAAAATAAAAGGAGATATTTCTTTAAAAAGAATTTTGATTTCATCTATGTCAACATCCTTTGATGGATTTTAAGAATATTTGAAGTTGATTTATTATGATACAAAACTTCTATATTGTATTGAAGGTTTTGTGATATGTTTGACTGTGGATGTGCTATTTTTATACCATTCATAGTTTATTGTGAAAGTATTGACATTTCGTATGGTAGTTTTAATACGAATGTTTATGTTATGTTTAAACCTTTTCATATGGGAATGCATTGGACTTAATAAGTGACGGGTGGAGCCCGCTATAGCTCCTCGATGCATCGGTAGGTCTCATGAGACAAACTAGTGTCTTGGCACAAGGCCTTGAAAAAATCTTATTTGTAGTCTTGGCACGAGGCCTTGGCTATGTGGTTATGATAGTCTGGCATTATGCATTCCAACATTATGAAAGTGGTTATTGATTTTTGCATGTGATTATTCGATTAGTAGAATATCCATGTGAATAAGTAAATGGAATTATTTCATTTTATTTATGCCATACTATGTTAAATGTTCAAGTTTAAAAGGCTTTTGTTTTAGTTATACATTGCCTTAAATGTTTATTTTTATCTATGAAAGTTTCCTCTATATTGTTATCCTTACTGGGCATTTGAGCTCACCCCTTTTCTATGTTTTATTTTTCCCAGGTAGTGAAGAAGTAAATTATGAATGACTTGCAGGGATATTATGAGGGGTTAATAGTGTGGATATGAAGACTTTGTTGTTGTAGTAGTTTTTCACTTTGAAATGTAATGTAAAACTTTATGATTATATCTAGTGTTTCCAAGGCTACTAAACCAATCGGTCTTTCGGAATTTGATCTTTCTTGTGATCATGCCAATGTTATGTAATTAATGCACCGACTCTGGGCAGCTGGGGTCGGGGCGTTACAGTTGGTATCAGAGGAAGTTTAGTACAAACCTTGGAAGCTAGATTTAGATAAACTCTGATTAGAGCACGTAGACTTAAGATGAACTTTGAGGATTAGTATCAAAGAACTTCCTATAATTTTGGTATTGTAGATATTTTGTGAGTTTTCCGAGCAATACATCCCTGTCTGGATACGAGCAGGTAGAGGCGGCTCTGGCACAGATGTACCTGGGGGTAAAACCCGAAAACACCGCTTTGAGCTAGACTCGAACGGGAACTGGTGCACGACAACGGGCCTTGCTGCACTCTTGGTTACGACACTCCCGGGGGATATGCTTAGGATAACTCTCATTATCTTTACAAATCATTATGAAGGGTTTATGAGTATATACTTCCTCAAAGAAAACATTTTTATGATTATGGATTATATCCATAAATAGTTCAAATTATGTTAAGTGTTTTATAAGTATGGGATTATGTATTTTGATTCATAAACTGATCTAGTTTATGACATTGTTTAGAAATGGCGCCTAGTGGAAGAAATCGAAACCGTATCAATGCACGCACTCCATGTAGGGATTGCCCTCCTGCTCAAGATAATTATAGTGGGGCTGGTGATGCAACTGGTGCTGATCAGCTAATCACCATACTGGGACAACTTACTCAGGTTATGAATAATAACCTTACCCGTATGGAGCACCCTGATCCGCAGCATGGAGGATCAATGTTAGATCGATTCATGAGGCAACAACCACCAACGTTCAATGGGAATACAAATCCCTTAGTAGCTGAACAATGGATATTTTCCCTAGAGAAAATATTTCAGGCTTTGGGGAGCAGTGAAAGGGAAAAAGTTATCATGGCAGTTTACCGCCTCACTGGAGATGCTGATCAATGGTGGTCATTAATTAAAAATACGAAGGAAGATGATGAAGTATCAAATATGGAATGGAGGGAATTCAAAGATCTATTTTTAGAAAAATACTTCCCTCGCGACCATCGAGCGGATATGGAAAGACAATTTCTGAGTCTGAGACAAAAGGAGGATGAGAATGTCACAAAGTATGAGGCTAACTTTACAAGGTTAGCGAGGTATGCTGGAGATTATATTCGCAACCCAAGAAGTAAGATTGATCGTTTCTTTGATGGGTTAAAAACATTTCTCCGTCGAGCATTAGTCTCACAATCATTTTCATTGTACGAAGACATTGTCTCATGTGCTATAAAGACCGAAAAGGAATTCTCTAAGTCTTATGACTTTAAAGCAAAGCAAGAGAAGAAGAGACCTGCTGATCAATCTGGGAATGGAAATAAGGGGAAGAAGGGAAAAGTTGAATATCCATCTTGTGGTAAATGCGGGAAGAAACATCCTGGTACTTTCTTGAAGGGAATGGGAGTCTGTTACAAGTGTGGTGAAAAAGGCCACCAAGCTCATGATTGCAAGGGGAAGAAGGAAGCTACCAACGTTCAGTGCTACAATTGCAGGGAGATGGGGCATTATGCAAATGCATGTCCTAACTGTCAGGAGAACTTACCTCAGAAAAGGCCAAGGGATCAAGGCCATGCTTATTCTATCACTACTGTTGAGGTAGAAACTCCGAAAGACGTGGTGGCAGGTAATTTAATGGTTTCCTCAAGTTTAGCAAATGCATTATTTGATTCTGGATCATCGCATTGTTTCATATCTTCCCAGTTTGCTAAGAAAATTAGATATTTCCAATTTGATTTAATAAGGGAGTTGTCAGTTAAAACTCCTAAGGGAAGTATCGTTGCAACAAAGTTTTGTGAATCAGTCCCCATTAGAGCACATAAATTTTCTTTATCTGCTGATCTCATCGTCATACCTATGATTGAGTTTGATATAATCCTCGGTATGGACTGGCTTTCGGACTATGATGAGAAGATTTATTGTAAGAAGAAAGAGGTTACGATTCTTGATGATAATGATAAGGAACACCTTATTTTTAGAGAAGAATCGTCACCACCTAATTCTTATTTAGATCCACCCCCTATAGCTAAACCTAATTCAATTATCGGGGAGGAAGAGAATGAAATAACTGTCAGTGAGGAAAGGAATGTTCAAATAGAGGATGTACCTATTGTGAAAGAGTTTGTAGATGTATTTCCGAATGATTTACCTGGACATCCTCCAGAACGAGAAGTAGAGTTTTCCATTGATTTAATTCCTGGATCAAGGCATATATCGAAGACCCCTTATAGAATGGCCACTGTAGAGCTAGTCGAACTAAAGAAACAACTAGAGGAATTGAGTAATAAGGGATTTATTCGCCCTAGTGTTTCTCCATGGGGAGCCCCTGTTCTTTTTGTTAAAAAGAAAGATGGATCTATGAGGTTATGTATCGACTACAGGGAGATCAATGCTATAACGATAAAGAACAAGTATCCCCTACCTCGTATTGATGATTTATTTGACCAACTTCATGGAGCTCAATACTTTTCAAAGATTGACCTTCGATCTGGATACCATCAGTTGTGTGTGAAGAAGGAATACATTCCGAAGACAGCATTTCGAACCAGGTACGGGCATTACGAGTTTACTGTAATGCCGTTTGGATTGACTAATGCACCCTCTGTATTCATGGATCTGATGAATAGAGTTTTCAAGGAGTATCTAGATGAATTTGTGGTGGTATTTATTGATGATATCTTGGTATACTCCAAAACCTACAAAGATCATGAAAATCACATGCGCATTATCTTGAAGACTCTGAGGAGGCATGAATTATATGGAAAGTTTAGCAAGTGTGAATTCTGGCTTCAGGAGATTTCTTTTCTTGGCCATATTGTCTCTAAATATGGAATCTCTGTCGATCCTTCTAAGACCAAGGCAATCCATGAATGGCCAGCACCTACGAGTATAACTGAGGTACGTAGTTTTATTGGTTTGGCAGGTTATTATCGACGTTTCGTCCAGAATTTTGCCTGATTGGCTAACCCATTAACGAAGCTCACACGTAAAGGGGTTAAATTTGTTTGGACAAAAGAGTGTGAAGAATGTTTCGAAGAACTGAAGAGAATATTAGTCAATGCTTTTATATTGACTCTACCATCGGGGAATGATGGGTTCGTTATTTATAGTGATGCATCAAAGAAAGGACTTGGCTGTGTCCTTATGCAGAATGATAGAGTTATTGCCTATGCATCACGACAGTTAAAAATTCATGAACAAAACTATCCTACTCATGATCTCGAGTTAGCAGCAGTGATCTTTGCTTTGAAAATATGGAGGCACTACCTCTATGGTGAAAAATGTGAGATTTATACTGATCACAAGAGTTTGAAGTATATTTTCTCACAAAAAGAACTCAACATGAGGCAAAGGAGATGGCTTGAATTACTCAAGGATTATGATTGTACGATACACTACCACCCAGGGAAGGCAAACAAGGTGGAAGATGCTTTGAGTAGAAAAGACCATGGAGTTTTGAACAATATGAGAATTGAAAGGGATCCAATTTTCATGGAGCTAGTAAAGATGGACATGGGAATAACCAGGGAAGGTGAAACATCAATGCTTTTTCAAATGGTTGCCAAACCATCTTTACTAGAAAGGATTAAGAGTTCTCAGACTGATGATGAAGAATTCCAAAAGAAGATTAAAGCTGTGAATGATGGGAGATTGAGAGACTTTGCGTATGAAGGTGGAATTTTGAAATTCGGGAAGAGACTTTGTGTTCCCAATATACCGGATCTAAAAAGGGAATTGCTGGATGATGCTCATAGTTCCAATTTCTCTATACACCCTGGGAGCACCAAAATGTATAGAGATTTGAAGGAACATTTTTGGTGGGACAACATGAAGAGGGAGATTGCTGATTTTGTGTCAAGATTTATGGTTTGTCAACAAGTGAAAGCTGGAAGGCAACAGCCTGGAGGAGTCATGCAACCTCTTCCCATACCGGAGTGGAAATGGGACAATATTACGATGGACTTTGTCATGGGGCTACCAAAGACTCCTAGAAGGAACGATGCAATATGGGTTATTGTTGATTGTCTTACCAAGTCAGCACATTTTCTTGCTATAAGAGAAGATCTTCCCCTGGAACGTCTAGCAAGACTATACATTAATGAAGTTGTGAGACTTCATGGAGTACCCCTATCGATTGTTTCTGATCGTGATCCCCGTTTTACTTCAAGATTTTGGAAAAGTCTTCAGAAATCCCTGGATACTGAACTTCATTTGAGCACTGCTTACCACCCTCAGACAGACGGACAATCAGAACGGACTATTCAGACCTTAGAAGACATGTTGAGATCTTGCTCACTTGATTTTTAGGGTATGTGGGATCAATATTTACCACTAGTAGAATTTTCCTATAACAATAGCTTCCATTCGAGTATTCAGATGGCACCATATGAAGCGTTATACGGAAAGAGATGTCGTACACCAACCTGTTGGGATGACGTTGGTGAAAGAAAACTTGTAGGCCCAGAACTGGTGGAGGAAACGGTGGAAAAGGTGAAGGTAATCCAAAATCACATTAAAGCAGCTCAAAGTAGGCAGAAGAGCTATGCCGATAATCGAAGGAAGGATTTGGAATTTCAAGTCGGTGATCATGTTTTCCTGAAGGTATCTCCGTGGAAGGGAGTCATACGTTTTGGTAAGAAAGGTAAATTGAGTCCCAGGTACATCGGACCTTTCGAAATTCTAGAACGAATTGGGGCTGTAGCTTACCGATTGGCAATGCCGCCAAGTCTCTCCAAAGTTCACGATGTGTTCCACGTATCTCTATCGAGGAAATACATGCCTGATCCGACGCATGTACTCACCTATGAGGAATTAGAACTGGAACCCGATCTGTCTTATTGCGAAGAGCCCGTCAGGATTCTTGATACAAGAGAACAAGTACTGAGAAACCGGACGACGCGTCTGGTAAAAGTTTTGTGGAGAAATCATAAGATGGAAGAGGCAACATGGGAACTCGAGGAACTTATGATGAAGAACCACCCGAGTCTTTTTATGCAGTAATACCCTAGAAATTGCGAGGACGCAATTATTTGAAGGAGGGGAGAATGTAACACCCCAAGCTTCTACGGTACGTTTCCCTTCGAATAATGCGATAGCGTGTGTTGTACGCAACCTCGAGTTCTAACACACACCACAACTAATTAAACTAGCCGTTGTAAATAGTGATACCTACTTTTTGAAATCATATATATTTTATATTTCAAAATGGACTTCATTTTTGGATTTGGAGTATCGAAATTATCCTAGGGTGAAATTTTGGTACTTTTCGGATAACTTTTATATTTTGATGAATAGTGAAAATTACTAAATTTTAATTAAAAACAACTTTTTTAATCAAAATAAGTAATAGAGATAAATTATGAATTTGTGTGGTTTTAAAGTATATTTAGAATATATTTTTACCATTTAATATAATGTTGGTCATTGGACATAATTTTACAATTAAACCGAACATAAACAAGTGTCAATCTTTTGGTAGTTATTATCTCTTAAAAACACGCTTTTTGTTTTGACAGCGGGAATTAATTTTAAATTAATTTCTGCCACTTCTAGGTTTTGAATTTATAAAAATGGATTCCATATTTGGAATCAGGATGTTCAAATTGTGTAAATAGGTAACTTTTATTTTTAGACATTTTGAATAATTACTGCGGTAAATATTTTATTTACCATGGTTAAGGGTAAATCCGGTAAATAAGGGTTAAAAAAAATATTATAATAATACTAAATTACCCTAAAACGTGTCTTAACCCTATTGGTTGATACATAGTCGACCATGGGCATATTTGGGTCTATTTTGGGACCCCATGGATCCACTTGTAAGTGATAATGACACTTTATTTTAATTAAGTTAAAATGAATACAAAAATGACACAAGCATATATCTTTTAGAACAACAATTGTTACATAGGGTTATATATGTTGGATTTTAGATTATAAATATTCATTAGAAAGCTAAAAAGATGTCCTACATAATGATATTTTATTTATAATTTTTAGACATTAAATAATTTATGTTATTTATGACACAATGATGATGCAGTAATTACTATAATAGTGAAAAATTAAAATAATTGATATTATAAATACCCAAATAAATATAATATGAAACTTTTAATGAATTAAACTAATTTTCTAGGCTAATATGATATATTAGGATTGATTTAATGGACTTTGTTCGAAGTAATCAATCTTTTATGAGTTTCACAAAAATCAACTATTGAATAGTGTCAAAATTGACATAAAAGAGTTCTTAAAACAAATATTATATTATTAATTGATATTAAATTCCTAAAAATCTAAGGTTCGGCCAAGAGACTTATATTATGATAGTTTAATCATTAATTGACCACTTGGGGGTTGCTTGGATGTATATAGTAAGTTTATTAACCATATTATATAAAAATACAAAGAGATATTGGAAAAGTGAAACTAATTAACTTAGAGTTAATACTTAAAGATAAGGTTAATATAAGTACCCAAACCTGTCTAAATTATATTGGTTGAGTGGTTTTCGACCTATCCCCACCTTAACCTTTGAATAATAATCTTTTGAGCCATTAGAAACAGAATATGAATTTATTATAAATTAATATTTCTAGCTTTTCCAAAGGTGCCCCTCACCCCTCTTATAAAAGGGCACTCCTCCTTCTCATTTCTTCACACCTTCAAAGCCTTTTGGTTCGGCCAAAATCTGCCCAAATAATCTCCCAACATCCCTCACTACAACCTAGAGTCCTTAGTTTGATCAGAAAGCCAACCTAAGGAGCCCTTTTGTTCAAATCAAAAGGAAGAACCCGAAGAAGAGGTAATGATTTCACCACCCTTTTCTAAGTTCATTTCTTCTTCCACTTCTTCTTCCTTTGTTCTTACCATTCTAAAATAATAACTCCAGTATCTCACATATACTGTGATGTTATTATAAGTATGGTACAACCATATTCAGTATTCTATCCACCCTTTGAATAACATGTCACCATACGTGCGTACGTACGGCTTACCGTCTCCACGTCGTGGTGTAATTGTTATTCAATATAATATTATTTGGATGGGTATAATAATGATGTGTAACTCATGTAAATAATAAATATAACATGTTAATGATTCTGTATATATGATATACCATCCATTTATATATTATTTTAATATCAAAATAATGATATTGTCGCTTGTGCGTACGTACGGACTACCGTCTCCACGAACGCGATGAGATTCATTCTCCATCGTATCCATTCAAGTATAATTATCATTTTATGATTTAAAAATGATGTTTAAGGACTTGATATCATTCTGGATATGAATAAGATACAACAAACATGGCTCATGTAACAAAACATATAAAAGAAAATGAGTAAGTTAACACCCGAAACGATGATAATTCTAAGATATTATTAATAAATCAATGTTAAAAGATCATATATGATATCATATTAATATATATGATTCTTTTATAATTTAATAACAATTATTTCACCATTATACAGGAGGTTAACCTACCCAAACCAAGGAAAAGTACAAGGTAAGGGTTTATTTCACAATCTCTTCATTATCTGAGGTTGTTTATACGTAATAATCTACTGGGATATCTTTATCATCCACATCCATGTTTCTTAAAAATGTATTTCAAAACATTTTTACTATTTACAAGAATATGGGTTAAAGTCATTTATACCCTTGTTTGACTTTTTATAAGAGGTTTATAAAGGAATCTTTCCGTCGTTTTCAAAACAAGGTCCTTTTTAACCTTTTCGACAGAATTGAGGTAAGAATGTTTTTTTTAACTTATACGGCGGGTGCGGTTATTTTACGCCGTTATAAAATCTTCAAAGCTTTCCTTACAAGATTATAAGAATATTTTCAAAGAAAATGTTTTATTTTATATGGATCTTAAATGATTTAAAAATTAAAGGAGATATTTCTTTAAAAAGAATTTTGATTTCATCTATGTCAACATCCTTTGATGGATTTTAAGATTATTTGAAGTTGATTTATTATGATACAAAACTTCTATATTGTATTGAAGGTTTTGTGATTTGTTTGACTGTGGATGTGCTATTTTTATACCATTCATAGTTTATTGTGAAAGTATTGACATTTCGTATGCTAGTTTTAATACGAATGTTTATGTTATGTTTAAACCTTTTCATATGGGAATGCATTGGACTTAATAAGTGACGGGTGGAGCCCGCTATAGCTCCTCGATGCATCGGTAGGTCTCATGAGACAAACTAGTGTCTTGGCACAAGGCCTTGACAAAATCTTATTTGTAGTGTTGGCACGAGGCCTTGGCTATGTGGTTATGATAGTCTGTCATTATGCATTCCAACATTATGAAAGTGGTTATTGATTTTTTCATGTGATTATTCGATTAGTAGAATATCCATGTGAATAAGTAAATGGCATTATTTCATTTTATTTATGCCATACTATGTTAAATGTTCAAGTTTAAAAGGCTTTTGTTTTAGTTATACATTGCCTTAAATGTTTATTTTTATCTATGAAAGTTTCCTCTATATTGTTATCCTTACTGGGCATTTGAGCTCACCCCTTTTCTATGTTTTATTTTTCCCAGGTAGTGAAGAAGTAAATTATGAATGACTTGCAGGGATATAATGAGAGGTTAATAGTGTGGATATGAAGACTTTGTTGTTGTAGTAGTTTTTCACTTTGAAATGTAATGTAAAACTTTATGATTATATCTAGTGTTTCCAAGGCTACTAAACCAATCGGTCTTTCGGGATTTGATCTTTCTTGTGATCATGCCAATTATATGTAATTAATGCACCGACTCTGGGCAGCTGGGGTCGGGGCGTTACACACCACAACCAATCAAACTAGCCGTTATGAATATTAATATCCACTTTTTGAAATTTTATAAATATTATAATTCAAAATGGACTTCATTTTTGGATTCGGAATATCAAAATGAGTTTAGGGTGATTTTTTTGTATTTTTCTGAAAACTTTCAATTTTTGATGAATAGTAAAAAACACTGAGTTATAGTTTAAAATTGAATTTTATTTAAATAATTATTTATTTTATTTAATTTATTTTAGGTCAAAATTGATAAATAATACCTATATAAGTTCAATGTAATTAATCGTAGTTAGTTTATAATAATTTTAGATATATAAAAATCTTGGTGAACTTTTCACCGTCTTTTACCCAACTCCTAAGAGAATTTAAAAATTCACATAAAACATAATTTTACAAAATCTGTGAGTGGAATATTGAAAATCCGAGAGACACAGATAATATTATGGAGTAAAATGTGGTTCAATAATATAAAAATAATTTTTTGGGAATAGTTACTTTTTACATTTATTTACCACGGTTAAAAGTAAATAGGGTAATTAAGGGAAAAAATGATATTATTATTACAATAAAACATGTCTTAATTCTATTGGAAAAGTATAATTCTACCAAAAACAAACTTATGACTAAAATATAAATCTCTTTGGTCCACTTTTATTAGATTAGGACATTTATTATTATTTAATTCAAAGAAGAGTTAAAAGAGTTAAAATCAATGTTTTATAAATAAAACATTTTTAATATAGGGTTATACAAAATATAAATTCGATTATAAATATTCATTAGAAAGATAAAAATAGTTCCTACATAATGGTATTTTATTTATATTTTTTATACAGTAAATAATTTAATTTATTTATGACACAATGGTGGTGTAGCAATTACCTAATTAATGAAATATGTAAATAATTGATATTATAAATATCCAAATAAATGTATTTTAGACTTTTTATGAATTCCAGTAATATTCTACGTTAATATGAAATGTTATTATTGATTAACTGAATTTATTTAGAATTAATAAAGTTGTTATAACTTTATCAAAAATCATTTATTAAATAGAGTCAAAATTGACATAAAATAGTATTTAAAACAAATATTATATAATTAATTGATATTCTATTCATAAAAATCAAAAGATCTAACAAATTATTTATGTAATGATAGGTGTATAATTAATGAACCACTTGGGGTTCTCTTGGATGTATATAGTATGTTTATTAACCATATAATATAAAAATACAAATAGATATGGTAAATGTGAAACTATTTAACTAAGAGTTAAATATAAATTATAAAGTTCATACAGTGACCCAAACCTGTCTAAAATATATTAGTTGAAAGGATTTTGACCCATACCCACCTTATCCTTGAAATAAGTCACTTTGGAGCCATTTTTAACACAATATGAATTTTTTATAAAATAATATTTTAAGTTTTTCCTAAGGTATCCCTCACCCATCTTATAAAAGGGAACTCCCACTTATCTCAAATTCAATCATTCAAATCTTTTTGGTTCTGCCAACTGCTACCCAAATATCCTCTCAACATCCCTCACTTCATCCTAGAGTCCATCCTTTAGTCAGAAAGCCATCGTATGGAGCCCTTTTGATCAAATCAAAAGGAAGAACCTGAATAAGAGATAATGTTTTCACCACCCTCTTTCAGGTTCCTTTCTTCTTCCACTTCTTCTTTCATTGTTATTTCCATTATAAAATAATAACTCCAGTATCATCTATATACTGTGATGTTATTATAAATATGGTACAACCATATTCAGTATTCTATTCATTCCTTGGATGACATGTCCTTATACGTGCGTACGTACGACTTATCGTCTCCACGTCGTGGTGTAATTGTTATTTAATACATTACTATTTGGATGGGTATAATAATGATGTGTAATTAATGTAAATAATAAATATAACATGATAATGATTTGGTATATATGATAAATCATAAAATTATATATTATTTTTATATCAAAATAATGATATTGCCGCTCGTGTGTACGTACATACTACCATCTCCACAAACACGATAAAATTCATTCCCCATCATATCCATTGAAGAATAATTTTCACTGGATGATTAAAAATAATGTTTAAGGATAGGATATCATTTTGGATATGAATAATATACAACCTATGGATAAAAAACATGTCTTATGTAACAAAACATATAAAATAAAACGATTAAGTGAACACACGAAATGATGATAATACTAAAATATTATTAACAATGCAAATTTAAAAGATCATATATGATATCATATTTATGTATATGATTATTGTATAATTTAATAACAATGATTAATCTATTATACAGGAGGTTAACCTACCCTCTACCAATGATAATTACAAGGTAAGGGTTTATTTCACAATCTTTTCATTATCCGATGTTGTTTATATGTAATTATCTACTGGGAACTCTTTATCATCCACAACCATGTTTCTTAAAAATGTATTTAAAATCATTATTACTATTTTACAAACTATGGGTTAAATTAATTTATACCTTTTTTGACTTTTTATAATAATTTTATAATGTAATCATTCTTTGGTTTTCCAAACATAGTCCTTTTTAACCTTTTCGACGGAATTAATGTAAGAATGTTTTTTTAACTTATACGGATGGTGAGGCTATTTTCCACCATTATAAAAGCTTCTATATTTCCCATACAAACTTATAAGGATATTTTCAATGTAAATGTTTTCTTTTATAATTATGTGACTTTTAAATAATTTTAACAAAGAGATATTTCTCTCAAATAGTTTGGATTTCTTCTATGTCAACATCCTTTGATGGATTTTATGTTTATTCGAAGTTGATTTATTATGATACAGAACTACCATATTGTATTGAAGGTTTTCTGATATGTTTGAGTGTGTATGTGATATATTTATACCATTCATGGTTTATGGTTAATGTATTGAAATTTTATATGGTAGTTTTAATACAAATGTTTATGATATTTTTAAACCTTTTCATATGAAGAATGTATTGGACTTATTAAGTAACGGGTGGAGCTCGCTATAGCTCTTCGACGCATCGGTAGGTCTCATGAGACAACTAGACATGGAATTGGCCGAGTCCCTTTCCCAATTTGATATATGGTTTTGGCTGAGGCATTAATCATTTTTAGACCTCTGGGCCGAGGCCTTGACAAAATGTTTCAGAATGTCCGGTATTATACATTTCCACATTATGAAAATAATATTTAAGGTTCATGTGGTCATTTGACTAGTAGAATACCAATTATTATGTTTTATTATGGAATTATTTACTCAGCTCGTATTCCTGCCATAAAACTATTCATGTTTATTATTTGTAAAGGCATGTCGTTCCAATTATTTTCCATGCTTAATATTTATGTCATCTTCCTCTGTATTGGTTACCCCTACTGAGCGTTTGAGCTCACCCCTTCTTATGTTTCAAATTCCATAGGAATAAAGAAGATAGTTACGAGTGACATGAATGAATTAATTTAGGATGCATTGATGTTTCCAATGGAATAAATCTGTGTTGTATTTCTTTTCATGTTGTAATGTTGAACTTATATATGAATCTTATTTCCAATAATACTAAACTGATCGGTCATTCAGGACATCATTTCTTTGTGATCATGCCAATGTTATTTAATAATGCACCGACTCTTAGTAACTGGGGTCGGGGCGTTACAATTTCTATATAATTGTTTGTAAAAATGAATAATTACCCTAATAAAATATTTTCACCACGGTAACGGTCAAAATGTATATTGAAGGGGTTAAACTAACTGAAACAAATACTGATAATATATATATAAATTTTATTTTATGTATTTATTTAAACTATTACTTATCCTATCATCGAAATTGGACTACATTGGGTCCATATTCGAAAAAGATTAATTATATTTTAAATTTCGTATTATTTACAAGGGTGCCACTCCAATCACATTTAAATGGGAACCAACTCTCATAACATCACATACACTTTAATCACACAATATCAACCTATATCAATACTAATTTCTCCCCAAATATAAAACCCACTATCTCGTGTCCATGGTATCTCCAAAAAACCAATAATTTATGGCCAAAGGTGTAATCTAAAGGAAGATACATACGGTGGAGGTATAAGTGTTGGAAAAATTATTTCAAATTTCATTCTCCATAAACCTCCTCAAAATAAATTGTAAATATAATAATATAGTTACATAAATATATTTACTATAATTATTTTTTATTCTATTTATGGTATAATATTTTTTCTGACTAAATTTCATAATTTGAAAAATAAAATCTTTCCCTGTGAGTACAAGAAAAATAACGCCTCCATGAAGCAACATATTTTGTTTTTCATCCCAAAATTACATGGATTATTTTAAATTTATATTTAATGTATTAATATGATATTTATTACCTAATAATTATTATATTAAATTAAAATATTATATATTATCTTGCCCTCTATAGGATAATGATAACATCACTCATGTGTACGTTCAGACTAGTACATCCACAAACCGAAGTGATTAATTTTTTATTTATTAGTTAATGTATGGATGGAGGGATAGATTTAATGAATAAATATTATATTTACTATATAATAATGAATATATGAGGGTAAAAAATTATCTAACATATTTTTTTTTTGATCTATTAGATAAGTTTAAACAGGTTTCAAATATATATGTAGACTATCACCTACATGAATGACATATCTCATTTTTCATGACCGACGTATATGAATTCTTTAAAATGTATATTTAATATTTAAACATGATAATTATAACATTTTTAATGTATTTTTGTTATGTAATAATGACAATGGTGTATGGACTATATCCATAAAATAAATCCATGATTGTGAAATATAAAAATTAACATCTATATAGTGACTTCAGCAATGAATTATGTGTAAATATGTAAATAATGTAGTCATTGAATGGTTTGTAATATTATAGTAGTTAATATAGAACTAATTTATATATATATTATGTATCAGTTTATTATACAATATTTTATTGTATGTATGAGGAAATTTTTTAACTGAGGTATGGGTTTCATCTCAAATTATCTTCTCTAATACATTCTCTGATTTATGCACCTATAATAATTATTTAGAGTGTATGTACTACATCTATGTGTTGTTATTTCACTAATCTATTTATAATCAGGGTATTTTAATTCAACTTTTATGATCATTCTTTTAATAGGTTTTTTAATTTAAAAAATTTAATGTAATTTTATAAAACCCTATTTTAATTGTTTTAGACACATTTTAGTCAATATATATTATTTGTAATTTTTTAATGAATTTTTATATTTATAAATAATTGAAATATAATGGTTATTTTCAAATAACCTTTATTTTTTTGGAAAATATTCTTAAAAAATATTTTTAATGATTTCTATATCGGACACTTTGTATACCTTTTACCAAAGTGAAAAAGAATGTTTGGTAAAACATTAATTGAGTGAGTGTCTCATTATTCTTCGCCAAACCCCCTATAAACTGACTTACCTTTATGTTTGAAATGTATATATGTGGAAAATACTAGAAGACATTCATTATAGGGTTATTCAATATAGGTTTTAGAGTTTCCTTATTTAATAAACAATTTATTTATTAAATTATATATTTAATTAATTCATATATGATGCTAATCACTTGAGGAATGTAATTAAAACGACACTTAAATAGTACCTTGGGTAAGAAACCCATTCATTATTTTACTATTTTCACAGTTTCCCCATCACAGAGGTAGTTTATGTGATAAAATAATTTTATCCAAAAAATGCACAAGCAAATATAAAAAAAATATATAATAATTTTATTATATTATTATCAAATATCCGAGAAATTCCATTTTATAGATGGAATCAACCACAGGGTATTCCCCATATTCCAAAAATAATGAATATATAAAAACTTTAATGTCCTCAGATAGGTTCAATTTTCTAGTTTATCCATAAAATGAAAAAGGTACTACAAAAGTTCAATAGTGTGGTGGGTTAAACCCTAGTAAAACATAGGTCTCTCCATTCAACCAACCATAAAATTAATGATCCTTGAAAATGAAACCACTAAATACAATAAACAATTAATCCCATAAAAATCCATATAGATAACATCACCCCATCATATGATAACCCTTCATCTTTAGAGATTTGCGTTCATTTAAAACCTAATACATTACTATCTTTGAAGGAAAACAACTTCCCTCATATAGGATAATACAAAATCAAAAATATCTTGGCGTATAAAGGATATAGAAACATGAAGAAACCATTGTCACATCTCAATCAGCCTCTTTACTCTGATCGACATTTTTCCCAACTCCTGGGATGAGATAATACGAATAATAATCTGGCAATTGACCCAATACAACTAATAGATATGGCCAAATATAGAGGGAACACCCACTCCCTATATTTTAAAGAACCTTTCCAATTATCTTTATATATATAATCTTATATATGCTCTACAACAACATTATTTACTGGAAAACGTTTCTTCCAAATGATAAAAAATATATAGGGATAAATTTTATTTATAATTTATATCAGAATCCATTATCACAAACTTTAAATTATAAACATGGCTTATCATTTATAGATTATAGAATAAGAGAAACATGGGCCCTATATTCAGACATTAATACCAATACCTCGAATATTATCTCATCACATTGAAATGTTCAACACATTCCCAGACTTAGTCGAAGGTTTACTTATTAATTATTCATATATTATTTTAAAAATATATTAATTAACATAAAAATCAGGATAAGAATTTATCTAACTAAAAAATTATATTTTATGGTTTTTTTGTGACCTGATTGACCACAATCCAATGTAGAGAGTCCTAAATATTTAGATATCACATATTGTTTGGGTACAATCCCAAGGAAATAGATCACTAAATTAGTATATATTTACAATATCCAATGAATAAACATAACCCCTATCACAGAATAGGGTTTACAAAAGAATACACTTACATGATATACACTATCATGACCCCCTCCCCTCAACGCTTACCCCTCAGGGGATGGAAATGTGAGAAGGGAGAAATTTACCCCCCCCCCCCTCCGAGTCCCGCTTCCAGTATGCCCCTGCTAGGAGACTAGAACCGAAGGTATAGTAAATACAAAATTTGGAGGCATTAACCTCTAATAGAACACATGAAAAATATATAGGGAAGATAAACACAAACCAAATCCATCTCAAACTATAATATAAAACAAATCCCATGTATAAATATTTAATTTCATGAAATAACTACTACAACTGAAAGGGAAAACTACAAGAGCCAAAGGAAAGTAAAAAATAGCAGCAACCACGAAGCCCAGACATCTCATGCCACCCCAATCAAGTAGTAACCTACCTGATCTCCAACCTGCACCAAGTGACCTGAAAATAGTATGTACATATACATATAAATATGTAGGGTGAGTGTAACATTATACACAATAGGATCCTCCCTGAAACCTCTCATAAAAATGTAAAACAATATTGCTAAATAAAAAAGAACAACAAGTGAATCTAAATAATCACATAAATAGGTACACTATGTTGCTAGCATCACCATGGATACTCACACCAATTAACACATACAATAATATATAATCTAATAAATAATATCAAGGGTACCCCGCTACCACTTACCTACTGGTTTTTCGCTTTTTCCCAGCATCACACGTCCTAAGCATCCCTCTCAATAAAGGCCCACCCGCAGACACTTGGGAAAAACATCACAACATGCACCTCAAACAACACAACCACTACATCCAAGTAACCAAATTAACCAGTTTCTTTCCGAGATCCACCATAGCCTTCATAATGTGTATCATACAAATGGAATTATATCTGAAGCCAGAAATCCCCTACATAGAGTAAGGATTGTCAACCCATCATAGCCTATATACATTACACCAAAAGTAGTCCATAGGAAACTATATCTAGAATAAATGTGTGTTAATATCCATAAGAAAATACTTCCCTCTGTACACATATATTGGGTAAAATAACTGATGTGCCTACAACACATGTAACTATCAAAAGAAGAGAGTGGGGGACAAGGGGTCAGTTATCCGTCCATCCTCCGACAAGAATGTTGGGGGAAACACACACACCCCAGGGATCAGAATACCTGAGGCGTCAATTGACCTAATTGGAGGGGTGGAATAGCATATAGAGACACAAAATGTATATAATATACTATATTTCATAGCCACATAATGGGTATAACCTAGTATTATACTCAACTTATGCTAACGTCACTTGGACTCCAAGTTTACACTAATAAGACTTGGTATTCTATAAGCACACCACCATTTAGAGATATTCATTAGAATACCTTATCAATGTTTAACAGTTTCAAATTTCATTAATTAATTCAGTTACCAGTAATTTTATATTATTAATTCCACATTACATTTCATTAGCATCACACCTAGGGTTTCATGCTCTCTAGGAACAACCAAAAAAAGTCCAAACTATCTCAAATAATATTACCTAGCATTTCATCCCAGAAAATTCCAACCCCATGGGTTGAAATCATTTATTCAATAATTTATAAAAAAAATTATTACTTTCACATTTTCCTAGGAATTCCCTATAAATATTCTAAGTTTCTAAATAGAAGGTCTTCAACACAATTAGTAGAAGAACATCCGCTCAATTCCTTTTCACCTATAGAAGGAGTGTAGACTCATCCTCCGTTAAGAAGATACACATGGAAACAATCTGGCATACCCCACAAAAAATCACATGTTTTGGAAATAGGGTAAGCAAGACCAAATACCTTGAAAAGTTGGGAAGATAATGTAGATATGCAACCAAATAGATTATTAAAGTATCCACTCATTCAAATCCAACCCATTTTATCATCTCTGATATCCGCATAGACACCCATTTGCGTAAACCATTTCGTCTCGCCACTCTAGGCATCAGCTGCTTCCATAACCATAGGGTCTCACACCACTACAAACCAGAATAGCAATCCATTATCACATTTCAATAAATGATATAAGAAAACAAACATCATATCAACTAGTCTCTTTGAACTTAAACATGTCATCCAACCTTTATAAACAAAGAGAAATCATGTCTCCAAAGAATAAGGCACTCATGTTTACAAGAAAGAGGGTAACTCAAAGCCCAACTAAGCAGAATCATTTATCAAGATTTTAGTTCTCTAATATATCTAGATTTAACCGATTTTTTTATGTTCAAACTATTGGTAACCTAAACAGTAGTATATGAAAAATTTACTATAAATTTAATTAACATGCCTTTAATTCATTATCAACAAGCATCAACATGCCTTTGTCTCGTCAATTAGTACAATTAAACATGATTATTGAAACAAAAAATAGAATCATTGACTTTCCTCTTTATATTGGAAAAATAATTAGAATTAATCCAACTTTATGTACTTTACTTTTTTCCAGTAATAAAGACAAGATAAACAAGGCAAGAATATGTATCACAGTATCTATCCTAATAATATACAACAACTTTTGATTAATACCGATTTACTTATTAAGTTAAAATATTTATTATGTCAATTTTATTATGATCCAGTGGGGTAAAACATGAAATATGTACAACTGAATGTAAAATAATAGTGAAGTTATGAATCCATTACCTCAAAAAGATTAAAATGTTCTTTTCATGAGAATAATCTGACAAAATAGATCACAGTCACTTATCCTAGAGGACTGCATCCACCCGAGGATGTAGAAATACAATTACACCATCCAATACCCTAGAAAATTCCATTTGAAAAAAAGATATCTCATTAAATAACATGGAAATGAGGAATGAAACGATATGAACCAGGATATTCGTAGTAGAACAAACTTTTTATCAATGAGTGGTCGATATTTCTTGGTTGAACCAAAATAGGGGGTGAGCTTGCAGGAGGAAGATCATAAAAGGGATCCTATCCAAGGAGGAATGTTTGAATGCACGACTCCTATGGGAAGGAATTAACCATTTGATCATATCGCACTATGAAAAAATAAGGAAGAACAATGAAGGAATATATCTTGTCCCTCTAGAAGATTTAACAGAGCAGTAGTTTAAGATATGTTATATTATTCATTAAGATCAGATCTGTCAAGGATCATAGTTTATGACTGAGAAAAGGCTTTCCAGTTAGTATGATAAATTAATATTGAATTTATGGTCTTTGAATAGGTCTTTAATCCTTTAAGAATTCTTTTAATATATTCTACATCGAACAAAATGTCAAATGAGTGAAATGGTAGGAAATATGGAAAAATCTAGAAATTTGAAAAAGGAGATGAAACAGTTCTAGAAACACTGTTCATCACACAATTTTAGTGCCACCATTTTCAGTGCTACAATTTTTTGCTATTATTTTTGTGCTACCATTTTTATGCAATCATTTCTATGAAACTATTTTTGTTCTACCGTTTCGGTTCCACTATTTATGAGCTACCATTTCTGTTCCACCATTTCAGTGCGATTGTTTGTGGGCCACCATTTATGTATGATCACATATGTGCCACCATTTATGTGTTACTGTTTCTAGGAAACCATTTCTCTGCTACAATTTATGTACCAGTGTTTCTATGCCACCATTTCATATCATAGTTTCATGAAACGGTTGGTAATTTTTGGTAATGCATATGACAGTGCTTCATGACAATGTTTCATGAAACGTTTTGGAAATTTGGAAAAGAATTGGGGGATAATTCACCTTGTCCTATTAGAACACCTCAAACACTAGATCTCATCATTTTAAGGGACCAAAAATTTCAGATCCTTTATATCAGATACCTATAAAAATATTTGTATCCTCAAAAATCCAAAAAATTCCCGATAGGGAATATAAAAATGGTTCTGAACTACCACCCTTCGAGATACTTGTCATGTCTCTTTCTACCAAAGGAGATCATGAACATACAAAGTAACACATGAAAACACATGATAACTACAACTAGATCCTAAACACTATCTATATAGAGATACCTCTCAATATAGATCATTGCATAAGAAACAAGAGAGAGGCATCTCAAAACCATGAAAGGTTTACAACCATGAACCAAACATCATTACCAAAAGCTATCATTCAACAACATGTGGTATTGAGCACATATTAGTGACTCGTGTTCCCATGTACTCTCTTATATTCCACTATTATACCACAAAAATGAACCAATTTTATAATACACATGCATAACTCCTTCTCCTAGTTGTCTTGTATCTCTAGAGGATGCTCCTCGAAGGTTGCATCATTATCATCATCGATCTCACACCAATGGATGATGTGAGAGTCTTCAAGAATATAATGATTGAGCTATGAAGCATGAATGGTATCATTCATATGGATCATCTTCGTTGGAAGTGCTAATTGACATTCCATAGATCCAACATGATCCAACACCAGAAAATTCCCAGAAAATAGGGGAGAAAAAAATACTCCCATGAATAAACATATACTACCCCAGATAGGGATTTGTAGTCAAAAAACACATGGTCCCCAAATTCTAACTACAGATGCCCTATCCTATGATCAGCATAGAAATTCTAATGGTCATGTGACGCCTTCATACACTCACAAATCACACAAACCATCTTTATTGTATTTTGGACCAGCTCCAGCCAGAGAATTTCCAACTCTCTGACCCTAGTCAATCCTAAAATAGAATGGAAGGGTTGTCCATATAGGGATTCAAATGGTGCCATACCGATGGTGGAGTGAAATCTATTTCTGTAAGTGATCTCTACTGAGGGTAGGTTTTTTCTCCAAATATCCATAATCTAGGACACAAGAGAGAAACATGTGTTCATGAGTATGGATGGTCTGCACAATATGACTGTCTATCTATAGATGAAAAGTAGTGCTAATTCCTAGCTATGAACTGAAGTCATGCTTGATACCTCTCCACACCCCTGAGGTAAAATGAGGATCATGACCATAAATGATTCTCCTCTGGACTCCATTGAGTCTCACCACCTCCTCCACATACTGCCTCAAAAAAACCACTACTGAGCTCAACTCCTAGATAACTATGATGTGGGATGACTTCATTAAATGATTTATTAAATCCAAAATTGCATCATGTACAACCAATTCTAACGTAAAACCATTAAGAATTTCTATTTATATGTCCTACCACTTCCACTATGGAACATATAATGGTTGGGGAAAACCACCGGGAACATGGTGCTCATCTTTCACCTTATCGCAGACTAAACATCAAGACACAATCTCTGAAACTGAATGATTTAACCTAGGCCACAAAAACTGAATCCTCAAATCTTGTAATATATTTGTTACACATGTTTAGAATGGTTTGTGAGGACTATGAAACTCCTAGATAACTATTTCACACATCGCCAAAAAAATGAAAAATCTTCCACGATACAACACTTGGTGTTGTTCATCCTTAGACCAACCATCAGGGGCCTTGCCACAAACAACTCGGTCTCTCCAGAACTCCACCACATGTTTTCCCAAATTGGACTCTTCTACCTGTTCCAACAGAGATGATTAAAATTTAATCTATAAAAACAACCTCTACCCCTAAATTCTCCAATATCAAGATGAAATGCTGAAAGTTCATCTATAACTCTCCAGGAATCACCAGATTCATACACTGCGTCACTACAAGAATTCTAGTTTAGCACATCAGCTACAAAATTTAACATTCTATGTTTATATGTGATTTGGAAGTCATAATTGTGTAATAAATCCAACCACCAATGGTTCCTCAAGTTCATGTCACATTGGGAGAAATAATACCTCAGAATATTTTGATCGGTGAAAACCATAATGTTTTATACAATGATGTAATGTCTCCACAAATTCAGTGAAAACTCCACTACCAACAAATCAATTTCCTTGGTGGCATAGTTACATTAATGGGTATGCAACTCCCAAGTCCCACAAGAAACAAATGATCTCTTCTACATTAGAATAAATCCTAACCCCAGACGTGAAGCGTCATAGAAAACATCATATTGAACTCCCTCTGCTGGCTTAAAAAGAACATGAACATTAACAGAGTACTCTTTTAGAAACTTGAATGATGCCTCATAATGATCATTCCACACAAATTCTTGATCATTCTTGGTCAGCACTATTATTGGAGTCACAATCCGAGAGAAATCATCTATAAACATCATTTAATAGCCAACATGACCAAGCAAAGTCCAAACCTCTTCCATTGTCTTTAAAGATAACCATGACATAAATTCTTCTATCATCGATGGATCCACATCTACCTAATACTGGGATACAACATGCCCAATGAAATGGACTTCCTGATCCCAAAACACACACTTAGACTACTTCCCAAACAACTACTATTGACAAAGAACTCCTAAAATGGAATAAAAGTACATTGTATGTTCCTCCTCAGATACGGAGTATAAAAGAATGATATCGATGTAGTCCACCATGAACATATCCATGAACTCATGGGTCACAGTGTTCATCAATCCCATGAACATAGCTAGGGAATTATTAACACCACATGACTTTACAATGAACATTTAATTCCCATAATGATAAGGGAAATAAGCCTTTGGGATATCCTAATCCATCAGACTCATATGATGATTTCTTGATTGTAAGTCAATCATCAAGAACCAACTTTCACCCATCATTTGATCGAATAAATCATCAATACATGAAAGGGGATAGAGATTCTTATTTTCACTTTGTTTAAGGAACAATAATTGATACACAACTACAAACTAATGGCATGCATCTTTCCGAACAATACTAGTACACGCCATAGTGATAGAATTGGATGAACAAAACCACACTATAATAGATTATAAAGTGGTATACACATCTCCCACAACTCATATGGGGCCATCCTATGTGGAGGCATAGAGATAGGAAACCCTTGTGGTTATAGCTCAATCCCAAACTAGATCTCTTGTCGAGGGGGTAATGCTACAACCTCTTTTAGAAAGACATAATTGTACTCTTCTACTAACCTGGGAAATTCCATATGATAAACCTCTGAATAAATTACCCTCAACTCAGCCATTAAGAGTGACAAGGGCAGAACACGCCTCTAACCCATCCATGGGTCTCGCCCTACAATAAACATCGTTGGATCTCCTTTAGGATCGATTAACACCACCTGACTCCTAAATCAAACCATTATGTCCTATGATGAATACAACAAATACATGCATAATATTACATCATATGGTTGTATCCATAAGAATATGAAATATCCCCTTAAGCGGTGATGCCCCAGCACTAGCACATAGTCTCTACAAAATTCAAACAAGTCTGCTCGACCTCTAACTGGCATAGTCTATGCCAATGGAACTAGAGGCCTCTCTAACTCAAGTCCCAAAGAATATAAAGGGGAAGGGAATATGAAAAAGTGTGTCACTCCTGAATCAGACAAGGGATACACTAGTACAGAAATGATCTAAAGGATACATAAAATGACATATGGCTAGACTGACTCAAGAAACGCTAAAGCATGAAGCTAACCATGACATTCTCTATGACCTCTCTAATATTCATGAAGACCACCACTATAGTCACGCTATGCTTTCTAAAGATGGGGAGTGTCTCGAGGCTATCCTCTGAAATGTCAGACACTCTCACTACTGATGAACTTTTCCTCCATACAAATACAGTAACATAATCCCTTGGCATATGAATGAGATATTCCTCCCATGAGAAAGAAGATAATGTGGGTCGGGACCTACCCCAGACCGAATGGATACTCTTCTTCCCTGAATAATGGGAACCCCAAACCACATCTATACTTCATGAGGAATCCTAAATACTCCCCTATAATGATGATCTGGTTCTATATAATATCCTCTCAACATCATATGCCCTTTCCATCAACTCAATATATGTCTTCATCCTAAACGGGTGACCTCGCACTAGATCTCTTGATGTAAAGTCTCATAGAAATTCCTTACACTAGCATCTGAAAAAAGGTCCAAATCATATCCCAGATGGTTCTTGAAATGGATCCCGAACTCACACACAATGGAGCTCCAAATTCTAACGGTAAGTAGCTCCTTCTGACTGGACGCCTTTGTGGTTGAATAATGAAACTCAACTAGGAACGTGTCTTAGAAATCCTACGACCTGATCGTCGAATCCTCATGATCTTTGAGGAACAAGAACTACCACTACCTCACTAACCCATTCAACATCGTTACAACCAAAGACACCCTTTTCTCCTTCTGATCACAAATCGAGCTAAATGATATCTCAATCTCCTCCAACCAATCATATGTGACTACATAAAAAATGGAGACCTCATACTTCTACAAACTCTGACATAGAAACTATCGTAGTATCCTCCTCCAAGTGTCTTCATAATCAACCTCTACCCTAGGGAGATCTACTGACACATCCTACTAGACATATTCTGAGTGAACTTGGTGAGGACATTGACCTAGATCCATACCTACCAAATAAAAAACCATTAGAGATCCTAAACCTGAAATATGGAAAACAAAAAATGAATCGATTAATTATTTTTGTTTATGAACTTTAGGATAACCTATCCCAAGGTATACCCATAGAAACATATGAACAAAGAAGAATGTTTCCTGGTCCATTCCTAGGTCTCTACCTTACAACCAATATCCGATATTTTACTAACCACATTGAAATTAACGATTTGTGCATTAGATCACATGGGGGCCCTAAATGCCAATGTCTTAGCCGGTCTCCAGTGTTTACATCACTTTCTAAAATTATCTGAAACCATTTCCCAAATAACCCATGCAACCTCACAAGTGCCTAACAACAAAATCCATCTTATCCCTACCCTTCCTCTAATTCCACCCTTTCACGACCCCCTCCCCACAAAGTGTACCCCTCCTTGGCCTACAATGTGATAAGCGATATAGTAACCCCTCAGTCCCGCCTATAATAGGCCATGGGTTGGAAAATATCAACGAGGGTATAGTAAACACACAAATGGGAGGCATTACCCTCTAAGTGAACAAATGCGAAAGAGAGATACAAGACATACACCAACAAATTACAAATCATACTGCAATATAAAAAATGCCATGTACACATATGTAATGTCAAATAAAACTACAACCAAAAAAGAAACAACTACAAGAACCAAAGGAAACTAAAAATTCTAAAGACCACATAGCACGAATAGCTCATACAACCCCAAGATAGTAGTAACCATCCTGATCTCCAACATACTCCAAGTGGCCTAAAAATAGATTATATATATGCAGGTTTAGTATAATAGTATACTCAGTAGGATCCTCCTCAGAGCCTCTCATGTAAAAGGTAAAGAAAAAATGCTAAATCATTGTGATAATTAAGTCAAACCAAATCTTAAACTAAATAGATACACAAAGTACCCAGCCTCACCATGGATACTCTATCTAAGTATCGCATACAAGTGTTTATAATATAATAATGAATATCACAGTTACCCCTACCACTTCTCCACTAATTTTCTGATTTCCACAACTTTGTATGTCCTAAGCATATCTCTCCAAAAAGGGATTCCCACAGACACCTAGGAAAGTCACCACAACATGAACCTTGTAAAAAAAACCACTACATCCACATTACCACAGTAACCAACTACTTTATAGGATCCACCGCATCTCACAAAACATGTATCATACATCGGGAATTATACCTCAAGCCACTACAACCCATACACTTTGTAAGGATATTCGAGACATCATAGCATTTACACATTTCACCTGAGGTAGTCCATAAGAAACTTTTTCCAGAATATATGTTTGTGAATATCTAGATTCCATTAAAACATCTACAAATGTATACATGGAAAACTATCTTCTGTGCATACAACAAAAGTAACTACGATGGGAAGATAGTGGGGACAAAGTAGGTATTCATTCATCTATCCTCCCACCGGAATGTTGGGGAAAACACCCTGAGGGCTCAGAATCCATAGTGATTTAGTTTTCCTAACTAATGGGGTGGGTTAATGAATAAAACTCAAAAATAATAGAATATTATATATCTCATAACACAACTATGGGCTTAACTAAGTTTTAGACATAGCTGTCGCTACCATATCTTATAATCCTAGCTACCACTACTAAGACACGGTATTCTATAAGCAAAAAAACATTTAAATAGATGCATTATGTTACATTATCCATTTTTTAAGTTTCGCATTATGTTAGTAAATTATTTAACCATTAATTAACTATTATTCATTCCGTATGATATTTCATTGGAATCACTCCTAGGGGTTCATGCCATCTAGAAATGACCAAACTAAGTCCAATGATTCAAAGAAATATTACCTCAGCATTGCATCCTATAAAACCCCAACACCATGGGTTAACATAATTTATTCAATCATTTATTATAAAATTATTTATTTCCCATATTCGAAGGCATTATTCAAAAATATTATATGCTACTAAACACAAGGGGTATCAACATGGTGATTAGATGAACTACCCTTCAGGTCTTTTCCACCTACAGTAGGAGTGTAGACCCATCTTACCTCGAGAAGCTAAACATGGAATGCACGTGGCATACCTCGTGCATCTTATCCCCTTCTGGAAGGAGGGTAAGCATGAATAGATGCCTTGACCAGTGGGGAAAGTAATGAAGATAAGAAACTAACAATAATGCATCTAATCATTCACATACAACTTGTTTTATCATATATGGTGTCCTCCCCAAACCACATCCATAATCCAATGTACCATTCCACTTTAGGCATCAACTACTGCAAAAACCACTGGGCCTCCCGACCCCACACATCACAATAGTCATCTAGGCACACATCTTAACATAAGAATCAGGATAAAACATCATATCAAGTGGTCTCTTGGTCCTTAATCTAGGAATCCATCCCTCATATATAATGTGCACTCATGGATCCAAAGCACTAGGAACTTAGCCTTACAAGTAAGTGGGTAACACAGAACCCTACCATGTTTTATCTTTCATCAAACTGATGATTCTTTAATCCATATGGATTTAAGCAATTTATTATTTTCATATTCCTACTATATCCAATGTAAATATAAATCTATCACAAATTATCTAAACAGTTAATTGAAAGGTCTTTAATTTATTATCAACAAGAATCAACATGACTTTCGCTCATCTATTTGTTCAAATAAACATGATTACTACAACAACAACAAGATTGAGTTACAAAAAACTTTATCTTTGATAAATAATTACTATTAATCCGACTTAATGATCATTGCAATTTTTTCAAGAATGAAATGATATACAAGGAAATCAAAGATTTCACAAAATCTAGAAAACCGAGAGGCAATAAGATATGATCAATACCAATATATTTAGTATGTTCAATTATTTATTATGTTAATTTTGTTGTTATCTAGTGAGATAAAATAAGAAAATCCTATACCTTCATGTAAAAGAATAGTGAAGCGAAGAATCCCTTACCTCAAATGGTCTCTGATATACATTTCATGAAAACAATCCAACAAAACAGATTACAATCTCTTCTAATGGAGGAATTCATCCACACGAGGATGCAAAGACACCACCAAACTAACCAATACATATGAAAACTACATTGGAATCATATAGATCATATTCTATAACATAGAAAGTATGAATGAATAAATATTAACTAGAAGAAAATTGGTAGAGCATACCTTATATCAATGAATGATTGATACTTCTTGGTTGCACAAAAAAACGGGGGGTACGCTTGCAGTAGGATGAACTTCATGGGGAACCAATCCAAGGAGGAATGTTGGATTGTACAAATCCTATAGGATGGATGAAAAGGTTTAATAATATCTCACTAGAAAAAAATAAGGAAGAACAATGAATGAATATATCTAGGCTCCTCAGATGATTTAAAAGAGCACCATTTTAAGATATGTTGGACTTTTCATTAATATTGGATCTATAAAAAACGCATTTTGATGTAGTACAGGCTTCTCAACTGTTAGAAAAAAGTACAAAAGGATTTATGGGATTTTATTTGGCCTTAAATATTTTAAAATAATACTTTTAATTAATTTTACATCAATGGAAATGTCAAATAGAACAAATGTTGGAAATAGGTAAAAATATAGAAATTTGAAAAAGGAAATGAAATAGTTCTAGAAACACTATTCATGAGCCAATTTTAGTGCCCCCATTTTAATGAAACTGTTTCTATGCTATAGTTTTTGTGCCATAATTTTTATGATACCATTTATGTGCTATTGTTTCTATTCCCCCAATTTTTTGAAATTGTTTAATTCCAGCATTTATTTACTATCGTTTCTATTCCACAGTTTTACTAAATCCATTTCTCTGGCACCCTTTTTGTGCTATTGTTTCTATGACACTATTTATGTACTACCATTTCTATACCACCATTTCCGCACTACCGACTCTATGCCACCATTTATGTGCCACCATTTCGTGACATTGTTTCATTAAATAGTTTGCAAATATGAAAAATCTAGAGACACTTTTTCGTAAAATAGTTTCATGATCCAATTTGAATATTTTGAAATGGATGTGACACCATTTCGTGACACAATTTCATGAAATAGTTTGGATATTTAGAAAAGGGTTGGGGATAAGTCACCTTGACTGCACAGAACACCTCAAAAACCTAATTTCAGCAATGGATGGGACCAGAGAGGTATGTGCCTTTACATATACCACTAGAAATGAAACACCAAGGGAAACATATCCCAAGAGTAATTTCTATTTAGGAAATCTTCCATGGTATCCATTAAGGGAATCTTGGATGAACCAATATCCACATGAGCAAGTGGGTAATGTTTTCCCACATTAGGAAAACCCCCTCTAAACATGCATCTACGAAAATGTGGTTTAACAGGTTCACTAAGGAAACACCAAACCCATTCCATACACCAAATAAGTAGATGGTTTGGGGAAACCATCATTTACTAGAGGTGGGACACCTATCCATATTCATGAAAGAAAAAACCTCTTAGTGACTATCTATATATATATTCCATTAATTTTTTATGAAGAATACTTAAATAAATAATTATTATCACCATGATATGGCATATGTGTTGAGTCAAAAGTTATCTATTGACTTTTATATCTTGTTTTGGAAATCACAAATGCCCTTTATCGTGTTTATCGTATCGTACTGAGCATACTGATCATACTGATCATGTTGATCCTACTGATCATACTGATCGTACTGATCATACTAATCGTACTGATCATGCAGATCGTGCTAAGCATACTGATCATATTGATCATGCTGATCATACTGATCATGCTAATCGTACTGACCATGACAATCGTACAATGCTGATCGTACTAACCATGCCAACCGTACAATGCTGATCATACTGAATATGGAAATTGAATTGAATCTTCTACTCATAACTTTCATTACATACTTGTTTGGGTACGTAGTCAAAAACAAATGTTTCATATAAATTGTACTCATGATTATCTTGTTCGTATATCTTATGTTCTAACAAAAATGATGTCGTTGAGTTAGTTACAAAATAATCAAAACGTTTTCGTTCTTTCTGTTTCAATATGACTGTTATAATAACAAGTGTCCATGTACCTCCGAGTTTTTCAGAGAAATATGACCGTTGGAGGAAACATGACCGTTGGAACTCGAGGCCTATAAATAGGAGGTCATTTGAAGCTGAAAGAGAGAGACTTTTGGAACAACTGTGATACTCTACTTCTATCATGTTTTAGAGAGAGACACTGTGACTTCTCTCATCTCATTTGTGCATCCGATCATCATATCGACGTATTTCAAGTGATTGAATGACAGAGGTTTCAATTACCTACAAAATCAAGGGCTGTCGGGGATAGGCAGACGGAATGTCCGATCATTGTATCAAGGGCTATCGGGGATAGGAAGACAGACATTCCGATCATCGTATCGAGGGCTTACTAAGGTGTTGGTGAGACAGACCTTTTATCCTAGGTGAAAGGATAAACCTTCTCTTTGGGTAAAAATAATTTTAATAGTTTTAATTTTCCGCTACTGCTTGTATTAGAAAGGATTTTGTATTGTTTACTTTCTTCTTTACATATTCAATTGTAATTGTTTAAATTACAGTCATTCTATTACATATTGTATTGATTGATTCTATACACTTTAAGGTAGAATCATTCATCTTTTTATTACTATGATTATTATGTTCATCTCTAATACAATTGTTTTACATTTCATTAGTATTACATTACTACATACCATTTAATTTCAATACGATTGTGGGTGCTTGTATTTGTATTAGTTTAAGATCATTTAAACTAAATCTCTTATGTGTTTAAACACAATGTTTTTTAAACTTAGAATTAACCCCCTCTTGTATTGTTCCATCTAATATACATCTACATATTCAATCCAACAATTGGTATCAGAGGAGGTTTCCACTAATTTGTATTACTAGCTTTATTTCTTTCAAAAAAATATTTTTTAATTACTTACTACGCTAAAGTGTGGAGTTGAAAATATTTTTGTTTTATTAGATGGTAGGAATGAATATTGGGTCAATAGACAATATAAATACTTCTAGACCACCTATCTTTGATGGGAATGATTATGAGTACTGGATAGATCATATGAATATGTTCTTCATCAATACTAGTGTAGAAAATTTTATTATGCTTACCGGAGGTTATAAAATTTCTGACAAAGAAGTCAGTACTTTCACTAACCAAGAGAAGCAAGAATATCAACTGAATTACTAGGTACTCAATACAATATTATGTTCTATGAACAGTAATATATACAGCAAGATATCTTCATGTGAAGAAGCCAACTGTATTTGGAAGAAATTAGAAGTCACTCACTTTGGAACATCCAAGGTTATAGAAACAAGAAGAGCAATGCTTCGAGCAGATTATCATGGATTTGTTTTTCCTTATGGAGAGCCAGTATGTAAAGTGAAACAAAGGTTTATGACAATTGTCAACATTATACAATCCATGTGAGAAAATGGCCATGATGATGAAGCTCTTGTAGATAAGATTATAGATATAATGCCAAATGAATGGGAGTCGAAAAGGACAACTATTGATTAGAATATAAAAGTTTCCCAGATTAATCTTGATGAACCTTTTTGAACTATCTTACAGCATGAAACAAGAATAAAGAGAGATGCTGATTTCAACAAAAAGAAGAATGGAAATGGAAGTGTAGCTTTTACATCTAAAGATAAAACACCTGAAAGGATAACAAGATCCAAAGCCAAGAAGGTTGTTATATCTGATTCAAGTGATTGTGATCGTTCGGATAATGAGTTTGCCAATCTTGCTCGGAGGATGAACAAGATTGTGGGAAAGAGAGACTTCCAATATAGATTCAAAAAGAAATATAGGAAGGAAAAAAAGATTCAGAGGTAACTTGTTATGAATGTAAGAAAGTAGGTCATATTAGGCCTCATTTTCTTTTACTAAAGAGAAAAGATAGAAAGGAAAAACATTCTGAGAGAAACAAGACAACGTTTTACAAGACAAAGACAAAGAATTTAATGAAGGCAAATGATACGTGGAGTGAAAGTGGTAGTGATTCTTCAGACGATTCTTTAGAATATGTGCCCTCAGGTTAGAGAAATATTGGACTTATATCCAGAATACCAATTAAAGATCAGTGTCTCAGGGCTTAGGTACATAATGATGAAGCTATTACAAATGTCACTTTAAATGAAAATTATACTGATAATAGATATTATGAATCTTCAAATGATGAATCTTCATCATCAAAATATGATACATTACCATCTTTTGAAGAAGTATCCAGATTTTCTAAATTAATCGAAAATGAAAATTCCAAACTCAAGAAGAAGCTTGAGAAAGAAAATTCTAGAATTTCAATTTTAACTAAATAAGTGTCAGATCTTTCCAAGGATTTTGATATGAAAAGTTCTGATTTTGAAAGTACATTAAAAACCCTTGATATTGTCAAATCCGACAAGGATGAACTTTCTAAGGATCTTGAAAATGTGATTTCAATGAAATTTTTTTTAGAACCTAACTCTAGCTAAAATTCAAATGTTTCAGAGAATAAGTATTTAGTTATAAA
Source organism: Viscum album (assembly GCA_963277665.1). Lineage (NCBI taxonomy): Eukaryota > Viridiplantae > Streptophyta > Magnoliopsida > Santalales > Viscaceae > Viscum > Viscum album. Next base: position 1,170,376,999 of record OY728122.1, on the reverse strand, counting down.
ATTAATGTCAGAAATTTTTTCCTTGAAAAAATGTTTGTCAAAGATTACTCATGGAAAAGAAAATTTTGACAAAATGTACTCCCAAATCCGACCATTGAGAAATCATTCTGGACTTGGTTATACTTATTTCAAACCGGTTATTAGCAATAACTATTTTTTTCCACAAAATACACCGTTTTTTTGTGTGTCAATGTGGAGGACATTGGAGAAGAGATTGTTCTCTTAATAGAACTCAATCTTTATGATTTCATAAAGGACATTTTGCAAAACAAATGTGGATTCCTAAAATTCATTTATCTAACCCTTCTGGATCCAAACAAGTTTGGATTCCGAAAAACTAATTGCTTCTTTTTCAGGAAAATTAGAAGTGTACCAATAAGAATATTTGGTACATGGATAGTGGTTGTTCTCGACACATGACAGGGAACAATGATCTCTTTGAATAGGTTATCAAAACAAAAGGTGGAAAAGTTAACTTCATAGATAATGCTCAAGGAAATATTGTTGGTATAGGGAATATCATTTTTCTTGGAAAATTTCTTATTTCAAATGTTTTTTTGTTAAAAGTCTTAGGCACAACCTCATCAGCATAAGTCAATTATGTGATGATGGTTACCTTGTGAATTTTAGAAATGATAAGTGTCTAGTTCACAATACCAAGGATGAGTTCATTCTATCTGCTCATAGGCAAGATAATGTTTACACTTTTAACATAGAAGACCATAGGAGACAAAACATACCCTACTTAAGTGCAATAGAAGACCAATCATGGCTATGGAAGAGAAGACTAGGACACTGTAATCTGAGAAACCTTAGTAAACACTCAAAGAAAAGACTTGTTAAGGGACTACCAGATCATAGATATGATTCTTCAAAAGTCTGTGATCCTTGTCAATTTGGAAAGCAATATAAAACTAGCTTTAAATCAATTAATGACGTATCAACTTCTAATGCATTACAGCTAGTGCATATGGATCTTTTTGGTCCCACACAAACTGGAAGCATTGGAGGAAAATACTATGTATTTTTTTAGTTGATGAATTTACTATATTTACATGGGTCTATTTTCTAGAAAAGAAATCTGAATCCTTCTCCTATTTCAAAATTTTTAGAGCCCATGTCAAAAATATGAAAAACATACCATTGATAACTATTCATAGTGATCATGGTGGTGAATATAAAAATTCAGATTTTGAAACATTTTGTAGTAAGAAAGGTATTACTCACAATTTCTCATCTCCAAGAACTCCTCAGCAAAATGGTGTCGTTGAATGATGAAATTGTATTCTTCAGGAAATGACTAGAACCTTGTTGAGTGAATACTCAATTTCTAAGAACTTTTGGGATGAAGCTGTAAGTACTGCTTGCTATACTATAAATCGTGTTTTAACTAGACCATTTCATAATAAAACACCTTATGAGTTGTGGACTGGCCGAAAACAAAAAGTTTCACACTTCATTGTTTTTGGGTGCAAAGTATTCATTCTGAATACAAAAAATAATACTCACAAATTCGCACCAAAATTTGATGAAGGAATCTTTCTAGGCTATTCTACAACTTCCACGGCTTATAGAGTTTTCAATAAAAACACTTGTACTGTTGAGGAAACAGTACATGTAAAATTTAATGAAACTGATCCTTTTGTTTTCAACCAACCCAAACCTACATCCTCGGGTGTGTTTTCTAAAAATGTTTATCAACCGTTATTAGAAGATCATTCTGATAAGGAAAATTTTCAAAAAGTATTCCTAAAACATTTAGTATAGGAGAATTTCTACCATATGTTGATGAAAAGGTTTTACAATACCCAAATCAATTTTTTCTTAGGAATCATCCCAGTGATAACATCATTGGTGATGTAAATCAACCTGTAAGGACCAGAAATTCCATAAGAAATGAAATAGAACATCTTGATTTTCATTCCCAATTTGAATCAAAAATTCCAAGTGAGGCCTTAGGTGATGAAGATTGGATCAAATCAATGCAATATCAAATAAATTAATTTGAAAGGAATTAAGTCTGGACTTTAGTTGATAGACCTAAAGAAAAAACTGTAATTGGTGTAAAATGGGTTTTCAGAAACAAATGTGATGAAAATTGAATCATTGTAAGATATAAATCAAGCCTTGTTTCTAAAGGTTATAATCAACAAGAGGGAATAGAATATGAAGAAACATATGCTCTTGAACCTAGACATGAATCTATTAGTATTCTATTATCATTTTCAGCATAATTTAATTGCAAACTATTTCAAATGGATGTAAAATGTGCTTTTCTAAATAGTTTTGTTCAAGAAGAAGTTTTTGTCGAACAACCTCCTGGTTTTCTAGACCCAAAACATCCTGATCTTGTTTTTAAACTTAGCAAGGCTTCATATGGTCATAAACAAGCCCCTAGATCATGGTATGATAGACTTACATGATTTATTTTACAAAACAATTATACAAAAGGTACAAAAGATCCAAACCTTTTTATAAAAATGGAATATAAAGATGTCTTGATTGTTCAAATCTATGTTGATGACATCATATTTGGATCAACTCCGAAATCATTAACTAATTGTTTTTCTAATTTAATGAAATTTGAGTTTGAAATGAGTATGATGGTTGAGATACCATTCTTTTTAGGTTTTCAAATTTCTCAAAATCTAGAAGGAACATACATATATCAACATAAGTATATAAATGATTTACTCAAAAAGTATGGATATGAAAAAACTAATATTATTATCAATCCAATTGTTACCTCAAATAAGCTTGATCTTGATGAAACATGGAAACCAGTAGATCAAACAATATTTCGAGGTATGATAGGTAGTTTTCTATACTTGACAGCTAGTCGCCCAGAATTAATGTTTTATGTATGCTTATGTGCAAGATATCAATCTAATCCAAAAGAGTCTCATTTAAAATTCGTAAAGAGAATCTTTAGGTATTTAAAAGGAACTAAGGATTTAGGTCTTTTTTACTCTTCTGGAATTGATTTTTTTAAAAATGTTTTTCAGATGCTTCCTTTGGCGGTTGTAGAATGGATAGAAAAAGTACATTTGGAACATGTCATTTCTTAGGAGATTCTCTGGATTCTTGGTCCTACAAGAAACAACACTTAGTAGCACCTTCCACTGTTGATGCAAAATATGTAGCACCTGGAAGTTGTTGTGATCAAGTGTTGTGGATGCAACACACACTCACTGACTATGGATAGAGTTTTTCAAAAACTCAAATTCAATGTGATAATACTAGTTCCATAGCTCTTAGTAAGAACCCAGCACATCACTCTCGTGCAAAACACATAGATGTTAGGCATCACTTTCTTAGGGATCACATACAAAAAGGAGATATTTTTTTGAAATTCATCAGAACACTGGAACAACTTGCTGACATTTTTACAAAACCATTAACTTCTAATAGATTTGAGTTTATAAAATAGAATATAGGAATGATTACATTAAAATAATCATTCATATCTACTCCATGTTTTACAATTCTCCTAACATTAAATTTATCCTTTTGAAAGGGCTTGGACATTTCTTACTATTTTTTTCTATGTTTCTTTTTATCTTATGATCTTTAATTATTTACTCACCTAGTATGTGTTTTTTATTTTCTGTTTATCATATTGATAGTTTTATCATATCATTTACTTTTCTGTTTATCATATTGATAGTTTTATAGTATTATTTACATCATCGTATCGACCAATCATGGTAATGAATTTCCATTCAATCGTATCGTCCGATCATGGTAATTAATTTTTTTCCATCGTATCGACCAATCATGGTAATGAATTTCGATTACATCGTATCGACCAATCATGGTAATGAATTTTTTTTCCATCGTATCGACTGATCATGGTAGTGATTTTTTTTCCATCGTATCGACCGATCATGGTAATGAATTTATTTTCCATCGTATCGACTGATAATGGTAATGAATTTCCTTTCCATCATATCAACCAATGATGGTAAAAATTTGTTTTCCATAGGCTTGTCAGTTCATGGAAACAAGATTTTTTTCCATTGTCTTGTCAGTTCATGGTAACAAGATTGTTTTCCATCGGCTTGTCAGTTTATGGTAACAGGATTGTTTTCCATTGGCTTGTCAGTTCATGGTAACGATATTGTTTTCTATTGTCTTGTCAGTTCGTGGTAACGAGATTTTTTTCCATCAGCTTGTCAGTTCATTGTAACAAGATTGTTTTCTATCAGATTTTCCTGTAATGGTAACGATTTTGTTTTCCATCGGTATGATGATTGATTTTTTTCCTTCATACGATTGTGTTTTATTTTTAGCTCTACTAAAACCAAAAATTAACTTACGCTCTCCGACATGTACTTTCTATTTTTTTTAATTTTTTTTTTTCGTTATTATCCAAACCATTGATCATTTTTCCTATAATCTTGACCATAGAAGATTAACGTTCACCCCTATATCGCCTATAAATATCCCCCCTCCCCAAACCCACATTAGTTTTTCATGTGTTGAGGCGAGGCTCTGCTCCAATATTATTAAGTCATCATACGATCTTTCCTCGGCAACACCTATATTTCTTATTCCTCTGCTAATACTCTCACCGAAATGTCTTCAAAGACTTTTACAGAGAAATACTTTTTCAGAGAAAGGTTAGATTCTCGAGACTTTTTTGATTCATATGATTCCATAATAAGAAGAATCATTCTTTTTCAAGGATGGGGTCATTTATGTGTTGAAAGACCTGTTTCTCAAGATCCAGTTCACTTTGATGATGTCAGTCAGTTCTATAAAACTGTATCTTTCGACAAAGACATGACTATCAATTTTGCTGTGTACGATAGAAAGTTCTCTATATCTGGGAAACAAGCGGCTCATTTTCATAATGTCCCAACAGAAGGGGATTCTTTCTGTCCATCTCATAAACTACCAGACGAGGTCGGTATGTTTAATAGAGAATGTGATGAGAAGTCTTTGTTTGTTATAAATGAAGAGAAGAGAAAAGTGGCTCATATTTCTCTGGAAAATCGGTTTGTGACTTTATGGAAGCAAGGTTTTCTTATCCCAAGGAAAGGGGATTGAAAAACTCTGAAAGATTCTGATATTTTTTTGCTTGAATATCTTGTAAATATGAGAAAAGTAAATCTCATGGGATATTTTTTTTGAAACTATCAAGAATGTCAAGACAAGAGGAATTAAGTCCCACATGATTATGTATCTAGTTATCCTTACAAAGTTTATTCTCGATAGTATGAACTTTTTCAACATTCCTTTGAAAGGAAAGCTGATCGATTTGAAGCCCTCCTAGATTAGAAAAAGTACTTTGAAGAAGTTGAATGTTTGTTTTGATCAGAATTCAAAACATTTTGTTAAGGATGTAGAAGTTGAATCTCCTTAGAATCAATCGGCACCTATGCCCGCCAAAGACTTTCAATCTGCTGGTATTACTCAAAAGTCTAATCCGCAAACCTGCTCAAAGCCTAAGAAGAAGCCAAAGTACAGTAAAGAGGTTGTATCCAAATGGAGAAAGGATAAGGAACAAATAAAGGAAGGTGATCCAATGTTTGGAATTGATCCAGCTGAAGCGTTTTCTAAAAGAATTAGGGTAGAAGAAACCCTTAAAGATGAAAAGAAAAATAAAACTGTTTTGAAAAGAAAGGCTCAAGACTTTGATATCTCTAAAGTCTTGAATATGGTTGAGGATGCAAGTGCTCAACTAACAGAAGAAGTGCATCAAGAACCCATCGTACATAGTCTTCCTAAAAAATAAAAAGGAAAAAAATGTTAGAAGAGATATACGAATTTGAAGAAAATGAAGGAGATTTTCTTTTGGGATTTCTTCAAAGTATGATGAAGAGTATAGAGGAATCAATTCAAAAAAAAGAGAAGGAATTCAAAAAGATCCTCATGCCGATCAATCACTTTTTCAATCTTTTGAAACTCCAGAGCGAATTTCGTCTCATGTAAATAAAGGTTCTCAATCCTCTCACACAAATAAAGTTATTTTCATTAGTGATAATGTGGAATAAGAAAGAAAGCAGAAAGAAAAAGCAAAAGGAAAACAGCCAGTTGTAGACTCAAGATGATCAAATGGACTGGCTTCGTACGATGAAGATACTGATTCAGAACACACAATTTCTATCAAGAGGACTGATTACATTGTCTATGTTTTGAGAAGGGTTGAGAATACCATTCCATATTTCCCTAGGCTGGATGTGAAGATTGATTTTATTGGTGATAATCAGAAAAATATGTTTGGTTCTGTAAAAGAATTAAGAATGATATTTCTTTCAGTCGATGCTGATTTGAAAGTTCTTTCAGAAAGTTCGACTGCCCATAAGAAGGCCTGCAACAAGATGACCAAGTGGTCGTACAGAATGGAGAGCTCATTCAATGATCATGAGATAGAAATTGAAGATATAAGAAGGTTGTCAAATGAGCTTGTAATTTCTTTCAATAAGATTGACAAAGAAACGGTTGAAAGGTTGAATCTTTTGTCTTCCCAACGAGATGATGTTCCTTTAGTAAAAGACTTACAGGAAAGAATTAATTCATTTCAGGCTGAGTTTTCAAAGGTTTCATCATTTAAACATGAAATAGTTCTCTTGAAGAAACAAAACTCTGGGTTATCCAAAGAGAACATGAATTTTCAAGACAGAATTGATACTCTTGAACAAGTAATCAAGGTTCAAAAAGAGACAATTAGAAATCAGGATCAAATCATTGCTCATCAACAAGACCTTCTCAGGTCTTAGGGTGATGCTATTTCTGAAGACAAGAAAGAGATAAAAAAGGTGAAGTCATATCATCATGAATTTAACAAACATGAGAAGGAATGAGGAAACAAGTGACTTGTATTTGTTTTCAAGTTTGGCCATGATTTTTATCGTAATGAATTTTCTTTTATCAATTGTCTTATATTTATTTTCTTACTCTTTCAGAGAATTCTTGTTTAACCCTTTCTTTTTGTAAATCACAAAGGGGTAGAATGTTTATAAAGGAGGATAATATTTATAAAGGGGGAGAATGTTTTATCAAGGGGGAGAATGCTTTAAAAAACATAAGGAAAATCTAAGAATACAATCCTTAGGAAAGTCCATACCAAAGGGGGAGTTAGTTGTATTCAATTTCTTATTCAGAAGAGTTTCCAATAACTCAGGGGGAGATAAATATTTCTTTTAGTTTTTATTTTGTGATTTGTGCTTTCAAAAAAGGGGGATATTGTTGAGTCAAAACCCTCTTTTGACTTTTATATCTTGTTTTGGAAATCACAAATTTCCTTTATCATGTTTATCGTATCGTACTGAGCATACTGATCGTACTGATCATGGTGATCGTACTGATCATACTGATCGTGCTGATCATGCTGATCATACTGAGCATACTGATCATACTGATCATGCTGATCGTACTGACCACGACAATCGTACAATGCTGATCGTACTAACCATGCCAATCGTACAATGCTTATCGTAATGAATATGGAAATTTTATTGACTATGCTACTCATAACATTCATTAAATACTTGTTTTGGTACGTAGTAAAAAAACACATGTTTCATATAAATCGTACTCATTATTATCTTGTTCATATGTCTTATGTTTTGACAAAAATGATGTGGTTGAGTTAGTTACAAACTAATCAAAACAATGTCGTTCTTTCTGTTTCAATATGAACGATATAATAACAGGTGTCCAAGTGCCTCTGAGTTTTTTGGAGAAATATGACCGTTGGAGGAAACATGACCATTGGAACCCAAGGTCTATAAATAGGAGGTCATTTGAACATGAAAAAGGGAGACTTTTGGAACCACTACGATACTCTACTTCTATCAATTTCTAGAGAGAGACGTTGTGACTGCTCTCATCTGCTTTGTGCATCCGATCATCGTATCGAGGGCTTTAAAGTGATTGAAAGACAGAGGTTCTGATTACCTAAAAAATCGAGGGCTGCCGGGGATAGGAAGAAGGACGGTCCAATCATCGTATCGAGGGCTGTCAGCGATAGGCAGAGAGACATTCGAATCATCGTATCGAGGGCTTACGAAGGTGTTGGTGAGACATACCTTTTATCCTAGGTGAAAGGATAACCCTTCACTTTGGGTCAAAATAATTGTAATACTTTTACTTTTCTGTTGCTTCTTGTATTAGAAATGAATTTTTATTGTTTCCTTTCTTCTTTTCATATTCAATTGTAATTGTTTCAATTACAATCATTCTATTACATATTGTATTGATTGATTCTATATGCTTTAAGGTAGAATCATTCATCTTTATATTACTCTGGTTATTGTGTTCATCTCGAATACAATTTTTTTACATTTCAATAGTATTACATTATTTCATACCATTTATTTTCAATACAATTGAGGGTATTTGTATTTGTATTAGTTTAAGATCTTTTAAACTAAATCACTTAAGTGTTTAAACATAGTGTTTTTTAAACCTACAATTCACCCCCCCTCTTGTATTGTTTCATCGAATATACATCTACATATTTGATCCAACAATATGTACTCTAATATTATCATCATCTATGACCATATTTAAAAATGTCCATAGATATTTCATGAATATGGTTTCTATAAAAAAAATAACCAGATATAATGATAGGATCCTCCATAAATCATATAAAGGGTCTTTTTAGTTTAAATACAAAGTTATACATAATATAACACATTATCCAAATTATACAGGTAGATACATACACTAGATTCTTTCCAATGGTAAATTATAGATCACCCCACTAAAGAATTCAAACATTCTTCATGATTCAAGAGGGTAAAATGTCTTCTCTTCACAAATGGTTCAGGAATTGTTGTTCACCAATTGATATAAAACTAAATTAATAAACAAAGGGTTGTCTTTTCTCACCTATATTGAAGAGTAAATATCACTACTATAGAAAAAAGTCATCTCATCCAAATAATCTCAGACACATCATGGTTAAAACATATGGTAATATCACTCCACCAAAAAGATGTCTGATTAACTATCACTATCAATAAAATATTTCTAGGCAGCCACGACATAGTCGAAGACGACACTGAAATATCCATCTTCCAAAAATATGGTACTATTTAAATTGTTCAAGATAATGTAAAATGTCATGAAGTTATAAGGGTAAATGGAAACAATTTGTACAATATTTAACAATGTTATCTACCAAATAATAGGCATCCTTGAAATGTGTCATCCTCCAGCTCAAGACATCATCTATCAAAATTGTTTAGGATCAAACCCAAGGGTGTTGATCATGATAGTGATTCAAAAAACACACCCAATGATAATAACTCTCATACCATTATTCCTCTTCTAAAAACATCCCACCCACATCAGAATATATAACATGGATATTATCATAATATCTTTTAAGGACATGGTATTATATGTATATCACTACTGAAGATTTATAATTTTGGAAGGATAACCTACTTCTACAAATGGGGTGAACCTATGAATAGATTCACATCACTCATAAGCACACTCAAGTGACACCAGCACAAGTGACAACAAAATTAATCAGCAACTAATTTATTTTTATATGGATTCTTCCAAAATCATTGAGATCTATGAAAGACACCATATAATATGCATATAATATTTTTTTGATAATTGAAACATGACTCTAGTTGTGTAAAGTTTTCCATAGTTATCTAAAATTATATACCAAAAAATCTATTGGGTATATATGTGAATAATTGTGTTTTACTGATATTTTAAATTTTTATATATATATATATAGATTTTATAAACTGAGATCAAATAAAATACATATAGAGTATGTTTTAAGAATTTTATTACTATGTATAGGTTCGAGGTCTTACATTGGGCCATATTTATGTGTGTTTCAAACCCACCATTCAAGTCAACAACCCATGGCCTATTATAAGGTAACATTGGTGCGGGAATTGATTTTTCTATTTTCCAAGAAGGGTTTTCATTATATTAGTGTCTTGAAAGTGTTGTGTTAGATATTTTATTTGGATTTAGGATTGAGTTTAGTGTTATGAACCAATTATTATTTCAATATTTTTATCAGTCCACAGTAGGGATCATATGTTTTATGTGATGTTGTAAAGGAATAGAAGATATTATGTAGTCGTATTGGGCCCCCATGATCAGATAAAATGACTTTATGCTCTCAAATGATAAAAAATTTATTTTATTAGGATAATTTTATATGGAAATATTAAAGGTACTTGTATCATCTTTTTTTTACTAGTGGATTAAAATTTTATGGTGGTGAAATCATTATCTGTATATTAAATAATTATAGAATTAATATGGGAATATATTAACTTTTATTTTGTGGATATACTTGTGTTCCAAATGAGATAATATTATTCATGTGATAATATTGACTAAACGATCATATAAATAGTGTTTAATTGATTCTCAATGAACAATTTACTTTCATTAATGTAAAATTGTAAATGAAAAATGAAAACCATGATATATAGGGTAGAAATCTTATAACAATATAATTGATTCATAAATTTCCAAATTATATTTTTAAAGTGAAATTTCCTTAATGATTATAGATATATAAGGAACATAGAAGACCATTAAATATGATATTACGAGTCATTTCAGACTCATATTTTTTATTTTTATCTCATGAAAAATTATTTAATTATAGAGTTTGATGAATGATTGAATATCATTAGATAAATATCGTTATTAAATTATATTTTATTTTTTATTGAGTTAAATTGAAGATATGTTAGATATATAACATGTTTTTTACTTCATGTTATCCATGTTATTATGAAATTTTTTTGTAATATGATGTATTGTTAAATGATTATGAATGTTGATATATTCAAAATAAAATTATTCTTAGTACATTAAATTTTATTTAGATTCCTTAAAATTTTATGTAATCTACCAAAAAAACTTTTAAAATTATAAAATAAGAAAATATTAATTATATGATGAAATAATTATTAATGTCACACTTTTAGGTACAATAATTTGATTTGATTACTTTTTCAGTTAATAATAAATCATTAATAATATGCAACTGTTTTGTAAAATGTTATTGTTTAGTGAATTATAAAATAATATATGTACTTAATAAATAGGATTATTATTTTTATTTAACTATTTGAAAACATGTAAATCTTTTTGGAAATTTTGAATTTTATAGAGCAATTTTAAGAATCAAATTTATTAATTAATCATTTTAGTAATCATTCAAATTTAAAAGTGTATAGTGTATGACGAATTTTGTAAGTAGTAAGTAGTTAGAAGAAAATATCCCCACATTTAAAATAAATTAGTGAAAAAGATTTTATTCAATATAACAATTTTAACACATTTACTAATGTAAAATGATTATTTTCATTTTAGTAATATTTTCTAAGATAATGAATATTTGATTTTTTTTCTCATAATTAATTTTTTATTAATAAAATTTAATAATTAATTAATTATTTTAAAACATTTCTTTATTATATAATTATATATTATATAATATTTTTGAAAAAAATGTATTTTATGGTTGATTTTTCTTATGTTTTTTTGCTGTCCAGTTTAATGAAAATAATCAGAGTATTTTCTTTAAATCAATTTTTTTGGAATAATTTTTTTAAGTGGACTAATTTTGGTTAAAATAAATTTTATGTTATGATTGTATAGTTTTAATGGTAAATTTTAGTGTAATAAAATTTTGTTTATGATTTAATAGTTCTATCATGGAATTTTTTATTTTAAAGAAATATATTTTTGAAACACATAAAGATTATATATTGAAATTTTTGTGATGTGATTTTTAGTTTTTGAGGAAGATTATAACAATGTTATCGCATAAATATTTTTTTCCTTGTTTTGTGGTAAACACGATTCATGGGAAGTGAAATGGTTTTTCTTAATTTATTATATTTTGAATGGATTATTCGGAGGTGGTGTGGGAATAATGAGGAATTTGGTATATTAGAATGAATAAAATAAGTATTTGAGAAGATGATGTGGATTTTATAGGAATATTGGATTGGTTCGAAAAAGTGGTGGAATGAATGAGAAATTATTTTTTATTATGGGGTTTCTGTCCAAACAATTTATATGATATTTAATTATTCTAATTAAAATTTATGATTTTTATAATTTGGATGAATTCATGTTTTTAGAGCATCATTATGATGGTTGGAATGAAAAAAAAAAGAATGAAAAATTAGGGGATATAGTGATGTTGAGTTTTTAGTATCATGAATTACTAATTTTATTTTTAAAAATTTGATGTCTTTTGGATAATGAGTTGATAAAGGATGATGATAAAATATTTATGTTGATGAAGTATGTATATTCTTTATTATTTTCCTTTATAGTAGCCTTACTTTTAGATGCTTCTCGATGAAGGTGGATGATGAATCATGGTCACCCATATAAGATTACTAGGTAATAATTTATTAAATTATTAATAAGAGAATTCATTTTTAGAGTGATATATGATGAATGAATAGAAGATCATAAAATAATTTAGGAAAGTGGATATAGTTTATATATTATTGGAGTTCTAATTTTTATTTTCATTAGTCATTCATTAGTTTTATTATCTTATTATTTCATATGATGGGATGTATTGGTGTTTATTTAAATTTTTAAATTCAACAACGATAAACATAATTATAGTGGAATACTTAATTTGAATGGATATATCATTCTGATGAATAGAATAAGGGATATTAAATTATCTCATATTCCTAGATATCTACTAATGTTTGAAATTTTATATTCATGATATATAATAGATAACATTCAAATAGATTGAACATAACAGACATGAATTGAAGTAAAAAATATATGGCATTACCTGATATATATAAATATATTGAGTTCTCGCATACAGAAAAGTGGTATTACATGTAAGGACTGCACATTATACATTACATATTATAGAGACTTTAAATTATAATTTACTCTACTAAAATCCCATTGATATTTTCATTTTACAATTTTAGAGTGTTATTTCCTATTTTTACCAAATTAACTCATTTATAATAATGAAGAAACATCTAATTGGTATCCATTTTTCCCATAACATAATACTTTTTAAAAGAATAATTGATTTATTTTTTGAAAAAAAACATCATGAAATTACACATTACATATTCCTTTATCCAATCCATTCTTATCCCCTTTGAAAAATGATATTAAATTGTCTAATGTGGGAAACATATCAATAATGGAAATAAAAGGAAATAGATAAACTATTAGTTGATGAAGACATATAATTACATAACATTATCAATATATAATTTAGGATCAAAATAAACTATTTATTACGAATTAAATCACCTTATTTACAAAAAATATTCTCATAAAACATTTCATAAGAAATATTAATAGAAATAATAAAAATCATAAATGTTTCATTGAAATCATGAAAAAATATTATTTACAATTTTATACAAGTCTACCTTATAATGTATCATATACATTCATTTACATTGTGAAATATATTCCTTTTTTAAAAAACCTCATAGAAACAGTAGAAAAATCACGGTGGAAACTGAAGGAATAATTTAAAAATATCTATTATTTATTAATGGAATAATCATGACTATAATACTTGGAATAATAATCATAATTATACCTGATCTAAATATCAAATATATAGCCAGAATAACCATTTATGTATATTCCTATAATACCTTAGGAGAATCCAAATTAGTTAACTATTTCCATTTACAAATTTAATTGGAGGGATACAATTGGATCACCCAACCTTGGATTGTAGCGGAACTACCCATCATGATAAATAATTCTCTATAAAGATAATAAAATCATATAACTTAGAATCATTGATAAAGAAATTCTTTTAACCGATAAGAAATAATGTCTGGATATTGATATAAAACTTTACATTAAAAAATAAATTTTCCAAACTAATATTCAAAATATAAATGGAATTAAGTTATTAATTTGATGATGATAGTGAATCATATAATGGATTTTTTGAATAAAATCATGGCTATGCTGACTGAAATATTAATTATCTCAACATATTGTTAATATTGAATACTTTTTCCTTTTGTATAAAATATAAAAACATCCTGTAAAAGTATTCATTTTTGAAACCACTGAAGAAAATTAAAACTATTCAGAAAATTCCATTTAAAATAATTTTTTCCATAACAATACAGCCGTAAAATAATATTTAAAATATTTATATTGAAGAAAATGATATTTTTTTAAGAAATATTATAGATGTTTTTCAAAAGAAATCAATTTACTTTGAGTAAAAGTCATCTTCTATGTTCTTTATATTTATGAAATATAAAATTATATTAATTATTTAAATGATATAGTACCTTTTCCATGTTAATTTTGACTTTTATCTCACATGTTACCATATTATAATAATTACATAACCATTTATGTCTACATTTTATGTTTTGATGAGATTTGACCCATAAGTCCAAAATGACATCGGTTGGTTGGCTACGGTCATATATGTAATTATTTCATAATCTATATAATGATTATCATGGAATAATTATCATATTTATAAATAAATTATAATTTTAAATCATTCCTTGTGATATCGTTATGAAAAAATGATCTATTTTTCAATTTTGGAGATGGTATGTTGTACGTACTAATGAGTAACATTTATATTTTTAAATGATAATTAGCGAAAAAATGAAAGTATTGTTATTTAGTTAAAAAATTAAAATAATTTCATAAATTTCATTTTAATTTTTTTGGTATAATTATATATATCATACATGGTATGGGGTGAAGAGAAAAAAGTCACATCACTTTGTAGAGGTGGAATTTCTCTCATACGCATGGAAAATGTTATAATTTTTCAATGAATGAATTGGTAACAATGTAAATGATATCATACCTTTTATGAACTAACAACATTTCAATAATATCATATATGAACCCTAATTATGTCAAAATAATATATTCATGAAAGAAGATGATGGAAAAATAATTACATCGGTGCATGAAGTGGTAGTCCACTAGAAACAAAAATGATGATTAATTTTCTTACTAAATAAAAGTGGAGATATATGTCATTTATTCCCAAAACGTAATAAATAATATGTATGTGTATTATAATGGTATTGTAATTTTATTATGGTTTTAAAATATTTAAAGGAGGTGGATAAAGAAATAAATGTAAAATATGTGCTTCAAACAATACATCTTACATTTCTGTAAAAGAAATTTTAAAAAATTAGTAAACTCATAAAAATGAAATAAATATATAATATAATATAAATTTGGACCCCTAAGGAAGAAAAAAACTCATCCAATAAATTTTTTTAATGTTTTTTTAGAAATTTTATGTTTTGTATCATGTTACTTTTATCTTTACATAACTGATTTAATATTTTCCATGGTAACAAAATTATTAATCTTTTTATTTATATTTACTAAAGTGATGTAATATTTTAAAATTTTAGAACCCCTTATTCTAAATATAGAATACAAATTTTCTTGATTGAAAACATATAACTTGATGGATTAAATTATATATTAATGCGAAAAGATGCGATGAAAATGGTTTTTCATAAAAGAAATCCATAGTAAGTATACAAAGGATTTTATAATAAATTCATGTTTACAATTCATTATAAAGGCTATAATCTAATTCTATTTAATAAAAAGGAACTAATTATATTTTTAGACTTTTCAAAAATGGAATTTGACTCTTTAAATACAAGAAAATAAGATACTATTCTAAAAAAAGATATGTGTCTTCACTCTTTATAGAAAAAATAATATGTTCATAAAATGAATGAAATTTCATTTTTTGAATATTTTGATATTCTAAATATAAAAATTATTTTTCATTTTTTTGAAATTAATATTACATTATTTTGAAACAGTTCTTTTAAATTTAATCATATAATTCCAAAAATTCAAATATTGAGAGAAAAAAAATTCTTTTTTCCTTTTAACTCAAAAATTACATAATATTTTTATAATAACTATAACATTATAATATATGGGAAATGAATGATTTACTGTAAAATAACCATGGTTGATAAATCCATACCCATTTTGAAAAAAAATCCTCACTAATTAATTCAATTATTATTCATGTGGGGATACCTTTCTCTTATATCATTTTTAGACTCTCGTGTTTCCTTTTCGACCATATTTTTTTCCACACAATGATAACCTATTCAATTACCTTTTACCTCAATAATTTTTTATATGGTTAATAATATGAAATGGTTATTTCCCATATGTATTATTATCTTCTAAATGAATGACCTCATGCCCCAAAACGTGTGGTGAATCTGGCACATAATTTATTAACACGGAAAGATGAAAACTTCTGTGTTCCTAGGAAAAAAAACAGGGAAAGGATAATCCGAAAAAAATCGATCTATCCCTTTATAGTATTTTATATGGTCGAGTAGCATACCATTTTTACAAAAATTCAAAAGAAATTTCCTTGGAGATATATTAAAAATAGAACACCTTTTTTAAAAGAAAGGTATTTCTTCTAGTTATCTGCATAACTTTTTTTCTCTGATTTATCCTCATTTGTTACTAATATAAAATCACATGCTCAACCATTCTATCTCGAATTATGGTCCAAATAACATCCTTTTACCTAAATCATCCAAAAGTTTAGATTTTTGAATCATCATTCCACCTAATGATTCAAAGTTTTCCTTCTATATACCTGAATGGAAACTATTATTAAAAGAAATCTAATCTAATAAAAAATGTTGATCTTAAAATCCCTGGTAATCCATGGAATAATGCTCAAGGAAAGATTGTTGGTATAAGGAATATCAATTTTCTTGGAAAAGTTCTTATTTCAATTTTTTTTTGTTAATGTTCTTAGGCACAACCTCATAAGCATTAGTCAATTATGTGATGAAGGTTACCTTGTGAATTTTAGAAATGATAAGTGTCTAGTTCGCAATACCAAGGATGAGTTTATTCTATCTACTCATAGGCAAGAGAATGTTTACACTATTAACTTAGAAGACCATAGGAGACAAAACATACCCTACTTAAGTGTAATATAAGACCAATCATGGCTATGGAATAGAAGACTAGGACACTGTAATCTGAGAAACCATAGTAAACACTAAAAGAAAAGACTTGTTAAGGGACTACCAGATCTTAGATATGATTCTTAAAAAGTATGTGATCCTTGTCAATTTGGAAAGTAATATAAAACTAGCTTTAAATCAATTAATGATGTTTCAACTTCTAATGCATTACAGCTAGTGCATATGGATCTTTTTGGTCCCACACAAACTGGAAGCATTGGAGGAAAATACTATGTATTTTTTTAGTTGATGAATTTACTATATTTACATGGGTCTATTTTCTAGCAAATAAATCTGAAGCCTTCTCCTATTTCAAAATTTTTAGAGCCCATTTCAAAAATATGAAAAACCTACCATTGATAACTATTCATAGTGATCATGGTGGTGAATATCAAAATTCATATTTTGAAACTTTTTGAAGTAAGAAAGGTATTACTCAAAATTTCTCATCTCCAAGAACTCCTCAGCAAAATGGTGTTGTTGAATGATGAAATTGTATTCTTCAGGAAATGACTAGAACCATGTTCAGTGCATACACAATTGCTAAGCACTATTGGGATGAAGCTGTTAGTACTGCTTGCTATACTATAAATCGTGTTTTAACTAGAACATTTCTTAATAAAACACCTTATGAGTTATGGACTGGCCGAAAACCAAAAGTTTCGTACTTCATTGTTTTTGGGTGCAAAGTATTCATTCTGAATACAAAAGATAATCCTCACAAATTCGCACCAAAATTTGATGAAAGAATCTTTCTAGGCTATTCTACAACTTCCATGGCTTATAGAGTTTTCAATAAAAACACTTGTACTGTTGAGGAAACAGTACTGGTAAAATTTGATGAAACTGATCCTTTTGTTTTCAACCAACCCAAACCTACATCCTCGGGTGTGTTTTCTAAAAATGTTTATCAACCGTTATTAGAAGATCATTCTGATAAGGAAAATTTTCAAGAAAGTATTCCTAAATCATTTACTACAGGAGAATTTCTACCATATGTCTATGAAAAGGTTTTACAATAACCAAATAAATTTTTTCTTAGGAATCATCCAAGTGATAACATCATTGGTGATGTAAATCAACTTGTAAGGACCAGAAATTCCTTACGAAATGAAATAGAACATCTTGATTTTCATTCCCAATTTGAAACAAAAATTCCAAGTAAGGCCTTAGGTGATGAAGATTGGATCAAAGCAATGCAATATCAACTAAATGAATTTGAAAGGAATTAAGTCTGGACTTTAGTTGATAGACCTAAAGAAAAAACTGTAATTGGTGTAAAATGGGTTTTCAGAAACAAATGTGATGAAAATGGAATCATTGTAAGAAATAAAGCAAGCCTTGTTTCTAAAGGCTATAATCAACAAGAGGGAATAGACTATGAAGAAACATATGCTCTTGTAACTAGACATGAATCTATTAGTATTCTATTATCATTTGCAGCATAATTTAATTTCAAACTATTTCAAATGGTTGTAAAATGTTCTTTTCTAAATGGTTTTGTTCAAGAAGAAGTTTTTGTCGAACAACCTCCTGGTTTTCTAGACCCAAAACATCCTGATCTTGTTTTTAAACTTACCAAGGATCTATATGGTCTTAAAAAAGCCCCTAGAGCATGGTATGATAGACTTACATGATTTATTTTATAAAACAATTATACAAAAGGTACAACAGATCCAACCCTTTTTATAAAAATGGATTATAACGATGTCTTGATTGATCAAATCTATGTTGATGACATCATATTTGGATCAACTCCGCAATCATTAACTAATTCTTTTGCTAATTTAATGAAATCTGAGTTTTAAATGAGTATGATGGTTGAGATACCATTCTTTTTAGGTTTTCAAATTTCTCAAAATCCAGAAGGAACATACATATGTCAACATAAGTATATAAATGATTTACTCAAAAAGTATGGATATGAAAAAACTAATAGTATTATTACTCCAATTGGTACCTCAAATAAACTTGATGTTGATGAAACTTGGAAACCAGTAGATCAAACAATATTTAGAGGTATGATAGGTAGTTTTCTATACTTGACAGCTAGTCGACCAGAATTAATGTTTTATGTATGCTTATGTGCAAGATATCAATCTAATCCAAAAGTGTCTCATTTAAAATTCGTAAATAGAATCTTTAGGTATTTAAAAGGAACTAAGGATTTAGGTCTTTTTTACTCTTCTGGGATTGATTTTTTCAAAAAAGTTTTTCAGATGCTACCTTTGGTGGTTGTAGAATGGATAGAAAAAGTACATTTGGAACATTTCATTTCTTAGGAGATTCTCTGGATTCTTGGTCCTGCACGAAACAACACTCAGTAGCACTTTCCACTGTTGAAGCTAAATATGTAGCAGCTGGAAGTTGTTGTGCTCAAGTGTTGTGGATGCAACACACACTCACTGACTATGGATAGAGTTTTTCAAAAACTCAAATTCAATGTGATAATACTAGTTCCATAGATCTTAGTAAGAACCCAGCACATCACTCTCGTGCAAAACACATAGTTGTTAGTTATCACTTTCTTAGGGATCACATACAAAAAGGGATATTGTTTTGAAATTCATCAGAACACTAGAACAACTTGCTGACATTTTTACAAAACCATTACCTTCTAATAGATTTGAGTTTATAAAACAGAAGCTAGGAATGATTATATTAAAATAATCATTCATATCTACTTCATGTTTTACAATTCTCATAACATTAAATTTATCCTTTTGAAAGGGCTAGGGCATTTCTTACTATTTTTTTCTATGTTTCTTTTTTATCTTATGATCTTTAATTATTTACTCTCCTGGTATGTGTTTTTTATTTTCTGTTTATCATATTGACTGTTTTATCGTATCATTTACTTTACTGTTTATCGTATTCATAGTTTTATAGTACTATTTACTTCATCGTATCGACCAATCATGGTAATGAATTTCCTTTGAATCGTATCGACCGATCATGGTAATGAATTTCTTTTCCATCGTATCGACCGATCATGGTAATGAATTTCGTTTACATCGTATCGACCAATCATGGTAATGAATTTTTTTCCATCGTATCGACTGATCATAGTAGTGAATTTTTCTTCCATCGTATCGACCGATCATGGTAATGAAATTATTTTCCATCATATCGACAGATAATGGTAATGAATTTCCATTCCATCATATCGACCAATCATGGAAAAAATTTGTTTTCCATCGGCTTTTCAGTTCATGGAAACAAGATTTTTTTCGATTGACTTATTAGTTCATGGTAACGAGATTGTATTTCATCGGCTTGCCAGTTCATGGTAACAAGATTGTTTTCCATTGGCTTGTCAGTTCATGGTAACGAGATTGTTTTCTATTGTCTTGTCAGTTCATGGTAACGATATTGTTTTCCATCAGCTTTTCAGTTCATTGTAACAAGATTGCTTTCTATCATATTTTCAGGTAATGATAACGATTTTGTTTTCCATCAGTATGATGATTGATTTTTTTCCTTCATACGATTGTGTGTTATTTTTAGCTCTACTAAAACCAACAATTAACTTACGCTCTCCGGCAGTTACTGTCTATTTTGTTTAATTTTTTTTCGTTTTTATCCAAACCATTGATATTTTTTCCTCTAATCTTGACCGTAGAAGATTAACGGTCACCCCTATATCGCCTATAAATATCCCCCTCCCCAAACCCACATTAGTTTTTCATGTTTTGAGGCGAGGCTCTGCTCCAATATTATTATGTCATCATACGATCTTTCCTCGACAACACCTATATGTCTTATTCCTCTGCTAATACTCTTACCAAAATGTCTTCAAAGACTTTTACAAAGAAATACTTTTTCAAAGAAACGTTAGTTTCTTGAGACTTTTTTTATTCGTATGATTCCACAATATGAAGAATCATTATTTTTCAAGGATGGGGTCATGTATGTGTTGAAAGACCTGCTTCTCAAGATCCGGTTCACTTTGATGATGTCAGTCAGTTCTATAAAACTGTATCTTTCGACAAAGACATAACTATCAATTTTGCTGTGTACGATAGAAAGTTCTCTATGTCTGGGAAACAAGCGGCTCATTTTCATAATGTCCCAACAAAAGGGGATTCTTTCTGTCCATATCATAAACTACCAGAGGAGGTCGGTATGTTTAATAGAGAATGTGATGAGAAGTCTTTGTTTGTTATAAATGAAGAGAAGAGAAAAGTGGCTCATCTTTCTATGGAAAATCGGTTTGTGACTTTATGGAAGCAAGGTTTTCTTATCCCAAGGAAAGGGGATAGAAAAACTCTGAAAGATTCTGATATTTTTTCACTTTACTATCTTGTAAATATGAGAAAAGTAAATCTCATGGGATATGTTTTTGAAACTATCAAGAATGTCAAGACAGGAGGAATTAAGTCCCAAATGATTATGTATCCAGTTATCCTTACAAAGTTTATTCTCGATAGTATGAAGTTTTGCAACATTCCATTGAAAGGAAAGATGATAGATTTGAAGCCCTCCTAGATTAGAAAAAGTACTTTGAAGAAGTTGAATGTTTTTTTTGATCAGAATTCAATACTTTTTGTTAAGGATGTAGAAGTTGAATCTCCTCAGAATCAATCGGCACCTATGCCCGCCAAAGACTTTCAATCTGCTGGTATTACTCAAAAGTGTAATCCGCAAACCAGCTGAAATCCTAAGAAGAAGACAAAGTACAGTAAAGAGGTTGTATCCAAATGGAGAAAGGATAAGGAACAAATAAAGGAAGGTGATCCAATGTTTGGAATTGATCCAGCCGAAGCATTTTCTAAAAGAATTAGGGTAGAATAAACCCTTAAAGATGAAAAGAAAAAGAAAACTGTTTTGAAAAGAAAGGCTCAAGACTTTGATATCTCTAAAGTTTTGAAAATTGTTGAGGATTCAAGTGCTCAACTAATAGAAGAAGTGCATCAAGAACCCATCGTACATAGTCTTCCTAAAAAATAAAAAGGAAAAAAAATGTTAGAAGAGATATAAGAATTTGAAGAAAAGGAAGGAGATTTTCTTTTGGAATTTCTTCAAAGTTTGATGAAGAGTATAGAGGAATCAATTCAAAAGCAAGGTGAAGGTATTCAAAAAGCTCCTCATGCCGATAAAGCACTTTTTCAATCTTTTGAAACTCTGGAGAGAATTTTGTCTCATGTAAAGCAAGGTTTTCAATCCTATCACACTGATAAAGTTATTTTCATTAGTGATAATGTGGAAGAAGAAAGAAAGCAGAAAGAAAAAGCAAAAGGAAAACATCCAGTTGTAGACTCAAGCTGATCAAATGGACTGGCTTCGTACGATGAAGATACTGATTCAGAACACACAATCTCTATCAAGAGGACTGATTACATTGTCCATGTTTTGAGAAGGGTTGAGAAGACCATTCCATATTTCCCTAGGCTGGATGTGAAGATTGATTTTATTGGTGAAAATCAGAAAAAGATGTTTGGTTCTATAAAAGAATTAAGAATGATATTTTTTTCAGTCGAAGCCGATTTGAATGTTCTTTCAGAAATTTCGACTGCCCATAAGAAAGCCTGCAACAAGATGACCAAGTGGTCGTACAAAATAGAGAGCCCAATCAATGATCATGAGATAGAAATTGAAGATATAAGAAGGTTGTCAAATGAGCTTGTAATTTCTTTCAATAAGATTGACAAAGAAACGATTGAAAGGTTGAATCTTTTGTCTTCCCAATGAGCTGATGTTCCTTCAGTAAAAGAATTGCAGGAGAGAATTAATTCCATTGAGGGTGATTTTTCAATGGTTTCATCATTTAAATATGAATTAGTTCTCTTGAAGAAACAGAACTCTGGGTTATCCAAAGATAACAAGAATTTTCAAGACAGAATTGATACTCTTGAACAAGTAATCAAGGTTCAGGAATAGACAATTTGAAATCAGGATCAAATCTTTGCTGATCAACAAGACCATCTCTGGTCTTAGGGTGATGCTATTTCTGAAGACAAGAAAGAGATAAAAAAGATGAAGTCATATCATCATGAATTGAACAAACATGAGAAGGAATGAGGAAAAAAGTGACTTGTATTTGTTTTCAAGTTTGGCCTTGATTGTTATCATAATGAAATTTCTTTTATCAATTGTCTTATATTTATTTTCTTACTCTTTCAGACAATTCTTGTTTAACCCTTTCTTTTTTGTAAATCACAAAGGGGTAGAATGTTTATAAAGGAGGAGAATATTTATAAAGGGGGAGAATTTTTTATCAAGGGGGAGAATGCTTTAAAAAAAATAAGGAAAATCTAAGAATACATTCCTTAGGAAAGTCCATACCAAAGGGGCAGTTAGTTGTATTCAATTTCTTATTCAGAAGAGAATCCAATAACTCAGGGCGAGATAATTATTTCTTTTAGTTTTTATTTTGTGATTTGTGCTTTCAAAAAAGGGGGAGATTGTTGAGTCAAAAGCCCTCTTTTGACTTTTATATCTTGTTTTGGAAATCACAAATTTCCTTTATCATGTTTATCGTATCGTACTGAGCATACTGATCGTACTGATCATGGTGATCGTACTGATCATACTGATCGTGCTGATCATGCTGATCGTACTGAGCATACTGATCGTACTGATCATGCTGATTGTACTGACCATGACAATCGTACAATGCTGATCATACTAACCATGCCAATCGTACAATTCTTATCGTAATGAATATGGAAATTTTATTGACTATGCTACTCATAACATTCATTACATACTTGTTTGGGTACTTAGTCAAAAACACATGTTTCATATAAATCGTACTCATGATTATCTTGTTCATATGTCTTATGTTTTAACAAAAATGATGTGGTTGAGTTAGTTACAAACTAATCAAAACAATGTCGTTCTTTCTGTTTCAATATGAATGTTATAATAATAGGTGTCCAAGTCCCTCTGTGTTTTTCGGAGAAATATGACCGTTGGAGGAAACATGACCATTGGAACACAAGGCCTATAAATAGGAGGTCATTTGAACATGAAAAAGGGAGACTTTTGGAACAACTACGATACTCTACTTCTAACAAGTTCTAGAGAGAGACACTGTGACTTCCCTCATCTGCTTTGTGTGTCCGATCATCGTATCGAGGGATTTAATGTGATTGAAAGATAGAGGTGCTGATTACCTAAAAAATCAAGGGATGCCGGGGATAGGAAGATGGACGGTCCATTCATTGTATCGAGGGCTGTCAGTGATAGGCAGAGAGACATTATGATCATCGTATCGAAGGCTTACCAAGGTGTTAGTGAGACATACCTTTTATCCTAGGTGAAAGGATAACCCTTCTCTTTGGGTCAAAAGAATTTTAATACTTTTACTTTTCCGCTGCTTCTTGTATTAGAAAGGAATTTGTATTGTTTCCTTTCTTCTTTTCATATTCAATTGTAATTGTTTCAATTACAATCATTATATTACATATTGTATTGATTGATTCTATATGCTTTAAGGTAGAATCATTCATCTTTATATTACTCTTATTATTGTGTTCATCTCGAATACAATTTTTTTACATTTCAATAGTATTACATTATTTCATACCATTTATTTTCAATACAATTGAGGGTGTTTGTATTTGTATTAGTTTAAGATCTTTTAAACTAAATCTCTTAAGTGTTTAAACATAGTGTTTTTTAAACCTACAATTCACCCCCCCCCCTCTTGTATTGTTTCATCAAATATACATCTACATATTTGATCCAACAATATGTACTCTAATATTATCATCATCTATGACCATATTTAAAAATTTCCATAGATATTTCATGAATATGGTTTCTATAAAAAATAACCAGATATAATGATAGGATCCTTCATAAATCATATAAATGTTCTTTTCAGTTTAAATCCAAAGTTATACATAATATAACCCATTATCCAAATTATAAAGGTAGATACATACACTAGATTCTTTCCAATGGTAAATTATAGATCACACCACTAAAGAATTCAAACATTATTTATGATTCAAGAGGGTAAAATGTATTCTCTTCACAAATGGTTCAAGAATTGTTGTTCACCAATTGATATAAAACTAAATTAATAACCAAAGAGTTGTCTTTTCTCACCTATATTGAAGAGTAAATATCACTACTATAGAAAAAAGTCATCTCATCCAAATAATCTCAAACACATCATGGTTAACACATATGGTAATATCACTCCACCAAAAAGATGTCTGATTAACTATCATTATCAATAAAATATTTCTAGGCAGCCACGACATAGTCGAAGACGACACTGAAATATCCATCTTCCAAAAATATGGTACTATTTAAATTGTTCAAGATAATGAAAAATGGCATGAAGTTATAAGGGTAAATGGAAACAATTTGTACAATATTTAACAACGATATCTACCAAATAATAGGCATCATTGAAATGTGTCATCCTCCAGCTCAAGACATCATCTATCAACATTGTTCAGGATCAAACCCAAGGGTGTCGATCATGATAGTGATTCAAAAAACACACCCAATGATAATAACTCTCATACCATTATTCCAATTCTAAAAACATCCCACCCACATCAGGATATATAACATGGATATTATCATAATATCTTTTAAGGACATGGTTGTCTATCTATATCACTACTGAAGATTTATAATGTTGGAAGGATAACTTACTTCTACAAATGGTGTGAACCTATGAATAGATTTACATCACTCATAAGCTCACTCAAGTGACACTAGCATAAGTGACAACAAAATTAATCAGCAAATAATTTATTTTTATATGGATTCTTGCAAAATCATTGAGATCTATGAAAGACGCCATATAATATGCATATAATATTTTTTTGATGATTGAAACATGACTCTAGTTGTGTAAAGTTTTCCATAGTTATCTAAAATTATATACCAAAAAATCTATTGGGTATATATGTGAATAATTGTGTTTTACTGATATTTTAATTTTATATATATATATATATATATATAGATTTTATAAACTGAGGTCCAATAAAATACATATAGAGTATGTTTTAAGAATTTTATTACTATGTATAGGTTCGAGGTCTTACATTGGGCCATATTTATGTGTGTTTCAAACCCACCATTCAAGTCAACAACCCATGGCCTATTATAAGGTAACATTGGTGCGGAAATTGATTTTTCTATTTTCCAAGAAAGGTTTTCATTATATTAGTGTCTTGAATGTGTTGTGTTAGATATTTTATTTGGATTTAGGATTGAGTTTAGTGTTATGAACCAATTATTATTTCAATATTTTTATCAGTCCACAGTAGGGATCATATTTTTTATTGATGTTGTAAAGGAATAGAAGATATTATGTAGTCATATTGGGCCCCCATGATCAGATAAAATGACTTTATGCTCTCAAAAGATACAAAATTGATTTTATTATGAATATTTTATATGGAAATATTAAAGGTACTTGTATCAAAAATTTTTTACTAGTGGATTAAAATTTTATGGTGGTGAAATCCTTATCTGTATATTAGATAATTATAGAATTAATATGGAAATATATTAACATTTATTTTGTGGATATACTTGTGTTACAAATGAGATAATATTATTCATGTGATAATATTGACTAAACGATCATATAAATAGTGTTTAATTGATTCTCTAAGAACAATTTACTTTCATTAATGTAAAATTGTAAATGACAAATGAAAACCATGATATATAGGGTATAAATCTTATAACAATATAATTGATTCATAAATTTCAAAATTATATTTTTAAAGTGAAATTTCCTTAATGATTAAAGAAATATAAGGAACATAGAAGACCATTATATATGATATTATGAGTTATTTCAGACTCATATTTTTTATTTTTATGTCATGAAATATTATTTAATTATAGAGTTTGATGAATGATTGAATATCATTAGATAAATATCGTTATTAAATTATATTTTATTGTTTATTGATTTAAATTGAAGATATGTTAGATATATAACATGTTTTTTACTTCATGTTATCCATGTTATTATGAATTTTTTTTGTAATATGATGTGTTGTTCAATGATTATAAATGTTGATATATTCAAAATAAAATTATTCTTAGTACATTAAATTTTATTTAGATTCCTTAAAATTTTAGGTAATCTACCAAAAAAACTTTTACAATTATAAAATAAGAAAATATTAATTATATGATGAAATAATTATTGATGTCACACTATTAGGTACAATAATTTGATTTGATTACATTTTTGGTTAATAATAAATCATTAATAGTATGCAACTGTTTTGTAAAATGTTATTGTTTAGTGAATTATAAAATAATATATGTAATTAATAAATAGGATTATTATTTTTATTTAACTAATTGAAAACATGTTAATCTTTTTGGAAATTTTGAATTTGATATAGCAATTTTAAGAATCAAATTTATTTATTAATCATTTCAGTAATCATTCAAATTTAAAAGTGTATAGTGTATGACGAATTTTGTAAGTAGTAAATAGTTAGAAGAAAATATCCCCACATTTAAAATAAATTAGTGAAAAAGATTTTATTCAATACACCAATTTTAAAACATTTACTAATGTAAAATGATTTTTTTCATTTTAGTAATATTTTCTAAGATAATGAATATTTGATTTTTTTTTCACATATGTAATTTTTTATTAATAAAATTAAATAATTAATTAATTATTTTAAAAAAAAATTTATTTAATTATATATTTTATAATATTTTTGAAAAAAATGTATTTTATGGATGATTTTTCTTATGTTTTTTTGGTGTCCAGTTTAATGAAAATAATCAGAGTATTTTCCTTAAATCAATTTTTTGGGAATAATTTTTTTAAGGGTACTAATTTTGGTTGACAAAAATTTTTATGTTATGATTGTGTGGTTTTAATGGTAAATTTTAGTGTACTAAAATTTTGTTTATGATTTAATATTTCTATCATGGAATTTTTTATTTTAAAGAAATATATTTTTGAAACCCATAAACAATATATATTGAAATTTTTGTGATGTGATTTTTAGTTTTTGAGGAAGATTATAACAATGTTATCTCATAAATATTTTTTTCCTTGTTTTGTGGTAGACACGATTCATGGGAAGTGAAATGTTTTTTCATGATTTATTATATTTTGAATGGATTATTGGGAGGTGGTGTGGGAATAATGATGAATTTGGTATATTAGAATGAATAAAATAAGTATTTGAGAAGATGATGTGGATTTTATAGGAATATTGGATTGGTTCGAAAAAGTGGTGGAATGAATGAGAAATTATTTTTTATTATGGGTTTTCTGTCCAAACAATTTATATGATATTTAATTAATCTAATTAAAATTTATGATTTTTATAATTTGGATGAATTCATGTTTTTCGAGCATCATTATGATGGTTGGAATGAAAAAAAAGAATGAAAAATTTGGGGATATAGTGATGTTGAATTTTTAGTATCATGAATTACTAATTTTATTTTTTAAAATTTGATGTCGTTAGGATAATGAGTTGATAAAGGATGATGATAAAATATTTATGTTGATGAAGTATGTATATTCTTTATTAGTTTCCTTTTTAGTAGCCTTACTTTTAGATGCTTCTCGATGAAGGTGGATGATGAATCATGGTCACCCATATAATATTACTAGGTAATAATTTATTAAATTATTAATAAGAGAATTCATTTTTAGAGTGATATATGATGAATGAATAGATGATCATCAAATAAGTTAGGAAAGTGGATATAGTTTATATATGATTGGAGTTCTAATTTTTATTTTCATTAGTCATTAATTAGTTTTCTTATCTTATTATTTCCTATGATGGGATGTATTAGTGTTTATTTAAATTTTGAAATTCAACAACGATAAACATAATTACAGTGGAATACTTAATTTGAATGGATATATCATTCTGATGAATAGAATAAGAGATATGTAATTATCTCATATTCCTAGATATCTACTAATGTTTGAAATTGTATATTCATGATATATAATAGATAACATTCAAATTGATTGAACATAACAGACATGAATTGAAGTTTAAAATATATGACATTACCTGATATATATAAATATATTGAGTTCTCGCAAACAGAAAAGTGGTATTACATGTATGGACCACACATTATACATTACATATTATAGAGACTTTAAATTATGATTTACTCTACTAAAATCCCATTAATATTTTCATTTTACAATTTTAGAGTGTTATTTCATAATTTTTACCTAATTAACTCATTTATAATAATGAAGAAACATCTAATTGGTATCCATTTTTCCTATAACATAATACTTTTTAAAATAATAATTGATTTATTTTTTGAAAAATCATCATGAAATTACACATTACTTATTCCTTTATCCAACCAATTCTTATCCCCTTTGAAAAATTATATTAAATTATCTAATGTGGGAAACATATCAATAATGGAAATAAAAGGAAATAGATAAACTATTAGTTGATGAAGACATATAATTACATAACATTATCAATATATCATTTAGGATCAAAATGAACTATTTATTATGAATGAAATCACTTTATTTACAAAAAATATTCTCATAAAACTTTTCATAAGAAATATTAATAGAAAAAATAAAAATCATAAATGTTTCATTGAAATCCTGAAAAAATATTATTTACAATGTTATACAAGTCTACCTTATAATGTATCATATACATTCATTTACGTTGTGAAATATATTCCTTTTTTAAAAAACCTCATAGAAAGAGTAGAAAAATCACGGGGGAAACCGAAGGAATAATTTAAAAATAACTATTTATTTATTTATGGAATAATCATGACTATAATACTTGGAATAATCATCATAATTATACCTGATCTAAATATCAAATAAATATCTAGAATAACTATTTATGTATATTCCTATAATACCATAGGAGAATCCAAATTAGTTAACTATTTCCATTTACAAATTTAATTGGAGGGATACAATTGGATCACCCAACCTTGGATTGTAGCGGAACTACCCATCATGATAAATAATTCTCTATAAAGATAATACAATCATATAACTTAGAATCATTGATAAAAAAATTCTTTTAACCCATAAGAAAGAATGTCTAGATATTGATATAAAAATTTACATTAAAAAATAAATTTTCCAAACTAATATTCAAAATGTAAATGGAATTAAGGTATTAATTTGATGATGATAGTGAATCTTATAATGGAAGTCTTGAATAAAATCATGGCTATGCTGACTGAAATATTAATTATCTCAACATTTTTTTAAAATTGAATATTTTTTCCTTTTGTATAAAATATAAAAACATCCTGTAAAAATATTCATTTTTGAAACCATTGAATAAAATTAAAACTATTCAGAAAATTCCATTTAAAATAAATTTTTCCATATCAATACAGCCGTAAAATAATTTTTAAAATATTTATATTGAAGAAAATGATATTTTTTAAAGAAATATTATAGATGTTTTTCAAAATAAATCAATTTACCTTGAGTAAAAGTCATCTTCTATGTTCTTTATATTTATGAAATATAAAATTATATTAATTATTTAAATGATATTGTACCTTTTCCATGTTAATTTTTACTTTTATCTCACATGTTACCATATTATAATAATTACATAACCATTTATGTCTACATTTTATGTTTTGATGATATTTGGCCCATAAGTCCAAAATGACATCGGTTGGATGACTACGTTCATATATGTAATTATTCCATAATCTATAGAATAATTATCATGGAATAATTATCATATTTATAAATAAATTATAATTTTAAATCATTCCTTGTGATATCGTAATGAAAAAATGAACTATTTTTCAATTTTGGAGATGGTATGTTGTACGTACTAATGAGTAACATTTATATTTTTAAATAATAATTATGTAAAAAATGAAAGTATTGTTATTTAGTTAAAAAATTAAAATAATTTCATAAATTTCATATTAATTTTTTTGGTATAATTATATATATCGTAGATGGTATGGGGTGAAGAGAAAATAGTCACATCACTTTGTAGAGGTGGAATTTCTCTCATACGCATGGAAAATGTTATAATTTTTCAATGAATGAATTGGTAACAATTTAAATGATATCATACTTTTTATGAATTAACAACATTTCAATAATATCATATATGAACCCTAATTATGTCAAAATAATATATTCATGAAAGAAGATGATGGAAAAATAATTACATCGGTGCATGAAGTGGTAGTCCACTAGAAACAAAAATGATGATTTAGTTTCTTACTAAATAAAAGTGGAGATATATGTCATTTATTCCCAAAACGTAATAAATAATATGTATATGTATTATAATGGTATTGTAATTTTATTATGGTTTTAAAATATTTAAAGGAGGTGGATAAAGAAATAAATGTAAAATATGTGCTTCAAACAATACATCTTATAAAGAAATATCCTTTTATTAACACTATAAGAATTATATGATTGGAAATAATAAAAAAAACATGATTCCACAATGAGGTTATTAATTATATGAATGGATTTTGGATGTTAGTTTCCATTATAAATTAGGATCTATGTGTGATAAAATGAGAGGATTCGGTGCCCTTTTATAATAGAGTGGAGGGGCACTTTTGTAATTTAATAAAATATTAATTTAATATAAATTTGTTTTGATGTTATAAATGGCTATAAATAATTTTTTTCAGATAAGGTGAGTATGAGTCTAAATAATCTTATCAAATTATTTTTTGGAAAATTGTATCTCACATTTGTACCCAAATATTTTTAATTACCCCCATTTAATCATTTTAACACTAACCCTGACAATATGGTTTTTAAATTTTGAGGATCAAAATAGTTACAATTAATATAAATACATCCCAAAAATAAACCACAGAATAATTAATAAACCATATTCTAACATATATAATTTATATATAAATTTAATGAATTTTATATCATTTTATGGAATATTATTTTCATAATATATCAGTATTGAAAATATTAGAACTATTAATTTAAGTTGAAATTTATAAAATGAAGGAAATGAATTCAATTATAATAACATTTTTTATTAAATCCCTATAATATTATATATTTCCCTAAAATTATTGGATCAAATTAATTCTTTAAAACTAAACTATTTTTAATATATTTTATATCATTTATTTTATTATTCCATTATTTAAATAACTCCTATATCAGTGATGGTTACAAATTTTATGTCATTTTACCTTCACTATAAATTAAAATCAATTACCATGATGAAGGAAAACAAATTACTACTCAATTAAATATATATAACCCCACATAGTTTCTGGTCATCCCTTTGATAAAAATATTATATTTATGAAAAAAAAGAGTCTCTCATTTTTTACATTTCTGTAAAAGAAATTTTAAAAATGTAGTAAACTCATAAAAATGAAATAAATATATAATATATTATAAATTTGGACCCCTAAGGAAGAAAAAAACTCATCCAATAATTTTTTTAATGATTTTTTAGAAATTTTATTATTTGCATCATGTTACTTTTATCTTTAAATAACTGATTTAATATTTTCCATGGTAACAAAATTATTAATCTTTCTATTTATATTTACTAAAATGCTGAAATATTTTAAAATTTTAGAACCCCATATTCTAAATATAGAATCCAATTTTTCTTGATTTAAAACATATAACTTGATGGATTAAATTATATATTAATGCGAAAAGACGCGATGAAAATGGTTTTTCATAAAAGAAATCCATAGTAAGTATACAAAGGATTTTATAATAAATTCATGCTTACAATTAATTATAAAGTCTATAATCTAATTCTATTTAATAAAAAGGAACTAATTATATTTTTAGACTTTTCAAAAATGGAATTTGACTCTTTAAATACAAGAAAATAAGATACTATTCTAAAAAAAGATATGTGTCTTCACTCTTTATAGAAAAAATAATATGTTCAAAAATGAATGAAATTTCATTTTTTTATTATTTTGAAATTATAAATATAAAAATTATTTTTCATTTTTTTGAAATTAATATTACATTATTTCAAAACAGTTCTTTTAAATTAAATCATATAATTCCAAAAATTCAAATATTGAGTGAAAAAAAATTCTTTTTTCCTTTTAACTGAAAAATTACATAATATTTTTATAATAACTATAACATTATAATATATGGGAAATGAATGATTTATTGTAAAATAACCTTGGTTGCTAAATCCATACCCATTTTGAAAAAAAAATCCTCACTAATTAATTCAATTATTATTCATGTGGGGATACCTTTCTCCTATATCATTTTTAGACTCACGTGTTTCCTTTTCGACCATATTGTTTTCCACACAATGATAACCTATTGAATTACCTTTTACCTCATTAATTTTTTATATGGTTAATAATATGAAATGGTTATTTCCCATAAGTATTATTATCTTTTAAATGAATAACCTCATTCCCCAAAACGTGTGGTAAATCTGGAAAATAATTTATTAACACGAAAAGATGAAAATTTCTGTGTACCTAGGAAAAAAACAGGGAAAGGATAATCTGAAATAAATTGATCTATCCCTTTATAGGATTTTATATGGTCGAGTAGCATCCCATTTTTACAAAAATTCAAAAGAAATTTCCTTAGAGATATATTAAAAATAGAACACCTTTTTTAAAAGAAAGGTATTTCTTCTAGTTATCTGCATAACTTTTTTTCTCTGATTTATCCTCATTTTTTACTAATATAAAATCACATGCTCAACCATTTTATCTCGAATTATGGTCCAAATAACATCCTTTTACCTACATCATCAAAAAGTTTAGATTTTTGAAACATCATTCCACCTAATGATTCAAAGGTTTCCTTCTATATACCGGAATGAAAACTATTATTAAAAGAAATCTAATCTAATAAGAAATATTGATCTAAAAATCCCTGGTAATCCATGGAATAATTATAAAACTAGTTCCCCAAAGTTAGAATCATTATTTTGGATTGTCTATCTAATTGAAGATGTACAAATTTACAAATATTTAATTTCATACCCAATGTATTTTAATGAACTTTAAAAAATTATATACTATTCTAACCTCATATTTAAATATAATAGTGAGATGAACTCCATGTAACTGAATATCTTCTTGAGATATATTCGAGAAGGTTGATCTAAAGGCATAGTATCAATAATGGAAATAAAATGTGTAGATTTAGTTAATCTATCAATAATAACCCAAATTACATTATTATCTTGTGTAGTATGAGGAAATCCCTCTAAAAAATATATGGATATATTTCTCATTTCTGATTTTTCTTTAAGAAAATCTGAAGAATACTAATCATTAATTATTATTATTCCCTACCCGTTTGAAAAGTAAACCAATTCATTATAAATTAAAATATATCTATTTCCTTCCCATATTTATAGTTATACTCCAGAATGACTCTATAAACCTATGTAAAACCATGACAAATGGAAAATATGTAACTATTATAAGAACTAAACAATTATATATTCATCTTTTAATCACAAGGAACACATTATCTTTTTCAAAATATAAAATCAAAATAATTATCATTTTTATATTTTTAAATATTTACCTTCATAAAAAATTATACCATTTCCTATATCTCATAGTGTACCTTCTAAACATGCTTAATTATTTATGATAGGGATGATTAAGATGAAATACAAAAAATATGACGTTCATACATGTTCAATTTATTGTTAAAAACTCCTCAATTAATTGACCAATGTGTCATATTATAGTTGTTACATTGTTAATGAAAAATACTTTTTCTCATTTAATGCTTCAGATAAGTTGTTTACTTCTCTAGGTTGATAATGAATAGTATAATCAAAATAATTTATCAATTCAAGTGATCTACACTATCACTTGTTCAAATTTTTATGACCTCATATATACTTCAAATATTAATAGTGTTTATATATTTGACACTTGAAACTATAAAGTGATGTCTCTAAATTTTTTAATGAAACATTGTAGCTGCAATTTTAAGATTATGATAGGGATAATCATTTCAATGTGGTTTTAATTTAAATGAATCATAATAAATTTCCCAATAAATATTCATTAGGAAACTACCATGTAGCATCAATGAATTTTAATATTATTTTCAGTTCCTTGAAACCGTTAGAATATTGATTTTCTATAAGAATTTTAATTAATTTTTGGTTAACATTATAAATGGGCTAGATAACTGTGATATGTTTTTTTAACAAACCACCTTTTATAACTAGATTACCTATGAAAATTAGGATCTCTATTAAATTTTGAGATATTTTACAATCATCAAAATAATTAGTTTTTAAAGTATTAAGTGTTTTTTCAACATTATTTAAGATGTGTCGATGGAACAAGAACTGTTGTAACAAAAATAATTCTTTAATTTCCATATAGATTTCTATTATGGTTTGATGAACAATACTTAAGTGTTTTATATGTTCATAATTTTTTTAATAAATACATTTATCATTAATAAAAACAACCAAAATCATAACCACATAATCCTGGGAAACTATATTCTTTATATCCATAAATACATTTTGGTCAGTTATCAAACCAAAAAGCATAAACACAAACTCATAAAGCCTATATCTAGTCTGAAATACTCTTTTCAAAATTTCACCCTCTTTCAGAATCATCAAATAGTATCACGACCTTAGATCCACCTTTAAAATAAACTATTCTCCATATATTTTCTCAAATAAATCATTAATATGAGAAAAATAATGGTCATTATTGGTAATTTTTTTATTCACTTATAAAAAATCAATGAAAATTTTTAAGGAACAACATATATTTTTAATAAATTGAAAAGATATACCCTTGGAGATATTATCTTTTGAATGAGTCTGTTATCAAGAAACTTCTAAAACTAATTTTTCAATTCCAAATATTTTAATAGACCCAATTAATAAGGGGGTTTTGAAATGATATTTTTACCTAGAACTATACTGATAGAAAAATTGACTTCTATAGAGGGTATAAGAATATGAAACTCATCATGAAAAACATATAGGTATTATTATACTATTATAACATCATTATTCTATCCAGTTACTTTATTCTTAAAAATATGTGTAAGATAACTTTGATTACTATATTTTAATAGTTTATTAAATTAATGATATGTTATGAAACATATGGTTTCAATCATATATACAAACTAATAGTATTTACAAAAAACTACTTCTTTATTTCAATATTCCCTATTAGAATATTAAATGGAATGAAAATTCATAACCATAATAACATCATTTTCTTGTAGGGGTAAAAAAAAGGTTTTTAGGAAAATTACTTCCACATATAATGAAAAAAAATATTATTTTAATTTATTTTTACCTTAACACATCTTCCAAGTACTTTTACAATAACTATTATCATTTTTTCATGGGGTGTAATTTCCAATTTACATGGATATTTATTAGAAAGGAAAGAATGTGTAGACCTTGAATCAAACAAGGAATTAAAATAAATTGAATGAATAATAAATGTAACAAAACCCAATTTATTTAATTTGAAATATATTTCAAAATACTTCAATGGATTTCACCAAATCATTCTTCTTATATTCTAGGTAATTAAAATTATTTGGGTTATTATTTGGACATACATGTTCATGATATCTCATGTCATTAAATTAAAAACATTACTACAAATTTATCATAATTGGAGTCACCACTAAAATGATATTTCTCATTGTAATTGTGAGACATGTTCACAAAATTTCCACATTGGAAGCATGAAAAATAATTTATATGAAATTACCTAGAAACCTTTTTTCCACAACTCTCTGAAAATGAAAACATAGTTTTCTTGTAATCAGATTTCATTGATCCATTATTCCCCATCCCATTCCACACTTATTTATTTTTTATTTGTGGTAAATATATAGCTGATCATAATAAAAATCATCTATACCTTCTAATAACATATGATAATATTATCTTAAAATTGAAATTTTTGGTTCTCCAATAACTTTTTTTATGTGAGATTCAACCATGAGTAGAATTGATTAATTTTTATATCATGATCATAATGAAAAAAAATTACCATGAATATTAGTTGATATATTCATTATATGGTAAAATTGTATCTTCCTACAACTTTATTAATTCTAATAATTTATTTTAATTCATAAGTCAAACAACATTATCTAAATATTTTCCAATGAAAATATTCATAATGTCATCACATTCCAATAAATCAGTCTCTTTTCTTGATTGAGAATTCATCAATATTATCTACCATTGATCCGATTGAAAATCCAAAATTTGAATAGAAAGACGTATATTTTTATTCTCTAACAAATATATGACATTAAAAATATGAACCAAAAAATTCTTCCATCTTTTAGTTATGATTGGATCACGAGATCAACTGAATTATAAATCATTTTTATCAAAAAAAATTCCATTATTATCTTGTTACTATATGGTAGATCGAGATTCTCACCCAAATGGATACAACAACCATTTTTTGGACTATGAAAATTGATCCATTAAAATAGAAAACCACTCTTTTCCATTTCAAACCATTTCGTGTTCCCGATTTGAAAGGATTTCATCCCCTTGGTTCCATCCAACATTGACTTCCACGTTCCCTCTATAAAAAACCAATATGAATAACCAAATCTTAAATAATTAATTGTAGTAATATTAATATTCAATATTATTTCACCTTAACCATAAACTCATATATTTTAAGCCAATTTATTATCATTATCATATCCAATT
The DNA here is from genome assembly GCA_963277665.1 of Viscum album. Lineage (NCBI taxonomy): Eukaryota > Viridiplantae > Streptophyta > Magnoliopsida > Santalales > Viscaceae > Viscum > Viscum album. The sequence goes on along the minus strand of OY728122.1, from coordinate 1,170,339,333 downwards.
ATGTTATCTAGTTCTCACTCTCATATCAACAGAAAGGAACCATCATTATACATTACATATTCTAGTGACAAGATGGTATAATTATCTTTCTTAAATTCCAAATGAAAATTTTATTTTACAGTATCAGATGGTTATAAAATAATTTTACAAAAAATATCATATATTAACAAGTTTTCAATTCTAATAAGTATTTGTTTTTTCAATAATATAAAATTTTGTTAATAATACATGATTACTTTAATAGATATATCTTCATATAATGTAATACGATTTATCTTTTTCTATTACCCATCCATATACACTTTGAATACATTTATAGAATGTTGGATGAGAAAGAAACTCTCAGTAACAGACAAAAAAAATGAATGAACGAAACCATTAATCCTTAAATAATTATAAATATTTTTCATTTAAAAATAATATTTTGGTTTATAAGACACATTTTATTTCCAATGAAATCCAAATATCTACCCAAATATATTAATAATGAAGTTCATAAAAAATTATAAAAGAAAAATAAAACTCATAATGGTTTTTTAAATAAAAAATAAATAAAATAAAATTTTATTGAAGTCGTACATTTAAATTTCATATTGTAGCATATACATTCATATACCCTGGGAAATCATAAGAATTCCATAAAAACACACACAAATTTCAGTTAAATAATGCATGTAATGTGAGGAATCATTTTTATATGACACATACATACAAGTGGAATAACCATATTAGATATACCTGGAGTGACCATCCTAGTTAAATGTTAAATATCCATCACAGTTAAACTTGGAAGACCCAACACAATAAATTCCAATAATGTTATAAGAGAAACCTAATTGGTTAACTGATTCCCTTTACCCAATGAATTAGAAATATATAATGGGATCAACTGTCCTCATTTTATAACCCAACCACCCCTCATCATAAATAATTTCGAGTAAATAAAACATAATTGTAACAAGTAAAATATTATATATAAAAAATCCTTAAGAAATAATTTCAATATTTTTATATTAACATTTCATTTAAATCAAATTTTATTGAAATAATATCCCCAAAATAAATTCAGATAGTGTTTTATTTGAATTATACATGGTATCTTATAATGGATTTCAAACATCATCGAGTGTTCATTGCAATTCAAAAATTCATTGGTGTTGTATATGTTAAAATATAACATTTTTTACATTTTATAAATGAAGTTAAAAATTAACTTAAAACGAATACTTTTAAAAACCATTGAATGTATTTGAAAATGGAAGTAATATATTGATTATAATAATTGTATATCCATTTAAAAAATATATGAAATGTTTTTATGATATGGACATATAAGTAAAGAATATGTTATAGGAAACATTAAAAGAGGAATTTAAAAATGAGATCCCTTACCACAAGTATGTCACGCCATGAATGTTTTTTTAACTTCATGAATAATGTATATATATTAATTATTTAATTTTTCCCAAACCATATTCATTTTTTCATTTCTTTTATCTCACTTATGACCATGTTATAAAAATCAACTACAGATTTACCTTCACATTATATGTTTTGAAGATATTAGATTCATTAGTAAAAATGTATTTGATAGGATAAATATGGAAAAATAGTTCATTATTCCATAATTTTTATAATATTAATCAGGAAATAATTATTATATACATTCATAAATTATGATTATAAAACCCAAAAATCAAAAATGGATATGAAAAAATGAACTTACAAATATGGAGATAATATGTCCTACAAATGAATGAGTAACATTTCCATTTGTCAGAAATCATTATGGATAGAATGAAAGTATTGATTTATTATTATTGAATGATAATAATATAATAAATACCATATTAATTATTTAAATAGACCAGTATATATCCTTAATGATATGTGGTTATGAAAACAGAGTCACATTGGTGTGTAGAAGTGGTAGTCCACTCATATGAATGAATGATGTAGTCTTTTTTCATTGAATAGAATAGTTAATTGGAGAAATGATATATTAAAATTTAATAATTATTAATATTTTGTGATTATGTAATATTAATAATAATTACATCAATGTTATCAATCTTTGTGAGATGATGTTTGAAAATGAATAACATTTGTTCGTGAGGTGGTAGTCTATCGTACATTGTAACAATGGCTTTGTTTCTCATTTGAGGGAAGAGGATATTGATATAGGTTAGTTAATTTTAATAATAACATTTACATAATTTATCTACATTTATGAAAATTTTATAGATGTGGTATAAGAAAAAATAATATAATATGTAGTTAAATATATACCTCTTCTTTTGAAGGTTATATTTTCTTAACACCTTATGACCCAAATACGTTCTCTATAATGAGGATACTGATACATATAAGGTATTTTATTGGGTTATTTTTAAACATAATAGGGTTTTATGTGGGATAAAATGATAAGTAATGTATTTGATTAAGAGAGGGAGGAGAACTCTTGGAATTTAATTAAATATAAATTTATTATAAATTATGTTTTTTGTCACAAATTATCCAAATCAATGATATTTTAATATTAGATGATTATGAGTATAAATTATCTCAATAATAACCTTTTTACATGTTTTTATCTCATTTTCACACTTATAATTTGGTTTTCAACCCCCATTAATCAATTTCCCATTTACTATGATAACAAGGTTAGTCACATTTTGAGTGTCAGGATAGTTACTATAAATGAAAAAAATACCTAAATAGACCATGGTTTAAATTTTAAACCACACACAAACAAAGTTTCTATATATATGAGTTTTTTTATTTTTATAACATTTAATAAAGTATTATTCACATAAAATATCAATAATTTAAATTTTATAACTATTTAATTACAATGACATTTATTAAATCGATATTAAAAATTGAAAATTAAGTATAACAATTTAAAACATATTTTTTATTTATTTATAGAATTATAGTGTCTCATTAATTGTTTGAAATTATAATACATTAACTATATTGTAAATAATTTCATTTTTTTTAATTTTGTTAATATTAATAAATTCAATGTTGTTTATGAATTTATATCATTTATTTATTAATTGAAAATTAAAAGTAAATTTCCATGCTAAATATAATTAATTCAAATTTATATATAATTTTTATAACTGAATATATATTTTAGTTATAAATATGTTAAAAATGTTATCGTTATTAAAACCAAGAGTTCATTAATTTTGATTTTTATTTAAATAAAATATTTTAATTTTTATGATCACATACTAATGGAAACAACAAAATATATATTCAAATTCGTGATAAATATAGATAACATATAATAATTTAATAACATTTATTCATGTGTTAGGTTCATTTTATAGTCCTTATCATTTTATTATTATCATTACATACCTATATTTCCCTTCATCGTTGTAACAAAAGTACTAATGTTACTATTCGTATTGACCAAAAAATAAAAAATATATTTTGATCAAATATATACCACATGATTCAAAGTATATAATCCATATATCAACATTCATAACATATAGAAACTCAATCCCTAATTAGTTGATCCAGTTCATACTACCATTACATTTTCCTGATTACATAGACTCAAATCTCAAAGGATAGAATATTTTAGTAGTCTCGGTGATCTAGATAAATATTGAGTGGGTGCTCTCAAATTCTATTTAAGGGAAACATACAGGTAATATATTATGAATCAATAAGCATAATCAATATGGAATGTTAAATAACTCCAAATATACCATTTAGATAATTTGACATCATGAATAGAAACGGAATAATAAATATTTCAAGGTAAATAACTAAATACACCAACCATTTAATCAAAAACTGTGAATGGAATTTATCCATAGATAACATCTCATCAAAAATCTCATGGATAATAACCACCAAATCCTAAATGAAGGAAATACTTAATTATCAGATGTATTTTTTCCCAGGCACAAGATAACTTGAAAATAATTATCTATCCTCCTAACAGTTTATGACATACTTGGTAAAAACTTATTCTCTTTGGATGAATCTATCTCAACTATCAATATCTATCTTCAAGACATTTAAAAATTTATCTGTTACAAATGTGTATGCTTTATCCATCTAATTTTCTCTAATGCTACTATATCTACAACTAGGGGATTGATTTAAAAAATATATATCCCATTTAATACCTATAAAAATCATTCCTCGTATATTTAATAATATATTTATCTCATAACAAATGGGCCTCATCGTCAAGTATATGTATTTAGTACATGAACCATATTTAACAATATTTCACCAATTATTGAAATAAAATTCAGGATGATCAACATATATACAAAACATTGTAAGGTTTTGTAAATAATCATATCCATTACACAATAATATAATATTTAAGAGGAATATAACATCTAATTAAAAGTTAATATAATAAAGTTATTGTTTCAAGAGAATTTTAACAATAAAAAATTATAGTGACATTTAACATTAAATTTTACCCTTTGGTAACTTTCATGTCAAATCCCCATGGATGAAATAATTTAGATTTATAATTAAAATACCATTATGAATGAATTATTCAGGGTATTACCTATCAAAGATGTAGTATATGCACCATATAAAAATGAATTGGTGCATAATAAATATTAAGTCTCTAAGAAATGTAAATTGATACATAATCTTTTACCTTATGATTTATTTAGTTTAAAATCACTTTAATAAATTTTATAATTGATTTTATCATTTAATTACCTTATAAGAACCATAATAATATTTATTATATCATATATGTTCATTTAATAACATATTATTACCCATTTGTTAATAATATTTCACTATTTTCACTATTTCGAGTAATAACTATTTTGTTTCTTGAGTATGTTTTGACTTTTTATTTTTTATTCCTATTAATTAAATTATTATTTCATCATAAAAAATTTTAAATAAATAATTAAATAAAAGGTCTATTCATTATAAATTTATTTATAGTAATCCATAAAATTTGGTGATTTGAAATCAAATATACTATTTATAGAGATGATAGGTCGTACATACGCATGATTGTTGTTTATATTTTTTTTAATAATTTTGAGTTAATTAAAGGCAAATTATATGTATATATGTAATCATTACATTATAATTTATATTTAATATATATCACATATTTTTATTAACACCACCCATAATACATTCCATGTAAAGAAGCAATGAATTACATTGCTTCGTGAGGTGGTAGTCTATCGTAGACACGAACGACATTAACATATTCCCACAAAAAGGAATGAATGAAGGTATGTGTTATATAATAATTATATAGGAATAAATAAAAACTAAATATAATATATGTATTTTTTATTTCAATCGTTATTTTCAACCTTGATAGATGGTAACAAAAAAATAAACGACATCCATTCGTGAGGCAGTAGTTCTCCACACACACAGAGGATGATTTCGTAACCCATTTTAAGGAATTTTTTGTTGTCTTAGGTATTAAAATTAAACAAACAAACTTATATAATTTTAAATATTCTAATTTTATCATATGATGATGATATAAAAATAATATAAGGAGGTGGGGAATTAAATAAAATAAAAATTATTTTATATGAACATTACATATTCTTCATGTTTCCTCATTAGGTTTTCCGAAAATCCTTTAAAGGATTCATTTCAGCCCAAAATAAGGCTTTTATGATGAATTTAGTGATTTTTTTAGTTATTTTAGAAGATATTGGTCGATCAAAATGGTTTGATATGCGTGTTGAATTTGGGAGGGAGTAAGTTCATTTATATAGTAGAGGAGGTGTAGCATTCTTATAAATACTCAAATGTACACATTATTGGGAGGTCCACCATACCTAATATGCCTCCAAAATTGAAAAACAATTAATGGTATGTGATATTTGTTATATTATACATCCAACACACAAATGTAAACACATTGTTTACCTTATTATTCCATAGCATGTATGATTAAATAATTCTACCATTTTGGTATTTATAAAGGTAATTAATTTTCTAAACCAGGTAATTTATCTGTTAAGACTAAAGTAATTGAGAACAACTATATAATTTATAATTAAATGGTTATAAATACAATATATAATTTATAAAATAAACATAATATGTGTATTGGAAGTTTTTTTAAAATAATAGAAAGTAACGTGATAAAATATTGCTTTGACTATAACTACACTAACAATGTTTTTAATACTTAGGGATCATCATGTTCCTTATAAAAGATAAAATTGTCAATAAATTTAAAATATATTATATTTATTAATATTTAAATATATATTTGAACATGGTATATGTTTTGTAAATTTTAAATAAATTAATAAAATATCATTTATTATAAAATTACATTAATTCCAATTTAAATATTTAAATAATATAATATAATTTGAATATAATAATTTAAAACATTTGTAACATGATATTTTAATCAGATAAATTAATATAATGAAATAATATATTTAATTAACCTAACTTTTAATGTTTTTAATATCATTTATTTTAGTTAATTATTAACTAAATAATTATGTAGTTGGAATTTCATTGGGATTTTACATAAATAATTCACTTATAAAAATTATTTATAAATTATAAAAATACTAAAAACCCATTAATCTTTTAAAAAGATATGTATATCTGAACATAGGTAATTTTTACCCTATCCCAGATCTTTATTGAAATTAAATGTTAGGAAAGATTATTTTTTTTCTTTTTCTTTATTCGACTTATTATATGGGTCACATTCATGTAATAGTGTCCCAGAAACTCATAATTTTATAGAATAAAGTAACAAGAGACTATACTGACCATATAATGGGTGATTGATAGTGGTTTGGACAATTTATACATTATATTCTATGTTTAACCACTATGTAATTTTTTTTTCTTTTCAATCACTATAATTAATTTTAGTTTTTTTCATAAATAATATTGGTAAAAAAGTACATTGAAATCATTATACATTAAAAATTATAATTATTAAAAACATTGAATCCATTTTTCCAAATTCAATTCTCAAAAATGTAATAATTTAATTTAAATTTAATCATGTAAATGTGATGAGAAAATAGGGTTTTAATGTGAAATATTCAAAATATAGAAATATATTTTACATCTATGTTTAGTATAAATAATATTTCCATTACTAAAATTGGATTCATTGATGTATAATTAACGGAATTGTTTTATAAAAATAATTTAAAATGTAATTTAACATTGTAAATTAGATAGACGAAAAGCCAATTTTCAATTAAAATTCAGTATTTTTAAGTATTGATAAAAAATATAACTTCTTAGAAAAATACCAAAAAATCACAATATTATGAATTTCATATTTCTATTTTTAAAATGAATTTTATTTAGTAAAATAAAATTTATAATCATTCAAAATTATGATTCAAAGTAGTTGCACTATTAAAAGTTAGAAAAAATGGATTTAGAAATATATAGCATTCTTTGTATAAAATTGGATTTGTTTTTATATTATGACTATAAAATATTTAAGATGAATGTCAAAAAAGTATTTCAAATATTAATTTTTAATTTTTAATTAATCAAAAAATATTAATTAATTTAATTTTGAAACATAATTTTCATTTGGTGCATAAAATGTTTTTTTATTAAAGCATTTCCTTTATGTTAAATTTTTTTATATTCATTTATAGGGCATTATTAACTAACGAATTCAACCATATATTTTCATAAGTTAGATAACCCTATATAAGGGAACCAATTTAATGGATCAGAAATAATTTTTATTTTAAATAATAAAATTACATTTATTCGGTAAACCTTGGTCTTGCATGGAACAAAATCAATAAAGAAACTCATTATTGTATACAACAATCTAACTCGGTTTAGAGTGAATTAAAAGGTATATAGTTTATTGAATTTACATATAATATTAAATTTGTCCTTAAGTAATGGGATTTTGTATTTCAATCTATTATTGGGGTTTCTTGTCATCCATTCAAATAAAATGTTATTATTTAAAAAAAATTGTGTGTTACATTATCTTCATCTTAAATAAATTCTATTATCACATTTTAAAATTGATCTCTCCATTCTAGGGTGTGACATTTGGAAAACCCATTGTTTTAAATCCCATATCATAAAATACTTAATAAAACATCAATTTTATAAGTGGGAAAGGATTTTAAAAAATCCATCATGAATAATCACATAACTTGGTTACCAAATCGAAAAAAATGGGAACATAACTCATAGATAGAGAATAGAAAACTAACACTCAAATATTTAAAATGACTCAAAGATAACATTTTCTGGATAAAGTCAACTGCTGAAACACCATAAACATGGGGTGTGATAAAGGTCATTAGTATCATAAAAATTGAAGATAATAAGAAAAAAATTCTTTCATGACCCTTTTTTCATAGATTTGTGGGTTATTTCACTCTCTATGAATATAAGGAACAATAATTACATGATATGTTTTTATTTCATAAATGCAATTTTACCATTTGTTTGTTCCTTTAAATATTTCTATTTCATATCTAAGGATATGTTAAATTTAATGGTGAAGAAGTACATTAATCTTGTAAATATCATCCAATGTTCAACAAAAACCATTTCATAAATAGTTAGAGTTACGACCCTCCAAAATATTAAGATCCATTAAATTTTCAAGAAGGTAATAGAAACTCAAAAATGATATTATCATAAATCATTTCAAAGGAATTTAAAAATATCAAAATTAAATTATCCATATAAATAATTTCTTTATCCTAATAGAATCATATCAAAACTAGGAACATATTAATGGTTATAGTTCCATCATTCATGAGTTTTCAAAGATGTAAAAATTCAGACTATATCATTTTTCACGGTCATTGGTATCGTTAAAAATATTCAACACATTACATAATACAAAAATTAATGAATTACAGTATTTATATATTTAATAATTAGTATGATAAAAATAATATAGTTTTACAACATATTTCTTGGATCATAATACATGCAAATGTAATCATTCCACTTCAGTTGTATCAATAAAACCATATTTCACTTGATCCATTAAAATCCTATGAAACTTTGAGAATTTATTTGAAAAGTTCAATATTTAACTATAACTAAAACATTTAAAAATTGTTTTTTATTTCTGGTATTCTACTATTTTTCTTGGTAACCCTTTTTTACCCATCTATAAAAATATCACATCCCCTTCACGAATGTACCAGGGTTTTTTCCATAATTATCACATGTGGTGAAATCCTTCCTTATATTCTTACATTTATCAATTTTACTCTTTTACATCCTATTATTCTCTAGTATCCCATACAATTCATAATACATGGAGATTTAATTCTATATATTGATAGCATATAATTATATTTCATTGTTTGATGAAATTTTTATAGAGGCCAATGAAATTTAATTATTTTATTAATCCCCTCAATGAAATGGTCAATCATGACACATTGTTTGATATTAAATCTATAGAATACCAAGATAACAATTTAGTGGTGGATTCAAACTCCAAAACACTTTCTTCTTATTTTATGTTTAATCTAGGGAACATTCTTTACATATAGGCTTATATCACATAACTGAATTTTTTTTCAAAAAATGCCTCCATAAAATCATTCTATTCAATGAGTTATATTTAATCATCCTCATAAGTATTCTAGATAAATTAACATCATTGATGTAACAATTGGGCCTCACTGGCATCATAGACACCCGACCTTAACATGACTATCCGGACCAATCCCGCCAGGAACCCCCAGTTATCCCAAAAACACATGGTCCCCACCTAGGGGCCCACCCACTTTCCCAAATGCATCATTAGACTAATGATTATCCCAAAAAGCCAACACATGTCATCTCAAGTGTTATTTGTCATCATTCACACACCCCCTTGGAAACATACCATAAATTCACCCATGTTGACCACTAATCGGGGCCAATCTTGCATAATTATTTAGTTCTAATTAGATAAGATCCAAAAATAATGGTCCACCATGTTGACAAGAATCATATCATTTAGTTATTTACGATTTTATCCTTATGGTTTTTTACATTCACCATCCCCCCCTTTAGAGCACAATGTCTTCATTGTGGGCTGAACATATCATCCCATGCAGTGAAACACACTTATAGAAGAGTAGCATCTATGAAAAAAAATGTAACGGCTGAGCCACTCTGACAGCACAAACACCTCGCCTTAACATGAATGTTGGGCCCTGGCCCCCCTGGTACCCCAATTTCCCCTTTGACATGTGGTCCCCACCTTGGGGCCCACCCTCCTGTCTGAATGGGTCATCTGACTTATGATTGTCCCCATATGTCAACACAAGTCCTTTCTTGTGCATTTTTCCTCACTCACACACACCCTGGGAAATATCCCAGAAGGTCACCCATCTTGATCACTAATTCATTCCATGCACACTTAACTATTGAGTTCTAATTAGATAGTCTCCCAAAAATGAAGGTGACCCTTGTTCACATGATTCATATCAATTATCCATATAATCTTTTATCATTCTGGGGTGTTACACTTGACCAATATTGCCTCTGAGAAAACACACTACAAGTGTATCCTTTTACTTTTTACTATATCCCAACACCATTCAAATCTTCCACAAATACTTAATTCAATGATCTTATACCACTGGATTTCAATTCCAACAATATTATTCGGGCTTTTACCCCCATAAAGAGATCCATCATAGTAGAATCTCACTATGTAATAGGTTTCTCCATCTTAGAAAGCTTACCTTTCAAAACGTGATTGAGCTACCCTAATATAATTATATTTTTTCATGTTCTAATACTCTCTATATTTTATTCCTGAATATGTAAAACCTTACATCAGAAATGATTATTGATACCCTCTCTCCATCTGAGATCCATTTCTAAATTAGTTCAAACAATTGATTAGATTATATCATTATAAAACACAATGTCTAATAAAAAAAATAATAAATTACTAGGCATAAATTGAATAAATTATGCACAGATAATTTCATAGTCATAAACATGGTTTCTTTGGGATGTTATTCTCTATTTATCCCCATAGTATATCATAGGGTTTTATTCTCTAATATGTATTTTCTAAAATCCATTTTCCAATGTTTCTAGTAAATTTGATTTGATACCAACTGTGGAAATCCAACACCAAAATCATGGATCTTATTCATGATTCCATTACATTAGCTTGACTCAAAGTAATTAAATCCCAAAGGATCATATAGTATTGTTGTCTTGGGAAATAAGATATAAACATGTGTCTTGAATTATAATTTAATACACAACATAAAACATAATACTTTTTTGAAAATAAATTTATTCCATATTTTGTATCCCTATATATCAGTCATAATGAAATTCATGGAATCCCGGGGAACGGAAAAAAAATTAAGGCTGATATCAAATTCTCAGTAACTGTTATATACAATGGAATATATTAAGAATAAATAAGAATAATTAATATGAAATATTAAATAACTGAACAAATAACCCATTTTGATAACTTAAATGAAATAATAAATAAGGAATAACCAACATGTAAATGTAATTAACTGAAACACATGACATTTTATTAATAACTGGGAATAAAATATGTCCATAGATAACATCATAGTGAAAATATCATGGATAAGTATGACTAAATCCTAAATAACAGAAATTCCTATTTATTTAATTTCATGTTTCCAAAGAATATGGTACCTTTAACATTAATTTATATCCTCAAGTTATATTAAAAAATACAGAGTTCATATTGATTCGATTTGGCCAACACTATCTTTAAAATCATTATCTATCATCAAGATAGTTTAAAACATACAACTTGTAAACCCATAGGGTTTATCCATATAATTTAATGTCATAAGACTACTAAAACCTAAATGTGAATATATTGCAATTTCCCCACCCATATTTCATCATCTAAAAATCATTCCTTATATATTGAATAATCGGTTTAACTCATAAACAATGTCTTTAATTATAAAGAATCTATATTGAGTAAATGAAACATATTTATCAATATTTCTGTAGTTAATCAAATATATTTCATGGTTGAATGTTTTTTGTAAAAATGATTGAATGTTTATTAAATAAAAATATTAGTTAGATAAGAACATGTTTATTCAAGAGGAATGTAAATTCCAATGAAAAATGATCAAATAATGTGATTTTAAGGGACATTTTATAATCATAAAATAAATTGAGATTCCACAATAACATTTACCATTTTGTAATTTTCAAGTTCAATACCATTGAATTCGTTAATTCAAATTAAAACATAAAATACCATATATAATAATTTTTTCATGATATTTCCTGTCAATGGTGTATTATATACACAATCTTAAAGTGAATTAGTTCGTAATAAAAATTATGTATTAATGGAATGTAAATTGAGATGAAATCACATACCTTGGGCTTCCTTTGTTTGAAATAACGTTTACCTACTTTATGATGGTTTAAATAACTTATTAACTTATAAAATAATATTATTAAAATTTATGATATAATATATGATATTTTTTAATATATTATTAAATTTTCATCAATAATAATTCATTGTTTTCATTGTTTTCGGTAATTACTTATTCTTTTTCTGTAGGTTATGACTAATTATTATGAGTTCATAATTATTAAATTATGATTTCACCATATCCCATATGATATCCATCATGAAAATATCATATATATTTACTATATATGTAGTTATAGTAAACCAAAATATTTGGTAGTAGTAAATTAAAAACAATGTTCATAGAGACGATAGGTTGTACATAAGCAAGAAGTTGTTTTTTATCATTTGGAATGAAATAAAAGTAAGTAATATGTACATATGTTATCATTAAATAATCATTTATATTTCATATATATCACATATTTTTGATGTACCATTCCTTAATAAATTCAATGTACATCATGAAATAATCCCAACTCTTTGGGTGGCAGTAGTTCTTCGTACACATAGAGGACAATATCATATTTTGAAAAAAATAAAATCCTGATGTTATGTCTTATATATCAAATATATAAGAACAAATAGATCCTAAATATTATAAATATAATGTATAAATATTGATTCAATTTTTATTCCCATCCTCGATATGTTGTAATTGAAAAACGAATGGCATCAGTTCAAGAGGCAGTAGTCAACCGTAAAGAAGAAGGATCATTTGATAAACCATTTCATAAAATATGTGACAATATAGTTAATTATCCTAGAATTAAAACAACTCATTATATTTAAGATAATTATGTTATTATATAATAATAACATAAAAATAATTTATGGAAGTGGATAATTAAATAAAATTAAAATTCTTTTAGGAGAACATTACTACTTCTTTGGGTTTACTCATTAATTTTGCACTAATAACAAGAATGGAATGAATTTTTTACAAAATAATGGCATATACTGTTAGGGTAGGGAAATTGAGGTGTTATTTAGGAAGTTCTTGGTCATGAAAAATGGTTTTACAGTTGTGTAGAAGGAGAGGTAGTGAGTGCCTTTTTATATTTTAGGAGGAGTGGAATTTTGTTATATTCAAAAGTATTCACTCGTTGGAGGTCTACCTTAACTCATATTCCTGAAAAATTGAAAAATAATGTAGTGTAGGGGATTTATGGTTGAGACACACCTCTACCATAAAAAAGAACAAATTATAACTACAATTTTCTTTTTCTTCTTTGTTTCCATAATTTTTTTAAAAAATTGTATATTCAGAACCTACCCTGAAGACCGTGACTCCAATAATAACAAAAATAAATTAGTTCAACATTAATATAATAAAAGGAAAAAATTAATTTTTTATGAATAAGGGAATTATGATACATAGGATTATGACCCAACTAAAATAGATCCTTCCCATCCCCACTTTTTTGGAAATAACATATTCCTAAGAATTGGCCTTCGTTTATACATTAGTGGTGACATCATAAATGAATGGGAGGAAATCCCAGAAATTGATCCAAAAATTATTTTAATTCTAAATGACCTTAACAGATCATATTATGATATTATTAACAATAATGTTTGACTCACATTCCAACCAAATATTATTGTATACTCTCTTCGTAATATTCCCAGTCATAATGATAAAACAAAGAATCTCAGCTTTAAGGGAAGGAGAAAATCAACATGATACATGAAAACATCCTAATACATCCCCATGAAAATCACTTAAAACATAATCATTGATCAATGAAAAAATATTTTCCTTTTTTGATCCATCGTTGTTAATTTTAATTCATAATGAAAATGGATATTTCCAAAAAATCGATTATTCCAATGGGGGTCGAAAATTAAAATTAATTTCAATTTTTCTGAGAACATAAATAATCACATGATGTGAATAGGAAATCATGAACTGTATCCTTGATGTGGTTTGGTGGAGTGTCCATTTAATTTAATTGGTATTTGATTGATATGTACAAATCTACCTTTGTATAGTTATGAGTGAGACAATCAATTAAAAGAACACAAATCCAATTAAAACTCCATAAATTATTGGAAGATTATCTAGAGTCTGATTATATGGATTGACCATAAAATAAGAAAAATCTAGACCTGAAGGAAGTCTGGAATGATGATTAAAAGTTATTCTAGTTTCTATATTTGTGGTTTTTAGGAACCTTGAATGAGAAGTTCAATAGTTTCTGAATTTATATTGAAATGCATCAATAAAAAATAATCTTGTATAGGTGGATTAAAATTCCAGAGATTTTAGATTCTAAAACCTCTACTTCAAATGGTTTGGAACAATTATTTCTAGGAAAAATGGCTAATCTCATCTGAAATATACTACCACTGAAATTGAAAATATTTTTGAATACACAAATACCCTTGATGTGAGAATCATGTCATTGGTCCCTTGAAAATGATTAAAAAAATTAAAATAGAAGACAAATTTAACCAAAAAAACATGACCTTCCATGGAAATATATATTCCTTTATAGGAGGAAAACAACATTATTATCTGAATAATTATGCCAAAACAGTTACATGAATTGATTCATCCATAGAATATAGTAAAACCAAGTTAGATCGAAGGAAAAAACATATCTAATACCCATATCACTGATAATATTATCTTTTTTTTACCAAAATCGTGTTCCTTCCAAAATATACAAAGTATTTGTTCAAGAAAACCCATTTTCTTAAACCATCCTCATAATGTAAGAGATATATTATCACGTTTATATTTTTTATATTGTCCTATGGGTGAAGAGAATTATATAATCAGCATAAAGCAGATGATTGAGAGAGGAAATCCCCCTTCCATCATATAAATTCTTTAACTTCCCATTGCACGCTATGATGGATACAATCTAATGATGTAATCCTCATAATTTTTGAAAATGACAGAAAATAAAGTCTCACCCTACATGACACATATAAAACATTTAATTTAACCATCAGGGGATATATTGGTAAGAATAGAGACCCAGGATGACCCCAAGATGATTTTAATCCAATTATTAATGCCCCATCAAAACTAAACATAGAAAGCATCAGTAAAATAAAATTCTAATCCATTTAATCGAATTAAATTTTTTTATATCAATTTTGAAGAAATTTTACCTCCTATAATGTAATTTTATTGAAGATAGACACATTTCATGGTAGTGATACTGAAATCCATAAGAACCCTACCTATTGTGAAACCAAATTGATTTGATGAAAGATATTTTTTATAAATAGGATCCAATATAATTGCTAGGATCTTGATGATAATTTTATAAATTGTATTGAACAATGAAAAAAGAATAAAAAAATGGATCTGGTTGACATTATCTACTTTTGTAATTTGATCAAGTAACAGAGCATTCAACCCATGAGGACTAGAACCTCCCTTAAATAAATGGATAAAGAGCCTGAAAATATCAACTATAATGATATACCAATTAGTCTAAATGAAAAAGATTCCAATTCCATCCAGTCTAGTCGAACTATTAGGCTGGAGACCAAATATATCCTCCAATATATATGGTTCTATTGGAATATAATTAATTCATTAGTTGTCCTCTTGATTAACATGACTTGGAATAATACCATTGACAAGTCCATAAATATTGGATGAGGCATTAAAAAGACACATGTTTTAAGGTATAAAACAATCTGAAAGTTCCTTTCTACTATCCATGACCTTATACCCATTCTTTGAGTAAATTTATGGGCCTAGAGACCATTCTGTCTCATTGAAGGGAATTAAAAAATAGAGTTTATTTACATTTAATTAATCCAATGAACCATGAAGGTAGATTTATTCATCACATCGTTATGAATAATGAGAATATTAAGCATTAAATTTAAATAAACATCCCTAAAAATATAATCAGGGATCTAATTTCACTTTCATTTCTCCTCAGTGTGCTGAAGGGATACCAAATGAATGGATATTTCTTATTCATTATGTCTGAATTTATCCTTGATCTATATTTTCATATTCCATTTGAATATTTTAATTTTATTATGAATTAGAAGGCATCATTCTGGTAATCCACTCTACCCCCAATACTTTATACATGTTTCCCAAATTCTGGATGAGACACACAAGATTTACCAAAACTAAAAGTAAAGGGAGGATTATAGTAATTTCTAATAGGGTCAACCATGATTATATATTGATCTCAGTTGATTCTTTGATATGTTCATGAAGAAAATGTATTCCCATGTTTTTAATGATAACTCATTAACCAAATCCCTATACTTAACATCATTCCATGGATACATCTCCTATTTCTGGAGTATTCTTCATTTACAAGAGAGAAATAAATTAGATAATTATGTTTCATATAGGACCTGAACACCCATGAAGAAATGAAATTAGTCACTACACCCATTTTCTTATCTAGATTCATAATCATTATTATGTCTCCCAAAACATTCCATGGACCATCAATGGTATTCATAAGGGAGTCAATATCAAACCAATTACTCCTATCATACTAATATCTATTATGAGAATTAATTACGGAACAAATCTTGATGAATTATTATTACATTAAGGGAAAAAGTGACATGTTGATTATATAAACCTTCTTGGGATAGTTAATCAAATTGGAGTGTTCAACAACCTAGAATATTTGAACTTATGATAAATATTTATTAGTTCCACATATTTGAAAAACCAAATTCCCCAAACTAGAAAATATATAAGGTAAAATAATTTTTAATTAATTCTAACATAATAATATTAGGTTCATGATTCTGAATATGAATCCTAATTGATCTGTATGTTACATTGTTGTATAGTCATTGAAAACACCAAAAGTGGAACCTCATTTTGGATTTTGACCTAGGGAAAAATCTCATTTCACATTACTCCTCTTACTTATTATTACTAGAATTAAGAGGTATGCATGCCTTCTTTGAGGTTGCATTAGTAACCTGAAACGCGTAGCTGATACCCGGGACATTTACCTCTTCATTTTCGTGTCTAAGATTTAAGGTTTCCTTAATATCATTCTCCTATTGATGACAACCAACATGAAGAACATTCCTTTAG
This sequence comes from Viscum album, assembly GCA_963277665.1. Classification (NCBI taxonomy): domain Eukaryota; kingdom Viridiplantae; phylum Streptophyta; class Magnoliopsida; order Santalales; family Viscaceae; genus Viscum; species Viscum album. The sequence goes on along the minus strand of OY728122.1, from coordinate 1,170,321,856 downwards.
GACCCCTGACATTTTGGATTGTAGTAGTAGAATTAAAATTGTTTTCAGGTGTAATATAATTTAGTAAGATGAAATACCAAGTCAATTTATTTTAGTAGGAATACCCTCACAGAATGAATAAACCTTGATATGTTCTAAAGGGACATCATCCCCTTACAACATAGATTATAACTCCATGATATTCTAGGAAACATCCTAGACCATAGCAGCACTATCCACTTCAATGTGTATCAAATAAACCAAATTATTTATATTCACTACTATTTATATAGATATATTGTGCTAAATACCGTCCACATCATCTTCATTGAACTCCTCATGTCCCACCATATATCTTAGATAATGTTAATGAGGTAAATCTGATTTTTTCACTCCTTTTACTAATTAATTGAATCTCATGATTTTAACAAGATAACCCTTGTAAAATATGGAAATATAAGAATACCATACCATTTTATCAATGGTTTAGAGACCCCTTATTTTATAAATAAAGTATTCTTAATTTTTCTTTTATTAACATCCTTATAATCCTTTCCATTAGGATTTTCATTCAACTCTCCTTGAATATCCCTAAAATTACTAGAGAAACTCACCATGATCATGAAAACATCACAAAATGTGGAACCCAATAATAATAATTTTTGATATAAATCTTGATGTCATAAGAAGTCAAAGGGATGAAATCCAAGTTATTATTTTCCATGTTAATGACCACCAAAAATCATGAAAAACACACAAGATCCCCCTCTAATGTATAATAATTGAACCAGATCATACTACCTAGAAAAGAAGATATATCATTGAAAATATTGTTATGAATGTACACTAAGATGAAACAAAGTTTAATTACCAATATTTGGTCATTGGTTTGCTTCTGATTAAGGGGTTTCAAATGGAAATCTTATTTTGAAATTTTCAAGATCCCGACCTATGTTTCAAATTCACTACATTCCAAGTCGCATTGAGATCATCCATGTAATAAAATATGGAATAAAATTACCCTATTAAAATTATATTAATCCTATAATAACAGTTACTCAAGCAATGATAGCCTCTATTTTTGATATCAGCATTAGACCAGGGCATCTTACAATTCGAGTAGATATGTCATCCATGATACTAAATCTTTTAAGGGTTAAATAATTTTTAAAGAGTTACCAAATACTATATAACCAAGAATACACCATCATCATGATTTTTGGTCTTAGGGGATCTGTAAGAATCCTCCATAGTGGAGTTCCAGGATCATGATATGTCCTTTTAGAAGGGACACATGTCTTTCCCTAATGAGAAAAATCTTGTGTAACCTCTATCATTCCCTTATTTTTAGTGGGATACTCTTCCTTGAATTAAAATTCCCAGTGTAAAATAAAACAATCCAAGAGAATAGATTAATAAAATATCCAAAAAATGAATATAATTACCATCACCAAATAGAAAACCCATAGATTCCTCTCTTTCTATATTCATTTCCATCAAAAATGAGATATTGGGTAGGGATGTATAAGTGTGAACCACACCATGACAGTCCTAGAAACATGCAACACTCAAAATCAATACCTTAACCCTAACTGTGAAAATAATGTTTCTAGTATTTTAGGGCCTACATTTTCAATACATTAGAAGAATTCTTCCATGAATAGAAAATATTTGATATTTATTAACATTTTAAAATAAAATGGTCGAAGGTATTTTTTTAATTCTAAATAAATTAATAAAATATATTTTATAATAAAATAACATTAAAGTCAATTGTGGAATTATAAATTTAATTTGGATTTTCAAATATGATGAAAATAATATAATTTAACTATATTAAGTAAAAAACATGTGGGACATGACATATTCATCTATAACATTAATTTTAGTCAATAATTCATTCAATTAACATTTTTTTAGTATTATTTATATATGTTAATTATTAACTAAATAATTACTATTATGGCTTTCATATATATTTTAAGTAAACAATTCATCTCCAAAAATTAAGGAAAAATTATCATGGTAAAAAAGTTATTTATATTTTATAAGTATATATATATAACCTAACATAGGTTATTTTTCCCCAATCCCAAAGCTTTATAGATATTAAATGTAATGAAAGAATATTATTTTTATATTTATTTTTCTTTATATAACTTATTTATGGGTCAAATTCAAGGCAAACAATAAAAAATTTCAAAAACCTATATCCTAAAGTTATAGGACTTGAAATATGTCTAGAAAATTGGTTTTGGACTTGTTTTGGGTAATTTTATACCTTATATTTCATTTTTAACCCCTTAGTTAACTTTTTTTCTCTTAATTACTATAATTAATTTTAGTGTATTTTCTTATAATATTCGTCCAAAATTAGGTTGACCATATTGAACCTCATAAATAATGATTATTAAAAAAAATTGAATCCATTTTTTCAAATTAAAACAACATAAATAGAAGAATTTAATTTAAAATTAATCCCATAGATGTCATGAGAAAGGGGGCATTTATAGTGTAGATGTTAAAATGTTTGAAATTTATTAATATATAAATTTAATAAAAACAATGGTTCAAACTATCCAAATTGGATTAATAGATGTATTATTTATCTAATTATACTTTATAACCCATTTAAAATGTAATTTAAAATTACAAATTATTTATCTAAAAGCTTATTTTCCAATTAATATTCAGAATTTTTCAAATCTCATTAATAAATTTAACATGATAGAATATTAAAAAAAATAATCCAAAGATAATTGTGACTTTTTAATTTTATAAATTAATATTAGGTTGTTTTATAAAATTTATAAAATTTTCAAAATTTAGTTTCCAAAAAAGCTCTCCATTAAAAAGGGCCAACAATAACATTTAAGAAATATATATTTTTATGATTAGAATAAGATTTCACCATTTTTTATACCATTAAATTCTATTATATGAATGTAAAAATTTCTATTGAATATAAAATATTTAAATTTAATTAAGATATTCCACTAGTATAAATATATTTAATTAATGAACATAAAATTTCATTAGTTCAAAAGAATGGTATTTTTAAAAAAAAGTTTTTTTATATTCTATTTGATTTTTTATACATTTATAATTAATTAATAACAAATGAATTCAGCAATATATTTTCATATGTTAGTTTATAGTATTTATAACTATTAATTTAATGATATGATATAATTTTAATTTTAAATAATAAAATTAAAAGAATTTGGTAAGCATCTGTCTTCAATGTAAAAAAAAGATAGGGAATAATCTTATTGTTTTATAAAACACAATATAAATCATTATTGAATGAATTGAGAGCTATAGAATATAATTAATTTATTTAAAATAGTAAATATGCCATAATATCTCAGGATTTTTAATTCTTTTAAATAAATGGTGTTTCATGTCATACATGTTGTAGAACGAAGTATTTTTCTTTTATAATTTTTTTGGTGCTACAAATCAAATAATTAGAAGAATTAAATTTAAAATTAAACAACAAAACATGACAAAAAATGTTCTAAAAAATATTCCATTTTGTGTATAAATTTGTCATTACGAGATTAAAGTTTAGAATTCATTAAAATTATATTAATTGTATTTTATTATAATGAAACTAATGAAATTTTAAAATAGATTTAAAAAATATTTAAACAATTCAAATACTTGAAAATGAATGTCCAATTTTCTATAAATATATGCATTTTTTGTATTTATTGAAAAATATCTTTTTTAGATAATCCATAATATTCATCCCAATCTTACCTAGAATTGATGAATAAAAAAATAAACACATTTTTTAAAATTAAAATATTTTATATGGAACTAATTATTTATATAAAACAATATTATATCTAAATATCAAATTAGGTTTGAAATAATGATATTTTACTTTTGATTAAAAATGAAATAATATTTTTATAATTAATATAAATCAATATTATATTTCCATTGAATGATTTATTATAAAATTACCTTGATTTTAACATTACTACTAATCTAGTGAGTTGAATAGTTTTCATTATTTAGTTTGATTAGATCACGCATCTCAATAAAGAGAATTAATTATGGAAGATAGTCTTATTAAATTTATTGGTTTCCATATATATAATACTTGAATATGTTGTGTATTTTGATATAGCTTAATAATTGATTTAATAATATCCTATTCTTATTTATTATTATAATAAAATTATGATTTTTATCTTTAATATGATCATAACTCACTATGGATACAAAAAATTGTCATGTTTCTCACATCAGTATAAGAGGTATATTTTCATAAATATCACAACATGTGGGATTTTTTCGAGTTAATTTTGTTTTAGTAATAATAATACTGACATATTCATGTAGATATAGCATCCCAAACCGTGGAAGTGTGGCAAGGACATCACATATATTCATATATAGTAGAATAATGTTTAATATGTGATGAGTAACCAGTAGATTTAAGTTACCTCTAGTGTAACTCCATAATTATTGAAGATTGTTCCCTTAAACCACAACTTTTTAATTTAAATTTATAATATTTTTATGGATTTTAATATTAATAATTACCTTTTCACATAATAAATATCCATATTTTTAAAATTAATGTTATAATTTCCAACAATATCTTTCATAACAAAAAGGTTATAATAGTTCCATGATACGATGAGAACATTAATGTTTTATGAAAATATTCTAATTTTTTTCTATGGTTGGATTAAATTCAATTATGGGAAAATTATATATGTGTTGCTAAGTTTGTTTACTCCTAGAAAGAAGAGACTTCATCCCACGATGTTTAAACTTGGTAATCTCTAAGACTGGAGTTTTTGAGAACTATCTCACATATATAAAAACAATATGTTTTTTATTATTGGATATTTTTATTATTGGAAATGTGTAATGATCATTTGACATTAATATTATTTTTAATTTTTTTGTAAACTCATAAACATTAATAAATTTTTATAAACCATGTTAAAATATGATTATATTTAATTTTAATACATTGGGTACATCACGATTGATATGTCTATATAGAATATGTGGATGAAGGATTTTCCCATTTTAATTTTTTCAATGTTGATATCGGAAATTTTTTACTGAAATGGATCCATCACATTAAATTCCTTATACATTATGTAATGATGAGTTTATTTAAAATATTTAGAAAGAAATATTGATAATATATGATGATGACTTGGGTGTGGAATATTCTCGATGAGGTATCATGACGATGTTAATTTATTACTCAATGATCATTCATCAATGGTTGTTATTATTGTGAAATATCATCTTAATTAGTGGTTTTGATGGCTTGGTTTTAGAGTATAGTCATATATTTTATAAAACCCCAATTAATATGATGAATGATGAAACATAGAGGGTCACACACAATTCCTTTTTGTTCATATATATTTACAATTATTTATATTTATTAGTCAGATAAATTTATTTTCCATGCCATAATGTAATATTTATTTAGGATTTATTAATTGATCACATATAAAAAATTTATATATACTCTGAAGATAATTTATTATTTACATTAATAAATTATATTTAATTATATCTTGATTTTTCTCGTGTAATAAGAAACTATTTTTAAATAAATATTATAATTATATGTATGAAGATTAAAAAATATTTATTCAAAGTGTAATTGTTTAATTATAGGAATAAATAATATTTATTTATTTATTTTTATTGAAAATCTAATAAATATTTTTTTCATTGGTTCGGGGAAACAACCCCTTCATTATGAAGATGCTAAATCCCTATATTAAACAAATTTTCAAGACGATGAGAATACAACATAATTTCTTCAGATAAATTATTATTTAGCGTAATATAAAAATAATGAATTATCAAAACATATGTAATAAAATTCGAAAAAAGAAAATATTATTATTATTTAAATATAATGAATATGGTACCTTTTGGATTTAAAATCTCATTTAAATCCTTGGTACAATTTAGTAAATATTAAACTCTAACCCCAGTTCAATAAATAGACCTATATATCATTTTGAAAGAGGTAAATCATTATGAACACCAGCCTTCTCAATTTCCACCTCATACTCATTTTTTCATGATACAGATGGAAAAGGTTGGTTTCATCAAACCAGAAGGAATGTGAAGTGGACAAGGAGAACAATATAAGTTGATTAATCAGTATTTGAATCACTCAATGTTCCACTAACAGAATTTAGATATTAAAGGAACAAGTGTAGATCTCTATATGTGGGGATTTTATTGTTTACCTCATGACATAATAACAATACATCAAACATATTACAACTGATCAAAAACATCATTCAAGAAATAACTAAATAACATTTCTTTTATTTTTGTTATTAAATTAATTATAAATTCACATATGAAATATCGTATATTACTTCTGGATTTATTTCTTGACACTATTACAAAAAACATCACAGTTCTTGAATGTAATCCTCATATAAATTATATATGATCTATTAAAAATTAATAAGTCAAGTTGCCCATAGTCCAAATAGGTACTTACTCTATGTTTGAAACCATCACATTTAATAATTTACATGTTTTTCAATTTTTATATAATTAACATTTCTACTTCTCACATATATTTTAACAAATTAAATATTTTTATACTGCCACCATATTCATCAGGATGAGTCTTTATTACAGGTATTTTATTTTTTAGTAATACACCCATGTTTTAATTAGATTAAATTTGAACATTATTGGATTACACCAAAAAATCATTATATACGTGCATAATTATCTCTATTATCTTCTAATCACATGGTTATTTTATTTATCGAGGAATCCAAATAAACTCTGAAAATTATATTCACCTAAATTTTCACCATATAATGTTAACAAAATTTCTAGAACAGAACACATTGAATAAAATTATAACAGAAAATTACATTCGAAATATATTGATAAGAAGTAGAAGAAAAAAAATTATTAAAAATTTTACATGTTATATTTTACTTCATTAAAATGGTCATGATGAAATATATTATTGAACATAAAATAAGTAAATATTTTCTAAGAGTATCAATTTAAAAACACTAAATTCCCTTAATATTTATGATTGTAATAGAGATAACAAAAACGAGTCATCTTCTATTAGAAATATTTTTTAAGAACCATATATATAAATTACATCATAGGGTTAACTGGAAAACTATGATTTGGATAGGAATAAACCTATAAGTCCTATCATGATATACAAAACACACTAATTCATAACACACATGAGGGATCTCAGAGTGATTTCATGAAATTTTACACGATTAACATTTTAGATCCTACATTGGTCACCAATAAATAATTAAGAGCCTGAATACCATTCAAGGTAATCAATCACTAAAAAATGATAGTCATGTAATTACACACAAAATATAATAATCTAGATGGAGTATCCCTTAAAACATACACTATTAATCCATAATGTCCAATGTAAGAATAATTAACTAAAATTTTTTATCAATTATATCCCATTATAATAATTCAAGTATAAGGTTCCATATAGTGAAAAAATATATCCAATCATATTTTTTTCATTGAAACAGATATATATATATATATATATATAAAAGAATGAGAAAAATAAAAAAACATAGTATCATTATATAAAAGAATAATTAAATAATAATTAACGTAATTATTTTACTAAATAAATATTTTCAAATATATAAGATTAATTATCTATTTACTTCGATGATTATACTTATTATAAAATTTATTTAATAATTATTTTCATATTTAAATAGTTATTCCACATCATAAATTAACCCAATAAATTAAATTCATTCGACTGGATTAATTTCTCATAGGATCATTTTTTAATATATGAAGCACTATTAAGACTTTAGTAAAAAGGTTGTTAGTACTATATTCTAACCAAGCATAATCTATGGTAATCATTAAACAATGTTTCATTTTGTTTATTAAAAATCAATCCACCAGCAACACATGTTTATATAAAATATGCAAACAATTTTATCATATAACATTACATAATCATATAAGATGGAAAAACTATTGATGATTTTAGATTAATTTTATTTCTTCTGAATATAGTTTTCCATTTTTCTGGTTAAGATGTTTTTTTGTAGAATTATATCTTATTAAAAGTAATTAGATAATTTTTCAATTAATTTTAAAATTGATTTCATTTTCCATTGAAATTTTGAAAAAAAATACTGTGTTATTTTTTATTGTTTTATAAAAAAGAGATAAATTTTTCACAAATTACTCAAATTATTTTTCATCAAATGCATCCATTAATTCAATGGTATTAAAGTACCTATATATATATTTATATATATTTATATATCTCTAATTTTTTGAATTTTTATATGAATCAAAATTGATGGGTGAATATGATTTTGATTTATGGTTATAAAATAGAGGAATGAAATTTTTTCTGAGTTATATATTATTAATTGATATAAATATTTATGAAAATAATATTTAATTATTTTATGGTTGTAAATAATTTTTAATAAATTTTTTATTGTTATTAATATGTTTGGAATAATATATATCGACAGTTAATGAGTTTTATATTGGAAAAGTCTTCTTGTGTTTTTTTAAATGTATTCTATGCCAATTAAAAATATTTTTATAATTTAATATATAATTTTATTACCATAAGAGGGAAGATTTTTGAGTGAGAGAGAGATAAAAATAATTAATAAAAATAAATTAATATATATATTTTAGGGACCATTTATGATAATTATTTTTGCTATATGTGAATGATAAAACGTGAAATAACAAATATATAGACAATATTTTTTTTCAAGACTTCAAATAGAAAAAAATATTATATGTTTAATTTTTGGCATGTATTAATTTTTTTATAGATTTCAGAATTCAATTTTTAATTTGAGGATGAATTAAAAGAAATAAAATAGGAAAATTACAGTGGGCTGAGTGATTTTCTACATAAATTAGTCAATTAGAGTCCCATTTTGATTATAAAGACTAATATGAGGGTGGGGTGCATGAATCATGTGAAACCAAATTCATTTACTAAATGCTATAAACTAATTTAATTCTATAAAACATATTTGGTTTTAAAAAATTACTATAGTGAATGAAAATGATTTTTTTAATTTAACATAGAATACACATATATAAAATGATGATAAATTATTCTAATTTATGTGTTCTATATAAATTATGGTATCCATGTGAGTCTAGTCCTTTCAACTTATGGTTTTTATAATGACATATATATTTTACACTATGAATATTGTTATCAATATAAGTGAATGTAGAATTTGGTTATGGAGACACATTTCCACATTATATTACTCATATGATAGGATTCATAGTATTACACATGTGATCCATTTTGCATATGAGAACATCTCCTCAACATATCATAGCCCAAACAGTTACGTTAAGTACGTATACATTATGATATAAATATCATTTTTATATTAGTGATGACCTTAAATCAACTATGTTAATTTACATCCTCAAACTATAGAGTGTTATAATATTGAAAATTTTATATGAATATTCGACAACCATGTCCGTATAAATAGCTCCTCTTATCGCTCTTATAAAATTTGTTCCCAGACTACACTAGACTGAAAGATTATTCCTTAAAACACACACAATATTCTATGAAAATCCCAAATATTTATATGGATACTAACCCAACCATATCATCTAACACTTATAAAACTAAAATACTAATATTTTTCTATTAATATTTCTAAATAACTGACATAATATTAGATTTATGAAACATTATTTATTCTTATCATCATTTTCATCAAAAATAACATTTTTTCTAATCATAATTGTTTTAGAAACTCGTGAATTCTTCTTTATTGAGAGTATATTTCATGATCATTCATTATATATTTTAATTTTTTTATTATATATATCTCTATACACTTTTTTCTCATATACAATGTTTTTTATTCCTTTAATAGGCATAATGATGCTCTTAGAAATCTTAGTCATAATAAGATCATTACAACATATTACAAAAATATTATTTTTCTATTACTTGAGATATTTATTTAAAATACTATAGTATTAAATAATTCCAAAAAATTTCAGAATACCCAAAATTTATTTATGGAATAATTATTCACTTCCAAAATAAAACCATGTAGCATAAATACTCACTAATGGTTTCACATAATATTTATGTTTTCTTTTTAATGTATTCCACAAGAAATTTCAATTAATGATTTTAAAGACGAATAAAAAAATAACTTTCTCCTATATTATAATATTTCATTATCTACTAAATATATCCTTTCATTAGTTATATGGTTGAATATTCTTTATCCTTTATAAAATACTCCATGAAATTTTCATTGGTATTATTCAACGATAGTTCTATAAGATATATAGGGAGGTGAAAGTGTTTTAGGGAATATTCTCGATTTGTGTTTATCTCATAAACTCCGTTACAACTTTCTATTATATATGTACATGATAGAATCGTATCAACCCATTATGTGTTTCATTAGGCTTTATATCTTGAATTACATGGATTTTTAGATGGATTGTCAATGAGAACAGAAAAAACTCTTAAATAGATTTTCTTTTTTCCCAAAATTAGTTATTTCCAAAATTTGAACAATTTATAATTGGGTAAATTCCATGTTTTCCATATCAATTTGTACTTTTAACACACTAAAATACCTTAGTTATAATTGATATAGCCTTGATATTACGTGCAATTATTCATTATATTTTTTTCTATATTACTCTCGAAATGTGATCTTGTTTATCATGTTATCATCCAATTTATTTTACTCAAAATATAATTAAATCAAAAAAAATCAAGATTATCAGTTTATTATTTCCAACTCAATAATGTTTATATGTCACATTAATTAGATTTAATAATTATATAAATAAAACTTTATACATTAATAAATCACTTAAACATATCATACTTTAATCCTCTTCTCTATGGAACGATATTGACATCAAAAATTTTATTTAGATTTTATGATGGCTAATAATTACTTTATAATGATTAAAACATGTTGGAATATCATTCCAAACACCATAATAGATTACTTTTTTAGGAAATAAATTTGTAAACTGTATCTTTCTTCCAGATGCAAACTCTAATTTTCATGTATCTTTATAGTTATGAATATAGTAAATCTTCAATAAAATGATATATTTCATACATAATGAAAAATCTTAATCCTCAAAATACATGTATTATATTTACATAGATAAAGATTTTCATTTATAAAATCTTGATTGATTAATACATAGAAATTGGAATGATGTATTCAAAGACAAGTATTCATTACAATGAAACTAATCTATTTATATAGGGTGGAAGAATAATGAATAGTAAAGCATTGATGATTCAAAAACATTAACATATTATTTTTAGTTATTTCAAATCTTCAATATAAGATAATGGATACACAGCTAGTAGGATGATCATTATATATCATATGAACATATCCATTTTTCATAATTTCTTAAAATTAGATCATTGATTCTTCAATTAAACAATATCATTCCCAATACATTATCTAAATTATATTAATAACTATACTCAATATCCTCTATTTATGTATTGTTTGGATGGTTCCTATATTTTTATTTTTCTATTAAAATCCCTAAGAACATATTTATCGATTATTAAATGTATATTATAAAAATTCTGTATCATATATTGAATATTAATCTCCTCATTTGGCTCTTCACTTCCAATAAAACTTGGTTTGTTAGTGTATTTAACTAAAAAACACATGTTTTCAGAATTAATACCATCTCAATAATCATCATAAGAATATGTTCTTCCCATTAGATTTTTATTTTTTGGTATTCAATTATATCTTAGATAAAACACCATCCTTATCCATTTGTCATGAAAACAATCTTAATCCTTCTTTGTTGGGTGGATACACACTACATATTCTAATATAACACCTTCGTATAATTATATTAGAAATGATAATAGATCTAAATGAAAAAAGGTAAATTGAAATCAAATAAAACTCAATATCCCCCTTTTGAATTTTTGTTAATTCCATTTTTTCATAATAAATAATGTAATTAATTTCCACATAGTTGAATATAATCACAAAATGAGTAAATTTATTCTCCATAAAATATACATTTTATATAAGGCTAAATATATTATTTTTCAACTTACTCATTTAAATTTTAAAAAAATTATTCTCCCCTTTCGTACATTCATTTTCTTAGTTGTCAATTCATTACATGAAAGAATAAAGGAAACAAAATCCTTTATGAAATTTAAATCATCTAACTAGATCTATATTTTAATGTCTCTACCACAATTCAATACAAACTATATTAATATTGTGTTCTCCACCTGGCATGAGGCATGCATCCCCATTTAGAAAAGGCTATTGACTAAAAGTGGTTGTTAAAAGGTGGTACTATTGGGAGACTATAATACTTATGTGAGATCATGGAATAAAATATAAATATCAAAATACCATCAGTAGTTTTAATAATATAAAAGGAAAGAATATAAATATTATAAGACCAACGTAAAAAAATGATATTCTATTAAGGATTTAACAACAATGAAATACATACACTGACTTCCCAGTCATCATGTTAAATATACATACTAAAAAAAATAAAAGTAAAATACACTGGATTACTGATATCTTGATTTGTAACTCGTCTTAATATACATCTATACATCTCATCTATCCCACTATATCAACCAAAGACTCAGAAAAACTAGTGGAAAAAATCATGTGAATGTCTTCTTATGTACCTATAGGCTATAGATTCCTGGGTAGCGTGTTAGTAAAATAGTCAATAGGGAACCACTAATGTGGTCTTGTACTAAATAGAAATTTATTTATATGTTCTGGTTACATGCTCATATAACGAAATATAATCACACATATCCCCATAAAATAAATTAATCAAAAAATATTATACCTAGGGCAAGATGAACACCAAAGTCCAACCATATATTTATCATCCAACAATAGAGATGTCTTTTTTGAAAACAATGTCAATATAGGGGAATGTGAAAAATACTTAATTTAAATTCATACATGAATCTTTCTTATTTATATTTTTCTAAATTTAAATCATATTTTAGATTGGGTTTCAAGTAAAAATAGTTATATAATATATATTTTAGTCAATAATTTTTTAGTGGAGTTAATTTCATTTTTAAATTTGGTAGAAATACTTTTTAAATGTTTGAAAATTTATACTTTCAAAAACATGTTTTCTCGTCCTGTCTTCCAGATTAAATTTAAATTAAATTTTTTGATTTATGTTTTGAGAATATTGAAAATGGATTGAATATTTTTAATCCGTATAATTTATATTATCTAATATGTTCATGTTTATTTTTTATCTATATGAATTGTGAAAACAATAAAAATTAATCACTGAAGTTAAGGTAAGCACAATATTATCGGGGGTTAAACTAAAATTATAAGGGTAAAAAATGACCCAAAACATTTTCTAAACAAGTAAAATGAAAATATATAGACATTTTACCTTCTATGATCTAAAATGGTTTATTATTAGATCATTTTTAAATGAATAAAATGTGGGGATTCTTTATTTCCTAAAATTACTTGTGTGATACACAACCTCACTTATAAAAGGCCACCCTTGTCATATACTCATCCCAACCTCAAAACATTTTGTTTTGGAATATTCCTATAAAAATAACTTCCCAAATTATATCCCACCATCATAGATTCCATATTTGTTATATAAAATTGAACTAAGTAGTCTTTTGGTGTGAATATACAGAGGGAAACCGAAGAAAAGGTTGCGTTCATCAACAACCATTTTGGATTTATTTCTTCCTCAACCAATATAAATTAATATTTAAACATTATAACATAATAAATTCTTATCACTCATATATAGTAATATTTTTATTTTATAGAAATGACCTCCAACCATCTCCACTTCCATAAAATGGGTTACAAAATAATCATTCATGTGTACGATTTACTACCGCCTCATGAGGCAATGGCATTCGTTTTTCCATTACCTCATCTCTTTGTGGTCACACTATTTTATTTATTATTTATATATAATATTTATTAAATTATTATTATTAGGTATTTTTGGTTTAACACATACCATTATTATTTCCATTTTATTGGGAAACAATAATGTTGATTGTTGGTTTAGTGGAATTCCACATCACGTAGCGATGGGATTAATTCCGGCTTTACGATATACTAGAAACCCTCAGTCAGAGGCAAGCATCTGACAATTTATTAATAAAAGAAAAATCATTAAGTAAATTCAACAAGAAAAAAGAACTACATATCATAGAAATCATACTCATCACCACCCCCTTTGGAGACTATGTCGTCCGCAGTATCTGTCTTCATCTTTGAGATTTTATAGTGTTTAAGAACCTTGGAATATTTCCTTCTACGATTCAGCTTCCCCAAGGCCAGAAATTCATTCGAGGACAGTATATCCCAACATTCCATCCTAAAAGAAGATCTAGAAGACATTGGCCTTGGATGATAAGAATAGTATATATTCACTCATCATCATGGTGGGTCAGTATTAGTACCTTCATCCTTGTGCACCTTTTCCCTTTCACCGTGAACAACATTACTGTATGAAGGTCATACCACGCAACTATCCATTTACATATCACTATCTGAGATTCCACCCATCTTTACTAAGATTTTCACCTATTGATAACCATCATCCAATCCACAGTCCTGCGGGACCATATTATTGAGGTCAATTATAGAAAAGCATTGTGACTAATCCATCAGGATCAGTATGACTTCCCCAGTTGCATCATCCATTAGAGGAACAACAATATGAAATAGTTGACATTACTACATCACAACAATATCCTCATTATGAAATTCCTCATAATTCTTCGGTTCTAGGAAACTATTACTAGTAGAGATTATGATCTCCACTCACCCATCATCATCATCCTGCCCTTCAGGAACACCAGCCTCCACAGTCCCCGAGATAGGAACAGCTCAATCCAAAATAGTATCAAACACATGATCTGACCATAAATAGTTGCAAGCCATATCCGGAAATTTTATCTCTTGGTCAATATGCCCTGCATCCTCAGCCACAGCCTGTCCAGAGGTTACCAAAATATCAGCATCACGCTTCACCCCCTGGAAAAGGACTGGAGTTGTGTGCTCCTCCACCACTGCATTGCTAGTACCTCCCACCTATATGCACATCATCTCCTCAGAAGAGAATACAGGAACCACAACAGCACCATTCTCTATTGACTTCTACATATCACCTTCTTTAGTCATGTTCATAGCCCTCTAATCACTATTCATTGTGGCCCAATACTCATTGGATGAAGGAACCATCTGCAAGTGACCAGCACTTCCCTCCACAGCAGACCAATACTTCACTTCAAGATCATACTTCAGAAAATTGAAAACATGCATCACCAGTGGATTCAAAGATGAATGCACTGCCTTCACACAACATTTAAGTCCTGGTACATCAACAACCAAGCCACCGACATTAGTGAAAGAGGAGCCCAGCTATCATACCTTCCCATATAAACTTTCAGTTCTGATATACACATTAGATTCAATAGGTGCACTCATGACTACATCCACACAGCCACCTATCACAACCTCCTAAGCCAGCCCCACAACATCACCAATAACATATCCCTCTTTATATTTCCCTTCGATCACATGTGATCTACCACTCATCCCTCTTTTGTGGAAAACAACCTCTAGATGCCCAAACCAGTTACATTCCACACAGAATTTCATCCATGACTCAAATACAACATCTTACATCCCACCGAAATCCTTATCAATAGTAATCAAAACACGGTGCACAAGAGGCCTCTGGATGTCAACCTCAACACATATTCATGGGAAAATTGGATGAGACACAGAACTAATTTGTTGATTAGAACAAAGATATCAGCCAATGATATTACCAATTGCACAGAAAATTGAGGTATTTTAAAAGGAATGAGGGAGACATGGGAGACTTACCCATGTTGCGATCGATGAAGGATCATGTTGCATATGAAATTCAAAACTCCATTAGAAAAAATAAAAGGAGGATCCACCACACCTTCTAGGAGTCCTAGACAAAGAAACAATCATATCCTCCTCCGATCCAAAATGAACTATTAAATGTCTCCTATCAAGTAGCATGTAGACGACATGATCACGAAGCTCCCAATATTTGGAAACAAATTGAGAAAAAGAATCAACATAGGGTCTTTGAGGATGAAAGTGATCCACCAATGTGAACTTGCACAGATTTTCAGCACCACTTCATCCAATGGAAGAAGAGATAGCTAGGGAACCTATTGAAAGAGACCTGACACTTTTGGGGAGAATGAGATCATAGGAAAAGGTGGTGATGGTCCATGTAATGATGAAGGATCCTCCCTCCTAGGAAAAAACAAGCGCAAACCTCCCCCCTCTGATAGGGAGGGGGAGTAGATCCCGATGGCATTGATCTAGGACATCAGGATAAGGAATCTGTCAGCATGGTGAGTATCCATTATTCATGCTTTACCATAAATGTAATAAGGTTGATTTTAATGATAATATGTGTTAAATATGACATAAAAATTATTATATAATTACAATATGTCATTTAACACTATTTATTTCAGTACGTTTAAGAAAATGGAAACCGTGTTCATGTGTACGTACAACCTACTGTCCCAATGAATGGGGTATTTAATATTCTAAATCACAATTTTATAAAATGATATAAATATATACATACTAATTATATATTATATTTATATAATGTTTATAGTTATAGACATTATGGATCCATGATCAATTTTAATGTACCTAAAATAAAAAATTAGTACATTTACAAAAACCAAAGAGTTTACTACCCAAAACATGAATTTTACATAAAATTTTTCATAAATGGGAAATAAAATTATATATGTAAATCCTATATAGTTTGATAAATATTAATACTATTTAAAAAAAAATATTTTAAATAAACTTATATTTCTTATATGAGTTTATTTACCCAGAATGAAGTAATTCTAGATATACGGTCAGGGATTTCCGAATCACATTTATTTTCAATTATGTAAATGTCATATTCACCCAACATTTCATTTATGTTGTGTATATAGTAAACAATAATGTGTTTTATTATTCATATAAATATAATTATTGGTAATTAAATGTCCTTTTTAGTATCTAATATTCATAGGGGTTATGGTTCAATATTTACCCATACATTATGGGATTTTCCCATAATTTTTTTTATTAGAGATGCACATTTGTTCTGCATCAATATTCTATCACGAGGTGTATATACACCCCCTTTAACTTTTAATATAATGAATTTTTTTTCATCCAGACAATTAATCTTCCATTTAATTTAATTCCTTCATGGGTATTACATTTCAATGTAATCAATGTTGAAACGATTTTATTTTAAAATTTTATCTCTTTTCATGGTTATTTATGATTATGTTTTTATGGTAAAATATTATGATCTAAATCCATATAAAATAATTAAATTTATTTTTCAATAATAATACCATTATAATAAATTATTAACTTTATTTTATAATTTTTATGTACTCAATAGTTTAAATGAGAAGGTTTTATGATAAAATTTATTTTAGTCGAAATCCATTTTTTCTCCCAAACCCATGTTTTCAAAAAAAATTAAATTATTTTAATTGCAAAATTAATGGATATGTTCCCATGTTTTATGTTATAGTAAAATCTTTTTAATTTAATATTCATGTAATTTTTATAATAATTCATTTATGGGATTTTCTAAAAATGTGAAAAGAATCATTATTTTTAACAAGAACAACATCAAATGTATTTCCGACTATTATAACTTCTCAATGATTTAAAATTTTAATTATATATTTAAAATTTTCTTTGAAAATAATTTTATTCACTTAATATTTTGTAAATTTTTAAATTTTAAATCAATTATTTCAATGAAAATATGATTTTGAATGTATTTTATGCTTTTAAAATCATTTTTCAATGAGGGAATGATTTTTCATAAATAAATGTTTTAAATTATTTCGTAAGTGTAAATTATATGATTGGACAGTTATTTTCTTATAAAGGATTTTTAAAATGTTTCCTATTTTCAATAGATATATTCATTTAAATTTTATCTTCCTTAATAAATATTCCAGACAATTTATCATTAAAATTCATTTTCCATATAAGATTTCATACATTGATGTAATATATGATTTTTATGGGATATGAACAGATGATACCATTTATATTCACTCATGGAATCGTTTATAATCATAAGTTGTTTATGAAAACATTTTATGTTCCATGGGGTTTACTATGATTAGAATTCTTATGAAACATGATTCTTTTCCCATGGGATATACTATAAAGAAATTATTATGAATCCTATATATTTTCAATGAGTTATGATGTGATGAAATTATTGTGAAAACAATTTCCTTTAATTGGTTATGGTATGATTGATGTATTATCATTTTGTTTAACATAAATGTATTATTTTTATTATGCAATATGAGGTAAATATATCTCTATCCAATTCATTGGGTAATTATAAATTGTGATCAATAATAGATGGTAAAAGGTTGGTTTGTTCATTCAAGAAAATTCTTACATGTGTGGTTAGACCAAGACATAAAAGGTGGGTAAAAGAGTGGTTAATTGAAGACCGAAATATAGTACACATGAGGTAATCCCAAGAAAAAGGTATGTACATGGGTCGTTCTCTAAATTCTATCATTTTATAAATTTCTTGGTGGGTATCCTTAATATAAAAATTTAATCTCTAATTTGTATCCTAAAAATATATTTCTTTTTAAAACATTATTAACTCATTTCCCATGTTATTTTATTCCCATATGATTCAGGTCTTATGAACTACTAGAACATTCTACAATGACTCGTTTTTATGATATATGATTTGTTTGGTATAAACAACATAGTTAATGTTCATTATAATATAACCTTCATATTATATAATTATTTTACATGAAAATAGATTGATATCCCTTATGTTTACTCAAACTAATAATTTGTGATTACATTCTTCGGTTTCATTTCCTTATGTTATGTAGAATGGTCATAGGTAGGGTATTCCTATAAAGAATACTAAATTGGAATATCCTTATGGGAAATAATGAAGAAAATTCAACATATTAAAAGATTATGTTCCATTATTCTAATGGAGCATAAATATTATGGTCCTTAGACTTGTGATTCTGTATCGTATTGAGTATTTATTTAAAAACATGTAATATTCATGTATAAGAATCCTAAGTCACAATAGTTGGTATTAGAGGAAAAGGATTTTATATCCTTTACAAGCCAGAATGAGAAAACATTAGTGATATCACTAAGGATATTTCTAATGATATTTCTAGTTATTTCTCAAAGGAAAAGTATTTGAATGAGTCAAAATAAGAAAATATCCTGGAATTTTTATAATGGATAATGAAATTAATATTCATGAAAATATATCCATGTATGAATTCTAAAATTGTATGTGTAATTATAATATATCTAACTAGTGGTATTAACTACAAAAGGGTGCATTTATGTGGACTATATAATAACATATTTCATGAAAATGGGCCTTTCTATAAACCTCGTTGGACTCCCCTATGGGATACACTTTATATATTCAAAATCTATTTACTAACCATAATAAAGGATTTATATTGATGATGACCATGAATAACCAAGGCTAAAAATAAAGAGTAATTTATTAAAAATAAGTCTTCATGATTTAGACAGCATATAAGGTATTTTCATGATTATGTGGTTTTACACTATTAACAACGTTTCTTACACTAAGTTTTTTTGTTTTAGTCAATTTTGGGATCCAAAAGTAATTGGATTAAAATGGAATGTGATATAAAATTTTCTAATGAGATGTAAAATCAGTTGATGACTGAAGTGAATTTTGTTGACATTATGCAAAATCGTATATCATTAAACATGATTAACACTGTGTACCATATCCATCTATTGGCATTCCAAATGAAATTAGTATGGAGTTCAATGAGAATATGTATAGTTGAAGGAATAGTGTAAATAAATTGTAGTTTGATATTTATCAATAATGTGGGAATAAGGAATCAATGGAATGTCTCATTGGGTAGATAAATTTTATTGGTGTTCAATAATATGACAAAAAGAAAGTAACTACTATGGGAATAAGAAAATTTCATGTTGCTGAAATGGGTGAAAATAAGATTCTCTCTATGGTATTATTGATTGGTGAATGATTCAAATGTTGATGTTATGGGAAATATAGAAATATATGTTCTATAGGGAAATCACATGAATAAAATAATCATGTGTCTGTGAGTAATGGTTATATTTCTCATGATGAAGAGACTACAAATGACATGTGAATGGAGGAAATATAAATGAATAACACAATGAATCATGGTTAATGGTGTATGAGGAGTTTTTAATGATTACTTCATTTATTTAGTGGGATTCAATTAATTAATATTTTACAAATGTTATTTTGGTTGTTAAAATCCTAAAACATCAATGGATCATTCCATAGTTTTTTTCTTTATGTGGAATAAAAAATATGTTAAATTATACTAATTAACTAGGAATATGATTTAAATGAAATGTAATGTTTTTGTTAAGGGAAGATAAAATATAATATGATCCTAATGTTAATATATGGTCTCTCATTTGTATAAGAAGATAATTGAAATTTATAAAGTAAATTCGATAGTATTGATGACCTCAAAAACGATAAATTATTTATTGACAAAGTGGTTTATGTTATCATTGATGATGTTTAGATAATTACTATATCTATGAAAATGTTGAATAATATGTGGGTTTTTTCATGGAATGTGTAATCATGCATGTTTTAATTATGTTCTATTGAAATTAATGTTAATATTGTGATTTAAGAGAATATATGACCAATGTATTCACATATTTCGAATGTAACAGATTAGAGCGGCTTGATAAAAAATTATATGATTAATAATAAGCTAATTTTGGGGAATTTAGTGGCCTTCATTACAAATTTTGAAATATTTCACAGGATATAATTGTAACCATTTATAGACATCTTTATGTTTAATATTGGATGAGGTTTTATATATTAACATATTACATCACAATATGAGATTCATTCAATATTGTATAACCAGTGTAAAATTATTTAACTAAAAATAGATTATATGAATTATATTTATTTTTATGGATCATATGAACTATTCATGAATTAAATACAACAGGTTCACCATTATTTATGGGAGTATAATATGAAGTGTAAAGTGATTAATGAAAAAATGGATGAGATTATTTGTATGAATTGGAATGAAATTAAGTATGTATATTTTTTCAACAAAATTATTCAACATTAAGAAAACGACCTTGAAATAAAATGTTATCCTATTATCATTATTTTTGTTGTTATCATTGAATTTTTTCACAATTCATGGCTTTATGGCATTATTTTCATAAAACATCACTTGGCTACCCACATTATATTGATTAATATTTTCTATCACTCTACATTACAAATTTGGTGTCAGTATTCCCTTCAATGTCTATATTTTCACTTCTTGCCTATATTATCCTATTTAGAGACATATTATTTATAATAAATGATTAACATCACATATAACCATCTATTTATAAATATTTTTTTAATAAACTCTTGTATGATGTGGTTCCTTATGTTGTAAATTTTAAATGTTAAAACTTTGTTGATTGAGACAAATTTAAAGGGAAAAATTATTATAGTCGGGGTAGAATGTAACACCCAGAGTTTTTGTTATTTATTTAATTAAATTTAATATTAATGATAATTTTCAATACATAAAACTATGATTATTTCATTCATGACATTAAATATTAATTATATTATGATTAATATGGAACACTAAGTCTATCTTGTGTTCCATTCATCAAATATAACATGCATAACCCGAGACATCGAGATTCAGTGAACCATGAAATAGTATTATTTTAAATGTGAACATTATAAGAATTACATTAAATATGAGTGTATTAATAGTATAAATTTCCTTATGAAACATAAATATACATTTCCACAATGATATTGATTTATATATAATTTCGTGTTAAATAATCAAACATTTTTAAGTGAAGTTATTTTAGTATTCAAAAAGATGATTTCTTCAAAAATGATTTTGGTTTATTTTTATAAGAAAATGTATTATATAATTTATAGTTATTTTAAGAAATTTATTCGATAAATTAAATTAAATTTCTAAATGATCATAATAAAATTATAATATGGTTAGATTAATCGATTTTTCTGAAAATATTAATTTTCCATAGAATATTAAGAAAACTATTTTTTAAAACTATATCATTATTCCAATAAATTAAAAAATTTAAATTCCCAATTTTGGTATTTAAATTATAAATATTTATTTCTTTATAATAAAATTATTTGTTTTTTAATGAACATTAAATTTTATATTTGTATGTGATTATTTTTTGGTTCTAAAAGTTATCTATTTTCTAAAAACGTTTTTAATGTTCATAAGGTCTCTCCATATTAAATAATTAAAATATTAAATAATTATTAATATTTATAAATATATTTATAAATTATATAATAAATATCATCAAATTTAAATTCATAAAATGATTCTTATTAGACACAGAGTTAATATAAATCATAAAATGCTAAAAAAATACACTTCCTAAAAACCATACTTTCTGTCGCATTTATTGGTTTTGTTTTAAATTTAACTTTTTCTACTTTTATAAAATGTATTGGAAATTAATTTTTTTTATAAATATATAAAAATTATATTATTGATAATTTGTATAATTTACCAAAAACCTTATTTTTCAAGAAATAGAGAAAAATTATTAATTTAAATTGAAAATTTTCTTTTATTTTAAATTAATTATAATTTTATATTTATATTATATTTTTTAAAAATAAATAAATATTTATATTATATATATATATATATTATTCCTTTTATTTATTTAGAATCATTTTTATGATTAAATTGTATAAACAATTTGTAAACTTTTGGTCGTTTTCTTTTTGAAAACGCCTTTTTCTCACCACGCCTCCATGATTAATTTTAATTTAATATTTCCCACTTCATGGAGTTTAATTTCTAAAAATTGATTCCATAAAAGTAATTAGAATAATATATTTTATCTTATATGTTCAACAATTTTTTTTAACAAAATGAATATTGAAAACAATAAAATTTAATTAGAGCAGTTAATGTAAAAATGGTTTTACACATGGGTTAAACTAAAATGACATGGGTAGAAAATGACATAAACATGTACATGATCAATTTGATGGAAATTTTATGACATTATATCTTATTTTATCAATAATTATGCATTATTTTAGCCTTTTGAGATGAAGAAAACATTGGGGAATACTTTCTTTAATGAAATTACAAGTGTGCCTCTGACCACACTTATAAAAGATCACCCCTTATCCTCTCGTAATCTAACAATTAAATAAATTTGATCCAGCTATTACCTCACCTAATTACATAAAAAATAACTAATATCATCATATAATCATTATTTAGTATATATATCAATCCTAAAATGATTATTGGTGCAAAAGTATAGGGGATACCTAAAGAAGTGGTAATGTTCATCTATGAGAATTTTTGTTTTATTTCATCCCCCACCAACTTAAATTAATAGTATAACATTATGAGATAATACAATAATCATCCTAAATGTTATTAGATGTTTTTATGGTATTATAATGACCTACAACTATCTCCACTTGCATTAATATGGTTAAAAAATCATTGTTCTTGTTTATAGCAGAATACTGCCTCACGAACTGATGTCATTATATTTCCCACAAAAACCTATCATGGTTATAAATAATGATGGATATTGATTTATATATTATATTTATTATATAATTATAATTCATGAATTAGAATGTAACACATAAATTCATTCTTTATATTTTTTGGGAATATAATAATGTTATTCGTATGTACGACAGGAAACTGTCATTTGAAGTGATATGATTCATTCACGATTTACATGGAAGGTATTAATGATGTTTTTAATGAAAATATGGGATATATATGAAAATAAAATGACTATTGAATGATATAATATAATTTTCCATTATTTAAATCAATAAGTTTAGAAAATATAAAAACTGTTCATGCATACATACAACATACTGTCTCCTTGAACAATGTTGTTAATTTTGTATCTCTATATATTAAAAATTATGAAAAATAAATATATTATTAATATATGTTATATTTAAATAATTGTTAAAATTGTTGATGTGATGTCACCTTGATCAATTTAAGAGGGTGGAAAATGAAAAATCATTACATAAATGAAAACCAAATTACTTATCAGTTGTAACGTGACACTAAAATAGAATAGTTTATAAATGGGTAACAAAATGAACTAATTAAATCATATATTATATGATATATAATATTTTTTTCTATATTGTAGTTATGAAAAACATATATTTATTATATAGTAGGTTTGATCATATATGAATGAAGATGAAAAATATGACAATAGATTTCTGTCTCATTTTTTGTTTTTGTGAGAGATATACCATTTACATAAAATGATTATTTAACATGGTTTATATAAATCACATTAATGATTTTCTGATTCTTATTATAAAATTTATTTGTATTTACATATTCTTTTTATGATATATATTTCTTGTGGTTTACAATTCAAATTTTACCAAAGTGGTAAGAGATTTTAATCACAACATTCCTTCCTTTAGATATATGTTATGTTAGGCATCTATATTCATTAATAAGTTATATGTAATTCCCTTATGATACTTATGATTATAAATTTTTTTAATCCTTATAATATTTCATTTATTATTTAATTTTATTCCTTCGTGGGTCTTAGATTTAAATGTTACAAAAGCCGAAATTATTTCATGTTACAATTGTATAGTTTCTCAAAATTCATTATGATTAGGTTTCTAATAATAAAATATTATTATCCATATCTCAATAAAAGCATGACTTTTACTCTACTATATTTATTCACTAAGAATACATATTTTAACTTCATTTATATACCATTATGTAATAAATATTTCAAAATGAATTTTTTTTTGAAAAAATATTCTTTTCGAATGAAACCCGTTTTTTTCAACTGAAACAATGTTTTCAAAAAATTCATTCCAAATGTTTTTTTCTCATTTTTTAAAATATTTATTAAAATAATTGTTACCCATGATTATAGTTTTTCCAATTTTTGGAAATGAATATTCTATTTATTTTCCAATCAATTCTCATTTGGATTTTACCAAAAATATGAAATTAATACTTGTTTTTTACATGAACGACTTGAGTATTATTACCCATTGTCATAAATACTCAATGATTTCAGGATTTATTTTCATGTTTGAAAATTTATTTTAAAATACGTTTTTCCTTAATATTTTTTGGAATATTTATATTTAATATAAATTATGGAAATGAAAAAAATATTTCACATTTTTTTATGTATTGAAAAGAATTTCTCAAAGTGGAAGGGATATTTTCCCAAAGAAATGATTAAAATTCCATTCTAAGATTACTTTATATGTTTTAAATTTTATATTTAATAAAATTGATTTGAAAATATTTCATGTTTTAAAAACCATTTTTCAATAAAAATTTATCTTCTTAAAAATATTTTCCATGTGACTTCTCATTCAAAATAACATTCCATCAAAGAAGAAATACTCTTATATAAGTTATTATTTTTGTGGGATATGAACCACAAATACCATTATTAATAATTATCTAAATGGGTTAGGAGGTAAATTTTTTTATGAAACCCATTTCACTTCTATGGGTTATACCATGATAATTTTTTTATGAATCCGCCTTCTTTATCAAGGGGTTATTCAATAATGAAATTATTATAAAACTTGTCTCTATACAATGACTTAATATATAATGAAATTATAATCAAAACCAACACAATTATTGGGTTATGATATGATTGATATTTTAGTATTTTCATTATATTATGTATGGGATCTAAATATCCCTCTAATTCACTGGGTAATGATAAATGTTCCATGGTCTTCGACGGTAAAATGGGGGGTAGACCATGCTCAAAAAGGAGGGTCCAAGGGAGGTTATCCCCAGACAAAAAATAGTGTACATGAGGGGTTATACTATTCCCATAATAGGGTAGATGATAAGTATTCCCAAGAGTGATGTAGTTATATAAGTGGTTGACCAAGCCTAACATGTTATGAATGTTATAGTGGATATCGTAGAGAAAAGATCTTATGTACATTTTTCTCCCCAAAAATCTATGTGTTATCGATAATTTTATTCTTTCATGAATCATGTTCTTTGATTACATTATGATTAATGAATTATTAAAATCCATTCCATATGCCAAGAGTCATGATATTGATATTTGATAGTTTGGGTTTAACCGCCAAAAGATATATTTATTATTGAAAACCCTAATGTCTATGTTTTGATTTCATATGATCATACCAATATAACTCTAATGTATACTCTTACTGAGATTTTAATATTACCCTTTCTTATATTTCATTTTCAAATTATTTATTTAAATTTTTTATGTGGTGTATCTCTATGAATATTAATAAATTTGAAGAAATTTGTGGCAGATATTGAAGTTCCTTCACCATATTAGAAGATTGTGTTCCATGTTTGAAATGGAACAAAAATATTACAGACATCGTGGGTGTTTTAATTTAATTTAATGAATATTCATCTAAAAATAAGAAATATACATGAACAAAAAAAATTCTCTATATACATAATTATTAATATATTTTTTTGGGGATACCCTTGGTCATCACATTCCATAGTCCCTTAGTCTTACACGTTATTTTTTGTTTTAGCTCCAACATCTATACAAAACAACTCAAGTACATATACACCTTCACATTGTTTTTCTATCAATTTGAAAACCAATAGATCCATTAGATATCAATAATGTATAGGAACCATTGCTTGTGTCCTCAGCCTTTTTCATATTTTCATGTTAACACCAGACGTTTCTGGACACCACATCTTATGATATTACAAGCTGTGTAGCATAACCATACTGACTACAAGGGATTTGGAAACAATGAAAGCAATAAATAAATGGTGTATAACCCATCATGGTACTTAGGATCACTCAAAGTTGGTTTACCTACCCTACATGATCATGGTTTCCCTATGGTCTCCCCACTAGGGCCAAGTCACATCATATATAAGGGGGGATCTCATCCAATCCTCATCTTGACAATCCCAAAAATCTCAATGTATAATGGGGTTCTATAAAATCCTACATATCATAGGCCTACAATCCCACCTTCACCTCTTTCTTGGAGGCATCCCAAGCCCTATCATAAAGGCCAATGGTTTTCATATAGTCCCACTTCACCTCCCATGAGATTCGAATTCAACATGACATCATAAAGGTCCTAACAACATCTATCTATAGTCAAGGAGTCCAACAAGAAAAAAATGGGTTTTCATAACCCTTGGCATCGAACCAAATTAATTATACAGTTATATTTAATGATTTTATGTAACTAAATATGAATAGTGAATTTACCTCAGTAGAGAGTAGGAAAATCACATGAAATCTAAAAAATCATAAATTCCATTGGGAACATATGTGAAACCACATAACACTAAGTATTTTTTCACAATTATCATCGGGGGCTTATGACATCTATCATGGCACATTCATTCAAATCGATACATGTATATGATAAATAGGGACATTTATCACAATAAAAAAACTAAAATTTATTAATTATAATCTCAATATAATTAGTTTACTATACTCAATAATTTATACTTAATTAAATTTTTTAAAATTGTGATAATTAAAAAATTCTCCCTAAGTGATCATGTCATTCTCAGACTATGAAAAAACAGTGGTCTATAACCTGTGACATACCCCTTATTTCACTTTTAGAAAAATATCTGACACAAAAGATTAGAAAATTTTAATTTAAATAAATTTAATATTCACAGAATTAAAAATTTACCATGGAGAAATATAATTATTAAATGATACATTGAAAATCACAAGTGGAATCTTATGATGTCTTGTTCTTAGGCAGATAAAAGGCTCCATTTTTTAGACCAATGCCACTATGACTAAATGGTATCAAAACTAAGTCTATAAAGAATGGAAGAAAAAATTAGATAATAATGGAGTAACATTAGAGTGGAGACAAATGGAATTATAAATTCTCCCTAAATCACTAATGGAAATTGTAAACAAAATATTCTTAAATAAGAATAATGAAGAGGAGGAAAAGGGGGAGGGGCTAGGTAATGTGATTGAGGATGTGAAGAGAAAGATGGGGATTCCATATAAAAATATCAAGATGGAAATGGTATTTTTACAACAATAATCAATATTAACATTTTGATTCATTCTATTTTAATTATCTATCCAACTAGATAGTTGGTCCTTCCTCAACAAACACTATCTCAATCTGTTTGGCTACATTATTTTCTAAATCATGGATAACCCGAGTCAATCTATCTCTATCCTAATGAAACACCCACATAGACACTCTTTGAACTCATTTGGATTCCCCAGAACTATAGAAATACTTTTCCAAATCACCATGCTCATTACATAATTAAATAAAATGTCATCATAAGTTACAGTACTATAAATTTTCCTTGAAATTGTGCACCCAATATTCTTATCCATTGATATATTTCTCTAAAACAACCAAAACTAGAAATGGTTTTTCTAGGGTTTGCTAAAATAAATAAGCATACCTAACCCTCCCAA
Organism: Viscum album; assembly: GCA_963277665.1. Classification (NCBI taxonomy): domain Eukaryota; kingdom Viridiplantae; phylum Streptophyta; class Magnoliopsida; order Santalales; family Viscaceae; genus Viscum; species Viscum album. Next base: position 1,170,293,129 of record OY728122.1, on the reverse strand, counting down.
TTATGAATCATTAGTTAAAAAAATTACATTTTGTCATTCCATCTTTAGAAATTCCACCCTATATATCTGATCAAAATTTGACACACCCGACAAATGAAAATTCAAATTCATTATAAAATTTCCATCTTATATGGATATGGGATATTAAAACAGCCCCAATTTAGTAATTATTTCACACATAATCCATAGTGGTCACCAAAAAAAATATCTTGGAATTATTTAGTTGTGAATTATTTATCATATGGATATATTCCATCTTTGAATGACCAAAAATAATCTAATGAAAATCTTCTACTTGATTTCATAACCCAACAAACTTGTGGCCTATAAAAAACACTAACGATTCATCAAATCACTTTATTGATCCCATATATCCTTATACATAACCATTACATATTTTTGTTCACTACTCAGCCTATGGTTTACCCAACCATGAAATATAATATGAGAAGGAATTTTTTGAGTGACGATACTACCAACTATCAAATAAAAAAAATCAAAAAACACCTCAAGCTTCATAATTATTCTCCTATAGTGGTAAAAAACTATCAATCCAATAATAAAAAAATGATCACCATCTTAAAACAAACACTAATTATAATTTATATATTCCATTATGGAATTAAAAGACATCCATCATCTTCTCAAAACACTAGCTTGTCACCCTGTCCTCAAAGTCCTGCATCCATTTCTTGAAAATCTCAATTCATAATATTGATGACATGACCAGTGAAAATTTTGACTAATCACATCAAATAAGTGTTTGGAACACAATATGGCCGATATCTAGTTGAAATTCATTGAAAATTCTTAGCTCCAACTACAAACAAACCCACCAAAAATCATCCATGACGCCTTCATTTCCACTACAAACTAGTGGTCATCAAATATCTCCCCCACCTCGGGGCCCATACCTAAATTATGATGAATTTCCATTGTTGAACCATTTAATAATAAATTTCATCAATGTATCATCCCATGGACACCAAGGAAATAAAAATCTAATCATGCTTGGATAAACATGGAATATTCTGATCACTGTACTATCACCCAGACTCTTCACAATACCTAATATAAACCCATTATTAACCTTCAATGTGGAGTTTAATGATATTTAGAACTATTTATATACTACAATTAATTACTAAAATTACAATAAAATGAATTTTCAAACCTATATAGCCCTTATAATGGAAGACTCTCTCATCTAAACCAATATATATCTCTAAACATTAAGACAATCGTTTACATTAGTACACAACCACAATCTCCCAATCATCATAGCATGATCCATATCTGTCTTCTGTAATAAAAAATGGTGTAGTGAAACCTAGTCATTAAGAATTACGTTCCTTAATAAATATGTCATTCTCCACAAGACACAACCATATACTATCAACCCCAAAAATTGTATCTCCCTAACTAAACATAGAAAAGACCAATATTTGGTCAATTTTCATAACATTATAGATGCATTTATTGACTCATGCTCCAATGGGTTGTACATTATCTATAAAAAGAAGATATTTCTCCATGATATTTCAATCTCATTACACTATGTGATCCATTGGAACTCATCTTCCAATTTAGGCACCTCACCCATTTCATGGTCTACCAATATTTCTCCATCCATAAATAGCCATTGTTGAATTGAAGGTGATCATCCTCATCCAAAAATTGGGTCAACCCTATCCACATGCTTATCTGACACTGTGAATTATTCTAGTCATGAGAATCCATCAACACTATGATATTGATGATTAATGCTTGTAAAGGAAAAAATCCAGCCATTTCTCTAGTTTAATGTAACCACTAACCCATGATAACCACTCTAATATTTTTACATATATCAAACCACACACTTACCCACTAGGGTTTTAGTAAAACATCTCGACCTCTATGTCTCCATCCTAGACCTACAATTTATGCTACTCTAAGGGAACATTAGTTCTTACCATATATCCCATAGGTCTCATAATAGTCTATGTCATTCATATTATAATATGAAACATTATGTGGATTTTAAATTCAGTAAAACCACTCACATGTTCTCATACATGATGATATCACACACCAACCATAGATTGTTACTAGGTAACACATCCTCAGGGGTATCCATCAACTCCATGGCTCCCTCTAAGATAATATCTCATCAGCCAACTATTCCTACCACCGATGAAATCCCCCTAGATGTTCTTCATGGAAAAAAGATACAAGAACATGGATCTGTTAAGTATAATACAGATTCATGATATAAGGAAAGTAACTATATGGGATGTCACTTGAAATATAGTATAATTTAACCAAAACAAAAAAACCAAAAGGGTTTCAATTCATGAGCTCTAGGTATCATGTTGACCCACTAGGGTCACTACACAACATGTGAACAATGATTTCATAATCATCCTTATCATAAATGAGAATATTACCATAGATCTACAAAACCACACATTATGTTCATATCCATATACAAGATATTCAACCTGAGTTGAATTACATAATGTACATATAATGGAAAATTACTTATGAGATGTTTTTGAATATTTTAAGAAATGAGCCTTATTCAACTGTGAAAAAAAATCTATCTAGAAGTCCTATTAATTATGTAAATCATTCAAGACTGATATGATGTATGATATATCCCTTAGTTATTCAGTCCATGTTCTAATTCAACACCACAAGACTTGTTCCAATGGGCTAAGATCCAAAAATCTTTGATAATATTGATCCTCAAACATCATGGTTATCCCTAATAGTGAAAATCATATTTAATAATAAACTAAAAAATAATATTTAAATCTAAAATCCTAGATTACCTAGACATTATACCAGAAAAAGTTATCTTGATGAACCAGTCTTCTATTCATCGTAGGAATTGATATATCCCTATTACTAATATTAACCATTTCTGAAATAGTGAGATCACTATAAATTAACCTCTCTTATACAACATTGTATCTTACCTACCACAATTCACTATGAACAATATCTAGAATGGGTTTTCCACATAACATCATATGTTCCTCCCCATACACTATAGGTTTCTGAATAACAATGGGGGTCTAATGTATTCCTGTAGGGAGACTATACCCCTATATCAGAGTTTCCAATAACATATAAATAACTGAATTCCATCCATAATAGTAATAATATTACATTAGAAGAAACAATATATAACAAGACAAAAATATATATATTAAATTTTATAAAGGCACAATAGCGATGAATTACATCGACTAACGAACGACTTTACTAGTGAAATATATATACTAGAATAATAGAAAATTGATAGTCATCTACATTAGGATATCCAATTCTAAAAATCATACCATGATCAATGTATATACCTCCATCTTTTTTTTCGATCAAACCCATGCCTCAAAACAACCCATGACTATAAAAATGTGAATGTTTTCAAAGGTACACATGTGTAGTGGTGTGTAAATCATGGTCTAGTAGAACACTAAGTATGGAACCACAAACATGGTCCCATAATAATAAAAAGTAGTGATTTGTGCATGTGACATATTCCTGTAAATACACATATTAATATTTATGTATTGATGATTTAATAAAAAAAATATGTCACACAGTGATCCTAAGGAAGTCCTAGGTTTAAACATATATGCTCTATCTAGTGATGGACATATATCCGAGAAAGCTGTGTTACTACATGGATATAAATGTATAGTCCCTAAGATCAATTTTACTCACCATCACCAAATATATGGTAGTATTCCAAGAATCATCTGGATATATTGTTAGTAAATAATCAATTAGTATCCTAGGGTTCCTAGGAATACCACTCAATATATTAGTAACTAAAATAACTAAGATAACTTCTCTTAATTACCTATCCTAGTACCAAACTAGAATCCATAGTCTATAAACATATCTAATAAATACAATTGAAATTAAATTGAATTACTATGGGGATGAACCTTAGGTAATATATAAATAATACTCAGCTTATCTTAGATAATAACCTGTCATCCATTAGTCATCAACAACACAAAAATTCCCAAAAAAATAGGCAAAAAATCATGGTTACTAGTAGATCCATTTGGGTATCATAGGAATGAATCAAGGATACCATTATAAACCTCATAGATATATGTGAAATAAAGTACTCAATGAAAATTAATTTACCTAGAAGCCTCTCAAATCATCAATATTCAAGTGTGCTAGGAATACTAGGATATATTATAACTAGAAGGGGATCACTAGATAGGATCAGAAATGTCAAATTATTCCCACTATAGATTGGAATACAATAGATGATTTAACTCTAGTAATATAATAATACATAATTTGATCCTTATCTTAGTAGGTATCCAAGTCCATACAAACATCAATTACCATTAAGTGGAACATTAAATTATAGTTAAATAAGCATATTCCGTTAACTATGTGATGGATCCCATTACATTATGAATCCATCGTTATATATATAATATATTATATATAACAAAATTAAAAATTATAAATATTATAATTATTATAACCATATATAACATAATAATTTGTGAATTTTTGGGTTCAGGTAGAATTGAAATTTTTTGTAAATTATTGGTAAGACTAGCACCTAAGTGACCTTGACACCAATCCCTAAATGCAGTTGAATGGGGAATGACAATACTGAACCACCAATTAATTTATAATTTCCTATTTATATTCAATTATAATTTAAATGAAAAATTAATTGATACCTAAATTTAGACATTTTGGGTTCCTCATATGGTAAACCCATCATATTTTGATGTTTGGAATTAGTTGCCATGATAGTGAGTCCATTATTTAGTTGGATTCCCCTATTCATTGCATTCCATAGCCACTTGGCCTTACACATATGTTCATGTTTTTTTGAGACTTAAAACCAATACTACCCACTACTATATATACCAACAGAGATTCTTTGTATCAATTAGTAACCCACAAGGTCCCTTATTCCTCTATAAAATATAAGAAAAATCAATTATTTTATAGGTATTACTCATTTACTCATATAAACGCTTGAACTTAAAATGTGTCACATCCTATGACATGAATAATAGGGTAGAATGTCCCAAAAAATAATCACAGTCTCACCATATTTGATTAAATAATGCTGTAGAATGTAGAAAATCTCAGTCCACGAGGTCATTGATGTTTAGTTTTCTTACCAAAACCAATCCCACTTAGACAATGGTCAACTTACTAAGTCATGGACACATAAAATAGATGAGAGTCTATCATCCTCTTCACATATAGAAAAAATAATCGATCAAGGTGTAATGGTTTCCACAAAAATACCAAAATGAATGATGTCTCTATGACACCTTGAACACCAGCATGGAGTCCACTATAAAAGGTAATCATGGGACTATAGGTTTAATATGGTTTGGAATCAACTACTAAGAGTCCTGGAGGCCACCAGATATCATAAATGTTAGAGTCTATGCCCTTGGTAGTTGAGGAATCTAGGTAGTGGACAAGGGTTTTTCGTGACCCCTATCTTATAACTATATTAACTATCAGAATTAATTTTATTATTTCACATCTATAAATTTATCTGGGACATTTACCTTAGTTTAGAGCCTTAGAATTCAAATGTAAACATGAAAATTCATAAATTATGTAGGGACAATATGTTATACCACATACCTTTAAAGAGCTTTCCACTTTTATTTTCAAGGGATGGTAGTATCTTCCATGGCCAATCCAGTCTCATCCAGCACCATAAAATATATTTTGGGGGATGTATCAAAATTAAACAACTTCAAATAACTGATTATAATTATATTATAATTAGGTAATTAAAATCAAATAATTATAATTAAGTACACCACATTATTAAAATTTTAATTATTTCCAAATTCTCACAGGTCCATATCATCGTGCCTGAACCGAGACCAAATTCTCAACAATAACCCATGATACTACCCTGACCAATAATTTGTAAAAAAACCATTATGAATTTAAAGAAATATAAATTTAATTAAATTCATAAATAAAATAAATTATAATTTATCCCAGTTATATTTTTTGATGGATCCCCTTGAGGTGATGTTTGGATTACAACTCAGGATGTCGTCATACTTGGATAAGACAAATCCCCATCATGATAAATTGATTCCACTATTAACCAGTTGAATTGGAACCAATACCTTAAACTATTAATATGGAAATAAAATAATAACTACGAAATAGAATATTATAAAATAATTTAGGGTTCAACATACCACAAATCACTGAGAGAATCTATCATTAACCTCTTCTAGATGTGGCTTAATGTAATGGGGGAAGGGGGATAGGTTCCAGACCGTGTGAGGGAGGAATATGGGAGAAAATTGGGGAAACTATATTTCCATTTTGAGAGTAAAATGGTAATTTCACCTCCTTAATGAGATACATTGTTTTTCAATCTATAAACAACCCATGTAGTTTTAATTTCCTCAATGCACAGAATTTCTCATTGTTTGATAATATAGTTTTCCAAAACATACTCCAACTTTATGGGTATCTCTATAAACATCATAAAATTAACTATTGTTTCCCTATGAACTCACACTATTTTATGAAAAACATTTTTATTCCATAAAAAATTTCTCATTAAAAAATGAACTATAAGATCATGTTGGGTCAGGGTACTACTAGGTTTCCCCTAAACAGTTCACCTGAAACCAAGCTCCCTAGTCAGAGTTCTCGAAGTCTCTTGAAAATGAACTTGAAGCTCCAAAGGCTCACAAAAACAAAAGAGATACCCACTGAGACACATTACTAATATAAAATTGAATCATTTTTAGGTATTTTTTTATCATAACTCCATTCTAAATTTACGATGAATATTTGACTAATCTTGTAGTTGAAAATTAAAGTTCCTTTTAAAATTTCGTGCTTATACAAATATGGGATTTCATATAACTCTACATGTACTAAAACCATATAGAAGAAAATAGTGGTCGATTTAGAGAAAATTATTGTCTATTATTGTGGGAAAGGTGATAAGAAGGCTCATATACAATTGTGGGGGGTTTTTACATAGTCTTTTAAAAATATTTCATATGATTTTACTCTCTTGAATATTGACATCAACAGAATTAAAATGAAATATAATATCCCATTTTATTAGAAATGTACTCACATTGGTTGACAAAACATATAAAATTTTATAACATTTATGCGAGAGTGGATAACATAAAAAAATTTCATCTTTCATAGATGTTTCGTATAATTCTAGATTTCATAGAATGTCCTAAATCTCTTGCATTATTGACTTATTAGATAACACCACCTTAATGGATGATCTCTACAATTCACCACCTTTAATTAAAAAAAATTATCATGAAGAAGACATATGGGAATAAGGTTTTTTTATCTTCAATATATTAGTTTAATTATTAGGGTTGAATCTTTTTTTAACCCATTAAACGTTTTATCAAAATCTCCAACACATTTAGATCTTATCAGGATATTTCCTACCTTTATTTTAATATCCAAGCTACATTTTATTTCATGAAGTTTTTATTTATTTCACTTTTCATATAAGATGAAATTAGATTATAATATTATTAAAATAGATAAACTATATTCCTTTCTTCCTTATCCAACATCAAATCCTCATCCTACTATCAGGAATTATGATTACGAAATCATTATCCTTATACACATATTGTTTTGTAAACTCATTCTTTTTCACAAAATTCATGAAGATATTATTTTATATTTATTTTTATTTTTTATTAACTCTTTAATGTATAATATTCATACATCTAGTATCCATAAATCCAACTTTTCTAGACCTATCATACTCACATTCTTCAAAAATTGAGCAATAATTTTTTTGAGAATGATCTTAACCTATACATCAGGATTTTTATCAAAAATACCAATTTTAATTCCCTGACCCTAGTTATCCAGAGTCGGTCTATTATTACATAACATTTCCTTGATCCAAAGGGATCATATCCAAAAAAAATTGATTATTTCAATAGCCTTGGAAGTGCTACATACATACATAAGTTTATCATTACATTATGAAATGAAACAAAACTACATTGTGTCTTATTTGAACATTATCATCTCCCATATAATATCCATGCAGGTCAGTCATATTATACATCTTCGAATCTGGTAAAAATAAAACATATAAATTGGTGAGCTCCGAATCTCACTAACGATACAAATATAGCCAAAAAATTCACAAATAAGCATAAAATTGAGGGCGATGTATAAGATTAAAACCAAAGAATTTATACTTACACTTAATCATATTATGGAAAAGAGAAATCAAATAATTTAATTTAGTTATTCATTTGGATATTCTACTAGTTTAATAATCACATGTAATATAAATAGCCAATTTCATAATGAGGGAATGCATAATCTCAGACATCATAATCACATAGTTAAGGGATCATTCCAAGAAAATATATAATATTTTGTCAAGGCCATGTTCCAAGACTCTATTTTGTCTCATGAGACCTACTAATTCATCAAGGAGCTGTATCAGGCTTCACCCATCACATAAAAAGTCCAATGCATTCCTCATATGGAAATTTTGAAACATAACATAAACATTTGTACTAAAACTAACATACAAAATGTTAATAATTTAACCATAAAACAGGAATGGTATAAAAAATACATACCCATCATCAAACATATCACAAAACATTCAATAAAATATTTAATATTTTATCTTAATAAATCAACATTAAACAATTGTAAAATCTATCTAAGGATGTTGACATAGATGAATTCAAAAATATTTGAGAGAAATATCTATTTATTTTTAAATAATCTAAAAGTTACATAATTATAAAATAAAAAAATTATTTTTAAAATATTCATATAAGATTTTACGAGAAACTTTGAAGATTTTATAACAGTGGAAAATAGCTGCACCCGCCATTTATGTTAAAAAACATTCGTTCATTAATTTTTTTGAAAATGCCCTAAAGGACCTTTTTCTAGAAATTGAGAGAAATATTACAGTATAAATATTTTATAAATAGTCAAACAAGGGAATAAATTACATTAACCTATAGTCTATAAAGTAGAGAAAATGTTTTCAAAAACTTTTTTAAGAAACACGGATGTGGACGATAAAATGTCCCAGTAGATACTCAAGTATAAACAATCTCGGATAATGAAGAGATTGTAGAATTAACCCTTACCTTGTTATTTTACTTGGTGGAGGTTACATTAACCTCATATAAAATATTTAAATAATTATTATTAAATTATAAAAAACCATATAAAAATATGATATTATTTAAGATCTTCTAATATTTATTTGTTAATAATATTTTAGTAGTATCATTGTTTTGGGTTTTATCTGATTGGTTTTTCAATAAATTTTTTATTATGTAAGTCTTGGTTGAAATGTATAGGATATATTTGATTCAAAACCTGAATGATATTAAGTTATTAAACATTATTTGTAATCATCAAATTAAAATTATTGTTGAATGATTACGATGGGGAATGAATCTCATCACGTTCATGGAGACGGTAATCCGTACATACGAACGAGCAACAATATCATTCTATTTGTGGATAAATAATAAGTAATTGGATGGTATTTAATATATAAGTAATCATTAGAATGTTATATTTATTATTTACATCAATTAGACTCATTATTATACCCATCAAAACAATGATGTGTTGAATAACGAACTACACCACGGTGTGGAGACGGTAAGTCATACGTACGCACGTATGGTGACCTTGTCATTCATAGGATGGATAGAATAATGAATATGGTTGTACCTTATTTATAATAAAATCATAGTATGTTGAAGGTACTATATTTATCATTTTGTTTTGGAAATATAAATGAAAGAGGAAGTGGAAGAAGAAAATAACTTTGAAAGAGGTGATGAAGTTATTACCTTTTCTTCACGTGCTTCCTTTTGATTAGATCAAAGGGGCTCATTATGTTGGAATTAAGCTCAAAGTAATTCCTCTAAGATGATTTGAGGGTAGTTAGGAAGAAATTTAAGCACGTTTTGGTAGAGCCAAATGGCTTTTAGTGAGTGAAATTAGAGAAGGGGTTGTACCCTTTTACAAAAGAGGTGACAATCACTTTAGGAATATATGGAAATATTATTTTTTTATAAAATCATATTAATTTTATAATTTCTCCAAAAGGATTTATTTAGAGGATAATGTGGGGATGGATCGAAAACCTCTCAAATAATAGGTTTTATTCAGGTTTAGGTCACTATATTTACCTTATCATTTAGATTTAAGTCTAGGTTAAATAGTTTAACTTTTACCATGTATTCTTGTATTATTATAATAAAGTGTTAATAAACATACTATAAAAATCCATGATAACACCAAGTGGTTCCCTATTGATATATATAACATTATATATTTCCTTTTTACAAACCATATATTTTTTTGAAATATTATATCAATTAATAGTATAGTATTTGTTTTAAAAACCCATTTATGTCAATTTTGACACTATTTTGTATTTGGTTTTTGTGAAAGTCATAAAAACATTATCATTTAGAAAAAAAATTATCTACTAAACACTAAAATCTAACATTTACCTTTAAAAATCGTGTAATAAATAAAAAGTATATATATACAATTATTTTAATATTTATAATATCAATTATTTTAATCATTCAATAATAAGGTAATTAATGCATCGTCATTGTGTCAAAAATAAATTTAATTATTTAATGTCTAAAAATTATAAATAAAATAAAAATATGTAGGAAAGAGTTTTATATTTCTAATTATTATTTATAGTAGAATTTATCTTATGTATAACCTGATATTAAAATTTTTTTAGTTATTAAAATTTGAATTTATCACTTTTAACTCTTCTTTAAATAAAATAATAATAAATGTCCTAATCTAATACATGTTGATAAAAAGGATCATATTTTATTAATAATGTAAATTTTTGTCTAAATATACATATCCAATAGAATTAGGATTTTTGTTAGTGTAATTATAATAACATTTTCACCTTTAATTACACATTTTACATTTAACAGTGCTAAATAAGATTCAAAAGTTGCTATTCATCAAAAAATTATTTTCATCTTATTGAACCACATTTTACATACTGTTGTCAACCGTGTCTTTTGGATTTTTGAAATTCAATTCATAGAAGTGGTAAAATTATGTTTTATGATAATATGAAAATGTTCCTAGAAGTTGGGTAAAAGACGTTAAAATTTTAAATAAAATTTTTTACATCGAATTTTTTTATAAAATGAAATAAATGAATTAAATTTAACTAATATTGGTATTAGGTATCTATTTTTAACTAAAATAAAATTAAATAAAATAAATAATTATTTAAATAAAAAGTAGGTTTCAAACAATAATGCAGTGGTTTCCACTATTCAACAAAACATGAATATTTTCAGAAAAATACCAAAAATTCACCCTAAACTAATATTGTTATTACATATCCTAAAATGAAGTCAATTTTGATAAATAAAATTTATAAAATTTAAAAAATTGGGTATTACTATTCATAAAATCTATTTTGGTTGGTTGAGGGGTGTTAGAACTCAAAGTTGTGTAAAACGCAAGCTATTGTATTATTCAAAGAGAAGTATACAGTGGATGCTTGGGGCGTTGCATTTTTTCCACCTAAAAATAATTTCATCCTCTAAATTTTCTAAAATATTAATTCATAAAAATATTCATGTGGTTCTTCATCATATGTTCCTTGGGTTCCCACATTGCATCTTCCATCTTATGGTTTCTACATAGATCATTTAACAGACGAGTCGTCCGATTTCTCAACAATTGTTCTCCAGTTTGAATAATCTTGGAAGGATCTTCACAATAAGATGGATTAGGTTCCAATTCTATTTTTTCATAGGTGAGTACATGGTTTGGGTTAGTCATGTATTTTCTCAACAATGATACGTGGAACACATCATGGACTTAGGAGAGAATTGGAGACATTGCCAAACAGTAATCTACAACTCCAATTCGCTCTAGAATTTTGAAAGGTCCGATGTACCTGGGACTTAATTTACCCTTCTTACTGAAACATATAACACCATTCTCAGGAGATACATTCAATAAAACATGTTCTCTTACATGAAATTCCAATTCCTTCCTTCGATTATCGGCATATCACTTTTTCCTACTATGAATTACATTAATGTGGGTTTGGATAATATTTATATTTTCCATTGTTTCATCAACATGTTTTGGGCCAACTAATTTTATTTCACCAGCATCATCCCAACAAGTTTGTGTGCAAAATCTCATTCCACATACCGCTTCATATGGTGCCATCTGAATACTTGAATGGAATCTATTGTCATATGAAAATTATACCGGAGGTAAATATTGATCCCACATACCATGAAAGTCAAGAGAGAAAGATCTCAAGATATCTTAAAAGGTTTGAATAATGTGTTTTGATTATCCATCACTTCGAGGGTAGTAGGAAGTGCTCAAATGAAGTTCAGTATCCAATGATTTATGATGACTTTTCGTAAATCTTGATGTAAAACAGGGATCACGATGAAAAAAAATTGATATGGGAACACAACGTAGTCTTACAACTTCATTAATATATAGTATTTCTAAATGTTCAAGTGGTAAATCGTCACTTATAACATGAAAATGTGATAACTTTGTAAGACGATCAATAATGACCCATATTTCATCATTCCTTCTTGGATTCTTTGGTATCCCCATGAAAAATTCCATCGTAATATCATCCCATATCAACTTAGGTATGGGAAGAGGTTTCATGACTCTTCCAGGATGTAGTCTTCCAGCCTTAACCTATTGATGAACCATACATCTTGACACATAATTAGAAATATCCCTCTTCATCTTGTCCCACCAAAAATGTTTCTTCAAATATCTATACATCTTAGTTATACTAGGTTTTATATTGAAATTGGAGGTATGAGCATCATCCCATAATTCCCTTTTTAGATCAGGCATGTTTGGAACACAAATCATTTTCCCAAATATTAAAATTCCATCTTCATATACGAAGTCAATCAATCTCCCATCATTTAATGCTTTAATTTTCTTTTGAAACTCCTCTTCATCTTTTTGAGAAATTATTATCCTTTTTAGTAATGATGGTTTGGCAATAATTTGAAATATTATTGAAGTTTCACTATCCATGATTATTACCATATCCATTTTGAGTAGATCCGTGTTCATATGGTCCCTTTCCAATATCATCTTGTTCAAAACTCTATGATCCCTTCTACTCAATAAATCTTTACCCTTATTACTCTTCCCCAGGTGGTAGTGTATAGTGAAATCATAATACTTTACTAGTTTCAGCCATCTGCTTTGCCTCACGTTGAGTTTGTTTTGTGAGAAAATAAACTTCAAACTCTTGTGATCAGTATATATATCAAAAATTTCACCATAGAGATAATGTATCCATATCATAAAAGATAATATTACAGCTCCTAACTCATGATCATGAGTGGGATAGTTTTATTCATGTATTTTTAGCAGTCGTGATGCATAAGCAATAACTCTATCATTCTATATATGGACACAATCAAGTCCTTTCACTGAAGTGTCACAATAAATAACAAACTCGTCATTCCATGATGGTAGAGTAAAGATATGATCATTGATTAATAATCTCTTTAGTTTATCAAATCATTCCACACACTCTTTTTTTCCAAATGAATTTAACCACTTTATGTGTGAGATTGGTTAATAGGTTTTCCAATTGGGTAAAATTCGGGATGAAATGCCAATAATAATCTGCTAAACTATTAAAACTACGTACCTTAGTAATACTTATTGTTGTTGGTAATTTTTGGATTTCTTTGGTCTTTGAATGATCGATAGATATTACATCCTTAGAGACAATTTTTTCAGGAATAGAATTTTCCTGATGCCAGAATTCACACTTTTAAATATCCCATATAATTCATTTCTTCTGAGGGTTTTCAGAATAGCGCGCAATCTATTTTCATGATCTTCATATATTTTTGTGTATTCCAGGATATCATGAATAAATACCACCACAATGTCATCATGATATTCTTTTAAAACACTATTCATTAAATCCTTGAAGACATAGGGTGCATTTGTCAGTCCAAAAGGCATTACTATAAACTCTTAATTCCCATAACTGGTACGAAATGTAGTCTTTGGAATGTCTTCTATATTTACACAAAATTGATGAAATCTAGATCAAAGGCAAATATTTAAAAAATATTGAGCTGCATGATTTTGGTAAAATAAATCATCAATTCGAGGTAGGGGATAATTTTTCTTTATTGTTATAGCATTGATCTCCCTATAGTTAATGCACAAACTCATAGATCTATCTTTCTTCATATCAAAAAGAATAGGGGATCCCCATGGAGAATCACTAGGTCGAATAAATCCATTATTACTCAATTACTCTAGTTTTTTCTTTAGTTCCACTAATTCCGCATTGGCCATTTTATAATGGGTCTTCGATATGGGACATGATCTTGGAATTAAGTAAATGGAAAACTAATTTTCTCATTATGAAGGATTTCTAGGTAAATCCTATGGAGACACATCTACATAAACTTACAAAAAAGGTATATCCTCTATTTGAGCATTTCTTTACCCACCCAAATATATTTCAATCTCTTCCTCCATAATAATTGAATTTAGTAGAGATACTGGGGGTGTATCGATATAAGAATCAGGTGGTGACATTTCTGTTTTAATGATAAGATACTTCTTATCATCATAAAAAATTGTAACATCCTTCATCTAAAAAAAATATTTCTCATCATAGTCCAAAATCCATTCCATAAGGAGGATTATATAAATTTCAGTCATGGGTATGACGATGTGATCAGCAGATAAATATCATTTATATGACTTGACAGGGACTGATTAACAAAACATTGTGGTAATGTTACTTCCCTTAGGAGTTTTGGCTGAAAACTCCCTTGTAAAATAAAATTGAAAATATCTAATTTTCATTGAAAGTTGGGAACATATGAAATAGTGGTAAGACCTAGAATCAAATAAAGTAGTGGATAAATTTGAGGAATCCATTAAATTACCAGTTGTTACATCATTCGAAGCTTCATCCTCAACACTAGTGATCATATAATCTTAGTCTTGCTCCCTTTTCCTTTTCTGAGAGAAGTTTCTGTAGAGAATAAGACATTCACTTGTATAATGACCCATTTCTCTAAAACTATAGCATTCAACATTGAGATCCTCTTTCAATCCCTTGCAATCACAAGATTGGTGGCCTTTTCACCGCACTTGTAACAGACTCCCATTCCCTTATGGTATGTACTAGGGTGTTTCTTCCCACATTGACTGCAGGATGGAAATTCAACATTTCCCACATCACTTTATTTCAATTTCTATATTGTTCAATAGATCACTTCTTCTATTTCTTTTCCTTAATGGCATAATACATAGAGAATTCTTTTTCTGTCTTGATAGAACATTAGAAAATATATTCATATGATTTGAAGGATTGGGGTACTAATGCTCAATGGAGAAATGGTTTTAACCCATATAAGAATTGATCATTCTTGCTCCTTGGGTTACATATATAATCTGTTGCATTCCATGTGATCCTTTTAAATTTATCCCCATACTTTGCGACATTATCATCCTCCATTTTCCTCAATCCCAGAAATCATCTTTCCATATCCGCACGATGGTCACGAGGAAATTATTTTTCTATTAAAATATATTTAATATCCCTCCATTCCATATTTGATACTTCTTCATCCTCCTTTGGGTTTTTAAATAATAACCCCCATTGATCTGCATCTTTCGTGAGGCGATAAACTGCTATGAAAACATTTTCCCTTTCACTACACCCCAAAGCAAGAAATATTTTCTCTAAGGAACATATCCATTGCACAAATATAAGTGGATTTATAGAACCATTTAATGTTGAATCCTTTTTCCTCATGAAGCTGTCTAACATTGATCCTCTGCGTTGTGGATCATTCTACCCCATACAGGTAAGGTTATTATTCATAACCTGAGTGAGTTTTCCCAATATGGTAATAAGATGTTCAGAACTGGTTTAATCACCAGCTCTACTATAATTATCTTTAGTTGGATCTCAATCCCTATATAGATTATGTGCATTAATATGGTTTCCATTCCTTCCACTAGGCACCATTTCTAAACAATGACATAAAGTAGATTTGATTAAGAATTGCAATACATAATTCCAAATTAGTAAAATACCAAACATAAATTGAACAATATATGCATAGAATCCATAATAATAATAAAAAATTTGTCTTATAGGAAGTATTTACAGATAAATCCTTCATAATGGGTTTTAAAGAAAATGTGAATTATCCTATGCATATCCCTCGAGTGTGTCGTAACCAATAGTGCAGCAAGGCCTGTTGTCGTGTACCAGGAAACCCTGGGTCAAGCCCGAAACACCTTGTCAGAGTTTTCAATACTAGTTATATCTGTTCTAGAGCCTCCTGTACCTACTCATATCCAGATAGGGTTGTATTGGTTGGAAAATAGCTGAAATCTCTACATTACCAAAATTCGTGGATGTTCTTATATACTAATCATCAATGTCTATATAAGGGTAATGTTCTCTAATCAGAGTTTTATTTAATCTATCTTCCATGTTTTGTACTAAACTTCTTTTGATACCAACTGTAATGCCCCGAACCTAGTTACCTAAATTTGGTTCATTATTACATAACATTGGCATGATCACAAGGGATCAAATATTGAAATACCACTATTTTTAGTAGCCTTGGATGTTCTAGAGACATAAAAAAGTTTTACATTACATTATGACAAAAAAAGAACAACATTGTGTCTCTTTTGAACACATTAATATCCCTTAGACTATCCATGTAGGTCAGTCATAATATATTTCGTCGCATCCTAGGAAAAATAAAATATAGAAATGGGTGAGATCAGGTGCTCAGTAAGGATAAAAATACAATGAAAACTTTCCTAAATAATTATAAAAATTTATGGCAATGTATAAGACTAAAACACATGAATTTTAATCATAAACATTAGCATAATATGGAAAAGATAAATCAAATAAATCCATTTACTTATTTAGATTGAAATTCAACTATTCTAATAATCACATGTAATATCAATAGACAATTTCATAATGATGGAATGTATAATTCAAGACATCATAACCAGATAGTCATGCCCTTGTTCCTAGACTATAAATAATATATTATCAGGGGCTTATGCCAAGTCAATAGTTTGTCTCATTAGACCTACCGATTCATCAAGGAGAAATATTGGGCTCCACCCGACACATACTAAGTCTAATGCATTCCTCATATGAAAAGGTTAAAACGTAACATAAACACTCGCAGTAAAACTAGAATACAAAATTTTAGTAAATAAACCATAAACCATGAATTGTATAAAAATAACATGTCCATATTGAAAAATATCACAAAACCTTCAATATAGTAAGGAAGATTTTATCATAATAAATAAACTTCAAGCAAGTATAAAATTAATCAATGGATGTTGGCATATATAGAAAAAACTATTTGAGAGAAATATCTCTTTATTTTGAAATCATTTAAAAGATCCAAAATTATAAAATAAAAACATAATTATTAAAATATTCATATACACATTTAATGGGATCTTGAAAGATGTTATAATATTATAAAATATCCATACCCACCATATACATTAAAACCATTCTTTTCTTAATTTTTTCAAAAATGTCATAAAGGACCATGTTTATAAAACGACAGAAATATTCCTTTATAAAAATTTAATACAAATTAAAACAAGGTTATAGATGACTTTAACACATATTCTAAAAAAATTTAAAAATGTTTTTAAAAACATTTTTAAGAATAATGGATGTGGATGATAAAGACATCCTAGTTGATACTCAGGTATAAAAAACCTTGGAAAATGAAGGGATATTAGAATTAAACTTACATTGTACTTTTCCTTTGTTTATTGTAACACCCCGAGATTTTATGAAAAATATTATTTTTAATTTCATTAATGTATTTTGTTGTACGCTACACCAAAAGGAGCTTGCACAACACGCATCCTTCACTTGACTTTTATTACACGCAATCACGACCTTCCTCGATATCATGTGTAGTATGCAATACCGAGTTTCACTAAACAACGATGTGCTATTAAAATATTATTAAAACTAGTCGTTATGAATAGTAATAACCACTTTTTGAAATTTTGTAAATTTTATTTTTCAAAATGGACTTCATTTTTGGATTCGGAATATCGAAATTAGCTTAGGGTGAAATTTTGGTACTTTTCGGCTAACTTTCATTTTATGATGAATAGTGAAAATAACTAATTTTTAATTAAAAACAACCATTTTAATCAAAATAATTAATAGTGATAAATTATTAATTTGAGTGGTTTTAAAGTATATTTAGAATATATTTTTACAATTTAATACAATGTTGGTCATTGGATGAAATTTCACATTTAAACAAGACATAAACAAGTGTCAATCTTTTGATAGTTATCATCTGTTAAGAAGACACTATTCGTTTTGACGACAGGAATTAATTTTTAAATTAATTAATGCAACTGATATGTTTTTAATTTGGTAAAATAGACCTCATTTTTGATTTCATAATATCAAATATAGCTTAGGCCTAATTTTTGGTATTTTTCTGGAAACATTCATTTTTTGATTAATAGTGAAACCACTAAGTGGTAGTTAAAAAAATGAATTTTTCATAAAACATAATTTTACCACTTCTGTGGGTGGAATTTTAAAAAATAAATGAGAAAAGTTTTATTTCAGTATGTAAAATATGGTTCAATGAGATGAAAATATTTTTTGGTGAATAATAACTTTTTACTTTTTTTACCACGGTTAAAAGTAAATATGGTAATTAAGGGTAAAATGATATTATTATTACCCTAACACGTATCTTAATTCTATTGTATAAGATTAATTTGACCAAAAACGAACTTAGGAATAAAATATTACCATTTAGGCCCACTTGGATTAGATTAAGAAATTTATTATTAAATTATTTAAAGAAGGGTTAAAATAGTTAAAATCAATGTTTAATAAGTATATCATTTTTAATATAGGGTTATACATAAGATAAATTCGACTATAAATATTAATTAGAAATATAAAAATATTTCCTACATAATGATTTTTTATTTTTATTTTTTAGACATGAAATAAGTTAATTTATTTATGACACAAATATGATGCAGTAATTATCTTATTTATGACATATTGACATAATTGATGTTATATATACCCAAATAAATATAATTTGATACTTTTTATGAATTACACTAATTTTATAGGTTAATATGAAATGTTATTATTGATTTAATTAACTTTTTTCGAACTAATCATTCTGTTATGATTTTCACAAAAATCAATTACTAAATAGTTTCAAAATTGACATAAAATAGGATTTAACACAAATATTATATTATTAATTGTTATTTTATTCCTAAAAATATAAGGTTCGGCCAAATGACTAAGATAAGGTTATATATATTAATAATAAACAACATGGTGTTCTTTTGGCTTGTTATAGTAAGTTTATTGAACTTATAGTGTAAGAACACAAGAAGACACGGTAAAAGTAAAATTATTTAACTTAATGTTAAATATAAATGATAAGGTTACAATAGAAACCTAAACGTGTCTAAATTCATTTGGATGAGAGTATTTAGACCCATCCCCACCTTAGCATCGAAATAAATCAATTTGGAGCTATTAAATACCGAATATGACTTTATAATAAAATAATATGTTTTGTTATTCCAAAGGTGCCCTTCTCCTCCCTTATAAAAGGGAACCTCCGCCCCCTCTTCCTCACACCACATTGAGCCTTCAAGCACGTCCAACCCCTACCAATTTCTCCTCTCCACGTCCCTAGAGACATCTTAGAGGTCATTTTCTTCTTCAAAGTCCAATTTTAGTGCCCTAAAAGGAGATCTCAAAGAGGCGCTTCAAAGAAGAGGTAATGTCCGATTACCAATTCTTTCAACTTTATTTCTTATTCCACTTCTTCTTCATTAGTTGTTTCATTATGAAGTAATAACATAAGTATCTCTAATATACTGATATGTTATTATAATTATGAAACAACCCTATTTCACCATCTATCCATCCTACAAAAAACGAAATCACCGTGCGTGCGTACGTAAGGAATACCATCTCCACGCCGTGGTGTAATCTATTTTCCACCACCACCATACTTGGATGGGTATAATGGTGTAAATAATGACTATATATGACTATTATAAAGTGATATTGGTTCTGAAATATTATACATACACTCCAATACAATTCCACGATCTTGGGAATGATATCATCGCTTGTGCTTACGTACGGAATATCGTCTCCATGATGTGATGTGACTAGTTCTACATGATCTTCATTGCATAATGATTATATAAATGAATTGAGTGAATAAATATGATATATATTACACTAATACCATTCTGTAAATGAGGTATCTATAACCTAAAAATAAGTATAATAATTTATTCGACAAAACACGCAGAAGAACAAAAAGTAATAAACACCCGAATAAACAAGTAGTAATGAAATATTACTAATAAGAAGCAAAGAATATGACCATATATGATATCAAAAAAATAAGAATTATTCTGGAATAAGTCAATAACATTATTTAAATCATTATAAAAGGAGGTTCGAACACTTACGAACAAAATCAGACCTAAGGTAAGAGAAATATCAAAATCTCAATTTTTATCCGAGATTGTTTATACTTTGGTATTTACTGGGGTGTAATTTATCATCCACATCCCTGTTTCCTCAATATGTAATATTATTTCCATCCACCTACAATTTTTTTAAAAAAAATGTTACCCTTCGGTGAGTTTTTAGTAAATGATATGAAAGGAATCTTTTGTCGTTTTTCGTACGAGGTACTTTTTGACTTTTCCGACAAAATTACGAGAAGAATGTTTTTTTTAACATATACGACATAAATTGATTTTTAAAACATTATTTCCAAGAAACTTCCTTTACAAGTTTTCAAGTTTATTTTTAATCAACTTCTTTTAGTTTAAAATTGTATGACATGGTAAAAAATGAATAGTGTTTTTGATGTAGAAAGGATATTTTCCTCAAGAATGGATTTTAAGTGTTTTATCAAAATTATTTTCCATATAAGATAATAAAGGGTTCTGTTTCAATCCCTATTATTACATGGCATTGATTATGTTGTGATGGAAATATTTTTATGAATTATTTTATCTTATATGAATTGTTTTATGATGTCACGATGTTTAAGATTCCCATTTTAATTACATGGGTTATGCTATGATGTATAGTTGATGATTTTGTGGCACACATAAGAATGGTATCATTATGAGATAGGTGGGACCTATATCTCCCTCCAATGCATTGGGTAAAGATTTTATATCTCATGAGATAGACATGGCTGGAACGGCAGGTTAAACCAGTTCAGTGAAACAGGACTGAAACGAGGAGTGAACTCGGTTCAGAAATGGACTTTGTCCACTAAGATAGTCTTGGAAATAAGTCTTGACTAATAAGAAATGATTCTCTATGATTATGTATGTATGCCACAAAGTTTCATGTTTTATGTTATGATTATTGGGATTACATTTCACTACTATGATTTATTCCATGTTATGATATTATGATCTTTTTTTTCAGGTTATGATTTCCAAAATGTTATGTTCTTATGAATATGATGTGATTGATATTTTTTTTGTTTACCCTTACTGAGAATTTGAGATCACCCTTTTAGGTTTCATATTCCCCATGATATAAAGAAAGGTTTTAGGTAAGAAAAAAGGGAAGATCTATATGGGAGATGTTGATGATCTTTCACCACGATCAGATGATTATATTCTGAGTATCCAAAGACACTAAACTATTAAAGTCCTTGTGTGTGTGTTTTTGTTATGTACTAAGTATTCCGCAAAAGTAATGTAATGTACATGTACATTATGCTTCGGGTCTCTA
Organism: Viscum album; assembly: GCA_963277665.1. Classification (NCBI taxonomy): domain Eukaryota; kingdom Viridiplantae; phylum Streptophyta; class Magnoliopsida; order Santalales; family Viscaceae; genus Viscum; species Viscum album. The sequence continues at coordinate 1,170,271,192 of OY728122.1, read as the reverse complement.
TAGTTGGTATCAGATGAAAGGTTTAGTCAACCTTTGGAAACTAGGATGCAAGAACTTTAATGAGATCCCTAGAGATATTTCCAAGGTATGTCTAGGGATGTCACTAAGGTTAAGTATAAGTATAGATTATAGTACTAGAATTACGGTAACCCAAGATGTTAGATATTGAAGTTACTCCCCCTTTATTATATTGTTTTCCCTAGCGTGATTTTTGCCTCTCACACTATTCTTTTTGGGTTTTAGACGATGGCTGGAACCCGAAGGAACCGTGTTGATCAATGTAATGGAAAATACAATGATTGTCCTCCTGAACAAACAAAAGTTATGGGAGATGGAGTGCAAAATCTTATTGTTGTACTTACACAAGCAATGAATCATTCTGGACATCCAAATTTGCAGAGAAGGGAACAATATTCTATTGAGTCCTTCATGAGGCAGCGCCCACCCTCATTCAGCGGATCTACTGATCCATTAGTTTCTGAACAATTGATCAGTACTACTAAAAAGATATTTTTAGTTCTTCAATGTTCTGAAAATGATAAAGTCATCTTAGCAGTGTATCGTTTGGAAGGTGATGCTGATCAATGGTGGAATCTTATCAAGAATACGAGGCCAAGAGATTAAATTGAGTCCATGGAATGGGGCGAGTTCAAGAACTTATTTTTCAATAAGTACTTCCCTCGTATTCTTCGAACAAATATGAAGAAGGATTTTCATGAACTAAAGAAAAAGGATGATGAATCTGTTGGTATATACGAAGTGAATTTTACAAGGCTTGCAAGTTATGCATCTGGCATTATCATCCAACCTGAATGTAAAGTTAATCGATTCTTCAGTGGCATAAAACCAAGTCTTTGAAGGGCATTAACTATAAGAGACATCAGTAGCTATGAAGAAATTGTGCATTGTGCTACAAAGGTAGAAATGGAAGTTAGTGTTACTTATCCATCTCATAGTTTTTACAAGAAACGAAATATGGAGTTTAAGGAGAAATCTCAAAATAATGATGAAAAGAAGATTAATGTTTCCTTATTCTCAAGGTGTGGAATGAAGCATGGTGTAGATTGTCTTAAAGGGACTAGAAAATGTTTTAAGTGTGGAAAAGAAGGTCATCGAGCAGCTGAGTGTCGAAGTGATGGAAAAAGGGTTTCTAATGATGTGAATAATGAAAAGACTGCAAAGAACGCACCACCAACACTTCAATGCTTCAAGTGCATGGAAATGGGGCATTATTCTAATAAATTCCCTAATCCAAGGGTTAGTGATGATCGACATGAGAAACCACTTAAGGAAAAGGACAAAGGGAAGTGACATGTGATCACTATTGGGGATGTTGAATATGACAATGATGTGGTGGAATGATTAAGTGTTTATGTAATGGGATTCCAAAATAATGTTGTATATAGTATCGTGGAATATTGGAATATTTATGTATTGGTCTATTATGGTTTTCAATAATTTTATCGTACCGGTATCCATGAAAAGTAATTGAGACATTTTTGGTAAACAGATGATATGCGCATAATGAAGGGATAAGAAGATAATAAGATGTTTGATTGTATTCATGAGCTCATGATTGATATAAGGAACAAGTGATATCATGGTTTGAGTATATAGAATTTTGAGGATTTTGGTATGTGGAAAGAGTTAACTTTTAACAGCATTCATGTTTTCAATAAGGTTCAATGGGTATTCATTCTTCAAAAGAATACATGATTAAGGTATTCACATAAATGGAATGTGACCAACAAGATATATGGGGGATAAATTATGGTATTCACATGCTTGGTTGACGACATTTCAAGTAATCATTTTCGTTATACTATGAGCTTGGACCGAAGTATTTTAGATAAGCCTAAAGATTAGAATGGATTATGTTGACCATAATTTAGTATTGTTTAAGGATAGAACATTTTTTTATATTATTTATGTGATGTTATAGTAATGTAGTTTTAGAAAAAGGACAACATGCAGGACGAGCGACATCCCAATGCGTCGGAAAAGGCTGTGGGAATCGAACCCACAACTAAAGTGCGACTGGCCTTTATCACCTACCACTAGCCTACAGGAAGTCCCTGTTTAGTAGAAACTAGTTTTATTATATTAAGCAGTTTAAAATAAGAATTATAAGTCCATTTTAGGAACCATATATGATTAATCTCACTATAGATGGACTTATGTATTTTTTGATAACTTTTCTAACCTGTTGTTTGAGATAGATGGAATGACCCATCATTCTATCACATGATCTGCTAACACATCACGAATGAAAAATTCAACTTCATTTCTTTAAGAGATGATGTGGAAATTTTCCAAAGAATTAAAAACGGTGAGACTATACGAAAATCACGAAAGTATTTCTTCTAATTCCAATTTCATCAACTTTAGGGAAATGATCTTGAAAACCAAAAATGTTGTCCTATTGCTCTTATATCTGATTATCAGATGGTAGCTTAGATCATCAAAAATTTATGGATTTGTGATTTCTGGCATTTCCATAGCCATGTTCTCTACCACTCTCCATCAGAATATGATGGTTAGATTTCTCTTCCATATCCATATTTTCACCTATGTGGAAACCCAGTGATTAGTATATTTGGGTAACCGTTACGTTTCATAATTTTTTTTAAAGATTTGTTTTGGTATTCCTTTTTAAGATGTGGGTTTCTATTAAATAAACTTTTGAGTAGTAAACCATTTATAACCCCGACGAATTTCGAGGGTGAAATTCATTTTAAGGGGGGTAGAATGTAACACCCCGATAATTAATGAAAAATATTCTTTTTAATTTCATTAATGTCTTGTGTTGTACGCTACACCAAATGGAGCTTTCACAACACGCATCCATGAATTGACTTTCATTACATGCAATCGCGACCTTCCTCAATAGCGTCTGTAGTACGCAATACCAAGATTCACTAAACAACGATATACTATTAAAATATTATTAAAACTAACCGTTATGAATAGTAATAACCACTTTTTCAAATTTTGTAAATTTTAATTTTCAAAATGGACTTTATTTTTGGATTCGGAATATCTAAATTAGCTTAGGGTGAAATTTTGGTACTTTTCGGCTAACTTTCATTTTCTGATGAATAGTGAAAATAACTAATTTTTAATTAAAAACAACTTTTTTAATCGAAATAATTAATAGTGATAAATTATTAATTTCAGTGGTTTTAAAGTATATTTAGAATATATTATTACAGTTTTATACAATGTTGGACATTGGATGTAATTTCACATTTAAACAAGACATAAACAAATGTCAATCTTTTGATAGTTATTATCTCTTAAGAACACGCTATTTGTTTCGACGAAGGAATTAATTTTTAAATTAATTAATGAAACTGATATGTTTTGAATTTGGTAACATAGACATCATTTTTGAGTTCATAATATCAAAAATATGTTAGGCCTAATTTTTTGTATTTTTCTAGAAACTTTCATTTTTTGATGAATAGTGAAACCACTAAGTGGTAGTTAAAAAATTGAATTTTTCATAAAACATAATTTTACCGCTTCTGTGGGTGGAATTTCAAAAATCCGAGAGACACAGTTGATGTCAGTAAGTAAAATGTGGTTCAATGAGATGAAAATAATTTTTGGTGAATAGTAACTTTTTTCTTTTTTTACCACGGTTAAATGTAAATAGGGTAATTAAGGGTAAAAATGATATTATTATAACCATAAAACATGTCTTAGATATATTGGATAAGTTTAATTCGACCAAAAACAACCTTAGGAATAAAATATGACCATTTAGGCCCACTTGTATTAGATTAGGACATTTATTATTAATTTATTTAAAGAAGTGTTAAAATAGTTAAAATCAAAGTTTAATAAGTATATCATTTTTAATATAGGGATATACATAAGATCAATTCGACTATAAATATTCATTAGAAAGATAAAAATATTTCCTACATAAGTATAGTTTATTCGTAATTTTTAGACTTTAAATAATTTAATTTATTTATGACACAAAGATGATGCAGTAATTATCTTATTAATGAAATATTGACATAATTGATGTTATAAATACCCAAATAAATAAAATTTGAGACTTTTTATGAATTACACTAATTTTCTAGGTTAATATGACATGTAAGTATTGATTTAATTAACTTTTTTAGAACTAATAATTCTGTTATAATTCTCAGAAAAATCAATTACTAAATAGTTTCAAAATTGACATAAAATAGTTTTTAAAAAAAATATTATATTATTAGTTGTTATTTTATTCCTAAAAGTATAAGGTTCTGGAAAAATACTTAGATAAGGTTATATATATTATTAATAATAAACTTGGGGTTCTTCTGGCTTGTTATAGTAAGTTTATTAACCTTATATTGTAAGAACACAAAAAGACAATGTAAAAGCAAAATTATTTATCTTAATGTTAAATATAAATGATAAGGTTAAAATAGGAACCTAAACTTGTATAAATTCTATTGGATGAGATGATTTCGACCCATCCCCTCCTTAGCTTCGAAATAAATCAATTTTGAGCTATTAAAACTGAATATGACTTTATAATAAAATAATATTTTTAGGTATTCCAAAGGTTCCCCTCTCCTCCCTTATAAAAGTGCACCTCCTCCCCCACTTCCTCACACCACTTGGAGCCTTCATGCTCGGCCAACCCCTGCCAATTTCTCCTCTCCACTTCCCTAGAGACATCCTATAGGTCATGGTATTCTTAAAAGACCAATTTAGTGCCCTAAATGGAGATCTCAAAGAGGCGCTTCAAAGAAGAGGTAATGTCCGATTACCAATTCTTTCAACTTTATTTCATCTTCCACTTCTTCTTCTTTAGTTGTTTCATTATGAAGTAATAACATCAGTATCACTCATATACTGATATGTTATTATATGTATGAAACAACCCTATTTCACCATCTATCCATCCTACAAAAAACGAAATCATCGCACGTGCGTACGTACAGAATACCATCTCCACGCCGTGGTGTAATCTATTTTCCACCACCACCATACTTGGATGGGTATAATGGTGTAAATAATGACTATATATGACTATTATAAAGTGATATTGATTATGAAATAGTATACATACATTCCAATACAATTCCACGGTGATGGGAATGATATCATCGCTCGTGCGTACGTACGGAATATCGTCTCCACGATGTGATGCGACTCGTTCTACATGATCTTCATTGCATAATGATTATATAAATGAATTGAGTGAATAAATATGATATATATTACACTAATACCATTCTGGAAATGAGGTATTTATAACCTAAAATGAATTATAATAATTTATTCGACAAAACACACATAAGAACAAAAAGTAATAAACATCCGAATAAACATGTAGTAATGAAATATTACTAATAACAAGCTAAGAATATGACCATATATGATATGATAAAAATAATTATGATACTTTAATAAGTCTATAGCATTATTTAAATCATTATACAGGAGGTTCGGACACTGACGAAGAAAATCGGACCTAAGGTAAGGGAAATATCACAATCTCATTTTTGTCCAAGATTGTTTATACTTTGGTATTTACTAGGGTGTATTTTATCATCCAAATCCATGTTTCCTCAATATGTAATATTATTTCCATCCACCGACAATTTTTTTAAAATACAATTTAACCCTTCAGTGAGTTTTTAGTAAATGATAGGAAAGGAATCTTTTGTCGTTTTTCGTACGAGGTACTTTTTGACTTTTACGACAAAAGTACAAGAAGAATGTTCTTTTTAACTTATACGACATGAATGGATTTTTAAAACATTATTTTCAAGAAGATTACTTTACTAGTTTACAAGTTTATTTTTAATCAACTTATTTTAGATTAAAATTGTGTGACATGTTAAGAAAGGAATAGTGTTTTTGAAGTAGAAAGGATATTTTCCTCAAGAATCGAGTTTAAGTGTTTTATCAAAATTATTTTCCATATAAGATAATAATGGGTTCTGTTTCTATCACTATTATTAAATGGATTTGATTATGTTGTGATGAAAATATTTTTATGAATTCTTTTATCTTATATGAATTGTTTTATGATGTCACGATGTTTAAGATTCCCAATTTTATTACATGGGTTATGCTATGATGTATGGTTTATGATTGTGTGGCACACATAAGATTGGTATCATTATGAGATGGGTGGGACCTATATCTCCCTCAAATTCTTGGGTAAAGATTTTATATCTCATGAGATAGACATGGCTGGAATGGCAGTTTAAACCGGTTTAGTGAAACAGGACTGAAATGAGGAGTGAACTCGGTTCAGAAATGGACTTTGTCCATTAAGATAGTCTTGGAAATGAGTCATGACTAATAAGAAATGATTCTATATGATTTTGTGTCTATAACACAATTTTTCATGTTTTATGTTATGATTATTGGGATTACATTTCTCTATTATGATTTATTCCATGTTATGATTTTATGATCTTTTTTGCAGGTTAAGATTTCCAAAATGTAATGTTCTTATGAATATGATGTGATTGATATTTCTTTTGTTTACACTTACTGAGAATTTAAGCTCTCCCTTTTATGTTTTCTTTTCACCAAGATATAAAGAATGGATTTAGTAAAGAAAAAAAAGGGAAGATATTTATGGGAGATGTTGAAGATCATTCACCACGATTAGAAGATTATATTCCGAGTTTCCAAAGACACTAAACTATTACGGTCCTTGTGTGTGTGTTTTTGTTATGTACTATGTATTCTGAAAAAGTAATGTAATGTCCATGTATGTTAAGATTCGAGTCTATAAATTTAGGGTACGTTAAACTCTAGTATAATATTTAAATCATTTTTATTAAATTTTAAAATAACAACGTTGATAAATATTATATTATATATGATCTTCTAATATTGTTTTGTTAATAATATTTCAGTAATATCATTGTTTTAGGTGATAACTGATTCGTTTTCCTTTATATATTTTGTTATATAAGTCATGTTTGATATGGATATGAAGTACTTGATTCATATTCATAATGATATTAAGTTCTAAAACATTTTTTTAATCATAAAAGTAAAATTATTCTTGAATTATTACGATGGGGAATGAATCTAATCACGTTTGTGGAGACGGTAATCCGTACATACGCAAGAGAAACAATATCATTCTATTAGTGGTGGATTAGTATGTAATTGGATGATATATAATATACACAGAATAATTAACATGTTATATTTAATATTTACCTCAATTACACTCATTATTATACACATACAGATAATGAAGTGTTGAATAACGAACTACACCACGATTTGGAGATGGTAAGCCGTACATATGCACGTATGGTGAATTCATCATTAATAAAATGGATATAATGATGAATATGGTCGTGTCATATTTATAATAATATAAAAGTATTTAAAGGGTACGAGAGATATCATTTTGGTATGGAAACAACAATGAAAGAGGAAGTGGAGGAAGAAAAAAACATTGAAAGAGGGGATGAAATTATTACAACTTCTTCAGGTGCTTCCTTTTGATTTGATCATAATTTCTCCTTAGGATAGATTTTTTATAAAGGTAAGGCCTATAAGAAGAATTGAGAGTAGTTGGGAGGATATTTTATCAATTTTTGGTCGATCCAAATGGCTTCAGAGGTATGAAATTAAGAGAAGGGGAAGTACCCTTTTATAAGAGTGGTGAGGGTCACATGAGGAAAAGAATGAAATATTATTTTATTATACAATCATATTCGGTTTATAATGGCTCAGAAAAGATTTATTTCATCACTAAGTTGGCTATGGGTCTCAAAACTCTAAAATAAGTTTTTAGATAGGTTTAGGTCATCATATTAAACTTATCTTTTAGATTTAACTCTTAGTTAAATAGTTTAACTTTTATCACGTATTATTGTATTATTATAATAAATTTTTAATAAACATACTATAAGAATACAAGAGAACCCAAATTGGTTTATTATTGATATATATATCCTTATAAAAGTCCTTTGTTTGACCCTTATATTTTTATGAATAATAGATCAATTAATAATATAGTATTTGTTTTAAAAAATCATTTATATCAATTTTGACAGTATTTATTATTTTGTTTTTTGAAAGTAATAAAAACATTATAATTTCGAAAAAAATTTATTTAATCAACACTAAAATGGCATATTAATTTATAAATGTCATGTAATAAATAAAAAAGACTCAATTTACAATTATTTTAATATTTATAATATCATTTATTTTAATCATTCAATACTAAGGTAATTACAGCATCATCCTTGTGTCATAAATAAAATAAATTATATATTGTATAAAATTTATAAATAACATACCAATATATAGGAAATAATTTTATCATTCTAATGAATATTTATAGTAGAATTTAATATATGTATAACCCATTATTAAAATTGTTTTAGTTATTAAAATTTTAATTTAACACTTTTAACACTTCTTTAAATAAAATAATAATGTATGATTAAATCTAATACATGTGGACCAAAAGGATCATATTTTATTCATAAGGTTTATTTTGGTAGAAATATACTTATCCAATAGAATTAGGACATTTTTTGGGGTATTTATAATATAATTTTTACCTTTAATTACCCAATTTACTTTTAACTGTGGTAAATAAAATTTAAAAGTTACGATTTACCAAAAATTATTTTCATCCTATTGAAAAAAAATTTACTTATAGATGTCAATCACGTCCCTTTGATTTTTGAAATTCAATTCACTAAAATAGTAAAATTATATTTTATAAAAATTTGAAAATGTTCCTAGACGGTAGGTAAAAGACGTTAAAAATTCAATAAAATTTTATAAATATAATTTTATTATAAAATGACATTAATGAAATTCATTGAACTAATATAGGTATTATGTATCTATTTTGAAATAAAATAAATTTAAATAAAATAAATAATTTTTTAAATAAAAATTTGGTTTTAAATAATAACGCTTTGTTTTTCATTATTCATCAAAAATGGAAAGCTTTTAGAAAAATAACAAAAATTCACCCTAAGAAAATTTTGATATTACGAATCTAAAAAATAAAGTCCATTTTGATAAATAAAATTTATAATATTTCAAAAAGTGTGTATTACTATTCATAACTTCTAGTTTGCTTGGTTGTGGTGTGTTATAACTCGAAGAGGCGTATAACCCTACCTATTGTATTATGCCAAGAGAAGTTCACCATGGATGTTTGGGGTGTTACACCTATTTTGTTATATCATTCATGAATTTATTCCAATTTTTAATACATCACCTATATTTAATGAACAGTGTGTACAAATTTTTAATATTAAAGATGTGGCCTCTCTTACCACAGTATGATAAACATCTACTAGACTGTAGAACTTCCTGATTACCTTTACAAACCACCTTATTGGGGGTAATCTTTTTATTGATTTATTTTTGTTATTTACTAATGTATACTTGCCTAGTTTATTTTGATTCATAACCTACTATTGTTTATTTATCCTTTAATCAGTGTAATAATTATCTCATACTAAAATTTATAAAAATATATAAATGAAATTTAAAATTATTTTTCAAAAATAAATTATGGTTTCCATTATTTCAGATCACTTTCCTATGGATAATTTTTTATTTTTTGACAAAATACTATCTCTGTTCACATGTTTATACCTTTTTCATCTCTTCTTCACCTCTCTCAAAGGAATAATTTGTTTTATTGTGCCCAAATATTGTCAAAAAGGACAATATACCATTGTTAATGAATCTGGAAACACTAAACATCGCTAAAAAATCTATTTATTTTAATATTATTTGACATGAATATAGTATTCTATGCTGAATTTCCTAATATGTTTGGAATTCTACACATCTAATTTAAGATTTTTTTGGGAGTATATTAATGGGTACAATAACAGCAAACCATGAATTTTAGGTTGGTGTTGATAAATTTTAACCCTTCACCTTTTACTATTTTTGAATTTAAATATACATTTATACAATAAATTTATTTAGAGTTGAAATATTTTTCATGGTTGTGAAGATACCTACCTCCATGAGATTGTGGATAAAGATTATATATGATATATCAGGATTGTTTATATACATTTTTTTTATTCATGCAAATTATAATATTTTATGCCTTTGTGAAATAACAATTATCATCATTTTTTTGGGAGGATTCGTCTTGGGTAGAATCTAGATTTCTGAGTTTCATATCTAACTCAAAACACTCAATGATGATATTGTTTTTTGAAATTGAAATTGATATTAACCTCACTATCATATCATTTCAAAAAATCTCAATAAATCCGACATTTATAATGATATATTCATAAAATGTATTTTCAAGGTCCTTGATCATCTTCTCTTTGATATTTTATTTTACATACTGATCTTCAATAATAGGATTATGAATTTCATTTATAGAATGGATATTATCCATTCATATTTTTGGTGACCTTTCAATTTTCAATATTGTAGAAGTTAAAATTATCTTACTGCACATAAATATTTTGTAAAATAATTTGAAGAGACTTCTTCTTGGAATTGAGCTATCTGATGAGGGTGTTTAATTTTGGAAACTGTTCACCAAAAAAGATTTTTATCACTTTAGTGTCATATAATCTCTTTGAAGTTTCTTCATAAAAATGTTGTATGAGCACAATTAAATATGTAAAAACCCCACAAGTAGTTTTCATATCAATATCCCTATACTCAAAGTGGTGTTAATAAAATGATTTCATACAACAACCATATTTGTATCTTGTACCTGAAATGGTAAAGGAATCATAGTAAATATATTTATCCCCAAACACACCAATATGAGAACATTATATTAGTGGTTATTACACTTGAACATTTGAAAATATTTGTAAATTCATAGAATCCGTATTCTTCCAATTTTTTAGATTATATGCAAACACCTCTAAATTACTCCATGTGGGTATGTAAACTAGATTCCCTATATAAATTACATTAAGAAGATATTCAAATATGTACATTGTATATATATTTTAAGGAAATGGATTATCTAGGTAATGTTTTTAATTTAATGGAATTATTATGAGTCTGCAAAAATTGATGGCGTGTGATTCCGAGGCCTGGTGTGCATGGAATAAATTTCTGAACTTTTTTTATAGGTATGTTCAATAAATGCCCGACTTGCATTTTCAATCTCTTGAATTGGTTCTCAGATTAAAAATCTGAGAGCACTATTGTATCCACAGTTCCAGGTTTCACTTAAGGGAGACTTCACATAGACTGCAGTAGGTTGAGAGAAAATGATAGATTTTGGACATTTAAATGAATAATAAATTAACTTCTTATTTTATTTCTCTCTATTCTTTTCTTCCAATGTAAAATAGGCAATGGAAGAACCAACGACGTGTCAAGACATTAAATCGAATGACTCTTCAAATTATTTGTAACATCGCTATGGGAATTAGGAAGGTTCCTATTAAATGAACCCTCACTAATTCCACATGTTTAACTCACTCTTCCCCCTCCTATTTATATGGAGCTTTGGGAGGGGTATTGGCATGACTTCAACAAGAGACGAAGTTCTGATAATGTGTTGCGGTGCCAACCACTTGGAGGACATGACCATTTCCAGCGAGCGGTGTCAAGCACCACCGAATCAGGAACTAAAGAATGATGACTGAGAGGAGTACTTCTAGGATTTTTGGGGGAACAACAAATGCTGACTCTTCCTCAAACACATACATTATTCAATGACTCTTGAGGTTTGATTTATCTAATTTTAATTACTAGAGTTTGTTGAATCCTACTCTACCCTCTTGCTATCAAGCTAAAAAAGAGGCAGTGGTCCAAACAAACAAGGCTTGAACCCTTCAGTACTTTTTTTAGAAACGTGTTCCTCACATGCTTTTGTTCAGATTGGACGGATTTCAGAACGTAGGGAAAAGTGGCGATGTGGGTGTCCCGAGAGGTCTGTTGGAAGCTCTAGATGGAATGACGGGGAAACAGATCTTAACTGGTGACCCACATAATACCATCACTGTGGCGCCAGCACCGCAACAATAGGGACCGGTGATGAAGAGTGATGGTGGCGGCCGACCATGGAAGAGGCGGCGCACCGCTGCAAGCTGTCGGAGGAGGAGGTTGCAACTTTACAGTTGTGGCTATCGAGTATGGAGGCTGACACAAGCCATCCATGGAGGTGTTAAGGCATGTCATCGTTTTCTACTGGAGGAAGACGCAAGTCCAAGCTGTGGTGGTGTTGGGACCCGCCCTCTTTATAGGTCATGCGCTGACCGAGTGGTGCCACATGGCACTGCCTCTTCACAAATCTAATAACTATGATCATTTGGTAAAATCGGTGGGATCCCCCCTGCGCCAGCTATGCTGGACCCCTGCTCAAGGCCATGACCTCTACGGTTCGGGATGTGTGAGCCCAGCAGAACATGTCCCACAGTGGGCCCGGCTAAGCCGCGCTAGCCCAGCGTGTTGCGCCCACTACGGGTCAGGCCGCGCGAGGCCTGCAGGGAACACCCCCGCAGGCCAGGTCGCACCCCCCATGCGGGTCGGGCTGGACCCTCCAAGACCCCACCCTACCTGGACAGACCTAGTCCTTGTGAGGCCGGGTTGGTCTGAACGGGTCAACACGGACCATGGAACCCAGGCCCAGTTTCGCTTAAATAGGCATAAAATTTAATCCATGCATCTGTTTGATAAAACATATGTGGCATTGGGACCCTTGGAGTGAGGCGGTCCTTTTGTTATAATGCACTTGTGTTTTGGAGAATGTTGGAGAATGGTTGGGTTGGATCAGACCCGAATCCAACCGGACTATTTGAACTAAAATGCTTATAAGTCACAGACTGGGTGTCCGATTGACGCGTCGTTGGTCATGTTGTAACCCTTTTGACATGGTTGTCTTTGGTATAAGGCCCCAGGCTTAAACCTTAACTAATCTTGAGTTATTACAAGATTACACATTGAGGATCTATTCAGGTTTAGAGTTTTAGAGAATTAGATCATAAAACATGCATTACATTCCATATTTAAACAGAGTGGTTACATAAAATATATTATTCATTTTTCCTATCAATGGAAACATATTTAAAATAAAACATGGATTCTTTCTTGACACTTCCGTGACACTATCATCATATCATGTACCATTCCCTTGACCTGTGAATAACATTTCCAAAACATGGTATGAGCATAATAAGCTCAGTTAGGGTTATAAACAAATATTTAATGAAAACATTAGTCCATGCATGAAATCATACTTTACTCATAAAATATAATCGCATACCTCATCAAGTCATGAATAAATCATAGAAATCATAATACATAAAGGTAACTTGAGGCATTCATAACATTCTTACGTAGGTAGTAACCCTCTGGGTTACTTTTGGAATACCCATCACAGTATATTCCCTAAATCCTTTCGTAGAAACCGTAATGTTTAACTCCTTCGCGTTACCCAATGCATTGGAGAGCTATATTGGGCTCACCATCCCTTAGTTTATCACGGAACCACCCGTCTTTATAAACAATGCCCAAGAACCAAAACATAATCGTATCACATAAAACATGCAAAAAGGAAACACAACATTTCCAAATTTCAATCAGAAGATATCAATTAAACATTTATATAATGAAAACACTACCAAAACCATTTTCAATACCAAAATAAAAGAAAAGTAAAACATGGTATTTATTTTTCATTAAAAAAAATTACGGCTTGTAGAGGAAGTCGACAGTCAAATAATTGTCATGGTGGCGAAGATGTCATTGTCGCCACATATGTACGAAAAAAAACATTCCCTTTTGTTTTTTAGTAAATGCCTCGTATAAAAACATTCCTTTTGAATAAGTGTAAAAGTCAAATGGGTTTATACACCGTATAAATGAAAGTTGTGTATAAAACAAAATATGCCTCAATGAATGGAGATTGAGACGAAGTCCCATAAAAAGATCATTTATTTAAATAAAATATATCTATTATGTGTATTCACTATACTTACACATAAAGAAAGTATAAATCCTAGATAGGACATTATAGTATCATGACATAATTTGAAAGTAGGAGATTAACCCAAAGAATGGAAATTGTGTTAAGAAGTTCCCTTACCTCATGTCTGACATGACTCGATCATTCTTTAATATACTGAATAATAAACTTCAGTTAATTTATACTTTATTAAGAACCTTTTTCAAGTTCATTATTCCTTTTTTTATCACTTCTTACCATGTCATGAACACTATGTAATTATTTAAGTTAATAACGGTCGTTTTAACGATCATTGGTACTTGAGTCAAAAATAAACTCTTTATAATTACAATTTGTTCATGTATCCATTATATCCAGAGCTATATTCATGATTTAGATATCATATATATCATATATATCCAATATATATATGAATTTATAATATTACATAACATTTTGAGTTACGAAATGAAATGCACCGTTCATGGAGACGGTAAGCTGTACGTACGCATGAATGCTAATTTCATTTCTATTTCGTATTTTATGGAATGCAATAATAATGACATAATGGTATATTATAATTCCATTATAATATCATATATAATATCATTAACTCCGTTCTTTATACGTCCCACATATGGCATTAATGAATCAAATCACTTTGAGGGGGCGGTAGTCCGCACTTCCTAAAATAAAGATATCGTGTTTACCCATAATGGAAGACATAAAGGTATTCCATAAATGAGAAATACAGAAGCTTAAGAAAAACATAAACATATTATATATCATATTTAAATATAGTGACATCTTAATGGCCACTTTTGATGGTGTTAGAATAATATTTAACAATCATCGTTTCGTGAGGCAGAAATTCGCCATCCACAGAAACTGTATGTTCTTTAACCATTAGATGTAGGTGTGCGTAAGTGTAGCTCAAATGCATCTTATAACAACATCCTAGTATATTGAAGATACTATAGTTGTTACAAAATAAATTAATAAAAAGTGTTTAGGGGGTTGGAGAATAAAAATAAAACAAACTAACATAAGTGAATACATTACCTTAAAATCGGGTAAATCTCTTTGATTTGAGATTAAAGGCTTCATTAGGAAGAATTATGCCCAAAGTGGGGCTTCTAAAAGTAATAGAGGTATGTGGAGAGACAAAATGAGCATGGGTTGTCCGAGTAAAATACTTGAGAGTTGTGGGTAAGGAGGTAGAGCTGGGGGCCTTTTATAAGAGGAGAGGATGGGCACTCTTGGAAAGTTACAAAATGTTACTTTATTTTCAAATGAGTTTCGGATTTTAAAGGTCCCAAATTAATGTATTTATAGGATAAGGTGATACGGGTTCGAAATATAATCATCTAATAGGTCTTTGACATGTTTAGGTCTTAGAGTTTACATTATCATTTTATTTTATTTAAATCATTAAATAATGAAGTAATTGCTACATCATCATGTTGTCATAAATAATTTAATTTATGTAATGTCTAAAAATTATGAAAGAAATACTATGATTTATGAAATATTTTTATCTTTACAATGAATATTTATAGTCCAAAATATAATTTATGTAGTCAAAAGTAAAAATGTTTTACGCAGGTGATTCATTCTTTGTTATATTTACTTTCTTTAAAAATAAAAAGATAATAAGTCACTTTCACACAAAAGTAATTACATGGGGTCCCCATGTTTGGCACAAGGAATCCCCTAGTCAGAAATGAGACAAATAGTAGCATTAGTACACATTTTGGTGTCATTTTTTATTATTATGATATTATTTTATTATCCTTAACCACCTGATTACTCATTAATCATGATAATTAAAGATAATTACCGTCTTTACTATTCATAATGTCAAAAAAAGGACTTAATTAAATAATTTTTTCCTTATTATTACAAATACGGAATCCATTTTACCAAATTACAAACATATAAATTGCAATAATTAATTTAAAAAATAATTCCCGTTGTCAAAACAAATAGCAGGTTTTTTTGAAACAATATCTATGAATAGTTTGACATTAGTTTATGCCCAATTACAAATTGAAATTAATCCTAATGACCACCATTGGATTAAATGGTAATATTATATTATAATTAAACTTTAATACCAATTAAAAAGATAACACAACTATATAATTAAATTAGTTGAAAAAGAAGATTTGATGTAAAATGCAGTATTTTTCACTATTCATAAAAAAATGAACATTGTCCGAAAAATAAAAAAATTGTATCCAATGTAAATTTCAATGTCCAAATAATAAAGAATATGTTTATTTTGACAAATACAGATTATAAAATTTTCAAAAGTTTGATTTAAAAATGGTTTTCCATCAAAAGCTAGTAAAACAATCTTTTAAAAATATTAGGGTATTCCATGCTTAAGATTGGATTTATTCTCATTTTAAGCCTCTAAAACACTATCTAATTCATAAATAGTTATAGATAATAATATATACTATTCATAACTTATGTGGGATGTTACATCCTTCCCCCCTTTAGAAAATTGCATCCCCACAATTTATTTACTTATTGAATAAGTTGGGGGTATTTATCCCTCATTGTATTTTCAGATTCCCATGTTTCCTCTTCACTCATGTGGTTATTCCACAATACCATTACATGATTAATCACCTTATTCTGCAACACTTACTCCCTGTGGTCAAGAATCTGGACTGGTTTTTCCTTATAAGATAGATTCTCTTCCAACTGAACTACAACTGGACTCAAAACATGAGATGGATCTAGCATATACTTTTTGAACATCGAAACATGAAAAACATTGTGTACCTGAGATAAACTCGGAGGTAAAGCCACTCGGTATGAAACTGATCCATCTCTCTCCATAATTTCATATGGTCCAATGATCCTTGGACTCAGCTTTCCTTTCTTACCAAATTGCATCACACTTTTCCACGGTGAAACTTTGAGAAAAACATGATCACTACCTCGAAAGATAGATCCCTCCTCCGGTTATCCGCATTACTCTTATGCCTACTCTGAGCTATTCTAATGTGTTTTTTGAATCAACTAAACTTTTTCTGCCATCACTTCTACCAATTCTGGTCCCATCATATTCCTTTCACCCACTTCATCCCAGAAAGGTGGAGTTCGACACCGCTTCCCATATAATGCCTCAAATGCAGCCATCTGTATACTGGAATGAAAACTGTTATTATATGAAAATTCATCCAAAGAAATATGTTTGTCCCAACATCCCTTATAATCCATCGAACAAGCACGTAGCATATCCTCCAAATTCTGAATTGTTCGTTCTGACTTCCCATCTGATTGAGGATGAAGAGTTGTACTAAAATTTAATTCAGTACCCAACGACTTCTGAAGGCCTTTCCAAAAGTTAGAAGTAAACCTTGTATCACGATTAGATAAAATGGATAAGGGAAATCCATGCAACCTGACTATCACTTTAAGATACAATCGAGAATGTTGTTCTAGGGAAAAAGTATCCCGCATAGCAAGAAAATGAGCATATTTAGTCAAGCGATCAACAATAACCCATATTGCATTATTACCTCGAGGTGTCTTCGACAATCCCACAACGATTTCCATGGATATATTCTACCATTTCCACTCTGGTACTGGTAAAGGCTAAATCATCCCTTTTGGTAACTATCGCTCCGCTTTTACATGTTTACAAGTCAAACACATCACAATTAAATCAGCAATATCCCTTTTCATTCTGTCCCACCAGTAATACTCTCGAAGATCTATATACATATTAGTACTGCCTGGATGAACCGAAAAAGGAGAACTATGAGCTTCACATAAAATCTCTCTCTTCAACATTTAATCACACGGCACACACAATATCTTCCCAAATCTCAAAACACAATCATTATCAATGTTCAATTCAGGCAACTTACCCTTCTGAACCAGCTCTACCTTTTTCTGCAACTCACTGTCCTGCATTAGTGCTTGCTTGATTCTGTCTGATAGAGATGATTTCACTGATTCCTGAAACAAAACAGAAGGACATTCTGCACCAACAAATTTTATGCCAAAGGTTATCAAATACTTAACCAAAGGATCATGTTCCAACCGCAACATTGTTAATGAAGCATTACTTTTTCGACTCAAAGAATCAGCCACTTTATTTGCTTTTCTCGGATGGTAATGAATTGTAAAATCATAATCCTTGATTAATTATAGCCATATCCTCTATCTCATGTTCAATTATCTCTTAGTGAATATATACATTAAACTTTTGTGATCGGTATATATTTCACACTTTACTCAATACAAATGATGCCTCCAAATTTTTAAAGTGAAAAAAACATCAGCTAATTCCAAATAATTTGTAGGGTAATTTACCTCATTAGTTTTCAACTGTCGTGAAGAATAATCAATTACCTGATCATTCTGCATTAGGACGCAACCAATTCCTTTTAATGAAGCATCACTGTAGATAACAGACTCACCATTCCTGGAAGGAAGTGCCAAAACTAGAGCATTCACCAATCTTCTTTTCAACTCCTAAAAACAATCATCACATTCTTTTGTCGAGATAAACTTAACACCTTTCCGAGTTAGCTTAGACATTGGACTAGATAACAGGGAAAAAATTTTAACAAACCTTCAGTAATAGCCTGCCAAACCAAGGAATCTACGAATCTTGGTATCATTTTTGGGTCTTGGCCATTCTTCAACAACCTTTGTTTTTACAGGATCAATAGTTATCCCATCATTAGAAACAATGTGGCCAAGGAAAGAAATTTTTTTCAAGCAAAACTCACACCTACTAAATTTCCCATACATTTTTGTTTCTGTTAAGGTTTTCAAAGTAACCATTAAATGTCTTTCATGCTCCTCTTTACTTTTAGAAAAAAGCAAAATATCATCAATGAAAACAACCACAAACTTAACCAAGAACTCATGGAAAATTCTACTCATTAAGTCCATGAATACAGTAGGTTCATTGGTTAGCCCAAAAGGCATTACTACAAATTCATAATTGCCATATCTTGTATGAAATGCGGTCTTTGGAACATTTGCATCCTTTACCTTTAACTGATGGTACCCCGATCTCAGATCAATCTTTGAAAAATACTGAGCTCCCTGGAGCTGATCAAAAAAATCGTCAATATGAGGAAAAGGATATTTTTTCTTAACAGTGATGTTATTCAAGGCTCTATAATCAATGAAAAATCTCATATAACCATCATTCTTTTTTACAAATAAAATAGGAGCACCCCATGGTGATGTTCTAGGTCGAATGAAACCTTTATCTAATAAATCTTTCAATTGCTCCTTCAACTCTAAAAGTTCAATTTCAGCCATTCGATAAGGGGGTTTGAAATTTTCTTAGCATCACTAACTAAGTCAACAGTAAATTCAACATTCCGATCTAGTATTATTCCAAGAAACTCGTCAGGAAAAACATTAGGATACTCATTTACCACCGGCACATCATTAATCTGAATAGTTCCTTTTTTTTCAATGATGTGTGCAAGGTAATATTTATTTCCATATTTTACATGTTTCTCAGCCTCTTGATAACTTATCAATAGTAAGGGTTCATTGTTGTACACAAACTGAAAGTCTTTATGAAAAGAAACTTCTTTTGCTCTATTTTCAATCTAAGCATGGTATATATAGAGCCAATCCATACCCTGGATAACATCAAACTCTACTAGAGGTAAAACAATAAGGTTCAAAAGTAGGTTCTTTCCACGGATAAGGATAGGAAGATTCTTATAAATTCTTTTTGCCTAAAGATTTCCCCCAGGTTTTTTACTACAAGTTCTAGAATCATTTCTTGAGATGGTATTCCCATTTTAGTAGAAAAGTTTTTAGAGAAGAAAAAATGTGTAGACCCCGAATCAAACAACACAATGGCATAATCTGAAAAAACAAACAAAGTACATGATACAACATCATTTGATGGCCTGACATCTGTTGAAGTAGTTGAAATGGATTTTACCACCCCTTTCTGCTTGTAGTATAACTTTTTCACATCACTCATGCTCTTTGTTGGACACTCGTCTGCATAGTGACCCATATCATTGCACTTAAAACATTTCACTAATTGTAAATCAAATTTGTACTTACCATCACCTTGATATTTTTCAGTGCAATCAAAAGCCTTATGTCCCATCTTACCACATCGTTAGCACTTTCTAGAATTCAGAAGACATTCCCTAGAATGCCTTTTACCACATTTATCACAAACTGGAAACTTAGTTTTCTAACCGTCAGTGCTTTTTGGAGAATTATTTCCTTTCTCCAACCACCTCGGTCTCTTCTTCTCCTGGTCGTTATAGAAGACTTGATCATCGGGAATCTCTATTTCCTCCTTCTCAGCACATCGAAAAAGCTTTTCATAACATTTGAACTCAAGAGAAGCTAAAGCCCTTCGATATTTTGGCTTTAAACCTGAGTAAAAATGATTGATTTTACTATCAAGGTCTCGGATAAAATTTGGAGCATGCCTTTCCAATCGAGTGAACCTTTCTTCATAGGCAGCCACAGAGTATTCCTCTTGCCTCAATTACAGGAATTGTTTTTCCATCATTAGTCGAACAGCCTTAGGAATTACTTCTCAAGAAACATACCTCTGAATTCATCCCAGTAGAGAGAATCAATCTCATCAGTGTCCCTGATATTTTTAACCATCGACCACCACTGATCTGCTTCACCCTCCATATAAAAAATAACAAGAGTAACCTTTTGATTTTCTGAACACCCCATGACATCGAAAATATTCTCTAGTTCTTTAATCCACCCTTCAGCTAGCACAGGGTCATATGATCCTCTAAATGATGGGGGATGTTTCCTCATGAAATGTTTCACCACGTACATGTTCATATACGGTTGATCTGGCTGATCTCTTGCATGGATACCACCACCATTTATCGCTTGATTCAACTGCACCATTATTGCAACAAACTGTTCAGTTTCAATTCCAACTATCTCAGGATGCTGATTCAGAAGGTTATTTCCTTCTGTATGCCTTCCTAGAACTTCTTACCTGTTTCCTCTGTAGAAAACCATTCTGAAAAAACATGTCTTAGATGAAGCAACATGGTAATATTCAAATGCTATATCATGTCAATTTGACCATAAACAAATATTATTGGATAATCATTTAATAGAATTATAACTCCTAATGTTATCTAAACCGACCTCTAATACCAACTATAATTCCCCAACCTTAAACCTTACTTAATCTTGAGTTATTACAAGATTATACATTGAGGATCTTTTCGGGATTATAGTTTTAGAGAATTAGATCATAAAACTTGCATTACATTCCACATTTAAACAAATTTGTTACATAAAAGATAGTATTCCTTTTTCCCATCAACAGAAAAATATTTAAAATAAAACATGGCTTCATTCTTGACACTTCATTGACACTATCATAATATCATGTACTATTCCCTTGACCTGTGAAAAACATTTCAAAAACATGGGATGATCATAATAAGCTTAGTAAGGGTTATAAAAAAAATATGAAATGAAAACATTAGTCCACGCATGAAATCATACTTTACTCATAAAACATAATCACATACCTCATCAAGTCCTGATTAAATCATAAAAATCATAAGACATAAAGGTAACTTGAGGCATTCATAACATTCTTACATAGGGAGTAACCCTCTTGGTTGCGTTTAGAATACCCATCACTGTATATACCCTAAATCTCTTCGGAGAAACCTTAATGTTTAACTCCTTCGCATTACCCAATGCATTGGAGAGCTATATCGGGCTCACTCGCCCTTATCTTATCACCGAACCACCCGTCTACATAAACAACGCCCAAGAAACATAACATAATCGTATAATATAAAACATGCATAAAGGAAACATAACATTTCCACATTTCAATCACAAGATATCAATAACACATTGATATAATGAAAACATTATCAAAACCATTTTCAATACCAAAATAAAATAAAAGTAATACATGGTATTTATTTTTCATTAAAAAAATTATGGCTTGTAGAGGAAGCCGAAACTCAAATAATGGTCACGACGGTGGAGAAGTCGTTGCCGCCGCATACGTACGAAAAAAAAACATTCCCTTTTGGTGTTTAGTAAATGCTTCATATAAAAATATTCCTTTTGAATAAGCGTAAAAGTCAGAGGGTTTTATACACTGTATAAAAGTAAGATGTTTATAAAACAAAATATGCCTCAATGAATGGAGATTGAGACGAAGTCCCATAAAAAGATCATTTTTTAAATAAAATAGATCTATTATGTGTATTAACTATATTTACACATAAATAAAGTATAAATACTAGATAGGAAATAATAGTATAATGACATAATTTGAAAGTAGGAGATTAAACCAAAGAATTGAAATAGGGTTAAGAAGTTCCCTTACCTCGGGTCCGAATTGACTCGATCATTATTTAATCCCCTAAATAATAAACGTGAGTTAATTTATACTTTCTTAAGAACCTTTTTCAAGTTCATTATTACTTTTTTATAACTTATTACCATGTCATGAACACTATGTAATTATTTAAGTTAATAACGGTCGTTTTAACGATCATTGGTACTTGAGTCAAAAATAAACACTTTATAATTACAGTTTTTTCATGTATCCATTATATATAGAGTTATATTAATGATTTATATATCATATATATCCAGTATATACCTGAATTTATAATATTAGATAACATTTAGAGGTAAGAAATGAAATGGACTGTTCATGGAGACGATAAGCCGTACGTACGCATGAACACTACTTTCATTTCTATTTCGTATGTTATGGAATGTAATAATAATGACATAAAGGTATATTATAATTCCATTATAATATAATATATAATATCATTTAATCCATCCTTTACACATCCCATATATGGCATTAAAGAATCAAATCACTTTGAGTGGGCAGTAGTCCGCACTTCCTAAAATGAAAATATCGCATATACCCATAATGGAAGCCATAAAGGTATGCCATAAATGAAAAATACAGAAGCTTAAGGAAAACATAAACATATTATATATCATATATAAATATAGTGACATATTAATGGCCACCTTTTAAGGTGTTAGATGAATATTGAACAATCATCGTTTCGTGAGGCAGAAATTCTCCATCCACAGAAACAGTATGTTCTTTAACCATTAGATGTAGGTGTGTGTAAATGTAGCTCGAATTATTCTTATAAAAACATCATAGTATATTGAAGATACTATATTTTTTACAAATGAAATGAATAAAAATATTTTTTGGGTTGGAGAATCAAAATAAACCAAAATAACATAAGTGAAGACATTACCTTAAAATCGGGTAACTCTCTTTGATTTGAGATTAAAGGCTTCCTTGGGAAGACTTGTGCCCAAATTGGGACTTCTAGGAGTAAGAGAGGGATGTGGAGAGACCCAATGAGCAGGGTTTGGCCGATCCAAAGGCTTGAGAGGTGTGCGTAAGGAGGTAGAGGTGGGGGCCTTTTATAAGAGGAGAGGAGGGGCACTCTTGGAAAGTTACAAAATGTTACTTTATTTTCAATTGAGTTTCGGATTTTAAAGGTCCCACATTGATGTATTTATAGGATAAGGTGATAAGGGTTAAAAATATACTCATCCAATAGGTATTTGACAAGGCTAGTACTTAGATGTTACATTATCTATTTATTTTATTTAAATCGTTAAATAATGAGGTAATCGTTGCATCATCATGATGTCATAAATAATTTAATTTATTTAATGTCTAAAAATTATGAAACAAATTACTATGATGTAGGAAATCTCTTTAGCTTTACAATTAATATTTATAGTCGAAAATATAATTTATGTAGACAAAATTAAAAATGTTTTAATCAGGTGATACATTCTTTGTTATATTTACTTTCTTTAAAAATAAAAAGATAAAAAGTCACTTTCACACAAAAGTAATTCAATGGGGTCCCCAAGTTTGGAACAAGGAATATCGTGGTTGGCCATGAGACAACCAATAGAATTAGGACACATGTTGGTGTCATTTTTTTTATTATCCTTAACCACCCGATTACTCATTAATCAAGATAATTGAAGATAATTACCATCGTTACTATTCATAATGTCCAAAAACAAGAGTATTAATTTCATAATTTGGACCTTATGATTCCAAATATGGAATCCATTTTACCATATTCCAAACATATAAATTTAAATAATTAATTTAAAAAAATAATTCCCATTGTCAAAACAAATAGCGGGTTTTTTTGGAACAATATCTATGAAAAGTTTGGCATTAGTTTAATCCAAATTACAATGTGAAATTAATACTAATGACCACCATTGGATTAAAAGGTAAAAATATGTTATAATTACACTTTAATACCAATTAAAAAGATAATCTATCCATATAATTAAATTAGATGAAAAAGCAGTTTTGATGTTAAATGCATTATTTTTCACTATTCATAAAAAATGAACATTGTCTGAAAAATACCAAAAATTTATCCAATTTAAATTTAAATGTCCCAATCATAAAGAATATGTTTATTTTGAAAAATATGTATTATAAAATTGTCACAATTTTAATTTAAAAATGGTTTTCCATCAAAAGTTATTAAAACAATCTTTTAAAAATATTAGTGTATTCTATGCTTAAGATTGGATTTATTCTCATTTTATGCCTCTAAAACACTATCTAATTTATAAATAAGTATAGATAAAAATATCTATTATTCATTACTTACTTGGGATGTTACATTTGGAATACTTCATCTTGGTAATTTTTGGTGGTTAATGTACGACCGATGGGTTGAGGAGCGGTTCTCTAAGAATTAAGCGTATTATGAGTGGGAATCTAGTGGCTCACAGTGAGGTGGGGGAGATTGGTTGTGACATGATAAACTAATAGATATCATGTTTGGGTAATTACTTTTCTATCCTATGTGGGTCATCACATAACGATCCTATGTGGGCCAGTCCATACTGATCTGTTGTGGGTCAGATCCTTTGTGGGTCAGCGCTCAGCGATCCTCTGTGGGTCAGTGCATTCTGATCCTGTGTGGCCCAGGAACAGATCCTCTAAGTAGAATAATGTAATCTATATTTACTACTATTCATCAATACTTCTATACATAAGTTATTCTTACTGTAACCTGAGTCTTTACCTTAGTGGTGTTACATTATTTGTGGTACTTTTACCTTCATGGTGTTACCTTTATGGTACTTTTACCTTCGTGGTGTTACCTTTGTTGTTCATTTACCTTCATTGTGTTACCTTCATGGTGTTACCATCATGGTGTTACCTTTTTGGCACTTTTACCTTCGTGGTGTTACCTTTTTGGTACTTTTACCTTTGTGGTGCTACCTTCGTGGTGTTACCTTATGGTACATTTACCTTCGTGGAGTTACCTTTGTGGTATTCGTCCGTCATGGATAAATTTTGAAAATAGCTTAAAGGTTGTAGAATTATGTTACATTGTGCATGAGATGAGTATATTTTGATATCTTAGGTATAAGTATGGACATATACATAAGTAGAGTTGATGATGGCTTCGTACATTGTGATTGTGGTTTTTGCTTGGTGGTTTTTTCTTGTGGAAATCTGGGAGACCTTCAGGGGTCTCGGGGTCCCTACTATGTATTTTTATACTCACCTCGGCATGGGATATTCCCATAGCTTGATGTGTCCTATGAATATGAAGGACAACATTGATCGAGGCCGAGGGAACTAGGATTGGATGGTGCTCATTGGTGGACCATTAGACGTGATGTTCCACAATGTCTACAGATCCTAACTTGTACCTACCCTTTAGGGTGTATCCTTGTTGGATGGTTCATGATATGTTTTCTCTTTTAGTTTTACTTGAAATTTTTAGTTGGGCTTGTATTCTAGCCCCTTTACATGTATTACACATTTTAATATAGTAGTTTACATCGT
Source organism: Viscum album (assembly GCA_963277665.1). Classification (NCBI taxonomy): domain Eukaryota; kingdom Viridiplantae; phylum Streptophyta; class Magnoliopsida; order Santalales; family Viscaceae; genus Viscum; species Viscum album. The sequence continues at coordinate 1,170,245,408 of OY728122.1, read as the reverse complement.
AGTTGATTCTTGTTGTACTCATAGACTGTGTGTTTGCAATAGTTTAAAGGAAATGCCTTCTCGTCATAGGGATATGACTTTATGGTGCTAGTCACCAGCCCCTGGACTATGGATGGGGAGCATTGGGCAGTTATGGCATGGGCCTTGAGGGATGGGTCATAATAAAGTGGTATCAGAATATTCGGTTCTAATTAATAAATAGGTCACTAATATTTTAAATTTAGAAATAGTTTTATGTTCAATGACTGTGGTTTTCAGTTTTGGAAATCCAGTCTTGGTGCGGTGGATAACATATCCATACGCCCGAACCCTGAATTCTGATTTCCGACTCGGTGCACAAAAACACAAATGAGTGTGTTTTGGAAAATATTTTCATTGGTTTCATTGGATTCAGCTCACCAGGTATATCTTAATGATCATGGCTGACATGTTCCTTATGATGATGCCACCACGTAGACAGCGAGATCAGATTCTCGAGAGAGTACACAATGACGGCCCGTCGAGTGATCCTATGTATATTAGTAACAGATGCTACTAGTAGACCATGTACAATGACTGAGCGTGTTGCATGAGTTTCAGCAGCAGTGGCCTCCGAAATTTCGAGGCGAGATAGCTCACCAGGCACCTGAGAAATGGCTAGAGGTTGTGCCTAGAGTTTTCTACCTAGTTTGGACACCAGCAGATCAAATGGGAATCCTAGATTCTATTCTTCACCAGTGCATTTCCATGAGGATGTTCCACATGGTGATGAAGCTTTATTATGTGGACTTTTGTCGAAGATGGTACCTTTGGGAAGTATACCAACTATATCACTGCATGTTGGTCAGTAGTTACAACTGGTCGTACCAGTAGAGGACAGATGTAGTCTTAGTTCCTTACACATGTTTTTGCATTAGACACCCCTTAGGTTCTGAGTTGAGCCCGACTCATAGGAGTATATGGACTGGCTTGAGGAGGTGGCTAAGATTCCATCTAGCCAGTGCACCATTCGATCAGATGGCGGTCCTGGTAGAGAGACTTCTTCATGGCTCAGTGGGATGATGACAGGTTTTAGATTACACTAATCTTGCGAAGAGGTTACTTTTCTATGGACAAGCTTGAGAAACATCCTCAGAGAAGGGGTCTATTTCCATAAAAAGAAAATGGTTGAGTGTTCCTAAGAGATTCTACAGCTTTAGTAGGAATACATGTCGGTAGGTGAGTATTCATTTAGTCCTACTAACCATCCCAGGTACTCGATGAATACAGTTTCGTCAGTGATTCATGGCTCGGACTTCCAAGTGAGGGGTGTTTAGGGACATTAGAGCCATCACTATTCCTCGATGCATTCTGACTTATGTTACGGTGCTAGAGAGAACCATTGTGGTTGAATTTTCTTTGTCCAAGAGGATACATCATGTGATTGTTAGTAGTTGGAAAGCAGTAATCTGAAAGCTATTTCTAAGACATGGGTGTGTTACATGTTTCGAGAAAAGAATGTTATAGGGACAACTAAATTAGTGTATAGAAGACATGGAGGTGGAGCTAGGAGAGCTGCCTGAGGTGGTATACATTTCGACATGTGGTCCCCACCAGGATCAGGGAGATACTGTAATGGGGAATGGAGTAGCTACAATAGGTGATGGGGTGGGTCCCAAGTTATCTAGAAATGATTTGAGGTATGTTCTGTGTCTACTACTAAATTTTGTATTACTTTACATTGTTACCAATCATTCCATCTTTCCAAAAATACTGTTCAAGACCTAGAGTTCATGATTTATCCGATGACATGACCCATATATCAAGAGATAATTTTGGGAGGGGAGTAAATAATAAATCTTTTGATGACAATGTCATCTGACCATTGAGGTGAGAGTTTCAGTTGAGCTTCTTGATGAAATCATCGAGGCCTTACGACATTTGTTTGTGTTAGACAGGACATCAACATTTCATACTCATATTGTCTATTTTAGGTAAAAAGGTTGTAGTATATCTACAACATGGTAATGGGGTTTTCTTTGTTTAGTGAAAAAGGAAACCCAGGAAGCACGAGATAGAATCATGCCTAGGAGGGTGTATCCAATCACTCTCGAGTCGGTCAACCTTACCCTCATGGCAGCAAGAATTTTGAGTTTTCAGTTCCCAATAATAGTGGTAGATTGTGGGGACATCTTTACAAAACATGTTTCTAGGACAACCTCCTTTAAGGGAGATGGAATTTAGATTTGGCAGAGTACTACCAGGGATTTGTACTTAAATTATCCAGGGTAGCGACACCCTTGTCAGCTTTGAGAAAGAAGGGGGATCCTTTCCTATGGATGAGGAAGTTTCATTAGATCTTTCTATAGATCAGATAGAGACTATCATGTGCCCCAAATTTAGGCTACCAGAAGAGGGAATTAGACACATAGTCTACTACAACATATCAGGGACCATATAAGGTTGTTTCCTGAATTATGAGCAGGAAACGATCACCTAAGGCTCGCGAAATCTGAGACAGCATTAGAAGAACTACACTACCCATGACCTAGAGTTGGAAGTAGTGGTCACTGCGCTGAAGATGTAACAGCACTATTTGATGGGTGAACAGTTTACTGTTTACTCTAATTACAAGAGTCATAGGTATATCTTCCCCCCAGCAGGTCTTAAACCTATGAAAAATATGATTTATAGTGTTCTACTAGGACTATGACTTTTAGATCATCTCTACCCCTAGTAATTGTAATGTGGTAGCAGATGCACTCAGCTGGAGGTCTGGTCTATAGCTACTGAGTGAGGTTTTATAGAAGATAGTTTTACTGCGGATGTCCTTCGTGGATAAAGATGGAGCAGCTTACCTCCAGTCTATGACTGTCAGTCCCCGAATTCTTCAACGCGATCGGGAGGCACAGCTTGAGGACGCTGACTGTGAGGCCCAACGTGATCAGATATCATCAAGAAAGTATACTAAAGAATTTTATTTAGGTGGGTAGCATGCTGTTAACATTAGAGGATGCATCATGGTACATGTGACTCTATGGGAGGTGGTTTTGAGAGAGTTCCATACATCCACTTTTGTGGTACATCCTGATGTGGCGAAGATTTACCGGAACCTCTGATGTCAGTACTGGTGTCCAGGTATTAAGAAGACAGTGGTAGAGTTTGTATCAAGATTCCTCACTTGTTTGCAAGTGAAGACTGTGCAGAGTAGGAATAAGTCTTATGACGACCAGAGATACTAATCCTTGGAGTTTGAGGAGGGAGGCCATGTCTTCCTACGGGTCTCACCCTGAAGAGGATTGTCAAGATTCAGTCGCGGTGGAATGATTCCCTGAGGTTCATCAGACTATAATAGATCCTTAGTAGAGTAAGTGAGGTGGGGTACCGTCTAGCTCATCCCCCACAAATGCACTGGGTGTATGAAATTTTCCACATGTTGTAGAAAAGGAAGTACGTGCATGATCCATCGCATGTCATCAACCAGGGAGAGCTAGAAATTGATGATGAGGTGAACTTTATAGAGGTTCTAGTGGATATGGAGGATCAATAGGGGCTGGTCCTTCATGGATGACCAATACTTATGATGTGTGCTCGCTGGTAGCACGGTAACCTCCAGGGGATAAATGGGAGGAGGAGGCTCAAATTTGTGGTCAGTATCCCCTTTTGTTTCCTTAGTCTTTTGTTGGGGATTTTGGGGATTAAATACCAATGGTGGGAAGAATTTAAAACCCATAATTTCCATGTAATGTTTTTTATTTTATTGAATTATTATGAGTCAATGATAATTAATGGCGCGTGATTCTAAGGTCAGGTGTGCCCGGAATGAATTTCTAAACTTTTTTTAATGGTACGTTGATTAAAATGCTAGAATCATTTTAAAACTTTTGAACTGGGGCATGGAATAAAAACATGAGAGCACCATTGAATCCATAGTTCTAGGATTATCTTAAGGAAGGTTTCATTTCTACAGTATTAGGCCAAGAGAAAAAGATAAATTTTCAACATTTAAAAGAATAATAAAATAAATTTTTAATTTTTTTTTCTCTCTTTTCTTTTCGTCCAACGGAAAACCGGCAGTGGATGTTCAAATGACGTGTGAATCCATTAAATGGATTGACTCCTCAAATCATTTGTAACAGTGTCGTTGGAATTAGGATGATTCCTATTATGTGAACCGCCATTAATTCCATGTGTGTTACTCACTCTTCTTCCTACTATTTATATAGAGCTTGGGGAAGGCTATAGGCACAGCTTCACCAAGTGACGATGTTATGATAATGTTCCATGATACCAACTACTTGGAGGATGGGACAGGTTCTGGAGAGTGGTGATGGGGCCCACCGAATCACAAACAGAATAACGACGATTGATCGGCGTCGTTGGATGCTTGTAGCGGGAATGATGAACACCAACTCTTCGTCACACGCGTATGTTCATCAACAAATCATGATGTAGGGATTTATCTCATTTTAATTTAAATAGTTTGTTGAATCCCATTCTACCATGTAGCTATCAATCTTATGCAGAGGGCACGAGCCAAACAAAGAAGTCCAAAACCCTCTACTACTTGTTTCACCAACTTGTTCCCCATGGGATTTTTTTCAGATTGGACGGATTTCAGAATAGAGGGAAAAATGTGAAGGGGGTGTCCAGAGAGGTCCGTTGGCACCTTTGGATGGAATTATGGGCCACTGGAACTTACCCGGTGACCTGTGGAAGACCACCGACACGACAATGACATGACAACACCGGCGAACAACACCGGCGATTGATGATTGCATCCGGCACCAACCAGTCACCGGGAAGGCATCACACCATCATGCACCGTTGGAGGAGGAGTCCACGGATTTACAACCGCAGTGGTCGACCAGGGCCCTAGGCATCATCCGGCCATAGAGGCCGCGCGACGCGCCGTCTCGTGCCCCTGGAGGAGGCTGTGGCGGTGGAGAGACCTTCCCACCTCTGGGCCATGTGGCAACCGTGTGGCACCCCTTGGCACCTCTACATCACAAATTTAATGAATACGGAAGTTTGCGTAAACATTGGGGCGTTGCTCCCCCCCCCCCCCCCCCCCGCGCTAGTTAGGGTAGACCGCAGCCAGCGGGCCATGCCCCCCACAGGTCGGGCCGCGTGAGCCCAGTGGGACGCGCCCCACCGAATATCCAGCCGCGTGAGCCCAGTGGGAGGCTCCCTTGGTGGGAAAGGCCACATGAGACCAGTGGGACACACCCCTATGTGGGTTGGGCAGTGCCGGTCCATTTAGACACACCCTATGCGGGTCGGGACATTCCATCTACCGCCTAGGACATGCCCCCCTTGTAGGACAAGCCACACCCCTTATAGGTCTGGATGGACTGTGGACCAGCCTGGGTGGGGCAGACCTAGACAGGGTTGGTCTGGGTCGGACTGGACCTGGACCATACTAGGCCCAATTTCATTTAAAGAACCATAACATGAAATATGGGCATTTGTTTGATGAACTGTCTATGGCACTGGGACCCTTGGAGTGAGATGGTCCTTTTTGAAAAATCCACATCAGTTTGAGAGAATGTTGGATTATGTACTGGTTGGATCAGACTCGAATCCAATCGGGCCCTCGGAACAAAAACACTTATAAGTCATAGACTGGGCGTCTGATTGGCGTATCGTCTATCGCATTGGAACACTTACGACATGGTAGTCCTTTGGGATAATGCTTCATGGAAATTTTTGGTAGTTGAGGTATGGCTGATGTCTTGAGGAATGGTTCTACTGGAATCAAGAGTATTATGAGTGGGAATCTAGTGTATTTTAGTGAGGCAGAGGAGATTAGATGTGATGTGAAGAATGAATAGCAATCCTATATGGGACAATACCTATCGATCTTGTGTGGGTCTAACCTCCTGGATCCTATGTGGGTCAGCTCATACCAATCGTGTGTGGGTCAGATTCTCTGTGGGTCAGCGCTTAGTGATTCTATGTGGGTCAGCGCATACAAATCCTGTGTGGGTTAGCAGCAGTGCCTCTTGACAGAATAATATGATCTAGATTTTTGATTAATCATCTATACTTCAATACTTATGTCATTCCTAGTGTGAGTTGAGTCTTTACCTTCACGGTGTTGCCTCTGTGGTACTTTTACCTTAGTGGTGTAACCTTCATGGTAATTTTACCATCATGTTGTTACCTTTGTGGTACTTCTACCTTCATTGTGTTACCTTCGTGGTGTTACCTTTGTGGTACTTTTACCTTTATGGTGTTACCATTGTGGTACTTTTACCTTCAAAGTGTTACCTTTGGGGTGTTACCTTGTGGTACATTTACCTTCACAGTTTTACCTTTATGGTATTCATCATTCGTGGATCATTTTTGAAAATGGCTTAAATTTTAGAGCATTATTTTTCCTCATGTATGAGAAGAGTATATTTTTATAACGTAGGTAAATATGTGGGAATATACATAATTAGAGTTGATGACTCCTTCATGTTTTGTGATTTAGGTCATTCTATGTGGTTTTTCCTTGTGGAACTCTGGGAGACATTCGGTGGTCTTGTGGTCCCTACTGATTATTTCTATACTCATTCTTGTATGGCCTATGCCTGCACCTTGTTGTGTCTTGTGCGGACGACAGACAGTGCTGATCGAGGATGAGGGTTCCAGGACTGGACAGTGCTGAGATGTAGACCATTTGACTTGACATGATGTATTTTCTATAGATCATGAGTTGTACCATCCATTCCGGTAGGATCCATGGTGGATGTTCTAGGAGTTTTTTTTCTTTTCAGTTGTACTTGTACTTTTCAGGTGGTCTTTTATTCCGACCTCTTTACTTTTAGTACAATTTTTACTATAGCAGTTTACTTTTTTTTCTTCTTATTGTACTCTTAGATTCAATGTTTCTACAGGTTTAATGGAAATACCTTCCTGTAATAGGGATATTCCTTTCCTGTGCTAGTCGCCAGCCCCTGGCCTATGGAAGGTGGGTTTGGGGTAGTCAGAGCATGGGCTCCGGGGGATTGTTCATGACATATATATCAATTAAAAATATGTACAGTTGAAATATTTTATATCAGATAATAAATATAAACTGGTAACAAATTATAATGAGTTATAGACCAAAGTATATCCATTCAGATGGAATCGATTCCTTGATACAAATTGATAATCCCAATGGTACTACCAAAAGATACCTAGGGGCGATTCATGAGTGAACTAATTATTTTACCAAATACTAAATAAAATTATTATTCTCTAAACACTATTTATTTTGAAACTCTAATAGTCGTTAATATTGAGTTATAATTCTTTTTCATTTATTTTAGATTACACATATATACTATATTGTCAATGTAAAAAAACATGACAAATGTTTTTAACAATGTTTTTTCTCAAGTTGAGAATACACATTTCTAGAACCAGTTTTTATCCCAAAAATAGTTTATCCCATTTTAATATTCTTATACGTACAAGTGGATATTGGGTTTTTAAAAATTTGTTAATGGATCCCCCATAATATTTTATATTCTAGGGTTTTGACCCTGGAAGCTCCAAATTTTGGTGAATTCTACATTAATTCAGGATAAAACATAGACAATATATTGTGGAATTCTAGAAACTACATCGCATATTGGTTGGTCAAAATGTAGATTTTTGAACATTATCACACTAGTTATAGGGATGCGGAATAATATGATTTAGAGTTTTCTCTATAGTTAAGGTTTTTAGGATGGAATTGAGTTCTATAATGAATGTGGGGGACCAAAATTCAAGGATCTCCACAATAAAAAATGTTGGTGATATCTATAATTCCCATATAATTGGATCTTTCTATGATGTCTTAATTGTTTAAACCACAAAAAATGTATTTTGAGACACTAGGCCTTCAGGTAATGTAACATAATTAAATAATTATGATTTATCATGTCATTTCTTATGGAGATGGATGATGCATTCCCATAGGGGTGTCGTGGTTTGTAATTTTTTGGTTATGTGATAATCTCAACTATTAATATTACATTTGTGAGGATATTATCAATTTTTCAATAGTGAACCACACTAGATCCCACAAATTCTCTTTATGTTGGAATCAAACTAGCTATTCTATTCAAAACATAAACCATTTCATATAGATCATTATTTTCATTCTATGTATGATGAAACACTCACTAAGATAATTTCATCCCTCAAATGAGAAACCCATCACAATCTAAATAATCTTTAGAATAACCTAATATAGCTCATTATTTTAAAATGTCATTTCTTCTATCTCAAGTAGCATATTCTCATAAGCTACTCTCAAATTCAATTTTATTATCTCAAATATAGAATTCTAATCTCAAGAGACTATTAATTTTTTTATTACTACCACCTCATCCACAAGTAATTCTACTTCTATTTATTCTAATAACCTTTGAATGACTGACTATTTTGTTTTTTATATAGATAAAACAACAAAATATTTATACATGTCTCTTTCTTCTTCCGTTATTTTTTCATATAAAATCTACTATTTTTTGTTGATAACTAGTTTATATTTTCATCATTTCACTTTCATTGAGAGAATAGTTCTCTCAAATTCAAGTATTTTTTTACTTATTGGATATTTATATTTACACTCTCATATCACTCAAATATTATTTTTCATAGTTCAAGAGATTGGTTATTCTCTTCGAAAATATAGTCACACTGAGTTCAAAACAACATTTAATCGTGATGTTATTTTACTCATCCTCAAAATAATTATTTCTCATTGGGTTTCACTGAATATGTCCAATAATTGTTCAAAATATGAAAATCGAAGTGTGAAATAATATCTCAATTTCAATCAAAAATTACTAAGTTAAAAATTCCCAAATTTTGTTTTCCATCATATTATAGTGCATTTATCAATGAATTATAAATAAAATTATATTACATGATTTAAAAATAGTGATTAAAATTTAATTTTTTATTATTTCTTATTTCTAAAACTCAAACAAATATATATTATCCATATTAAATAGGCTTGGTTGTTTTTCATCAATCATAAAATATTCTATTAAATTTATAAATTTATAATTATTTGAAGAATATATAAAAAAAAGTTAGGTGAAATTTGTCTTCAACATATTCTGTATTTATGTCCCAGTCCTGAAACATTTTATATAATCTAGATGAATTTATGTATAATAGAAATTTATTATACCATACAACTCTTCTATAAATAACACACCTTGAAAAAAAACTATTTACTAATACTTATGATTTTAGAGAATGAAACATGTATAATATGTTTTAATTTTTTTGTGCAAAATATTAACCTTTGGAAGTACCTCATTATAGTCATGGGTAAATTTACATACTTTAAACTCACCTTGACCATTAAAAACACCAAATTTTCCTGGTTCTCATTGATATAGACTTAAATTTACCACCGTATGATTTAATATATTTCCATCTATGATATTCTTGAAAACCAATTAGATTAATTAGAAATACCATCCAAATTATTTTATAAATTCTTTTATTAAAAAAAATTAACTAATCATCATAATTATTATGATATGAATTCATAGCTCAAGAATCATCACTTGAAACTTAGAAAATAAATAATAACTCTAGAAACTCAATTTCAAAAGATATAAATACTTTCAAACATCTATTACTTTTATATGTTTATCTAAAATTTAAGATTAAATTCCCAAAAATCTCTGATTCCAAAATCATGTATAATCACAATTTCATGAAATTAAAAACACAGTTTTACTTCATTAGAATAATAATAACATATTACTTATTTGGAAATAAAATCAGTAAACAATATATATTCATCTACAAAAATACACAATATCACTAAGAATTAATGCTTATGTATATATATGATCGTGGTTATAAAGAGGGGTTTAATTATTATATATAAACAATATCTACACATAGATTAGTATCATGTTTACATAGACACATATTGATGGTTAGATAGTACTATATTATATTTACATAACTCATGGAATGTCAATTATGCAAAAAAGGATTCAGGATTATATGGAAAGATGATTCTTACACTAAGGAAAAATAATATTTTCAAATGAATGGATAATGATTATATAGGATAGTATAATTTCATTGTCCACTAAACAACACATGATGATGGTTACAAATCCAATATAATTATTATTACATGACATATAGACTTATCATATTTTTATATTACCCTCAGAATCTATAAATCCATCATTAAACAAACTATATCAATCACAATACTTTATAAAATGGATATTAGTAGAAATAGTTGATTGAATCCATGTGTAAAAATCCAAGGATGGTTCCTCTAAATTTTTATTTTTCATCAAAACACATTGAACTTATTTAGCACTTATAAAATACATCTTATAAAGGATATCCAACTTAAGATCAGTTTCTAGATCCTCCTCGATCAATTCAAGTCAAATTTAACTAGTTTAGATAATGTATTACTATCAGGAAAACTATTAATTGGTATAATGTCTCACCCAATAATCATCATAGGTATATAGTATTCAAATTTAATATACCATGTATGATATTCATGGGAATAATAGCTTCACATACACCCTTATATATATTATGGAATCACCTTAACCCTTATTCATTATATTTATACTCAATCAATAACCCATGTTATCATCTTTTTATAATTATATTGAAAATTAAAATAATTCAAATTGAAAAAACATGACATCAACCATATGTAATTTCAATGATAATGAAAATTGATGTTTATTAATGAATTAATATTGGAAAAATATTATTTTTCATGGTAAAAACAGTAAATAAAATTTTAATGGGATTTGTTATTCACATTATGCAATGAATGAATTGGAAAATTTGGATGGTCGGTCGAGATAGATTTTCCAATATTTTAGAATTAAATAGAGTGGTGTATTGAAAAAAAATATAAAATAAAAAATACTTTCAATGAATAATATTTTAGAATATATTTACTATTAATGAGGTTCATAACCTTACTAAATATCATATTACATTATAATAGTATGAAACATATGAATAAATCAAAAAATACTATAAAAAAATTACATTATATATGTATTATATTATAAATAAAATACAGTGAAATAAAAAAAGTACATATATCTAAAAATATTTTTCGGATAAAATATAACATGTCATATAGTTCACTATTAGTTTCATATGCATGTTCTTAATATATATATTTTCTTTTATTTATATCCAATGTTTTCTGTGAATCATAACATGAATCATGGAATCCCAAATTGAGGGCAAGACATACTAACATTTATACCTATGAAATAATCAATAAATTATTGTATTATAATATGATTAAATTAATGAATAACAAAAAATTATATATTTTTATCTCTTGTAATGTTAATAAAATTTAAATTTATTCAAATAAAGAAGGGGAAAAATGTATAAAATATTTCTAAAAATAAAAACATAGAAAAATGATCTATTGTCTCTCTAGTTCATAAATTCAATATAGTTACTAGAAACATAATTATAACCACTTGATTATTTCATTTTAAAATCTAATAAAAATATATTCTAGTAGGGTTTGATAGAAAAACAATCCACCATGACTTTAATGTATTAGTATGAATAAAAAAATCTCGAATTTTCTTTTGAAAAAACATCTGTTATAGGGATTTAGAAATTTATATATCCAATTATGATATTTTTATAATTTAATAATTAATTTTTTTATCATGTATTTATTCAGAAAAATTCATTTTTATCTTATATATGATTGAAAATTATAGTATTCCTTTAATCTCCATTTTTTTTAATATATCCCTATTTTAAATTAAATAAACTTTTATCTTCAATATAAAAATAATATCATTAATATAAAATACCCAATATTTAATATGTATTTTGTTTGGTATGTTTTATTGTAAAATTTATATATTTTTATAAATAATTAAAATAATCATTGATTATAAGAAATTGTAAAATAGTATTGTCAATTGTGGTTGATCCACAAAGGATTCAAATGTTCTTATTTAGATAATGGCCCATCAATATACACATTTTTTTATTAGGAAAATCAATATGAAGATAAAGTATAACATTTCATTATATTATTACAAAAGATATAAAGAATTGTCTTTTTATGAAAATGAAGAGTAAGGATAAGGTATAAATCCCCATATCAACCCCCACCCAAATAATTTCTCAACTATACTTTTCAAAAAAATCATGTGGAACACATGTCTATTAATTAGTTATATATAATTCTCAATCACCATTTTATAATAATCCGCCATTTTAATTCTAAAAATATTGACAACATTGTGGGATAAATATAGAATAATATGGACTTAATTAATGAAATGAGTATAAACATATTTTAAAAACTAATTATTTCCAATATTAACAAGGATGTAATGATTTAAAATCATGATTTATGTTTTAATAGTCCCATAATAGATATAACAATGATTCCATTGTGCGTGTCTGGATATTGATATTGTCTTATCTAATATGACCATCATGATGTGGGTGATTAGGAAAAAAATATTAAAAGACCATTTATAAATTTTTTTTATTAATTAAAGAAATCAGAGTTAAAAACTGATTACATATGGGAAAAGGTAATTTTTGTAAAAAATATATATATTGATAAAAATGTTCTATGAAATATGTTGGGAAATGAGTGTTGGTTAATGATATTAAGTATAAGTTAATAAAAACTTATTAATTTTGTAAAAACAATTTAATTTAAATATTTGACTATGATATGGATGCAATTAATCGATATATTGATTAAAAACATTGAATTATTGTTGGTAAATAATTCAATTTCACTCTCATGACATTTTTATACTATGGTAATGATATTAAATATAAACTAAAATGGTATACAATTTAATGTAAAATAGACAAATAATACTAAACTAAAACTCATAAATAAGAGGATATATAAAATGTTTAATATGTTTATGATAATAAATTATTAGGTCCTATTTCATTCACAAACTACACATTTATATCCCTTAAACCACATTAATTTTAAGTTTAATGGGATAAAGAAATGAATTACAATATCTAGTCAGCATTGAGTAAAAATATTACCTATTTTAGAGTGAATTTCCAAAAAACTTATCCCTTGAAATTATTTGTTCAAAGATCTATAGAAGATATTATATTACACCTAGAACATTGTTGATTATAGAACAACATAATGAAATCCATTTTATATTAAATATAATTTACTATATATCAATAAAATGAATGTTTCTCTCCAAATATCTTCATTAATAATGTTCTCAAAATATGAGACTATAGATAAAATTGAACACATAGTTTCTTTTTTAAAATTATAAATTGATATAAATAGTTCAATATAAATCACAATGTATTATAATGAGAATAAACAATTTGTAGAATAATAATAATTTATTTTTGAAAGGGATAGGGTGGATTTTTAATTTGGGGTGTCATTTTGTATGATATATCATTCACTTTTGTATGATTCCACGAATATCAATTATGTCTCTATATAATCTATATGATTGATCCTTTAAATAAACTCTATATATATACTTCCATTTATCTTAATCAATACGTATCATATCCATATATTTTATTTGGATCTGTGATCCTTACCATGGTTAAAATAATGTTTTCTCAAGATTTTGCATAGAGTTAAAAAGTGACTATATAGAAACATTGATATTGGTGGTTTTGTGGGGATACTCAAATTAGCACATACTATATGAAATTTTCCATTTATGTTTTATGTTTCATCGATTATTATTATAAATTATTATTTTAACATATAAAATAATATCCAAAAAATAATGTTTATCCCAAAATATCACCACTTTATTATAAATTAGCCATAAATATTTCCTTATATTTTTCAGAATTATATACCTATTAATGGACATAGGATAATTTTATTTGTCCTAAACAATTATTCACTAATATTTTTCATAAAAAATTTACCATTTCAACAATTTGATTTGTAGTTGCATATTGAGGATGATATTGTTTATTCCTTCAATGATTCAAAATTATTATTCTATTATATTATGTCATATGTGGATGAAATAAAACATTATTTTCTATTTACCCTATCATATACTTCCATTAAGATCCACAAATAAGATAAATAGTCATGTTATGTATTAATAATAGTTATTTTCCCCTTCAAATATAGTCATATATCCATGAATTTCATACATTTGTCAGTACAATATTGCATTCTTCTACAATTTCAAAATTAGAAGTTATCTATGGAATTTTTTCCATTTTAAATTTAAATTTTTAACAATTATTTAAATTGTAATTCAATAAAAAAATAATATTTATATTTGGGTTAAAATTATTAGTTCATTGTGATCAATAAAACACAACATTTTAGATAACCAGTATTTTGGTTTCTAGATGATGAAAAAAAATCTCCCACTTTGTAAAGACTCTAAGGAATTATATAGTAATGAATAAAAATGACTTAAAATAAATTTATACTAACTAGTGATCATTACAAACATCAAATATAATGTACTGGAAAAAATTAGAAACTGTAGGTTGAATCATTAATTTCCCCTTATTAATTATTACAACACATTATATAATAATTTGAACTACTGATATTGAATTTTCTTTATGTATTCATGTGAGAATTTAAATATTTTATGAATCCAATAATAAGAAATTTCATCTCCTTTTTATGATTGGTATTTGGTTTCAAAAAAACATCCCATTTGTTATAACCAATAAGAGAAGGTCAAGCTACTAACTCAACCATTAACACACACTCCCACATAATTACATAAATGTACTAGAAATTATAATATGATATTTTAATGGGAAAATTAAAAATAAACCCTCCCTGGAGAAAATAAATGGGTATTTATTTCTTTCTATAGATAATGTTGTTGTACAAAATTTTAAAGTGCCAATAGAACATTTTTTAAAATTTATTATGATAAAAATAGAAAATAAATTCATTTTTATTTGAAATGACTTATTTATATAAAATTCAAATGTATAATTTATTAATACATAAAATTCGATCATGAATGTAAAAAAAAAAAATTATTGGAATGGAATTTAATAATTGAAAATTATGTAATCAAAAAAATTTAAGAGTGTTTTAATTAATTCTTATTTTTACTTATTATGTAGATATTGGAAAATTTCTTCATTATATTTATTGACAGATTCATACCTAATTGACATTTTGAGTTGATTTTATGTAAATTTAAAGTTTATTGTTAGAATTAATATGTTTTATTTTCTATATTCTATTTTTAATTTGGAATGTATGAAAATTTAGAATACGTGTAACAGTCTTTTATCATTTGGTTCAATAATATTCCCAAGAATTATTCATACAAGTATAACAAATTATTGAAAAAAAATCGTGTATATTGAAGTATTATTATATACATTTATATCAATTAATTTTGTTACATATAAAAAATAGGTTTTTGTAATATGTTGTTTTTAGGTGTAGAATCTATGGATAAATATTTATAAAAATACAAGATGAAAAAAATTTTAAAAAATAATTCTTTTCAATCTTCTAATTTATCTCCAATCCAAAATGTCCTACAAATTTTTATTTCTCACCATTAATTATATAGTTATCATTAATTTTTTCATCACATTTTTCAATATTTTTCAGATCCTCAAAATATATGTGATAAAATTATTAGTAATATGGTTTTTTGGGAAGTCTAATTTTTTCAGTTTCTCAATAGATCACCTTCTTCCATAGAGGGACCTGAGAATGATCTTTTCTACCAACATTAATAATACATAAAAATATACAATGATTATATTTTATGTTGTTCACTTCCAAAATTCAATATTTATTTAAATGAATTTATATGATAATATAACGAATAATTGAATATTCCAAAAGATTAAAGATATGAAGAATTCCCATTTCTATTTGGAAACAATTATGATGGATACGATATTTCTAAAAGTTGTAGAGATAATAAGGGTCCTATAAATATTTTTTTATTATTATCTAGAATCAATAATATCTCATGATATGAGATTTTTTTTGATATTGGGGTTATTCTATTTATTATATAAAAATATAATAATTCAAGTGAAAATATCATCAATAAATATAAAAAATGAAACTAAAAAATTACTACATAATTTAATTAAACCATCTGAGATCTAAAATTCTAACATCAATATTACATACACTACTATTTAAAAACATCACATATCCAGTGACTAACCATACTAGTTATAGTTGACCTTTTTCTTGGGGTCTCAAAATATCTCCATATTCTAGATCATAACTATGTCTCTAGAGTACTAAATCTACTTCTAGAAATTGATGTGGAAGTTTTTTTGTAATTATTTGAGATGGTGATGAATGTTTCAATTATTACTCACCATTAATTTTTTTATTTTTTAACAGTGTTGTGCGTTTTTATTAGTGTAGTGTTTCAACTGGGGATCTACTGGGTCATTCTACACATTGGGATCACCTATACTAGTGGCACAAATGATGGTTTGTACTATGGAGTTTTGGTTGTATTCTTGTTTCAAAATTTTAGTATCATATCCATGAATTGGAATTATTGTTATGGAATTAATTTCTCTTATATAAATTTTATCATTTGGGTGATTTATTTTGTATTGATTATTTAATTTTATATTAGGGTTTCTATTAGAGAAGGTGTCCATGGATGGTTTTATTAGTGGCGGTGGAGTGTTAAAAATACTTTGTTATCCAATGATAGAAATGTTGAAATGTGATATTGAGGATATTTTTGGAGTTCAATTTCCATGATATGTTTTAAGTGACATAACCAAATGGGAACCAGCTAGGATGGTAGTAGGCTGACTATTCCACCTCAATCCCACTGATGTTAGTATTTGGTTGGTTACTATAACTAACATGTAATAACATACAATGGTGTATTTTTCCTTTATCATAATGTAATAAATATAAATTCCAAATATTAAATATATACCACTTACCAAAAATAGTACATAAACAAATAATTCATCTATGTAATGATTTATTGAATAATTTAATAGTTATCCAACATAAATCCCAAAGAAAAATACTTATATATATACAATACAGAAGATAATTTCCCTTTTTATAATTTATTTAAACAAGGGAATATAACCTCATCCCTCTATGAAATCTTCATAAGATAATGGTTATAGAAATAATATCCATCAAAGACCCCCAATCACCAAAATCATCTATTATAAATAAACTACTCCCAGTCCACATCCACCCATGCCATCACCAAACTACAAGATTTCAATACAAGTACATCTTGTGTGGGAATAGGTCCTATACAAGAGTGAACACAATAATAACATGTATGATTTCTCAAAAAACCAAATATTTTATTACACACCATATCCTATTGATTCTGTACAATTAGAGAGAATCATAAAAGATGGAAATCCAAGTTTTTTATAGATAGGTAAAATAGGTCCTAAAGAAAGTACCATCAATATTATATCATTCCTAAAAAAGAACATATATCTCAAGGAAATATAGTTAATCATAAAATATATATATATATATATTATTTTGTTTAATTAAATGATATACATCAAATATATATTTCATACGTGATGGTTGTTATGCTAATATACTTACAAAAATAGCACTATAAAACCTTAATTATTTCCTTCTTTCATTGTTGTCTTAATTGGTGGGAACCTAATCCATAATATTTTTTGATGTTAATTAATGGGAGTACCAAACATTAATGAAGGTTGACCTATAAACTAACTCATGGAGGAAACATAGTCCTAGGTTTTTGGCGGAGTAATATTCCATCATATAACAGAGTTCCAACTTTAACTATAGTATTGGGGACCCTATCATCTATATGATTAATAGGGGATAAACCCCATCCCAATATAGAATAATAACCCCTTTTAAATGGATTTCTTGAAATAATAGAGAATCAATGAGTACCCAAATCATTGATGTATATAGTGGAACCATTCCCTTTCATCAATATTCCAATAGGGGGTTACAGATCACATGTTCATAGTAAACACTTCTCCCAAAACAATAGATGACCTATAAGAGGACCTGATTATCAAAATACAAAAATATCAATTTATGTTTTAAAAAAATATAATATTATCGCAACACTTTATATGTTATTATTCAAAGAATAGACTTTTTTCTAGTCCAATTATGAGACTCATGAATGATGTTACAAATACTCTAAAACTTCCTATTATATAGAATATACTTCTATATATATAGTATATAAGCCTAAATTGAGTTGATATCATGTTCCTTTTTTAATATGGATCCAAATAGTCTTAGATTTACCTTTATGCTACATGATGTGTGTGATATACAATATACTCATTCATGTATCCTATATACATGAGGTTATTATGCCACAATATAAATGACATATTATCAAATGAAAAAAAAATCGATGCATTATGGTTTGTATGATTGTAGATTCAACACTTGAGTTTTTTTCTTAAATTTATACATGAATTGTAACAGTTCATTCACTGTTTTTTGGTTTGATTAATTGATCAAATATACTCAGGTACACACCAAGTCATGTGTACCACTTAACATAGTGAGTGAATGGATGTCACCAAATGTGTGAAATTTATAAATTGAGGAAACCATAGAGATATATATAAAAACCCTAAACACAGTGTTTTTTAGATATTGCAAGTTGTTTTGTCATGTTTTATTCTATATAATAATTTATCTATACTTTCATTAATATCAAAAAAATTTTCACCAGAAATAATTGATGATATTTATTGATGTAAAGCCTCATGTAATATTTACAAACTAAAGAAACATTAGAGATATATTTAAAAACCATATGTAGTGTTTTTTATATACTATAGGTTTTTTATTAATGTTTTATTCTATGTAAATCCTTATCTACATTTTCACTAATATCAATACCATTTTCAACACAAATAATAGATGATAATCTTTTTGATTCATTCTTGAACCAGTGGTATTCCACTAGAGGTTTTCCCTGAAACCCCTCCCTATAAATGTTGATATTAGAATTATTATTCATTAAAAAAAATTTTATCCCTATATATAAATTATTCCCATGACATTTCTATTATGGATTAGATATTTCCATACATGAGACGGAGGGAAATTACAATGCCTCCAATTACAACAGGTACTTATATTTTTCTAGTTTTGGTTTGATACTTCCAAATTAATATCAACCATAAAATCAACAATCATAAACATACAATCATCTCTATATAATCTCAATAAAACCAATAGATAATTATGGAAATAGTGGAGATCAGTATTTAATGTAAGGGATGAATAACTGTAAAAATAGAATAGTAGTGGTCGGTGAGAGTCTAGTTACTTGAACTATGGTAATGAATTATTTATTATCAAATATGTAAGGTGTGATATTATATTTTGAGAAAATAAGAGTATAATCATGGTCATTATTATACAATAAAAATATAAAAGATAATTTGATTGAGAAGACAAAATGGAAAATAATGGTGATCCGTATTTTTGGGGACTCCTAATTATCATCCAAATATGTCTCTTCTCCCAACTCGTCATCATTCATTATAACTTGTCATGAATACTCTCAAATAATAATAAAAGTAATTTTATGAACATTTACTCTCCCAATAACACAATTATATATAAATACAACACCAGGTCAGAAACATATTTTATTTTGAATGATGATGAGATTAAAATAATAGGATCCCTTCAAGATAGTGATATATTCAGTGATTCAATTAATTTAGAATCACCACATGAATCCATCCTTGATCTTTGAAATTATAGTTACATCTCCATTTCCAAATGATTTTATTATTCTCTTCCCTAACCTTTAATATGGGATTTCTATTACAAAATTAATCTAATCATGAGTGGAGGGATACAGAAAAAAAAAATTTATCTTGAAATTAAGCGAAGATGATAAAATCAAGAAATTACCAAAACACGTTTGTCTAGGGGTCCACTAAAGTAAAATTAATATTATAAATCTCTAAAGTCAAATGATTAATGATTGAATAGAAAAATGACATCAGAATATCTATTTATGGAAACTAATGTAACGAACAAATTCTCACATAAAAAGAATAATTTTTTATTTAATATAATTTTTTTGAATGTCAATTAAAACATGACTAGATAAAAAAATAATTTAAATTTAGTCTATTTGAAAAAATAATCTCCCATGATTAGAATAATATGATACTTTTTAAAATAGAGAAGGTGATGTTTTAATTCTCACATTTTTAGGGGCACGATACTATATAACAAGAAAATGTTTTATGTCCCACCATTGTAATAATCACGTCTCTACACCGTCAACTATAAATTAAATTATTAGGTTAATTAATTTCATCTTTAGTGGGGTACTATTTTGAATTTATGAACTCAATGTATGTAGTAAGGGATTACATATTTGGTAATGTATACTCATAATACTATATGAAACGCTGGTTCAATATAAGATATGATAAATTTGAAAAATACACTATAGATGTTATATAGTATTAAATTAGTTTGGGTACAGTAGTAAGGAATTTTAAATTTGTTAATTTTCACCTTAATTTGGATTCCAGGCCATCTATTATTCATTGCAGCCAATATGTCACATGTCCACAATGATATTGGGCCTCTTAGCCACAGGGTCGCAATGCGACTAGGCCTCCAGCACAATGGAAATCTAATCCACGATGTCCAAAGCACCAAAATGATTGGTAGTTTTACTACACTAGTTAATCCCCGTGATGATGGAGTAAAATACTAGTATTCACCATAAGGATAGATCTAATCACATTAATGTTGATAGCCAAGGTAAAAACACCATCGATTTTTGCATCTTTGCCACTCTACATGGGTAGATGTCAATCCCACTGCATCACCATGTGTAAGTATAGTAACCCAAAATGAAAATTTTAAATATATGTATGATTTAGTGTTATTTGACTTCTTGGGTTTTTAAAATTAAACACTATTATAAATATCAAAAAAAAGATACACCACATCAAGCTTAAACAAATAACCAATTATTATTATTCAAATGTGACTGTAAACCACCTAGCCATTATAATTGACTCAAGGAATAACATTAAATTAATTCATAAAATATAGCCTCATTTTTTATTAAATGACTTAATTTTTAATATTGATTACAAATAAAAATTAAAACCATTTGAATATAAAAATATTGTTTAAAAAACAATTTTTATGCTTACAATAGACTTTTATGTTAATAAATTATTTTAATAACTATTAGTAAATTATATTAAAGAAATATATATTTTATATATTCATTAAATTATTTTTAAATTATCACAATTTTTTTTATTGGCTTAAAATAATATTAAATCCAATTTTAAACATAAAAAACTATATGTTCAAAAATGTAATTATCTACCATTTATCGAAGAACCGGTATTAAAACAAAATTTTGACAATTTTATAAATTTTATTTGAACCAATATAATTAATTTTTTAAATATTAATATCAAAATTATCTTCTAGTGATGTTTTGGTACTTTTTGAAGAATTTTATTGTTTTTATGAGTAGTAAAAAATACAGAATTTTAATTCAAAAATTCATTTTCATCTAATTTACTATAATAGTTGAATAATATTATAATTTTATAAAAGTAAAAAAAAAATCAATTATACATTAATAAATCTAATTTTGGCCATTTTATTAAATTTCGCAACCAAATTGGATACAAATAAATTTCATACATTTGAACATTTCAATATAAAATACTTTTTTCATCAATCTATCTAGGATATAAAATTTAAGTAAAATTATTAAAATTATTTGAATTTAATTCGGTAAAATGGAGTAAATATTTTGAATAATATGGTCTAGATTATTTAGTATGGTCATTTTCATTTTTCGGAATAAAAATCTATTGTTTAAAATAACTATTAACCATGGTAGAGGAAAAAGGCAATTGTTTAATGTTAAAATGCTATAGGATTAAAATACAAAATGAAATATAATGGTTGGATGAGATATTTATTGAAACTAAAAAATCCTATAAAATTCTAATTTTCTTCCAAATTCATGGAAATCAATTCCACCAAAATATTGTTGGATTTGATTATAAAATAATCCTAATTTAATTACTTAATCCCACTCATTCTCATGTATAATTAACGCTACTCACTTCCCTAATCACCTAAAGTTTTTAATATACTAAAATATCATACCAAACCACTAATAATAACTCTAGAAATGTCATATTCTTACATGAATCAACAAAATATAAAATCTGTGGTCCTCAAGGTCTCTCAAGGAGTTGATATTCAAGATGTAATTTTCTCAAAATACCTCACTGAATTTCTTTCCAACTAATATTTTCACCCCAACTCATTTATAAATTAAAGAATGATAATTCTAGAATAATGTATTTATATTATTTTTATTTTTATAATGAATATTTAATATGAATTTCACTTAACATATCCTCTTATTAAAATAAATGAAACTATTGTCCATGTTATTCTGGTCAATCGCCTCTATGAATAATGAATTTATTTTTTTCCAATACCTCCTTCATAGCTTTTCATAAAACTATTTTTCAATTTAAATAAATTTTAATTAGAATAATATAAGATATTTAAAATTTTATGACTAATATATAGAAATAATATTAAATAAAATGAAACTAGTTTATTATGTTTGAAAAAACATCCAAATTCAATTAATTATTTATCATAACATTTTCATCAAATGAATCATTAACATGTTAGAAAACAAAATGTTAGTTTGGACCCTTTATATTAACGATGTAAAATATTACCTTTTAATTCATCTTCTAGAGTATTATTATCACATTACATGAACTTCCATAATTATAATCAAGAGAACCGATCATGAAACTATGCAATAAAAGCACCCAAAACAGTGAAAATATGATAAAATTATTAATAAATGGGTCAAAATATGTTATAAAATCATCATATAAAGTTTTATAAACATTAATATTGTTTTAATTCATATAAAATTCATTAAAATAATATAAATGAGGTTAATTTATGCTCTATTAATGAGAATCATTAGGTAAGGTATTTCATTAACTCAATTTTCTTTCACTGGTTTGTATGTCTACTTAATTGATTATATTCTTCAAATATTATGTGTGGAATACAATATTTATTTATTTTTTGTCATATTAACACTTCTATTTGTATGGATACAATTTTGATACACATAATCACCCCAATGATTAATTCTATGTTAAATGATATGATCTTTTACGGGTTTCTAATCCCACTTTTACTATTAAGAGATATATGCATTATTCATAATATATTTATTTATTAAGGTGAATATAACTCAAATTTATATTTCATATCATATATATAAATTTATTGATGGTATTTAAGGTTCCGTTGTATATCTATTTCTTTTATGGGACACACAATTCGACTAATTACAAAGCGTAAGGTATTTCTTAACACAATTTTCATTCATTGGGTAATACATCTACTTATTTGATTATATTATGCAAGGATTATATTTGGAATCCACTATTTTTTATTTATTTAATATTTCCCCTTATATTTGTTTGGAAATACTTTTTTACACTTAATTATTACATTTGTTAATTCTTAAATCAATTATACAAACATTGTATGTGTTTCTCATCCCACTCATAGATTTGTGAGTTAAATGAATTAATAACTAGTTATTTCTTTTGTGTGGTGAATATAATACCGTTGGATATATCATATCAGTAATATAATTTTATTTATTCTATTTACTATGTCAGTTCATAAATATTACTTTTATGATATATATTATTCAACTATTTACAGTCTGTAAGGGAATTCTAAACCGATTTTTCATTCCTTGGGTTCATCTTCAATATCATTAATAATATATTTATATTAATATTTTTCAAATGAATTATGATTTTATAATTTTTTATATATACTTTTTTATTTTTATTTAATGTAGATACACATAATTAATTCATTTTATTAATTATTACTTAAATGATATTATATTTACTAGAAACTTTTTAACTAAGAACATCATTTTAAATGTTTTAAAAATTTAATTAGAAAATATTTCCACTTCATGTACATGTTTTTAAAATTATTTCTATAAATGTTCTTATATAGATATAAATGTTTTAAACTTTTAATTTTTTAATTGTTCTCAATTGTTTCAGAAAGAACCTTTTTATGTTTTTATCGAAATGAATTTATTTTCAAAATCGACATTCTATTTTGTTTTTTCAAACAAAATGATTCTATTAAATTAATGCAATTTCATGAAATAGTGTTTCCTTAATGTTTTGATGAATACATCAAAAATTTATAAGGTTACATTCAACAAAACAAGTTTCTATTTTATGTGCATAGTTTTTCAAAATGAGTTATTTCAAAATGAAAAGTTAATTTTCCTCAAAATATTGGTTTTATAATTTATGATTCTATTATGGTTATAAGTAATTTTTTATAATTATGGGTGGTTACATGATAAAATAGTTATGGGTGGTTCCATGATAAACTAATGACGATTTGTTACATGATAAATTACAATTATTTGGGTACTCCATTGTTAGTGGTTGGCCATATTGGTAAAACCTTTTAAAATAAATTTTGAGCACCATTTTAGTTGATGGGTGAGCCTGATATATCATATACGAACATTGGATCTCCATTATAGATTGTGAGTGAGCCTGATGTAGCTTATTGGAAGGGTTTACCCCATTATAGCTAATAAGTGAGCCCAATATAGCTTATATGAAGGGTTGGGAGCCATTATAGCTCACACATGAGCCCAATATAGAATATATGAAGGATGATCCCCACATAATGTCTATATTAAATTATGTTTTGATTAAATTATAATTTTACATTATGGTTATTCAAACTACAAAAGGGATTAAAAGAGTTTTAGGAATGTGATGCACTATGTTTCCAAAAAATGTTTCTTATTATTGCTCTGGGTATTAATGATTTTATTTGAGTTAAAATTGAGTGTCTTTATTGATAAAATGCTTTATTTCAACAAATCAATGATCTTTGAGATAAGGGTAAAAATTATAGGATTTTCATGTTTTTCACTAGTCTAATGGTTTTCATTTTATATTTTCCTTAATGATCTTCTTATACTCATCCAATGTTTTTAAATGTATTTCATAGGGTATAGGTTGAGTAGGGATGAAAATGAGGGAAATATAAAAATTTTGAAGTTATATAATGAAGAGAAAATATTTTTTATTTTAAAATTGTTTCCTTTGGTTATAAAATAATGGACACTATGTATATGTTTCCACTTTTAATTTATGGCATTACATTGTAAGAGTTTGTAATAATTCTCTAAAATAATAACACAAATATATCTTTTGGAAATTAAGATGATTTATAGTTTTTAAATTATTATAATTTTTTGTATTTATGGCCGGGTACTTATAGTTGGTATTAAATAATGGATTAGGAAACATTGGAGATTAGTATATTTTTTTATAAGGTATTCTTAAGAGTTATAGATATCATTAAGAGTTTACAAGGTTAAGGGAGATTATAACATCAAGGTCTTAGATACCCATTTATTGATTTAATGTACTATATTATTAAGGGATTAATGATATTTCTGGAGATTATATTTATAAAGGTAGAAAATTTAGTTATAAAGGATTTTATGTTTAATGTTTTATAGAGATTATATGGGTACTAAATTTAAAAGTACTATTTCATTATAAGATATCATATTTTAATTATTTCCTTTTCTATGTATTAAGGATTATTAATCAACATGGAAGTAAAGAGATATTTAATAACCTTATTATCCATTTCAGATTATTTAATTATCACTATTATTTAAAAAAATTGATTTTGATAGTTATCTATGTATTAAAATAAAATGGAAGAAAATTGTTGACTTATTTAACACATTTTATTTTATCTATATAATATTTGGTTCATGAAATCATTTCCATTATATTTAAAAGTCACAAATTTACCATATATATGGAAAATACAAATTCCACAAATGATATTATCAAATAATTTTGGGATGGTTTGCGTCCTGTATGTAGATAAATATGATAACAAATAAATCCAAATTTCATGATTTAATGTATAAATAATTCTATTATGATAAAAGTTTCAAAAATATTTGGTTGATGGTGATGAAGTGCTAGGATATAACCAATATTATTTATTATATAAATTATGTATTATAAAATAAGATGGTGAATCATGGTTAATGGCTTAAGGAGGGAGATGAATGAAGGATGTTTTAATGTATTATGTTTTCAAATTTATAAAATAGAGGTATTTAAAAAATATTATAAGAATAAAGAAATTCCTATGGAATTTTAAAAAGTTTTTGTTTCTTTAAGAAATTTTTAAGTACATGTTATATGGAATACATACCATTGAAGTGTGGAAAAATATGATACTTATTAAGATACAATTAACAATTAATTTTCATGATTTGAAAATTTTTATTTTAGAGAAAATTTCTTTTTCTTTTGGTTGATGTAATTTTAAATTTTTTGTAATTATTTTTGTTGATAAGATCTCGGAATTTAAGTTAATTATGGGTCCTTAGATTGGGATTAAATATTAATGGTATGAGATATCCCTTTAGATAAAATATTATATGTTTATTTTTGAGTATTTTTATCAAATCTATAGAATTTTAGAAAATAATCTAAATATAATTTTAGAAAAAATGATATCTTATAAGAAGTACGAAAACTCGTAGTTTTCAACAAGGGTATGAGGAATGAACCTATATACAAAGGGAAAGAAGGGTGCATCACCTCCCACTGGCTTATGTGATATAATGGTTGGTGTAAAATTGATTTTTCTGATTTGAAATATCTATTTAATAATGGTTATGATCATTATGGGATCATATGTTGTATCATAATGTTTCCCATGGTATTGTAAATTCATTGGGGGATTAAGTGGTCAATGTTATTTCAAAAGTGGTTCTATATTTTTGGAACCTTATCTAATACAATGGGACTATATTTTTGAAATTAAGGATAATTATATTTTGGAATAATATATTATTTATGTTGAATTAGGTTATTTATGGAAATGATTATGTGGTTAGGGATATTATTTTTAAGAATAAAAAATAAAAAAATAGTGAAAATATTTTTGCAAAAATATTAAATTCATATTGAATTACTATATGACCAAATCCTTCAAATTTATGGGTTTTAATTTTATCAGTGAATATTTTTTGGAAATTTCAGTAAAGTTATTTTTTGAATAATATATGTTGATATTTTGTTATTACTATAGAATATTAGATATTAAAGTTGTTTTTCATCATATAACGATTTATTTTTTATTAGAGATTACATTATCTTGTATTAGTCATTTTTATTCTGGTTAATTAGTAAAGATATGAGGAATGTATAGTTTTACTTTTATGGATTTTATGATGTATAGAAGTTAATTATGATGCTTCAGATATATAAATTCATCTAGAATAGTCATTGTTTGGGGAATATATATTGATGAAAATCTATATGTAAAGTAACTATATTTATTTATATTATTTTCATAGGTAGTAATTGAATTCCACAACTCCAGGGAAAAAATTATTCTGAAAAAAAAAATTCCTGATATCTTTTCATAATGGGAAATCAATTTCCTATTAACTTATCCTTTATTTATGGTTCTTTTTATAGTTAAATTTATCATGAACATGTTTTATATCTCTATATATCATTAATTGAACATCATTTTTCAGTTACATGTTTATATTTTCGTACATTGAAATCAAGTATGCGTTATCTCAGGTGACCTTTATACATTCCTTCCACTCTTTTCAAATAGAATTTTTATAGGACTTTTTCTCATGTGGGATTTGAAAAATGTTATATTGAAAAGTTAAACCCTAGTTTCTATGACCAAGTTAAAATTTTAAGGAAAAAATTTATTATGGGGGAATTTGGTGTCACCATATTATAAAACGAAACAATATTCTCAATATCATACAATATATTCCACATCATACTTAAAAAAGGCAAAATATTATTATTTAAATGTGCCTTTTATGACATAACTGTTAGAATGGATGGAATGAATGAGACTGACTCAATCTTTAAAATATAGTATAATAAGTTTTATAAAGTTATTTCATTGGTCATAAATTAATTATAAATAAAAATAAAAATCTATTGAATTTAAAGGGAATGTTTTTATGAAAGACAATTTTATGCCTATAATGGAATTTTAATTTAAGGAATTAAATTAATCAAAATTTATAAAATATATAAATTAAATTTACATGTTAAATATTAAAAATATTTTTTAAAAAAGTTCATCCTATATTATTGATATGCTTAAGATAATAATAAATCCATTTTTATGAATGAACTCTATATTTTTTTTAAATAGAACTTTTACCTACTTTTATCAATACACCGATTTTAAAAATAAATTTTGAAATGTTTATAAATTTATTTTTAAAGAAGGTAATTAATTTTTGATATCATAATATAATAATTCTTTTAGGGTG
This sequence comes from Viscum album, assembly GCA_963277665.1. NCBI lineage: Eukaryota > Viridiplantae > Streptophyta > Magnoliopsida > Santalales > Viscaceae > Viscum > Viscum album. The sequence goes on along the minus strand of OY728122.1, from coordinate 1,170,216,990 downwards.
ACATTTTCTTATTTTTCAATGAATAATAATTTTTGTAGAATAGAGAGAAATATTGAATTTTAATTACATTTTTTTCATCATGTTTACATGTCTTGTTAAAATATATTTTATGTTGTTTTAAATGAAAAATTAGTTCAATTATATGTCATTAAATACAATTTAGGTTCTGGGAATTAGTTTAACATCAAAAATGGATATAAAAACATTTCAATCATCAAAACACTTCACTTTAAAGAAAATATTTTTTTCATTTTTTATATGAGATTAATTCTAATTCTATTTTTTAAAAATAATGTTAATTTAATATTGTAAATTTTATTACATTTTTAGTATTTTAATTATAAAATTAGGTAGTATGTTATTTTTCATTTTTTGGCATCAAAAATTTACCTTGGTAAAAAACATTATTTACCATGGTATAGGTAAAAAAAAATGAAACAAGATGAAGTTAAAAAGGTAATGACAAAAATTACCTAAAAACTATGAAAATTTATTTGTATTTTTGAGTAATTTATTCACCCTATATATCCAATAAATATTTATTATCAGAAACATTAATCCAAATTAACTCCACCTCAATGTGGTTTCCTTTAATTGTAAAATAATCATTAATTAATCACTTAAACCCATTTATCCTCACGTAACAATATCACTACTCACAACCCCATTTTTTTAAAATAATTTCAGCTACTCATATATCTACCTAAATAACTCCTCAAAACTATCCCCACATCATAGTGCTTATGGTATCCCCAAAACACTAAATTCAATGTCCCTAAGCAACTCTCGAGGATGTGATATTCAAGAGGTTGTTTTTTGAGAGCACCTGTCGTAATTTATTTTCTTCATCTATTTAATCCCCAAATCCTTCATCTATAAATGAATGATCAATACAAAATCCAGTAAATATAAGAGAATTATGTTTTTAATGAAATATATCAAATAAATTTCACTTCCCATATCCTCTTTATAAAACAAACAAAACAATTTTCCATGTTTTTCCAGTTAATCACCTCTAGGAATAATGATTCTGTTTGTTTTCTAGTATAACAGTAATTTTATATAATAAATAATTTATTCTACATAAATAATTTTTCCATAGGTATATAATAACATATTTTATGTTTTGGAACTAATATATTGACATAATATTAAATAAAATAAAATTAGTTCATGATGTTCGGAAAACTCACCTAAATAAACTAATCATATATCATTAATGATTTGTCCAATGAATCATTCTTGTGTTAAAAACCAAAATGATATAATAAAAAAATTATATTCAATTAAATTAAATAATACCTTTTCATTCCACATATGTATATTTATTCCAATTTTACATAAACATCCATATTTATATTCAAGAGAACAAAGCATGAATCCATGAAACGAGCACACCCAAAATAATGCAAATGTTGATATATTACAAATAAATGGGCTATAATATGATATAAATTATTCCAATAAGGTATTATAAATATAAATGTTGTAATTTAATGATTTTATAACATTATATAAGTCATTATGTAGGAGGATAATGTATTTAACACAAAAGAGAAGTGTGATATAAGGGATTTCATAACTAAATTTATATTCATTAGGTTATATAACTAATTCGTCGCTTATATTATGCCTTTATTTTGTTTGGAAGATAATTTCTATTTATTTATGTTTTATTCCAACTTATATTTATGTGGATATAATTTATTCACATAATCACCCCATTTATTATTTATAACATCAATGATGTGATCTTTTTATGGGGTTCTCTTCCATCTCTTAATTCGAAGAGATATATTCCTTATTCATCACATATTTCACTTAGGTGGTGAATAAAATTATCTTGGATATATCATATCCCAAATCTCATTTCCTTTATTTTTTTAAAATTATTCCTTGATATCTATTAATTTTATTTTATATACAATTCGACTGATTAAATAGTTTAAGGTATTTATGAACTAAATTTCCATTCATTGGGTTATACATACACTTCATTGATTATATTATACTTTGATTATCTGTGGAATAAATTATTTATTTTTTTATTTTTTATTTCCACTTTTCATTGTGTGTATATATTTTTTTAATAAATAATCTCCCCATTGATTAATTCTCAGCCCTATTATATGAAATTTGTAAGAGTATCTTATTTGACTCTTACTTTTGTGAGATTAATTCTATATTCACAAATTATTTCTTTATTGTTGTGAATATAATTCCCATTGATATATCATATCGATAATATAATTTTATTCATGGTATTTTATTTTTTATTTTATAATTATTACTTTTATGGTACATATGATTTGACTGATTATAATTTTTAAGGGGATTCTTTACCCAATTTCCATTCTTTGGGTTAAAATTTTACATCAATGATAATGTATTACTACGATAATGTAAGAGATGAATTATAATAATCTAGTGTTCTATTTTGACATATTTTATGTTTATTTATAATATATACACATTATGGATTCATTTAATTAATAGTCACATCAACGATATTATGAATGTAAGGGTATTTCTAACTAAAAACCCAATTTTAAATAGTTTAATGATTTATTATCAAAATATTTTTATTTCATATCCATGTTCCAAAAAATACTTTTCTTAATGTTTCTATATAGATATGAATTATTTAAAAAGGTAATGTTTTTAATTTCCCTCAAATTTATCAGAAAACCATAATCATTTTAATTTTTTATGTACACAACATTCATTTGAAAATCATTTTCGAATGTTCCTTTGTGAGAAATATTTTTTATATTATGTGAATAGAATTTTTTTATTTGATTTTTCCTTAATGTTCTAAATCAAAATTTATATGTTTATATGGTAACTTTCAAATAATTTTTTTTTATTTTACATTAACAGTTTTTCTAATTGAGTGATTCATAAATAAAAAGTTAATTTTCTTCAAATATTGTTTTTATTATTTCTTTTTATGTTATGGTTATTTGAAATTATTTATAATGATGGTTGATTATAGGATAACCCATTGGAAATTGGATATTTGAAAAAGAAATTACCAGTGGTTATGTGATAAACTAATTATGGTTGGTTCTGTGATAAATTGTTTATAGGAGGTAACATAATAAAAACTAATGTATTGGGTACTCTAGAGTTTGAGGTTGTCCATATAGGCTACTCCATTTAAATTCATGAAGATACCCATTATAACGTAAATGTGTGACCGATATATCTTATATGAAGGGTTGAGCCCCATTATTTCTTGTGGGTGAGCACGATAGAGTTTATACGAAGTGTTGAGCCCCATTATAGCTCCTGGTTGAGCCTTATATAGCATATAAAAAGATTTGAGACCCATTTTAACTCTTGAGTGATCATAATATATCTAATAGAAAGGTTTATCCCCAATATAGTTCTCTTTTACATTGGGTAGTTAATATATTTAAAGACAAATGTATGGTTATTCCATTTACAAAAGGTCTTGAAAGGGTATTATGAATGTGATGTTCTATATTTTCAAAGGGTTTTTCTTTATATGGGTTTTAATGATTTTATTTGAGATAATTTTTATTTTAGTTTCTTGAGATAAATTTTTATTTCAATATCTTAATGAAATTTGAGATAAGGGTAAATATTACATGGGTGTTCTTGTTTTCCCTTGGATAAAATTTTTTTTTATATGCCCCTTACTGAGATTTTTATTGTAATCCAAAGTTATTAAATGTTTTTCACATGGTAAACAATTTGAATGGATAAGGATGAGTGCACAAGGAAAATTGTGAAGAAATGTAATGGAAACAAAGCATGTTTTATTTTAATATGATTTCCATTGGTGGAAAATAAATAGATACTGTTTATGACTATTCACCAATAATATTTTGTTTACTTTGTAAGAGATTTTCCTAATTCTAAAAAACACTAAACCTAAAAGATATTTTCAAAATGTATGTGATTTATAGTTTAAAAAACAAGAATATATAGTATTTAATGCCATGTACATATAGTATTCCTATTAGAAATTTATGTTATTTTTTCCTTTGGTCCTTTAAGTGTTTTATTTTGGTCTTATGGGTCTTATAAGGGTTCCCTATCAACTATTCAAAAATAGAGGATTACCTAAAAATAAAAATATGAAATTATAAATAGTGACTTTATAGTGTTTACTCTGGGATGATTATATCTTAATAGTGATTCTAAAATCTATTGATAGGGTTTTATGATACCCAAATTCAATTATCAACTTGGAGATTGTCCATGGTGGTATTGTGTTTTATAGTGGGAACTGGTCAACATCATTAACACTGTTTAGGAATGTTGAATTCATTGGGTCCTTAAGAGTTCCTGTATTGAGGTGACTCATGGGATATAATATACATATAAATTTATATTTGGTATATTGATATATTTCCCATGAATGAATCAAGGTTCGTGGTTATTGGTTTTTATTCAAATTTATCATTGTCTAGATTGTTTGGTGACACCTTTGTTGTTTTATGTTTGTTTTCCTCCCAGGAATATGTTTCTTTGATTTGTGGGTTATGACTATTCTAATTAAAATGGTTATTTTAAAAAATAATTTATGATTATATTAAATATATATAGTTTCCATAGAAATGTAGGTTTTGGGAAAATAAATAAATTACCCCTGTAAAATTAAGGATAATAATTCCATACAACATTATATTACCTTAATGATAATTGATTTAATAAAATTAAATATATATTGGCATGTGTAATTTGAAATATTTATATTTTTGAATGTGTTATTTATTGGATGTTTTTTTGTTGGGGTTATTTTCCATATATCTATTTTCAATTCATTTGGAGGGTAGTAGGAGATAAAAATTCAGAATAACAACCATATTTATCAAAAAAATATTTTGAACAAGTACATTGAAAATCATATTATCTTTGATATTTTTTATTCAAATTATTTATATTGGTTTTTGTTTTTCTCCATGAAACCAAGATATTTTAGTAATAAAATCATCCTTTTCTAATCGATGATCAGATTTTATATTGGTATATTAGATTATTCATTAATATATGGCGACTCTGTGTGTTCTAATTATCATTCATAAAAATATTCAAATACTTCTTCAGAATATAATTTTTTTTTCAAAGGAAATTTACTTCTATTATTTAATTGGATCAATTTCTATATAAATATTTATATATATTAATGTATTATTATTTTTCAAAAATATTAGTAGAAAATTTAGAGGGTTGAATTGATAGTACATTAACGATCTCCTATGCAAATTTACATTCAATTTGATGTTTTATATTTTTGTTTTAAAATAAAAATATATTATTCTAATTAATGTATATATCAACTTTCATTTTTGATATTTTATAGAATAATTATTCATATACTTCATTATAATATGATTCTTCAGTATATAACTAAAATAAATTGTCTTTTTTTATATAAATCTTTATAAATTTTATTTTTAGTTATTATTTGAATTTCATTTTACATAGTTCAGTCTTTATTAGATTAACATTGAATGATATTTTATTTTAGAATATTTTCTCAAAAAATTGGATGGTTTTAATAGTGATAAATGATTCCTCTTAATCATTTAGTTCACCTTTTGTTTTCATTTATGATTCAATATGGTAACATTCAAATATTTCATATAGTATAAATTATCTTTTATTGTAAAATGTTCGAAAGATTCATCAATTTCTATCATAACGTCTTAATATTTATGGATGCTTAATAGAATTTTCAACATTTTATATAGTAATGATAAGTGATTTAATTAGATCAAATTTAACCTCAACTATGGTCCAAAAATAATGATATTTTAAATATCATTAAACAGGATTCTACACAACACTACTCATGAGGATTTTAGAACATTATGAATACATATATTAAATTCTGAATATGAAAATTATTTAGTATTAACTGATTTTATCTCATTAAAATTAATTCAATAAAAAATGTTAATGAAAATCCATCTTGGTATAAATTTTCGAAAAATAAAAGTATCAATCACTATATTCCAAAAGGTAATGTTAGTTATATTAAAAATCGTTGTAAAATCGCTGTTAGGAATATTATTTTCAAAACGAAAAAAATATAAAAAATAATAGAAAATAAGAGAAATCTCATGATACTAGAAATATATAAGTGAAAATAGGATATTCTTAAGGCCTAGGAACATCTTCTATAATTATGGGTGTACTTACAAACGTTATGTATGTTACTCCATCAATGTCACGACCCGTCCTCGGGGCCCGTTCCATGACTACCCCAAGCCCGACTTCCGTAGGCCAGGGGCTGGTGACAAGCACCAAAGGCATAAATCCCTATAATGGGAAAGCAATACCTTTAGAAAAGTAACAAACAAAATAGACTATGCAACTGAATTAAGCACTAATCAATACTATATACAAAAGTAAATGCTGAAAGATAAAGTTGCTAGAAATACAAGCCCAATAGTATGTACAATTGAACTGAAAAGCTTGTACAATTTCAGTAAAGTAAAACCACAACCATTGATTTATACTCCTGGAATCCCACCTAAAGCGTGAGTACATATTACCTCCTCAGCTTCCTAGGTTTGTATGTTCGCTCTGTATACATCTCACCAAGTTTTCCACCTCTGGGGACCGTCCAGCTCCACAAGTCTCCTCCTTGATCAGTGTTGTCTGTCGTCTGCATCCAACACAATGTAGTACGGGCATAGCCCATGCAGGGGTGTGTATACGATATTGAGTAGAGACCCCAAGACCCCCAAAGGTCTCCCAGAATCCACGATGGATATACCACAGAAGAGAGATACATTCATGAAGTATCAACCAACTCTACTTAGGTATATTCCCATACATATACATAATTCATCAATCTCAATTTGGCTCCAACTCTCGATCCCAAGAACAACCCAGTCCACACAGGAAATAATTCAATCACATCGGGGATAATGATTGAATTTCAAGACTTATCTAACACAGTTTTAAATCTTTCATATAGAAATAGAGATGATCATATGTAGTCAATGATTCATCTAAGTTGTCTGGCCCACATAGGTTACTAGACCAGCTAAGCTATCAGACTCACGTAGGATACTAGACTAGATACTCTGTCGGAACCACTCAGGATACAAGTAAAGAAGTCAAACTGTTTGACCCACATAGGATACAAGAACAATAGTCATCACTGTCGAACCCACGGATGATGCCAATATATTAGTCGTCTTCGTCAAACCCACGGAGGATTCTAGTACGGTAGTCATTGCAGTCGCACACAGCTCTAGGGTTCCCGCACACAACACGCTCGATTCAGGGAGGGTCTGCTCCTCGAGCCAAGGGGTTCGATACATCAACTACCACGAAGTACAAATTGGATGTATCTTTATGTTCCTTCTCATCAAAAGAAACACAACGGGACAGACGGAGCATCAATAAGATGCCTGGTCTGAGAGTTGTTAGCATTATCGTTCCAGGGGCCCTGTTTGAAATATGACCATTCCAAACCCGGCCATTGTACAATATTGTCCAAAAATCACATAGAGTATCGCAAAATGACCACTTCAGCACGAGGGTCTTAGTGCTGCAGACGGTACGTCGATCGGACGTGCGGTCTAAACGTTATTCACGTTATACTGAATCGAGCCCGGCCCGTCAAGCGCATTGGGCTGGCGGGTTGGCCCAACCCGATTCGGTGGGTCGGACCAGGCAAGGGGTTGGAATGGCCTGGTGGAGTGCGGCTTGGCCCGATGGGGCCTAGGCCGGCCTAGAGGGGCGCGGCCAGGCCTTGAGGGACGCGGTCCCCCGGTTTCCCGAACTGCCGGCGCCGACCGGCACCGCCCCTCCTGTCCGGCCGGCCGAAACAGGCCGGTCTTCCCGGCGTGAGTTACCCGCATGGGTGGGCCATTGTTCTCCCACGTGGCACCTACGGGTGTCACGACCTCCTTCAACCCAGCCGGAAGGCGGCTGTCCGGTTCACCGTCGAAGCGGCCTACAGAGAACGGGCTGTGGTTCACCGCGGCGGGGAGCCTTAGAGGCGGTAGGGTTCTCCAGCTCGACCGGCTACGGTCGGCTGGTTCTTCTTTGGTCGAGCATCCCATTGTTGTGGGAAACTGTTCTTCTCTTCGCGGTTGGCACACGGTCGCCGCTTCCTTCTGTCGCCCTTGCCTCATGTTGCCACCGCTAAAATAAATATTCAAGTACCATCGAAGGGTCTTCAGGCCGTGTTCATTCGCCTCGCACCCTCCACGTTAGGCAATATCAATTAGCTAAAGACAAATCGAGCCTTCACCAAGGATGGAATATAATTTCATTCACGTAAAATTATATCTAACCCCCTACCTCGTAATTTAGGTTCGTTCGTCGAGGACCCACGGACGACGAGCGGCGCTGTAATCGAGCATCGCGGTAGTCGAGCATTGCGGAAGATGGCGTCGCGGAGAACGGTGTCATCCCGTCAGCGTTAGAAGTCGTTGTCATAGACGATGTTCCTCACAAGTGGTTTCTTATTCATTGACATGGAGGAGGAAGAAAGGAAGAATGCATTCCTCATGACCTTGTTCTGGTCGAAATGAAAAGTGGGGAAAAATTTCTTTTCGTTCTTCGAGTCATGGAGTGTTCTTCGTGGAGAGGAACACTTCCTTCAAATTATCCAGAGGTTTTCCGCCCACCTAAATATTTGACAAGGATAATATTATAATAAGTATTCCCAATTTTAATATAATTTCCATGCAATTCAAATTGATTCCAATGAGGTTCCATTTAATTAATGTAGATATTAATTAGATAGGTTGGCACATTCAATGGGTGGGAGGTGGAGAGGCTCCTCTATAATAAATGAGAGAAGTTGTCAAAATAAATAAAAGGGGAGTTAATGGGGAGTTGAAGGGAGGTGAAAGGGTTTGGGTTCATGTGGGCCCCACCACACTAAATACTCTCATGAGAGGTTATGTAGGTGTGGGCCCCACCACTAACTTCCCCTTGTAGGAAATAACCACCATTTATAACTAAAATTGTGTACAACCATTTTATTTAATTTATTATAAATCCCAATAATAAACTTCCATCCTGCATAAAATGCAACTTCGATAATGGTCCCCTTAAGAGAATAATGGTGATACGAGTTCTTCGGTGTCCTCTGATTTCAATTCTGTGCACTGGTTCAAAAGATAGAAAAACTCTCTTGTATGTTTACTGAAAATACCCAAAAAATATCAAAAATTGATTCCAGGCACACCAGGCCTCGGAATTAGGTGCCATCAGAAACCGCAGACTCGTAAAATTACAAAGTATTTATGAAAAAATATTCCATTAAATTTACAAGTCTTTACATTACCCCCACCTCAGGGATTTAAATCCCTGTAAATCTACAAAACACACTAGGGAACAAATGGGGGTACTGATCATGCCTCTGATCCTCCTACTCCCATGTGCTCTCCTGGAGGTTCCCATGCTGCCAGGGAATGCACACCAGGGGAATCAACCATCAACTTAGGACCCACTCTTGTCGATCCTGGATCTCCATCGGGACCTCCATGAATGTCTCCCATCCATCGATGTACAGCTCCCCGTGATCGATGATGTGGGATGGGTCGTTCACGTATCTCCTTAGCTGAGATACGTGGAAGACGTCATGCACCTGGGGAAACTGAGGTGGAAGCGCTCGATAGTAAGCTACCTCACCTACCCTGCTGAGGACCTAGAATGGTCCGATGAAATGTGGAGATAACTTTCTTCCCCAACTAGATATCCACAGAACATGTCGAATTGTGACACGTTGGAAGATATGGTCACCTTCCTCGAATATTAGTGGTCTTCGTCACCTATCAGCATAGGACTTATGTCTGCTCTGTTTAGTATTCATCCTCTCCTAGATGATCTGAACCTTCTCCTTCGTAGCCTCAACCATCTCCGGTCCTACTAGTGCTGACTCCCATTGGACAGTCCAACACAGAGGTAATCTACAAGGTCGTCCGTACAGTGCCTCGTAAGGTTCCATCCCGATGTTGGAGTAGTATCTATTGTTGTACGCAAACTCCACCAATGGTAGATGATCCTCCCAGTTGCGACCAAAGTTGAGGACACAAGCATGAAGCATGTCCTTGAGAGTCTGAATGGTCATCTCAGTCTAATAGTCTTTCTGAGGATAGAAGATGGTGCTCAATCGAATCTATGTTCCAAAATCCTCCTGTAACCCCTTCAAAGTCAGGAAGTGAAACGAGCATCTAGATCGGACACGATAGTTGATGGAACACTATGAAGCCATATGATCTCCCGAATGTAGAGGCATCCCATTCTCTCTATTGAGCCCTACTTTCTGATTGGTAGTAAGTTGGTCGACTTGGTGAGTCTATCTACGATCACATAGATAGAGTCATGTCTTCTAGATGTATGTGGAATCCCCATCACAAAATCCATATATATCCCATCCCACTTCCACTCTGGGACCTCTAAGGGTTTTACCAAGCCTTCTACTACGTCGTGATCCGCCTTCACTTGCTAACAAGTGAGGCATCGTGAAACAAACTCTGCTACAACCTTCTTCATAATCGGCCACCAGTGCTGTTGTATGAGGTCCTGATACATCTTCACCTCTCCTGGATGTATCGTTATAGGGGATGTGTGAAACTCCCTTAGAAATTCCTCTTGTAATGCAACTGGTACCATGGTACGTCCCATGAAGAGTATGATGTGCTCCCCCCTTCAGAAAATCAATCAGGTGATTGCCCTGAGGATATCTGACCACATCGCATCTCACAGTCAACATCCCCACATTATTTCTCTATGACTCACAGTAGAAGTAAAAGTGTGACTGTGAGAGAATTAAGAAATGATGCTTCATCTATATCCACAAATGATATCTACAACATAGATAGTTGTTCTGTCGCCTCTCCTAGCAGCTGAATGCCCGATCTCCTGCTGAGATCATCAGCTACAATGTTCCCCTTCCTAGGATTATTGACTATCTCAAACTCATAGTCCTAGAGGAACTCGAGCCATTTTCATTGTCCTAGGTTCAATTCCTTCTGTGAGAAGATGTAATTAAGACTCTGGTGGTCAGAGAAGAATATAAATCACTCTCCCATCAGATAGTGCTACCACATCTTCAAGGCGAATACCACTACTGCAACCTCCAGGTCATGGGTAGAGTAGTTCTGCTCATGTTTTCTTAACTGTCATGAACCATATGTGATCACCGCTCACACCTGCATTATGAAACACCCGAGTCCGGTCCCTGATGTGTCACATTAATATATATACCCAACACCCTCCTCTGTTAGCCTCAAGATGGGAGCACATGTCAATCTCGATCTCATCACCTGAAAGCTCTGCTGGCATCTATCTGACAACACGAAGGTTTTCCCCTTCTTCTTCAAAGTTGAAAGTGGAGCTGCAACTCTAGAGAATTATGGAAAAAATCTCTGATAGTATCCAGCCAGTCCTAGGATAATTCGAACGTCCTTCACACGCCTGGGTGGCTCCCAAGAAATCACAGCCTCGATCATCGCTGGATCCACTAATACCCCAACCTAAGATATAATGTTTGCCAAGATGTGATCCTCTCGAAACCAAAACTAACACTTCGAGAGCTTACCATAAATCTGGTGCTCTCGGAGTGTGTCCAGTACTACCTGAAAATGGTAGGCGTGCTCCTCATCAGTAGTCGAGTAAATCAGTATGTCATCGATGAAGACTATGACAAATCGATCAAGATATGGTTGGAAGTTCCTGTTTGGGAGAGTCATGAACACTTCTGGACCATTGGTTATGCCAAAGGGAATATCCTAGAACTTGTAGTGTTTATACTAACACCTGAAGGTCGTCTTATACACATCCTCATCTCGAACTCTGAGATGGTGATAGCCTGACCTGGGGTCTATCTTCAAGAACCATCGTTCTCCCTTGAGAAGATCAAAGAAGTAGTCAATCCATGGTAGTTGGTACTTGTTCATCACTGTCACCTGATTCAGGTGAAAATAGTCAACTTGCAGTTCCAAGATCCCATCCTCATTCTTGGCGAACAAAATCAGTGAATCCCAGGGTGAAACACTGGGTCGGATAAATCCCTTCCCCTACATTTCCTCCATATGTACCCACATCTCATGAAGCTCAGCGGGAGCCATCATATATACTGGAGTAGATATTGGTGCTATCTCAGGGTATAGGTCAATGTAGAAGTCTACCTCTCTGGGAGGAGGTAGTCTTTGAATGTCGTTAGGGAAAAAACCTGCCTACTGTGCCACCACAACAGGAAAACTCGGACTCCACACATCAACCGCTCTGAGGATGACACTGTCCAACTAATGTGTGATCGTCTTCCCTCTCCTCTGCATAAGTCCATCATGCGCTGAAAAGGCTCCCTTCTTGCCGTTGAAGATGAGCCCGGTCCCATCCGTGCAGACACACAGCACCTTGTGCCTAATATAGTGCATCAGAGCATAGACTATAGATAACCAGTCCATAACCAAGATGACATTGTAAGGCCTCGACGCTGCTATAATAAGATCCCAACCAAAGCTCTCACCTCCTAGAGTAAGCTCACACTGTCGGCACCAGTGCGTAATTGTAGAGTCTTCTCCTGTAGTATTCTTTAGACTTAAGGATCGATCCAACGACTCTGTTGTAATCTCCAAGATCCAAACAAGGGAAAAAACAATTAAAAAATGACTCACACATGTGTCGATAAGTACTGTAGTAAGGTTAGAGTAGACACAGATAGTGCCTAAAATCATCTCAGGTGCGTCGTGGTTGTAGGGATCGACTACCAGAAGCTGAGCATGCCCCTGTCTAACAGCTTCCTATGGTCGAGGTGGAACTTCTGGTGGTGGTGGAGGTAGATCCTCGAAACTTCATCAACCACTAGCTGCTCGGCCATATCCTATGCCTCGTCTACCTGCTCCCTGCAAACCACCACGAACAAACCTCTTCCTCTACTTGGGAGGTACCTCTACCGTCTACTGCTCATCCGCATGCCAGGTCGGGCAGTCTCCAGCCATGTAACATAGCCCACCGCATGCACAGCATTGGATACTCCTCGTATAGCTCTATCTGTTTCATGTGCCCCGCACAACCGAACCTTTATCCTGAGGTCACCCACCTGATGGCCTGGTCTGCATGGACCTCTGCGACATTTGTCTATTTCTAGATGCAGAAGACACCGCTACGTGTCACCCTATGGTGGGTCTCGATAATGGAGAATGCTCATCAAGGAATCTCTCCACTAGAAGGGCTCACTCCATCACCCCCTCCTATGTCGGTATGCTGAGGGGAATTTTTGAAGCCCTGATCTCATCCTTCAGTCCCTGCTCGATGGTCCAACCCTAGAAGAAAGGGTCCCATACCTTTTCCGTGGAGTAGCGTGAGAGGTCAGTGATCCTCGCCGAGTACTGAGCTACTGTCATGTTGCCCTGCTGTAGATGAAGAAATTCATGAATCCACACCGCACGATGGGTGGTTGGAACAAACTCCGAGCGTAAGATACTCTCAATGTTCGTCCAGAGTAAAGATGCCTCGTCATGCACCAGGAACATGAGTCTCCACCATCTAACTGCTACTGCGTGTAGGAGACTCACGTAAAGGAACACCATTGGTTCAGCTGGTGTCCCAACCAATCTGAAAACTCTGACGATAGCCTCCAGCCAATCCTCAGATGCCTATGGGTCTGTCTCTCCGTGGAACCTGGGTGGCCTCTAACGCTGGAACTCTTGCAACGCTCTTAGACGGCGTGCACTCTCTGCTTCTAGGAATAGTGGTATCAGTGGCCCAGTGGGTATTGGTACCACAGGTGCCTCCACTGTGGTGGGGCCCTGCACCGATGCCTCGTCGCTCGGTTGGCTACCATCTCATACGTAACTCGAAACCCAAGATGGTTGCCTTAGTGGAGTCATCCTGAAAAAAATTGGTGTTCCATGGTCAAACAGTATACCAGGTGACCTGACTCAAAGTAATCACAACGAAAAATTTTGAAACACACATGAAATCCGTGTTTTTGTGCACTAAGTCGGAAATACGAGGTCAGGGTTCTGTTGTATGGATATGTCGGCCGCTACCCCAACACTGGACTCCATGTCCTGAAAAACACACTCAATACTCATAACACTATTACATCACACAAAACAATGATCAGTTTCCTGAGTTTTGCATTATAACTGAATCCTCTTATACCAATTTTTCACGGCCCGTCCTTGGGGCCCGTGTCATGCCTACCCCAAGCCCGACTTCCATAGGCCAGGGGCTGGCGACTAGAACCAAAGGCGTAAATCTCTATACTGGGAAGGCATTTCCTTTAGAAAAGTAACAAATAGAATAGAGTACGCAACTAAAGTAAGCACTAAGAAATATATTATACAAAAGTAAACACTGAATGAAAAAGGGACTAGAAATATAAGCCCAACAGTCAGTACAGTACAACTGAAAAACTAGTACAACTGTAGTAATGTAAAACAACAACCACTGAGTCGTCCTCTAGGAATACCTCATTATGGGTGGGTACAGATGGCCTCCTCATCACCCCAGGTCCGTCTGTCCACTCCGTGTACATCTCTCCATGTGTTCCACCTTCGGGTACCGTCTAGCTCCATAAGTCTCCTCCTCGATCAGTGTTGTCTTTCGTCTACATCCAACACAACGTTGTGCCGGCAGAGCCCGTGCAGGGGTGAGTATAAGATTCTCAGTAGGGTCCTCGAGACCCATGAAGGTCTCCCAAAATCCAAAAAGGATAAACCACAGAAGAAAGATACAATAATAAAGTATCTACCAACTCTAATTAGGTATATTCCCATACATATACCTAAGTCCTCAATCCTAGTTCGTCTCCAACTCTTGAGCCCATGCACAACCCAGTCCACACTGGAATGAAGTGAATCACATCGATGATAATGATTGAAAGTCAAGACTCAGCTCACACAGGTATACATCTTTCGTATAGAGGTAGAGATGATTAGATGTAGTGACTGATTCATCTAAGCTATCAGACCCACATATGATACTAGACCAGCTAAGCTGCTGAACCCACATAGGATACTAGGCCAGCTACTCTATCGGTCCCACTCAGGATACAAGTACATAAGTCAAACTGTTGGACCCACTTCGGATACGAGAATAGTAGTAATCGATGTCGAACCCATGAAGGATTCCAGTACAGTAATCATCATCTCCGAACCCAGGGAGAATTCCAGTACGGTAGTCGTCATAGTCGAAACCAGCTCTATAGTTCCCGAACACAGCACACTCAATTCTGGGAGGGTCCTCTCCTTGATCCAAGTGGTTTAAAACATAAACTATCCCTAAGATAAAATTTTATGTTTTTCGACATTCTTTCTCTTAAAAATAAACCCAACGTGACAGACGGAGCATCAATTGGACGCCCGGTCTGAGAGTTATTAGCATTATCATTCCAGGGGCCCGATTGGAAATATGCTCGTTCCAAACCCGACCGTTTTCCAAAGTCAGTAAAAACCCACTATGATTATCACAAAAGGACCTCTTCATCGCGAGTGTCCTAGAACTACTGACTACACATCGATCAGATGCGCGGTCTTAATGTTATTCACATTTAAGTGAATCGGGACCGACCCGTCAAGCCTAGTGGGCTTGCAGGTCAGCCCAACCCGATTCGGCAGGTCCAACCCAGCAGGGGGATCTGCTCGGCCCAGTGGAGAATGGCCCATCGTTGTGGGGAATGGCCCGACCCGGACCACGGCTATCTGAGCGATGCGGGGGGGGGGGGGGGGGTTTCCCGTGCCGGTGGTGCCGCCCCTCCTGTCCAGTCGGCCGAAACCGGCCGGTCTTCCCAGCGTGAGCAGCCCACACGGGCGGGTTGCGGTTCTCCTGTGTGTCACCTGTGGGTGCTGTGGCCTCCTTCAACTAAGTCGATAGGTGGACGGCCGGTTCTCTGCAGAAGCGGCCCGCGGAGAGCGGGGCACAGTTCTCCGTGGCATGGTGCCTTAGAGGCGACGTGGTTCTTTAGCCTGGTGGGCTAAGCCAGCCTGTTCTTATTTGACCGAGAAGGCCATAGTGGCGGGTTGTAGTTCTTTTCATGCAGCTAGAACATGACTACCGCTTACTCCGGTCGCCACTGCCTCCCATTGTCGCCGCTAAAATAAATATTCAAGTACCATCGTAGGGTCGTCGAGCTGTGTTTGTTCTGCCCGTGCCCTCTGTGTTAGGCGATATCAATTGTCCAAAGAAAAATCAAGCATTCACCAAGGATGAAATATAATTTCATTCACATCAAATTATATCAAACCCCCTAACTCATAATTGAGGTTCGTTCGTCGATGAGCCACGGAAGAAGAGCATCGTGGAAGACGACATCACGGAGAACAGTGTCGTCCCGTCAATGTTGGAAGTCATTTTCGTAGATGGCGTTCCTCTAGAGCGGTGTACTCTCACTTGACGCAGGGGAGGAAGAAAGATGAAGTCGTTCCTCACGATCTTGTTTCGGTTGAAAATAAAAGTGGAGAGAAATTGCTTCTCATTCTTCAAGTCGTGGAGAATTCTTCGTGGAGAGGAACACTTCCTTCAAATTCTCCAGAGGTTTTCCCCCTACCTAAATATTTTCCAAGGAAAATATTATAATAAGGCTTCCCAATTTTAATATAATTTCCATGAAATTAAAATTGATTCAAAAGACATGCTAATTAATCAATGTAGATATTAATTAGATAGGTTGGCACATTCAATGGGTGGGAGGTGGAGAGGCTCCACCATAATAAATGAGAGGAGTTGTCAAAAGAAATAAAAAAGGAGTTAATGAAGAGTTGAGGGGAGGTGAAAGGGTTTGGGTTCGTGTGGGCCCCACCACACAAAATCCATTCATGGGAGGCTATGTGGCTGTAGGCCCCACCTCTAACTTCCCTTTGCAGGAAATGACCACCATTTATAAATAAAATTGTGTACTACAATTTTATTTTATTTATTATAAATCCACAAAATAAACTTCTATCATGCATAAAACACAACTGTATTAAAGGTCCCATTATGTGAATACAGGTGATGTGAGTTCATCAGTGTCCTTGGATTTCAATTCTGAGAAACAGTTAAAAAGATAGAAAAACTCACTCGTATGTTTACTGAACGTACCCGAAAAAAACTTCACAAATGGATTCCGGGCACACCAGGCCTCGGAATCAGGTTCTATCAGAAACCACAGACTCATAAACTTCCAATGTATTTAAGAAAAAAAATTCCTTTAATTTTTTGTGTCTTTACAATCAACTCCACCCTTAATAGCTTGAATAGAATAATGGTTCATCCCCAAATGAGGATGGAATGCTCCCCACCATTATAATATCATTTTGGTGGATCGCCAAAGGATATTAGAAAATAAAAAATATTTCAATTAATATCTCCAAATTGTTCCTCCCTCACATGAGGAAAAAATAGAAGGGACACCACCATCAATGGACGAAAATACATCTATACAATACCTATAAATGACACTTAAAAAGATTTTAAATACTCATACAATATATGGAAAAAAATTTAGAATAACAAATCCAACTAATGGAATCAACATCCAATTTTCCTTTTCCCAGAGTATATAAAATCCTAATATCATATCCCAATAAGAACTATAACAAATCCATCTTCCTCTAGTTTGGGGTTTCTTATGTAATGAAAGAACTACCATTTTTATAGAATGTATATAAAATAAATTGATCACCATGAAGGTAGATACCTATGTATTTAATGAGAATAATAATTCTATAAAATCCAAATCATTAGTTTGGTAGTACTTATAAAGGGGTATTAAATTTCAGGACACATAAGAAATGCCCAATACCATTGAAATCATCAAAAAATGTTTTCATCCCTGCGAGGGATAAAAACCATACTTTACCCCCACTTCTAGTTATGAAAGAGAAAATATCACACATCAACCTCTGATTAGATACTAAATAGCCTTTAACATCCCTCAAATATAATGAATGGATACCCCATTCTTGATAGGGATGTTATGGCGGTGGAAATCCTAAGAATGTTGACCAAAATATCTGATTCAATAAGTTCTACTCAAGGAATCCCTTAACGTAAAATACTCTCTTTGGTGGATACCAAGGTTGGTTTTCCCCCATAATTTCATGTTTTATGGATTGTATTCCCTCAAAGATTTCATTCCCTATGATTTGGACCTCATGAATATAAAATTGACTCTATGGGAGATTTTCATTGTGTTAGTTCTCCTATTTAAATTCTACAAAAATCCTCAATTATTCAGTATTATCCTCCATAAATTTAAAATATAAGAGGATGACATTATTGAAGATAATCATGGAAAAAATAGTTCTTCTTGGAATACCCAGTTCATATTTCCAATGAAGGTGAATAATAAATTTATTAGGCCATAGGGAATCACTAAAAAATAATAATCTCTATAATTATAGAAATATTTAGTCTTATGAACATCATCATTCGGATCCCAATAATTGTGATAGTAATTTCTGATATTGACCATGTAGATACACATATATTCATTATGTTTTTCGATGTGGAAATCAATTTGTATAGGGTAATGTTTCATTATATCATCTAGTTTAGTTAGTGATATCCAATAAAATGGAGCAGGATCTCATCTACCCTTTGGGAAAACAACATTTAAGTTATATTAGGGGACACACTAGTTTCAATAAATCATTTCCCTACAATTTCCAACAAAAACACATCTAGGTACATGAGTTCATCTAGGACCATGTCGAATGATTCAAAAGATAGCACAACGGTTATGGGAAATTGATAGATAAAGAAGTTATCTTATTAAGTTGGGGGTGACCGGATAATTAATGATTGATCAGATCTATCATCTTAAACATTTTAACTATTAATCTGGCTTAAAGGGCCCAATCACACATGAAGGAGAATCTCGATCCCTCAAAACTGATTCCCAGCACACGATAATTCAGGAATGTTATCTATGAAATAAGGATAACTAGCTCATTAAAATTATTATAGCATAGTGACTCATCCTAAATACTAAGAATTAAAAAAAAAAAATTTACTACATTCTACATTCTAAAATATTTAAGATATATATGTTAGAATGTGATCACATCCCATAGGATTCTCTATCTACATTGGTCAGGCTAGCGAATCTGGTGAAATATCAACCAATCAAACTAGAGATATAGATAAATGTAATAATTCACACATTTACCAATGTGTATATATTATAAAGTAGAGAAAACATATATTTTACATCAGATCATGTCAATAACTTCTTGGTTATAATCTTCCATAATCTACTTATGGAAATGTCCCTTCAAATAGGCTTCTAAGAATAGAATGGATTTCTAAAGGGTTATGGTGGTTAAATAGATTATATAAATTCACAACTCAATCTCCTCCATTTAGTTAACTATTACTTTTTTTAATTCCACCACTCTAAGAAAAACCCTGTCGACCTCAGATATGTCCCTAATAAGAACACTACCTCAAACATGGAGGTCCATATACTTTTTGACTATCCATTGATGTAATATGGGTCGAGAGGTAACGTTCTATATTAAATAATCCTCAAATGTCATGGAAAATATAATCATTGTATGATTAGACCCTCTTGGAGACTATTGAGTAACATATCATTATGTTTGAGACTATGTATGAATATTCACCCTATGTTGATACCCTTTTCAAGTCATCGACCAACTATTATGGATGATTATTATCATGGATTCCCACCATCATCACCCATCACCCATTGTCATATATCCTAAAATATCTCTATCTCCATGGATATCTCGATTTAACAAGAAAAATTGGTGGAACAATGGGGAATAATATTTTCTCAAATATCTAAATAGAGGATTCACTAAAATTTCAATGATAAGACAAATCAATCTCACACAAATTTGAGGGAGTTCCCCATAAGTTTATTGAATCTAAACATATAATAATTATAAAAAATGTTACCCTTATAAAACTCTAATAAATTCTATATGTTTTCATACCATATTGTTAATGGTTATAACTCCTAATGAAAAAAGGATTCTAGACTCTATCATAGATACATTTATCTCATTATGGGTATTGATGATCAAGTTACACTATTGAGTCACCATGTTTTGGGGAAAGATTAATGTAGACACATACATATGTTGATTAGGAATCGAAATATGGGGGAATACCTAAAACACCATCTCAATCCAATTGTTTGGATTTTTTGGGTTAGACGCACCTTAAAACCTAGGCAATATTAAATAATGGAACTCATGTGGTGTAATCATCCAACACATATCCTCGTCCGTTTGAATAGGAATAATAAACTACTAAATATATATATATGAATGTATACCTGCGCAATGGTTATTTTGTTACTAAATTCATAAAATGTGGTGGTACATATACAAACTTTCCTGTTTTTTCCATCAAATGATGCCTCAAGGTACTATGTTGAAAATCAAGTTATCAAATTTTTGTGGTACGAATGTGTCAACCAGTACACAAATATTATCTTCCCCAGATTGAAATATGGACATCAAACATAGATAATTTTTCAGACTAAACTTCTAAACTAATTTTCAACAAAAAATTAACCCCAAATTCAATCCATAAGATAACCCCACATTGATACCACTCTATCATGAAAAAATCTACTCACACCCCCTTGGGTTGTGGTATGTTAAGTGTTCTACAAAATTCTCGAATCTAAAATATTATGGGATGGTTATTACCACCAAGTAGGAATATCACATACGATTGTATGACCTATAAAAAATTAACACCTCCAAAAAGTCAAAATATGATTCATACAGGACAAATAAAATTAATCACAATAAATAATATAGGATAAAAATATAATATCCATATAGGAGAATCAAATTCATAAATAGTAATGAAAAAATGGAACGATACACAAAAATCAATCCAATGTATGAATACCTAAACATATGATGTGAAGAGGTCCCCACAAAGGACTTCCTCCAGACATGAACATTATCCATTGCTATCAACTCTTAGAATAACTGAGATCCTATAAAAAAAATCCCCCAATGGTCACTACTAAAAACACTCTAATCTACATAATACACAACATCTGTTTGTGAATAAGTACATATAGGGATGAATTTATACCCAATAAGTAGAATTACAAAAGAATAACATGTGAATAATAATAATACTAGTAAACTCAAAACCACAAAGTAATAGAGGATGGAATAATTCCATAAAAACACTATACTCATTAAAGTATTGAACCTATGAAATTTAGGACATTATTGATCTTCATAAACCATCCATAGGTGAATTAGAAATAATCCCACGAAAAAACTGAATACTTAACATGAGAACTCACACCACCCATATAGATTAGATGAGAACACACACCTCACAAAATTACATGTATCTGTCACGGGGTTAACCAACTCCAGTGAACGATCCATGCCCCATAAAATATCATAGAAGAGTGAGTACCCATCTCTATGGATCGTGGAGCCCCACCCTGAGTATGTGGGGAATTACATAAATCTCCCTCAAATATAATGTACACATTCCATATCATAATAAAAATTAAGAGAGTTCATAAATCATGAATACCCTGACTGATAAGCCTAATCCTCGTCATCGACCCTACATACCTAGGAAGACCTATAAAAATGTATCTCCTTTAATCTAACATTTTATGAAAAAGAATTTTCTTCATTCACATTCGATGATAGGGAACACATAGTATGGACTTCTAGTTCACCCAAATATGACTCTCAATCACAGAGATGTTAAAATTCACTATAGTTTTGTAATGTACATGGCATGCATTATTTGGGTACATGGAATATAGACCATATGCAGATGAATGTTTCTATATTTTCAAACCACATGTTGTGTATAGGTCATCCAAAAAGTTGTGTTGGTTATAGGATACATGGAATGAGGGATCGCTGAGGTGCTCGACAAGTATGACCACAACCCAAGTTTATTTAGGGTCAATATAGAATGTGTTTAACAATGGTTATATGGTGTCTGGACACAAATTGGTCACTGGGAATGAATTATTGGGGAGTCAATTCCATGTACCCCTCCATAAAAACCCCACCTTATACTACCGTGAATATGGTAATGGCACACAAATCCATCCTCCAATAGGCCTATGTTTGTGACTACCACATAGGGTAAAAAGTTATATATAAATGGGATGCATTACCCACTATGAATAAATTTAATTACAATAGATAATTTAAAATACATTAATAAATATTACCACATGGGTAAATTAACCAATCAAAATATAGAAATCTAACATAATGCATAAAAAATAGCTCAAAATACAATGAACAAGACTAAGAAATTATCGATACCTCTAACAACACCTAAAAACCTATTCTAGGATAGTAACACATAGATTTATAACCAAAAAGGACTTATGAACATAAAAAATAGTTTATATAAAATTAAAGTTATCATACATCTATGATCATTATGATCCTACACAAAAACTCTCTTGTAACCATGAATGAATCATTCTTATGTCCATTTAATAAACAAATAAACCCAAGCCATTAGAAAAACAGCGAAAACTATATCACATCCTCTCCCATAATTAATCTCCAAGTAATGCATAAACTTACTCATATCCATATGAAAATAATATACATAATAATTGAATTCTACTTATACTCCAACACTTTAATTTCACTCTAACACAACAATTATATGACTCCTATGTGAGAATACCTTCCCTAAATCATGAGGAACCTTATGTACACATATCACATCTCATTCAGCACACCATGCATACATATCTCAACCACATCTCATAACCAAATAAGAGAATATGAAACCCAATACTACTTTAATATTATATATTATACCTACAGACCTCAAAAATAATAAAATTACACCTATGGTAACCGTAAATACCAAAAATAGAATACATGTATGCCCCATAACCTAAAGCATATACATCACGGAGACATATTTATTGTAAAATTTAATGACATAATTTCCCATATAAACATGAAACCTCTACCATAATCCATCACATACAATACATTACAACACATCATGATACATTTAAATGGATAATATGGAAGAGTGAGAAGTCAGTAATCCATTACCTCACCAACCAAGATATTGGGGAAAAAGGAGCTAAAACATTTGGGAGTCAGCTGCCAAATGGACTCGGGTGGTGGATAAAATGAAATCAGAAAATATATTGAATATTATTTCACATGACCAACTATGGTAAACTACCTATAAGTAGTATAAATAGAATTTATAATTCATCATGACACCCTAGTAACACAATTAATTCATTGGAGACCAGAATACCAATACATGCACAAAAACCTAGATTCAATCACCATTAATCTATTTCATTTGGTAATTTTAAATTACATATCATTAAATAATTTAAATTTAAATTCTGGATAAATAAAATGATTTATCAGTAGAAATTATTCATAAATAATTTAAATTCCAATACCAAGATTCTCATTTCCATTTTCATTGAGATGAATTCCCTGAATTACATAGTTCTTATTTAATTTTTCATATATCATCAAAAAATTAAATACTATGTTTTTCTACAAATTAATTTCCCATTTTATAATACATGTATTCTAAGAGATGAACTAAATTAAATAATTCAAGATTCACTTTTGGTGAATAGGCTAATTGTAATATGAATTTCAGAATCACCAAAAAATTAGGATAAGAAAACATGAAAACCCATCAAGAATGAAAAGAATGACCATATCTCAATGTGTACCAATAAACCTTTAGGGAAACCAAAATTATAATCCAAATAGTAGGGAAGGAAAACTATTAAATTTTTTCATATATCACAATATAAATCCAATTTCATTGAGTAGGAAACAAGAAATCGAATCTCTCAAATATTGTTATCCACTAATGTCCTATTTTTTCCAACCATATCCAAATCCCAAAATTAATTTATAGGGTGAATAAAAAATCATGGAGAACAAATAAATTGAAACAAAAAGTATTTTCCACATATCAACTCTACGGGGAACCATTATAATATCATTAGTAACATGTTCATAGAATACATGGAATAATATAATAGTTTGGCCACCAATATTCCCAAAACATAAATTATGAATGTAAACCTTCTTAATTTATATATTGAATTAACATATTCATTTTTAATAGGTTTACACAATATTAAAAAATAAATAAAACTTTAATAATTAGATATGAATCAACTATATACATTCTTTTTGTAATAATTTGATATTCAATTATTTCTCAGTAACAATGATATTTAAAATCACAGGCCTCTTTCATAAATCACATCACCGTTACTAGATTTATAATATTTAACCAATTTAATGAACATAAATAATTATTTGGTTAAAAAATAAAAAAAATTGATATCATCCTACATAGAAAAATCAGGACACATCATCAAGATAGATTCATAGAATGTGATCATAATACGATTCTGATTCATTATTAATTATCTTCCATATAGTCAATTCCACTATTACCTAATGAAATTGAATCATGAAATTACTATATATACACATTAAAAATGATTTTCTTGAATCCCCCCATAATATTGACCATTTAATGTTCTATGAACAAGAATAGATTTAAATGTTTATATCTCCTTACCCATTTCCAACAAAGGATATCATCCCCCAAGGAATCTTCCATCAAACATTAATGATGTACATGTAAAATGATGGAAAAAAATATTCCATAACATTTCCTATAATTATAAATTAGTTAATAACCAACATAGAAGGGGAATTATATCATATAATTAATGGATCAATATCCATAATACACGGTATAGATCACAGAAATAATGGGTCACTACAGTGTGGGCTTGGGGTAAGACATGGTTCCATGATTGTTAGGACCATTGGATATGATGTTTCTATAACCCATTGAAGCATGGTTTCTTCGAGGGGAATGCTATTACCTTAGTATTGTAAAACTGGGTTTAATTGAGTTTTGAAAAAGGGGAGATATAATATTAATTGAAAATTGTATATGAGATTATGTCTTTGAGTGATGTTAATGAGGCATGGCCTCTTTTACTATGTTGTAGTTTTAGTAGAAACCCTTGGGTTTGTGTCATGGTATGTGGGGTTTCTTCATGGTATTTTATATCATGAAGCCTATATAATTTCATGAAACTAATTTAATTTAAAATACATCCACCCTTCACTATCAAATATTATGTTGTGACCCTTCAGATAGAAGATAATAATATCCAATTACCATCACTTCGTGAAATTCTATATGTCCACAACCAATCCATCATAATGTTAGATAAAATGAATGAAACCCCATACATTTCTATACACAATAAAATTAGTACAAAAATTATGTAATATCATTTAAAAAATAACATCATACCATATGATAATGGCCTATTAGGAAGAACGACTATATAAGTATTTCCAAAATTCATCCTCTTCACCTCCATGAAAGAAGGCCTATAGCTAGTCCACAAACAATGTTCCCATATGAAATTATAGATTATATACTAGATCCACATATCATAATATTTTTAGACACCACTGAGACCCAAAACCTATAAAATATTGTATCATAAATAATTCTGATATTTCATAAATTTTATATCAAATATTACTCATCCTATAGAATTTAAACCCATCCCTGGATAGAAAGGGAATATGGAAAGAAAACCACCATAGGAGAAACCTATTAATAAACTTCCAACAACAAGTATACGACCCAAACATTATATTAACATGGGGAAAATCAAACAACATTATTAACACTATTATAGGTAATAACATTCATGCATTTCATCTCAAAATAAATAAAAATTTAGAAAAATCAGGATTTTGATCATAGATATGCTACTCCTGCATCCATGTATACAACTCTATTCAACATTTACACAAAATGAAACTAAAAATGATATAAAATTACAATACAATAGATTCCCCCATAATCCAAAAATTTCAATAATTCTTTCATTTATGGTCACATCATCCTCAACTCCATGTTCACCTCAGAATATGATATGAAAACCAACATAATGATACTATGGATGTTGTGACACACGAAATACATAATGAATATAGATTATATATTGGGGATTTCCTAACTAATATGAAATGTATATAATATAGTCCATCATGTAGAAAGATCCAAAAAATATATGACAAATCATACTCCCATGAACAAACCTCTACTACTCATGTTGTGAAAATAAAT
Source organism: Viscum album (assembly GCA_963277665.1). Classification (NCBI taxonomy): domain Eukaryota; kingdom Viridiplantae; phylum Streptophyta; class Magnoliopsida; order Santalales; family Viscaceae; genus Viscum; species Viscum album. Next base: position 1,170,190,878 of record OY728122.1, on the reverse strand, counting down.
TCAATAATATATGATCCCCAACATCAAAATCCAAAGGCCTCCGCTAGTGATTCGAATATTATTTCTAGAATACTTGTAATACCATAATTCTCTCTTGAATCACATTAACTTTATTTATCATTCACTACACTAGTTATATTTACGAATAACCATCTCCTTGACCATAGTAGAACAACATTTAGGTAAAAACTGTTTTCTATAAAACACATTGAATTGGTCTATTCCAATGGTATGATGATAAATGCTATTTTATCAAAAATACAACCAGGGAAAGTAACTCTCCCACAAACTCTAAATTCGATACCGGAATCGTGAATCATGTTCATTAATGTTGGGATGGTATAATCTATCCAACCTTCTATTTATTGATGAAAAGAAGTGGTAAGATATATTTGAGTGAAAAAATACAAATATGTCTCCAAACAATGGAAGGAAAACAAGGATCATATTACGAGACTATTTCCTTAAAAAACACATAAATCCTCAACATCTCAAATATATATTTCATTAATAGAATATAAAATGAACTAAACTCCTTAATTTTTATTAATTTAGAAAAAATTAACTATAATTTAAGATTCACACATATAGAATTACTTACTCTAAAGAATCAAGTAAAAATGATGATATAAATAAGTATTTCATCCCACTTATACTTGGGAACATAAATCAGCTTAATCTACCCACCTTTAATATAGTGCTAAATCATTATCCTATAGGGAAACTGAAAATTCAGATAAAATATATGAAACATACAAGTTCATTACGAGATGATAAATCTAAATTCAAAAAGCATGATACTTCTTTCCAAAACCAATATACATCACCAATATATAACTATAGAACTAATACAGAAACACATCATTCAACAACAATGTATTTAGTTGAATCCCATAAAAATGATATTGGCCTTCCTAGGACCACCTAACTAGAGAATCACTACAAAAAATTGAACCTCACAAAAACACTACCTCTGAATTATCTAGCAAGGACACCTCCACTTACTACACCAAATATTATTTCATCAGCATCTGGTAAAGACAATATATACCATGAATAACTTCTATATCATGTAGAATCATGGAGAAATCCTTTACTATCTAAACAACACTAGACCAACACTTATTTTCACTATGAAACATCATACTCAAGTAATTTTAAAAAACAATCAATTTACTTAATGTATAAGAAATATTAAAGTATTTATAATAAATAAATTCCATCATTCGTAAATAATAAAAATTTATCATGTGTTGGGAACATGTATACCAAAATATATTGTGATCTAAAAAAAGTGTTCACCAATGACGTAATGCTTCCAAAACATCAAACAAATTTCGTAAAAAATCACAAGATATTGGATAGTGTAGTTAAATTCTTGTGGTTGTAACTACTAAGCCCCATAAGATATAAAAACCTTATGGTACATAAAAATTTAACCCATTCCATGATTTTAAGCATCACAACAATCCTCAAACATAACGACATCCTCCAGTAAATGATGAATCATATCACTCCCTAGCTTCTCTTTCAAATGAACAATAACAACATAAAATGATTTCTTCCCTGAAAATAAAAGGTATTTTCCAGTCTGAGATATCTTTGATATCACAATATGATATAATTTAGTTTTAAACATCATATAATACACTATAATTTTAAGTAAACCTCTCACCTCTATAGAATTGTTTGGTAGTAACATAAGAAACACCCACCTCAATATTATATCGATACATGACTACATTATATCAAGCCTCATCAGGTCACATAAAATGTATATCCATATTTTATATCATATAGATTTATACCGTCCAAAATTGTTTATGATAGATAAAAACACTGAAAATACCTTACAGAAACTATATATAGTCCAACTCTTACTCAGAATACACTATGATGTCATCGATGAACACAATAATGAATTTATATATAATATCATTGAAAACAAATTCATCAGTCTAGGGAACATTGAAAATCATTTTCATACATTGAAGAGAATTAAAATGATATTATAAAGATCCTAACAACATATATATGTAGTTATCAAAATATCCCCATCATTCACTTGAATCTGCTGATACCCATACTGAAGATCAATTTTCAAGAACCTTATTTCTCACATTAATATATCAAACAAGTTTTTAATGAATCGGACGTGATAGTATTACTTCATTTTCTACAATTTCGAGAAGGGACATTTTAAACATTAACATATAGTGAAATTTTACTTCTTAATAGACATAACAATCGGAGCATAAGATGAAACAATAGGTTAAATATAATATCCCATAAAATATAATCAATATAAATTCACATTTATCTCATCACAGAAGGATCGGTACTATATGGTGATATGAACATCATTGTGACAATCAAAAACCAATATAAAAAAATTGATCTATCATTGAGTGGGTGATATCAAAATTACATTCTAAAGGGAATCAAAATACACCTCTCCATCCCTATGAAATAATTTCATCTAATGAATTAACAAAATATACATTATCTCATTTATCAAAAATGATAAGGATTCAAAATTCCTCTATCACATCTAAGGGCCCCCACATAAAAAACACAACACACTCAACTTCAACACCATAAAATATAATGTTCTATTTATAGAAAATGATGACATCCTATATCAAATTTATCTTCTCCATATAATGGATGATATGACATGAAATTATCCATAAAGATAGATCTCCCCATGACTGGTGTTTCCCTAGAATCAAATAATAATATCAAAATTCACCAGATAAGCTAGTTCAACCTATACATAGAGTTATAAATATGAAGGAAACTAAAAGTATCTCTACATAGTGTCTCATGATGTGTAATATGGTGGGTTCAATGAAAAAATGTGTTTCTCTTGAATTAAAAAACCATACACCCATGTAATATATACCTAAATAATAACTCTCAAAACACATGGATCACCTAGAATTATAAACTCTATGTTACATATATAACCATATATATATACATGACTTCTATATCTCTGATAAAATAAACCCCATGGTCATACTATTCTCATTTTCTGGAATGACACCAGACTTCATGGGTCAATCTTCTACCAACCATATCCCTACTTCGCTAATAAAATGTTGGACCACACAAATGATACTACTAACATAGATGATACTACTACAATTATAGATCATTTAGAGGAAATATTTATTTATTTTTTTATGATGATAAAGGATATCTAGTTGTGAATTAGATTTCTGGAACCTCCTCATGAAAATTGAAACCATTCCTGATCTGTTAGAAAAAGTTAGAGTGCTTCTAGTTCTAGTGATGTAGGAAAACAAATGATGGAACTGACTCCTAATTGACTTAATCATCTAGTATCAATGAAACTAAAAACATTTGTATGAATCAATAATTTTCAATTATTTTAGGAGACTCCCTTCCCATGATATTATTGTCTAAGACAAACCCCCTATATATTCTCTTCATTCACAAGATCCTCTAGATATGTATTAAATTTTAACCGGGAGAATTGAATTTTGATATATGGATATAAATCCCCATTAAAAGGTCTCATAATATCTTATTTATCTAGAAAAGTGTTGGGAGAATAAATTAAGAGGTTCTTATCCAATATATTTATGTTCCAAACACTCAAATTACCCTTAAAGAGACTGATGTTCTTCTGACCAAAATATTCCTTCACTTTTGAAGGATGAAACTCATCAAAAAATATATCACATAATTATATCATGAAACAACAAACTCCTCATAGTCCCTATATAATAATAACTAAAACTACCATTAAACCCCAAATAGTATAATTACAACCAAAGAAACTAATTCCTCTCTTTGATCATGAATCATATCCAAGGAAATATCCACCTCCACCAACCATGCCTCAACATCTTAATCTAAAATAGATACCAAATACATCTTTAGACCTTGAAAATGAAATTTGAATATAATCTTCCAACAATATTATTTATTATCATGAACATTATGGTAGTTTACTTGTACATATATTGGATAATCTATATAATGGACCAGATGAGGATGTTGAACTTGATCTATTCCTAAAAAATGTTAGGGACTTCTAAATAAGTAATATAGAATATTTAATATTAATTGAATATGGATGAACCTAATTTCTCATTTCCTATATCATTTAAACTTTATCTTAGGAAATCATGATACATGATACTTACCTAGTTCTCTAAAATAAAGCATCATCACATCTAATTGAACGTTTTGAAATACTGATGGTCATTGCATTATGTCAGAAGGGGCTTTAAATAACCATGTACAAGGTATTATCCTTTTATAACATTATATTGTAAGTTCATTTCATATTATCTACCAACTAACATATAAAATTTCACATGTTTGTATCTCGAACATCCATGCTACCCCTCAACCATTATCATTGCTAACACTCTATCATAAACCCAATACCATCATTGGTAATCCTCCAAAGCCAAATGTAAATATAGGGATGACCCATGAAGCCCACATCAATGAAGGCATGGGTTGGAAATTATCACAATGATTATAATGTTACATAGAAATTAGTGGCATTGGACACATTGTATAATTGTATAGAGAAGATATTATATGATATCCACCAATCAGTAAAATCACATAGATAAATTTACCAATAATAATATAGAAATGAAACAGGATAAATATTTAAATTAACTAAAATAACCAAAAAATCCTAGGAAGTTACCATGAACTCTTACAGCTCCTGAAAAACCAATATGATATATTAATTCCCAACATGAATACCATGAAGCTCATGTTGTCCAGAAAAATGGTTTGTGTAATCATAGGGTGAGTATATAAGTATACTCTGTAAAATCCTCCACGAAACATCATTTCAAAATTAAAACAAATATAGTAAATCCTAATAAATAATATTAGAATAGAACTTGTGATCTAAACAAATAAAATTTTATCCCACCCTCAAAAACATTCTAAAATAAAGAATATAATATAGATATGTATATATCTATCAAAAGAATATAAATATATGAGGTACCTCACTTCTGCATCCCAATAATTTATACTCTCTCATTCCACAACCACAATTACAAATGATTTACATCCCCTTCTAAAAGACATCCATCACCATGTAGACATATATCATAACATATAATTACATACATATATAGATATCTTAATAATATATCTTAAACAAATAAGATAGTCTAGATGACACAACATCCCATTTACAATGACTTATACATAAATCCATCACAGTCCATGAAATTAATCCATTGCTAACTGCATTCACTATAATTATAGTTTATGTATGTTCCAAACCTCAATCTGATATAGACACCCACACATGTATAGATAAACCAAGAGGCATCATACTCTAAGGCACCTTATACACAGAGACACATTTTCAATGCTGAAAAATATTCATTACACACTATCTTTTATACCAACTCAGAATAACCAAAGATAATACATGTATGATATATAATTTTACAATAATATACATTTTTTCTCAAAATTAATAACACCCTCATAGAAAAAGATTTTATATCCTCATACATATTCTATAAAAAAATTATTTTACAATGTCTTCATCATATCCTTTAATTATCTTTTTATATGATATACATTTGGAAAATTATATAAATCAATATTCCATATAACATAGAGAATGTAAACATAAGAATTATTGAGATCAGATTCTTAATATGGGTAATAATAGAGATTAAAATATAATATCGTAAGTGGGATAAGATAATATTTTGGGTATTAGAACATATCAATTCTCAATTAATTCAGTATTAGAATAGTGTGCCCAAAAAATCATGGATCATCAATCATAATCCAGGATAATATAATAACTGATGACATATGGTGTAAAAATTGATTATGAAACAAAACACATGAATGTGGAAGAAATGTAAATATAGAAATAATAACACTGTGGACCAAAATTATCATTTCTACCTTCCATAATATAGGGGATCAAAAATCACATTTCTTCTCCCATAACAATGATGACTAGGAATTAATATTTATTCCCCAAAAATTTACTCATGAGGTATCAATCATTAACCAATGATTTTATGTATATATGATTTTTATCCCATTCATTTCATAATGGAAAACTATACATATGTGTGATAAGATAACATGAAGGAATTTATATTTAAAAAATAAATTAATTTACAAATGGGAAATAAATGGATTTTATGACAATATACACAAAAAATTTCATAAAATATCTAAATAAAGATGTTTGATGGTGTTGTTAGTGAAATATATGTGTATGATCTCAAATTTTTATTAAGGTAAAAACTATAGAATTTAAAAATAAACATCATTTTTTATTTTAATGAAAATTCAAAATGGAATAGTTGTGGTCATTTAATAATTAAGGATTAGTTTAGAGACTAGAGTTCCTTTTTTTAAATTAATTGAGGAACATATTTTTTGCACAATTTGTGTCACCATATTTGAAAACCGGGTGGTCTAGTAATCCTGGAATTCCTTGTTTTCCAACCCTAAAATTTGGCAGTGTAGAAATGTGAAATCTAAAAAACTTTATTTTTTCCTTAAAATTTGTTTCTAACCATATTAAAGAACCATAAAAGGGGGTTTCCATTAAATAGTTGAAATTAAACTCTTGTGCATTGTTTATCTATCCCAGTTCCTAGGCCGTGCGAGGTGTGTCCACCAAAGAAGTAAATACTACAAGGTTCGATAATGGTTTGTAAAATATTGTGAAGAAATCCATCTCCCATTTAAAATGATTTATTTTACCTTTTCCCTCCAATAATTTATTTCTTATTCTTTTTTTAACTCCCTAAAATGACCAACCCCCTGCCCCTCCTTTAGGAAATATATAACTTCATCTATCCCATACATTTTATAAGTTCCCCATCATTAGAGCTCTGCAATAATAATTATCCGTATTTTTATCACCCTCGTCAAGTATAACATTCCTCTTTTTTTATTTATCAATTTACATAGACGTCTTTTGTGTTATTTTTATACAAGATTATATACCTAATTTTCAATGAATTCTTTTAGTAAATTTATCTTCTCTCATTCAAGCCTAATTAAAAGGTCTATACTAAATAATGAGTCTTATAACCATATATGGTATGAGGTATTGTACATTTCCCTAAATTATGTTTTTTAATATATTTCATCATTAGACCACATAAATGACACTCTATGAATTGACTCTAAAATTAATATCCCTTCAATTAGTGTACATGGAATTGAACTAGAACTATAATGATACCTATTATATTAGTTAGAGGCTTAAAAAATAATCCCTAAGCATTTTATATTAAGAAACTAGATAGTTGTTGACAATGTAAGTGGTAAAAGAATGAGTTTTACTCACATCCTATTCATGATGTTGTATAGAAACTAGACATACTTCATAGACAAATGTGTTGTGAAAGGGAAAATCCCAAATATGGAAGCCTGATTGTGTTCTATGATATTATACATCAGAATAAGTCTAAGATAATTCTTTATATTGTAATTGAGTTTTCGTTTCTTTTCTTTTTTACTCATTTTAAGAGAATGTATTTTTTTTGCATGATCCATATTTTTTGTATAGACATGACATTATAATTTTTTAATATATAATCAATTTATTGGTTATGTCAGTTATTATTGGATGGATGAATTATTAATCTACTTTTCAATATCATGCATCTGTTGATTTATCAAATACAAACCACTATAATAAAATTTGATAATGATGCTATAGTCTCCCCACCGTACCACCATATACCACCAAAATTACATAGAATCCTCAAGCATATGGGGAGGTGTGTGTTAGGCCATCTGTTAAACCATGTTCAATTACATTTGATTATACATGTTTTGGAACAACACAATGTGGTATCAACAGTTTATTTTCAACTATATTAATTGAATGGTATGGTAGATAATAGATTATTAAGTGTTATAATTTGGTAATTAGCCACCTCATTGGAGAAGATAATTTATATATATAGAAAAATACAAGTCAATATAGACGGTACATGTTGTAATTTTTAACTTTTAATGTTGTATTTAAATTTACCATTGGGTGAAAAAAGATGATTTATAATTTTTTTGATAATATATTTATATCCTTGACCCAACGTGCAAAGGAATAATCTTTCTTGAATCATTATTGGAAATTTAGGTTTTACGGTTCATGAATATTCCTTGTAATTATTATTTTACTAAACTCATTTTTTATATTATATTTTATGTTATATGATTTTTGTACTGGTAATTGTAAAAACATTTCTAGTTGTAAATGGAGGAAATAAGTGGTTAATTTATTTTTCTATTTTAATATATATGTTTTTTAAAACACATAGCTTGATGATCACACAATATCTAACCAATTATCACATGTTTGATCCATGTATATATAGTTATAGGAATTAAAATTTTATTTGACAATAATTAATTGTATTCCAATAGTAATTTATAAATATGTTCAAAAGTAAATAAGAAATTGTGATCCTAAAAAATAATTAATCATATGTGTAATTTTTTCATCCTCGTATGGGGTTTAAGGGTTTTATTGTAGTCATATGCATGCCAATTATATCTTTTAAATCTTATACATTTAAAAATATTCAAAGGTAATTCATCTAAATAAACTATTTTATAAATATAAATGTCATTAAATTATGTCACATAAATGAATTTTTTGTCATTAAATGGGTTGTAAATTAAAACTTAAGGGTTATTTTCCTCTATAAAATTCAACTGAAGCTCCATATAATGGAATTCCAATTATTGGAACTTGAAATCATACCAATACCTTAACTATTGATCTTGGTAGTTTGGATAGTATTTTTTGTGAAGTGAGACCTTATTTCGATCATATTATAAAATGTAAATCCCTTATTTTCCTTATTTTGGATGTTGGTTCCTATAATTGTTGATATATCCCCCCACTCTGACCTTGCTTCATGTTCTAGGAAGTTGATGATGAAAAAACTATTATCCTGGTAGGATTTTACTTCTTGTAGTTCCATAAGTAGAAAATATTTTAATACCACTTTCTATGCCTATAATGCACACTTTTTCTCACATTCGATATGGTTTCTTATAATTGTGGTAGCTTATTGAGGGAGATCCCTTTTCAACAAACAACTTTTACAGGGTTGACATGAGTGTTTTAGAAGCATTGTCGACCTAATTTTTTATGGGACGGGACCCCTCATTCTATTGATTGACAACTAATTTAAATTCCATATTCCATTTAAAATATGAATATTCCATAGTAAATGCGGTCATGTTTGTGGTTTACATGCTTTTTGGATATTCCGTGCATTGTTGGGATATTCTAAATCAAGAAAATAATTATCTCGACATGGTCTAGAGGGACTTCCAAACAACCATTTATGATTAATTCATTCTAAAAATGTTGGGAGTTGGTCCAACTTGGGAATTTATGCATGTGGTGCAAAGTACTATGTCTATTATGACAATTCATTTTGATCCACTATGTTTCGACATATAAAGATAACTTTTACTAGTGATGGTATTTCTTGGGAATGAAATATTGAGGATGGTAACACGTATTACATCCAATTATAGGTGAACATCTTCTGTCTTGATATGATTTTTTAGTTTTTAAACCATGAATTTATCTCCATTCATGGAATGAGAAAATATAATACTATATTTCATGAAGTTTAAAAATTTCAATAATGAGGTGGTATATCCCGTATTAGGAAGCATTTCAATGAGGGTTATATATAATAAAATATTAGTTAGAGTATATAAAAATGTAGTTATATGGTATTCTACTAGTATAGAATTCCAGTTCCTGAAAATACTATGTGTGACAAGGATATTGTTCTCCTTTAAGACAATAGTATAGTGGGGAATCTTCAAAAATTATTCTAGAATTTACCACCTACTGTAGGTTGTTGAGTATATATACTAGATTCACCTTCTAGAGTTTGACTAATATATATATTATAGACTAGAATCTGGGGTACCAATTATTTTACTCTATGAGGATAAAGAAGAGTTTGAAAAAAAAATGATAAATGATATGAAATTCCAGTATGTTCAACTTATATAGTGAGTTCTAGTTGTAGCTCACGTTAATGTATTAGGATAGATACATAAACTAAAATGTTATCCTATAGTGAAGTGTATTATACCATATACATTATGAGGTATGATTTTAGTTGCCCTTAATTTAGTATTATCTTTGATTGATATAACTCAATCACCATTATTTATATCGATGACTATCAATGATTATCTTGGAATCAAAATTTGGTAGTTTTATTGAGTGATGACTATTGTTATTCTGTTGGTGGATGACCATAAATCAAACACAAATGTATATATTTCCCCCAAGAGAGTGGGGGTTACAATTAATTATTGAATATGTTTTCCCCCAAGATTATTGGATTCTATAGAATTCATGGATGGAGTGTTTGGTTCTTTATCATGCCCATATTGAAATTTATCATTATATGGAATCTTTCTCATTATTTTAGGGTAGTAACTATATTTAAAAATCATGATGGGATGTAAATGTTATTCGATATGGATACTAGAATCATGTTATGGGAAGAGTCTCAAACTAGTTTTTATTTATTTTTCTAAATGATGGATGAGTAAAAAAATCAATATTTTCTCTAGTGGTGGAACTATTTAGAGATGTTTTTTTTGAATCATTTTCTAGTTTACCTATAGAGAGAAATGAAGTGTTATTTATAGTTTTTATTATATAATTAGAACTAGTATCTATTTCTCCATAGCAGATGGTTAATATTGAAGATGTATTACTAGATAGGTAGTTAGAGCACCTATAATCCCAAGGGTCTATAAAACATAGTACTACCCATTGGGGTTAGATTTTTCTTTTAAAAAGAATGTGGATGGGACTCTTAGGATCTTTATAGTTTTTTGGATGTTGAAAAAAATAGTTAAGAGAACCTACCAACATCCTTGTATAAAAGATAACTTCAATCATCTCTGGGGAGCCATATTATTCTAGAATATTGATTCGATATTTGACTACCATAATGTTAGGATTTGATCCTCATATTTACAAAATAAATATTGCAATGAATATATATCCTTTATGTGAACATGTTAATTTTTTTTGGTCTCACGAAATCACATGAAGGCCTCAAGGATATGATGAATTTTATTTCCCACCATATGTGGACTCATTTGTATAAGTTTTCATTTATGATATCATAGTGTTTTTTAAAAACGTATAATGTCATTCAAATCAAATTGACATCATACTTAGTACACTAACAGTGCACGTATTGTTGTGTATAATCATAAAATAAATCTTATAGTATGAATACTATCACATCATATTATAATCACTATTATCTATGGATTTAAATAAGTTGAGACCCATAGTTTCATAGGATAAGTCGAAGAACATTTTTGGTGTTCATAGTTTCATAGGACAAAATTTTTTTAAAAAGTATCTTATATATGATTTATAATTCATCGCAACACCTCTTATGAGCCTCAGCATGAAATTTATCATATTTAAATTGTCTGAATATTTTAATAAATCCTTTTTAATGTTAATATTATGGATAAACCCAATGTTAATAATACTTTTACCTAATCCTAATAGAAGTTTTATTATTTTTTTATTCATCATGAATTAGGATGGGATACTTTTTTATAGAATAAATGTATACCATTACATAGAGGTATCTTCATTTGATACTAAATGGGTCATATTACCAAACAAAAAATTATTAATTTGTAGTAGTTCTTTAAGAATTATGTGGATAAAGGCATTATTTATTTGGAGAATCGTTCCTTATATAGCTTGATCAAAAAATCCATATATTCAATCTCTATCATTTTGAATTGAACTTAGAAAAGAAGTTTCTTTGAATAAATTATGTCCTTCGTCATGGAACCTACTTATATTAAAAAAAGTTTAAATGGAGATCTTGATGATCTAAGATGAAAAATTCTGAAACATACAATTAAGGAATCGAGTTTTTCATGGCAGTTGATAACTCTTCATTCAGAGAATCCTCTAAAATTTAGTACATTCATGGGTAACGTATTCTTATGGACATAAAAGTGACCTAATCAATAATGGAAGAAGTGATGAAATATAACTATATGATCTGAAGTATTTTTCCTGAGGGAACGTGTTTCATGTCAGTACCAGCCACCTATTTTTGTTTTTGATGATGTTGGTATTTTTCATATCCATCTCCATGACTGGGTACCTACATATATATGATATGGTCTGATATGGTATTATAATTTATATAAATGGTATTTATATCCTGGACTCAAAAATATTTAAATGACATATTCCACTATTATAGGTCAGATGGTATGAATATTAAAATATTAGGTTTTGTAACACGGTGTTCCACTTATCAATGGGTGAAGGTAGAACACTAGTGAACTGCAGTTATTATATAACCATTATCCATTATGGAGTATAAATTAGATTATTTCAATATTTATTTCATCATAAGATTTCCAAAATTACCTAGAGAATCTGAGGCTATATGGTTGATTGTGGATATTTTGAAAAAGGTCACTCACTTCACACATATAAGGTAGACCATTTTAATAGATAAAAAAATTTTCATTTATATTTGTTATGCTAAATGTCACCATGGGGTTAGGACACACCATTGTATGGAATATGGATAATTTGTGAACTTCTCATTTCTATTAGAGGTTGCATATTGACTTTGGATCACATGTGCTTCTATGTATAGCCTACCAACCACATATTGACAATCTGTTTGAGTGTTATAGATATGTGTTAGTGGGCATTCTTCATTCATGTGTCCTTGGTGTCTGAGTATCTTCATAAAAAACATATATATACATTAGATTTGTTATAATAACATTTTCTATGACACACTAAAAATTTCTTCATAAGAGGTCATATATGGTAGGTTGTACGGATCACTTTTATGCAAGATAGGGGTAGGGAGCCACTGTTATTGGGACCTTGTATTATTCAAGAGACATTAGATTATATATAGTTTAGTCGAAGGAATATAGATATAACTCAATATTGGTAGAATTATTTTGATGATCATTATATCCCTCCTTCAGAGTCTGATGAGGGAGATCTGGTATTCTTGTATGTCTCTCCTAGATTGGGACATTATCAAATTAAGAAACAAGGGAAACTAGTACCTCGATTTTCCAGAAAATATTTGATATTTGAAGGATTAGAGCTAGTAGATATATGATTGATAATCCTCATAGGTACTATTTCATGAAACATATTTTCCATCATTCATAGATTAATTTTTTTTATGACAACGTGTCCAATGATTTTGATCCTAAGTTAGATGTTTTAGAGGCCAATGCATCTTTTATGTAGTATTGAGTATGTATAATTGATAATATCATGTAGTCCCTTAATTGTAGGTCATTTCCTATAATTAGGATTCCATAGAAGGATTAAAATATATAGGATGTATCTAAGAAATCATATTTAAATGTACATGATCATTTATTGAATATATTCTTCTGTAAGATCAACCACCCAAAATGAATGTTGGGGAAAAGTTGTTTTACGGATCGATAGTTATATGATCATTATTTTTCGTAGAGGTAAAAATCTGTTAATTTTCTAGATAAACATATTATTTAATATTAATTTAATTTAATAATCGAATAGTGGAGGTCGTAAGAGAGTATGTTACTGCTTTGAGTAAAGTTTTTATTTATAGAGGAAAAGACTATTGTGCATGGTAGGATAATTATTCCAATGATTCTAGAGGAAAATTGTTGGGCCCAAAAAAGGGATGGTCCTGGTTTCAAAAAATGAAATATAGGATTCATGGACATGTGAACCCAAAATTAAAATATAAGATGTCTATATATGTTTTATTCATAGTTTTTATACCCATATGTATGAACCATGGAAGAGGTAGGTCCATTGGATTGTAGGCACATATGACCTACATACATTCTATATGACCATGAAACTCAGAGAAACGAGGAGTAGGAACCGGGGTTGTGGAGAATAAATAGTTTGTAATAGTATTGGAAAACAACACAACAAAACCATGAACCACATTTAAAATATAAATTTTACCTTTTTGTGCTCCAATCCATTATGTCTTCATCAACATTTTTCCTCTATCGAAATAATATAGTCCCCCTCCCTAATGAGTGTACTGTCATCTCCTCCTAACTAATATTTGAGAGTCTCTTTTATCTTGGACCTGAATTGATCATACCAGTTACAAAAAAATATGTCAATCTAACATTCCCCTTAAATATTTTCACTATTTTCATTACTGTATTGGATGATATTTCCACATGAACACATATTCTCTATTATCAGGGTGTTTTTCTCGTTCCCCCATCTTTTTGAGTTCAATGAAAAATCTGATTCAAATACTGCATAAGGAGTTGTCTACACTTATATGATTGGAATTCACGTAATTTAACATTAAAATAATGTTTTTTATCTTCCACCTTTGTGTTGTATGGAAACAATTCAATGATTTCTCTTTAAAATCAATATCTCTTAAATTTTCCAAATATGTATCGATATACAAGTTATATTTAACCCTTTTTCCAGATTTTTGGATAATGGATTAAACTCAAACAACCCCCTTTGGGTGTCCTATATTAAAATATAGACCACTATCATTCTTACCTTGTGAATAAATGACCCCATGAGTGTGTTCAGTATTTCACGTTTTTTTCCAAATCCATAAATGAACTAAATATTTATATTAGGGAATGTAATATCACATGGAACTTTTATCACTTATTAGTGAGGTTTTTAAATCGTAGGACAAAATTGATGAATCACATGGTTGTTTCCCATGGCCTTCACAATTACTCATAAACGAGATGGTATGATGTACATATATTTATTGGCAAAATGTAGATGAAACTAACATGGAATTTTAACCCCTTCATATTTTATTCCATGGGAGATACAAGGGTTCTGATATATAATTTCATATATGGGATCTTAAAAATTATTGGAATACAAGAAATTTAAATGATATAGGAAATTCACATATCCATTAACGATCAATTATATTATTTATTGGGTGATACGTGAATTCTGACATTAAATTACATGGGAGAGATCCAAGGGAAAATGGACTTAATTGATGATTGATAATGTTCATAGAATTAGATAACATTTATTTGGTGTCATTATATGGATGATACATATATTTTTTAGATGGAATGACTTGGATATTCTCATAGTTTTCTAGATGATTCATTAATTCAACTATTAAGTGACATTCAACCCTAATGATTTGTCAATTTCATACCTATATGACAACGTCAGTGAAGCATCGATAGTTAATTATGTATTTATAGTAATAAATTTAATGCATTAGATTATCTTGTTTCACTCATCTTGAATATTTTCCCCCCATTCAATTATCACATTTGGGATACTATCATGTGTATCATAGATGGATCATTAGACATGTTCCTATGGAATGGGTCGAACCCATAGGGTTAAAGTCCAAGAGCACACCCCATTATCTTACATGTGATTTCTAAATCATAATTCCATTGATATTGTGGATCCCCATATAGTTATCATTTTACACAGAATCCTTGGCTATATACCTAGGGCCTAGAATTTAATCATATAAACTAAAGTTGTCATTATTATTTCTGTCTTAGGCTAATGTATTTATTGTTAGATAGGTATCTATGTGGAGGTTAATGTTAATATTGTGTATCAAATTAATGTTTTAAATTTTTTACTAATAAAAATTGTTCATTTTATATTCATATAATATATTGTATTTGATTTATTAGTGTTGGTCTACTATGTTTTATTCCAAACCTATCCAACTTCTTTTTGTTACATGTATACAATTCATGGATACTGTTATGGATATAGTTAAGTGGCTAGTTGTGGACACATGATTTCTCTTCTAGCCAGGATTATAGGAGTATAGGACATAGATATTTCTACATGTTCTATTAGAGATTATCATATATTCTATTTTTATATTTTTGTATAGAATTTATTTATTCTATTCTAGATCAATATATTTTGTACATACATGACATCATAAATTTTTTATATATATCATGCTATTGGGTTTGTGTGTAATTATTATTTGAATGGTTTATTCTTCCTCTTTTCCTTCTGTTGGTTCTGTGGATTTATATTTTACAAAATATTCTATCCTATATTGATAATTATTAAATTGTATCCCCACCATTCGACCATATAATATCAGTAATAGTTAAAAGCAGTTGGTGTATGAGGAGGTTCACCTGTGGCTATATGGCTAACTATGGTTATATACATATTTTTTATATAGGTCTAGGATTTCACAATAATGAACATAAATGTGTGTTGACATATATTAAACACACATTTTTCCATCTATTAAGTAAAACAACTTGAAAATTTATATTATATTACTTTCATTTCAAAGTCATTAAGATGTTTGATTTTTAAGAACACAATTAGAAAATGTAATTGAATATTGATGAAGAGGACTATTTTAATAGTGGAAGAATGTGTTCAGAAAAATAGATTCTTGAAAAAAACTCATTAAGGGGACTTGTTCAAACTGTAAAAAACACCATTTAAATTATTATAAAAAATGAAACATATTATAAAATGACCTTATTCAATTCATATAGTTTCAATAAGTAAATATTTAAATTATTCCAATGAATATGGATTTAGAGGAAGGGGAATTATAAACAAAATAAAGGGGTGAGTCTAGTTTTAGTTACAAGCATAACATCAAGTAAATTCTTTACCTTCTGAAATGAAATTGAGAAGATATTTGAAAAGACATGTGAATTACATAAGGAGGATAAAATTTAATAATTTACCTTTCTAAACCTCCTAATTTTTAATCTGTATTCATACTTTCATATACCATTCGAATCCTATACACCTTGATCACCTCATACTCTATTCATACTCCCTTCCTCGGTGGATCCAATGTATTTATTCATGATTTGTAGTCAGTATATCATTGTATGGTATCCCCTATACTATTTTCTCTTTCCACCCATATTTATTGTATTATATAAATCATCATTACACTTCTTCTCAATTTTTTTCAACCGTAGTTGTAAGGGGGTTTGCCTAAATAATGGTTATTGGTATCTACTGATTGTTATTATCATACTGAGGCTTTTTTTAGTTGGATTTGTTTAATTTTTTGTGTTTTCATTTATATGAGGTATATTTTAACATATATTTTACTCTAATTCTCTATTCTATGTTTTATTACTGGTATCAGTTATGATTTAGATATCAACTGATAATAGTAATGTTGTTTTGTGATGATTTGAAAATAAAAATATTTTTTAATATTATTTTAATGGAATTTGATGGTTTCTCAGTTACATTTAATTCTACATATTTTTTTTACTAAACCATGCAATTCATGTGTCTTCTGGTCACCTGAATAGGCTTTACAATTGAATAATATGTTTTTAAAATTTTCTTTTCTCTTCTATGGGGGATCAAAATGTTATCATTGAATTTTATGGAATGGTTGGTTTATTAAATAGAATTTTGAGGCCTAGTTGGATTATTGGAATGTAATTTCATTTTGAAATTAACATGGTGTATTCATATATTTGGGTTTTTTTCAAATGAATAATAGTTACCTTGATATAAGACATATTTATTTTATTGATTTGATTGTGAGTAAGTGTATTTTCCTAGCAGGGGTGTCTGAGGGTGATTCCTTATTTTAAATTGAAATTTTATTCAATTTATTATGTTTTTATTTTTATATTATTTTTGAAAACTAATAATTGTCCCACACTCATTTTATATATAATAGGAAATAGATTGCGCCTAGTGTAACTTCTAAGAACGCATAGGACGCTACCATATGATCAAGGTTTAGAAATTTTATCTTAGTTTTGATTTTTCCATATATTAGGAATTCACCCCTCTATTAAGAATGGCATGATATGAACAATAATGGGATTAGTTTAATTGAATCATTTATTCCAATATAACATGTGATATTTATTATGTTTCAGTCATTCCCCTTAGATCCTATGTATTACCATGATCATTTTTATTTAGTTATTTACGTTGTTTTAAATACTATTATTATAGGGATAGTATACAGAGTTTGATTCCCATTTACCATGATTATTCACTGATTCGATTATGATTATTAAATATATTCAATAATATCATTATAATCATTAGTGTAAAATGATTCCTCCCATTTAATATTTTATAAATAATGATTTCTATCACTCCTTCACGACCTATAATTTATATAAAAAAATATTTCAAATATATTTTTCTAAATTACTCTTTACAAAGATTAATTCATAGGACCCTACAACATAAAATGATAAACCATAAGGTTTTAAAAATGAATTAGTTTGAAAGGAAAACAGAAAACTTTCTCATAAATATTTATTTTTTTCGAATGAGAGACACTAATATATTTGAACAATAAATTAATATTAGTAAGAAATAAATCTTCTTATTGAAATTTATTCTTGGGGTGTCGTTTCATAGATATTAATACTCATTTTTATACCCACACCTATATATAAATATAAATTATAGACAATTTTCCCTCCCATAGGCTACTAATGGAGAATTATTGTTTTGAGGTAGGATTGTGACTTACAGAATCACATGGAGATCTGTTTGGGTAGTTTATTATTTTCATTTATTTTTTGTATCTTCACTAGTCAACTACCTCATTATTAGATCATATGTATTGTATTATGTTAATTTTGTATATGGATGTCTTTTTTAATAGTTTTATTGTATGTATTTGTTTTAAAAAAATTGGTTTGGAATGGTTTTCCAATTCTTAGATAAGTCATCTAAGAAATTAATGATGATTGGTGATTATTTTTAAGTCATTAATATTGGGAAAAAACATTCCAATTTTTTTTCCCTTTGATAACATTGAACTAGTTTCCATATTATGGAAATTGAGAATAAACCTATATTATGTTATGGTAAGGCCCAGGATTCAAGTTCAAGGTTAGCTCAAAGATGGTCCATGATATTACCTAAATTCCAATTCTTTACATCTATTAAACAATTCCCATGGAAACACAATAAACATGGTTTATAGTAGAAATTTTAGCTTAAACATAGTGTTGTTTATAAAATATTTTTCAAGCACATCCAACCCCTAAAACACAAATATAATTATATTTGGAGAATCATGGTTCATATAGGCAGTGTCATACAAGGATATGAGTAAACATCATGTGGTCATGACACACATTTCATATGTTGACAAACGATCACATGAATGTTTACATTATATAGACATTATGTGGGAAAAATTATGATAGTGCAACATCAATTACAAAGTCGAACTTCATGTAAACCTTAACTCATTTGAAAACATACACAATATTTCCTTGATGAAACATGACATGTGGCTCGTGATCACACACAATGTGAGAACTTCATCTATACTATGATATATAGACCACCCTTTATCACCTCATAATTATTTATAATCCACTTGATATAACTTGAATCATTGTAAAATGTATCATTACTCACTTATGTGCCTCCAATAGATAATTTCATTTGGTTATTTACTTGAAAAATGATCTAAAAGGTGTTCACCTGAAAACTGGATGCCTCCACTCGCATCAACCCAATGATTCTATTGCATAATTCCATACCATGATACATAATAACAAATCATAGATTTGAGACACCTTTATATTCACTATTATATTCTCAAACATAGATCTCAAGTAACATATATAAATTTCTCATCAACCTAACTCTGATTCATTGAAAAAATATACATGATGACGTTTTTTGACGGAAACATGTATAATTTATCAAAAAAAAATTAGAAATGAAAAATAATGAAATTTATTGAACCTTCTGTGATGGTGTGGGTACCATTTATCTATTGAAAATCCAATAATAATAGAGAAATGATTGGATGACACATGAATTCATGACTCTCAAAATAAAAATAATAAGAATATAAATTACAAGGACCTAAGGTGAGGTAAAATATATGAATTATTTCCTATTTTAAAAATAATGTATAAATGATAAATTTAAAAATAATAATTTCATACCACATAATTTAATACATTGTTGAAGAGGTTTATAGTTACCTTGAGATCCATTTTTTGATTTCTTGATGATCTAATATGTCGAATCTCCCTGTTTGGATTTCCCTAGAAATCACATACACTATGTCTTTGGTTATCTCGTGATAAGGTTATTGGACATTATCCACAATGAGAAAGATATTAATATTATTAAAAACGTGATTAGTTCGACAAATGATATTAAATTATTTAATAAATTATTAATTTCAATTTTAAAAAATTAATTGATTCCACATGTGATGATCCTTTCATGGAGACCCCATAGAGTATGAATATTATACAACCCATAAGTTAAAAACCATATTTTTGAAAAAACCATATCCTTATATTATTTATTATAGGCTTAATAAATGGAAAATGATATTTTCTTGTAATAACACATGTTGAAGATAAATAATATATTAATATGGAGAAATCTATATTCTCATTTACCAAAAATAGCTGAATAGACCACCCAAAAAATATAATATAAATTTTTCAAATGGATCAAAAAAATATAAGAACGCTACATCCTCCCCAGATTCAATTATTTTCAACACAAAATGTGAATATTACTCAGAAGGACATAGGTACTAACATAGCATATTACTATTTCATTCCCACAAGATCCCAAGGATTATCCCAAGCTACCGGGAAACATATACCAGAAAAATATTTCATCCACAAATATTTCTCTTAAATATTCATTGAATCATTATATGGTACATTAAGAAGATATCAATATCATAGTTTCCATGATAACATTAATGGATAATGTATGATGCGTCATAAAAGTATCTAATCATCTATTATTTGTAAAAGAAGTTGTCAACCTAGTTTAATGATGGGGTAGATCCATGTTTTAAGCATCATCACCTACCCTTGGAATAATTTAAAAACATAAATGTGCCAAAAAAAGAGGATTCCTTGACAAACTATCCATAAACAGCGTCATGGGGAGACCTTTAAGAAAAAATCACCTCCTTCCTCAAACATCAAATTCCACCATCACTAGTACGATTTGAATTATGACAATTATAATAAGTAATAATCTACTTCTACATCACTAGTACATTTTTCTTTACCATCTATACAGAATTTTTCCCCACAAATGACGAATCTCATATCATTGTACTATATAGGTGTGACATGAATGGTTCACATAATGGGCCTCAAAACATGTCATAAAAATGGTGGAGTGGTAAATATTTTTTAATGAGGAACCACTATACGTAATTGGTCATCTTATCTCAGAATAAAACCCAACACAACTGCTCCCAATATATCATTGAGAATAATTATTTCTCACTCAATGAGGTCATTAGTCTATGGGTGTAAAATTTTACTCAACCCTAATAAATATCTAAAATACATTAAATATCCCCTATATAACTTGTATATTAATCAGGAAATGGTTTTTAAAATGATACTGTATGGTATCCCTTATAGTCAGATGACCCAATATCTCCATTGAACTCTTCTCCCAAATAGAAAAGAATTGATCTTACACATTATATTGGTTAATGATCACTCAGATAACATCGAGACCACTCACTGATGGTGGGATCCCCATCACAAAATACATAAATATTTTATCCCACCTCTAATTTAGAATAATATGGGGTTGGACTAAACATATAGATACATAATTCTTTTCCCTCACCTTTTGAAAGGTGATTCATGGATAGATAATATTAGTAACATGGTATTTCATATATTCCTTCAAAACAATTTCTTGAGGTCCCTGTTCATCTTCATCACTCTGGGATATACCACCAATAGTGAATTATGAAACTCTCGGAAAACACCTTCAAACTACATGGATAAAACAACATACAATACATAACAAAGGATGAAATTCTCTTAACATTGTTAATATATACCTAGATAATCATTTGAGAATACCTTATCATAAATATATTCATAGTAATTTTCTCCCAATTAGGCCACCCTTTCACATATAAAATGTACAGGGAAACCCACCATCAATTAATAATTTGAATCCCTTTCCCTCATCGACTAAGAAAAAAATGTAAGGCCAAATATTGAGATGCATCATCTAATAACTAGGAATGATACTTAAAACTATTTAATATAGACACCAAATTACACATTCAATGAGTACATATAATCAAAATGTTATATATCAATAGGAACTCCAACCAATTCCTCTTCGATGGGATAATATCTCACTATTTGGAGATCTACTTGAGAATCTTAAGGTTATCAAGGGTGATGAACCAATCAGAAAAAAGGTAGTGAATCCATGTCTTAAAGGTTAATACTATAATTTCAAACTCCAAATCAATGGTTTTGAAATTATTTTAGTGGGGAATCAATAATCTGGATCCATAATTAGTCATCACATATCTCTAAATCCACACACAACCAAGAACTCCTCTAGAGGCATCAAATAACATAATTTACTCAACTCATTTCTCTAGAAATATAAAAAAACACTTTTGATCTTCTTTTTGAGATTCCCAAATTCAATATAGTTTCATTCATGAAAAATGAGTGTTTTCCCATTTCACTCAAGGTAATTAAAGTGGTCTATATTCATAGTAAATTACACCATGATTTTGAATTTGTAGGTTAATAAACACAATAAATTTCCACACTTATCACATGATATTGAGTGGATAATAATCCATTACATCCGTAATTATTTATGGTTATACAAATTATTCAACCTCTAAGATAACTATCTCTGGAATGCTAAGATGATCAATCCAAAACTAACAGAGAGAGATATTTTAATAAATGTAGTTCTGCAGACATCATGATAGACAAGAACTTATGTGCTATGTATTCTTGTTCTTATTTTTACAATAGAAGAGGATGACATCAATAAATAAACCAATTAAACAGTTCTAGAAAGGTTAAAATATCTATTTCATGAGACCTAGGGATATTACATAGTTATTTTTATGATAAATATAGTCAACAAATACTCATAATGTTGTTAAAAACTAAAATTTAGACTTTGGAATATCCTCCCCATGTTCTTAATGACTATGGTTGTCAAAACTAATTTCTATATATGATAAATAATTAAATCCCTTAAACTAGTTACAGATTTCATAAATAGAGTGACCCGACCTTTTCTTTCATTAATATTATATCATTTCAAAGATAAACAACATAATAGTACTACACATAGAGGATCCAAAGGTTTATTGTCTTGGTAAAACTAAGACCACACATAAAAAATACAAAATCAACCATAAACATTTATTTAATTTCATCTTCACTAGCTACATAGTGGAACCCGTCTTCTCCATAGTACATGTAGCCACCTAAGGATATACATCAAAAGGGGTGAGCTAAAATCCCAGTAAGAGGATAGATAATAATAATATAGCATGGGGTGAGAATAATCATGACATAGAAAAAAGATCATGAACATGAGAGGAGCATAAATAATAAACTTGAAATGTGGCAATGCATGAAAATAAAACATCATGTCTTAGTGGTTAACTACCACACATATTTATAAACCAAGATAGCATATTGTGCACACATCATTTCACATATAATCATGAGATTCATCACTTTACCCAATTCATTGGAGTGCTATATAATTTCGGGTGCACCCGTCACATCATAACATTATAATTATCATGCTTGACACATAGAACACATATAAAATGTAACGACCCAAAGTTTCATTAATGGAAAATCCCTCTTTATCCAGTTAAATTTTTCTTTATGAAAAAGGTTTTTTTTATAAGATGTCAACTTCTTTAGTTTTACGTTAATATTTGTGACCGTTACTTTTATAGCCGTTGAACAGTGATCATCTGGGTAGTTTAAATATAAAGCTTTAACGAAACCATTTCTACTCAGACAAAGGATGTGATGGCCTCATCCAGTAGAATTTCCCCTTACGAAGCCCATTTGTCGGAGCTCGGAAAGGAGGTGGCGTCTTTGGGCTTTTCCCTTGACCAAGCCCAAGCTGATCTTCATCAAGTCAAGCTCGAACGTGATCGTCTACGGGAAAAATGGAAGTTGATAAAGATTACCACTCGAGCGATGTTCTCCGAGCAACACCAAGAGTCTGTCACCATCGCACACCTTACCCTTAGGTCTTATGCGGCTATTTTAAGGGGTTATGTAACAAATAAGTAGCACCATGTTCATGTACATTATTTTTTTATATAATAATGAATATAATTTCTAGTCATTTTTGATACATTGTAATTAGTTTTTAAAGTACAAATGGTGTTTTTAGTTATTATTTAATTAAGAATTATATTTTATTAAATTAAAGGATTTTTGAATTAAATAATATTTTAATAAAATATTATTATTACTATTAAATTAATTTTTATTAAATATAAATTATCTTATAATTTTATGAATGTAATTAAAAAATTTTATTAAGGTTTGAAAGCCATTTCTGTCAAAACCCGTGAATTTTTTTATAAATGTCGGTTTTTATTTTAAAAGTGAAAATTCACATATTTAGAAAATTATTTAGATAAAATAAATATTATTTTTGGAATCAGGATGTCGAAATTATCCAATGGTGAATTTTTCATAATTTTCTGAGACAGTCAAATTTTTGGGTAAAAATTAAATACCATTTAAATATATAATGTGTTTTATGACATCATAATGACCCAATGGTGATGTAATAAAATACCATAATCCTTATTTTCGGCCAATATGTGTTTTATCATTAAAATAATGAGGTTTTGGGTTTTTTTGACTCACTTTTCAAAGCATTAATGGAGCCCTCAAGACTTATTCAACACTTTACCTTTTTAAATTAATTTCCATGGGAGTGTGACTCACCTCCACATAGGCAACCCTAATTTTTTAATAATTTCGGACCTTGTACATGTAAAATATTGTTTTCCTCTCTCCTTTTCCAGAAACCATGGGCAAATACAATGTGATGCTTTGTGGTTTGGATTATTTTAATATAAGGGGTCCCAAACCTAAATAATAAATAATTCCCTCACCTTTCCTATATAAACCCACCCAAGATCCCACTTCCTCCTCACTCAAATCCCATGAAGTTCGTCCAACCTCTTCCCTACTCTCTCTAGAATCCTCTAAAGGTGCCCCAAGCTCCCAAGAAGCCTCTCACAAGCCTCTCTCTAGCCTTTGGAAGCACACTTCCAAGTAAGGGTTTTTTCTTCCTTTCTCATTTTTGTCAATTTTCTTTAAGTTGTATTGCCCTTTTTATTTCAATTATGAATGTTGGGGTATGGTTTCGCACCTCCCCCAAACTGCCCTATTATTGTTTGAATGATGGGATAACCCTTTCTCTCTCATTAAATGCCTCCCATGTACACCCGTTACTATGCCGAAATTCCGAAAGGAACTTCTCTCTCTTCTTTTACATTCAAGCAATACTTTTGTATCATGAATCTAAATTCCATTTAGATTGTTGGGACATGTATATATATGACCTCCTTACTGTCCATTACATGTAAATATGATGAGGAACGCCTTTCTCTCTCATCAACATTTTTTTATGAATTCTTATGTCACGCCGTTATGCTGCCGAAATCGCACTGATTTTCTACGCCAATGTCTTTGTGTAGTGAATACCATGCCCATTTCTCCATCAAGGGTATTCACCATTATGCACATTTACATTTTGATTGTAAAGTTTCATGTATGAATTCCGCATTCCTTTATCGTGGAAGAAATGATTATGTTTTATGAATCCATGTTTTATGATCCATGTGGCACACTTATGCATGAAATGAAATGTTTAAGAAGGGTGCGCCCTTTATAGCACTCCAATGAATTGGGTAAAGTATAGTATCATGATACGTCATGTGCAATGAGTGTTGACTCATGCTAATTCAAGTGCAATGAGGGTTTACTCATGCTCCATGTGCATGAGCCTTGGCTCATGCTAATTAAATGTCAAGTGTTGTTGCCACATTTCCATGTTATGATTATCATGCTTTATCATGCCTTTATGTTCATGTTTCTCTTATGATCTATTGATATGCCTATTGCCTAACATGTATTTCACTCCTCATTTCATTCATTGTTTACTCACTTACTGGGCTTTATAGCTCACCCTTTTCTTATGCATGTCCTCAGGTTATCCCATGCAATGCTAAGTACGAAGGAATGTAGTGGTCATGTAAAGGATGTTTTCAATAAAGATTTTGCATTTCAAGTTTAAAGTTTTAATGTAATGATCCATTTACCCAAAGACACTAAACCTCTCGATCTTCTTTGTTGGATCAAGTGAAGTTTTATGTAATAAACCATGTTTAAGTTGTAATAAAAAGCAGGGTTGTCATAGTTGGTATCAGAGGATAGGTTTAGTTATTTTTGGGATTAGGAAACCCTAGAAAAGCCTTAGATACAAGACTAAGTATAATAAAAACATCCCTAAGTTTTGGTAAGTACTAAGTAAGTGGTTTATCAAACAAATACATCCCTGTCTGGATACGAGCAGGTAGAGGCGGCTCTGGCACAGATGTATCCTAGGGGTAAAACCCGAAAACACCGCTTTGAGCTAGACTCGAACGGGAACTGGTGCACGACAACGGGCCTTGCTACACTCTTGGTTACGACACTCTCGGGGGATATGTTTTGATAAATTCACAATCTTAGTATGAACCCTTATTAAGGGAAAGAATGCCCCTAAGAACATATGTTAGAAGGAAGATCATGAAAAGCCTGGATTGAATCCTATAGACTCATGAGTTAAAGAGATTAAAGTTTATTTATAAGTCATCAACTTTTGTCTATGGATTACCCTTTATGTGTTACCCCTAACTTTCCTTTTATTCCAGCCAATGGCCGATAATAGGAGAACTCGGGCTAAAAACCGTTGTGAAGATCAGTGTGATGATTGTACTTATGAGATACCCAATCCAATGGGAGCGGGAATCGCGAACTTTGTCACGCTTCTCTCTCAGCTAACTCAAGTTTTGAATAGAAACACTGGTCAAGAGGAACGTTCAACCCCCCCTAAGAAAGAACAAGTCGCTATTGAAAGCTTCATGAGACAAAGGCCTCCTACTTTTAGTGGATCATACGATCCCACGATTGCTGAACAATGTATCAACTCCATTGAAAAGATATTCTCCATCCTCCAATGCTCTGAAAAAGATAAGGTTCTCCTGGCGGCTTATCGTATGGAGGGTGAAGCTGATCAATGGTGGACGTTGATAAAAAATACGAAGCCTGAGGAGGAGATCAAGGCTTTGGAATGGAAGGAATTCCGGAAGATGTTTTTCGATAAATATTTTCCGCGCACCCTCCGTCTTAAGATGGAAATGGACTTCCTTTCCCTCAAGCAGAAAGATGAAGAATCTGTGGGAGTGTACGAGGAAAACTTCACAAGGCTTGCACGATACGCTTTCGGCTTTGTCGTTACCCCCGAATGCAAGGTTGACCGCTTCTTTGGTGGGCTGAATCCTAGATTGCGGAAAGCATTAGCGATCCGTGACTTCGACAGCTATGAGGAAATTGTCCGATGTGCCCTCAAGGTTGAAATGGAGATCAGAGAATCACAGGGGTATCATGGGGACAAGAAGCGGAAGGTGGACTTCAATGCTGGTGGTCCGATGGATAAATCCAACGACGCTAAGAAATTCCAGCACCCCACATGCCAAAACTGTGGAAAGAAGCACCCTGGAAATTGCCTTAGGGGGACAAGAAAATGCTTCAAGTGTGGAAGAGAAGGGCACCTAGCTGTTAACTGTCAGCAAGAAGGACCCGCGGCTGTGACAGAGGAGAGGAACGCTCCGTTCGAACCTCAACACGTTGTTCAATGCTTCAAATGCAAAGAACCGGGTCATTTTGCGAATCACTGCCCTAATCCAAGGGTTATCGGAGGCAATCAACAACCTCCAAGACAGCAAGGAAGAGCTTTTTCCATCACTTCTGCCGAAGTGAACCCCGACAACGAAGTGGTGACAGGTACGCTAGTTATTCATTCAAGAATAGTGAACGTGCTTTTTGATTCAGGTTCTACGCATTCTTTTATATCTCAAAAGTTTAGTATAATAATCCCTGCACCACCACAAATCATGGATGTAAAGATGTCGTTGAGTACGGCAAATGGGGAAATCATTGCATCCCATGAGTATAAGTCCTCCCCTGTTATAATATGTGGATTGAATTTCCCAGCGAACCTCATCATACTCCCTTTGGTGGAATTTGATGCAATTTTTGGCATGGATTGGCTTTCCTTATATAGATCCAACATAAATTTTCGGGAGAGGGAAATCACACTCCATATGGAGAATCGACCCCCGATTCTTTTCAAGTGTCAGGAGGAAGATGAATCTCCTTTATCTCCATCATCTCAAGCATGGATGTTACTGCCTTATGAGAATGCATATCTGGCTCAGATGATTGAGTCCATGGAAGAAACCACCCTTGAAGAAATGCCTATTGTGAGGGAATTTGCTGAAGTATTTCCCGAGGAACTTCCTGGTATTCCTCCAAGAAAAGATGTTGAGTTATCAATTGAACATATACATGGGGCGCTACCAATATCCAAGAATCCATATAGAATGGCTTTTGTTGAGCTTGAAGAGCTGAAGAAACAACTACATGAGAATCTGGATAAAGGGTTTATACGCCCAAGTGCATCACCATGGGGTGCACCAGTCCTCTTCGTCAAGAAGAAGGATGGGTCAATGCGGCTTTGCATCGATTATCGTGAACTTAAAAAAATCACGATAAAGAACAAGTATCCTCTCCCAAGAATCGATGACTTGTTTGATTAGCTGCGTGGAGCACAATACTTCTCCAAGGTCGACTTGCGGTCGGGATATTATCAAGTAAGGGTGAAGAAGGAAGATATCCCCAAGACTGCTTTTCGTACAAGGTACGGGCACTATGAATTCATAGTAATGCCTTTCAGACTCACCAATGCTCCAGAAATATTCATGGACTTGGTGAATATAGTCTTTAGAGATTACCTAGACAAATTTGTGGTAGTCTTTATAGATGATATTCTAATATACTCCAAAACCCAGGAGGACCATGAGGAGCATTTAAAAACTGTACTAGAGACTTTGCGCAAGGAGAAGCTCTATGAAAAGTACAGCAAGTGTGAGTTTTGGTTGAAGGAAGTCTAATTCATGGGTCATATCATCACAAGCAATGGGATATCTGTAGACCCCTCCAAAACAGATGCAATTGAGTGATGGTCGAGGCCAACATCGGTAACTGATATCCGTAGCTTCTTGGGGTTAGCTGGATATTATCGACGATTTGTGAGAAACTTCTAACGATTGTCCAACCCTCTTACCAAGCTAACTCGAAAGGGAGTAAATTTTTCTTGGAGTGATGAATGCGAAGAAAGCTTCAAGGAGTTGAAAAGGAGGCTTATCACTGCACCTGTGCTCACTTTACCCACATGTGGGGAGCTTTTGTGGTATTCAGTGATGCTTCGAAGAAGGGCTTAGGATGTGTGCTGATGCAGAATGATAAAGTGATATCCTATGCCTCAAGGCAGTTGAAAATCCATGAGCCAAACTATCCAACGCATGATCTGGAGTTGGCGGCGGTGATCTTTGCTTTGAAAATCTGGCAGCATTATCTCTATGGAGAGAAATGTGAGATATATACTGACCACAAGAGTCTTAAATATATATTCACACAGAAAGAGATTAATATGCGCCAGAGAAGATGGATAGAGATCATCAAGGATTATGACTGTTCAATAAATTACCACCCTGGGAAGGCGAACAAGGTGGCGGATTCCCTAAGTTGAAAGGATCCAGCAATTCTATCAGTGATGAGAATTGAGAAGGATCCAATCTTCTTAGACTTGATAAAGATGGACGTGGGAATCATAAAGAAGGGAACATCATCAATACTTTCACAAATGATTGCTCAACCATCTCTTTTGGAAAGGTTAAAGGATGCTCAAAAGGTTGATGTGGGAATCCAAGAAAAAGTGGAAGCTATCAAAAAGGGAAAATCCTCAAAGTTTAATGTTAATGAAGAAGGAATTGTGCGGTTTGGGAAATGACTATGTGTTCCATCAAGTTCGGAGCTGAAGAAGGAACTTTTGGATGATGCACATAGTTCAAATTTCTCTATTTACCCAGGGAGCACAAAGATGTATCGATATCTCTGAAAAAACTTTTGGTGGGATAATATGAAGAAGGAGATCGCTGAATATACATCAAAGTGCCTGGTGTGTCAGAAAGTGAAGGCAGAGAGGCAGAAGTCTAAGGGGATGATGAAACCATTTCCCATACCAGAATGGAAATGGGAGAACATCACCATGGACTTCGTCACTGGACTTCCAAGGACATCCAAAAGCAACAATGCAATCTGGGTTATTGTGGATCGTCTTACAATGACTGCACACCTCATTGTTATTCGAGAGGATTTCTCTTTGGATCAACTGGCACTGATATATATCAGGGAAGTGGTACGGTTGCATGGGGTACCACTATCTATTGTGTCTGACCGAGATCAAAGATTTACCTCTAAGTTTTGGAAGAGTCTTCAACATGCTCTGAATACTGAACTGAACTTCAGTACGGCCTATCATCCTCAAACTGATGGCCAATCCGAGCGGACTATCCCAACACTTGAGGATATGTTGAGAACGTGCTCAATGGACTTTAAAGGAGGATGAGATCAACATCTTCCTCTGGTTGAGTTCTCTTATAATAATAGTTTCCACTCAAGCATCCAAATGGCACCATATGAAGCCCTGTATGGGAAAAGGTGTAGAACACCGGCATGTTGGGATGAGGTCGGTGAACGTAAGCTGCTTGGACCAGAAGTGGTTGAAGAAATGGTGGAGAAGGTGAATACCATTCAGCAGCATATCAAGGCAGCCCAGAGTCGACAGAAGAGTTATGCAGACAATCATCGACGAGACCTTGAGTTTAAAGTCGGAGACATGTTGTTTTTATGCATATCTCCGTGGAAGAAGGTCATGAGGTTTGGAATGAAAGGGAAGTTAAGTCCATGGTACATCGGCCCCTTCGAGATTCTTGATCATGTTGGGGCTGTGGCCTATCGACTAGCACTTCCACCTACTATGGCCAAGGTGCATGATGTCTTCCATGTATCCCTCTTAAGGAAGTACATACTAGACCCTTCACACGTACTCTCTTCCGAGGTTGTACAATTAGAAGACGATCTTTCTTATGAGGGGCAACCAGTGAAGATCTTAGATCGTAGAGAAAAAGTTCTACAAAATAAGAAAATGCCCCTCGTCAAGGTGTTGTGGAGAAACCACAAGTTTGAAGAAGCAACATGGGAGTCGGAGGATGCGATGAAGCTAAGTTACCCACATTTGTTTTAGTGTGGGAAAAGGAAAATTTTGAGGGCGAAATTTCTTAAGGGGGGAATGTTGTAACGACCCAAAGTTTCATTAATGGAAAATCCCTCTTGATCCAGTTAAATGTTTCTTTATGAAAAATGTTTTTTTATAAGATGTCAACTTCTTTAGTTTTACGTTAAGATTTGTGACCATTACTTTTATAGCCGTTGAACAGTGATCATCTGGGTAGTTTAAATATAAGGCTTTAACGAAACCATTTCTACTCAGACAAAGGAAGCGATGGCCTCATCCAGTAGAATATCCCCTTACGAAGCCCATTTTTCGGAGCTCGGAAAGGAGGTGGCGTCTTTGGGCTTTGCCCTTGACCACGCCCAAGCTGAGCTTCATCAAGTCAAGCTCGAACGTGATCGTCTACGGGAAAAATGGAAGTTGATAGAGATTACCACTCGAGCGATGTTATCCGAGCAACCCCATGAGTCTGTCAACATCACAGACCTTACCATTAGGTCTTATGCGGCTATTTTAAGGGGTTATGTAACAAATAAGTAGCACCATGTTCATGTACATTATTTTTGTATATAATAATGAATATAATTTCTAGTCATTTTTGATACATTGTAATTAGTTTTTAAAGTACAAATGGTGTTTTTAGTTATTATTTAATTAAGATTTATATTTTATTAAATTAAAGGATTTTTGAATTAAATAAAATTTTAAAAAAATATTATTATTAATATTAAATTAATTTTTATTAAATATAAATGATCTTATAATTTTATGAATGCAATTAAAATTTTTATTAAGGTTTGAAATCCATTTTTGTCAAAACCCGTGAATTTTTTTATAAATGTCGGTTTTTATTTTAAAAGTGAAAATTCACATATTTAGAAAATTATTTAGATAAAATAAATATTATTTTTGGAATCAGGACGTCGAAATTATCCAACGGTGAATTTTTCATAATTTTCTGAGACAGTCAAATTTTTGGGTAAAAATTAAATACCATTTAAATATATAATGTATTTTATGACATCATAATGACCCAACAGTGAGGTAATAAAATACCATAATCCATATTTTCGGCCAATATGTGTTTTATCATTAAAATAATGAGGTTTTGGGTTAGTTTGACTCACTTTTCAAAGCATTAATGGAGCCCTCAAGACTTATTCAACACTTTGCCTTTTTAAATTAATTTCCATGGGAGTGTGACTCACCTCCACATAAGCAACCCTAATTTTTTAATACGTTCGGACCTTGGACTTGTAAATTATTGTTTTCCTCTATCCTTTTCCAGAAACCATGGGCAAATACCATGGGATGGTTTGTGGTTTGGATTATTTTATTATAAGGGGTCCCAAACCTAAATAATAAAGAATTCTCTCACCTTTCCTATATAAACCCAACCAAGCTCCCACATCCTCCTCACTCAAATCCCTTGAAGTTCGTCCAAACTCTTCCCTACTCTCTCTAGAATCCTCTCAAGGTTACCCAAGCTCCCAGGAAGCCTCTCACAAGCCTCTCTCTAGCCATTGGAAGCACAGTTCCAAGTAAGGGTTTTTTCTTCCTTTCTCATTTTGTCAATTTTCTTTAAGTTGTATTGCCTTTTTTATTTCAATTATGAATTTTGGGGTATGGTTTCTCACCTCCCCCATACTACCCTCTTATTGTTTTAATTATGGGAGAACCCTTTCTCTCTCATTAAATGCCTCCCATGTACACCGGTTACTAAGCCGAAATTCCGAAAGGAACTTCTCTCTCTTCTTTTACATTCAAGCAATACTTTTGTATCATGAATCTAAATTCCATTTAGATTGTTGGGACATGTAAATATATTACCTCCTTAATGTACATTACATGTAAATATGATGAGGAACCCCTTTCTCTCTCATCAACTTTTTTTATGAATTCTTATGTCACGCCGTTATGCTGCCGAAATCGCACCGATTTTCTAAGCCAATGTCTTTGTGTAGTGAATACCATGCTCATTTCTCCATCTATGGTATTCACCTTTATGCACATTTAAATTTTGATTGTAAAGTTTCATGTATGAATTCCACATTCCTTTGTCGTGGAAGAAATGATTATGTTTTATGAATCCATGTTTTATGATCCATGTGGCACACTTATGCATGAAATGAAATGTTTAAGAAGGGTGCGCCCTTTATAGCGCTCCAATGCATTTGGTGAAGTATAGTATCATGATACGTCATGTGAAATGAGTGTTGACTCATGCTAGTTCAAGTGCAATAAGGGTTTACTCATGCTTCAAGTGCAATGAGGGTTTACTCATGCTCCATGTGCAATGAGCCTTGGCTCATGCTAATTCAATGTTAAGTGTCGTTGCCACATTTCCATGTTATGATTATCATGCTTTATCATGCCTTTATGTTCATGTTTCTCTTATGCTTTATTGATATTCCTATTGCCTAACATGTATTTCACTCCTCATGTTATTCATTATTTACTCCCTTACTGGGCTTTATAGCTCACCCTTTTCTTATGCATGTCCTCAGGTTATCCCATGCAATGCTAAGTACGAAGGAATGTAGTGATCATGTAAAGGAAGTTTTCAATAAAGATGTTGCATTTCAAGTTTAAAGTTTTTATGTAATGATCCTAAGCCCCAAAGACACTAAACCACTCGATCTTCTTTGTTGGATCAAGTGAAGTTTTATGTAATAAAGCATGTTTAAGTTGTAATGAAAAGCAGGGTTGTCATATAAAACATGTAAATAAATAACCCATGGAATGGAATGTGTTTCATCTCATAATAACACAATCATAAGCTTTGGGTTCCCAAAATAAAGTGGGAATAACCTACTTGATACAAGAACCATCAATCTTGAATGAGAGGTAAAAGGTGAGATCTTGAAAGAAGTGTTCTTTTGTAAAACATTTTGATGGACATAAAAACCAGTGACAAAAAATTATATCCTAGAAATGTAATGTAAATGAAGAAAAAATGATCTTTGAGGAGTAACCATATCAAAAATGGAGTGAAAGAGGGAGAACCTGAAGGAAGAAAATTGAGTTCAATATTTCCCCTTACCTTGTACCTGAATGCCTGCTTCTATATAATGTCCTGTATAATGACATTATATTCATTAATTATAAATTCCAGAACATTTAATACATTAATAGTGATCATTATGGTCTCATTACGTCATATTATTTACGTTTGGATGACTTATCGTGTTTAAACAACGTTGTTCGGGGATGTTCGTTTTTATGGTTTTCTTGAGCGGTCCACTTGTATTCTTAAATTGATGTTTGGGTAGATTATGGGTAAACATACAGAACTGATATTACATGTTATTTTTTATATTATAGAAGCTTTAATGATTTTATAATGAGTTATATTAGATCCATGTGGACGAATCATTAGATAATAATTAAATGAAGATTATTTGGCTTAATTTGAGCGGTTTTTGGATCACAACAAACTCGTTTTAACTTTTCACTTAGTAATATGGACTTAGGTTCTTTCCAGAACATAAAATAGAACATAATACATATAAAATATTCTGGTTCAACCATAATAATGGTTTCATGACCAGATTTTATTGTAGAAATGGAAGAAGATAACATGTCATTTTTGAAGGTGATAAATTTAACACCTCATGAAAAACGTTCTCTTTAATAAAATAAAAGGAAGAGGGAAAGGGTGTGAGGTGATATAATATACCATTAGAATAATAATACTACAGTATTTTTATAATAATGGAGTTACAAGACAATTTGGATGAAGATAGGTGGGGATAGATCAAGAAAGGAACTTGAACTTGAAATGAAATTAAAGGAGAAGAGGGAGGAAAATTACCTCATGAATCTTTGACTTGAGAACCTCCTTAAGGGCCTAGGCATGGTCTTTTGATGAGACCAGAAGATCTTAAACGTGGGGAAGGGCCTAAGGGAGATTATTGGGCAGATCATAGACAATTCCTGAAGCTTGAGAGGTGTGGTTTGGCAAGAGGATGGGGAGGGCTTATTTATACATGAGGAGGGAGGTGTTTTTGTTATAAAATATTAAATAAAATAATATATCATAAGTTAGAATTGTAATAGTAGTTTTTTGACATCCGAAATCATATATTAATATAATAAAATTCATTTTAGGCTTTAATTCTTCTTTATAATTCGAATTCATTAATTTAATAAAAGGAAAGTGAAAGAAAGAGAAAAAGACACTTTAAGAAATCACCTTTTGACTTTAGGCTTTAGAAAGTTCTTTTTAGGTTTGAGAATTGGATTTATTGTATTTCAAGGAACAATTTATGAAAATTAATATATTTTGGCGGAAACTAAAGTTCTATAATTTTTATGTCATCATTACACCATTAATGATGCAATTTAGTGTACACCGATTATGCGAAAAACTGTATTTTTTACTATTCACCCGAAAATTGAAGTATTTCAGAATAAACCCAAAAATTTACCCCTACAATTTTTTGACATGAAGAATCCAAAAATGATTTCCATTTTTCAAAAATAATTTTCTAAATATTATTAATTTAATGTTTAATTAAAATCATAATTTACTTAAAAAACAGTTTTTAAAATTAAAACGGATTTTCTAGTTCTTTAAAAAATTACATAGGGTCTTATAAAATTATCTAAAAACTATTAGACATTGATTAAATAATTTATGAATACATTGCATGGGAGTAAATATTCTTTTAAATTAATTAATAAATTATAATTAATTAATTATGACTTATAAAATACAAAAAACCTTTACTAAGGTCAAATTGTCACTTTCTAAGATGTCTAAATTTTATTTCATTATTCATAGGTAATGTTACTCTTATTTAATATTCATAAGGGTCATATTACTATTCACAAGGGTGGGTTACTATTCATAATGGTAGGTTACTATTCACCAAAAATTATTTTTGTTACATTAGACTCCAAAAACTATTTTGAACACAACCGTGTATGTTGATTTTTAAAATTCCAAACATACTGGTGAAAAAATTATGTTTAAAGGTCACTTATAACTTAGTAGTTCATTATTTTGTGTTTTTGTGACATAAATATAAGAAGGGAATTTTTCAATGAAATACTTTGGGTCGTTACATTCTTCCCCCCTAAAGATATTTTGCCCCCAAAATTTCACTTTACAAAAACAAGTGAGGGTACTTCTCCTTCATTTTTTCTTCTGCTTCCCAAGTTGCTTCCTCAAACTTATGGTTCATCCACAACACTTTGACAAGGCGGGTTTTCTTGTTGCGTAGAACCTTATCACTTCAGTCCAAAAATTTTACCGGCTACTCCTCATAGGAGAGATCATCATTCAACTGCACCACCTCTGAGTTTAGTACATGTGAGGGGTCTGGTATGTACTTCCTTGGTAGTGATACATGAAACACATCATGAACTTGAGCCGTAATCAGTGGAAGTTCCAGACGATAGGCCACGGCTCCTATACGGTCAAGGATCTCAAAGGGGCCAATGTACCTTGGTCTTTACTTCCCTTTCTTCCCAAATCTCATGACTCTATTCCATGGAGATATTCGAAGAAAGGCATTATCTCTAATGTTAAACTCCAAGTCCCTTCGACGGTTGTCAGCATAGCTCTTTTGCCGACTTTGAGCAGCTTTGATGTGTTTCTGGATGACTTGAACTTTATCTGTCATCTCTTGAACAAGATCGGGACCAAGTAGCTTTCTTTCTCCAACTTTATCCCAACAGGTTGGAGTTCTACATCGCTTCCCATAAAGAGCTTCATACGGAGCCATGTGAATACTCAAATGGAAGCTATTGTTGTATGAGAACTCAACCAATGGGAGATGTTGATCCCAACCACATTTGAATTCAAGAGAGATGGCTCTTAGAATATCTTCAAGCGTCTGAATAGTCCTTTTAGTCTGGCCATCAGTTTGGGGGTGATAGGATGTGCTGAAATTTAATTCAGTACTCAAAGCATGTTGAAGGATCCTCCAGAACAATGATGTGAACCTTGGATCATGGTCAGAGACAATTGAGAGTGGAACACCGTTCAGTCTCACCACTTCCTTCATATATATCCTCGCAAGTTGTTCAAGCGATAGGTCTTCCCCAATAGTGATAAAATGGGCAGACTTGGTGAGTCGGTCAACCAGAACCCATATCGCATTATTCCCCTTTGTCCTCTTCGGGAGACCCGTGACAAAGTCCATAGTAACATTTTCCCATTTCCACATCGGTATAGGCAATGGCTGCATCATACCCTTGGACTTTTGTCGCTCAGCTTTAACTTGGTGACATACCAAGCACCATGATATATCTTCTGGAATCTCCTACTTCATGTTATCCCACAAGATGTTCTCTCAGAGATCATGATACATCTTCGTACTTCCATGATGGATAAAGAAAGTTGATCTATGTGCATTATCCAATAGCTCCTTCTTTATCCTAGGTGATGATGTCACACAAAGCTGCGTTCCAAACCAAATCACACCATCATCGTCGATATGGAACTCTTGCAGCTTCCCTTCCTTTAATTAATTCACCCTCTTTTGTATCTCCACATCATCCCATAGTTATTCCTTAATCTTCTCTTGGATGGATGGTTGCAAAATCATTTGGGCAAGGTAGGATATATCCCCTGCCCTTATGATTTCCAAATCCATTCTTTGCATATCCAAGAAGATAGGGTCTTTCTCAATCCACAACATGGATAGAGTAGCAGGTTCTTTTCTGCTTAGAGCATCATCTACCTTGTTCTCCTTTCCAGGATGATAGTGAATAGAGCAATCATAATCCTTGATTAGCTCTAACCATCTCCTTTGACGCATGTTGAGCTCATTTTGTGTTAATATATACTTTAGGTTCTTTTGGTCGGTGTATATGTCACACTTCTCGCCATAAAGGTAGTGCCGCCAGATATTCAAGGAAAAAATCACGGCTGCCAGCTCTAGATCATGTGTTGGGTAGTTCTTCTCATGGGTCTTCAACTGTCGTGAGGCGTATGCTATCACATTATCATTTTGCATGGGTACACAACCCAAGCCTTTCTTTGAAGCATTACTGTATATCACAAAACTTTTTCCACTTTTCAGTAGTGTGAGTACAGGTGCAGTGATCATACTTCTCATTAGATCCATGAATCTTCCCTCACATTCTAACATCCATACATAATTTACCACTTTCCTTGTTAACATAGTTAGCGGGATTGACAATCATGAGATGTTTCTCAAAAAACATCGGTAGTACCCAGCTAATCCTAAAAAACTACGGATTTCTGTGACACTAGAGGGCCTGGGACATTCCTCGATTGCCTTTGTCTTTGAAAGATCCACAAGAATTCCCTCACTTGTGATCACATGTCCCAAGAATGAGAATTGATTCATCCAAAAGTCACACTCGCTAAACTTGGCGTACAACTTCTCCTTTCTCAATGTCGCCAACACAAGTCTCAGATGTTCTTCATGTTCCTCCTTACTCTTGGAGTAGTTCAGAATATCATCAATAAAAACTACCACAAATTTTTCGAGGTAATGTCTAAATATTCTATTCATAAATCCATGAATATTTCAGCGGCATTAGTAAGTCCGAAGGTCATCACCAAAAACTCATAGTGCCCATACCTTGTATGGAAGGCAGTCTTCTGAATATCTTCCTTCTTAAACTTTACATGATGATATCCAGAATGAAGATCCACCTTTGAGAAGTATTGAGATCCTCTTAACTGGTCGAACAAGTCGTCAATCCTTGGGATAGGATACTTGTACTTTATGGTGATCTTGTTGAGTTCCCGATAATCGATTCACAATCGCATGGTTCCATCCTTCTTCTTTACAAAGAGCACTGGCACACCCCAAGGTGATGCACTAGGGTGTATGAACCCTTTGTCCAGATGCTCTTGAAGCTGCTTCTTTAACTCCTCCAGTTCGATAGGATCCATCCTATAGGGGCACTTCGAGATAGGAGTAGCTCCGGGTATGAGTTCAATTGAATACTCAACCTCACGATCCGGGGGAATTCCGGGTAACTCTTCAGGAAATACATCACTTTATTCCCTCACGATGGGCATTTCCTCAAGGTTGGCACATTCCTGCGACTCAACCGTTTGGGCGAGTATGATTCTTCATAGGGAATTAACACCCACACCATTGAAGGGTTTCTCAAAGGAGATTCATGAACTTCCTTGAATTTTTAGAGGAGCATGGTATGGTTCAGAATATGAAAATATATTTCCTATTCCCGACAGTTGATATGTCCTCTATATAACGAGAGCCAATCCATTCCCATTATAGCGTCGAATTCCACCAAGGTATGTATTACGAGATTTTCCAGAAGCATCTTCCCACATACGTCAATAGGAGAAGAGTCAAACACATGGGTTGCAATGATTTCACCACTTGGTGTTTTCACAGATATCTCTACTTCAAGGTTTAGGGGATTCAATTCTATAGTTCTAGAAATCTTGCAAGATATAATGTAATGCGTAAAACCAGAATCAAATAAGACTTTTTCCATTATTGAGTGAATAGGAAGTGTACCTTGTACGACTTAATTATCATGTTCCACCTCCGCAGTAGTGATGGAATAAGCATTCCCTTGTTCCTTTGGCTTTGGTGGTTGTTGGTTCTGATTAACCTCGAGATCTCTAGGTTTAGTGCGCTGGTTTGAATAGTTCCCTAGCTCCCTACAGTTGTAGCATTGAACCACGAGTGGTTCTCTCCTTTCATCGGCTACATTATGTTTCCTTTTCATGTATTTTCAACACTCTTGAGCTTGGTGTCCTTCTTTCCCACACATAATGCATTTCCCCGTACCTTTGTGGAAGATCCCATGGTGAAACTTCCTACATTTTTGGCATCTGGGTCATTGATTTTTATTCCCACCTTTTTCACTAGATCCACCAGCTTGAAACTCCATCATTATTTTCTTATCAACATAGACATGTGACCATTCTCCAAAATCCATCTACACTTTGAGAGCACACCGAACAACTTATTCATAACTCCCAAAGTCTATAATTGCAAGATCCTTTCAGAGATGTGGTTTTAATCCACTAAAGAATCTATCAATTTTGCTATCATTGTTGATAACAAAACCCGAAGCATACCTTGTGATCCTTGTGAAATTTTCTTCATAGGTTGTGACAGATTCTCCTTCTTTTTGCTTGAGCTCTATGAATTCTCTCTCCATATTCATGTGAAGAGTTCTTGGGAAGTACTTATTAAGAAACATTATCTTAAAGTCTTCCCATTCCATCTCTTCAATTTCTTCCCTTGGCTTGGTGTTGTTAATCAAAGCCCACCATTGATCAGCTTCTCCATCTAGTAGATAAACAGCTATAGTCACCTTATCCATCTCGGAACAGTGAAGAACAAAAAATATCTTCTCCTTGGAGTTGACCCACTGTTCCGCAACTAGTGGATCGGAAGATCCACAAAACGTCTGTGGTCGTTGCCGCATAAAACATTTGATAACTAGTTTCTCCCTCTTTGGTGAAGGACGATGTTCCCCATTATTATGGTTATTATTCATAACCTGAGATAATTGGGTAATCATCGCCATGATGTTTTGAACTCCACCTCCAAAATCATTAGGGATGTCGTTTGGGCAATCGTTGCATTGGCCCTCGCAAGAGTTGTTGTCCTGATTTCTCCTGGTTCCCACCATTTTCTAAAATAGAAAAAGTTAGAACAAAACATAAGTAAAAAATTCATGAATAACTTATTAATTTAGAAAAAACATAACATATGGGGTCCCTAGGTAAATTTTCTTGTGTACATATTTGTACATATTCTCATGCTAGAGGTTTTCTCTAGGGTTTACTAATCCTAATTCCCAAATTAACTAAACCATTCCTCTGATACCAACTATAGTGACCCGACCTTTTATTTCATTACTATTACATAATTTCAAAGATAAACAACATAATAGTATTACACATAGAGGATCCAAAGGTTTAGTGTCTTGGAAAAACGAGGACCACACATAACAAATACAACATCAACCATAAACATTTATTTAATTTCTTCTTCACTAGCTTCTTACTGGCACTTGTCCTCTCCTTAGTACATGTAGCCACCTGAGGATATACATACAATGGGGTGAGCTAAAATCCCAGTAAGAGGATATATATGAAACATATAGCAAGGGGTGAGCATAATCATGACATAGGAAAAAGATCATGAACATGAGAGGAGCATAAATAATAAACTTGAAATGTGGAAATGCATAAAAATGAAACATCATGTCTTAGTGGTTAACTACCACACATATTTGTGAACCAATATAGCATCTTGTTCACACATCATTGAACATATAATCATGAGAATCATCACTTTACCCAATGCATTGGAGCGTTATATAATTCTGGGCGCACCCGTCACATTTAAACATTCATATTGCGCTATATAATTCCGGGCGTACCCGTCACATCATAACGTTATCATTATCATGCTTGACACATAGAAAACATATCAAACATGTACATAAATAACCCATGGAATGGAATGGGTTTCATCTCATAATAACACATTCATAAGCTCTGGGTTCCCAAAATAAATAGGGAACAACATACTTGATACAAGAACCATCAACCTTGAATGAGAGGTAAAAGGTGAGATCATGAAAGAAGATTTCTTTTGGAAAACATTTTGATTGACATAAAAACCAGTGAAAAACATGTAAATCCCAGAAAAGTAAAGAAAATTAAGAACAAATGATATTTTAGGAGTAAAAATATCAAAAATGGAGTGAAAGAGGGAGAACCCGAAGGAAGAAAATTGGGTTCAAGATTTCCCCTTACCTTGTACCTGAATGCCTCCTTCTCTTTAATGTCTAGTATAATGACATTATATT
Source organism: Viscum album (assembly GCA_963277665.1). Lineage (NCBI taxonomy): Eukaryota > Viridiplantae > Streptophyta > Magnoliopsida > Santalales > Viscaceae > Viscum > Viscum album. The sequence continues at coordinate 1,170,148,781 of OY728122.1, read as the reverse complement.
CATTAATTAGAAATTCAATAACCTTTTATACATTAATAGTGTTAATTCTGGTTTCATTATGTCATATTATGTACCTTTGGATGACTTATAGAGTTTAAACAACGTTGTTCGGGGATGTTCGTTTTTTTGGTTTTCTTGTGCAGTCCACTTGTATTCATAAATTGATGTTTGGGTACATCATGGGTAAACATCCAGAACTAATATTACATGTTATTTATGACATTACATAAGTTTTAATGATTTTATAATGAGTTATATTAGATCCATTTGGATGAATCATTAGATAAGAAATAAATGAAGATTATTTGGGTTAATTTGAGCGGTTTTTGGAACACAACGAACTCGTTTTAACATTTCACTTAGTAATATGGCCATAGGTTATTTCAGGAAATTAAAATAGAACATATAACATATAAAATATTCTGGTTCATCCATAAAAATGGTTTCATGACCAGATTTGAAGGTAGAAATGGAAGAAGAGAACATGTCGTTTTTGAAGGTGATAAATTTAACACCTAATGAACAACGTTCTCTTTAATAAAATAAAATGAAGAGAGAAAGGGTGTGGGGTGGTATAATATACCATTAGAATCATAATATTAAATTATATATATAATACTAGAGTTAAAAAAAATTTGGATGATGATAGGTGGGGAGAGATCAAGAAAAGAACTTGAACCTGAAAGGAAATTAAATGAGAAGACGGAGGGAAATTACCTCTTGAATCCTTCACTTGAGAACCTCCTTAAGGGCCTATGCTTGGTTTTTTGATGAGACCAGAAGCTCTTGGACATGGGTATGGTGATAGGGGAGATGATTGGGCAGATCATAGACAATTCTTGAATGTTTAGAGGTGTGTTTTGGCAAGAGGAGGGGGAGGGCTTATTTATACATGAGGAGGGATGTGTTTTTGGTATAAAATATTAAACAAAATAATATATCTTACGTTAGACTTGTAATAATAGTTTTTTGACATCCAAAATCATATATTAATATAATAAAATTCGTTTTAGGCTTTAACTCTTCTTTATAATTAGAATTAATTAATTTATTAAAAGGAATGTGAAAGAAAGAGAAAAGGACACATTAAGAAATCACCTTTTGACTTTAGGATTTGGAAAGTTCTTTTTAGGTTTCAGAATTGGATTTATTGTATTTCAAGGAACAATTTATGAAATTTAATATGTTTTGGCCGATACTAATTTTCTAGAATGTTTATTTCATCATTACATCATATATGATGCAATTTAGTGTACACAGATTATGCGAAAAACTGTATTTTTTTACTATTCGCCCGAAAATTGATGTATTTCAGAATAAAACCAAAAATTTAACCCTACCATTTATCGATGTGTATAATCCAAAAATGATGTCCATTTTTCAAAAATAATTTTCTAAATATTATTAATTTAATGTTTAATTAAAATCATAATTTACTTAAAAAAACAGATTTTAAATTTAAAATAGATTTTGTAGTTCATTCAAAAATTACGTAGGGTCATATAAAATTATCTAAAAAATATGAGAAATTGATTCAATACGTAATGAATACATTTAAGGGGAATAAATATAATTTCAAATTAATTAATTAATTATAATTTATTATTTATAACATATAAAATACCAAAAACCTTTACTAAGGTCAAATTGTCACTTTCTAAGATGTCTAAATTTTATTTTATTATTCATAGTAAATGTTACTCTTATTTACTATTCATAAGTTTCATATTACTATTCATAAGGGTATGTTACTATTCATAAGGGTAGGTTACTATTCACCAAAAATTATTTTTGTTTCATTAGACTCCAAAAACTATCTTGAACAGAACCGTGTATGTCGTAATTTGAAAATTCAAACATAGGGGTGACAAAGTTATGTTTAAAGGTCACTTATCACTTAGTAGATCATTATTTTGTGTTTTTATGACATAAATATAAGAAGTGAATTTTCCATTGAAATACTTTGGGTCGTTACAACAAATCTATGGTAGGGGTATTTTTTCTTAGCTACCACCTGAATTATGTTTGAACATTTAATAGAAAACCTTAATATCTTATTCTCCTTCTTGGATATCAATAATGAATTCTTGTAGGGGACACACTAGGATTAATGAATACATTATCATTAAGGCCTCCCAAATAAAACATCACCCTTTGAGTTCAACAGTGTCCATATGATATGATATGGTTGGTATCAAATACTTCTCGGTGTTCAAGTCGAAATGAAAGTCAACCACTCAATGGGGGGAAAATTACGTACATTATGTGAAAAAACATCCCTATACTCCACTGAAATTACACAAATCTGGTCATTTATGTGGTATTTCAGATATAGTTCCATATAATATAACCACTTTGTGATTTTCTATAACATCTCTAGTATATTCCCTACACATATTAACTAATGGTCCCACTATCACATGTAAGAGAATCATAATCCAACCACTCTAAAGCACACTTATCTACCTTAGTAGTTATTTATTTGAACAAGAAATGATGATTTCTAGTTCCTATAAAATATTATCATTGGGGATCATCACATCCACTATGACCCCCTATCACAAAGAGAATTCTTGAATCGCCAAAAAATGTGGGTGAGAATTTTGCCACTTATAGTAGCCATATCTAGATGAATTAATCAATCTAGGGGATCTAATAGAATTTATAACACATGAGATATAGAGGGAGTGACAATGTAATTTTTCATGACGATATCTATGATTACAAAAATCAATATAATGAAGAAACATATCATACCTCACATCATATTCAGCTATGTCTTATTGTGACACTTAATCACTTACATATGGTTATGTACTTACCTATGAATGTTATGAGTCTTATTTGGGATTCCTAGGGATGGTGATAGTGGAATTTTATTATAGTGTTGTTTTATCCATCTCCACCTCATAGACACAACTATTTGTACTATAGAATCCACCTAATTAAGAGACACCCTATTCTTCTCTAGGATGTCTTTGGTCATGAAAATGCCTTTGATGTGGAGGTCCATCAACTACCTAACTGCCATGTAGTGCAATATTGATTTTACAATAAACATTTTATACAATACACATCCCAAAGTACGTCTAGGCCTATCCCATATTTTAATATATCCCACTATATTACTCTTTAGATGCTAATTCCCATGAATAAGACTACACATGTGAATTCCTCCTACATCAATACCCTAATTCTTCAAAAAATAAAGTCATTGTTAACATATATACTCCTAGAGTACCTACACTAGATAATTCTACCAAACATAACCTACCATGAATCTTTCCATATGTGAGGCTCAATCTTAATCACTAAAAAATGTGGGGTTACATATAGGAAATACACTGGATAAAAGTTAATTATGGGTATTGGCTTGGAAGAATATTGCATTTATCTTGTCAAGGGAGTACCTCATGTGACCAGTGAATCTCTTCAGGTACAAAATAACATATATTACACTCTACCAAAACGCTAATATCTCTTGGATGTATATGGACCATTATATAATTAGGTTTTATCCTCATAGAAGAGGAACTCAAACATTATCTATAGAAGAGTGTCATCATCATAGGTCATGATGATCAATGTCAACCAGAAAATAAATGTTCTATGGAGAAGGATGGATGATAACACAATTGGAGTTGGTGAACTAGAACCGACAACTTTGTACATTATTCATTAATAAATACCTTATCACATCCTGATTGTTCTTATGTGTGACAATGCATGTGATAATGTCCTAAGGACAAATTTTGCCTTAATGGGTCATAGAGGATCCCTGTTATGATGAGAACCCGGAAGTTCCATAATATTGTTCTTGAATATATGTTCTATGGACAAGTGATATTATTTTAGGGACATTAATAATACATTCCATTAGACGAGAGGACACATAAAACATTGAGGCGGCTTCTCATGGTGTACACCCTTGGTAATATCTAAGAGGACATTATGAGAATGAGACCCACCAGTAGGAAATCCACATTTCATACTGTCATTAGATGTTCCTATCTGTGGACATGTTTATTGGTCCTTAGACTTTAAGATTATTATTAATGGTTATTACAACTCGTGCACTTAGATGTATTGATGAAAACTATGACGACACACTATTCACAGTGAGGTAGGATACGTTGGGTGTGTCACGAGTAATACTACATTAATAGATAATGCGAGAAAGGATTTGACCCTTTCGTTCCTTAACATAATTATATATCTCAGGCCATTTGATTGAATTGATATAGCCTAAATAAATCCATGGCCTGGGTAAGGTATGGATGAGTTCAATTTAGAAAAGTTAAAGAATGAAAAATCGAGCAGATGGGTTGATGGTACTAGCCTGAAACTCGCTTGATTCGAGATATCGTTAAGAAGGGATTATATTACACGGTAAACATTCGTAGGAGGTTACATGTCCTTGCGGTGTTAACATATTTCTCTCTGGGTGACATGGTGTGTTTCTAGATGCTAACCTTGGACATTAGCCAGCCTCCGCCTAATGCCACTCAGAAAGGGGCCTAGAGGGTCACACACTTTGTGTGTCCATATATCTCAGTTAAATATTAATTTAACAAGTTAAATAAATATTATTCCCCACTCTAGTTTAATAATTATTTAAAGATGCATGATTTCCTTTATTTCGACACTAGTTATTCGATATAATATATTTTGGACGAAATAAAATATTTTTTAGCGAGTAATGTAGTTACATTTATTAAAGAAATAAATAGTCATTACTCAAGGACTAAAAAATGTGGTGGAGGAAATAAAAGAAAATGGAAAATAAAAGTACACGTCATCTATATTAAATATACATGCCATGTAGTTTTATGGAAAACAAGTACACTCCATGTATTAATGATTACACACCGCGTAGTTTTCCCAGTCGGGGTTTTGAAGATGTAATATTGGTTTATTAAATGACATTTATTATAATCAGTGTGGGTACATGTCAAGGAATTAATAATTTGACATGGGGGGTTTTCAATAAGAGTTAATGAAATAAATAAAATGTGTAATGTGTTTATTTATTTTCATAACTCAATAACATTAAACCCAATTATTAATATCCTCACAACCCCAACACTTTTTCCCAATCATTGTGAAAAACAATTCAGGAGAAAATATTCAAGGCCAAAAGAACTACTTCCTCCAAGAACTCTCTCAAGATCGAGAGAGATCCTCCTCCATCGGATCAAGGCGATCGAAGGCGGACATCGCAAGAGAAGGTTCTTCTATACTAGCACCCAGTTATCCCTCCGGCGACATCCGGAGATACATGGAACATGTGTGCATCACCTCTAGAGGAATCCTAAACTTGGATTCTATGACGCAATGATGAATCAAATCAGATCATGATTGGAGACATCAATGAAGAAAAAATTCCACAAAAGGAAATTATTATGAATTAATTAAATTAATTATAACTAACATATGATGATCTTATCTCTATGGTTCAGGGACACCCTCTATTTTTTAGTTCTTCGTTATATTCCAAAGATTTGGCATTTTATATCATGACGGATCTTCGATTGATCATTATTAACGCTAAAATTAAAGTTGGGCACTCCCACGAACGCGGTTCTGCTGCGCTTGGAACCTACAAGTTGTATAAGAGGGGTCATATTATTGATAATAATTAATTATTTTTTCATTGTAGATTTATGAATTTAATAATTTATTTTTTTCAATTCAAGATAATCATTCTTTAAATCTGAATCTCGAGATATGTTCATCCTTTATCGTTTCTCATTCACCATACAGAAACAACATTTTCTTTTAATTTTTGATTAAAATAAAATAGAGGATCTTATCCGGAGGAGCCAAATGTTCATGGACGTTCAACACAAGAATACACGTTGTGTATTCGGAAGTACACGTCGTGTAGTATAGGTTCATGCATTGGAAAATTCATCCAAATCAGGCAGTGTATTGATCCTATCTATGTCATTTTTGACACCGTCTGTTGACCAGAAACAGGTGGCACACGGTTTTTGGATTACACAACATGTTGTCCAACATGACATGGTGTGTAGTCCCTTTAGGTTAGGGTTAGATTGTGTACCCTATAAACAACTTTCCCAGCTGGAAACCGTGTAACGTGGAAACTACCCGGCGTGTTCCCCACTAAACACGCCATGTACTCTGAAAATTTCTGATGTACATTTACCCGCCATGTCCCCAGGCGTGTACTTAGAATGGACGGTGAAGAAAATTACATGCCCTATATTCGTAACTACACGACGTGTACTCACCTAAATTACGCAGATTTATTAAAATTTATTATTATATTATACAAACCCTTGAGATGTGTACCATGGTGCAGGTGTAAAGCTGACGAACAACACGTGATATGTGTTATATATATATATATATGTTTAATAGAAAAATATGTGTAATGAATGGGAATGCACCGAGTTTCCTCCAAGTTAAATGTTACGTACAAAGATAATTTTAAAATAATTTATTTTTTAAAATTAATGATGGATGAGAATCTCAAGGAAATCCAGAAAATGAGTTAAGATTAAAGGATTGATTAATTAAAGATAATTATTTGATTTGAGTGTAATTTATCATAATCAATAAAGATTAATGAAATGAAAGCTATTTTTATTTATGCGTAAATATAATTTCATGCAGGGATGATCATGAGAAAGACCAAGACCTTTTTATGTTAATTGTTTCATTAATTTATTTATTTAAATTAAATTTTTTATCCTGTAATCCTTATCTTAATTAATATATAGGGCATGCGTTCCCAAGGATTATTTTATGGAAAACCCCATTTTAACCCCTCACCTGCATGCGAGATAAATGCATATGTAATGGATGGAGCTCCCTAGCTAGTGGAGGTGGCTCATGTTAGGAGCCAAGGAGAAACTAATCCTTGGAGATACAAAGTTGGACAGGTGAAAAGCTGTAAACACGAACCCGAAAGGTTCAAGTTGTTTCTCCCCTAGGTCTTGGGTTAGTTTATCAACCACTAGATAAACTAACCAATAGAAAAAGCTCATGATCATACCATTTATTTTATTTCTATCAGTTTCATGGTTTATTTATTGTGGGTGTGTTGTCACGATCACACAATTAATCAATTAAACATGAATGCAAGATGAAACGCAAATAAAACTAGCTTATACGTAAATCTTATCATAGACATGGTTAATCACATAATTATATCCCACTTAATATTAAAAATAATGTATTAAAAAGTAATAAATTTGAAATTTACATATAAGGATAAAATCCCTCAAAGAAATATTAAGTCAGTATAGCCTTCCATAATCTTGGTTAGAATCGAACCATAGTTCAAAGTGTTTGACGAAACCTAGTTGGGGTGGTGTCAATTATTGGGGAATTATAATTCAATTTTTTGGGTTGAATTGACTTGGTTCACATCAAGGGTTTTCTTCCACAACAGGAGTTGTTGTGACCAAGAGGCAAAGGTTGAGGAAATCCACAATAAAAGGATTTCAGGATTTGGGAGTCCACTCAGCAGATCATGGAGCTGCGAGTTAATGCAGTTGGCATTTGGAATGCAAACCTAAAACCCATCATGTTTCTTGACCAACCCTAGTTGGGGTAATTAGAAGGAAAATATGGATCCTTTCCACTAAAATATTAAGTAAACAGAATATTTCTTAGTCAATGGTGATGGATATTGGATTTCGATAAAATAGTGGGAGACTAACAAGTATTGATTTATTTATTTGTCTCATTATTTTATTAAATTACTAAACCTTTGCTCATCTTATTTTTTATAAACGGTATGAAAAATCACATAAAATATCATTGTGAACCATACTCAATAAGGAAACCCTTCTCACAGGAACCAATTTCCAAAGTGGTAGAGGCGTTTACGCATCATCCTTCGCCATGAAAAGAAAAATTGTATGTGATATAAGAGCCTATTCTAGTTGCACCTGGAATGGTTGCCAGTTTTGAAGAATTATCTCTCTACATGAAACACATGGATGATTCCACAGATGTTCAGTGTTTCATGCTATCGTCCATGTCTAATGAGATCTTGAAACAACATGAAAACAAGGATGTGTATTGCATGATGTCTCACCAAAATGATAACTACCAAGAGAAGGCGAGACATGAGAGACATGAGATCTCCAACGGTTTGTTTACAACTAAACATGGAGATTCTATGCCAGCTAGGCCTCATGTATTCAATATCATTGGATACATTGAACACCTGGAAATCTTAGGGATTAAGTTCTAAGATGAGTTGTGTACAGATTTCATCTTATCATCACTGCCCAAGGCATTCTCAAGCTTTATTTTCAACTGAAAAAAGATAAATAATGAGAAGAGTATATCAGAACTTCTGACCATAATCCTCAAGTATGATTAGTACATGGTGCTTAAAAATCCCTCATTCCTTATGGTGAATAAGAAAAGGAAGGATAAGGAAAAAGGGACAAAGAATTATAAATGGTATGAAGCCCCCGAGCGCCATCCTTCCTAGAAGGGGAAGATCTAGAGGCAGGGAAAGGAATGGGAGTGAGTATGTTTTGCATGTGGAAGGCAAGGGAACTGGTAGATGAACTGCACCCAGAAGCATGGGGACACTGAATGAGTGTTCGTTATTGAGTATAATCTTTCTATTTCTACACATTGGGTATTAGATACAGTTTGGGGGGGCTCACATCTGTATTCCAATGCAGGAACCATGTATATTTAGAAAGATTTACATTGGATATGCGGATCTTCGAGCACCAATGGAGAAAAGCTGGTTGCATTGGATATTGGGGATTACCACATCTCATTGCCGACTAGGATGATTTTGGTTTTTCATAACTGTTATTATGTTCTTAGTGTTACCAATAACACAATTTCTGTATCTTGTTTGGATATGGAAGGATTTATTTTCATGTTTTGAAATAAGGGTTGTATCTTTTATAAGAATAATTAATGTTATGGAATGGCACATTTAAAAAATGGTTTGTATGTATTAAAATAAAAAAAACAAGTGTTGGAAATCAATAACAAAACAAACTCAAATGACTCATACATCACCTAGTTCTGGCATCACCGTCTTTGTCATGTAAACGAGAAGCGCTTGTCAATGATCTGCCAAGATTACTATTTGGACTCTACTGATCTAAAACCACTTGATATATGTCACGCATGTTTACAAGGTAAAATTTCCAAGGCACCCTTTTGTGGATAGGGTGAAAGGGCCACAGAGCTTCTAGGATTGGTGCACACAGATGTATGTAGACCATTTCCAGTAGAATCTAGAGTTGGATATTCTTACTTCATTACTTTTACTGCTGATTTATGTATCTATGGCTATGTATTTTTTATGAGGTATAAGTCAGAGTCCTTATAGAAATTTAAGAAATTCAAGAATTATGTGGAGAATCAACTTGGTATGAAGATAAAGACACTTTGATCGGATCGAGGTGGAGAATATCTGAACCAAGAGTTCATATATCTTCTACGGGAGTCTGGGATTCTACCTTAGCTCACTCATCCTTATACACCACAGTGGAATGGTGTTAGTTAAAGGTGGAACCACACCTTGCTGGACATGGTGAGGATGATCATGAATCATGTAGATCATCCATTATCCTTTTGGGGATATGCATTACCAACTACAACATACACATTAAACTGAGTACCAACTATGCAGGAAAATGGAATTCCATCTGAGTTATGGAATGGAAAGAAGCCCATTTGTGTCGCACACACGTGTATGGGGATGACAGTCTTTTGTTAAGGCCTTATTAAGATACAAAATAGCACCCCGGGGCACAAAGTGTATCTTTATAGGATTTACCAAATAATTGAAATGATATTACCTATATAACCATTCAGACAAGAATGTGATTGTCACTAGAAAATCCGCCTTTCTCAAGAGGGATCACATCCTCAAAAAGGGTAGTGGGAGCAAGATTGACATTAATGAAGTTGATGCTTAAGATATATAGGAGTTGGAAGAGAAACAAGTTCAACATGTCCCTATGGAAGTGGTTCTAGAAACACAAGATCTTAATAGGAGCTCCAGAGAGGTATGGAAACCATAGAGATATGGTTTCCTAGTCACAGATGATGGTGAATCATTATTATTGGACAATGATGAACCTCTCTCCTACAAGGATGCACTAGAAAGCTCGTAAGCTACAAGATGGCTAGATGCTTTGAATTCTGAGATGGATTCCATGTATCTAAACCAAACATGGGTTCTGGTCAATGAGCCAGTTGATGTAAAACTTATTGGATGAAAATGGGTATTCAAGAGAAAAATGGACATGGAAGGTCATATTAACACCTATAAAGAAAGGGTAGTGGCTAAAGGATTCAGACAACATCGTCGAACTGACTATGATGAAACCATCTCACCAATTTCCATGTTTAAATCCCTAAGAATCATACTTTCCATAGAATCTTACCATGACTACGAGATTTGGCAAATGGATGTCGAAACAACATTCCTTAATGGGAACCTTCAGAAAGATGCCTATATGACAAAACCAGAAGGCTTTGTGACACCAGATGAAGCCAGATGGGATTGCAAGATGAATAAATCCATTTATGGATTAATGCAAGCATCCAGGTCATGGATCATTCGATTTCATAAATCCAAAAAGTAATTAGGGTTAATTAAGAATAAATGGTAGACATGTGTTTGCGATCGTTATCCTAGTAGTATTTGTTGATGAAATATTTCTTATTGGAAATTATGTACCAGTCTTATATTCAGTTAAGGACTGGTTGAACAAGTTTTCTCCATGAAGGACTTGGGTGAAGCATCCTATACTATAGGGATCAAGATCATTCATGATAGATCCAAGATGCATCTTGGACTATGTCAGGCTACATTCATTGACAAGATACTAAAGTGATTTAGTATGGAAAAATCCAAGAGTGGTTTAGTTCCGGTGTCACATGGTCTACATATTTTCTAAGAAAATGTGTCCACAGACACAACATGTGAAAGATAGAATGAGTAATATAACACATGCTTCGGCTATAGGATCAATCATGTATGACATGTTATGTACCAAGATTGAAGTTTCCTATCAACTGATCATGGTAGGCAGATATCAAGAATAACTAGAAGAACATCATTGGAATGATCTTAAGACTATTCTTAAGTATCTGAGAAGAACTAAGGATATGTTCCTGGAGTTTGGAGGGGATGAGGAGCTTGTCATAAGATGGTATGTTGATGCTGGTTTTTATATAGATCAAAATGATCTGAAGTCGCAATATGGATATGTTTTCTATCTCAAAAGAGGAGATGTGAGCTGGAAGAGTTCAAAGCAACTAGTTGTCGCTGATTCTACAGCGGAGTCCAAATATATAGTGGCTACTGATGCAGCCAAGATGCCGTCTAGATTGGTAAAATTGTTCAGGATCATCATGTGGTGCCTATCAATAAAGATCCTATCACTTTTTATTGTGATAATACTGTAACAGTGTCTCTTTCCAAAGAACCAATGTCACATCAATAGACAAAGAACATACTCCAGAAGTATCACCTCCTGAGGGATTTCTATCATATGTGAGAAGTTGTAGTGAGAAGAGTTTCCATGGAATAAAACATGGTGGGCCCCATGAATAAAGGCATATCTCAGTAGAAGCATGAATGTCATGTGAGAGGTAGCGGGTTAAAGGTTGTTAGCAGTTGGCTCTAGTCCATATTGGAGTCTATTGGAGTTGGTGTCCTAAAAACAACTACTTTGTAATTTATTCATGATTTAATACCTTATCACATCTTCATTGTTCTAATGCATGATAATTCATGTGGTAATGTCCTATGGACAGCTATTTCATTATAGGGTCATAGAAGATCACTTCTATGATGAGAACCCGGAAATGCCATAACATTGTTCTTGAATATATGTTCTATGACCAGATGATGTTATTTTAGGGACACATATAATATAGTCCTTTAGTGGTGAGGACTCATAAAATGTTGAGGCACCTTCTCGTGGTGTGTGTCCTTGGTAATATTAAGGAGGATATTATGAGAACATGACCCGCCAGTAGGAAATCCGAATTTCATGGTGTCATTGGATGTCCCTATATGTGGACGTTTGTATTGGTCCTTAGACTTTAATATTATTATTAATGGGTATTACAACTCGCACACTTAGATGTATCAAAAAAACTACTACATCACACTGTTCTCATTGAGGTAGGATACGTTGGGTGCATCACGAGTAATACTGCATTAATAGATAATGCGAGAAAGGATTTTTCCATTCTATTCCATAACATATGTAGATATCTCTAGACATTTTATGGAACTGATATAGTGTAATGACTATTTTAGATTAGGGTTTTGATGGGTTGCTCTGGTGCTTGCGGCGATGACCTAGGTCGGAGATGAAGGTGGCTCTATCCCCCTCCTCCTTGGTAGGGGGAGGGGGGATCTTCTCCTCGGTGGCCCGTCCTTTCACCCCTTTATCCAACCCGGCCTACCTTTCTCCCTTACCGTCGATTTCACTTAGCCCTAAGGTTTCGAGTCTCCATGAAGGATATCCTCATCTTGCGATTTTGCTAAAAGAGTTCAACGCAGCTTCAGACCTGCACAGATCAATATTGGTGGATCTCTTTAGAGGTCGTCGTCCCTCGGTCGATGCATTCAACATATTCGTCTTCCATACATGGGGTCTTCAAAACCGATCAGTGGTGTGTTTTCTCGACTGACATCAATTGATGGTCCTCTTTGCTTCGTAGGAGGATTTGGTCGTCACCTGGTCCAACACTCCTCATGTGTTCAATGGTTGTGGTTTTTTTCTCCTACGATGGCCATTTGATTTCAACATGAATCGTGATCCGCCTTCGTCCCCGTTTCGGATAGTTTTCCTGATTTTCCTATACCTTTTCATAATCCTTATATCGTTTGTATGATCGGAAATTTGGTTGGATGCTACCTATTTCCGGATATTAGAACCTCTGTGGTTTGTCACCCCATCATGCCCCACGCTTGTATTGAGGTCGATGTTTCAAAACCTCCAACCGAGTGGCTATGAATTTCGGTTGGAGAAGAGTTGAGGTGGAAGCAGCGAGTGGTGATTGAGTCTTAGCCTGCTTTCTGTTCGGGGTATAGCAAGAATGGCCATGTGGCCTCAGGATGTTGCTGCATGAACTAGGATATGTCATCGAAGGAGATGGTAGTTCCAGTGGTGGAACACCAATCACGTGATAGTGAATATTTGGGTGAGCACGAGGTGGCGCGTGGGGAGGTTCTAGGGGGGAAGGCTCTGGTGCTCCAGAATTGGAGGTCAAAAGGTGGTCTCCCATGCGTTCTATGACCCCTAGTGTGATTCTATCCCCCAAGACAGTGCCAAAGGATTCTCATTTGAACCCTACAGTTCATGAGGTTTTTAGCCGCCTGAAAAAGGATTTGGGTGTTCCCTTTTCATCGGTTGTTCTTTCTGAAGAGGGTATTGGCACCAGCAATAATGCAGGTATAGTCGCGGTAGAGGTTAGACAAGTGGAGAAAGATGTGCACCTAGACATTGGCAAGGATGTTAATAAGGATATGCATTTGGTTTCACTTAATGCAGCGATGGTGAATGATGAAATTGGTGTGGAGATAGACATGGGTGATCATCCCTTTAGTCTGGTCTCATGAGATCATCATTTTCAATATATGGGACGTGTCTTTGAACAATCAAGTGGATCATATTTTCCTGCGCAGGCCTTGCAGAACAATCCTTGTTATGATGAAAAGGTCAAATATGGAGGGAGTTTTAAAAATTCTCATAATAGGTTTGCGGTGCTGGGTGATGTTTAGGTACATTATATTGGAGGAGATACTAGTACGGTAGGGGAGGCCAGAAAAGTGGCATCAGGGTCAGCTCCAGACTACCCTACTGAACCAAAGGAAGTGGGCATCGAAGAGGATTTTTTTAGAACCTTTTCAAGGAAGGGAAAGAATTCCACTATAGATTTCAATGGCTTTTTAAAACATACCAGGAGGTTTCAACAATGGAAAGACCATTATAACATACCAAGTCCCACTGTGACCAGGTCCTCAAAAAAAAGTCAACGTTCTCTCGAAGGTGGGTGGAGACGCTGGCAAGAAGGTAGGGGTTATCTCCTATAAGGAGGCTGGAGCATAGGTCAGTGGAGATCCGGAGTTGGCTACCTTTGGGGGTGTTGAACCCCCATTTTCATAAGAGTAAACATCTACTCAAGGGGAAGAAGAAGAGAAGACTAAGGAAAAGTAAGAGGAAGGGATTCTAAACTCTGAGGAAGTGAGTCGGGCGGAGGCATAACGTCCACTGGGGCAGCAGTGTGAGGTGGGCTTCCTTGCTGACCCTCAGCATCAGATAGCATCGGTGCTGCATCACATGGACCATCTTTTTCATTAGGATTAAGAGATGGCGGAGCATGTTCTGGATATCAATGCACCAAAGGAAGTGATCAAACAAATGCTGGGAAGATCGCTTCGTGTGTAAAATTCAAAGGGGCAAGGTAAATGGATTGATAGGCCGAACCATATTTTGAAGAGAGGCTTCAACATGGAAAAGCTAAACATGGAGGAATGCATGCAATCCAAGGGAATCTTGGATAAACACTATGAAGACATCCTGAAGGACGATCCAGAGTCCCAGGTAAACTCTATTCCCTGGATACTGTTCAGGGATATTGATTCCAATCGGCTCAAGCTTTTCTTCAACAAAAATGTAGTAAATTTTGGGGGTTAAACTATTTTGCTGTTAGGGTTCTCACTATCCCCCTTAAAAGTGTTTTGATAAATAAAAATGTCATTTTTGAGGACTGATACAGCCTAAACAAATTCATGGCCAAGGTAAGGTATGGGCGAGCTAAATTCTAGAAATTCAAAGAATGAATAATTGAGAACATGGGTTTATGGCCCTAGCATGCAACCCTAATGATTCGAGATATCAGGACAAAGGGATTATATTAAATGGAAAACATTCGTAGGAGGTGACACGTCATTGTGGAGTTAACTTCTTTCTTTATGGCTTCCTTGGCCTGTTGCTAGATGATAACCATGGAATTTAGGAAGGATCCACCTAAGGCCATTGAGAAAGGGGCCTAGAGGGTCACACACTAAGTGTGTCTATGTATCTTAGTTAAATATTTATTTAAAAAGATAAATAAATATTATTCTCGACTGTGGTTTAATAATTATTTAAGGATGCCGGATTTCATTTATTTTGATATTAGTTATTCGAAAGAATATATTTTGCACGAAATAAAATATATTTATTAGAGACTAATGCAGTTACATTGATTTAAGAAATAAATAGCCATTACTCAAGGACTAATTAATGTGGTGGAGGAAATAAAGGAAAATGGAAAATAAAAGTACGTGTCGTGGATATTAAATATACACATCATATAGATTTATGGAAAACAAGTACACGCCGTGTATTAATAATTACACGTAGTGTAGTTTTTAATGTCGGTATTTTTAGGATGTAATATTGTTTTATTAAAAGTTATTTATTATAATTAGCATGGCCTCATGTCAAGAAATAAATAATTCGACATGTGGGTTTTCTGTAAGAGTTAATGAAATAAATATAAGGCGTAACTCATTTATTTATTGTCACAACTCTATAACCTCAAACCTGATTATAAATATCCTCAAACCCCAACACCTTTTCCCAATCGTTGTGAAAAACAATTCTGCAGAATTCTATCAAGGCTGAAAGAACTACTTCCACCAAGAACGCTCTCATGACCGAGAGAGATCCTCCTCCATCGGATCAAGGTGATCGAAGGTGGACATCGTAAGTGAAGGTTCTTCCATGGTAGCACCTGTAGATCCCTTCGGTAATGTATAGAGATACATGGAACACGTGTGGATCCCTGCTAGAGGAATCCTACACTTGTATTCTATGACACAACGACGGATCACCTCAGATCAAGATTAGAGACATCAATGAAGAAAGAATTCCACTGAGGTAATTCTTGTGAATTAATTAAATTAATTATAACCAACATATGATGATCCTATCTCTACGGTTCCAGGATTCCCTATTTCGTTTTTCGTTCTTTGTTCTATTCCGAAGATTTAGTGTTTTACATCGTGAAAGATCTCAAATTGATCATTATTAACGCTAAAATTAAAGTTGGGAACTCCCACCAACGTGCTTCCACTGCGCCTGGAACCAACAAACACTACCTTGTATTACACAGTAAGCCTAAAAAGATGGAATACTCAATCCACTATAGAAATCCCTACCATGACCACCAGAGGGACATTCTCACCTCAAAACCTATATATTCATTATAACATGTGCTTTTGAAGTTCAAATATCCTAAATGTATCCTTACGTAATCTTATTGCATTGAAATACTACTCAAAAGGTGGAGGAACATCTTCCTTCATTATAAGAGGATGGTCTTCCCACTTGATTATGGGAAGAGGAACTTCAATAAGCATCCCTATTGGAAACACCACATGATATTTACCTTGATTGGAAGCCTAATCACCCAACAAGTATACGACTTGAGGATCAATCACTTATATGAGAATATCATAACACTTCCTTGGGATCATCGTTGGATCTCTTCAAAATGCAGTCCTAAGATTTGTCATGATAGTGCATGATCATTACTAAATAATTAAAGAGATAACTAGAAATGGATTTGGAATATCAATTAATTGCATCGATATTATGTATGTAACAATAAATATATCCTTATATGAATTTTTTATTACAAAAAGTTGAAAATATTGTTATTACATTTCCATTGAATTGATCCATTATTCACTGTAGAAAGATATAGTTCACTGGCATGAATGATTATTTTGAGACCCCTTAATGTTTTATCCTTATATTCTAGAAACAATATACATAAAACATAGAATGGAAAATTCTATGTTTAAGAAAAACCCACATTGAAATTTCTTTTACACCACTCTAACATATTCCATTCAACTAGGACCCATCAAGGGTAGTGTTAAACACATTCTACCACCCATTCCTACCTCTTAAATAGAAAGTCTCAAGGCAAGTATTGAGGAAGAATATCACACATGGTGGGAGGTCATAAAAAATTGTACTTATACACAATGTGAACCAATAGAAATGGATTTAATAATTAAATTAGATAAATAAAACTACAAAAATATTATAATTAATGAGAACAACACTATGATCCATATTGAAGTTACGATTTCATAAACAATATTGAGTAAAGTAATAGATACAAACCGAATAATTCCATAGAAAAAACCATCGTAAATTGATGAGGTGGAGAGATCACAAAAACAAAAAAAACTCTAGAAAGTAACATCATCCAAATATAACACATCTTAGTATAACTATGATCCACCAACACCAAGTCCACCAAGGTAACCACTGAATAGTTTGTCATATTTATATGAAATGGCAGGTGTCAGTGATGATGCTCATGTAGGGGTGAGTATAGACATAACCTGTGAGATGACCAGATAAACAAAATAAAATAATTTGTGGGAGGGTTAGATAAAAAATAAAATGGGATGGAATTGGGAATAAAAATATAAAATCATGGATATTCATTAAATGAGAGAACCCCAGTCATATGGGAGAACCCCTATAATCATATCCCAACCACTTGATAATGAAAAAAGTTTCCTCAGTAATACAAATGACCAAACATAGAAACCCCTATATCTATTATGTATTTTTTATGGGGGAATCATGACTAAAATTAGATAATTATTTGTTGAGTGAGTATCCAACCATGACCCATATGATCTTATAGAAGAGGTATTAACCAAGCTAATTGATAGAGAACTTATAATTGAGTCTGTTTGGAAGTATGTACCAAAAATTTACTTCGTAAAGGAAGAACAGTGAGGACACAAAACCCTCTAGGGGGCCAAAATGATGAAGCCCAATGGTGTCTCCTTGAATGATAGTCTTACATTCAGTAGGTAGGGAACCCAAACTTTCAAAAAAAAAGTCCCTCACACAGTATTTCAATACGGTCTAGAGAGTCCACCACAACATTAGATTCCGTATAATTATGATGAATACGATTCCCTTTTTTGTCACCATTATGAATCTGCAAATCATATATACCAACTCCCAAGTAAATGCATGATGACCCTGAATAGCTCTCACAAGAACCTCCGAATCTGATTTGATTTCAGCCACCGGAAAACCTTGTCTTTTACTGAACATATGAACAAAAAGAGGTTCTCTCACCTCTGAACCCAAGGATCTTCCTGACCAATAAAAATAGTTGAACCACAATAAGACTGAACCCTAAGAATCATGGAGAACCACACTTCCTCTAATAACCCCATTTATAATCGATCCATCCACATTTAGGTTTAGGCCACCCAGAGGAGGTTCCCACCTGACCTGACACCTTTTTTCCCTGTCCAGCAAGTGGGATTTATTGAGATTGTTGCAGACCGTAGTGGACCACGATCCCCCTTCAATAAAGAACCCAACTCAGGGACGAGCATCCATAATATCATTAGATGGAAGTGGAGGGATCGACTGGAGCTAATCCAAGCTTCATTTCGAGCCTCCCAGATAGACCAAAAGATGGAAACAAGGATAACAGTCCACACATTCCATTCTATAACCTTCTTTTCCAAACTGTGAAACCAATATGATAGGAAACCATGCAATGAGATATGATTGGATTCTTGGATGTGATGAGGGGCAAAGAAAGACCAGAGGTAATTCACCCAGTTACATTGAATGAATAGGTACAAAGTAGATTCTGACTATTGATTCGGGAAACAAAAGTAGGGATATGACAGGGGGATTCCCTTCCATTGGATGTTTTCATTAGTTTATAGAGATTTATTCCTGATGCGCCAAACCAGAAGGTTCATTATCATATGAATATCATTGCACTATACCTTTGGATACCATTCTTCTAGGACATTTATTACATGTCAAAACCTCAGCAAATGATAAGATAAAAACCATCCAAAACTAGAGCTTATAAAGAAACATTTGTTTGGTTCATTATTTATAAAAATACCATGAAAACCCTTCATGTCATCCATATTTAGGTCTGCCTGAATGAGATCATGATTCTGAGCTACCTCAATGAATGAAATTTCATGATTAGGGAATCCTGATTATGTTATAATTTCGCTATCCCAGTTGCACATTCAGAAGTTGATGTTTTTGTTCCCAATGATCCACCAATTAGCACCACTAATAGCATCCAGATGTGATACATACACCACGGCAGGAAAAACAGTTTTAGACCTAGAGAATAAGACACATCCCATTAATCATTGAATCTTTACCTGAAACACTCCACCCACATAGACCCCCAATAATAATATCTCATGCCAAACAGCCTTTCATGCCTTTTATGGCTTCATTTAGATCCCAAATCCCCAAACAACCCTTGACCAGAGGCATAGCCAAACGGGACTTGGAGGCCTAGTGACTGCATCTGTCAGGGTTGGAATTGCATAAAAACACGGTCAAGATTCAATCCATCTTCACCAACAACCCCTTTTCAGGGGGGTTTTATGATCGAAAAATCCTTTATATGGATAGAGGAGATATTTTATTAATCATTGTAACCCAGACTCCGAATGGGAGAATATTGTTTTTCTAATTTAATTTTTTTACTAGTAGATGTTTGATGATATCATCAAAGTAATGTATATTTATGCGGCCACATGAGATCAGGACACCATGATATAAAAATTAAATCATCTTTTTTTGGAAATCAAGGGTTTCCTAGATACCACTACATCATCTTCTAGAGCACTTATTAGAAATAATGTTATGGAATTTCCTTTCATTGATACTCTGAACACTCAAGAGGCCAGAGACGAACATAATCTCCATGAGGTAAATCAAGGATCCATGCCTTACATTTATAAATTTAAAAATATCATATACAAACATTGAAAGATAAATACTCTCTATACCACACAGACAAATATAAGGAAACAACCTTCCCATTTCCAATCTTATGAGAAGATTCTGGGATAAGGCATATTGTTCCAAAATAAAAAAGACATGGGGAAAGAGGATCACCCTAACAAACACCACGAAGCAGTTTATAAAACAAAAACACCACCCCATAAGAAAAAAATAATCACAAGGTTATGAATAAAACCTGATGCAATTGTCACAAAAAAAACATCAGTAACCCAACTTCCTCATCATACGAATGATGAAACTGCATTCAATTTCTTTGTATGCCTTGTCCAAATCAACTTGGATGATGATATTGAAACACATTTAGTTTTAATGGATTTTGTTCACTAGTTCACCAGTTATGACAACCGCCCATTACGTGCTCCACCCCTGGGAAAAGACATGATGTTACCTTGAAACCAACCTTGGGATGACCCCAATAAACCTCCTTGAAATGATATTATCCATGATCTTATAGGAGACTTTTCATAGGAAAATAGGCTGATAATGACTGATTTTTGTGGGATCCTTCATCTTCAGAATAAGAACTACCATGGATGACAATGTAATCTTATTCAACGCTCCACCATGAATGTATTGTTGAACGGGTTCCAACTCCTTAGGACCAACCACATACCATGTTTCCACAAAAAAAGAAATAAGGCATCTTTCTAGGCTGAGAGCATTGTGAGGCGACATCTTAAGAATCAGTTCCTTGATTTCTCCCTCAGATGGCAATTCTAAAAGGAAATAATTATCCAAACCTCCCACAGGATGAGGAAAACATCTGTAGAATTCCTCATTTTTTGTATCATCCTCAGAATGCTTGGAGCTAGAGGAATCCTCCATGGTTAAGAGTCCTTAAAACTGATCCAATTCTATTCTACCTCTCGCTTCCAAATCAGATGTAAAACCCTCATTTCTGAGACTTAGGTTAATCTTCATGTTCCTATTCTATTTTATACTTTCATTAAAGAGGGGAATTTTGTGATCAACTTCCCTAAACAATATCATATATGACCTCTATCAATAAATGGATTCATTCACCAATAGCATCTCAGTAGGAGTGGCCCTCTTATTTGAAAAGATAAAGAATGTGTTCTCATCCCAATTGCAATGAAGAGCCTCCTCTAGTCTATCAATCTCGGCCTGAATAAAATCCACTCAAGTAGGTTGACAAGATTCTCCAACCTCCTCATGCTCCTATCGAAGTTCATATGGTGGTAAGTAGAACTAGTTTCTAGTATCACCTAACCTCTCACACCTAATTAAAAATATAAGTTAAAAATCACATTATACATAAAAAAATAAATATATGGACTAATAGTCATCCTAAATATTATTTTTGATCCAGGATATGTTAAAAAAACTATGGATTAAAAAATTATTTAGCATACATAATTGGGTAAATTTAATTTATACCAACTATAGATGCTCGTTCATGTACTTCTTTTATATATTTCATATATGGATATACTAACACAAAAATTGTAATAGTTTTCACAAACTGAAAGGTTGGTCATGTACTAATCTTGTACCACCATAACTTCTATTTTCGGGGAACCTATATATATGTAATGGCCAAATAGGTACACGGTGTGTCGACTCAGCTAACAAACTCATGGTTTACTATTAAGGGGGCTGATTCATTTGTATTCAAGCATAAATGGCACATATTCCTAGACGACCCATTGACTGTGGCCTAATAAGAATATGGATGTGAAATTACGGTAAATGAAATGTTGGTTTTTTATGTGAACTTGGTGTGTGTACATAGGTATCATTCCATGTGATCATTTTCTCCTTCAAAATAGTAGACATCACTTCTCTGATGCTACATTGAACATTCCTACATATAACAAAAAATGTGATATCATTTTAAAACCTGAGATAAATAAAAAAACATGTATCGTCACATTTTCATTGTTTGGTATCCCAAATTAAACCAAGAACACTTCCAAAAGCCTCATATATCAATGAATTTTTTAAAATGTTCAATATTAGGTCATGGATCACCAATAAATTGATATTCAGGGGATTCAATTATAGCCTCTACATCTTCACAATTTATAACAACAATTATCTCATTTCATCATACAATCATGTGAGTCATCATCACCAATTATCAACTCTTCATTCATTATTCAATGCCACCAAATCCAAATATGTGGATCTTATAAACCAGGTTTCAATTTATCATTGATCTATGTCTAACTTTTCACACCAAATAATATGGAAACAATTTATAGAAAAAATACATAGATGATAGGTTAAATGATGAAGAATAAATATGAATGTAATAAATTGTGACAAAGATGATTGTCCATGAATCATTTAAGATGTTTCAATCCATCAAAGTTGATGAATAGAAAAAAAATCATAAATTTTTATCTCATGAATAACTAAAGGAATATCTAAATTTTAGGGACATGAGATTATTGAAAAGAGAACAAGAAAGAATTTCCATGATTTAAAATGACATCCAATATAGAAATAGAAAAATTAAAATTCCCTTCTATGTAATAGAATCATTCCTTCAAGTGGATCTTGTTCTGTTTAAGATCCATTGATAAATCCTTATGGAGAACTATTTTTGGATATCGATGTATTCATTTCATCCCATGATACCCTCCTTTTCATCCTTTCTTCACTCTATGAATATTATTATTTTTAGGATTGAAATTAGTGAGAGAAATTTTAAAATGATCAAATAGAGGTTTTTATTAGAAAAAAATAATAAACAAATAATATTATTTTTAATTATCTGGTTCTACCCAATATCGAGTGATCCCAGAGAATCTGGCATGAATGAAGATAATACAACCCCTAATGTGAAACCCTTGTTCTAGAAACAACAATGGTCTCAAATTTAACATATGTGGATCTGATATGGTGAAACTGAAATTTTCTATCAATCATGGACATAGAAAAGAAATAATATACCTTATTTAATATATTATAATCAAATATATCAGATTGTAATATAATGTATAAATATTTGTGACCCAACTATGTAATATCATCTAAATCATTTTAGCGATTTAAACAAAATACCTAGATTTATTCATCATATGCAATAATTTAATTAAAATAGAAGATCTTGGTTCATACATAAATATTTACACATTAACAATTAAAATATTCCCTTAAAAATATCAACTACTTACTTTATTAGACACATCAATTCCTGATAAAAAACATGCTCTTCTGAGAATGTCCCTCACCTAATAGCTTTGCGTACTCAACCCTCAGTTTCAATTATGAACCAAGAATTACTATGTAAAATAACTCCTCCATAGAAACCCATTCATTTTTTGGGATTGAAAAACACAAGACAGTTAAATTATGTGTGAAATACACAACTATTAGGAATCGATCCCCTAGAATTGAGGATCTAGGAAACAAACCTTAACCAATATGACACCTATATAGGGGGAAATGTGTAATAGCTCAATTCTCCTATGATAAACTCACACACCCAAATTCACACAACAATATACCTATAGGTTCAAGGGATAGTGGTAATGAATTGTAACATGTTTGTCTATAAGAGAACTTAGAGCAGTAACCTCAGTGATATTAATGACAAATGATACCTTAGAGACAAGGAGTCATGATTTATCCACCATATTTTTATTATTAAAAATAAACACTATTATGATCCCCCAAATTCATCCTTTACCATCATAAGGTGATAACTGATAACAATATTCATTTATATTTAAATTTTTAATTAGTTACCTGATAACTAATAAACCATAGTTATCTCCCATATTGATTAGTGTAAAATTTAATTTTCTATTTATAAATTCTTATTGCAATTAAATTCATAAAATTTTGGTTATTTTTTGAATCACGACAACATAAACTCATTTATTATTTTTTTTATTTCATTAAATTCCCACAATTGGTGGTTAATTCAGAAATCACCTTTAAAAAGAAATTATTAAGAAGGAATAAAATAAGAAAAAAATATCATCAGTAACCAAGAGCCCCTTGACAAGTAGAAGCAATGAAATATTTTAATTAAAATTTTCATATTTCAATATCAAGATTTAGATAATATTTTTTTCAATAAAATAGAAGATAATATCTATGAATAATAAGTAATCATTAATAATAATAAAAATTCTTAATATTATCAATGTGAATTTCATCTTATGAATCTACGCATTTAATGAGTTCATTACTAAAACCATGAAGTATTCATTATTATTCAATATTATGAAATTCAAATTATGGAACATTTTTCTAAAATTTTTGATCTCCGGTGGATTCATTATCTTAGGAAATGCTGAATATGTTTGGAGGCATCTTAAAGTGTTGGAGAAAAATATATTGTCCATACACCAAAAGAAGGTTCCTTCCAAACTCTAGATAACCTCTTCTACTATGGATCAAACAATAAAAACTATTTCTAATGATTAGAGTATATAAAAAGAACCTTCTTGAAAACACATGAAACCTATTATTTCTCAAGAGTCCAAATCACTATAGTTCTTCCCTAAAAACTAATTTGATTTTTTTTATGAGAATAATAGTACAAATAAGCTATTTATTTATTAAAAAGGGCAAATGTAGAACCCTAAAATCAATTTACAAATTTTATATTTACTTTTAAAACTTGGGAAAATGAAAAATTATTCTTCAGTGTGTCCATTATTATTTTGAAAGATACTAAGAGTACCTTTTATTATACTTAATAACCTAAATATTATCACCAATAATAAAAATGGGATGTATATGGTCATCCATTAGATGTGTTATAAAAAATCATACATTCTTGGCTATATCAATATTCCGCTCATGTGTTGCCTTAATATACAACCCAAATTGTTAAACCATTGATAACGCATGATCTACTGTATATGGAACTTGAACAATTGATTGAAGAGGAACAACCATATTATCATATACAATACGGTTTTGGCATATTTTTCAATATTTTCCCATCCATTATCATAGTCGAGAGACACCATATTATCTTCAAAACTATAAAAATTTCCAAAGTATCCATACTACTAAGGATTATAAAATGTCTTAATTGGATTAGATGAGAATGTTATATTATTTTGAGTACATACACTCCATGCTTTTTATCACTAATCGTTCCGTGAAATATGTGTTTATCTTGTATAAACTTGACGTGAAGATAGATGTATTTTATTACATGTTTCATGACTAGATTATATGATTACGTAATTAGTGTATATGTAATAGTAGGAAAAAAATTAATTCCTAAAAAATAATGTATAATGACATATTATTTAATGACTAACTGTAATATTATATTATTTATTAAACAAATCGAAAAAAGATTAGTATTTTTTATCATCGCTAATAATTGAAGATGAAATTATATTTTCCTAGCATAAAAATGTCTTTAATATATTTTTAAAAATGAATAGATAATATACATTTTCAAATTTTACATTATATTAATAAAATTAAAAAAAAATTAATATTTTTAAAGGAAAATAACGTTTTTGAAATAAATAATATATTATTATATTTTTTTATTATAAAAAAATATTTCTTAAAATGAATGATTTCTTTTTAAAAAAATGGGTGACTCCTAAAAATTATTTTAAAATTTTTTTTTTGAAAAAATAGATTTTTTGAAATCATTTAGGAAAAAGGTAATAAATTATCAATGATATATTTAAGGGCCTAAAATTTTGTGAAACGAAAAAAATAATGCTAAGTATGTTAAAATGTAAAAATATATAGATTTTAAAACCAAATGAATGGTTTATATAAAAAATTGTTTATTTAAATTTAAAAAATGTTGAAAACGGTTTTTTAATAAAAAATATTTTTTATTTTAGTTGAAAAAATCTTAATAAATTACAATTATATTAATAAACATATGATATGTTTTATCTATATATTAAATATTTGATTCAATTAGAAGTTAAATACATAAAATATTATAAATTTTCATTAAAAAATACTATTCTTGCACTAGTATAAAAAAATATTTTATTCATGAATGAATATAGAATATAATTTTTAGTAAACATACAACATTTTAAATTATTTCAGAATTATTAAAAATTATACTATCTAATTTATAACAATTATATAATTAAATACAATACATAGTATCTGTACAACTGTTCTAAAAAATTATTTATCTATGAAAGGATTAGTATCTATTTTCTATGTTATAAAAATCCGTTAAAAACTTAAAATATATTTTATTAAATATTTTTGAAAGATGTTCCTAAAAATTTATGAAGATATTTTCAATTATAAAAATTAACATAAAATACTTTTAAAATATAAATAATAAATTATATTGAAAATTTCTACTAGACTGGTTATAATTGAATCAAAAAATGTTCAATAAAATCAGCACATAAATTTATCTTATTGATTTTTTAATGGAATTTCTAATCAAAGATCTATGGATGATTCCAATGGAATTTTGTATTGCAAATCCACTCGAATTTTTCATTGTAATTTTCAACAAAAAATTTTACAGTAAGAATACAATTTATATTCTAGTGGAAGTTTCTAATATAATATTATAGTTTATGTTGATGTTATTGCTGAAATTTTTCAGAGGATAATAACACTAAAATTTCCAAACGGATATTTGACTATAATTTCTAGTAGATGGTTCATTATAATATCAAATGATGGTTTCATTAGAATTTTTAGTTGATGTTTCCATGATATTTATTGGGGAATTTGAACACAAATTTCCACTGAATGTCTTATATGAAATTTTAATGTTGTGGTTAAAATTATCACTATAATTTTCTAGTGGATGATTATATTTTACTATTAATGTGTATGTTTCATCAAATGTTTCTCATGGATATTTAATTGGAATGTTCCATTGGATGTTTCGTATGAATTTATAGTGTATTTCCCTATGGTATTTCCAAACAACATTTCAATTGAATGGTTCACGTGGAATATTAATTTACAACTAGATTTTTACATCAAATGTTTACCCTATAATGTTGCAAAGGATGGTTCACTTGAATTTCAAATAGAAGTTTCACACGAATTTCATGTTACTGATTAAACTAAAAAATTCACATAAAAAATGAAGTTAAATCTATATTTTTATACTGGATTCTTCTACTAGAATTTACTATAAGAAAATTTATAGAAATTTCCTAGGGATATTTCCAGAGATATTCCAACATACGCTTTACTATAGATTTCATTTTAATTTATCCACTCAATATTTTAAATTATTTTTTTTTGAAATTTATAAATGTTTCTGTAATTTTCACTAAAAATTATTTGAAACCCTATTATAATTTTTTTTAATTTAATGGGTGATTTTTTTGTGCACAATTAAAAAGATATTTTTTATGTATATTTTAAATACAAAATATCATTATAAAATTCAAATATATTTTTAGGTGGATTTTTTTATCATATTAAATTGTGAGGATTATTTTATTACTTAATTTTATAGAGATGATATATTTTTACAACATTATAAATTATTTTTCAATATAGGAATTTTTTTTCTTATTTGATTTAATTTTTTTAACTTTTTATAACAATTTAAAAATTATGGATTTTTAATGTAATGTTTTTTCCTTTATTTCTACATTAAGATGGAATTTATTTTATATGACCTATGAACAGGCATCATTTTTACATAAAGTATTATAAAATTAATATTCAATATTAGGAAAAAAAATATTTGTACACTATTAATAAATTTTTTAATTTTTCAAAACATTTTAATTTTCTAATATTTTTCTGACGCAGTTTTTCTAATTGTAATTAAATTATATATAAAATAAATTGTAAATATAGAACTAAAAGTTTTATATTTTAAAACTTTTTAATAATTTTTATTTGACAATAAAAATAATAAATACCTAATATGTGGATAAAAAATATATTATTTATTTAGATTTTACAAATTTCTATAATTTTTTAAAATTATGTTTAAAAGTATAAAAAATGTAGGGTTGGAATTTTTTTTGAAAAATAAGTTAGGGCCATATCTGTGTAAAGTTCTATTAATCATAAAAAAATTCAGAATTTATCATATATTATAAACTGTAAAAAAATTAAACTTTTTTTGGTATTCTTGATATAAATAATTAAAAATTAATTTTTATAAACATTTCAATTTTAATTATATGTAGTTATACATATTTAAAATATTATATGACAGATTTTATAATAATAATGAAAAAATATACAGAATTAAACAATTGTATATCATTTTAATTTTTGTAATTTTTTATTAATGTATTTTTTGTGTAAAGAATGAGATGAATTTTTTAAAAACATATAAAAATATATATGTATTTATATTTCAGAAATACAAATTTATAAGTTAATTCAAAAAATATGGAAAAATAATTTTAAAACATGATATTTTTAAAATTATTATTAATTATTTAATGATATTAATATCCACATAAAAAATATTTATTGAGATAAAAAATAATTTCTAAATTATTGAAAATAAATCATATATATATATTAAAAAATTCATAAAATCAAATTAAAATTGAAAATTTATCCACAAAATATTTATTAAAAATTTCTAATTATGATTAATTTTGAAAATTTATATTAGAAAATTACAATCAAAAGGTGTATAAATAATTACATTAAATAAATCCAAAAACTATTAAATCATAATAATGCACTACCATTTCATAATAGAAAATTCCATTATAAGTTTACATCTAAAAATTTTCACATAATGATTTTAGTGAAAAATTAAAATCACCTGAAAATTATAGTGAAAATTTATAATAGAAAATCCAATGAATCAACCCATATAAATTCAAATAGTCATATAGTGGAAAATTCTAGAGGAATCATCTAGTGAAAAAATCTTATGGTAAATTCAAATTCCACATGTATATTTTAGATGAAATCATCATTATAAATTCTAGTGAATCTTCCGCTGGACATTCTGGTGAAGCTTATATTTGAATAATACATTGTAAAAAACGAATGGAAACATCTAGTGCTAATATTAAATTCCACTTAAATAATTTAGTTGAAGGATTTGAGGAAAATTATTTTGAAACATCCAATATAAATTCTATATAAATATACACTTGAAAATTAAAGTTAAGTATATATAGGAACATCCTAGTTTAAGGTTACAATTGAAAATTCAGGTAATAGTTTCAATCACCAGATGAAACTATCATCTTAAATTTTCTCATGAAATTTTATTAAATATTAAATTGGAAATTCCAGGGAAACTTCCACTAGAAATTCCAATGAAACACCCAAATAAAAATTATATGAATCATCCTTTAGAAGAATATTATGTAATTATCCACTGAAAACATTCAATAGTAAATATGAATTCCACTATAAATCTCCATTATAAAATAACAAAAGAAAATATATTTTAATATTCCATTTAAATACACTATTAATAAATCCAATAGAAAATTCAACTAGATTTGAACTATAAAATTCTATTGGAAATATATATTGATCATCAATGGATATTTTTACTATCCTAATCATGTACCTACCTCAAAATAATTTTTTCATTGATATTTTTAGAGATTCAAATAGAATCTCTCAAATGAAATTTTATAATAAAATTTATCATTGGAATTTTAATTGTAATATTCATTGAAATTTTTCAATGAAATGTTCAAGTGTACTTTTTTATAAACATTGTTATAATATTTTAGAATATACATTAGTAATTGAAATATTCTATGTATTATTGTTAATTTCGAAGCAGGACTTCATCCTTTCATTGAGAGAATTTTTTTATGAAATATTATACAATTAAAATTTATTATGTTGTATAGTATAATTTAACCAAATTTGGAGATTTATTTCTAACAATATTTAATAAAAAATAATTCTTTATTTTTTTTAAAAAATATATTCAGTATCCTTTCGAAAAAATAATTTTTCTCTTATATTTAATTTTTTTTTAAAATAGTGATTTTTAACATTTAAATAGGTCAAATTATTTAGAAACCAATATTTTTTGCGAGGTAAAACATATTTTATCCTAGTAAATATATTAATATAAAATAATAATTTAATTCATATAATTAAAAATAAATATTTTTTGAATAAAATAACGTTTTTACACTTTTTTAAGTATATAATTTTTTATAAAATAATATTATTTATGTTTGATAAATTAATTATTTTTAATTATAGGAAACTAAATATTGTTTTAAAAATATAATAATTTTTATGAAATTTATGATCTCAAATAAATTTAATTAATTTTTACCAAAATTATTAAAAAACACATTTATAACAATGATTCATTTTTTAATATTTTTAAAAGATGTGTGAAAATATTTTTCAAAACAGAAAAAATTTATTTACCTTATAAATATAATTTTTTCCTAATATAAAAGATTCCTTAACATTTTAAATGTTCTAAATAATTTTTTTCCATTTTAAAAAAATTGATACAATTTGATTATTTTATTATAATAATTTAGAATTTTGAAAAATATATTATTTTACCTTTTTTTGAGAAATATAAGGAATTTTTTTATAAGAAAATTATTTATTTAAAAATATATAAAATCATGGAAAATTAAAAAATGATCTAAACTATATTTCACCTTATCAATGGTTTTTATTATATAATATAATATTATATGTAATAAAAAATATGACACTTCACATAATTTTTAAGGGGCACATTTTTTTCTAGTGGACTAACGTACCCTTTAATCAATCAAATTCTCCAACCCTAAAATTTGTAAAAAAAATCAATTGTCCCCATTTCATGTTATTACCTGAAGATTCCTTATTTTCATGAACCAGGGTTGTTAAAAAGTAGGTAGTGAATGTCCTCATAATATGTTCATTATCACCCTTGGCATAATTGAGATACCGACGCTACCTCAGTTGGCTAGAACTATGCAAATTCATAGATTTTTTTAGGCTAATATTGTGTCACTCAAATGTGAAAAATCGTAGGAAAATATAGAAAACAATTCCAAAGTTGTACCGTATAAAACAAATATATTTATTTTCTTGAAATCAAAATTTTAACATACATATATAACATATCTTATGATACTTGGGGTTTTATGGTAGGAGTAGGAAGTTGAGGCAACATAGTTGGGTGAAGGGTATTGTAAGGGTCTAATAACATTCATCAGATCAAGAATATGTGATTAAAATCCCTTATATGTGGATCTCCAAGCACTATAATATGAAAAATGTTTATACAATACTAAAATAAAGAAACAATAAATAGAAGTTTACCATTCACCAAAGAGACACTATGCAATCATCAACTTCATAAGTGTTTATAAAAGATCACATATGAGGAAAAAATCACACCTCCATGGTGTTCTATGAGGTAATCTGAATCACAGGGTGTACATTTATGATTCTCCAATATCCAATGATGTGGAAGAATCCTGACATTTAATGGAAGTAGAAGAATGGGTGGTTTAAAATCCATGATGTTTCAAACAAGGATAATCATTTACACACATATATCTATCACAGGTTAGTCTATTATATTTGGAATAAGTGATGATACTTACTATTTCTACATTTAATCATTAATTAAAATATATGAATGAATTTTTCTTATGCTATACACTATTC
The DNA here is from genome assembly GCA_963277665.1 of Viscum album. Lineage (NCBI taxonomy): Eukaryota > Viridiplantae > Streptophyta > Magnoliopsida > Santalales > Viscaceae > Viscum > Viscum album. Next base: position 1,170,117,363 of record OY728122.1, on the reverse strand, counting down.
CTATAAATATTTCACCTCCAAAAATTTTCTCCTCCCAAAATGGTATAATAAATGATCACTAATATGGGAGAATAGTAAATGATAAATGACTATAATTTTTGTTTCCTATAATGATATATCATAAATGAAGATCATAATTTAAATAGATTATATACTGTTATATCATATATATGTACATGACTTTTTGGAATGTAAATATATCAATATCATACTTTTACCAAAGCCTAAAATAATTTTTTTCATTTCACCATATATCATATCATATAATTTTATTTATAAAAAAAATATTGAATTTTTTTCTGTATCTTCTATATAACTTTTTGAAATTTATCATTTAAATCACCTTATATCCCATTATATTAAATAAATTGTGGAAACCATTATAATGATATTTAGAATTAACTGTAACAAAATTTATAGTATCCATATGACTCAAACATAATACCTAGTTAGTCGACCATAATATGTCACCCCAAAGTAATTTATAGAATTGATAATGAATACATATACCTAGATATATATATGTCATCAATGAGGGACATCTAGTAAAGATCCAATGATACTCAATCTATAAAGTGTTTCGTTGGGATTCCATCATAAACAAGTATTCCTACACCTATTTTCACTAGTACAAACCATATATAAAATTTTATTTTTATAAACTCCATTTTCCAATACATTGAGTGCCAATGGGACACAGAGAATGTTAACCCCACATAGCAGACTCATTTTTCCTTGACTGTCAGAGTATAGACAAAACTGGTTGATGAATACATCACATGTATTTCCTCCTTATAGATAAAGATATTAAATGTACCCTATCTAGTAAGATATATAATATATAGGGATTTATTAAGACACCCAAAATATATATCACTAATGGTCCTAGATGTCATACACATTATACATAGGGATAAAACTCATCTTGGTTATGTTGCAACTAAAAATATGATAAAAATATATGTACCCACCCATGTATTGGCCACTTCAATGTGAATAATTTAGTAAATTGGGTTCCAATATACTAATGATAATATTCCAGGTACCTCTCCCGACATAGGTAGAGAGGACTCCAATATGATCCACACACCACTATCAAATGAAAGATATCTATGTGGGATAATCTATGTGGTATACATAATTGTTCATCCTGAGCACAGAAATAATCCTATTATTTTTTGTGACTCATGAGAATATTCTATATCTTTATACAAGAATCATACTCCCTTTAACCAAAAAAATCATCAAATCATATAATATTATATTATGAACATTAGTTTTTCATAGACATAAAGTTGAACATTTTGCATCAAATTATCATTATACATCATTAAATATATATCTATGTATACATTTTTTATAATGGAGAATGACTATTAAAATGGTGGATTCCATTAATATGGTGCATTTAAATATTTATAAAATATTAATGAATACCTAATAAAATGATCATAAGCAATAGATTCTCATATAAAATATGATAAACTTCATGGCAATCCACATGTATGTAATACATTCTTGGGTTTAACTCATTACATCATATATTATCCATGTCACAAATCTATGATACCACATGCCATATTTATATGAAAATATGAAAATAACAAAAACAATAACTATTTGGTGAAAATAATATATGAAGTAATCTCGTTAGAATAATATTGAGGCTAATGAATCATATTCATAATTGTTCAACTTCTTGAACATATTAAAATATATTTACATAACAACATCAAATTTCAACTTCTATTATCAACTTATAAATCCTTCAATTTTTATCATCATCACCATCCTTAGAAACCCATCCGACCATAATTTTCATTTAAATAATTTATCTGTATAAAATATTTTCTAAAAGTCATCATATTCTATTTTAGGAAAAATAAAAAACACATTATTTTGAAAACTATTTTAAAATTTAAAATTTATTCATTCAATTATACCCTAAAAAATTTTAGACTATAATTTGTAAATTTTCATTCTAATTTGACTTGTATAGTCCTTATTATAATATGTGAGAATCAATATTGTAGATAAGTAAGTGTAAAACATTATGTTTTTATCTTTATAATCATATTTAATATATATTGTTTGGGCATTAAGTGAATAATTACTCTAATTGTAAATGTATAAAATCCGTTAGAAAAGTGTTTTATTCACTTTTCCATGATAATTTTTTTAAATATTTACTTTATTCATTATCATTACTGATCATAAACTCAAATTAGATATTTAGTTAAAAACACATTACAGTAATATTGGATTAATAATTCAAAAAAAAGTTATATTCACATTCAAAATCAATACAAAATTTAGCAATTTACATTTTTCATTACCATCACATCTCATAATCCTTTTCGGAAATTATGTTGGAATAAAATTATTTTAGAATTTCTTTAATCCATTATTTGATAACATTACAAATATAAAAGTAAAGAAATGAACCCATTAACCACTTAGACAATATAGACTTTACAGATTTTTTTACTAAGAAACAAAAATGTAATTTTTATCAAATAACATATATTTCCCTTCAGTAGGGATATGAAAAAAATCTATTTAGTACATATCATATATGGTATTCAATGTGTTTCCATTTTAGAAAAATTTTTGGTTAAATAAATTACTAATAGTGTACAAGAACACTTTACCTTGAATGTTAATTGGAAAACATATTAATATTTTTTCCTAGATAAGTTATTTTATCCAAATAAGCTTCTCAAAATATAATATAGAAACTTATGAATCATAAACCATGTGTATTGAATAAATAATATGACACTTTTTCACAATAATGATTTGTATAATAAATTCTATTATATCATAAGGTAGTTATACGAAAATACATATTTTTACATAGATTCATTTTATCATATAACTATCCTTATATTAAGATGTTGAAAATATTTTCTACAATATCAAAAAATTATTGCTTTAATTTTTACATGCCCTATACATAAAAAATATTAAAAAATATAAAATTTTATTCACATAAACATTAAAATTTAACAATTCATTTCAACAACATTCACACCTAACATGTCATTAAATTGACATTCCTAAAATAATTCAGTTAATATTGGAAACTACAATAAAATTAAATTATTACTATTACTAGGATTCAATATCATGATTTTATTGTTAATGATATATTATTGATCTTTTCATCTTAATTTTCATCTTCCAGATTTTAATTTTACATAATTTTACTATCCCTACAGTGCATTAGACCCATAATTTTATATTCTATGTTCATATATACATTACCTTAACATTGATAATATAGGGTAAACATTCATTGAACTAAATCATTTTGTTTTAACATTTCTAAATAAATAATGAGACAAATTCCCTGACAAGATATCCATTTTAGTCTCCCCTTATAGCAAGTTGTAAAAAAAAATATTAAATGATATTTATTAAAGAAATCACATTTCATTTAAAACCCCAATATTCAAAATAACATATCAAGAGATAAATTAGATAAAATACACATCTTCTGATGATTGTATCTAAGGTTTATCTTTCTAAGTTATCAATTTGGGAAATCCATTTCCCCATTAGATGAAAAAATCAAAATTCTATTCACTTTATCTTATTACCTTTGGTATATTTACAACACTTTTAAATCATACAATTCATATCACAAAGATTTCATAAAAATATAATGGATTTATAAAACCATTAAATATGTAAAGAAACAATAATTCATACTAAATCATTTATAATATAAAATTATATTTAATATTATTCTATGTGACCAATTATATTTAGTACATGAGGCTTAAATCATGGATTCATAAATTCATATTGAGTATATGATTAAAGACTAATATTACTTTGGTTTTTTCATCCAATTAATTTTTAATTGTGAATGAATAACTATATTCTTCCATAAGCATTTATATTCACATGTTTAATAACATCAATACAAGATTAATAATGACATAATTGTTCGGAAACATATATTTTACTTTATATCATTTCATTAATTACCCATATTTCCTAATATCATTTCCTCAAGTTAACAGTCTTATGAGTAGGTTTTATTAAGATTCATCTTATCATGGAATGATCAAAATTTTTATATTTATGATGAGGATGAAAAAATTATATATAACATAATTTTTTATAAGATATTTATCATGTATTTTGAACGATTTAATAAAACCTTTTATTAAATGAATTCCCATTATAGTTATTTCCCACATTAAAAATATATCACATCTATTAGTGGGAAAATATCCACATTACATTATGAAATGAGTCCTCTACGGTGTCCATAAGCCCACATGATTATTTATGTAGAGAATCTCCCCATCATAGAATATATGATTCTTCGATAGCTAAATAGGAACCACTTTCTCCAATTCATCATATGGATTAAAAAATACATTACTATTTTATAATAAATTCCATGTCCTTATATATATTTTCCCCTAAATTAAATTACAAAGAAAATTTAAACATAAAGAATCTAGGAATTCCATGATATGGAACTATGCTACTAGAAAAAATATTGCATAGTCCCATATTACTTTCTTTCCATACATAAGATAATTAAGGGGAACCCACCTATGAAAAAAGAATACAAAGTCAGATAATAAAGTTAATTAGTAATATCTCATTAGAATGAATATCTCATTTAGTAATTTAATGGAATTTCATTCTAAACATGTTATATAATAATATTCACTTTTAATTATGTATTACATGAGAAATGTTTTATAAAATAATATTATCCCTACCAAATAAATAGGTTAAACCCATATTGATCTGTGACTCTTTATATAACCCAATGGATTATGTTTCTCAATAAAAAGCTAAAGCCATATGTATTTATTAATTACCAGATTAATCTTAATCATAATGTATATGGATACTTCATGTAATGTAATAGATTTATCAACATGACTAATCCCAAAGTGAGGGATATCCAACCCGAGTCATTAGCATTAACATGGAAAAACCTTCAGGTACATAGTTAATATGGCCCCATATCCTTTTAAAATGGGATACATTACTCAAGAAAGAATCAAATTCATCATAATTCTAAAACATGATATGTAAAAACATTACTCAATAACTAAATATATTCTAAAAAAATAAATTACAATCTCAGATCAAGGTTAGTGAAAAAATAAATTCATTATGGAGTCAATCGTAGAATGAAAATACAAGGCTATATTAAGAAACATTTTATTATTTAAAATAAGTAATACAAAATTCATCATACTAAAAATTTATAACTATGAATAAAAATGGGAATAAATTTTGAATAAATAACCAATTCCAATATAAGAACATGATACAACCTTTTTTGAGAAATTTATAAATAATTTCTAATTATAAACAATTTATAATTTTAGCATTACCATTATATATATTCAATAATTTTTAATTTTTATATTTTATACTCATACCAATATGAAATATCTTATATTTTTCATTATATGTGGTTTTAGTAATAAATATATGATATTTTGAGATTTATAAAAATATTATAATACATATTTATATTTTTCAAACATTTTATATAATCTAATTATAAAATATTTAATCATTAAAAAACCATTATGACAGCAATCATCAATATTTTTTATATATTATCTATTAAAGTCCCGCTTTTAATTTTAATAATTCAAAATAAATAATTTTGAATGACATGTAATTTGATTATAAAAATTTAATTTTCATCCTTATTTAATAATTTATTATTCATTATAATTAAGTTCATATGATTTATAAGTAAAAAATATTATTTCTAGGCCATTATTTATAATTAACCCAAAATAACTTTTATAATGATTTATGTATATTTTATATAGTTATTTAATATGAGATTTTTTATAATATTTATTTTCACCCTTATGAATTAACCAATTCATTTATAAGGGTATCAACCTGTTACCCTTATGTAGAAAATATATGCAAGGATAACTACCCTTTACCTTTTTGTACGCATGTTGCTCAAGTGTAAGAACCTTACACAACATCAATTGGGTAATGTTAAGCATGAAAAAAACCTTATGTATTACCTCACTTATAAATAACACCTTTATGTGTACATTTTTTATAATGGTTACATTTTAATTTATAAAAATTCACAAAGGTAAACATCATTGACCATTACGTAGTGATTGTAGTTCCTATGTGTGTGAGGGGAAATTATAAAGAATAATTATATAGACCTTCTATATAATGGAATATCATATGTGTAAAAGCATATATACTATTAGGTGTCAAATTTTAAATTAAAACTAACTTTACACAACCCTTCCCATATTTTTTAGTATTGATTTCCCTTATGTTAACTGATATACATATGGTTAACATGATACAACTCTTAAAAATTACACTCTTTATAAGTTTTTTATTACATACCCTTATACATATCAACTATGTATAATTATGGTGTTGGTTATATTTATGGAACCTAACAATGTATGTGTAAATCTATTGAAGAAATGATTTTCTAGAAATAAATAACATGATTTCTTTTATTTTGTGATCTATTTTCCATTTCCATGTATAATTTCCAAAAACTACATATGATCCACTCTGATAAAACTAAATGGTTCTGCAAGAGGGTACTAAAATGTATAAAATGATATATATGTGATTAAAAACAATCATTGAAGATCACCATGCATGATAATATGAAAACTATGCATGAAATACTGAATTTATGAACCTATAAGTACTATAATAATGTTCACCAAAGATCCAATAAATCATCATTATCATCACATGTGTTTAATTAATATTACATATGTCAAAAAAATCCCACTTATATGTTGTATCCACAACTTAATCGTAATAACATTCCATAAATTTAGGATTGACCATTCTCCCATTATGTTCCCATATATTAGAATGAAAATTAATTACAATGAAGAGAGATTGACCATCCATGGTTGTTATACTAATAGTAATCATATATAGTTATAGTCATCACATGTAATATAATTATATAGTATATCACAGATTAACCTTAATTGTAGTTTTATATATGAATATATTAAAAAATATGAATAAATTATTCATTCTATATACATCCACTATATAAATATTTCACCAACATATGTTTCATCTCATTAAAATATATAATAAATGATAGCTCAAATAGGAGAATAATAATTTTTTATGATTTATCATTTATTTTTCATGGAATGATATGTCATGCCTTTAAATCAAAATGTTCATAAAAAATATAATATATATATATAAGGAATAGGTAATAATTCCATATGGAGGAATATCATTGGAATTAGGGCTATTTGAATTTTGGTCAATAAAATGCATATACGACCACATAGAACCCCATATGATTAATAGTGATAAGACCCACTCTATTTAGGATGATTATGAGTATTTCTGGCCTAATTTGGAAAATAATTAACAAACTGAAGAAAAATATTTCATATTTTGGTATTATAAAAATTAATGAAATAGTGTTAAATTGATTTATATGGTTTTACATTGGTCATTGTAATGAAATAAATACATAATAAATATTTTTCTTCTATGATAAAATAAATAAAAATTATATTATAGGGAAAAACTATTCTAATGAAGCCATGGAAGAAAGGTTTAAAGGGTTTCCTCCATGGTGCCTATTTTACTCCAAACATAAAAAATATTTATTTTAATGATTCAAACGTTTAAGGAGATTCTTGGAATTTATAGAAAAATTAATTTGGTGGTTTAAGCACTTTTATTTTCACCTAAAAATATATTATTCCTTATAAATAATTTTTAAGGCCTATGATAAGGAATCCACTAGAGAAATTATTTCTTAGATCAAGCTGACATTAGACGAATGCCCCAAAGTGGAATAAGTTAAATCCGAATGAATATTTTTAGTCTCAATGATATGCTCATGAAATTTGTTTATTAACAATATTATATTTTCTTTTCAATTAATTCTCTTGATTTGTCATATGTTTAGGATTACATAGTATCAAAAATATTTATAATTAAATTCAATGGAAAAAATCATTTTCTAAATATTATTCTAGAAAATTTGAAATTTTTAATTAAATATTAGATTAATTCCTTAGGTTTTGGGACTACTAGTGATTTCTAATTCATTTTACTAGGTTGATTTCATCATCATCTCTTTGTTTTAATAGGTTTCAAAATTAACCTCTAAATATATTTTTTAATAAAATAGTATTTTGTTAATGAAGAATTAGTGATTTTTTTGTGACACTCAAAGTAACATAAACTATATGAATAAAATAACTATAATAATTAATGAAAAAATTAAATTTTTTCCAATCATAATTAGTGAGAAATCTAGTTTAATTAAATCACTGAAGAATTAAACTAAATTTATTGATTAAATCATATTGATATTAGTTGTCACTTTAAGAAGGTGAAGGTGTAATAAATTCTAATCATAGTGGTTTCAGTTTTGAATTATTAAAATGTTGTAGATAAAACATAACTCCTTGTAATAGTAGTAACACTTTCTATTGATGTTTCCAATGTTCTTGTTTTTAGTACACTTATAGTCCAACATTTCTTATGTAATTAAAATTGTTCATGAACCCTCTTGGTATCAAATCATTTTCAACGGGTATATCAGTTTAGCTATATATCAATAGGATAATGCACTATTTTCCCCCATGAGGGTGTCCTAGTGGCCATGGTCGTTCACATGGAACTGTGAAATTTAGGGATCAATTTTCAGTTCTTATAGATTTTGATTGTAATTTCACAGACATATGATTTACAGACCTCCACATCACATTATATTTCGGTGAGGCCCAGTTTTACCTGTTTTTGGCAGTAATCATATTTGATAGGTAGTTTTTCACACCTAATTTGATGGGGAGGGGGATGTTATTTCAAAAAATATCCAATATAGGAGGATGAGGATTATATTTAAAAAGTCAGTGGATATATATATTAAACTAATTATAGAATTAATTTTTCAATATTTTAGATTGAACATGGATATTATGATTTAATAAAATTGAGGAATAAGATAGCATAATCTTGTACATGAGCCTCAACCCAGTTGGTGAGGACTCCTTAATTGTATCCAAGGGTCCCGGGATCAAAACTAGGTGCAGGGTAATTTCTCGGTACTGTTTCAGTACTATAGTAAGAAATGTGTAGTACTATTCTAGGTACAGTAGTTGGAACTGTAGTAGGAAATGTTTTGCACCATAGTAGTTGGGAATATCCCCCTATTTGGGCCTTCAGGCCTCCAATTTGTTCCCCAAGTCCATTAAGGATATTAGGCCACCTAAGCTTTTAGGTCAATAAGGCCTTCGGGCCACCTGAAGGCCTTCAGGACACCTTAAGTGCAGATACAAACCAGAAACCCTTCAAAGAACCAGTTTCAGAAGGAGGATGAGCAAGAAGTCTTCCTTAGTGTAGAAGCTAAACACATTTCAAGAATGAGAGGGTATGTCACTTGCCATCAGAAAAATCATGTGCATGCACAGGAAAGCCAAGCCAAATAGCCATGTAATGGAGGAGAGCTGATTTCATGATCAAGATGTTGGGGAGGAGTTGTTTCAAGTAGTTAGTGTGGGCTGTATGTAATGTTTAAAGCCTACGGGCACTGAATTCCTCTAATTCCTAAGGTCCATGTAATACTTACACATACAGGCCCTGTAAGGGTTCCACCTCACCCCTTAAAAGGTGGATTATCAAAAATAAATAAAACATGAAGGTTGTCGGGCAATTGGAGTAGTTATCATGATCTTGGTTTTCAGTGTTTAGATAAGTCAATTTTTTTAGAATATATTTTATAAATGGATCATTTAGTTATTTTCATATGTTTAGTGTCGATGATAAATTATAATAATAATTTAAATATAATGGAGTATTTCTAGTTTATGAGAACTATTATAAGAGCATGCCATTTTCCCATAATAAAATCATTATATTTAATTTTTAACCCCATAGATGTGTTTGGAAGAAGTGTTTCACATTATTTTTTGAATAACCATCATTTTTTTCAGGGTCCCTGGGATACGGTCATCACACGTGGAATTATGAAATAAAAAAAATAAAATCCAAAGAATATACTTTTTATGAAACAAATTATATTTTATGATATTTCCAAAACACAATTTTGATATAAAAATATACAAAACATACAGAATGAATAATATATAATAACATACTAAAAATAATATCCAGAAAAATAAAAAAAAATTATAATTAATTTCTTGATAAATGTCAATATAATTTTCACTGTCAATGTAGGGAATTCATAGAACTGTAAAGGAAATATATGAAGTCCACAAGATAATAATTGAGAATAGAGAAGTATTTTATACATATTATTTTAAATTTGAATTATTATTGTTAGTTTTTAGGGATATATTCTTATTTTAATGTTATATAAAATGTGACATATCCAAATGCTTGTGAAATTTTTATTTAAGTCTAGAAAAATAAAAAAAATAACATATTAAATATGTTATCAGGACCTATATCTAATTAAATGTATTTATTTATTGAAGATAAAGGTTTATATTTAACATAATTAATTTATTTTTTATGTAAATTTGTTTTAATTTTTTTGTCATTATATTTTAGCTTAATTCATATGAAACATCTACTTAGAGATTGTGAGTGTAAAAGAAAAATCAATTAAATTACATATAAAACTATAAATGTAATATTTTTTAGTAATTTATTATTTCACTAGAATGATATAGATCAAAATAATATATTATGTACAAGTTAATGTATTATATTCATATTCAGTTTCTATCTTCTTTTCACCAAATTCAAAAAAAATATTAATATTACCAAAAATAAAATAAATGATATTTCACAATAAATAATATTTTATTTTTTGGTCTGAAATTAATTATAATACTATATTCATCAATGTGAATGTTATATGGTTTCAAATATGATACATGGTCCATTTTGATCTATTATTCCTTTTATTTTAATTCTCTTGACACGTAAAGAGTAAAAAACATGTCTACTATAGTTAATGTCAAATGGGTTAATAGGGGGTTAAGTCAAATATATAACCGTGATAAATCTGAAAAAATAAAAAAAATATTATTTTAGGGGTTATTCTCATAATAATAATTTATTTTTACTATATAAATTTGGATATATTTTTAAATGAATATTAATTTTTATTAATTTAATATTTTATGAAATTATATTAATATACATCCCTAATTTATAAAATGGATCCCACAATCATCATCTCTAAACACCTCAGGATCCATTCGGTTTGGAAAATAGAATAAAAAATAACTTCTTAATGTCTATCCACACATTTTATGTCTATTATTGTTTAGTATAATACCAACCATAGTGGGCTTAATGTGTTTATCATGGTAGGTTTTCTGAAAAAGATAATTAGCTTTGATATGAATGATTTATTTTTATTTATTATTATATATCAGGGAAATATTATTCAAACACATGGAAATAATAACTCTAAAATATTACATATAATTTTATTCTCTTATGTTATATTAATAACCTATATCCATCTCCAATTCTATCAAAGTGGAAACAAAACCATCTCTCATGTGTATGATGAACTACATCCTCATAAACTGATGTAATTCGATTCCCAACACTTCTCATCACCAGTTTTTTAAATGATTGATGTAATATTTATAAACCAAATTAATTAAATAATTATAATTATTTAAGTATAATATATAATTTATTATCTTACCTTTCCATCAGTTGAAAAATCATAACATCTTTCATTAGTTCATGTGGATTACCTCCTCTATTAAAGGATGTGAGTTTTTTCGTAACAAAATCACATAAATTTTCATTATACGTGTGATTAATTAAATGATATGTTATTTATGATAAAATAATATTTATTTAACATTAAATATTTCTTACCACATTTCCATCATGTTTGTTGAAAATTGAAAATGTCAGTCAGGATTACAAATAGATTACCTTCTCATGGATATTAAAATAGTTTATTTTTCATAACCAACATTAATTTATGGATTTAAAATTAAAATTGACATAGAAAAATAATTTTAGTTTCATACCTATTATTCTTCATATTATAGATTAATGATGTATTTGACCATTTCAAACCTACTGAAGTCATTTTGGACTTATGAGCCGAATATCGTCAAAAAAAATTTCTTGAAAAGATTTTATTATGTAATTTAATATATATTTGAAAATAATATAATAAATTAAATTAAAAATATGAAATATAATAATAAAAAAATAATAAAATACCAAATTTTTAACAATTTGGAAGATATAGAAATTACGTGATGAGTCAGACTCAAGGTAAGATACACATTACCAATCAAACTCATTTGGATCATTTTAAGTGATATATATTTATAAATCATTTAAAAATAATTACATATTATTAAATCCATTTTATTGATTTATATATATTGGAATAAATTATTTATTAATTAAATTTTATTTCACATTTTAGTAAAATTAAATTTTTCTGAAAATGAATATTTTTAAAAATTTTATATGAAACATTTTTCCTTTTGTTTTAAAATGAAAAAATGAATGTTATATTTTAAGGTATAGGAATTATATATAATTTCATACAACCATAACTAATATATGATATTTGGGTTCCTTTATATGATCCAATTTTCATTCCCTGTAAACCCTACATCCCATTATACTAGGTATTTTTGTTTTCAAAAGGGATTTTAACTGAGAAGTGTATTTTGATATCCAAATGTGTTTTAAATATGGGTTCAACAACATCTTTCAAGGGATATATGATTGAATGGAAAATTATTAAAAAAATTATTCATGTTATCGTCCATTTACAATGTTTAAAATTATTGATGATTCTGTTATATCACTCAAATTTATTTTGTAATGATTACTTTTTCCAAAGTATTATGTTTGAAGTTGACTATATTGGTAATTCCACTTATAGGGGTTCATGTAAGGGTTATAGTAAGGGTTATAAGATGATGTTTTCACTAGGAAAAACATGAATTTATTATTATTTCTAAGTAATCTCCATTGAAAAAATTTTATGTCGGATGTTATTTTAGTGATTATTTTTTTAAAAATAATAATAATGATATTTTAGGGTAAATATTTATTCCTTCAATAAATTGTTTTTCCCGTGTTATAATGTTTTATAATAAACCCAAATTATTATGATTTTTAATTTATAATTTATTATAAACAGTTTTAAGATAAAAATTGGGCAGTAAATATAATTATATGTGTGTGTAAATGATTATGTTTTCCACAAGAATTTTTGGATTAAAGAATGATCTATATTATGATATTATGGTTTTATAGTAGTATAAAATGTATTTTCATTATTTTTATGTAACATAAAATGTATCTTTTTCACATAAAATGTATTTTATATTCATTTTAGTGTTTAAGGATGAGTGTGAACAAATAATAATTCATGCTAAAAAATTTAATGATTTTTCTTCAAAGAAAACATTCATTATTACAAATTATTTTCAGTGTAGAAAAAATAGAAAATAACTGTCTTCTTTTGACATGTAACTCAAGGTTTTATTATATAAGGGTTAGGAAAGAACTCTCTAAAATATATACCTAAAAATTTACTTGAAATTAATTAAAATTTAATTCTTATCATTATATTATATTTACAAATTATTTATATTGGGTCCTTGTAGTTGGTATTAGAGATAATTTTTAGATATCCTTAGAGATTATTATTTTTCTGTGAGGATAAAAATTTTGTTTTTTATAACAACATGAGTTTATAAGATTAAGGTTGAGAAAATGTCTAATTTTATATATACCCTTTTTATGTTTTTGGAATACATTTGGATACATTTTTTTGTTTGATATATTTTTGAGTAACATTTAACCATTATGTATAATATTCAATAATGTAATTTAAGGAATAAAGCCATTAATATGTTATGGACATATGCTTAATTGTTTTGGTAACCTTGAGGGATTATAAGATCGTTTATATTGATTTGATTATGGGTTATTATAATTTGGGATCATATGTTTTAATATAAAGGTAGCCATGGGATTTAAAAGTGATTTCGGGATTAAGTGATTAATGTTATTTCAGAAGTTCACTATTTTAGGATTGTTATATGATTTAGTTAAATAAAAATATTTTCTTGATAATATGAGATTTTATATTATTAAAATTTATAGAATTATATTTTGGAAGTATATTCTATATTGATTGGTTTTTATGATGATTCAGGTTATTTATAGAATCAATTACCTTATCGTGGAGATTATATTATTTGGGAATATACAATTTTGGTATAATCCAATATGACATATTAATTTTCTCAATTGAAAAATGGTAAATTTGTCTTAAAGTAATATCAAATGAAATAAATATACTCATTTACTTAAAATCTTATTGTAGAATGATGAATTGTAAGAATAATAATTTACATAATGATTTAGTTTGAATAATGGGTATTAAAATTTAATTTTAATTATTAATGTATGATTTATTAAAACAGTGTTTTTTTCTTGTAAGTAATTTTAACCTTATTCTAACCAATTTCTAATTATTTAGGGTCTAAATATAGATCAAATAACTTATTATCATTTTATATATTATATGATCCAATATATTTTCTTTTTTGTTTTTCAAGCATGATAAATTAATATCAAATACTTTTCAATTGAACAAAAATATAATATTGTGGTTAAAATTTACTAATTGATGAAATTATACTTTTGAAGTTATTTTTTTCTTATATTTTTATTCTATAATTTAAAAGAATATATTACCTCTATGAAAAATATATTAAAAATATGTTATCCAATTTCATTTAATTATAATAAATCAACAGTCGTTTTTAGATAATATTGATCTATGGTTTTTATGTCATTAATATATTCATGATTATTTAAGTTCTTATGATCAATGACCATTATCAGTATAAGTCATAATTTGTACAATTATATATCCTTCATATCAATTTTTTCACTTCAAAAAAATGTTCTTCGATTTTGAATACTATTATGTGTTATTCAAGATGACCTTTATATTTCTTTTCCGTTCTATTCAATAGGATGTTCTACGAACCCTTTATTTAAAATGTGTGAATTCAAGAAATTAATTTTCAAATTTTAATCAATTAATTACCAAAAATAGTTTCAAATTAAAATGACGAAACTAATTTGGGGGAATTTAATATCCTATGATTCTAATATTATATTATATTCAATAGAATTTACAACACATACCACTCATCTAAAAAACCATAAAATATCAATATTTAAATGTATAGTTAAAATATAGCCTTCAAATTGTTGGGAATGAATAGTATTAACCATATCATGATATATATAAAGGTCCTAATAAATATAAATTTATTAATTATTTATTAGTAAATAAGCAGTCATTTATTAGTACTGTAATTTTATTCATCGAAAACTTTTTTCTTAAGAAATGATTTGTTGATACTTCAGATAATTTTTTTAATAAATATCTACCACTTTTATAAATTATAGATTACTGTAATGATATAATTTTTGAAATCATCAAATCAAAAATAGCTTACCATGAAATTTTGATATTTTTTGAAATGATTGATTTTTTATTGAATAGTGAAAAATATCAATATTTCTAAAACTATCATCTAATTTTATTAAAAAAATTGAATGATATTAATTTTATAATAATTAAATAAAATCACCTTTATTTGAAAAAGTAATAATTAATTATGTTGCATTCTTTTTTAAATATTATTTTCTGTATAATTTCTATTTTTTCATCAAAATGAATTTTTAGAAAAAAAATTTCATTGACCATTAATATTATATATTATTTATGTCCCTTAAAGGATTTAGAATTTTTTAATCTAATTAAATTTTTTAATCATATTGTTATATTTTCTAAATTATAAATTTTTTTATATTATTTTGATTGTAAAGACCTGGAAATTTCAAGAAATTTTTTTTCTTAATTTCATTGAAATTTTACAAGAATGCAGTTTCTGACGGCACATGATTCCGAGACCCGGTGTGCCTGGAATCGATTTCCGAAGTTTAGCTCGGGCACGTTCAGTGAACAAACGAGTGAGTTTCTCTAACTTTTGAACCGGTGGTCAGAATCGAAATCTGAGGGCACCGATGAACCCGCAGCGCTGGTATTTCCTTATGTGGACTTTTACCGTAGGTGCGTTTGTTTGGGGAAAGAGGTTAAAATTTTGGGGTTAAAGGAAGAAATAAATAAAATTGTGAACAATTTTATTTTTGATATTCAAGGAAGTTAAAATCTATAATGGGATGTTTTAGGTGGGGTCCACAATCACCCAACTTCCCATGTGTGAATATGTGGAAGGTGGGGCCCACACCCACCTAACCTCCCATGGGAGAGTTTAGTGTGGTGGGACCCACATGAGACCATAACCCCTTGAACTTCTTATAACCCCCATAAACTCACATGCACTTAATATGCCAACTCCCCTTATTTCTCATTAACAACCCTTGTGTTTAATTGAATAACTCCTCACCATCTTCTCTCACGTTCCTAACTCCCTCTTAATTTTTTTGGGAAACTTTTTCTCTCCCTCTCTCCCTCTTTATTTCATGCCAACTCACGTTAACTTAATTTACTAAACCTATTAAATTAACTTATCTAAAGAGTTTGAAATTTTAGTTTGAAATGCATGGCATGTTGTAATAAAATAATAGTAAGCCTTATTTTATTTGGGGGTGGGATTGTTGGGTGGGAGAGCCTTTGTGAGAAGAAGAAGAAGAAGAGGGAAGAGAAGAGGATTCCTCCTCATCGAAGAACGACACCCTTCCATGACGAAGAATGAGACGCCAATCGTGGAGACTGAAGCCAACAACAACGTTCTTCTTCTTCTTCTGATGTCGACGAAATCGATACCGTTCTACTGCATCTTTCGACTTTCGCGACGCGACGACGTGCGACGTCAATTTCGAGGTAGGGGTTTAATCTTCATTCATGTTTTTTAACGAACTTCGTTGATAATTGTTGGTTACTTGATATAATTATAACGGGTGGAGGTCGGCCCACACAAAAACGACCGACCCTCCTCCCCCTTGCTTTCATACTCGTTGTGGATTGAACGAAGGTGACGCGGTGTCGTTGCACCGCACGGAAACAAGAAGGAACACGGTGAAGAAGTGTGGCGCCGTCGCGCTGCGCCGTTGAGGCCGAACGAAACCGTGGTCGGATTCGAGTCCGTAGAGGCGATTCGAAGACTCCGCAGTTTGCTTATTGACGTGCGGATCGAGGGGCGACAACGAAGTGGGCAGTAATGGCATTTGAATCCCATCGCAGTGAAGATCGTTTCCTGGGAGGACCGCTGGTGAAGACGACAGGAAAAACGGACCACTGGAGCGTGTCCGGTGGTCCGCAGAATGTGGCGGTGGTGCGCCCCACCGGTGCGCTGCTGGAAAAAAACAACCACGGATGAGCTTATGCGGTGGAGGGAGAACCCGAACGGCTTCAGCCATTCCGGATTGGGCGGCGTGGCTCATCCCGCGACGGTTTCGTCAACCGGGGGGGGGGGGTTGTAACCCCCCACTCCACGCTGGCCACACAAACCGACCGCACCGGGCCGGGCCGCCCTGGCCAGGCTGGGACGCTCCCTAATGGGCCGGACCAGGACCCAAGTCGGGTCGACCTGATTTGGGCCGACCCAAGGGGTATCGGGTCGGGTCGGACCGGGCCCGAACCCCCTATTTTCGGGCAGTTTCGTTCAAATGCCCATAACATGGTCTACGGACCTCCTATCGATGCACCTTCAGTTGTGATGTGATCCTTGGATCGAGGTGTTAGTTTCAGTATATTACAATCAAGGTTTCAGAGAACTTTGGGAATGGACGGGTTGGTTCGAACCCGAAACCAACTATGCCCTTGGAGCGAAAATTCTTATAACATGAGCTCCGGACGACTGATTGACGTGTCGTCGACTTTGTTGGATTCCTCTTGATGAGACTGAACTTTTGGCATACCTCACTTGAGGTTTGGACGTAGTTGGATAGTGTTCGAGTTGGATTTAACCCGAAATCCCAACGGGCCCTTGGAACGGAAAAACTGATAACTTCCAGACCGGACGTCTGTTTGACGAAATTTCAGTGTCATTGGTGATCACGTTGAGAAACGGTACCTATGAGTATACCCTATGAGAGATCGGGGTACAGTTGCGATATGGCCGGGTTGGTTCGCACACGAAACCAACCGGGCCCTTGGGACGAAAAGGCTAATAACTCCCTGACAGGGCATCTGATTGACGCACCGTCTGTTGCGTTGAGACCCCTATGATGAGGAGGACCTTTGAGATACTTATTTGTGGGACTTTGTGATACTTGGAGTATTGACCTTTAGATCATGGAGCAGACCCTCCTGGAGACGATCATACAGAGTACGGAGACCGTGTAGCCGGCTGAGACCTGAAACTGCTTGACCGACTCGTCTTGGAGTGAGTCGACTAGCCCAGTGGACGGAGAACTTCTATGTTTGGGTGCGTACCCACGGCAGATGGAGCACCTGGTAGCATGCAGCAGACCCGCGGTACTCGATAGGAGGAGTACCTCTACAGGCTATTAGGGGGGGTGCACTACTATGTTAGGTGACAGACCCCAGCAGGAAGCACTACTGTGTTTGGGTGGTTGTCCCATAGTACTCGACAGGAGGAGTAACTCAGCAGTCTTAGGTTAGTGATCAGTACCTTGGAGTCGTGATAGGATCACAGTACTCCTCAGAGACGGGGCTCTTCAACAGTTACGGTTTCACTAATGAAAATCCCGGTTTGAGCTGAGTCTATGACCATTGTGTTTACCTCATGATTGAGATGGGTCACTTGATAACTTAAGTATATGTACGGGCATATACCTAGGTAGTGGTTATCCATTGATTTCTTATCCTTTGTGTTTCCTCATGATTGAGATGGGTTACTTGATAACTTAGGTATAAGTATGAGATTATACCTAAGTTAGGGTAATCTGTTGAGATCCTTCTTTGTGGTTATCCTTGTTGGATTTAGTGAGACCTTGAGGGTCTCGGGGTCCCTACTGAGTATCGTATACTCACCCCTGCATGTGATATGCCTGCACCTCGTTGTGTTGGTTGCAGACGACGGGCAGCGCTGACGGAGACCGAGTGTTCGAGGACTGAACGGTACCCGGTGGTGGACTTCACGATGAGACGATACTCGGAGGAGGTTGATGGGTGAGAACGTTATGGAGGCTATCTATACCTACCCTTCAGGTAGGATCCGTGGTGGATGATCCAGGACCTGCGCTATCTGTACATACCCTTCAGGTAGGATCCGAGGTGGATGACCCAAGAGCTGCTTCTATTCTTCAAGTTGTTTGTCTTTTCTGTTGTACTTCCATTCCGTTATAGCTATACTTTTCAGTTGGGTTTGTATTCTGGGAAATTTAATTTTCATCACTTTCCTTTGAACTTAATATATTACTTTTTCTTGTACTATGTGGTGTTTGTTTACTTTTATAAAGGCAATGCCTTCCCAGTTATCGGGATTTACACCTTTGGTGCTAGTCGCCAGCCCCTGGCCAATGGAAGGTGGGCTTGGGGTAGTCATGGCATGGGCCTCGAGGATGTGACATTGATAAATTGGTATCAGAGGAGTCGGTTCTACAGCAAAACTTGTAACTCTGATATTTCTTTTCTGTGAAGAAATAGTGTTAAGTGTACCGAGTGTGGTTTTCAGTTTAGGGAGGCTAGTGTTGGTGCAGGCAGTCGAGTTATCCATACACCAGGACCCTGACAACTGATGTCTGACTTAGTGCATGAAAGCATTTATTGCGTGTGTGTTTTCAATGGTTTTCCCTTAAAATAGCTCAAACCAGGTCAGCTCACCAGGTATAAATCATTTGATCGTGTCACGTCTGTTTCGTTTAGGATGCCTTATCACGGACGATCAGATAGAGCCCCGAGAGATATACGTATAGATAGCTTGCCGAGTGACGAGGCATTGATACATGGCCCTCTTGCAGTTAAGGCACCAACGGTACTACCATACGTTGGGCCACCGATTCCACTAGCCCCAGCAGTAGAGAGTGCACGTCGCTTGAGCGCACTGCACGAGTTCAAGCGCCAGAGGCCACCCAGGTTCAGGGGAGAGATGGACGCACAGGCGACTGAGGATTGGCTGGAGGATGTGGTGAGAGTTTTCATGATAGTGGGTACTCCAGCAGACATCATGGTGATCTTTGTTGTGAGCCACCTTCAAGTAGCAGCTGAGAGATGGTGGAGCCTCTTGTTCCAGTTTTGCGACTGGATGACCTTCACCTTGGAAGACTTCTAGACCTTCTTTAGGGTGGAGTTTATAACAGTGACTTTACACCCCGAGCATGTTCAGGAGCCGCTGCCTTTACCGTAGGATTTTCCATCAGTAGCCGAGTCATCTGTAGGCAGTAGACAGATTATTCATAGGTCCAAGAGGACCACACCAGCAGGTGGGACACCTCGGGTTATAGGATAAATAGTGCGGGGCACCCGGGGTGGAGTCAGAGCCAGGCATGCCAAAAGAGGGCAGTCTTATGCATGCGGCATGAAGGGTCACATGGCACGTGACTGTCCAACTCCCAGCAAAGTTGATCCGCAGGCGTTGGAGGATCAACTGAAACAGAAGCAGTGGCATGTTCTTGAGCGACATCCGAGCGGTGGACAAGGTAGTAGAGCTCCAGAAGCTGGTGGACAGGAGCGGAACTAGTGGATTTATTTTGTCCCTTGAACTTCTAGTTCCATGTTGTTGTTTTTGTCTGTTTGTACTATGAGATGCAGTAATAAAAGACACTTATCTCTGTGATGATTACTATCTTTTCCATTTGTTTGGTTGATACTAAGAGGTCCCGGTTAAAAACTGTTGACTTGACCCTCACTTTTGAGATTCATACTAGAGGAGACCCGGTTACCTCAAGCTGATGCCAACAGTTTGACTCGAACCTTAGAGGCGAGAGTGACGGTTTGATATCTGGCTAGTATCTTCGAGGCCTTACGACATCGTCCTTGGCATGAATGCATCACTCATGTCCAGATTGACTATATTAGGAAAAGAACGTGGTTCATCCAGGGGATGAGAATGGATTTCTCTTATCGACAAAGAAAAAATCATAGCAGCTCTTGTGGGAACATAGATGGTCCAGGCCACGACAGAGAAGGTGTAGATCATCTAGGAGCGGATGAAGACTACACAGAGCAGGAAGAAATCATATGTTGATAGGAGACAGGACCGCTGGAATTCGAGGATGGCGACCTCATTTTCTTATGGGTCTCACCTCAACGAGGTCTATGGAGATGTGGTCGAGGCGGCAATTAATCTCCGAGGTTCAGGGGACCTTTTCAGGTCCTCAATGGGGTAGGCGAGGTGGCTTACCATTTAACCCATCCACCATAGTTGCACCAGGTGCAAGACGACTTCCACGTATCTCAACTGAGGAGATACGTGCAAGACCCGATGCATATCATCGTCCATGGGGAGATGGACTTTGGCGAAGGGGTTAATTTTGCGGGGTTCTTGTAGAGGTTGAGGATCGATAGGAGCAGGTCCTACGAGGAAGTTCGATTCCTCTTTTGTGCTTTCGTTGGTGCAGGGGAACCTCCAGGTGAGCACATTGGAGTGAAAGGCTCAGATGCGTGCTGAGTACCACTTTTTTATCCCTAGTTTGTGTTAAAGCTTTACGGGGATGTAAAGCCCTGAGATGGAGTAATTTAAAGACCCGAAAATTTCAAGGAAATTTTTTTCTTAATTTCGTTGGGATTTTACAAGAACTCAGTTTCTGATGTCACCTGATTCTGAGGCCCGGTGTGCCCGGAATCTATTTCCGAAGTTTAGCTCTAGTACGTTCAGTGAACGATAGAGCCGGTTTTTTTAACTTTTGAACCGGTGCTCGGAATCGAAATCTGAGGGCACCGATGAAATCGCAGCGCCGATATTTTCTTAATTTGTCTTTTACCGTAGGTGAGTTTGTTCATGAAAAGAAGTTAAAATATTAAGGTTAAAGGAAGAAATAAATAAAATTGTGAACAATTTTATTTTTGATGTTCAAGGAAGTTAAAATCTACCATGGGAAGTTGTTGGTGGGGTCCACAATCACCCAAATTCCCATGTGTGAATATGTGGAAGGTGGGGCCCACACCCACCTAACCTCCCATTGGAGAGTAAAGTGTGGTGGGACCCACACGAGACCATAACCCCCTTAAACTTCTTATAACCCCCTTAAACTCCCTTGCTCGTAATGTGCCAAATCCCCTTATTTCGCATTAACACCCCTTGTGTTTAATTGAATAACTCCTCACCTTCTTCTCTCACCTTCCTAACTCCCACATAATTTTTTTGGGAAACTCCTTCTCTCCCTCTCTCCCTCTTTATTTCATGCCATATCACGTTAAATTAATTGTCTAAACCTATTCAATTAACATAACTAAAGAGTTTGAATTTTAAGTTTGAAATGCTTGGCATGTTTTAATAAAATAAGATTAAGTATTATTTTATTTGGGGTTGGGATTGTTGGGTGGGAGGGCCTTTATGAGGAGAAGAAGAAGAAGAGGGAATAGAAGAGGATTCCTCCTCATTGAAGAACGACACCCTTCCTCGACGAAGAAGGAGACGCCGATCGTGGAGACCGACGCCAACAACAACGTTCATCTTCTTCTTCTGACGTCGACAGAATTGATACCGTTCAACCGCGACGTTTGAATTCTGAGACTCGACGAATTGAGACGTCATTTTAAAGGTAGGGGTTTAATCTTTGTTCAAGTTTTATTTATCAAACTTCATTGTTAATTGTTGGCCGCTTGCTATCATTATAACGGGTGGAGGTCGGCCGCACAAACATGGCTGAACCTCCTCCCCCTTGCTGTCATACTTGTTGTGGCTCAAAAGAAGGTGACATGGTGCCATCGCACCACGCAGAAACAAGAAGGAACACGGTGAAGAAGCATAGCATCGTTGCGTCGTGCCGTTGAGGCCGAATGAAACCGTGGTCAGAGTTGGGGCCACATAGGTGATTCGAAGACTCTGTAGTTTGTTTATTGATGTGAGGATCAACAGGCAACGAAGAAGTGAGCCTCAATGGAATTTGAATCCCTTCACAGTGAAGATTGGGTCCCGGGAAGACTGCTGGCGAAGACGGCAGGCAAAACGGACCACCGGAACACGTCCAGTGGTCCACAGAAGGCGGCGGCGGCGCGCCGCGCCGGCGCGGCGGCGCCATTGTCCGGCGGAAGCAGCGCGCCGCCAGAGCTAACCGTTGCGGCAGAGCCACGGTGTTGGAGGGAGAACCGGAATGGATTCGGCCATTCCGGATTGGGTGGGGCGGCTCATGCAGCGCCGGTTTCGCCAACCGGGGGGGGGGGGTTGTAACCCCCCACACCACGCTGGCCACGCGGAACGGCCGCACGGGTCCGTGCTGCCAAGGCCGGGCTGGGCCACACCGGCTGAGCCGGGCCGTGCCCTAATGTGCCGGACCCGGTCCCAGGTTGGGTCGACCTAGTTCGGGCTGACCCAAGGGGTATTGGGCCGGGTCGGACTGGGCCCGAACCCCTATTTTCGAGCAGTTTCGTTCAAATGCGCATAACATGGTCTTTGGACCTCTGATCGACCCACATTCAGTTGCAATGAAATCCTTGGATCGAGACGGTAATTTTGGTATATTACACAAAAGGTTTCAGAGAACTTTGTGTACAGACGGGTTGGTTCGAACCCGAAACCAACCGGGCCCTCAGAGCGGAAACACTTATAACATGAGCTCTCGATGTCCGATTGACATGCCTTTGACTTTGATGGTTTCATATTGATGAGACCGAACTTTTGGCATACTTCTCCTGATGTTTGGACATAGTTGGATAGTGGCCTGGTTGGATTGAACCCAAAATCCAACCGGGCCCTTGGAACGGAAAAAATGATAACGTCCAGACCGGACGTCCGTTTGACGAACCGTCAGCTGCGTTGTTGATCACGTTGAGAAACCGTCCCTATGAGTATACCCTATGAGAGTTCGGGGTACAGTTGAGATACGTACAGGTCGGTTCACACACAAAACCAACCGGGCTCCTTAGACGAAAAGGCTAATAACTCACAGACTGGGCGTCTGATTGACGCACTGTCTATTGCATTGATCCCCCTATGACGAGGCAGACCTTTGAGATACTTCATCATGGGACATTGTGATATTTGGAGTATCGACCTGTAGCTCGTGGAGCGGACCCTCCCGGAGACGAGCGTATGGAGTACGGAGACAGTGTAGCCGGCTGAGACCTGACGACTGCTTGACCGAATCGACATGGAGTGAGTTGACTAGCCCAGTGGACAGAGCACTACTATGTTTGGGTGCAGACCCACGACAGACAGAGCACCTGGTAGTAGGCAGCAGACCCGTGGTACTTGATAGGAGGAGTACCTCTGCAGGCTATTAATGGGGCTGCACTACTGTGTTTGGTTGACAGACCCCGGTGGGAATCACTACTATGTTTGGGTGGCTGGCCGGCGGTACTCGACAGAAGGAGTACCTCAGTAGTCTTAGCTTAGTGAGCAGAACCTCAGAGTCCTGACAGGATCACTGTACTCGTCAGAGACGGGGCTCTTCAGCAGTTACGGTTTCAAAAATGAAAATCTTGGTTTGAGCTGAGTCTATGGCCCATGTGTTTACCTCATGATTGAAATGGGTCACTTGATAACTTAGGTATACGTATGGGCATATACCTAGGTATTGGTTATCTGTTTATTTCATAACCTTTGTGTTTCCTCATGATTGAGATGGGTTACTTGATAACTAAGGTATAAGTATGGGCATATACCTAAGTAAAGGTTATCTATTGAGATCCTTCTTTGTGGTTATCCTTGTTGGATTTAGTGAGACATTGAGGGTCTCGGGGTCCCTACTGAGTATCGTTTACTCACCCCTGCACGGGCTACGCATGCACCTCGTTTTGTTGGTTGCAGACGACGGGCAGCACTGACGGAGGCCGAGTGTTCAAGGACTGGACGGTACCCGGTGGGGGACTTCACGACGAGACGATACTCAGAGGAGGTTGACGGGCGAGAGCGTTGTGGAGGCTATCTGTACCTACCCTTCAGGTAGGATCCATGGTGGATGATCCAGGAGTTGCGCTATCTGTACCTACCCTTCACGCAGGATCCGAGGTGGATGACCCGGGAGCTGCTTCTATTCTTCCAGCTGTTTGTCTTTTCTGTTGTACTTCCTTTCAGTTGTAGCTGTACTTTTCAGTTGGGTTTGTATTCTGGCCCATTTATTTTTAGCACTTTCCTTTGTACTTATTATATTACATCTGCTTGTACTTCGTGGTGTTTGTTTACTTTTATAAAGGCAATGACTTCCTAGTTATCGGGATTTATGCCTTTGGTGCTAGTCGCCAGCCCCTGGCCTATGGAAGGTGGGCTTGGGGTAGTCACGACACGGGCCCTGAGGATGAGTCGTGACACTGATGAAGTGAAATACTTCATGAATAAGAAGAAATACATTTTTTGGGCAATTATATATGTTTTAGGATTTCTTCAAGAAATAAATGTTTGTATGAAAATGCATTTAATATACATAAAGATTCATTTATGATAATATAATTAAAATATTTTTAAAAAATAATTAAAAACATATAAATTTTTCCTTATTTGATGATATATATGAAAATAATTATCTATACCTGCACCATGCTTATATCAAGCTAGATAAAACAAATTTGGTGTCCAAAAGATAAAATTTTATAATGGATAAGTATATCATATTCCTGGTTAATAGTAATAAATAATTACTGATGATTTTTTTCATTATATACAAATTTTCGAGATATATTAAATTTTACTTATCAAAATGTGTGTGTAATCCTTCCATAAGGCTGGAATATTTAAAATAACATATTAAATAAGTTCTAATGACATATATGTGAGTAAATATACACATAAAATGAAAAAAAATCGAACATAATCAATTTTTTTCAATTAATAATATATATATATATATATTTTATTGTCTAAATAATTACTTTAAATGTTTAAACAAAATAGTCTCAATGGTTGTGAAAGAAGTAGAAAGATGAAGTAAATAATATTAAAACCTCCAAATATAATATATTTTTTTGTTTTAGATTTAGTGTCCCATGAATTTTATAAATTAATATGACATATTATGGATATGTGGAATCTTTATATTCTAAATAAATTTATATATCCATTTCATTTAATTGAATCTAATTGAATTGTGTCAAAATTAACGTAAATGGTATTTAACAATAAAAAAATTTATAATATGATCTTAATTTCAGTTAAATCATATCAACATTAAATATATTTAAATATTATTGAAATATAAACCATGGTCTATATATTAGTGACGTGTAATTTAATATTATCTATAATGACCCTAATTAGTAAAAAACAATGATACCATAATATGTTTTAATAGAATTGACTAAATATTAAAACAAAAAGAGAAAAGAGAAATGATATAAAAAAATTGCATATATTTTAATAAAAAAGATGATATAGACCCATCCTAAACCTATCATATAATATTATCAATTTGGATTTATATTAATTTAAAATTTATTTATATTAATTTGATACATAAATAAATTTAAATAATTCCACTCCCCTCAATTATAAAAGGTCACCCATTGAAAAATGATAACATCATTCACACTTACAATTGAATTACAACCTCCAAGAGGCAATGTGATTCATATTTCACATTCACATAAAATTGATGATATATATGTGTGTATTTAATAAAATAATTTTACATATATGATATAATAATAAATAAATAAATATAAAATAATAATTACCTTAGTTATATTTTTTTTAAAACTTATATAATACTAATGTGAAAGTACAACATACCAAATCAATGATTATCCCATGGTTTATTTTTCATAACAATATTTCGTTGCAATATTTAAGAGTATTATGGATGTATAAAAATGAAAATTATGTATTTATTATTAATTTTATGATTAAAGACTAATGATCTCATCAAACATAGTAAATTAACAAATATAACATTGTAATAAATAAAATTAATGTAATAAGAAATATACAAAATTAATTATTAAGTAAATAATAAACATGTTTTTATTATTTACTATGATAGATAATCACATAATGATTTGGACTTTATGTAGGGGACACTATTCTTTACAAAAATCGTCTGAAATAGTTTTTTTCGATATATATTTATAAATCATTTTCTTCCATGACCGTAAAATTTAATTTATTTAATGTAGGAATTTATATTGAACGTAATGTATTGGAATGGTAAATTTATATCACAATTTAATTTATATTAATATTTTTCATAATGAATCTTTTTATAAATTTTATATTCAATGTTTTCAATTTTACTTCAAAATGTAAAAGGAATTGTCTATTTTAATGTATATAGTGTCAAAGAGTTTTTTTGGTACCAAAACTATCATTTTAAAATTTGGATTCAATTATAATATTCATTATTATATTCACATATTAACCCAATTCCTTTTTTTCTTGCCTTTTTTTAATTAGGTTTTAAAAGAAAAGAGTATTTCAATATCATTTTTTTCATATATGATAATATTAGTTATCATGGGAATTTAAAGAGACCCATTTTTGGTCTAATAATACTTTTAAATATTTATAAATATATATCAAGATCTAGGCACTAAGATGGCTTGTGATTCTGAGGACCGGTGCACCATAACATTATTTTAGAAAAATAGTAAGCATTTTTTTACTATGCACATGATAAAAATTTGATATCACCTAAACAGTAGCTTAGATCATAAATCTATGGAAACAAATGAGTCTGTAACATTTTGTTTACCCTATGCGTGACATAAAATATATCGGTGTAGGGTGTTTGGGTCCCTCACTCATTGGCTGAGTGTTTTTAGTTTTTAAATTAACTAAATAAATTGTTTAATTAAAAATAATTTAACATAATTTATGGTTTTATATTCTTATTTTATAATAATTCTCTCATAATCATGTTTTCCCAATAATGAAAACCCCTTATCCCCTCCATCCCATTGATAAACGACGAATGAATAATGACAATGAAGCTTTGGATCCTGGTGGATCAAAGCGGGACAAATGCAATGGATCCTAGAAAAGGTATTATTCTTCAACGATGATCGATCCAATATAGGTAGGACTTGAATGGGGTGTTTATATTCCATATATTAACCTTTGAGTATATTGATAATTAGTTCATTAATTTTCCCCCTAATTTCAAACATTTCATAATTCCAAATTCTTGGATTCCATATTATTCATCTATCTTTTACCCACATTCCCCAATCTCGATTTCCAATCAAGAATGCTTGGACAAAATTTTAGAAAAAAATGGATTTTGGTTCCATTCCCCCATATTTCATAACTTATTCACCAAGGAATCCCTATGAATCCCTATTTGACTTCTGTCGGGTGACCTGAGCTCGATCGGGCACTCAGATTTTAGGTGGATCGATGAAACAATGATGAAATCATGAACATAAAAATGGTCAGTGATGATTCGGACCCGAGAATTGACGATTTTGGATGGTTTTAAATTTTAATTCCTAGAATCTGTCGGTGGTGACTCACGAATGATTTGGAAGCTGTTCGGGGTGTGTGAGCAGAGTAGTTGGATATGCCGGTGGTCCGACATGGCTCCAAGGTGCAGCTCTAGTGAGTCATGCATCTATGCAGGTTTTACGGATGTTGTGAGGTGGTGCATGGTGGGTAGTTCGGCCAGGCGGTGGTTGGAACAACTCCTAGTTGTTTTTTGGTGCTCAAGGAAGGTCGGTGCCAAGAGATAAGACGGCCCAAAGAACAACAGATGAGGTTGATTCAGCCGTCGGTGAGGGAGATATGACTAGAGAAGGAAGTCGTTGATGAGACCAAAGCTGAGGGCATGCATTGATTCTTTTGTTATAAGGGATGTCCGCTCATTATGGTAGCACAAATTATCATGGGATAAGAAGATGATATTTAGAATGGAATTGATTAAAATTGGAGAGAGAAAGTAACAGATAATGAAGATAATATAAAAATGAAAAAAATGATAAAAGAAAATTAAATATTGGGAGGGGGATTTTGTGCATCACATATGAATGGGAGGAGATTTTAGAATGGGTTTTCCTTGACTAGAATCTATAAATAAAAATTAAAATAATATAATAATGTTATTATTTGTCGGGAAAATCATGTTTCGTTTGTAACTTATCTGTTTGATGTTGGATTGATGAACCATCAGCAGATGTGCGACCCGGATTTTGAGATGGAAATTTTTGGTCCAATATTGGATACCATTTGGGGTTTGTGACTTGAGTCCATGAAACATCAAATAATAATTATAATACATATTTTTGTTGTGGAATCATGCATCTGTCGTAACTCTTCTATAAGACATCAGATTGGTGATCCATCATCGGCGTTGTGATCCAACCATTGATACAAAATATTTGAGACCAATTACTGGTGTTTAAATATAATAAGAGGTGTGGGCCTCACATATCCTGGTTTGTACATGTCACGATGAAAACAACCATTTTAACCAAGTATCTGTTTTCGGTGAATGAGTAGTTTATATCATTTGTTTTTTAATGAGTATCGCAATGGAATGATCCATATAGTGTTATTGGAGCTATGGAGTGGGCCCCATAGGATTCCTCTTGAGTTTATTGTGGAAGAATATGAATATTCTATTGGAATTCCATTTGGAAAAAATAAGTAGTTGATCATTCTAGTTTTTCTACATGGATCACAATAGTGTGATCTGTTGGAATGTGTGGGGTGTTATTCATGATCTCATTATTTGTGGGAAAATAAGATGAATATCGGTTGGATATCCTTCTTGAAGTGCTCAAATCTTGATTCTCTTCCAGAAATTTTTGATAATGAAAGTGAAGATAGTGATTTTTCCAGAATCATGAGAGCTATATCGGATTACCCTCCATCATATCACTCTTCAGCAGGGTTGGTAAGTACCATTTTCCCATGACTCTTTAGGTATTTTCCTCTAGTGGGGCTAGGCCATGACATTCACTATATACTATATAGGTATTTCCCTCCAATGGGGTTGGGACGCGGTGTTCTCTATTTACTCTATAGGTATTACCCTCCAGAAGGGTTGGCCAGTGGCATTCACCATTTACTCTTCAAGGATTACCCTTTAATAGGGACCGGTAATGGTTTTTTCTATATTCCCTTCAATTCATAACTTCTAATAGGGATGGGTAGTGTTTTTAACTGTTTACTCTTACAGGAATACCCTCTAGTGGGGCTTGCCAGTGGAATTCACAGGAGAATCATGACAAGACATGTTATGACATTTCCAAGGACCCACAAAGAACATGAGTGCATTCCTCCCCAAGACTTGCCCTTGTGAAATGAACTAAAATCATGCTGGTGTGTTAGTGCCGCCCAATGCAGATAGTATCAAGGTGCAGTGATTTTATCCCCATTGAATTCTGCCTCCTGGGAAAATGAGATTTGGTTATGGGCATTGCAGATGTATTGACATTGAAATGTTGCCCACTAACTTTAATGGGATGAGATGTGAGATGGATATCCCCATGCTCTCTGATTTGGGTTTCATTGACTGGGCATATATATATATATCATTAAATCATACCCACTACATGGTTGATGGTTTACCTCCTTCCAAGACAGGTGATAATAACGGGTTTTTCTATAATCATTCCATGTCTAGCTTCTTGTGGTGGGATGAATCTACTCTTCTATGATAGGTAGCGAATAATCGATGAGTATTTTATCTCCCCGCCATTTGGAGATCCTTGTGGTTGGATGAGTCTAGTTTCACACTCTTGTTGGGTTGAGTTGTACAATTTCCATACACATTTATCATACCTAGTTCTCTCTAATACTTCTCTGTTGTCTATCTCTTGTTGCTCTCCCTTCATCTTTGTAGGGAGTTCTACTGCGTTTTTATATAGTCACCAAAACAAGAGATTCTCCCAGCACGTTTCATGTATTTTTAAGACGATGGATTGGTCGATCGTGATATTATAGGATCTTAGGGATACAGGCTGCATGGACCACGTACGCTGGTCCGAGTTAGGATACATGGGCAGGGCTCTCTTCACTATTACACATTCATAGTTTCCTTTAGGTTGGGACATGTTTCTAGTGTGAAATTATTTTCCCCCTTTCCTTTTAGTTTTCATTATTTTACTCTTGTTCTATTTAGAGGCTCATTCATATTTACATTACTTTATAGTAGTTTCGCCTATTTCTATTTCCCCTCTTCACTTTTTCATCGATTTTGATGTATGTGTATGAGTATAAGATTTTAGGAAAATCTCTCCCAACGTTATTTGTGACTTTGGAAATTGTTACCACCTTCTGGATTATGGAGGTAGGCTTGGGGTAGTTGTGGCTGGAGCCCCATCTTTGGTCAGGTCATGAGATAATTATGATGGAAATTTGTAACAATAAACTGATTTATTAAATATATTATCCATGTAAAATAGTTAAATTGATTGTTGAGATTTATATTTCTCATGCATGCATTGGGTATTGGTGTAATGGGTTTCTTTATTCAATATTTATGTTCCATAATGTGAAAATATGTTCTCCTCATAATATTCCAAAAAACAACATAGGGGTTAAGGATTAGTTATAATAAAGAATAAATTATGTAGAAATTATTTATGATTATTTATGAAATAAAATATATTTTATATTAACTTTTTTTGTAGGAAAATATGATACTAAATGGAAATTTATTACTTTTAATGTGTTGGTTCATTATTTATGTGCTTTGATCAAACACTCTAAAACTCAAAACCTAAAAGGATCCTAAACATGAAATAATTTGAATACAATTATTTTGATTTAATTAATGGACTATTAATATCTTGGATCTTATAAATATCCTCTTAAAAAACTAATTTGATCAAGTGGTATTGGTTTTTTATTATTATCTTTGTCAATTATTTAGGATTTTTAATCATGGGAATTTGTTTAGGAACCATTAATCTTAATTGAATGAGCCTAAAATTTTTATGTATTTTTATTTTTGAATGAGATTCATGATTATGTGTTGATTTCAAACTATTTTTCATCATTGACATATTAACATTAAATAATCCATTCTAATATATTTTCATTATACATAATCTATTCTATTCAGGTACATTATTCATCATTTCTCCCTATATTATTTTTGTTGTTCTGAAAATTATTTTCATGGTTGGTTCTTTATCAAATCAAACACAAATTGATGATAAATTGAATTTTGGTTGTTGTTATTGACATATTTGATTTTGGTTAAAATATGAAGACATGAAGAATAAATGATTACTGCTTAAGGATCATAGGAAGTGATATGAAAAATGGATCCTTGAGAAAGTAATCAGTGGATATGTCAGGGATACATAAGAACAACTTTTAATATTTTTTTTGTTCAATCGTGAAATTTAATTTACCATTGGGGGAGCATCACAATTAGATGAGTTATTTTTGTAGTGTTTTAGGTCCAGTTGTATAAGGAATTTTCATTAGGAAGAAATTTTTTATTCTTAATAGATTCTGGTATCAAAATCTCAATTACAATCCATGTGATTTATATACATGTTCCATGTATCATCTGGGATGTATGACATAAGTTTGTAAGGAGTTAGGGATTTCATGGAATTTGAACATGACTCACCTGTCATTTTTTGTTAAATTGATGTACATTGTGTTTATTTGAAGAACATGTCTAGGTGGCCATTTGGCCACACATAATGTGTGGTTTTGGAACACATTTCATATTGCCAATCCCATGAACAACTAGACATCCTTGGATTTACACACAAACTTAGTCGGGAAACTCGACACATCATGTTCCCCGTGATACATTCCATATATATATATTTGCATTCACAATAAAAGGGATGTGATCGTATATGATGATTACCTTACTAGTCCGATAGGTTATCTACCCTATTACATTCATCATGTATATAGATCTATAAAATACATGTATTATGGTGATATAGAAATAGACTAATCAGAATGAGTCACAAGGTGTGTTCCCCTCTAATTTATGGATTTTAATTATATATAAGGTACTTTTTTTATATATCTCCCTTATCGAGCCTCAGATTTGGGTCTTCCTGTAGTTCATTTGGATGTTTTTTTCCAAATGGGACATAAAAATTAAATTCTCCTCAAAATTATAAATGATAAATTAGTTGTTATATGAAAATAGTTATCCTTATAGCCATGGTACAAATGATGAAGATTCAGTATAGTTAATATAGTGTTCAAGGGTTGGAAACTCCCCTTGAATCATGTTTATGACATGTTGTAGGCCCTCCATATTATTGATAGGGTTACATACTTCCTACCCACATACTCACAGTGTGGGTTCACTCTATATTGATATTGGTACTCCGTTATCTAAAATATAAGGTTGATCATAAATGGATATTGGTTCCCCCATCATTTAATACATATATTATTGGAAGGAATGGGTCCCTCACATTATATAAAAAAGGGGATGCTGGTTTCTATGATAGTATATTCTAATTTTAATGGTTGAATTATCATTCTCCTATGGTTGGTTCATGAATAGTGTGATTGTCTTCTATGTACTAGGATCTCTAATTTATATAGTATATATGTTTTAGGGATTTATTCCGTTATCCATAGCTATGTGGTTTTGAGATGGATAGTCTTCTTCTTCATTTATTTTTGGTCTTACAGATGTCATAATGGTTGTGTATATTCTATCTCCTACATGACCACCGTTAACCAAACATTCTATGTCTTATGAATTTGATAAATAGTTTATCAGTGTACATGGTGTATATAGTTTTTTCAAAAATTATTTCTACGTAGACGTGTTAATAATGAATGATATTCATGTATTTATGTAGTTCAGTATGATGAGCTCTCCACATTATCTATTTATGTTGGGTATTTTCCTTTGGTTCGATGGGTGTGTATGTTTCCGCATATACATTATTGTTTAGTTTATTTTAACTTATATGTGGATCATAGTGTTTTTTATTCGAATTAAATATTGGAGCTTGTTTTATTTGTCTATTATTTATTATTATATTATTTATGGTGGTGAAAATTTCTTTGATCTTCATTATGCTAACACATCCCATCTTGTGTGATATGCCTACTCAATGTTAGTCATAATCCAGTTTCGTATTGGAGGTGGTATTAGGGTAGCACATGGGGTGTACCGACACGTGGGGGTCTTGGTGGGTTGATTCCTGTTAGAATGGTATCAATATTTGTTTATATTAGGGGAAATTAAATAAGATGATTGATTATTAATGGTTTGGGAGTCTAGGGAAATAATAATAATAGGTCTTATGTTATCAATCAATATAGGGAATCCAATGCTAGTTTAATGACTAATGTATCCATTAAAAAGAATCATGATAACCTTCTTATTAACTTAGACAACTTATAACCTAGTTATGGGGAACATATAAATATTAAATACATTATATAATAGAAGTTAATTTTTAATCCATTTCCTTTTCAAGTGAGATCCCAAAATAATCATTAATGATACTGGTACATCTCATTATGTATTAGGATGCCTCCCTATAGAAATTCATCTATGATCTTAAGGAAGTGTTTCCACATGATCGTATTAGATATTGTTCTAGATATCATTAAATAGTTGAGTGATGAGATTCCATTCAAGTCGCAAATCTTGGGGTGATTTATTTAAGTTGGTAAAGAGAATTGTCTTTCATATTATATAGTGATCATACCTGCATACATTAGAAAAAATATAATTTCCTCTGCCTATTAAGTACCTAATTATTCTATTTTTATATGATAAGGATACATGTTGGTTGATTACTTTATATGAGCTCAATCAAGAGAGATCTCCTAGGTTCTTTGGTTTTATCGACCCTCAGGTGGCCGAGGATAGGATTGAGATAGTTATTCAAGTATTTAACTTCATTCATATTCCTACAGAATTAATGGTAGATTTAGTATCAAGAAATTTTTATTATGCATTGTGTTTATAATTCACCTCAATCATCTAAACCCATTATGAGGTGAGTCTTATAATGAATATGTTTGAGTTCTTTTTATGAATGGAATAATACTAGAAGACGTTGAGGTGCATATTCATCTTAGTGATTTTATTATTATAGTGTAGTATCATGTCTATTATTGAGTGGGTGTTATGATTCAGTAATATCAAAAGTTACTCCCTTGACATGATATTCAAAAAATTTATCCGACCATGGCCTTCCTAAAGACATATGATATTTTTTTCTTCCCTTGTGTGGCCCCACCTATGTCAGGGTTCTAGAGTGAAACATTATCAAGGACATAATCTTGGTAGAGGTACGATGGGTAGAATGTGTTAGTGGATGTCATCTAGGAGTACAGAACCAAAAAAATTCCTATCAGTAATAGGTATGAAGGGTATCATTCAATATGAATACATGTGCATTGCCACAATTACTAGGATTATAGGTTCATGATCCACATAGATGACCTTGTCCTCTAGGAACATGTTTTTTATTCTAATATAGGATATGTGGATATGTAGGGTGACTATAAAACTTTTCTTTCACTAGTGGTAAGTGAGGTAGTTAATAGAACTCCATTTCAGATGCACTGACATAATTATGTACCTCCAATAGGCAGAAAGGATTGTCCTTATGTAGGTGGATTTTGTAGATGAGATATAAAATCCGAGACTCAATTATAATATGTGAACATTGAATTTTAATAAAAAATATAATACAACAATAATTTTAATACTTTATATAGAGAAATTATAAGTTTTTAGGATTATTGTTTATTTTTAACATACTTGGTCAAAATATGTTGATAAGGATTTATTGAAATTTTCCCTGGGAATAAGGTGTTATAAAAAATATAAAATGTAGTATTTTCCTATTATAACATTTATTTATAATAATTCATTGAAATATGTGTAATTAAAAATAATATACAATTAATTTTATATTTACTAAATATAATATCACATGGATGTAAAAATATGTAATATTCACAAAACTAATTTGTTTGAAAATTAGTTTTTTTAAAAGAATAATATTTATACATTTTAATTTATTAATATAAATTTTATTGATAATTTATTAAAATAAAATTTATAGATTATGTATATATTTATTGGAATTTATGTCTATCTAATGATGATTTTTTTATTAATGAAGTTTATATAAGATCTTATTATACTTGAAAAATACATTTATTAAGAACCATTTTTCCAGAAACATTTGGGGGTAGTTTTTTAAAATAAATTATACCAAATTTGTGAATTGAATTAATATAATAGATTCCATTCGTTAAAAAAATATAATTTAAATTTTATAAAAATTTAAATATATTTTATGGTCACTGTAATGCCCTAACCCCAGTTACCCAGAGTTGGTGAATTATTACATAACATTGGCTTGATCATAAGGCTTAAAATTCCAAAAGACCGATCAGTTTAGTTGCCTTGGAAGTACTATATACATTCATAAGTTTTACATCACATTATAAATTGAAAACATCAAAAATGTTGTCTCCATTGAATACATTCATAACCCTTGGACAATCCTTAATGGTCAATCAAAATATACTTCTTCGCATCCTGGGAAAAATAAAACATTGAAAGGGGTGAGCTCAGATACTCAGTAAGGATAACTATTTTGCGGAAACATTTATAAATAAGCTTAACCATTTAAGGCAACATATAAGACTATAACATAATAATTTTAAACATAAAATTCTGTATTATATGTCCAATAGAAATCAAATAATTTCATTTACTTGTTCACATGGATGTTCTACTAGTCTAATAATTACATTCAATATCAATAAACAATTTTATAATGATAAAATGCATAATTCCAAACTTCATAACCACATAGTCAAGGCCTTGTGCCAAACCTAAAAATAAGATTTTGTCAAGGCCTTGTGACAAGACACTAGTTTGTCTCATGAGACCTACTATTGCATCGAGGATTTTTAGGGGGCTCCACCCATCATTTACTAAGTCCGAAACATTTCTCGTATGAAAAGGTTTAAACATAACATAAAAATTCGTATTAAAACATGCATATGAAATGTCAATACTTTATCCATAACCCCTGAATTGTAAAAAAATAATACACCCATAGTCAAACATATCGTAAAACATTCAATTCAATAAGGAAGATTTGTATCATAATAAATCAACTTCAAACTAGTGTAAAATCCATCAAAGGATGTTGACATAGATGAAATAATAACTATTTGAATGAAATTATCATTCTATTTTGAATCCATTTAAAAGTAAAATAATAATAAATGAAAACATCTATATTTAAAATATTCTTATAATATTGTATGGGAAGCTTCAGCGATGTTATAACTGCAGAAAATAGCTTCATCCACCGTATAAGTTAAAAAAATACATTCATACCTTAATTTTGTCGAAAAGGTCAGAAGTACATTGTTCGGAAAATGAAGAAAAGATTCCTTTCAAAACATAAATAGTCAACTAAATCTATAAATGTCTCTACCACATTGTCTAATAAAGATTAAAAATGTTTTGAATTATATTATTAAGAAAACATGGATGTGGATGATAAAGAGGTCCTATTATATACTTACGTATTAACAACCACATATTAGTTAAAAGACAATAGAATTAACTATGACCTTATAATTTTCCTTGGTTGAAGGTAAATTAACAACTTTTATAATATTAAAATAATTTTTATTAAATTATATATGTATCATATACATAAATATGATATCATATATGATCTTTTAATATTTCATTGTTAATAATATTTTATTAGTAACATCATTCCAGCTGTTAGTTGATTCATTTTATTTTATATGATTGGTTATATAAACACCGTTTTCTATGAATAAGATGTATTTGATTTATATCCAGAATTATATTAAGTTATTAAACATTATTTTTATTCATATAATGAAAATTATTCTTTAATTATTACGATGGAGAATGAATCTCATCGCATTCGTGGAGAGGGTAATCTGTACGTACGGACGAGCGACAATATCATTATATTGATGGTGAAATCATATATAATTGGATGTTATATAATATATAAATAATAATTAACATGTTATATTTATTATATAATCATTTATACTCATTATTATACCCATCCAAATAATTATGTGTTTGAATAACAAACTACACCACGATGTGGAGACGGTAAGTCGTACGTACGAACGTATGGCGACTTTTCCATTTATTGGATAGATAGAATAATTAATATGGTTGTACCATATATATAATAACATCAATGTATGTAAAATGTACTGGTGTTGTTATTTTGGTATGGAAATAACAATGAAATAGGAATTGGAAGAAGAAAAGAACATGAAAGAGGGTGATGAGATTATTACCTCTTCTTCGGGTGTTCCTTTTTAGTTGATCAAAAGGGCTCTTTAAGATGGATTTCTAATCAATGTAAGGACTCTAGGTTTATTTGAGGGAATTTTTGAGGATATTTGGGCAGGTTTTGGCTGAGATATATTGATTTGGAGGTGTGAAATTATGATAACGTAAAGTAAACTTTTATAAGAGATGTGATGGTCACATTACGAAAATATAGAAATATTATTTTATAATAAAATAATTTTCGTGTTATAAGGTCTAAAAATAATTAATTTCTAGGATAAGGTGATTATGGGTTGAAAACCACTAAATCAATAGGTTTTATACAAGTTTAGGTCCCCATATTAACCTTATATTTTAGATTTAACTATTAGTTAAATAGTTTGACATTTACCATGTCACTTTGTATTTTTGGATTATATGGTTAATAAACATACTATAAACTTCCAAGAGAACCCCAAGTGGTTTATTATTAATATATATAACCTTATCTAAGTTATATGGCTGAAACATATATTTTTAGGAATATTATATCAATTAATAATATAGTATTTGTTTTAAAAACTCAATCATGTCAATTTTGAAACTATTTAATATTAGATTTTTTTGAAAGCCAAAAAAACATTATGACTTGGAATAAAATCTATTTTATCAACCCTAACATATCATTTTAACCTATAAAATTATGTTAATTTATCATACTTCTCAATTTACATTTATTCGGATATTTATAATATCAATTATTTTAATAATTAATTAATAAGGTAATTATTGCATCATCATTTTGTCATAAATAAATTAAACTATTTAATGTATAAAATTTTTAAATAAAACACCATTATGTATGAAGTCCTTTTATCTTTCTAATGAATAATTATAGTCAAATTAATATTGTGTTTAACCCTATATTAAAAATGTTTTAGTTATTAAACTTTGAATTTAACTCTATTAACTCCTCTTTAAATAAAATAAGAATAAATATCCGTATATAATATAAGTGAACCAAAGAGGATCATATTTTATTCCTAAGGTTTTTTTAGAATTATACTTATCTAATATAATTAGGACATTTTTAGGCTGATTTTGGAATTATTTTTACCCTTAATTACCCTATTTACATTTAACCACGGGAAATAAAAGTCAAAAGTTACTTTTCACCAAAAATTTATTTTCAACTTATTGAACCACATTTTTCTTACTAATATTAACCATGTCTCTTGGTTTTTTGAAATTCAACTGACTGAAGTAGTAAAATTAGTTTTTATGCAAATTTTTATATGCTCGTAGATGGTGGGTAAAAGACCGTAAAATGTTCAATAAAATTTTATATATCTAAACTTATTATAAAATGACTCCAATGAATTATATTAAACTTATATAGGTAATATGTATATATATTGACCTAAAATAAAATAAAATAAAATAACTAATTATTTGAATAAAAAGTTGTTTTTAGACAATAATGCACTGTTTTTCAATATTCATTAAACATTGAATGTTTTCAGAAAAATACCAAAAATTCACCCTATGAATATATTGATATTCTGTATTCAAAAATTAAGTCCATATTGAAAAATAAAATTTACAAAATTTAAAAATGTGTGTATTACTATTCATAATGGCTAGTTTGATTGGTTGTGGTTTGTTAAAACTCTATGTTGCGTACAACTCAAGCTACTGCATTATTCAAAGGGAAACATACCATGGAAGCTTGGGGAGTTACATTCTCCGCTCCATAAAATAATTTTGGCCATGAAATTTCTAGAATATT
This sequence comes from Viscum album, assembly GCA_963277665.1. Classification (NCBI taxonomy): domain Eukaryota; kingdom Viridiplantae; phylum Streptophyta; class Magnoliopsida; order Santalales; family Viscaceae; genus Viscum; species Viscum album. The sequence goes on along the minus strand of OY728122.1, from coordinate 1,170,077,306 downwards.
AATACATAAAAAGATTATGGTGGTTCTTTATCATATGTTCCTCGGGTTCCCATGTTCCCTCTTCCATATTATGATTTCTCCATATAACATTCACCATACAAGTCATTCGTTTTCTCAACACTTCTTCTATGTTATCAAGAATTTTGTTAGGCTCTTCACAATAAGACATATCAGGTTCTAGTTCTATTTCATCATAGGTTAGTACATGTGTTGGGTCAAGCATGTATTTTCTCAATAGTGAAATGTGTAACATGTCATGAACATTGGAGAGACATGGAGGAATTTCCAAATGATAAGAAACAACTCCAATTCGTTCTAGAATCTCGAAAGGTAATATGTACATGGTACTTAATGTACCCTTCTTACTGAATCGTATAACACCCTTCTATAGAGATATGTTCATGAAAACATGATCTCCTGCATGAAATTCCAAATATTTCATTTGATTATCAACATAGCATTTTTTCATTCTTTGGGATTCTTTGATGTGGGTTTGAATAATCTTCATTTTTTTCATTTTTTACTGAACATGTTCTAGGTCTATGAGTTTTCTTTCACCAACTCATCCCTACAAGTTGGTGTGCAACATCTATTTCAATATAAGGCTTCATATGGTTTCATCTGAATACTTGAATGGAAACTACTATTATAGTAAAATTCTACCAGAGGTAAATATTGATACCACATACCTTGAAAGTAAAGTGAGCAAGATCTCAACATGTGTTCTAAGGTTTGAATTGTCTATTCTGATTGTCCATCAGTTTGAGGGCGGTAGGAAGTGCTCAAATGATGTTATGTATTGAGGGCAATCTGAATACTTTTCCATAATCTGGATGTAGAATAGGGATCATGATCAGAAACAATCGATAGGGGTACACCATGGAGTCTTATAAATTTATTAATATATAGTCATTCTAGACGTTCAAGTGGTAAATCTTCTCTTATACCATGAAAATGTGCTGACATGGTAAGACAATCGACAATTACATGTATTCCATCATTCCTTCTAGGAGTCTTTGGTAGTCCCATGACAAATTCCATCATAATATTATCCCATTTTCACTTAGGTATGGGAAGTGGTTTCATGACTCTTCCAGGTTGTTGCCTTCCAGCTTTCACTTGTTGACAAACCATACATCTTGACTCATAATCATAAATCTATCTCTTCATGTTGTCCCACCAAAAATGTTCCTTCAAATATCAATACATCTTGGTGTTCCCAGGGTGTATAGAGAAAATGGAGCTATGAGTATCATCCAACAATTCCCTTTTTTAGATCTGGTACGTTTGGAACACAAAGTATCTTCCCAAATTTCTAAATTCCTTCTTCATATATAATTTCACTCAATCTCCTATCATTCAGAGCATTAATATTGTTTTGAAACTCCTCATCATCACTCTGATAACTCTTTATCCACTCTAGTAAATATGGATTGGCAACCATTTGAAAACATTTTATGTTTCACCTTCCATGGGTATTCCCATATCAATATTTAATAGATTCATGAAAATATGTTCCCTTTCAACTCTCATCTTGTTCAAGACTCTATGATCCATCGTTCTCAAAGCTTCCTCCACCTTATATTCATTCCCTGGGTGTTTGTGTATAGTGAAATCATAATCATATAGTAGTTCAAGCCATCTCCTTTCCCTCATGCTCAGTTCATTTTGTGAGAAAATGTACTTCAAACTCTTGTGATCAGTATAAATCTCACATTTTTCACAATAGAAATTGTGTCTCCACATATTCAGTGATATTATTATAGATTATAAATCAATATAATGAGTGGTATAGTTTTTCTCGTGAATTTTTAGTTGTGTTGATGCATAGGAAATAACTCTATCATTCTGCATAAGGACACAACCAAGTCCTTTCTTTGAAACATCACTATAAATAACAAACCCACCTTTTCCTGATGGTTGAGTCAAGATAGGACCATTGAATAAACTTATTTTTATTTCTCCAAAACATTCTTCAAACTATTCTTTCCAAACTAATTTAACCCCTTTACCTGTGAGCTTTGTTAATGGGTTAGACATCGAGGAAACATTTTGGACGAAACGTCGATAATAACCTGCTAAAACAATAAAACTATATACCTTAGTTATGCTCCTTAGAGCTATAAATTCTTAGATTTCCTTGGTCTTTGAATGATTAACAGAGATTCCATCCTTAGAGACATTATGGACAGGAAAAGAAATCTTTTGAACCCAGATTTGACACTTGCTAAACTTCTCGTATAATTCATTTCATCTGAGGGTTTTTAGAATAGTGTGCAAGTGAATTTCATGATCTTCATAGATTTTTAAGTATACCAAGATATCATAAATAAATACCACTACAAATTCATCAAACTATTCCATGAAAACTCTATTCATTATATCCATGAAGACATAGGGTGCATTAGTCAATCCAAAATAAATTACTGTAAACTCGTAATGCCCATACCTGGTTTGAAATGTAGTTATCATAATGTCTTCCTTCTTCACACACAACTGATGATATCCTAATCGAAGGTCATTCTTTGAAAAATACTGAGCTCCATAATGTTGGTCGAAGAAATCATCAATGCAAGGTAGGGGATACTTTTTATTTATTGTTATAGTGTTGATCTCCCTTTAGTCAATGCACAGCCTCATAGATCTTCCTTTCTTCATAACAAAAAGGATAGGGGCTCCCCATTGAGAAACACTAGGGTGAATAAATCCCTTATTACTAAATTCATTTAGTTGTTTCGTTAATTCCACTAATTCCACAATGTCCATTCTATAAGGGGCCTCTGATATGGGCCTTGATCCATAAATTAAATCAATGGAAAACTCAATTTATCATTCTAGAGGATGTCCAGTTAAGTCCTCTGGAAACACATCAACATATTCTTGAACAATAGCTACGTCCTCTATTTTAATATTCATTTACTCACCCGTAATTATTTCAATCTCTTCCCCCCCCCCAATAATTGAATTTAGTAGAGTGATTGGGGGTGGATCTAGATATGAATTAGGGGGTGACATTTCTTCTCTAAAGATAAGGTACTTCTTGTCATCATCGAAAATTGTAACTTCCTTCTTCTAACAATAAAGTTTCGCATCATGGTCTGAAATCCAATGAATTCTGAGGATTATACAAAATTCAATCAAGGGTATAATGATTATATTAGTAGATAAAAACATTTATATACCCGAATTGGAACTGATTCACAAAACTTTATTGTGATAATACTTCCCTTAAGTGTTTTGACTGACAACTCCCTTGTTATGTCAAATTGAAAATATCTAATTTTCATAGAAAACTGGGAAGATATTAAACAACGAGATTATCTAGAATCAAATAAAGCATTGAAAAAACATGAGTAAACCACTAAATTACCCTCCACCACTTCTTTCGGATCTTCAACCTCAGTAGTAGTGATCGAATAATCTTGGCAATGCTCCGTTGGCATTTTTTGAGGTATGTTCCCTTGGCATTGAAGACATTATTTTCCATAATGCCCCTTTTACCTATATTTATAGCATTCAACATTGATAGCCTCTTTCTTTTCCTTGCAATCACAAGCATGGTGGCCTTTTTCACCACACTTGTAATAGACTCACATTCCGTTTAGGAATTTACCGAGGTGTTTTTTTCCATATTTACAACAGAATAGATATTCAACGTTTCCCTTCTTACCATTATTTCCATTTCCATATTGTTCAGAAAATATCTTATTCTATTGCATTTCGTTACATTCATAAGACTTAGATAATTCATTTTCTGTCTTGATAGCACATGAGATAATATCTTTGTCGATGAGAAGGATTGTTAGACTTATTCTCGATGGAGAAATTATTTTAACCCATCAAATAATTGATCAATATTACTCTTTGGTTTATATATATAATCTCATTCATTCCATTCTATCCTTGTAATGTTAGCCTCATACGTTGCGACATTCTCATCATCCTTTTGCCTCATGCTAAGAAATTGTCTTTCCATATCCGCTCGATGGTCAAGAGAAAAGTATTTTTCTAAGAAAATCACATTAAACGCCCTCTATTCCATGTTTGATACTTGTTCATATTCCTTTGTGTTTTGAATTAATGACCACCATTGATATTCATCTCCAGTGAGGTGATAAACATCCATGAAAACATTTCCCTTTCACTACTCCCCAAAGCATGACATATTTTCTCTAAGGAACATATCCATTGCTCAGATACCAATGTATTTTTACTCCCATTAAATTTTGTAGTTCGTTTCCTCATGAATCAGTCTAACATTGATCCCCCGCATTGTAGATCAGGGTGCTCCATATGGGTATGTATATTATTTATAACCTGAGTGAGTTGTCCCAGTATGGTGATAAGCTGGTCAGCACCAGTGGCATCACTAGGTCCTCTATAATTATCTTGAGTAAGAGATAAATCCAAAAATGGATTACATGCATTGATATGGTTTCTATTCCTTTTACTAGGCACCATTTCTAAAAAATGGCATCCACTAAATTAGTTTATGAATCGAAATAAATAATTCCATACTTGTAAAATACTTAACAAAAATTGAGAAGTTTGTGGATATAATCTATAATCATAAAAACGACTTCATTGAGGAGGTATATACTCATAAATCATTCATAATGTTTTGTAATGAAAATGTTTATTTTCCTAAGAATATCCCTCAGGATGTTCGTAACCAAGAGTCCACCGAGGCCCGTTGTCGTGTACCAATATACCAAGGGTCAAGTCTGAAACTCCTTATCAGATTTTTCACTACTATGTACAGCTGTTCCAGAGTCGCCTTAACCTGCTCGTATACATACAGAGATTTATTCCACAGAAAACACAAAAAATCTCTACATTACCAAAATTTGTAGAATGTATTCTATACTAATCCTCAAAGTCTATCTTAGGGTAATGTTCTCTAATAAGAGTTTCCCAAAATCTAGATTCCATGGTTTGTACTAAACCTATCTCTGATACCAACTATAACACCCCGACCCCATTTACCCAGAGTCAGTGAAATATTACATAACATTAGTATGATCACAAGGGATCAAATCCAGAAATACTGAACAGTTTAGTAGCCTTGGAAGTACTATATTCATTTAAAAGTAATAAATTAAATTATAAAATGAAAAAAACAACAACATTGTCTCTATTGACTACATTCGTATCCCATATACAATCCCTATAGGTTAGTAATAATATACTTCATCACATCATGGGAAAAATAAAACATAGAAAGGGGTTAGCATAGATGCTCAGTAAGGATAACAATATAGCTGAAACATTCATAAATAACCATAAAAATTTAAGGAAATGTATAAGACTAAAACATAATCCTTTTAAAAATAAACATCTACATGAGATGGAAAATATAAATCAAATAATTCCATTTACTTATTCAAATAGTTATTCTATTAGGTGAATAATCACATGCAATATCAATAGCCAATTTCATAATGATGGAATGTGTAATACTAGATTTCAAAACCACATAGTCAAGGACTTGTGCCAGGACAAAAAATAAGATTTTTTCAAATCCCTATGCCAAGACAGTAGTTTATCTCATGAGATCTACCGATGCTTCGATGAGCTATTGCGGGCTCCACCCATCACTTACTATGTCTAATGCATTCCTCATATAAAAAGGTTTCAACATAACATAAACATTCATATTAAAACTAGCAAAAGAAATGTTAATACTTTATCCATAAACCATGAATGGTAAAAAAATAAAACATCCATAGTCCATCATATCACAAAACCTTCAATACAATATGAAAGATTTATATCATAATAAATCAACTTCAAACACGTTTAAAATCCATCAAAGGATGTTGACATAGATGAAATGAAAACTACTTTAATGGAATACCTCTTTCTATTTTGAAACCATTTAGAAGTCACATAATTATAAAAGAAAACATTTATTTTTCAAATATTCTTGTATTCCTGTATGGGAAGCTTCGATGATGTTATAAATTTGAAAAAATAGCCCCACCCACCGTATAATTTAAAAAAACAGACACTCATACCTTAATTTTGTCGAAAATGTCATAAAGTACCTTATTTGGAAAATGATAGAATGATTAATTTCAAAACATATATAGTCATATAATGGTATAAATGACTTTAACCCATAGTCTAGTTAATAGAAAAAATGGTTTGAGATACATTTTTAATAAAATATGGATGTGGAAGATAAAGATGTCTTAGTAGATATTTACGTATTATCAACCTCGAATAAATAAAGAGATTGTAGAATTTAACCTTACCATTGAATTTTCCTTGGTCGATGGTATTTTAACCTCTTGTATAATGGTTAAATCATTGTTATTAAGTTATACAATATTCATATACCTAAATATGATATCATATATTATACAAGAATCATATACCTAAATATGAGACGGTAATATGTACGTATGCACGAGCGACAATAACATTATATTGATGGTGAAATCGTATGTAAATGGATGGTATATCATATATACAGAATCATTAAAATGTTATATTTATTATTTATATTAGTTATACTCATTATTATACACATCCATATAATGAAGTGTATGAATAACAAACTACACCACAACATGGAGACGGTAAGCCGTTCGTATACCCATATGGTGATTTTGTCATTAATAGGATGGATAGAATAACAAATATGGTTGTAAAATATTTATAATAACATCACAGTATGTAAAAGGTACTAGGTTTATTATTTTGGTATGGAAACAACAAAGAAATAGGAAGTGTAAGAAGAATAGAACTTAAAAGAGGGTGGTGAAATTATTACCTCTTCTTCGTTTATTTCCTTTTGAGATGATCAAAATGGATCCATAGATTGGATTTAGGATCAAATTAAGGACTCTAGGATGATGCGAGGGAATTTGGGATGATATTTGGGCAGGTTTTGGCCAAGAAAAATGGCTTTGGAGGTGTGAAATTAAGAGAAGGGGAAGTACCCTTTTATAAGAGAGGTTAGGGTCACTTGAGGAAAAGCTGGAAATATTATTTCAAAATAAACTATTTTTGGGTTTTTAATCACTAAAAATTATTTATTTAGAGTATAAGGTGGTGATGGATCCCAAAAATTTCAATGAATAGGTTTAAGAAAGGTTTAGGTCACCATATTAACCTTATCATTTAGATTTAACTCTTAGTTAAATAGTTTGACATTTACCATGTATCTTTGTATTTTTAATTTATATAGTTAATAAACATAGTAAAAACTACCAAGAGAACCCCAAGTGGTTCATAATTAATATATATATCCTTATCTATGTTACTTGTATGATCCTTAGATTTTTATGAATATTATATCAATTAATAATATAGTATTTGTTTTAAGAACCTAATCATGTCAATTTTGACACTATTTAGTATTTGATTTTTTTGAAAGCCATAAAAATTTTATCACTTTGAATAAATTTTTTTAATCAACCATAACATGTCACATTAACCAATAAAATTAGTTTAATTCATCATAAGTCTCAATTTACATTTATTTGTATATTTACAATATAAATTATTTTAATATTTCATTAATAAGGTAATTACTTCATCAGCATTTTGTCATCAATAAATTAGATTATATAATATATAAAAATTATAAATAAAATTCTATTATATAAGAAATATTATTATCTTTCTATTGAATATTTATAGTCTAATTTATATTGTGTGTAACCCTATATTAAAAATGGTTTAGTTATCAAACATTGTATTTAACTCTTTTAACGCTTCTTTAAATAAAATATTATTAAATGTCTTAATCTAATATTAGTGGAAAAAAAGGCTCATATTTTATTCCTATGGTTTTTTTTGGTCGAATTATACTTATCAAATAGAATTAAGTCATGTTTTAGATTAATTATGATATCAATGTTACCTTTAATTACCCTATTTATTTTTAACCGTGGTAAATAAATGTCAAAAGTTACGATTCACCAAAAATTATTTTCATCTTATAGAACCACATTTTAGTTACTAAAAAACCATGACTTTCATATTTTTGAAATTAAACTCACAGATGTGGTAAAATTATGTTTTAAGAAAATTTATAAATTCTCCAAGAAGGTGGGTAAAAGATGGTAAACATATCAATAATAGTTTATATATTTAAACTTATTATAACATGATTCCAATGAATTACATTGAACTTATATAGGTATTATGTATATATTTCAAGATAAAATAAATTAAAATAATATAACCAATTATTTAAATAAAAAGTCATATTTAAACAATAACGTAATGTTTTTCACTATTCATCGTGTATTGAATGTTTTTATAAAAATACCCAAAATTCACCCAATGCTAATTTCGATACTCCAAATTCAAAAATAAAGTCCATATTGAAAAATAAAATTTATAAAATTTCAAAATGTGGGTATTAATATTCATAAAGGATAGTTTGATTGGTCAGGATGTGTTAAAACTCCATGTTGTGTACAATTCAATCTACTGCATTATTCCTAGGGAAATGTAACATTGAATCTTGGCGTGTTATAGTCACAATTTCCAATAAAAATATTAATAAATATATAATATTTTTAATTATAAACCAATTTTTTTTCATTACATGTGGTTGGGTTAAAATTCATTACATGTCACATAGTAATATGATTTGATAAATTTTAGTTCATTTTTTAGAATCAATAAGAACAAATTTTCTTATATGGATCATTTTGTTTTAGAAATAAAGGATTAATTACCAAGGAATAAAAACTAGTTACATTGGTGAAAATAGAAATCATAAAAGTATGTTAACGTAGAGGATAAGGGAATAATATTTTTGAAATTTGTTTATTCTTATTTTTTTGAAGGTTTCATCATCCTCAGTTTCACTCCCCTTAAATATTTATCACTCTTGGAGGAACATAATGCAATAGTTACTAATGATTAATGAATAGTTTTGTTTATTTGCAAAAATACCACTACTCCCCAATTATAATAGGAAACTCTGCCTCATTACTTACTCACAGATCTAAAATCCTTTGGATAGATGTATAACTACCAAAATAAATCACCAAAACACTTATATACATTATATATATTCCTTAATTCATTAAATTACAACCATTAGGTTCTAAAAAGGAAGTCCAAATTGTGTTTTTCCAAGAGAAGGTATGAATAATAATGAATCTCAGTATTTTTATAAGCCTTTTACCACATTAAATTATGTATTAAAAATTACAATATAATTAAACCAATATATTCCATATACTAAAATGTCATTATCTTATTGTAATAATGTTTTCCATTACCTTCTACGTCAATTTGTAAACAAATCATTCACTCATGTCTATAGAAGTCTACAACCTCATGAAATTAATTAATTTTATTTCCATCAACGAATAACATGTATATTCATTATTATTGAAATAATGTATAATTATAATATCAATTATATGATACTAATTATTTATAATTTAAATACAATCTAATTTTTTACTCTTTCACCCATTATGGAAATGAAATTGTCGCTTTTGTGTGTGTACGGCCTCATATCTACCTGAAGCGATGTGATTCAGATACAATTTAAAACATTAATGAAAGGATATAAATAAGTATATAATAAAAGTATATTATATTTATTAAATTAATATAATTATATATATTATGTATATATATCTTAATGAAATGAACCAGAACATTCATGAGAAAAAAAGCTTGAGAAAACAAGTCAATTAACACTATAGACTACAAAAACAGTGAAATATTATTATCAAATGGGTGGTAAAATGTTATAAGTATATAATATATGATATAATAAATATTAATATTGTTTAGTTATAAATTTATGGACAAATAAATTCCATTAAACCATATTTTAGGGCATGTTAAACCAAAGGTAATCATGAGGTAAATGATTTAACCAAAATTTCCATTCTATTGATACATGTCTATTAATATTTAACTACTCACATTTATATGGTGTGTATACTAAAAAATTTCATTTAAAATGAATAATTATTTTTTATTTTTAAATTAATTTAAAAATTTTCATGGGATTTCATTTATAATGTTACCAAGGAGGAAAGAATCTATTTTACAATATCACATTATTTTGGGATTTCATTCACAATATTTGAAAGAATATTATGATTTATTCTTCATAAGATCCAACAATATTCTGAAACTACTGATATTTAAATATCTCATATATTTTCTCTTATATTTGCTTATATTTATTAAAAATTTCAATCAATATAAATTTTATACTTAAAATTGATTTTATTCCTCCTAAAATCAGACATATTGGTATTTCCATGTCTATGTTTTACAAAATTGAATTAAGAAATTCATATTATTTAAATATGTCAATTATTAGGGAAATTTTTATTTATCCTTGACATTAAAAATGGTTTTTAATGAAATATTTATACTGTTTTTCATAAGATACGGTTTGTAGAAAAATTAAAATAAATATTTTTAAATCAATACGATAATAATGAGCATATCTGCCACCATAAGAATTTTACAAAATTTATTTTATTCTATAATATATTAGTGGTATTATAAATAAAACTATTTTAGGAAAAATTATTTTAATATTTCATTTTCATTATTTTTATTATTCACAAATAATAGATTTTATTGAAAAGTCCTATATTCCTATTGAATTGTTCTTTACCTCTCACTTTATGATTACTTTTGTAATTATTATCATTCTCTTCAGAAATCACATTATTATTATCATATTTTACTAAAAATTTAATTTCAATTAAAAATCCATATTATTTTTTCCATGAATAAAATTATTTATTAAACAATATTCAAATATTATAAATGGTGTTTTCTTTGAATTTTATTTGATTAATTGGGGAATTATTGAAAAATCCATATTCATTACTCAATATGGATAATCTTAATATGGAAAATTGTTTATGAGTATAATTAATTATTTCAAATATGAGTAATGTTTGTAAATGATGTGATATGGGGAGCAAAAAATTATGAAACCCTCGATGCATTAGTGGGTATCATTAGAAAAATAATTTGGAGAGATATAATGGGTTTTTAATTGAAGTTTCAAACTCTCTTATGAAGGGTCTTGAGAGTATAGATTTCATGATATCATTGACCACGAAATTAAAAATTTATAATGTTTAATTTTTGAATAGTTATTTATTATTATCCATATTATTATTTCATTTATATTTTCAATGGATTAAATTTAATTTGATGTTATTGATTAAATGTGATGTGTGTTGAGGTGTTTATATTTCCATATTAATTATGTCTTATGAAATCATGATATTCTATTTATTGATTAATTTTCATCTGAATTTAGTAATTTTCCTTTGACATATTTATTACTCCTTATTGATTCATGAAATATTCTAATGTATGCAAATCTTATATTTAATTTGAGGTCACCGTTAATTTGTTACTTTCCCTTGGATATGAAGAAATATTCATTATATGATTTCAAGGATGCCAAATATTTTCCATTAAAAAGTTTTATAACTTATCTCCAATGTCTAATTTTTATAATAGATGTATGTGGATTTCCAATAAAATAAAACTAATATTTGCGTTGATATTTTTCCCATGTATCTATTCTAGTGTAATTATGCATAACCCTTCCTTTAGTTTTTGTAGTTTGGGATGTTATAGATGGTATCAGAACATGTTTATTAGAAACAGATAGATATAATTTTCCAATATTTGAATATTTATTTAAATAATTTAAACCCCACCAGTTTAACAATTTGATATTAATTGAAATGTTTGAATATTGTAGGATTATTTTATGAAAAGAACTGAAAAATCAATAATTTTGGAATTTTAACTCTTTTAAATCACTACTATAATTTGTTCATATCATTTTCCATATTGATCCAAATCGAATTATTTTTTAATATTTCCTATATTAATGGGATATATATTCTTAATCTCTTCCAATTAATGATTCAAACATCTGTACTCCCAACTAAACTTGGTTTTTTAAAATGGTTTTCTAGTCAGTAGGATCGACTTCACCTCAACAATTATGGAAAAATCTAGACACAAGTTTCCAAATATGATAATTCAACATGGATATAAAATAGTGATGAATTTCTCTTATCCATGATGAATTAAAAGTAGAAATTGGATCATTAATATAGTATATGAATCTGTCCAAGAGATGGAAGATGAAGTGTCTCGTCAAGGAGAAAATGTTATCACATGTAATTAAATCTTATATATTTCACCATGTGTCAAACAATTTATGAAATTTTGAATGTTGACAGAGGATTTAATTTAAAAAACTCTGTAGAATATTCCAAATAACAATTCAGCTAAATATAGAGACGAAGGATCCAAATTCAGGGACACTGATTCTAGACATTAGATTTCCCAGCCCTCCAGATTAAATTTAAATATCATCATCATTCCAAGGGGGATAGATATGGAGATATAGAGAAATATTTAGATAGAGATAATGATGAATATTATATTCATTCTAACTATAATAGTCATTATATATTCTTCTCATGTTATGTAAGGCTAAGCAGCAAGTTGTTGCAAACAATGACAACCGAAAAAAACTCTCTTCTGAGTAGTGGTCCTCTTATGAAATATCTTTTGATAATATCATGAAATTATATTATTGATTGAAAGATAATTTTTCCAATCTAAAGTAATTTTTTATATAGTTTTTTATGGTTTTACAATTAATTATGTTAGAACATTTATTCCACTATTTAAATTTATTCAGCGAGGTCTTCCTGATGGGTATAATAATTTCAATTATGATTGATTTCATAGAGTAATTAATTTAATTAAATATATTATATATGAGTTAAGAGAATCATATAAATAACTTGATATGATATCCTTTCAATATTTTATATTTATCTAGATTTATTTGGGTTGGAATTGAGAAATTTAATTGGGAGACATTTTTAAACAAGGAAGAGGGGATTGTCTAAGAGGATAATGCTTGTCCGCAACTACTATTTTGATTCTTATTTAAACCCAATTTTATTTCCATTAAATTTTTTGTATTATTATTTTATTTTCATGGGTTTTTATTTATATTTATTTATTTATTATAAATATTCATCAAATCACTAACTTTTTTTCCGTGCAAAAAAGAAAAATTGATATTTTTTCTACTCAAATTACAACCACCCTAAGAGAAAATATAGGGAACGATATATAGTTTTTCTATAGGGCATAAAATGTGGATTAAAATTTTCTTGAAAAAAAACATCAATGAATAGGAACCATTTCTAGAGTGGTTTCTTGGGTTCATTCTGTAAAATATTGTTCTTCATGATATGAAATTCTGACACCAACATGTTTCCATTGGATTTTCAAATTGATAGAGATTTTCACTCTTTGGATAGAGAGACTAAAAGTAACCCTTTATCATGTTTGGAATATTCCAAAAACTCACTAATAATGAAAATGGTATATACATTAATTCCAATTTAAGAAAATCTATCCATGAAAATGTTGGAATCATTTTATGGTGAAAATCAAGAAAATCTTATGGAATATATCGACGCACCAGTTAGGTATGAAATTAAATATATATTCATCCATAATGTTAAACATTTTAATGGTTTTCTAGTAATGAAACACATAAACATAGTTATTAATTTATTTATCATTGTTCCAATATTAAAAACAATGGATTTGATTCAATTCAAATGAAATGGAAGTCATTTCCATTTTTAGACAGATTTCCCAAAGAATTATTTTTGGTATTCACAATAAAAATTCTATAGAAATTGGAATGAATTATAGAGAGTTTTCATTGAAAGATTTTCCATGTCATCATAATTTATTTCATTAAAAATTACATTTGTGGAATTATTAAATCTCATGTTGAAGCATTGAATGAGTACTAGGAATGATTCAAAAGACATTGTTTTTTTTCCTTGACTATAAAATCAGGGACCAACTCTTGATTCAATATTTTTATTAATGATTGTGTCTTACTGGTAGAATAAGGATTGATGCTATAGTGGTAGAGGCTATAGTTGAAAAAAACTTCATTTAGGATATTAATTGTGCACATGGCCCAAAATTCTCAATAATTAGGAACAAGAGGACTTTTTTGGTAAAATATTCCCTTCGGTAAACCACTAATAGTACTGAAAACAACATTATTGTGAGTCAACGTTATGATATTACTACAATTGTGATATTGATGATTTCATCCCACAGTACACTAACACTACCCAATCCTGAAGTGACATTTCATATACAAGTCCATTTTGGGATCTTTTTTTTCTTCCAAATGTCATTTTAGTGAACAATTCCCACAAATTCCATAGGCAATTCAGAACTGCAATGTTGTTTTACCTATAAAATTATCTAAATAAATATAATAAATATAATTTTTAATATATATAAATTTCAATAAACAATGGAAAAAACACTCTAATGAAATATTTTGAAAGCCTAAACAACCAAGATAATTATTACAAGGAAAATCATGTAATTATGAACCATGATATTTCCATGATAAATCAAATGATAATTCGAGAAGAAACATTCATCCTTCCACTCCCACTCTAATTTAGGATATAAATATTGAATAATAAATGAGTAAGAAACATGAGGAAATGAAACAAACACAAGATCAAAAATATAACATGATGAGTACCTTGATGACGAAAATAGGAGAACATTCCTATGATATTAATTGCATCAAAAATAAAATGAGTGGAGGTTTACCCTTATAGAATTAAGTGAATCTGAGAAATAAAGGGAAGGAAAATGATATTGAAATTAATCATAGTATTGTCATAATATTTAATAAACCTAAAATTAAGAAACCCACTCCTACTATTGAAACTGTTAATCAGATTCCCACTTCTAATGGAAGTGATGGAAATTATAAATTTTCCTTGAATGGAAAGATAATGTCGATAGATGAAATTTTGTTTGAATGAAAAAAGGTTTGTAATAAGGTTACTATATAGTTTTTTATCTCATTGTAGTGCTTATAGTATCCCTGAATCATTCAGTCCACCACTACATTATTCTAGGAGTGTTTCCATGGTATAGATGAGTGCTAAAAAAGAGTAGGATTAGGAGGTTTTGGAAACAGTCAAGAATGTGTATGTTAACATACCTTTGATTTATTCTTTGAAAAAATTTCTAGGTTATTTTGTGTTTCAAAAATTTATGTATACACCAAAGAGGAAATTCTACAGAGGTGAAAATATCAACTTATAGAGGAATGTGTCATTTGTGATTTAGCATTCGTTTCATATCAAATGTAAATACCCATGAACCTTTAACTTTACCTACTTCATTGTCCAACATGAATTTAGAGATTTAACTGTTGATAGAGTAGATTTCTTAAATTTTATTCCACATTATGTTTACTCATCCATTTATGTTAGAGAACTCAAACCCTCTGGAAATATCGTTAAACGTTCCAACCGAAGCATTACCAATCCTACTAGAGTAATAGTGTATTTTCTCATTTAGGTGAGAGATCTGATTTTTCCTATGGATTCATATATCTTTGATATGGAGGATGATCGGTTTAGTACCCATGATTTTCCCATTCTGTGGGGAAGATTTTTGAAAACTGAAAAATCAATCACCAATGTTTCCAAGGAACCCTTTCACTGAATATTGGAGGAGATTTTTTCCATTTAAATATTTTTAATTCCATGGAACACCTAGTTGAGGACCATTAATCACACATTTAAATATTATTTATTCTTTTTTTACTGATGTGTTTTGAGTTTTTTTTCTATGATGAAAAACCAACTTTAATTTTAAAATATGGGTATTTGTTTACTGATGAATCTAATCAATAGAGGGTGCAATGTAATATTTTAATGTGTCCTGGAATATTTAGACTACTTTAAAAATTCTATAGATATCAAATTAGTGAGGGTGAATTTTTAGAAACCATTGAACCTAATAGTGGTCCCCTAGAAAAGATTAAAATTTTCACATGAAACATAACATGAGATCATGGAATGTGACCACCAAGACGAATTCCCATTAAAATATAGAGAATAACTCAAAAATCAAACGTATGAGAAGATTCATTTGATCAGTGAAAAGTACATAGCTATTTTAGTGAAGAAACAGCTGCCTAGGAAATTAAAATTTTGTCTCTTAGGTGAGAATGAATAACTTTCTGTCATCATTTCAAAAGACTTGTTAAAGGACCAGGATAACCAACTGTTGGGATTCCTTAATCAAAACATAAAATCCATAGGATGGACTCTATATAATTTTATTTGAATCATTCCCTCAGTGCACATGAAAATAATTACGTTGAAGGAAAATTCTAATCCAGTGAGAAAATTTCAAATGATATTGAACCCAACTATTTTAAATGTTTTCAAGAAGGAAGTAAAAACCCTTTTGGCGGATGGAATTATTTTTCCCATATATAATTATCAATGGTTGAGTCCAGTCCATGTTGTTCCCAAAAAAATGTTACTTTACATTCTCAAGGAATGATTTTGGTGTTCTTATCCCAATTAGGATTCCAATTAAATTGAGAATGTTCATTGATTAATGGAAGCTCAATTTTTTTACATGTAAAGACCACATAAAATTTTCATTCCATGATTAGAACTTTGAAATACTAGAAAGGAAAACACACTATTGTTTCCTAATTCATTCTTTGGTTATTTTCAAATTCACATTGCACCTGAGGATTAAGATAAAACTACTTTCATGTTCCCCATTATAACCATTGTTTATAGGAGGATGCCCATTGGTTCGGTAATGCTCTTGGAATGTTTCAAAGGTGTATGATGAGAATCTTCTCTAAATTTCAAGAAACATGGTGGGATGGTTTTAGGGATGACCTCACTATTTATGGATCATCATTTTGAATGATTTTTAAAAAAACATTATTGATGTTCTTGAAACTTTAATAAATAAAAATCTTTTCCACAATTATAAAAAATACCATTTCACAATGTTTTAGGGGATATTTCTTGGTCATGTTCAGCCTCTATGTGAATTTCATGTTGAGAAATCCAATGTTGAGGTCATTTTTTCACATCCATACCCAAAAATATTGAGATATATGAGATCCATCCCTGGTTATTCTTGTTTTTATAGGATATTTATAAAGTAATTTGGAACGGTTTTAATTTCATTACCTATATTGATCAAAAAATACAACCATTTGCCTTTGATGATAATAATAAATATTAATTTTGGGAGATTAAAAAAAACATAAACCCAACCATTGTTTAATCTCCCAAATGGGACTTTCCATTCCAAATCGTGACTAATGAATCTAAACTTTTTCTTGGGGAAGTGTTGAGCCCAACTGTGGAAAATAAATATCATGTTATTACAATTGACACAATATATTTAGTTCAGAACCTATAAAATTAAAAAAATCAGAAGGAAATTATTATGTTTTATTTTCTTTAGAATGATTCAGATGTTATCTATTGGGCTCTATCGTGATTGTCTTCATATGACATTTTTAAACGGATTTTTTATGAAGAAACATGATGGAAAACCCAGAATTTTGAAATAGATTATTCTATTAAAAGTTTTTTATGATAAAATAATATACTATAATGGATGTGAGAAACATGTTAATAATCATTTTATAAGGATACCATCTGTTTTGAAATAAAAACATTAGATCTTTCCACCCTTTAATGAAGCTGTCTAGATGTGGAGTTATATTATTTTCAAATTGAAGGTCCATAGTTTGTTGATATTATAATTTTTTTACAATTGATGAGGTTCTCCACTATTTTTCTAATAAATAAAATTCTAAACTTGCGAGTGAGTCCAAGAATTAATTTTGAGGTGATCCTTACTTGTTTCATCTTAATAATGGTCAAATGATTATGAGGTTCATTCCAAATTCTGAATTTCATTCTATACAACATTTTTGTCACAATTCGAGTGTTGGAAGACACGTTGGTCCACATAGAACTACAATAAACATAATTTATTTTGTATTGTATTGGACCACCATTTTTATAGATGCTATTGAATAATGTGTAACCAATAAAAATTATCAATTCCAAGGAAAAATTTCCCAAAGGAATGATATTCCCCAACAACATCATTTGTTTATTGATGTTGTTAATGTATGGGTTATGAATTTCATAGGTCTCTTAAATATATTTAAATCATTATTTCTATTGATTGTGTCACCATCTGGATAGAGATTGTTCCCATAAGAGAAGATGATTCTAAAACTGTGTCCATGTTTGTGAAAGGTAATTTTTTTTCATGATTTTGATTTTTGGTGTTCCGAATTAAGGATCAAGGTAACAACATTTGTAATATGATATTGGAATAAATTTCAGCAAAATATGAAGTTCATAATAGGGTCTCTACACCCTATAACCCTCAAAAAAGAGGAATGGTTGAGTTTTACATTAGAGAAACCAAAAAATCCTGGAATAAATTGTGAACCC
Organism: Viscum album; assembly: GCA_963277665.1. Classification (NCBI taxonomy): domain Eukaryota; kingdom Viridiplantae; phylum Streptophyta; class Magnoliopsida; order Santalales; family Viscaceae; genus Viscum; species Viscum album. Next base: position 1,170,058,941 of record OY728122.1, on the reverse strand, counting down.
AAATAGAAAGCATTGGATTTTAAGATAAGTTGCTCCACTATGGGCTGATATAACATCATTTAAAACACCAATTGGATTTTCACTATTTATATTAGTCTTCGGGAAATATTTTCACCCACTTATTGAGTTATAAATAAAATATTTTGGGGATATCAAAACAGAAAACATGCATCAATTTTTTATGGGAAGAGAATGATTTTTTTTCTAGATCTGTAGGATAGTAGAAATATTGTAGATGTATACTCTAGGTTATACAAGAAAATAATTGAATCATTTCATTGTTGGATTCTTTACAATTGAACATTTAGGGATGGATAAAACATGTGGTTGTTTGATTATTCCGTTAATCTATTCCAATTTAAATTCCTTTCCAAATTGTCTAGGATTTTAATTTTTATTCGTGGTTTTCCATTTGGTGAAATTCAAATAAAAGAACCAGACAATATGACACCATTCATGGTTACAGAATAAAGGTTGAAAGCATATATAGAGAATTTTCAAGATCTTCCATGGGAGGAGATCCATATTCATGAAGCTAAATATAATTGAATCTAGGATGTCTCTTTCCTTTTCAATTCTTTTTTCCTATTCCCTTAATTCCATATATTTCATTCCCACATAAATATTTCAAATAATGAGAAAACTACATAAAATAATTACAGGGTAGCAACATGTCTGGTGGATTATAATTTTTTTGTTATTCTATTTAATGTTTTTTCCATGTTTCTTTCAATTTTTGGTGAGTTTATTTTAAATTTTCAAATTTTTTCTATTTTATTTTCAATTTTATTTTTTAGAAAAAACTGTGAGGTCAAATTATTATCATTGTCATTTCTAAAACCCATGTTAATTAATAAAAATTTTAATCCCTTAAAATTGGACATAAATGAATGCTATAAATTATATTGTTTCATGTACAAAAATTTGGAAATATCTTGTAAATACCTTTTATTTTTGAATCAGATGCGACATATCACTATATTCTTCCTTCAAATAGTCATTACTTTGAGGCCTCAAACCCCTTTCTTCCATCTTATTCGTATTCAATTCATTTATTGAAATATGTAATCAATGAATAGTTGAACTAGAACATGATATATTTCTATCAACATGTTAGGGATGGTGTGTTTATGATGAAAATTATTAAGGAATTTATTCAGATTTTGAAGCCCCCTTTTCATGATAATAATTTTTATTTTGGCCTTGCTTGCACATTTTATATTCCTTAATCCATTAGTATATATGTATATCCTCTTAGGCTACCAACATTACATGGCAATATTCACTTTATAACCTTCTCTTGAAGTGATAATTCGTGACCCAGTTCAAATTAATTGTGGGGGAGTTGACTTATGGTGTGATAACACATTTAATATTTCATTGGATAAAGATTCAAAATTATAAGATTTTTCTTTTTCTGTAAAATATTATTCTACGTGGTGTTCCCATCTTGAGCTCTCAAATTTAATTGAGAATTATATGTTGGACCACTAAATTGAAGAATTTTTTTTTCATATTTAGAGATTTCATAAAATTTAAGAGAGAACAGAAATGTCATTTCTTCAACTGAAATTTTGTTGGAATGGGATTAAAAAGATATTCTTATAGATGCTCAGATTATATTTTCTACAGATTATAGTAAGTAAGAGTCCTTACTTGTGTTAAAATTAGAATCATTCATTTTTTGATACCAAAACATCTAAAACCACCTTATTAGGCCTAAAAATATTACACACATGAATCCCAAAAAACCATATTACATTGAAAATACTAGAAAATACCTCCTGAAAATCACATGTTATAGGACCCCATCAAGTGGATCTATATAAATTTATCAATCCTATAGTGATTTTTTCATTAGTGTGGGTGAGAAAATCATTGTTGAAAATCTATATTATTGGGTTGAATGAAAAGTTTTGTGTTCAGAGTATATTTTGTGATTGGGAACATAAAAGAAGTGAAAATGTATTAATTGATCTGAATTGAGAAATATTATTTTTTTTTGAGGCCTGATATTTTTTTTCTTTGTGATTAATGGGTTAGAGTCATTAGTAAGTTTTTTGGAATTGACTTGATTGGATTTTGATGCTCACTTTTCATGGATTCCAAGGGCTATGTTTAGAGGATTTTATAGAGATTATTTTTACACTATTTTTATGTATATTTCTAGGATTAGAACCCATAAAATATTAATTTTTTATCAAAATAGAATTTTTTGGGATTTTAGGGCTTTTTGGGAATAAATTTTAAAGTTTCACAGTTCTTGAATTGTACATGTTTTAAATCACTTATGTAATGTAGACATTTTTTCCTATTGATAAAAATAGAATGAATGTTTTTTTAGGATTCCTATTTTCTTGGGATAAATATTTTTAAATAGGGATTACTCATGATTCGATCATCTGGAGGGCCAAATATATCATGCATCATGGAATATTTTTCTGGACGACAAAATGAACACCACCTTATTAATTGAAGCAAAAATCCGGATGCAGGTGTCAAAATGAGATTATTACACCAAGATATTAAATAAGTCTCAATTTATCATGTCCATGTTGAATATAAAGGGTAATTTCAATCATTAAGATAGTACATGAATGAGTCCAATAGATGGATGATAAAAATGCCCCTCAAGTAAGAAATGTTATCTAGATTAACTAGATCATATTACATTCTTTACATGTATTTTTTTTGGAAATTTGGATGTTCGATATAAGATTTAATTTAAAAAAAATTTATAAGAGTCTTGTGATAGATTTGGCCACGATGCGGGAGAAAAGGATCCGGATTTGGGGACACAAATTTTGGATAGAATATTTCCAAGACCTACTTCTCTTGAAATTTCTAACAACTCTTCATTAAAAGGTGTTGTATAGAGAGAGAAATGAAACAGTTGAGATAGATATTATGATGCAGAAGATGTGAATTATTTCAATAATAGAGAATTTTTAGGTTGATCAAGTGATGTGAGGCTAATCACTGTGTGGTTGTGGAGGAGAATAACTGATGAACACTCTCTTCTGAGTTGCAATCTTCTTGTGTAAACACCTATAAACTTCAATTGACAACATATTTTTGAATGAAAGATGTTGTTTTATATCATTAATACATTTTCAACTAGTTATTTATGGTTTTCCAATCCATGAAGTAAAATAATATATTTCACTATTTAAATTCCTTTTGTGAGGTCTTGTCGATGAATATTGGGATTTAAATTGGGTTTTATTGAATGGAGGTATTTATCTAATTAAATCACTTATATTTGAGTGGAAACAATATATGGATAAATTTATATGATATTATTTAAATATAGTGTTTTTATCATGGGGTGGGAGTTTATAAATTTAACTAGGATATAATTTTAAACAATTTTGATGGGAGTGTTTGAGTGGTTAATGCTTATACAGAACTACAGTTTTGATTCTGATTTGAAATCCATTTTATTTCATGGAAATTTTAAATCTTATTCTATAATTTTCTTTCATTTTAGATTATCTTCAAATTGTGTATTATAAATTGTAATCAAATTCCCAAATTTTTCTTCTTCCAAAAACAACAAAAAAAAGTGATAGTTTTGAAACTCAAATTCCATCCTCTTAGAGAGAACATCTAGTGAATTCTATTTTGCATTTCTCTAGGGGATAATTTATTGATTGATGATTTTAAAAAAACATCACATTATAAAACATTTTAACTTGATTATGTAAAATATATGTTTGTTAACATAACCCTATGGTATATTATTTGAATAATTATAAATGATCATCCTATTATTTTGTTATAAAAAAAATATTATATGGTATTTCCATGAAATATATCCAGATATAGATACAACATGTGGATGTGGATATATAATAGTTTTAAGTTGGATATATAATATAAAAAGGATTCATTAGGAATTAATTTTATCACCACCTAGTATATAAAAAAAGGGTTTACTATGCACCTAATTTGATACTCATGGCATGTATTCTAAGTATAATTGGCATTTTCGTTATAAAAATATGAATGATTTTAAAATAATGATTCCCCCCAAATATTTAATCTTCATGATTTTGACATTTAAATTGCATAAAATTTATATTTATGTTTAGTATAATACTAGATTCAGAGTTCTATATTATGGTATAATTTTAATAATATAACTATCTAGTGTATTATATTTAATTTTTTAGAAATGTAATATAGAATAAAGAAGGGTATCAATAATCAGGTCCAATGTTGATATTTCCTGATGGAGTGATCCAATACTAATGTTATTGAAACTAAGAAGATCGTGGTTGTATTGAGGACGATTAATTAAGTTATGACAAAAATAATTCCCTAATGTAGAAACTAATTATTCACCAACATTATTTCCTTATATTTTATAGATTTATTTCAAAGATGTGCCCATCATTTTGTGGGACTACTAAACTCATGGTAGCTAAAATTTGGATTATGTGTCACGAAAGGATATCTCTGTCCTTGGGATGAAATGATGTAGAAAAAAATATATTGGAAATATACTGTCTCATGGATGATGCTAATCAAAAGTGGTAATTAATCTATAAAACTATGGAGGATGATGAAATAGAACAGATGGAATGTGGTGAATTTCAGGAGACATTATTTATCAAATATATCCCATAAGAGAAATGAACTAAAATTAACAGAATGTTCCTCTGAATAAATAAAAAATGATTAATAATGTGATATATATTATGCTGAAACCATTATAAGTAATTTTAGGAATATTATGAATTAAATATGGATTACATAATGCTAGAATGATTATTTTTTTAGGTACTTATGAAATATCCTTAAAGCGAACTGATTTTTCCAAAACAAATGTTTACATATTTTTATGTTCCATAAAATTAGTGATGGAATTATATAGGTCAAATATAAATTCAATGGGAATCAATAGAAGAATACATCATATGGAAGCTAAGAAATAGATTACGTGTAAAATAATTTGAATGTGATGATTTTTTTTATTATATGCATTTTTTTATTGAAGCATCCAAGAACATTTTTAATGGCTATTTTATTTTATTATATGTTTGGCATAAAGTGTCACTTAACTCATTATAATAAAAGAATAATGAAAAAATTATTTTCATTTTCCTAAACTATAACAAAATTGTCCTTTATTCAAACCAATGTCCCTAGAATTATGGTAACATAACACAAAAGAGGTTGAGGGATGAAGGTCAATCACTACAGTAGAGATGGATGTGCCTAATGATGTAGTGGAATTTAGTTCAATAATAGAATAAAAATTTTCCATTTATTTATTTAATTTAGAATATTTTCTCTCTCTTATATCTTCTATAATTTAAAAAAATCATATAAGTCCTTTTAAGCAAAGTAACCGAGTTGTTTTTCAAAACCCCCTTTGGATGTATCACTATAATAATGTGTGTATGAAAATTTATATTATGACTCAAAAAGTTCCTTATTTACAAACTTTATCATAATAATTATTCTTTATTTTGATATAATCCTTGGTATGAACCATATATCTTAATATAATACAACAAAATTTATTTCATCAATATGGATATTGGGATTCATGAAAAAGATATGGAATTCCTTTTATTTAGAGTGTAGAATACATCATCTTAGTATTTTTACAACCCATCAATATTAGAAATTATGAAGGATATTCTTAGGGAAAAAGTGAAAAAACATGAGTGGATGTCAATAGTAATATTCAGATAGTGTATATAACTATTGTACAGGAATACAATTATATATTTCATGAGATATTACCTAGTGAAACACTATATTAAGAAGTTGATTCCCACATTGATGTAATCCAAAATTCAATAACAATAACAAAGAATCTATATAGAATGTACAATGTGGAATTAATGGTGTTTATGAAACAACTAGAGGATATATGTGATAAGGCATTTATTCCTGATAGTGTTTCACCATTGGGATCCACTATTTTCATTCATATGAGGAAAGATGGATCAATTTTTTTCTGAATTGATTATAGAGAAATAAATGTTAATACCAAATTGATCATGTATCCTTTTCCTTGTATTGATGATTTATTTTATCAACTTAATAGAGGTAAATATTTTTCAATTAGTGGCCTTCATTTAGGATATCAACAATTTCATTTAAATAGGGAAGATATTTTGAAGTTAAAAATTCAAATTATGTATGGCCATTATATGTTCAGATTACTAAAATTTGGTTTGACTAATGAACTATCAAATTTTAGGGATCAAATTAAAAGTGTAGTCAAGGAATATGATTATGATATAACTGTTTTATCAATTGATGACATCTTCCTCTATTCTAAAGTACCTTAAATCCAAGGTAATAATATGAGTATGATTCTTGACAAACATTGAAGAAAATAGTTAATGGGAAATTTATTTAGTAAGATATATATATTCATGATGTTTCATTTCATTGGAATATTTTCTATATTTATAGAGTTTAAATTAATCTTAAGATGTTAATGAGAGAAAGTTAATGGACTAAAGAAATGAATAAAAACAATAATTTTAGTTTCATTTGATTATATGTTACAATCTAGGAATCACTCATTATTTTTTCCAATTTTCTAACCTTTTAACCAAGCATAATTTATAAGGTATAAGTTTACTTTCAAAAAGAAATGTGAATACTGTTTTGATGAATTTAAAATGGTATTGATAAATTCTTTTATTTTGAATATACAATCAGGAAATGATAGGACTCTGATATATAGTGAGGTATCAAAAAAATGATAGTTTTGATTTTTTATGAAAAATGAAATTGTTATTCCATATGAATAAATGATGTTAAAGACCCATAAAAAACCTATTTAACCCAATAACTTGATTTATAATATGTAATAAAAATCATTGAATTTAAGTTTACATTCTCATTAAGAGGATGAATGTGAGATTTGCAGAAACAATAAAAGATTAAAATACATATTTTCATAGAAATAACTCATAATAAAGAAATGAATATGGATTGACATACACTATGATTTTGATTTCTTAATAAACATCTACCTATGGAATGAAAATAAGGAATTGATTTAACTGAATTAAAATGATCTTGAAGCTCTGTCCCAAAATGTGGATTTTGAGGGATCCTATATTCATGGATTTAGTAAATATGGTCACATTAATTCTTAGGTAAAGGTATAAACCATTCATTTTTCAAATGAAAGTGAAACCATCATTATGGTAAACGATAAAAAGTTATCACTCTTGTGATGATAATTCATAGAAGAAAATAAAATCAATGAATGATGAGATATTATATGTCTTAATATGTGAAGATAAAATTCAAAAATATTGAAAGACACTATGAATTATAACTATACCTGAGCTAAAAAGGATGTTTTTAATGGTGGTGGTATATTAATTATCTTTATACACCCTCATAGCACCCATATTTACTTAATTTTTAGGGAACATTTTATGTGGGATAACCTGAAATGTGATATAATAGATTATTTATGAAGTTTATTAGTTTATCGAAAATAGAAGATTAAGATACATTACCATAGAGAATGCATGAAACCAATTCACATTACTATAGGAAAATGAGATGAAATTAATAACGAAAATTCAATAGGACTACCAAACACCCATAAAAGGATTGATGAAATTTGGATTATTGTTGAACTTATAACCAAATCATAATAATTGTCAGATATGATAGAATATTTTCCCAATGATTACGTCACAGTAATTAGTATTAATGAAGTTATAAGAAATATTGGAGAACCACATTAAATTGTGTCTAATCGTGATCCATGATTTACATTGAAATTATGGAAGATTAATCAGTGGTCTCTTAATAATGAGATTCTTTTGTCAACCACCTGCCATCATCAAAATGATGGACATTCCAAAAGAAAAATTCATACATTGGAATATCTAATAATCTCCGGATAACATGATATTCATGGTATGTGGAATTGTTTTTTATATTTAGCATTGTTTTACTATAATATTTGTATCCAATCATGTATTAAAATAATGTCATATGAAGAATAATAATTCAAGAGATATCATATTTGATTTACATTGGATGATGTTATTCAAATGAGACATGTAGAATGAAAAATGTTTTAGGTGATAATGATAATGATAGAGATTATTCAAGACCATGTTCAAGAATTTCATTTTATGAAAAAAGTGGTTTGATAAATATAAAAGGCAGGATTTAGGATTTCATGAATTAGATAACATTTTCCTAAAAGTATATGCATGGAAGGGACCTATATAGTTAATTAAGAAAAGAAATCTAGTCCCCTTTTACACCCCCTTTCAAATTATTGCAATAATTTTCATCATAGATTGTAATTTAGAAATTGTTCCATGAATTCTAAAGTTATATGATCGGTTCTATAAATTGTTATTTTAGAAGTATATGTTATATCATAGTCATGTGCTAATGTCTGATGAAATATAATTGGACCATAATAGACTATATTATAAAGATCTCATAAATATTCATTATACTATAGATATAATGAATTCAAGAATATAAAGAATTTTTTTAAATGTACTTCGGAGAAGACAAAAAATTGTGGATGCAACATGGGAATAAGGGGATTTAATGATAAATAACCTCCATTATTTTTTTAGATGGTAATAACCATGAAAATTTATGGGATGGTGTTTTTTAGGGGTGTATAAGATAAAATTCAAACCATAATTATAGTAGGTGGATGTTCTATTTTAAAAAATCTATAATTCAATTTAAATTGAAATATTTCATGACACAACACTACTATTTTATAGGATGAATATTGATTTTGATCATACATGGGAAACTATAACTAGAATGAATTTTTGAGAATTTTTCTATGAAAAAGGTTTTTAGGCCATATAATGATCTTAGTTTTTAAAAATTCCCCCTTCTATTTATAGTAATTTTTAAAAATATTTTTAATTAAAATTTTATTAATAATTAATTTAAAAATGTAAATATTATATAATAAGGAAGGAAAATTGGTATTTTCTTCAAAAAACTATTTTTGTTTAAACACACTAAATGTCTATAGATTTAAAAAAAATATTTAATGAATAAGAATATAATTTTGAATAATAGAATATATACTATATAAAATAATTTTAATCCATATAATGATTATTACATGTCAGATGTTCAATATAATATAATTTTATACTTGGAAAAGGAATTTTTTGAAAAACAATTTTTTCTACAAAATTTAAGAGTTTTATTTGAAATAAAATTCATCCACTTATGTGAATGTTATTTAATAAAATTCCATCTAAACATTGAATTAGAGTAATTTATAATCGGTAATAGGGAAAACACAATTTGTGGTCACAATTATCAGAATAAATTGAAAAAGATAATTATCATGGTTAAGGATAAAATGGGAGTTCTCAATTTAGATTCTCTTGTGTTAATGTTAATTCCCCAAAAAGATAGAATTTTTATTCAAAAAATTGTATTGCATTTGTATAATAATTTGGTTGAAATTATATAATAAGTCCCAATTTATTTTAGGGTTAATGAATTAATTACATAGGTTAATAAACTACTTATCTTGGTGAAATATAAAATGTTAAAAGTAAGTAAACATAGTGGATAAGGTAATAAAATGTTAAAAATGTGTTTCCTTTTAGGTGGTGGAGGTGTGGCTCAACCTCACTTTCCATATACTCAATTATTTATCATTTTAAGAGGAACATGAGGAGGTGGGAGAGTGACTTATCCTCATTGTATAGTTTTCAGTATTTAAAAATATTTCTCTCCTCAATTATAAGAAGGATATTCTCACCAACCTATAATTGATATAGATTTTTGAAAATATTTTTACATGATTTTAAGCATAATTCGCCATAAAATACAATGAAATAATTCTAAAGTCTAGATTCTTTGGAAGATTATGTATATGATTAGAGAGAATGATACCAATATAAAAACTACATTCATTTAATATCCATAAAGATATACTAACATCCTTTTAGATCTTACATCTTCATAACATTACCTTGGGAATAAATTATCAAAAATGGATGAGCTAAAAATCCTAGTAAGATAATAAACTTATAAGTAAAGAAAAATACATGGGTTAGAATGTGTAAAATGATGACATGAAAAGAATTCAATAATGAATAAAAATAATAAATAATAAAATGTTAACATGGGATCATGTAATCATGGAATCATAATAATGATGAAATAATATAAAACATTACATAAAGATTAATTGGGGCTACCAACCCTAACCATTTCAAATGGTGGAAAATGTCTCATAATGAAATCTGGTTAACACACTATCCTAACCTAAAATATCATGAGACTAAACATTACCCAACTAATGGATGAACTATATGTATTCACCCATCATAAAATGTTCATGAATATATGTGCCACATAAATAATTAAATATAAACAATACACATAAGGCTTCCCATGTAACTAAATGGGTATCGTAATCATATCATAAGGCATAACCAAATGTTATATCAAAATTGTGTATAAAACGGAATGGGTTTAAATCATACATATAAATTAATAATAGATAAATATAAACACATCCTGATATATGATGTCAATCTAAAGTGAAAAAATGCAAAAAAAAATTATGATACATTAGAAATTAATTATTTTAGTGCGGTTTAAGGAAATTATTATAGGGAATTTAAAGAGAAAAAGGAATAATTGTTTATAAAAAACCCAAAATTAACAAAGATATTTTTTGATGATAAAATTATTGAATATATTTAAAAAATGTTTTCTTAAAATAGATTATGGAAGGTACTTTAAAATTGGTAAGAAATTGTGAAGTTCCCTTTATTGAGGAATGTTTATCAGAAGGAATTGAGATGGGAACCTTATAAAGACAAGTATTTCCCATCCAAAAAATATTAATTGAGATATTAAAATATTATTGTAAAATAAACATATAATTTATGAGGATTAGATTTTATTAATTAATAATTAAATTGTTGAAAATATAAAAAATCGTAACCTGAATGAATAATTGATGTTCGGAGGGAATCAATTATATTATGTATGAAATTGTTATGAAATTTTCCTTAATTTCCTTGATAATTATATTATATTTTTTACTTAATTAATATAAAAAATATTACATATTTCTTTGATTATGATATATTTATTATGTTCATTTAGTTCATTTAGTTCATTTAGTTCATTTAGTTCATTTTATGTGAGTTATAAGAGTCAATTTGTAATTTAGGAAGTGTTCTTTTCGTGATTTTATGATTTGTTCCATTGAGTTTAATTATTGGAGTTCTTGTCAAAAGGAAGAAAAAAACCAAAAGTGTAGTTATATGTTATTTATGTTGCTAACTATTTTTAAATGCTTCTACATGTGATTTTTCTTACATAAATGATAGTGATTCATTAGATAAAATGGTAATGATGAATGTTAGTTTATTTTGGTGACATTTCTATCATCACAGACTAGTTTTGTATTATTTCTTAATATTATGCTTATATAATAGTTACAGAACATTAAATAATACTTAATAAATATAGTATAATATATTTTAACTGTTAATATTGATTTATTAATAGCCTTGAATGTTGTAATGGAATGTTAAAATGCATCATCCCTGATGGCGGTAAATCAACACATAACGGACGATGTTTTCATTTCTAAAATAAAAGGATAAATAAAGAGTTTTGATGAATAATTATTCCATTAACTCAAACAGTTTAAGATATATAAAACATATTTTCGTTATAATTCTACATCGGAATAGGGAGGTTAGTAGAGGATAATAAAATAAAATTAATTGAAAAGAAATTAAAAGAAAATAAAAGTGGATTTTACCTCATGAACATATTCTCCTTGAGAGCCTCCATAGGGAAATTGGTTTGGTATTTTTTGAGAACAAAGGATCTCGACTAGGGTTTTAGAGACATGTTAAGAGGATTGTGTAGAATTTAGAGATGCATCATTGATTTGGCGGTGTCAGGATAAGAGGCGGTGAACACTGGTATTCACCAAAAAGTAAACTATTTTATAAAAATATCAAAAACTCACCCAATAAAATTTTTATGTTTAGAATTAAAAAAGTTATTCCATTTTAGATATATAATTATCTAAATATGTTAATTTTAATTTTTAATTAAACTGATCATTTATTCGAGGAGTGCTGATTTTAATATTAAAACTGATTTTATGACACATTGTAATATTATTTAAAGTCCCACAAAATTAACTTATAATAATAAAAATATATATTTATTTATTTAATAATCTCTGTTATAAAAATTAATATTATTTTAAATCATTATATTAATTATAACATTTTATATAAACAAATATGTTACACAAAAATACTAATACATAATTTATCAATTTTAAAAAAGTTATTTAACTATTATGTCATATAATTATAATATATTCTCATTCATAAGGATCCTAAATTTTATTTATAAATTCCTATTTTATGTAGCTATTTTATTGGATATAATACTATTTTTAATGGTAACATTACTATTCCAATAGCCAAGTTACTATTCCATTGGAATAGTTTCCCTAATTTCTAAAAATGTCACTTATTTAATTTATTCTTCATTTATAATGTTTTAATTTTATTATCTATGTGATTTTATGTGATTTACACTAAATTACATAATTATAAGAAAGTGACTTTCATTGATAAAATTTTGGGCCATTAAATTCTTCCTACCTTTTAAAATTTCTCCCATGAAATTTGATTTTAACAATATATGGTGAAAATATTTGAGGGAACTTATCCATTATCGTTTGTCTAGTTCCCATGATTACATTCTTACTTATGTTTCCTCTATTTTAATTTGACTAGGTGAGTTTTCTAGTTGTGTTAACCATTATCTCTATAGTCCAAGATCTTCATTAACTAATCTTTATAGGGGAGATAGTTCTACAATTGGGAAAACTTTATATTCAGTACCTATGAGGGAAATTGTATGTAATTTCAGAATAGGGATATGTGGAATATATCATGTAATTTAGATATAGTTGTTTGAAGTTCCAGTTAATAATATAAAACTCTTACATGAACGAGAATCTCAAGGGTGTTGATGCACTTAGGGCCCAACAGTACATTCATTAAAAATATGAGGATACTATTCCATGGAGATATGAAATGGAATAAAATGTCTCAAACCATACACTCTAGTTACCATAGATGATTTTATACATAAAGCTTCTGTGAATTTAGGTATCCCATATATAAAGAATAATAGTTTTCACCTTTTCTACAATTTATTTTACCATTCTGGGTCCCAACAATGTCTATTCACCGACATAATCCCAGCATGTTGGTCTTCAATATAATTTCCCACAAGGGGATTCATATAGATCCATTTGGATACTGGAGTGGAAACTATTATTGTATGAGAACTTTACCAGAGAATTATGTTATTACCATAATATTTTGAAGTCTATATAACATTCTCTCAACATGACTTCCTATGTTTGAATTTTCCACTTAGACTGGTCACCATTTTGAGGAAGATAGGATATACTAAAGTTTCACCAAGTGTTTAAAAACTATTTTATTTTTTACAAAACATTGAGGTGAATATTGGATACCGATCCAATATAATCGATATTGGTATTCCAGGAATAATTAACAATTATATAGGGTATATCTGTTCAATTTTATCTAGTGAGATGTCATCAAAAATTTATAAAATGTGAGATATCGTTGTATGAAGATCCAAAAAAACAAATATAGCATTGTTTCCTCTAGATGTCTTTAGATATTTGATAAAAATGTACATGGTTATGTTTTCCAACTTCCATATTGTTATGGGTGGGGTTTTCATCATCCGATTAGTCTTTGGAATTTGATCTTCACTTTTTGATCTACTAGACAATTATTTATTTTTAGCGATCTCTTTCTTCATATTTTCTCACAAATAGTTCCCTCAGAGATCTCAAAACAGCATTTTCCTCCCTAGATGAATTGAGAATGTTGAAAAGCTTAATCATTATTAATATAATTATTTATCTAGGGATTATATGGTACACATTGTCGTTCCCTAGATATTATAACACAAACTTCATCAATTTTGAAATCTGAGGGTTTACCATTTCAGATAGCTTCTTTGTTTTTATGAATTTCCACATCATGATTCTTTTCACCCTTTATTTTATGTATAATTGATGGGTGAGACATAATTTGATAATGGATTTATGGTTTTACTTTTTTTTAATTATTCCATTTTCTATCCTTTTCAAATATATAAATATTATATCCTTCATAATTATTGTCATTGATAATGTTTATGGATTCTTTATACATATGACATCTTCCACTTTTTTGGATTACCAAGATGGTAGAGGGTTGAGCAGTAAAAATATTTAATGACCTCTAACTATATTTTCACGCACATGTTATTTTCCATATCTGAGAATATATATATTTTAGGCTCTTATGAATAGTATATATTTCACAATTCCCCAAATGTAGATAATGCCACCATATTTTTTGTGTGAATTTCATAGCCAAAACTCTATTACATCCATAGGATAGTTTTTCTTTATAATTTTTCACATCCATGAGGTGTAGGATATAAAATGATCATTTTTAATAACTATACAAAATAATACCTTCTTTTAATAATAGCTTTATAACAAAAAGTGTTCCCCACTTGTTGGAAGTGTGAGTACAGATGCAATGGTAAGCCTCTTTTTTCAACACTTTTCAGAAGTATTTACATTCTCTAGTATACTAAATGTTATATCCCTTCTAATTCATCTTTGTTAGTGGGTTTGAAAATCATGATAATTTATTCAATAATTGTTGATAATACCAAAATAGGCCAATGAATCTATGTATATCATTTACATATGTTGGTTCCAGACACACATTAATTTCCATTTTCATAGAAGGGACCACATATATTCCTTTAATGGTGATAACATTCCCCATGAATTATACTTCTTTCATCAAAAGTCACATTTACTGTACATTTCATTGGTTCTTTTCCCTTGATTTTTTTTTCATAGTATTCACATTATCCTCTTGCCCTGACTAGCTTTTAGAGTATATCACAATTTTATTGATAAACACAACCAATTTTTTGTCATTTTATCTAAACACTCTATTAATTAAGTCCATTAAAATTTTTAGGGAATTTTTTAGTTCTAAGGGAATAATTATAAAGACATTGCTTCCAAAACTCATACAAAAGGCATTATTCGGAATATATTCCTTCCTCTCCATTAATTGGAGATCTCCCGACCGAAGTCTCAGCTTTGGGAAATACATGGGCCCGTGTAGATGATAAATAAATTTATTTTTCATTATATAGGGATAATTTTTCATTGTGAATATTTTTATCTCACAATAATCAATTTATTGGTGCATCAAACAATCCTTATTGTTGACGAAGAGGATTGTCACACCCCATTGTGAAGAACTCAATCATAAAAAACCCATTTTCAGATTTTTTATTAATTGTTTTTTAGTTCCTCTAAATAAACGGGGGATATTAAATAAATTATTTTTGATATAGGAATAGTTCTAGGAATAAGGTAAATTTAGAACTCAACCTCTCACTCATGAGGAAGATTGTGTAATCCTTTAGGGAACACATCAATGTTGTCCCTCACAATGGGCATTGCCTTGAGCATGATTCTCTCTTTTTTATAAATCATTTCTTCTAGATATTCTTTATTATGAAAAAATAATATGCAAACATGATATGATGATTTTGATGGAGATTCAATCTCATTCATAGAATTGTACAAAATCAAAGGGTGAATTAGTATGTGAAGGGTGATCTCTATTTTTTGATAGTTAATGTAGTAATTATATAATGGAAACCAATATATGCACAATTTTGCGTCAAAATACATGAAAGGATGTAAGAAAAAAAATTGGTCGATCAGTCCACATGAATTAATTAGGGAGGAGTTATATACTTTGGATGCATTAATTTCCCAATTTAATGTTATGACATATAACTAAACCTCTATATTTTGAGGTGCTGTTTAAATTTTTCTACCAAACATATAATATATGAAATAATTCATATATCTAGAATCAAATAGTGTGTTCAATATTATTGAATGAATAACCATCATACCTTTATCAAAATCATTGTAAGCTTCCACCTCGGTAATAGAGATACAATATTATGTTCCTTGTTTCCTTGTAATTTGATGTTGGTTGCCTCATACAACACTGGGAATAGGGAACTGCTTTTTGAAGTTCCCATGTTCCCGGACGTTGAAACGCTCTGCTACATACTGAGTATTTATCTGAACCTTCATATATTCTCATAAATTAGTAAGATTATTCACATACCTTTGGAAATTATTATCCAGATTCCCATATACACAACATTTTATGTATCTCCAGATTCCCCTTGTGTAGTTTCAAGGATTATTCTCCCCACACTTTGAACATGTGGGATGTTAGATTGTATTTTTATCATGGGAATTATCTACAGATCCTCTCGAAATAAACTCTATTTTTTACATTAAATCTCTAGAACCCTGAGACAACTAATAGTCATCATTATCCATTTCATCTATAAGGAACAATGTTAAATCTCCTTATAGCATTCAGAGTGTCAGTTAACCAAGGCTTCCTTTAGAGTTTACATTGAACCAATAGAGAATATATCCACTTAAATTTTTATTTTCATGAAAAATACAAGGGTCTTTCATGGTAGAATTGTAATATTTTGTTCATACATATTGATATATTTATCTTCCCTTGGCTTCTATGTGTGTAACTCCCTTTCCATCATAACATGGAGAGTTTGAGAAAAATATTTATTGAAAAATATTTTCTTGAAATCATCATATTCCATTGAATCATGTTCCACATTATATTTTTTTCATCATTGATCACCACTAATCGGCTTCCCCATTAAAATGATAGACTAGTAGTAGGAAATTATCTTCTTCTGAGTAATAATGAGAAAAGAATATCTTCTCAGTGGGGTAAATCCACTGTTCATATATTATGGGATTAAAATATCCACTAAAGATGGGAGGCCAAGGTTTCTTAAAGGTTTAAACCAAAACATTTTATTTCATAGCGGATGATAGAGTTACACATTATTCATGTTATTATTCATAACATGATCTGGTAAATAAAGTACTATCATGATGTTTTGATAGTCTGTCCCTTTCATATTTTCCATTTCATTAGGGAAATCATCAGATGGGCTGTCATATTTATTTTTGAAATAGGTTATCCAATTTCTATCCATTAGCTATGAAAAATAAATCCCAATTATTAGTGGCTAAATAACTATCTACTAATAATATAGAAAATAAGATTTTATCATATAAGGATAAACATTTAAATGGAAGGTATATCATAACATGGGATTCCATATGTTTTAATATAGGCTATCAATGGTGAAATTGTTTTTCATTGGATTCTTACTAATGTTTTCTAATACCAATAACCAAAAATAAGTACGTTGTGATCTGAAATCTAGTACAATATCCCTACCTTATTACACATATTTGTACTTAATTTTAATCATACATAACAATTAAATAACCACTAAGGATCATAAATTTTAGCTCCTTTTTATGATTATGTACATGATTAGAAAGTATGAAACCGAAATAAAAAAATATTTTATTTAATCTCCATAAAGATATACTGATATATTTTTAGATATTATATCTGTAATGTAATAAATCGGGGATTACAAGACCGAAAAGAAATGATCTAAACATCCAATTAAGGGAATAAAAAAATAGAATTAAAGCATAAAACATGTTTTTGAATTTGTTTCATGATGACCTAAAAAGGAATATAACATGAATAATCATAATGGATCCTAAAATTTATAAAATGTGATATTGTAATCATGGAATAATATGAATTTTTCATCAATATACAATATGACATGATCATATTTCAAGGATAACATCCAAGTCCATTGCACGTGGGGTATAAAGTACCAAAAAGGAATCATGTTTACTCCATATTCATACACGGAATCTCATGGGACTAAACATTACACTGTGCATTAGAGCACTATCTTGTCACACCCATAATTAAAGGTTTAACCATATGTTTTCCACATAAACCATCAATTATAACAAATACACATAAGGGTTTCCTATGGAATGAAATGGGTATCATAACAATGTGATAAGACATAATAAAAGCATGTACAATAATTTTAGACAAGAAAGAATGGTTTTAAATCATACATGGGAATTAATATGGTATAAATAGTCATATATCATGATATGTGATGTTAAAATGAATTGAAAATATTTAAAAATAGCGTTTAATAAATATTATTATTGAAACATTTTATTATGGTTTATAGAAAATATTAATGAGCATTTAAAGAGAAAATATGAATAATTGTTAATAATAAAATAAGAAATGTACCATAATAGTATTTTAATGAAAAAATGATAAATTTTAGTTAAATAATGTGTTATTAAAATGTATTATTGATGGTACATGAAAATGGATTAGAAATAGGGAAGTTACTTTTAATCGGGCTTGTTTATCGAGGGGAATTGAGAAATGAACGTTATATAAACATGTAATTTCTTATCAATGAAAGAAGAATTGATCTAGGAAACTATTATGACAAAATTTAAAAAAATATAAGAGTAGTAAAAATTAAAAATTAAAAATTATATTATTCTAATGAGATAGAATAAATTATTTAACAGAAAATGGGAGTTTGGAGGGATTCCCTTACCTTATATCTGAAAATGATATGAAAATGCACTTAATTTCCTTGATAATAAAATTATATACATTAATTAAATAATAAAGGACAACTTATACATGTATATTATTTATTATAATTTTATTATGTTCATTTATGTTGTTTTTCATGAGTTGTAATATTCAATTTTTTCATTATGGGAGTGTATGTTTTATTATTTTATTATTAGTTCAGTTGAGTTTAATTAATAGAGTTCTTGTGAAATGGGTAAAATAACCAAAAAGTGAAATTATATGATATTAATGATCTTATAGAATTTTATATGGTTCTCTAAATATTTTTTACAGAAATACAAAATATTCATTAGATACAATGTTAACAATAAATTCTACTTTATTTGGGTGGATTTTTGATCATCGTGAACTAGTTTTGTTCAATTATTTAATACTATGTATAAATTCTGATTCAAAATAAATTAAATAATAAATAATAAATATATTAAAAAAAATTTAACCATAAAAATTGTTTTATTACCATCCATGAAGATTTATTAAAAATAGCAACACATCATCCATGATGGCGGTAATTCAACACATCACGAAAGATCATTTCATTTTTAAAATAAAAGGAAGATTGAAGAGGTTTTATTATGAATTATTACATTAAAATTATAAAATTAAATTATAAATTTTTTTATAGATTTAACAATACAATATGGTATAGGGTAGTTATGATAGCATAAGAAAACTAAATAAATTGAAAAGAAATTAAAAGAAAATGAAAGAGGATTTTACCTCTTGAAATTCTTCTCTTTGATTGCCTCCATAAAGTGAATTAGTTTAGTATTTTGTTGAGAACAAAGGATCTTGGATGTGGGGGGGAGATTAATGGTAATATTAATGGTTATAATTCATAAAATATTAAAGTATTTGTAGGTATGAAGAGAAGAGGTGGTGATGGGTGGTATTTATAGTGGGAGGAGAGGATTATTTTTTATTATTTAATTGAATTGTTTATTAGTTTGGATCAATTTTATCAAAACTGCTGATTCATGTAAAATTTTATAATAACTAGTGCATTTAATTTTTAACAATTGAGTTATTACCTCATCCATAAATCATACATGAAACAACTATTCGTGTACTTTTTAATTAAGATAAATTATTATATTTCACTATTCACAAAAATTCCACTATTTTAGAAAATCACAAAAATTAAACCAAAAAAATTATCAATGTGTAGAATTAGAAAATGGACTCCATTTTATGAAAATAAATATATTTGTATGATAAAAGTAATATTTAATTAAAACCATCATTTATTTGAAACATATTGTATTATTATTATAACAAATTTTATGACACATTGAAAAATTAATTATAGTGCATAAAATTATATAATACTGATAAGACAAAAGTATATTAATTCATGAATTGATTTTATGAAAATTAATTTTATTTTAAATCATAATATTAATTATAAACATATAAATAAAAAATTGCGTTTCATAAAAATACCACTACTTAATTTATCAAATTCAGAACCACTAATTACGTATTTTTCTATATAAATGTAATATATTTTCATTCATAAGATACATAAATTTTATTTACACAATCATATGTGAGGTTTCTATTCTATTGTACATGTTACTATTCTTAATTGTCACATTAATATTATAATGGTCATATAAGGATTTCATTGGTTTAGGTTCCCTAATTTCTATAAATACCTCTTATTTCAATTATTATTCATTTATAATGTTTTATTATGTTATATATGTGATTTTATTTGATTTATACTATATGAAATAATTATAATAATGGAATTTCCATTGAAAAAATTTTAATTCTTTAGACCACCCTTACTTCATCACATTAATCAAGAAATATGACACGATAAAACCTATAAAAATATATAAAAACGCCCCATATACACATTATATAGGTGATTTTATTACAAAATTAACATCCCTAGGGTATTTAAGAGGATATCCAATGGTGGCCTATCTATGTTAACGTAATCATTTTAACAATGAACATTTGTTTTCATTCTACATTTATCACCTTCAAAAATGTATTGACAAATAAATACAATAAAACCACTATCTCCCATATAAATGTATTTTATTTTATTTATGTAAATATATTTATCCATATCCATCTCAATAATATTTGAAATAAATCCACCACTCATTTTTACATTGGAGTATGGTAACACGAATTGATATAATTTTATTTCAATCTCCGAATCACATGGATTTTCATAATAATGGAAATAATTAATATAAATAATACCTATTAAATTATATTGACTAATAAAAATTATTATACCATGAAATTCATTATACATTCCTCCATTAAGGTAATGACATCGTTGCTTTCACATATGTATAGCATTCTATCTCCATGAAGTGATGTGATTCATTTTCAATTGAAAAATTTGATGCATTTTTTTAAAAATGTATTTATGGAGTAAAAATTATATTTATAAGATTAATATAATTTTGGATATTATGGATATACATCCCCTCCACATGAATAAGATCATTTACGAAAAAATATGAAAATGAAAACAAGGTAATTAACACCTAAATTAAGAAAAATAAATAAATAATAATAATAAATGTGTGGAAAATATTATAATAGGATCGTCGATAATATTTTAAATTTTAATATGGTTCATTTATAAATTAATATCATTATTAAAACCATAATAGAATATTTTATATAATTTTCATCTAAAGGGATGAGTGACATAAGAGATTTCATCTTAATTTCAATCTCGTTAATAAATATTTGTTAATAAGAATGTATTTACATTTATGTGGACAACATACATCCCGCACAATGTATTGAATATTAATACCAATTTATTTAATATTTTTATTCATACTACTTATTTATATATTTTCATGGGTTTACAGTTTGAATGTTATGAAAGTCTTAAGAATATAATTTACAATCACACTTCCTTTAGAAATTTCTTTATTATTTTTCAATGCATATTATCATTTATCCATCAAAAGATGAGATGACTTTATTATCCTATAGGTATATTAGTCTGTTATATATTTTAATCTATATTATCTTCTCTTTGGTACATTATTCATTAAATTAAATTATTAAATGGAAAACCAATATTTTATCCCTTTGACATAGGATTATTTTTCATACATGTCCGTGTTTTCCAAAAAAAATTCTAGAAATTACAAATATTAATTTCAATTATTTATTAATGAAATTTTTTGATATCCCTGAATTTTTTAAAATTTATATAATGTAATTTTTCTACATTTTTCTATAGAGGTGTTTTTGAAAAAAAAAATAACAAGGAATATTTTAAATGTATATGATGATAATAGATTTCTACACCATTGTAACTGTTTTATAAAATTTAGCTTATTATACATATTTTAAAATCAGATTTCGAAGATAAATCTTTTATGAAACCTCATTTTAATATTTCCCTTCCACTCCATTTATTCTTTTAGAGGACATGAATATATTGAGACAACCTATATTCCGGAATAATTAATAGTTACATCACATTTCATGATTAATTTTTTCATTGTTAAATTTCTATTGAGACAATCACTTTCATGTTATCATTTTTCATTGGAAATTATATTTATCTTAAATATCAATAGTATTTTTATAATTCATCTTTTTTTTCTGAAACTATATACAATTTTTACATATTATGTTTACATTAAGTTTTATTTGATTGACTGGGGATATATTAATAAACCTCTCATGTATACTCAATAAGAATGTATACTGATAATTCATATTATTCATGAATTTATTTCATAATTAGATATATACGTAATTATTTTTAAATTTATTGATAGACGAGGCTTATAATTATATATCCCCTTGATGAATAGGGAGGTCTCATGAGACTAAGCAGTTCACCAAATAAAATTTTATTTCACCAATAGTTTTAAACCATCTAGTGAATGGTATTGATAGTATAAATATCCCGATGATTGGGAAAATAAAATCCAAAATTAATGAAATTTTCTTTGTTGAATATTCATTATTATTATCAATGATATTATTTCATTGATATTATTCATGGATTGTTTCTCAATATATTTATTAAAGGAAATGTGTTTTATAATATTTTCTTTAACATATTTATTATACCTTATAAAATCATGATAGTCATGTTATTAATAAAATAGTATGATTATTAAATTATTTACAATGACATATTGATTATTAATTGTAGATTCAGGATAGTTTACACTGTATATAACCCTTAGTAAACATTTAAGATAACTATTATTTTTTTCATTTCCCTTGGTTGTAACGAATAACTATTTTAATGAGTTCAATGATACAAAATGTTTTAAATTTTTCTGTTTAATATTTTATACCCATTGTAAAATGGGTATCATGAAGTTATCTGGCTCTCCATGACTAATAAAATGATCAAAAAATTTAGATATGACCCCTTATATCAATGCTAATATAATAAGGTAGATCCCTACTCTGGGTTACTAGTTTTAGGGTTGTCATAGGCGATAGTTGTGTACAAAGAGGATAATCTAGTAGAGGAAATCACTATTATCTTGTTCCACCACCACATCCCTAATATATCCCATGCCATAATTAGAGGGATGGCATGTAAGGACGTGGAAATATAAATGTAATTAAGGTTATAAGTATGAAATACCTGACATGATCTGAGCTATGATATGTGTCAATTTTATATTGACACCCTAACTCATAGACATCACCATGAACTATTCAATTATTACTCCCTAAAAAGATATCGATATTAGTATTCCAGTAGTTCTATTATCTTGATTGATGTAATGAGGTACTCCTTGTGGGTGTGATACTATGGTCACCCAGTAATGTTATGGTTTCAAAATTATTCATAGTGGTTAGTGGTTATCATGGGACATCATATGGACGTGATGAAGCCCTATGATATCAACATTGGTATTGAAAATATATCCTATCTATATAGACACATGATTATAATACATATATATTACATATTATTATATAAACATTCAATACATTACACAAAAATAGGAATGATGACCGTAACAGTTTACTGCCTTTGTAGACATGGTGAAAAATATTCTAATTTGGTGAATGATCTTTAGTTTCTAACCTAATTATTTTCCCCTTGTGTACTCTTTAGAAACATACCCTTCCGGAATCATTATTCAAAACCTAAGGAAAAGAAAAATAAGAAAGTGTGAGCACAAATTCATAGAAAGGGTAATCATGGGAGATATGTAAATCATAACATGAAATAATGATTTGAGACATGTTCATATAATTTGAAAACACATACCCAGCATATACAATATCATAATCCTGAGTCATGGGATAAATATTTTCATCCCATAAGACACAAAAATTATGAAAATCCTTGAACGTGATACAGGATAGCATAACATTGTTATAAGACATGGAATTGTGGAATATAATATTCATATAATATCTTATGTCAAGGCGATAACAACCAATGTAAGTTAATTAATCTTGGCATACCCACTTTTTTTACATTTTTTGGTCCAGGGATGACCGCTCATGTACCCTAAATCGGGCTTGGGAGAACCAACCATTTACCCTCGTTTTCGGGCATGGGAAAACCACCCATTTACCCTCTATGCATAGAGAGAATTTTTCATTACCCAATTAATTTGAGGGAGATATAGGTCCCACCTATCAAATAAAAAATATCATATATGTGTGACCTAAATTATTATAAAACATCCACATATCAAAAACTATGAAATTAAATGGGTTTTATAGAAATTTCTCCATATCATAACCTGTGAAAGAAAGATAGGTCTCAAAATTGTTTCATAATTTCATCATATAATCATATAAGAAATTTAAGTTGGTATCATAATAATAATGTATTGGTATAAACTAGGGAATATAAATGGGTTTCATGAACATATTTTTATAATGAAAAATTCAAAGAAATAATAATAGTTGTATCCTAGGTTTATATGTCTCATAAAGCATTTTTAACAGCAATAATTGCCATCTTATATAGAAAATAATATACAATGGTCATTAAAAAGATTCATTATGAAATATTCATTTTTAATTTGAAAAATATTTATTAAAACATTTTATAAATCATTTTTAAAATATATTTTTACGGAAGAAAATTGGGTTTCATTCACAAAGATGACGTTTCAAAAAAAACATTAATTTTGAATGTTTTTGACACATATAGAGTAAAATGAACTGGAAAACATGTATTCTAACATAATAAACTTATTATAAATAAATTCATTATTTTGATGAGATATAAATCATAATACTTAATTATATGAAGAGTAATTACAATCAATCTCAATAAACATTGAGATTATAACATAAAACTCTTACCACATTGGAAACATTGAATCATAAGCCTCCAAAAAGAATAACTGTAAAATAATCATAAAAAGTCATGAGTATTAGTATATTAATTATATAACATATGAATTTTCTAATATATAGATCTCATTGAAGTGGATATGTGTACAACATAACTTATATCTCAATGAAGGAAAACAGAGACAAAAATCACATATCAATTTTTAAATTTTGAACCATAAACCCCTTGAAAGAGAGATCAAAAAAATTAAACGTAAATACCCTTAAATTTACATCATAAAACAAATTCATGGGATGTATATACACCACCTAAAGAAATATGCACTGAATATGGAATGTGTATCATAGAAGTTAAAAGTGATAATCCAATGTCATACTAAATGTCTGGAAAAACATTATTAGCATTAAAAACTCACGTATAATAAATATAATTCTCTTATAAATATATTATAGAACCATATTCATATATATACAAATATATATATAATACAATATATGGTTTTTTTATAACCTTGTATTATTATTAAATTATTAATTCCATTGTAAAATAATGCATCTAAAAATAATTGCTTTGATTTTTGTGTATGTTTTGACTTGTTATTTATTATAATATTAGATAAATAATTGTTCCATAATATAGGTATATATTATTTCTTATTATATAAATATCTTATATATTAATTATGTAAATTTTTTGAGTAATATATAATATTTACCATCACAAAATGAAATGAACTATTCATATAGACGATAGGCCAAACATATGCATCAATGCTATTTCCATTTTCATGTTGGATTGAAATAAAGATATATAAATGATATTTTAATATTGTAGAATAATTTTTATGTCATATATATCAAATATTTTCATTAAACACAACCTTATTACCTTCTAATTAATGCATGAATGAATCACATTTCTTCGTAAGGCTGTACACCACAGTACACACGATCAGTGTTACAACATTACAAAAAAAATGGAATTACAATGGTTTGTGTAATTTAAAGATTTTAGAAGAAAATTAATATCAAAAAAATAAAATATATAAAATAAATCTATCATTAGGTTCATCATGATAGGTGGTAATTGAAAAATGGATGACATCAGTTCCTAAGGCAGTAGTACTCTGTAAAAATGAATGATGAATTCGTAACCCATTTGGTGGATGTGGAGATGGTTTTAAGTAATTACCATCAAATTAAAAAATATAATTATTTGGTAGATAATTATATTATTATATCAACATTTTTTTATAATTTTTTGAGGAGTAAATGGATGAAATAAAAAAATAACCATTTTGATGAATATTGCCTCTTCATTAGGTATCTATTGTTGTTTCTCAACAAAATCATTTCAAGGATAGATTAATGCCCCAAATAATGATTTTTAGCTGATATTATGGAAAATTATAATTCATCTGTGATTTTAATAGTCAAACCATAATGGAATTATTATTGAGGAAGATAGGTGAAGGGGTATCCTTTTATAAGTGAGGTGAGTGGAATATGTGTAGATTTTTAAAATGAATGAATTACACCCTTATTTATTCGGGTAAAAAGGAAAAAATGATTATTATAGATCCAATAATGTAAAATTTATAAATATTTCCATGAAACTAGTTGTGGAAATGTTTTGGTCATTTGTAACATTATATAATTAGTTTATCCCCTAGTAAATTCATTTTTTCTTTAACTGCGGAAAATATTTTTCACTTTATAACTATTGATGTTGTTAAAAAATTAATATTAACTTATTATTTAATAAAACTTACACTTAAAACAAATATATAATCTATTTATACAGATTTAATTCAATAAATTAGAATAATTAAATTTAAAATTAATCCCACAGACATCTCAAGAATATATGGTTTTAAAGTGAAAATGTTCGAAAGTGTAGAAATTATTTATATCAAAATTAATTATGAGATTGAGTAAAATGAAATAAATTTAATTAATTTTTTTAATGAACTAATTTTACATTTAATCGAATGTAAAACAATAAATTTCGTTGTAAATAATTTAAATAAAAATGATGTATTCAATTAAAATTCATTATATTTAACTATTCAACACAAAAAAGAATCCTTTTAGAATACTAACTAAAATTAACAATAAAATTTTGTTACAATAATATTTTTACATTGAATTTTATTTTCTAAAATTATAATTATTATATTTATAAAAATTAAATTATATAATTGTTCAAAAAAATACATAAATGCATTTCTTATCAATATAATAGTTTTGAAACATAAAATTACTTTATAAAAAATAATGTTTGTTGTTATTAAAATGTTTTTTACATATAACCATTTTAAATATTATTTAAAAAATTATTATTAATATCATATATCTATTCTAAATTGATAGGTTATAATGGTCATTTTTTAAAAACTATATTAATTATATATAGGCATTTTGTTAAAGTCAATGTCATGGGTAAAACTAGATAACCCCCTATTGCATGCGTTGAAACATTAAAATGGTTTTGTTTATATCAAAATCTATCAACCAAAATTAATTTATGGAAAAATAATAACTTTAAAATAACAAAGTAGTTACATTATATAACCCTGAAAACTAATTTTACAGTGAATATTTGTCACTTTTATACCAAAAAAGATGTTACTTTTCCTCGTTACATCCTCCGGTTCCTACATAGATTATTTTATATGGTGGGTTATCCGGAAATATCTAACTAGGTGAGTGGTGTCATTTCATAGAATATTTTATATTTGATCCAGAATCTATTCTAGTTTTTCCTCCTATGAAATTTCATTTGCCGATGATATAACCTTTAGGTTTAGTACATGTGACAGATCAGTTATGTACTTACCTAGAATTGTAACATTGAACATACTATGAAAGTGGGATTTTTAGGTGGAATATGAAAAACAATAACTACTTTCATGACATCACCAGGTATTTTAATGAGTCTAATATATTTATGGTAATGTAATCCCTAATATCTAACTAAGAGAAATTTCTATAAAAACCTATGAAAAACATGAAATGATAAAACATAGTGAGAAAACCTCAAACTATAGTGGAAAAAAAAATTAGAAAAAATAACTTATATGATATAAAAATAATGATATATTCTTTTTAATATATTTATTCATAGGATAATCGTAGGTTATTCATAATAATAATATATTTAAATCAATCATGGTGGTTCATAAACATTTTATTAATTTCTAATAAATACCACCAATAATGACTCATACTTTACAAACATTGATTTTAAATCAAAGATGAGGAATATTCATTAAAAAAATAAAAAAATCCATGAAAGGACCATATAGATTTACCCTCTATAGAAACTAAGAAACATAATAATCTGGTTTATAAGACATCATCATTGTATCCCACTTATTTCATTATAACTAAACCCACCTATGATGTATCTTACATAATACCATTCTTCATAAACTATGGAAAATAAACATATGAAAGGGTGATATTAGATGCTTAGTTAGGGTAAAAAGGAAGATATAAATTATATCATAATCATAAGGCATGACAACATTACATTTGAAACTATTATCATGCATATGAAATATCATGATATAATATAGTTGGATATATCATGAAAGATCATAAGAATCAATTAATGTAATCTGAGAAGTAATAATATAAGACATTAAGTTCTGTGACTTGCATATAATCATAGAAAATCATTTCATATTAGGATATGCTCATTACCAAGACCATCATAGTGGAATAGATCAATTACTGAACTGAGTTCACTCCTCATTCTTGCCTTATATTATTGAACCGAGAACATTTCTCGTACCATTCATGTCTATATCATGAGATATAAACATTTACCAAATGAATTGGAGTGAGATATAGGTCCCAATAATCTCATAATTTTATAATTCTTATATTTTTTAAAATAACATTAATCTTTCGTCATAGCCCAAGGAATAAAATGGGTTTCCATAAACAACATTCAACCATAACATAATCTATGTAAAATATTTGGATTTCATAAATATTATTCTTTCATAAACATAATAAAATAATATTAACAATAAGGATATTATAATATAAACATAACCATATAAAATAATTTTATCCTAGATGGAAAATAATTCTTATATAACACTTGAAATTAATTCTTGAAGAAAATAACCTTTCTTCTTCAAAAAGGTTTTCTTTTCTGAAAATGTTGGGAAATTTTAAAAGAAAATAATTTATTTAAAAATAAACATGAAATTTTATAGAATATGATTTGTGAAAATAAGGAATTATGGAGACATAAAAATCCATTCATTCTATATATGTTAAAAAACACTATTCTCATAGTTTTTCTAAAAAAGTCAAAAGAGTTCATCATTTCGAATAACAACAAAATATTTCATTCATAATATTTAATAAAAAATCAATAATTGGTATAATTGACTTTTAAAATTTATATAATAATAGAAATAATATTACATTCTTATGAAACATGGATGGGGATGATAAATATACCCAAGTAAATACTTATGTATAATATATCTCAGATAATAATGCGATTGTGAAATTATCCTTTACCTTTTAGGTCTGATTTCATTTGAATGTATCTGAAATTCTGGTATAATAATTTAAAAAAAAGTCACTGAATTATTTCAGATTCATATTAATTTTTATGTTATCATATATGAGTATATCATCATCTGTTTGTTAATAACATTACATTATTTCTTGTTATCCGGGTATTAACTACTTCATTTTCTTATGCATGTTTTGACAAATAAGTTCTTATTATCCTTCATAGGTCATATTTATATAATTCCAAAATTATATTAACATTATATATACCATATTTATTCATTCAATAAATTTATATAATCATTATTCATTGAATATCATGTAGAATGAGTCACATTGCATAGTGTAGATGGTATGTTGTACGTACAGACCAGTGATGGTATCATTCCCGTAATTATTGAATTATATTTAAGTGTATGAAGTATAATATTTCACAATAAATATGAAGTTATAATATTCATATATTTTTATTATTTCCATCATTATACCCATCCAAGTAAGTTCATGGTGAAAAACATATTACACCACGATGTAGAGATGGTAAGTCGTATGTACGCATGCATGGTGATTTCTTTTTTCATTGGAAGGACAGAAAGTGGAATATTTTTGTTCAATAATCATAATAATATTTCAGCATATAATTTATAATGGATTTATTACTTAATAATGAATCAACTAATGAACTGTAAGAAGAAGAATATATAAGTTTGAAAGAATCGCTAGAAGAGATTACCTCTTCTTCTATGTGATTCCTCTATATCTCCTCTTAGAGAACCATAGTTGGTCTTTGAATAATGAAAAAACCTATATAATTCAATTAGGGAAATTTATAAATGAAACCTTCGATGGATAACATATCTTTAAATCTCAATGTGAAGTGAAGAGGTGAGGGAGGAGGTTCCCTTCTATAATTGAGGTGAGGGGATCTTTTTGGATCTCCAAAAATATTAATTTATAATAAAATAAAACCCCATACATGAACAACCAAAATGTCTAATTTCAATGATTAAATTATGTTTTTTTCTAATGTAATCAAGCTATAGATTTTATTATAGTTTCTATATTAATTTAAACCATATCATTTTAATTAACACTTGTTAATGTAATTAATTTTTAACTTGGGTAGCAAATAGTTTGGTATTAAAAGATTGAATTATTTACTTATATGATGTGAATTAAGCAATAAATAAATACATTAGAAGATTTTACAGCATTTAATAATTATTATATATTTTGAAAAAATACATTATGATTTTTTATATAATTTAATGAAACGTTATTTTGATAAACGATTAGTAGTATCAATTTTAACACTATTCAAGTCAATGATTTTTAAAAAATTAAGATAAAAAAGTTCACATTGAAAAAACTATATTATTATACTAATAAAAGGACTGGGTCATATATTAAAATCATTATACATATTTATTAGGACAAATTATATTTATTTTAATATTTGTAATGACGTTTATTTATATCTCTAATAATAAAATATTTTTGACATCTACATTGTGTAATTATTAAATAAAATTATTTGTTGATTAAAAATTAAAAATAAAATACTATTATGAATAAAAATATACTATAATTCGGAATAATATTATCAGTATATTTTATCTTCAAGTATATTAAACATTTAAAATATTATACATATTAACTTAAGAATGTGATAACTTTAACATCACAATAAATAAAATAATAAAAGTGTCACAATATCTTATATATGGCTCCAAATGGTCACTAACTCAACCCCTGGATGGTTATGGTAGATATATACTCAACCAATAATATTTTTTAATGTTTTTCAGTCTTTTGATGGTATTTGTTATTTTTATTAAAAAAAACATTTTATTGATTTCTCATCAATTAATTAATTTCTACGTTGTCAAAGTATAAGCCATTGAGGTAATTATATATTTCCAAAAAATTACAATGAATTTACTAAAATAATGAAAAAAAAAATTAACATTAAAATGAGTATTTATAATCTAATTTATCTTCTTTATGACCTTTTATTAAAATATAATTTATATATTAAAATTTGAGTGACACATATTTAACTTTTCATTAAATAAAACCAATGAAATATCCTAATCTCATTATAGTGGCATAAAAAGGAAACAATTTCAACCCAAGGATGATTTAGGTAGAAAAAAAACTCATCAAATAATATTAATACAGTTTTAAGGTAATTTTATATTTTTATTCTTATCCTTAATTACCAGGTTTACCTTTTTACCATATTAATAAAAAAATACTGAAGTTACTATTCATAATACCCAAAAATGAAATAATGTTATTTACATAATTTGGTAAAACTGATTCCAAATATGGAATCCACTTTTAAAAATTAAAAACACAAATGTTTATGTAATAAATTTAAAATTAATATCATTTTTGGAAAGATATAATGGTTTTTAGAAGTAAAACATTGCAAAAGATTGAAATTTTTTAACATTGATATTCAACGTAAAAATAATCATATTGAAATAAATTATATTGAATGATAATATTATAATTTATTTATAGTTTTAAACCATTCAATATTCTAATTTAACTATATAAATTATTTTGACAAAAAATGTTAGTTTTAGTTAAAATTTTGTCTATTTTTTCTATTAATAAATGATTGAATGTTATCAGAAAAATATTTAAATTTCATCTAAAGGAAATTTTTATTTCCTACAGCCAAATTTTTTTTCTTTTTTCATATAAAATATATTAATGTTTCAAAATATTAATTTATAAGGGAATCTCAATTATAATGCATCTAATTACTTTTCTGAAAAATATAGGTATTTTATAAATCAAATAGGCTTACTAATTACCCTATTATAAAACAATATCAATTAGATGAATATCAAAAATATTTTATTATGTATGTAACATATATATTTCATTAATTTAATTTACTAATAGTAATTCATTCAATTTATTATTACAAAAATAAAAATACATAATTGATGAATAATTATTAGTGAAGGGCATCACCATACATTTTCATATGTTTGTTATATTTATTATTGTTAACCTAACTGGTAGGTTAAAATTGTCAATTTATACTAATGTAGTCTATTGATTTATTTAAACTCTTGATTGAATGCAAAGAAAGATATTGAATAATTAATATTATTTAAAGAAAATATTTCATAAAAATGACTATGTATTACATTATACACCCCTTAAAATGAATTTCACCCTAAAAACTTTTCAATTGGATATAAACAGATTTGGATATCTCTCCCTCAACATATCATCATGTTCTCATGTAGCTTCTTCAATTTCGTGTATCTGCCACAAAACATTAAACAATATAGTGGTTTTGTTTCAAAGAACATTTTATCTACGATCTAGAATCCCTATAAATTGTTCTTCAAAAAAAATGTTATTTCTCGAGCTGTATGAGTTCTGATTTTAGTTCAAGTGAAGTATCAGATATGTACATTCTGATGAGAAATATATGTAAAACATTATGAACATGAGAAAGATTTAGTGGAATTGTCAATAGGTAAGGTACCTTCCCATCATTATCTATATTTTCAAAATGACAAATATTCCTAGCTCTCATTTTTCCTTTCATTATGAATCTCATTACTATTTTCCATGGAAATATTCATAGAAACACCATTTCACCGACTTCACACTCTATGTCATTTCTTTGGTTTTTAGTAAAATGTTTTTGTCAACTCTGATATGTTCTTATGTTTTATTGAATAAATATGACCTTTTGTATATTTTTTCAACAGGATCTAGTCATAATATATTTCATTCCCCAACTACATCCAACAAGTTATATTTCATCAATTCTTCCCATAGAGTTAATCATTAGGAGCCATATGAATATTGGAGTATAAGTTATTTCTATAAAAAAATCCCCCAAAGGCAGGTGTTGATCACAAAAACTATAGAAATCCATATAGAAATATCAGAACATGTCTTCTATAGTTTGAATTACCCTCCAAGAATGACCATCTTTCTGAGGATGAAAATCAATACTATATCTTAACTCTATATCTATAGCTTTCTAGAGGAATTCACTATAACATCATGGTATTCCTTGGATCATGATCAATTATAATGGAATGTGGTACTCTATGAAATTTTACCACATCTTTAAATATTTCATGGAAATATAATTAATAGAAAAATTATCTCTAATAGAAATGATGTGTTCCATATTCGTAAGGTGATTAAAAATAAATCATAAAGAATTATGAACATTATATGTTTTGGGATATTCAGCGACAATGTCTATCTTGATATTTTCTGATTTCAATTTTGGTATGGGTAATAATTTTCATATCCCCTTACACATCTATCTATCATCCTAACTTACTGAAAAATAAAGTACTGACAGACATATTCAGAAACATATTTTTTATTCCATCCCACCAAAAATACCCTTTCAAGTCCCTGTACATCTTTCTTATTCTAGGATGAACAAATAATGAATAACTATGAGCCAAATCCAATAACACCTTTTTAAATTTTGCTATTGGAGGAATAAAATTTCGGTTCCTGAACCTCATTATTCCATCACATTCAAGGCTGAATTTAGGATTATTTCTCACATTCTTTGGAAGTTCTTCATCTTCCTTCTACAACTCCATAATCTTCTCTTACATAGATGGTTGATAATTAAATTGATAATGATAATATTTATCCCCTTCCATTAAAACTTCATGATCTATCATTTGAAAATACATAAATATTGGACATTTTTTTATCCTCGTCATGGATAGGTTGTTATAGTCCTTTCGAATCAATACATATTTCACATTGTTCACTTTCCCAGAGTAGTAATGTATTGAGTTGTCGTAATCTTTAATTCCCTCCAACCATATTATTTGATGCATATTCTTCTCATTTGGTGTCAAAATATTCATTAAAAATTTATTGTAAGTTTACATATCAAACATTTCACCATAATGATAATGTCTCCATATCATTAGTGAAAATATTATTTTAGATAAATCTGAATCATGTGTTAGGTAATTTTTCTTAAAGATTTTCAATTATCGTGAAGCGAAATCTATCACCATATAATTTCTAATGATAAAAAATCTCAACCCCTTCTTGGATTCATCACTATATATCACAATCATTTCTCCACTACAAGTAATTGTGAGAATAACTGCACTACTTAAACATATTTTTAACCCTATGAAATTCTCTTCACATTCCTCTATCCACACAAACATAACTCCTTTATGAGTCAAATTGGTCATTGGATTAGATAATCACAAATAATATTTCACAAAAAATAATTAACATATCTTCCAAGGAAATCATAATTAGGATATCAGGTATAGTTTTTTTTCTCATCCAACATTGAATAACATTTACTTTGTCTGGATCCACAAGTATCCCCACTATTGAGATTATGTGATCGAAAAAAGAAAAATTCTGAAGCCAAAATTCACACCTGGTAAATTTTTCATAAATATTCTCCTTTCTCAAGCCCTTCAGTAAAATTCTCAAGTGATCTTCATGTTCATCCTTTTTTTATTATACAATAATATCATCTACAAACACTGCCAAAAACTGATAAAGATTGTCTATAAAGTATCTATAAAATATATTCCTGAAGATAGCAGGAGGAATAGTAATACCAAAAGGAATAACTATAAATTCATAGTGTCTAAACCATGTATGGATTTCCATCTTCAGTATATCCTCCTTCTTGACCCTTAATTGATGATTTCTTGAAAGATGATCAATTAGGTAAAATTAATGAGCTCTACGTAGTTGGTCAATTAATTCATCAATACGGAGAAGATGATATTCTTTTTATAGAGATCTTGTAATGTTCTCAATATTAAATGCAGAGTGTCATTGATCTATATTTATTAATAACAAATAGAACATTTTATCACCATGGTGACACACTAGGGAGTTTAAATACATTATTATGATTATCTTGTAGTTTCTTCTTCAATTCTTGCAACTCAATTGGGGACAATCAATAAAGTGTCTTTAAAATAGGAATTATACCCTGTTTGAGTTCTATTGAAAAATACACTTTTTGATTTTTTGGAAGACCTAGATATTATTATGAAAATACATCATCAAATATTCGTACAATGGGTGTATTATAAATTATGTGTTTCTTCCCAACCATTTGATATATATAACTTTTATATATAAGGATCAAGGTACTGTAGGATAAAATCAATTTATTATATATGTTTATTTTCATCCTTTCATCGATAGATGATAATATATTGATCTAGAATATGAAATTTGGATTCCCTTCCTTGGAAATTGATTTGAGCTCCATAATGAAAAAATCTGATCCAAGCAAAGAATAACATAAAATTACACTTTTGGAAGGATCACAAGATTTTTTGGAAGATATTTACCTAAAACAAAAACCAGAGAATTATTATGAACTATTGATGTGAAAATTGTGTCATTGGTAGTTTTCACATATAACTCAAAATATAATTGTTGAGGTAATATGAAAAAACAATTAGAAAATTAATAAAAAATAAATTAGTGGTTGGAACTAGAATCAAATAAAACAGTTTCTACTTTAGTGTGGATTTTAAGTATACCTTACACAACTTCATTATCAAACTCTACATCATTAATAGTGATCGCAAGTGACTTGCCTTCAAATTTTTCCTTATGAGTTTGATGACATATATCATCATCAATAACCATTGTATTAGAGAATTTATTGGAAAAATTACCCATTTCATTCCACATGTAACATTGATGTGAAGGAGGTGCATTATGTATATCCCTTTCTCTATTCACGGTGGGTTTCGGGTGAAACAGGGGCACGTTGGTGGGAGTTCCCAACATTAATTTTAGCATTAAACAACACTAAAATTGAGATCATTCATGATATAAAATGCAATATATTTGGAATAGAATGAAGAATGAAAAAAAAGAGGGATTCCCAGAACCATAAATGTAGGATCATCATATGGTGGTTATAATTAATTTAATAAATTCACATGAATTTCCTTGGTGGAATTATTTCATCATTGATGTCTCTGGTCATGATCATGTGATCCATTGTTGCGTCCTAGAATTAAAGTGTAGGATTCCTCTAGAGGTGATCCACATGTGTTCCACATATCTTTGGATGTCGACGAAGGGATCTCTGGGTGCTAGTGTGGAAGAACCATCAGTTGTGATGTCTGGCATCGATTTCCTTGATCCGGTGGTGGTGGATCTCTCCCGGTCATGAGAGTGTTCTTGGAGGAAGTAGTTCTTTCGGCCTTGAAATAATTCTCCAAAATTGTTGTGCACAATGATTGGGGAAAAGTGTTGGGTTTGTGAGAGTATTTATAATTGGGTTTGAGGTTTTAGGGTTATGACAATAAAAAACATGTTACGGGTTTTATTTATTTTATTAAATCTTATTGAAATCCCCCCATGTCGAATTATTAATTCCTTTACATTCACACAAGCTAATTATAATAAATATGATTTAATAAAACAATGTTATATCCTCAAAATCCCGACTGAAAAAATTATACGGCGTGTAATCATTAATACACAGTGTGTAGTCATTTTCAATAAAACTACACGGCATGTATATTTAATATACACAGCGTGTACTTTTATTTTACATTTTTCTTTATTTCTTCCACCACATTTATTGGTCCTTGTGTAATGGTTATTTATTTCTTAAATAAATGTAACTGCATTACTCACTAATAAATATATTATTTCATCCACAATATATTCTCTCGAATAACTAGTGTTGAAATAAATACGATCAGACATCCTTAAATAATTATTAAACCACAGTCAAGAATAATACTTATTTAACTTGTTAAATTAATATTTAACTGAGATACATGGACAAACTTAGTATGTGAGCCACTAGGCCTCGTTCTTAGTTGAATTAGGCGGAGCCTACCTAATGTCTGAGGTTAGCGTCTAGCAACACGCCAAGCCACGAATAGAGAAAGAAGTTAATGCCACAATGACGTGTCACCTCTTACGAATGTTTACCATATAATATAATCTCTTTTTCTCGATATCTCTAATCAAAAAGGTTGCATGATAGTGCCTTGGACCCATTAGCTTGATTATTCTTTCAACGACATTCCAGAATTGAACATGCCCATTCCTTACCATGGCCATGGATTTACTTAGGCTATATCATCTCCATCAAAGGGCCTGAGATATCTACTTCCGTTAGGGAATTGAAGGGAAAATCCTATCTCGCATTATCTATTAATGCGGTATTACTCTTATGGAACCCAATGTATCCTGCCTCACTACGAACAGTGTGTCGTCATAGTTTTTGTCAATACATCTAAATGTGTGAGTTGTAATAACCATTAATAATAATGTTAAAGTGTAAGGACCAATACACACGCCTGTCGATAGGAACATCCAATGACACTATGAAATATGGATTTCTTACTGGAGGGTCACATTCTCATAATATCCACCTAGATATCGCCAAGGGTGCACATCATGAGAAGGTTCTTCAATGTTTTATGATTCCTCACCCCTAATGGCCTATATTATTTATGTACCTCTAATAACATCATCTATCCATAGAACATATATTCAAGAATACTGTTATAGCACTTCTGGGTTCTCATCATAGCAGGGATCTGCTATGACCCTTTAATGCATCAACTATCCTTGGGACATAATCACATGCATTGTCACGCAGAAAAATAATCAATATGTGATAAGATATTTATTTAATGAATAAGGTACAAATTAGTTAGTTCTAGGCCTCCAACTCCAAAAGACTCCCACTTGGACTAGAGCCAACTACTAAAAACAGTTAATCTTCTAGCTCTCACATTATATTCATGCTTCTATTAAGTTAGGCCTCTAGTCATGGGGTCTTCCAGGTTCTCTTCTATGGACACTCTTCTCACTACAACATCACCCCTCTGATAGAAATCCCACAAGTGTTGATACTTCCAATGTATGTGCTTTTTCTGTTGATGTGATCTTGGTTCTTTTGTAAGATCCACCATTGTAGTATTATCACAATACAATGTGACAGGGTCTTTATTATTGGGCACCACATCAAGCTCGTGGACAATGTTCTGAATCCAGATGGATTCCTTGGTTGCATCAGAAGCCTCCATACATTCAGACTCTGTTGTAGAATCGGCGACAACATGCTACTTTGAACTCTTCCATCTCACAACTCCTCCATTGAGACAGATAATGTATACAAATTATGACTTCAGATCATTCTGATCTGTATGAAAACCAGCAGTAGCATAACCTCTTATGACATGCTCCTCATCTCCTCCATACACCAGGAATATATCCTTATTTTTTCTCAGATACAGAAGGATAGTCTTAACAGTAGTCCAATGTTGTTCTCCTAGATCTACTCGATATCTTCCTACCATTCTAAATGTATAGGAAACATCAAGCATGGTACATAACATGGAAAACAAGATGGATCCTATAGCCGATGCATATGGGATCTTTCTCATTCTATCATTCTCTTCTTGTGTATGTGGAAACATTTTCATATAAAGATGTAGGCCATGTGATACTGGATGTAATTCCCTCTTCGATTGTTCGATACTAAATCTATTTATTATTTGGTCAATGTATGTACCCTGACTTAGTCCAAGAAGCCTCTTGTATCTATCCTGAATGATCTTGATACCTAGAATATAGGTTGCTTCACCAAAGTCCTTCTTGGAGAAACACTTGTTCAACTAGTCCTTAACTGACTATATGACTGGTACATCGTTTCAAATAAGAAATATGTTATCAGCATATTCTACTAGGATAATGATTGCATTCCCATTAAACCTCTTATAAACACCTTCCTCGCATTAATTATTGATGAAACAAAATTCTTTTATGGCTACATAAAATCAATTTTTCCATGACCTGGATTCCTTCTTTAAACCATAAATGGATTTTTGCAACTTGGAACCACATTTGGTTTCACCTTCTATCACAAACCCTTCTGGTTGTGTCATATAGACATCTTCCTGAAGGTTCCTGTTAAGGAATTTTTTTTTCACATCCATTATCCAAATCTCGTAGTCATGGTAAGATACTATGGAATGTATGATTCTTCTAGATTTAAACATGTAAACTAGGGAGAAGGATTCATTATAGTCAATTCCTTGACGTTGTCTGAATCCTTTAGCCATTAACCTTGATTTATAGTTAATAACTTGACCTTCCATGTCTAGTTTTCTTTTGAATACCCATCAGCATCCAATTGGCTTTACATCTACTAGATCATCAACCAGAACCCAGATATGGTTCTCATACATGGAATCCATCTTAGAATTCATAGATATTATCCATCTTGAAGATTCTGAGCTTTATACTGCTTCCGTGAAGGATAAAGGTTTATCATTTTCCGACAATAATGATTCACCACCCTCGGTGACTAGTAAACCAAATATCTCTGATACTCTTACTTCCTTTGAGCTTCTACGCAACACTTTTGTTTCTGGAACCTCTTACCTGGGGACCTGTTGAACTTGTTTCTGTACCAACTCATTCGTATCTTGAGAATCAAATACGTCTAATTCAATCTTTCTCCCACTATCCTTTTTGAGGGTTTGCTCCCTCTCAAGAAAGACGGCTTTTTTGGTGACAGTCACTTTCTTTTCATGAGGGTTATATAGGTAATATCCTTTTTTATCCTTAGGATATCCTATAAAGATAAATCTCATTCCCTAAGGTTCTAGTTTGTTTCCTGATAAGGCCTTAACAAACACCTCGCATCCCCATAAACGTGTATGAGACAAAATGGGTTTCATTCCATTCCATAGTTCGAAGGGAATTATATTTTCCGCTTTAGTTGGAAATCGGTTTAATATCTATGTTACAATTTGTAAATCATATCCCCAAAATAATAATGGAAGATCCGCAAGACTCATCATCGACCTCACCATGTCCAACAAGTTGTGGTTCCCCCTTTTACTAACACCATTCCACTGTGGTGTATAAGGAGGAGTGAGCTGAGATAGAATCTCAGACTCCCATAGAAAATCGATGAACTCTTGGTTCAGATATTCTCTATCTCGATCCGATCGATGTTTATTTATCTTATTGCGATGATGATTCTATAATTCATTCTTGAATTCCTTAAATTTTTCTAAGGCTTCTGAATTATAACTCATTTAGTATACATAGACATATCTACTCAAATCATCAGTAAAAGTAATTAAGTAATAATATCCACCTCTATCTTCTTCTGGAAATGGTCCACATACATCCGTGTGCACCAATCCTAGAGGCTCTATGGCCCTTTCACCTTGTCCACCAAAAGGCTACTTGGTCATTTCACCTTGTAAACAAGTGTGACATCTATCAAGTGGTTTTACCTCGATAGAGTCTAAATAGCCATCTTGGTATAGCTTTGCAAAGAGCTTCTCATTTATTTGGCTGAGATGATGATTCCGCAACTGGGTGTTGTATGAGTCATGTGAGTTTGTTTCACTATCGATTTCCAACACTTGGTTTTCATTATTTAATACATACAAACCATTATTTAAATTCACCTTACTATAACATACGTTGTTCTTATAGAAGAGTCAACCCTTATTTCCAAACATGAAAATAAATCCATCTATATCCAAACAAGATACAGAAATTACGTTCTTGGTAACACTAGGAACTTAATAACAGTTATGTAAAACCAAAATCATCCAAGTCGGCAATGAGAAGTGGTAATCGCCAATATCCAATGCAGCCAACCTTGCGCCATTGGAATCTCAAATATCCACCTCTCCTCTAGTAATCTTTATAAATATACTTGGTTGCTGCATTTGAATACAGATGTGATCCCTACAAGCTGTATATAATACCCAATGAGTAGAAATAGAAAGATTACACTTGATAACAAATGCAAATTTAGCGTCTGGACGGTTCTGGGTGATATTCCTCTTTTAGTCTCCCTACCTTCCACATGAAAAACACACCACCTCCCATTCCATGCATTGCCTCTAGAACTTCCCCTTCTTGGATGTACGTCACTCGGGGTTTCAGAATGTTTATTAGTCTTTGGACCATTTTCCTTGTCCTTCATTTTCTTACTCTCCATAAGGACTGTGGTTTTGTCACACCCCATGTCCTTATATACCATGAAAATAAAGGTCATAAGTTCTGATAGACTCTTATCATTGATGCTCATGTTTTAGTTGACACTAATGCCTGGAAAGGTCTTGGGTAGTGATGATAGGATGAGATCTGTAGGAAACACATCCAAGAACTTAATCCCTTAGATGTCCAGGAGTTCAATGTAGCCAATAATTTTGACTACATGAGGCCCAACTGGCGAACACTCTCCAAGAATAGTTGTAAACAAAGCATTGTAGATCTCATATCTCACCTATCTCACCTTATCTTGGTATAGATCCTTAAAGTGAGACATCATGCTATACACGTCCATGTTTTCATGTTTCTTTAAGACCCCATTAGACATGGACGATAGTATGAAACATTGGACATATGTGGCATCATCCATATGTTTCATATAAAGAGATATTTCATCATCACTGGCCTCATTTCCAAGCGCAATTGCAATAGGCTCTTCCAGCACATACAATTAAATATTGTGGCAAAGGATGATGCGTAAATGCCTATGCAACTCTTTGAAATTGGTGCTGCTGATAAGGTTTTCCATCTCGAGTATTGTTCTCAATGAAATTTTTTATGTAATTTTTCTTGTCGTTTCTATAAATTATGTTGATAAATGTTTTAGTACTTTATTATAAAATGATACAAATAAATAAATTAATACTTATTTGCCTCCGACTATTTTA
The DNA here is from genome assembly GCA_963277665.1 of Viscum album. Classification (NCBI taxonomy): domain Eukaryota; kingdom Viridiplantae; phylum Streptophyta; class Magnoliopsida; order Santalales; family Viscaceae; genus Viscum; species Viscum album. The sequence goes on along the minus strand of OY728122.1, from coordinate 1,170,016,661 downwards.
ACAAAATCCAATTGTCCTCCCCATTAACATCAGATTATTTAGTTTCCTGAATATTCTAGTGGCAAGGATCCATATTGACCATCGTATTACGCCAACTGGGGTTGCTCAAGAAAATCAATGGGTTTTAGGTAGGAATATTAAATTCCAACTGCATTAACTCGCAGCTCCATGATCTTTTGAGTGGACTCCCCAATCCAGAAATCCTTTTATTTTGAATTTCCAAAACCATTGCCTCTTGGTCACACCAAGTCCTACTATGGAAGTCCACCCTTGATGCGAACCAAGTGAAGTAAGTCCAAAACCATGAATTAGAATTCCCCTATAATTAAAAGAACCCCAACTAGGGTTTTTCAATCACATTGAACTATGGTTCTATTCTAAAAAAGATTATTGAAGGATATACTAACTTATTATTTCTTTGAGGGATTTTATCCTTATACAAAAAATTCCATTTTATTATCTTTTCGTGCATGCTTGTTAATGTTAGGTGGGATATACGTTAGTGATTAACCATGTCTATGATAATATTTATGCATAAGCCGGTCATTATTTTAGTTCCATCTTGCGTACTTGTTTAATTCATTAATTGTGTGATCGTGACAACATACCCATCATAAATAATCCATGCAGCTGACAGAAATAAAATAAATGGCATGATCATGAGCATGTTCTATTGGTTATTTTATCTAGCGTTTGATAAACTAACCCAATAACTAGGGGAGAAACACCTTGAACCTTTCGGGTTCGTGTTTCCATCTTTCCACCTATCCACCTTTGTATCTCCTTGGATTGGTATCGCCTTGGCTCCTGACTTGAGCCGCCTCCACTAGCTTGGGATGTCCAAATATAATATAGGCAATTATCTCACATGCAGGTGAGGGGAAAAAGGGGGGTTTTACATAAAATAATCCTTTGGTATGCAGACCCTACATATTAATGAGTAGAAGGCTCACATACCTACAAATTTAATTTAAATAAATAAATTAAAGAAACCATTCACATACAAAGGACTTGGTCTAGATCAAGATCATCTTTACGTGCAACGATATTTATGCATAAAACTAGCATTCAATTCTTTAATAATTCTTGTTTAAGATAAATCATGCTCAAATCAATTAATTATCTATAATTAATCAATACTTTTGACGTAAACACTTTTCATAATTTCCATGAGATTCTCATCCATTATAATTTTAAATAACATAAAATTATCCTTGTACGTAACTTGTACCTTGGAGGAAACTCAGTGATTTCTTGTTCATTACGCAGATGTTAAATTCAACGCATATATATAAAACAGCTATCACGTTTTGTGCCTCAAATTTACACCTGCACCATGGTACATGTCTCAAGGGTTTTTATAATATGATAATAAATTTTAATAAATCTGTGTAATTTGGGTGAGCACATGGTGTGTAGTTATGACTACACAGAATGTAATTTTTCATCACCATTCATCTGAATTACATGATCAGGGACATGGCATGTTAATGTACTTCATAAATTTTCGGAGTACATTGCATGTTCATTAAGACAGACACCGTGTAGTTTCCATGTTACACGGTTTCCAATCGGGAAAACCGTGTATGGGGTACATGGTCCAACCCTATCTTCAAGGGACTACACGCCATGTTCATCAGACCACACAGCGTGTAATATGGAAACCATGTGACACATGTACCTGGTCAACACATGGCGTCATTAATGACTTAGAAAGGATAAATACACAACATGATTTTCCAGATCAGTCTGATGCATGAACCTAGACTACAGGGAATGTACTTGTGAATACACGCTGCGTATTCTCGTGTTGTATGGCCAGAAACATTTGGCTCCCCTGGATGAGTTCCTCCATTTTATTTTAATCAAAATTAAAAGAAAAATTCATTTCTATAAGGTGAATGAGAAACGAGAGGGGAGGAACAGATATTGAGATTGTGATTTTAAATATCGATTAACTTGAATTGAAACAACTAAATTATTAAATGCATGAGTCACCAATGAAAAACTAAAAAATTATAATAAACGATACGACCCCTTTGATACTAATTGTAGGTTCTGGGAACAGTGTAAAAACGTTGGTGGGAGTGCCCAACTTTAATTTTAGCATTAAACAATGTTCAAACCAAGATCTGTCATGTTATAAAATGCCAGATCTTCAGAATAGAATGAATAATGAAAAAAAAGAGGGAGTCCCGAAACCAATGATATAGGATCATCATATGTTGGTTATAATTAATTTATTTAATTAACAAGAATTACTTTGTTGGAATTTTTTCTTCATTGATGTCTCCAGTCACGATCTTGGGATCCGTCATTGTGTCATATAATCCATGTGTAGGATTCCTCTAGCAGTGATCCACACATGTGCCACGTATCACTGGACATCACCGAAGGGATCTCCAAGTGCTAGCGTAGAAGAACCTCCGCTTGCGATTTCCGCCTTTGATCGCCTTGATCCGGTGCTATTGGATCTCTCTCGGTCTTGAGAGAATTCTAGGAGGAGGTAGTTTTTCGACCTCGATAGAATTCTCCAGAATTGTTATGCACAATGATTGGGGAAAATTGTTGGGGTTGTGAGGATATTTATAATTGGGTTTGAGGTTATAGGGTTATGACAATAAATAAATGTGTTACACATTATATTTATTTCATTAACTCTTATTGAAAACCCCCATGTTGATTTATTAATTCCTTGACATGCGCCCATGATGATTATAATAAATATCATTTAATAAAACAATATTATATCCTCAAAATCCTGACTAGAAAAACTACATGGTGTGTAATCATTAATACACGGCATGTACTCGTTTTCTATAAAACTACACGGCGCGTATATTTAATATACACAGTGTGTAATTTTTTTTCTGGTTTTCTTTATTTACTATTCCACATTTATTAGTCCTTGAGTAATGGCTATTTCTTTCTTAAATAAATGTAAGTGAATTTCTCACTAATAAATATATTATCTCATACAAAATATATTCTCTCGAATAACTAGTGTCGAAAAAAATGTGTTCAGGCATCCTTAAATAATAATTAAACCACCGTTAGGAATAATCTTAATTTAACTTTTTAAATTAATAATTAATTGAGATAGATGTACACACTTACTATGTGACCCTCGAGGCCTCTTTCCCAGTGGAATTAAGAGAAGCCTGCCTAATGTCCAAGGATAGTGTCTAGAAACATGCCAAGGCACCCATAGAGAAATAATTTGACGCTGCAATGATGTGTCATCTCCTACAAACATTTACCGTGTAATATAATCCCGTTGTCTTGATATTTCTATTCAAGCGGGTTGCATGCTAGTGCCTTCAACCCATGTGCTCGATTATTCTTTCTTGGACTATCTGGAATTGAACATGTGAATTCCTTACCATGGCCATGGATTTACTTAGGATATATCCACTCCATCAAGGGGCCTTACATATCTACTTCCATTATAGAATAGAAGGGATAAATCCTTTCTCATGTTATCTATTAATGTGGTATTACTCGTAATGCATCCAATGTATCCTACCTCACTATGAAGAGTGTGTCATCACAGTTTTCATCAATTCATCTATGTGCACGAGTTGTAATACCCATTAATAATAATATTAATGTCTAAGGACAAACAAACACGTCCGCAGATAGGAACATTCAAGGACACTATGAAATTGGATTTCCTACTGGCGGGTCTCGTTCTCAAAATATCCTCCTGGATATTACCAAAGGTGTACACCATAAGAAGGTGCCTCAATGTTTTATGAGTCCTCACCCCTAATGTCTAGTATTATTTGTGTCCCTCAAATAACATCATCTTGCCATAGAAAATATACTCAAGAACAATGTTATATCACTTTCGGGTTCTCATCCTAGCAGGGATTCACTATGAAATTTTAATGCAACAACAATTCGTGGGACATTATCACAAGCATTGTCACGTAGAAAAACAATCATAATGTGATAAGATGTTTATTTCATCAATAAAGTACAATGTAGGTGGTTCTAGGCCTCCAAATCCAACACTCAAATCATTATAAATATTTCTTCCATCACATCATCATTCAACAACCCAATGACCAACTTTTCCACACATAAATAAATTTACTAGAACCATTAATACAATGTCATCCATGTTTCTTTTCACACATTGAGCATAATGGAAGATCATAATTTTTTTAATATGGTCATTATATTTTCACTTTAATTCCATTCTAATTTTCTTATTAAACCCATAAGACTGATGGGTTTCCCCAGTATCAATGTCATCCTTGATAGCACATAGAACGGTTTCTTTGTTTCTATTAAAGTACACTTTTGACTAATGCCCTTCGGAGACTTGGTTTTATGCCACTAAATAATCGAACAATTTTACAACCAAGTAAAATAATAATAATAAAAGTGTACCTTTCATGTATTATAAAATGTAATTAGTATGACCCAATAAATTTATTGTCCTTTTTCTTAAGTTCAGGAATACTTTCCCCATATTAGATCAAAGAATATAAGGAAACAACTTATTGAAAACTAAGTTCTTGAACTCATCCCATTCCATGGATTCAATTTAATATCATTGCCTTGTACTCTTGGTATGTTTCCACCATTAATCAGTTTCACCTTCTAAATGATAAAATTCTAATTTGAATTCATCATGTTCTTAACATTGGAGAACTGAAAATATCATTTTAGTGGAATAGATCTATAGTTCATCCAATAATGGATCAGAATACCCACTCAAAGTTGGTGGACACTACCTCATTATGGACTCAATAGAAAGGTGTTCCATCCTTTTCTAGTAAGTTTGTACTACATGTTTGATAGCAAGTGAATGGTGTGTGAGAATAGTTGCATGATTTTTCATTCCATCTCCCAAAACATTTGGCTACTCAGGAAGACAATCATTACATTACCCATCGCATTCATCATTAATGTGGTTCCTTTGGGTTCAATACAATGACCAAAATGGAGATGAAAGGTGTGATAAATAGTAATCTTAATGGGAAAAATACATAATAAAGAATAATATTTCAATTTAGGACACTTTAGGTTTTATCCTAGTTTTTCATGGTAATTTATAGAACACTCGGATTTTAACCTATAATTAATAATATCTTTTGGATTATACATAGGTTTTTTCATTCTAACTTTCAAATGGTAATTTTATATTTACTTTTATACAAACTATATAACCCATACTTTACATGCATTGATATTACTTCAAAGGTGAAGAATATTCATTATAAAATATAATAATTACATGATATGACCATATAGGTAAAGTGTATTTACAAACTATGAGATATTAAAATCTTGTTCATAAGACATCATCATTGTCTACCACTTATTTCATCATAACTAGACCCCATTTTCAAAATCATAGTTAATAACCTTCATCCTGACATAGGGAAAAGAAACATATGACAGGGTGAGGTCAGTTTCTATTTAAGGGTAAAAAATGGGATATATCAATCATATCATAATCATAAGGCATGAGAATATAACATTTTAAAATATTATCCTCCAAATGAATGATTGTGGTATCATTTCATGGGATAAATCATGGAATTCTACAAGAATCAATTGATATAATACAAAAAGTATGAACATATGATATGTTGTTTTCTGGAATTCACATAAGCAGATAAAATTATTTCATATTAGTTAAGGATTATTTCCAAGACCATCATACCAGACAAAGTATATTACTGAACCGAGTTCACTCCTCATTCAATCGATGTATTGCTGAATCGAGATCATTTTCTCTTCCATCAATGTCTACATCATGAGATATAAATCATTAAAAAATTAATTTCAGGGTTATACCGGTCTCAACCATCTCATTATTAAATAATTATTCTATGTTCCACATTAAAATATATCATCCATCATATTCCAAGGAGTAAAATGGTAATCTTTAATCATTATTCCACCATAACATAATCCATGTAAAACAAATTCTTTCCCTAATTATCAATCCATAATAAACACACCAAAATCAAAGGAATAATAAGGATATTTTACTTGAAACATAAACCTGTTAAAAATAAAATCATATATGAAAAAAAAATTGATATAACACCTTAAATTAATTACTGAGGGAAATATCCTTTCTTCTCCAAAAATGTTTTCTTTTCTTTAAATGACATGAAATTTTAAAACAAAAATAATTTATTTTAATGAAAAAATGAAATCATGTAGAAGATGCATCATGTAAATAAGGCATTATGATTATGTAAAATTATATTAATTACATATATGTAAAAAACATAATTCTCATACAATTTACTGAAAATTCTAAAAGTACCTCGTGTCAAATTACGACAAAATATTTTTTTCTTAACATTTCTTACAAAAAATCACCAATGTGTAATTTTTTTAAAATAACTATAGGAGAATATAAATAATATTACATATTTATGAAATAATTATTTGGTTGAAAAATAAACCCCATTAAATACTTACTTATAAACAATCTTATATAATAATGAGATTTTTAAATTATCCCTTACCATTTAGGACTGATTACCTTTTTAGGTATCCTAAAATCCTATATAATGGATAAAAATAATTTCATTTATTTACTTGATCATATTATTTATTTTTATGATATCATATATGATTATATAATCATTCATTTGTTAATAATATTTCATTATTACTTATTATTCGGGTATTAACTACAGCATTTACATATTCATGATTTGTCAAATAAGATCTGGTTCTCCTTCAAAGTTCATAGTTACATAATTTAAAAATGATATTAAAAATATGTATAACATATTTATTCACTCTATATGATTACATAATCATTCTTTAAGTAAGATCATGTATAATGAATCACATATTAGCATGGAGATGGTAGGTCTTACGCACCCACGAGCAATGATATCATTTTTATAATTATTGAATGATAATGAAGTGAATAGTGTATAGTATTTCATAATAAATATCATGTTATAATAATATTATTTATTTATTATTCCCATCATTATACCCACCTATGTACGGTGGTGGTGAAAAATATATTACGCCATGACATGGAGATACTAATTCGTACGTAAGCATGCGTGGTGATTTCATTTTTTGTAGGATGGATAGAAAGTGAAATATTATTGTTCCATAATCATAATAACATCTCAGTATATAATTTATAATATAGTTATTACCTTATATTAAAATTCCTCATGAAGAGGATGTTTGTGTAGAAACAATTTCAAATAACTAGTATAGGAGATTACCTCTTCTTCGATCTTCTTCCTCCAAATATCCTCAAAACGCACTTGACTAGGTTTTTACAGAATACCAAAATCATTAAAATGTATGTAGGGAAGTGTAGAAGGGAAATTTATATGGGATTTCTAATATTTAAGGCTCAAAATTATGTGGGGAGATGAGGGAGTAGGTACCCATTTATAATTGAGGTGAGGGGGACTTTTTTGATCTCCAATAATATTAAATTATAATAAAATCAAAATCCATAAAAACAAAAAAAATGCATAATTTTTTATATGACATGATATAGGTTTATAATATATTTTTCCAATATATTTTAGTATTATTTTTTAGTAAATTTTAACCTACTCATTTTAATTAACACTCAGTTATTCTATTTAATGTTTAACTAGTGTAACAAATATTTCAATATTAAAAGGGTGAAATATTTAACTATTTGATGTCAATTAGTGCATAAAAAATAATTCAGAACATGTCATACCATATCATAATTATTATATATTAAAAAAATGATTTATGGTTTTTAAATAATTTAATATTAAATTATTTGGATAAACTATCAATAGTGCTAAATTTGACACTATTCTAGTAGTTGATTTTTAAAAATATTAAGATAATAGTATAACATTGAAAAAATATGTTATTATATTTATAATAGGTCTAGGTCATCTATAAAACTGATTAGACAAATTACTTATCTCAAATTATATTTATTTTCATATTTTTAATATCAATTATTTCTTATCTCAATTAATAAAATAATTACAACATCAATTTTCAGTAATTATTTGATATACGTGTTTGTTGATTTTTTTTTAAAAATAACTATGATGTAGATAAATATACTATATTTTTGAATAATATTTTTATATTAATTTTACTTCTAGAAAATTCATCAGTTAAAATGTTATGCTTATTAACTTACAAAAGTGAAAACATTAACATCACATTAAATAAAATAATATATGTGTCACAATCTCTTCTATAAGGCTCCAAATGGTCACTAACTCGACCCATGGATGGTTGTAATCAAGATATACATGACCCTTAAGATTTTTTTCATGTTTTTTGGGTATTTTGATTCTTATTAGTATTTTAATAAAAATTATTTTATTAATTTATCATCAATTAATTATTTTTTACATCATCAAAGAATAAGTCCTTAAGGTAGTTACTTATTTCATAAGAATTAAAAATAAATTACCATGATAATAAAGAACATTGTATATTTCAAATCGGTATTTATAATTGACTTTTTATTATGTATAACCTTTTATAAAAAATGATTTATTTATTATAATTTTAGTGAGGCATATTTAAATTTTCATTAAATAAAATATATTAAATATCTCAATCTCATCTAAGTGGAATCAAAGGGTAAAACTTTCTACCAAAGGATGACTTTGGTCAAAATAAATTCATACAATGATATTGAGACAACTATTGGGGTAATTTTATAATAGATTTCTTACCATTAATTACCTGGTTTACCCTTTTATGGTATTAATAAAAAAATTATGAAGATACAATTCATAATGCACCAAAATAAAATAAAGATATTTGAAGAATTTGGATCTAAAAATTCAAAATACTAAATCAATTTTTCAAAATTAGAAACAAAGATATAATATTAATTAAGTTGAATTTAATTCTGTTTTCAAAAAGAGAGAACGAGTTCTAAAATTTAAATCATTGGAAAATACTGAATGTTTTTACATCTAAAATCAACGTAAAATTAATGATAATGAAATAAAATATATAGAATTATGAAAATATATTATATTTCTACTTTCAATCCATTAAATATTATAATTTTACTGAATAAATTATTTCCATAAAAAATATTTTTTAATTAAAATTTATTTTTATTTTAATTTTTCTTCAAAGTTTGAATGTTATCATAAAAATATTAAAAATTAATTCAATATAAATTATTAAGTATTTATTCCAAATAACATGTTTATTATTTCATATAAAAATTAATTGTGTGTCAAAATCTTATTTTAAAATGGGTTCTCTATAAAAAGGTGGAAAATTAAACATTTGAAAAAAATTGGTTTTTATACACCAAATATGATTTATTCATACCTTGAGAAAAATATCTATTAGATGAATATGAAAAAATTATTATGTATAGAAAATATATATTTCATTAATTTTGTTTACTAATAATAATTCACTCAATTTATTAATAAAAAATAAAAATATATAATTGATAAATAATTGGTAGGGAATGACATCACCATATATTTACATAACTTATTTATATTTATTACCGATAACCTAAAGACTATGTTAAAATGGACATTTTGAACTATGGGAGTCTCATAGTTCACTTAAACACATGATTTTTTGAAATTCATGCTATTGAAATATTAAAATTATTTAATGAAAATATTTCCTAAAAACAACAAGGTGATAAAACATCTTTGACTGTCAAAGTAGGTGTTCAGAAAGGATCATTATCATATAATAGTGTATGATAGAGTCTATATTAAAGTGCATATTTTGAGTTATTACCCAATGATGCATCTATTCTAGGGAAACATCCACATATTTTATTTAGATATGGATGTAATTTCTTGGATACCACAGGATGTATTCATTAACAAAAATTACATGACATTTTTTACTGTATGACTCATCTTTAGACTTATCCTTATATACATGCCTACATATAAGTTTATAAATATTCCTAGTGATGTCAAAAAATTTCAACATCCTTATTTCTAATGTTTAACTAAACCTTTCAATTGATTCCAACTATAGAGTCCCAGGATTCTAAAACTTATATTGTTATTTATTTTTTGATGAATATCCATTACATTAAACAAACAAAATGTTGAGGACTGTAAATGTTTAGAAACATTTGATACTAGGTACACAATCATCTAATTTTTTTAACTATCATCAATGTCCCCCTAAAATATCACCGGCTATATTATACTTAACAAAAAACCCTACATAAACCTTTATTCATAACCAAAGGAAATGAAATATAAGAATTTGTGAGTTAATATGATCTATAACGTTAAAAAGGGAGTAACATAAGAATAACATGAACCTAAGTGATCTATACATGATAATATCATTTGAAAACCCATAACCAACATATCATTGAACTAAATATTGAGTCATAAAATAATAATTGGAAATTTATAAGACATTAATCATAAAGAAATCATTGAATAAGATCTGTGTGATCAAAAGGTTTGAATGAGACATGGAATTGTGGAATATGTATAAGTATAGAAACAATATTTTTAGTGCTACCCACTAAAACATCCATAACATGTTAATTGTGGGATAATAATAGGTGTAATTACTTCGTGCATGGGATAACCTCATGTGTACCCTCTTTAGTGATTGTGATGACCTACAATGTACCCTCATTCGGGACTCATCTAACCACTTGATTACCCTACTTTTAGAGCATGGGATAACCAATAATGTATCATATGTGCACATATATAATTTATCATTATCCAATTCATTAGAGAGAGATATATGTCCCACTTATAACAAAATAAAAAACATATATATGTGTAACATGATATCATAAAATGTCAATAATATCATAACCCATGAAATGAAATGGGTTTCATAATAATTTAATCATATCATAACATATGAGAAAATACAGGTATCATAATAATTTAGTCATTTTATCATAACATAACTGGTGAAAAAAATCATGTTTCACAATAATACTATCATGGTATGACCAAGGTTTCATGAACATATTTTTATAATGATCGATTAAAAGAATGAAAAAAAGGTATAATTAGGTCAAATCCTTAGTAAAGGATAAGTGACATCAATAAATGTCATATTAGATGTAAAATTATTTTGAGGGTCCTATAAAAAATTTCTAGAGGAATTTACCATTTCTTTTTTTAAAAAAATGTTTTAGAAAAATTAGAAAACATTTTTTGGAAACATGGGTTTCGAAGAAAATAAGTTTTCAACCAAAATTATGATTTTCATTAAAATGTTAATCTGAACTCTTTTAGACATAAATAATAGAAAATGGTGTTGAAAAAAATCATTTCATCGGATGTAACAATATGATAATAGAATTCACGTGTTTATTGAGAGATAGATCACAATATTTGACCATTGGATGTATAATCTTATAAAATCCTGATAACTGATGAGATTGTAAAATTAATCTATTACCAAATTGGTAGAATTGAATCATAAGCACCTTCAGTGATTAAAATTAAATTAATTATAAAATATCATTAAAGTATGGAAATTTCTAATAAATCATGTCAAAGTGGTAGTGTATACACATCATAGAAGATGATAGGTTCATAATATAACTTATTTACGAAGGAAAGAAAATTCAGTCAACAATTACTTATTTATTTGTTAACTATTGAACCATAAACCCATGAAATAGTGATAGTAAAATGGATATTTAAATATAATTATTTTTTTAATAAAAAATAAATTCAAGGGAATTATATACAACACGTAATATAAATAGTGGTAAATATGTAATGTGTCTCACAAAAGTAAAAAGTGAGACAAATATCCCTTATCTTAAGTCATGAATTCCTTAGTAAACATTCCATCGTCAAGTATAATAAATATAATTTTATTATAGATCTATTACCGAACCATATTAATATATATCATATCAGATATTATTTTATTATGAAATTTTATTACCCTTTTGTTAGTATTTCTATATTAACGTAATAGTTTAGGAAATAACTAATTTTTTTTGTTTATGTTTTGAGTTATTAATTATGGTCCTATTTCAAAAATAATGGTTCCATGATTAATATAATGAAAAAAAAAAATATAGATATATTATATATTCATTATATACATCAACAAAGTTATCCATAATATTTACATATTCAGAATGAAATGCATCATTCATATAGACAAAATGTCATATATATGAATGAAAATTGATTCCATTTTCATGTCATATTTAAAGAATGAAATTTTATTCATATATTATTAATAAATATTCGTGTTTATGTTATATATATAACATATTGGCATCAAATAGATCCTCATTACATTCCATTAATGGTGTGAATGAATCCCATCACCTCATGTAGTGGTAGTCTATAGTACACACGAGCGACGTCATCATATTCCCATTAAATGGAAATCATGAATGTATATTACATATTATATTTTCATAAGAATAGTATCATTATAAAAAATATGTATGAAAAATTAATCAATCATTATTCCCAACCATGAAAGGTGGTAATTGAAAAAAATTATCATCAGTCTGCAGAGTAGATGTTCGTTGTACACACAAATGATGATTTCATTACCTAATTGATAGAAGCAGAGATGGATTTAGGTCATTATAGCAACATAAAAACCCCATTATATTTAATATACTAAGGATATTATATCATCCTGGTATAATAGTAATTGGAAGAGGTGAGGGATGAAATTAAACAAAAACATCACTAATGAATGTTATATCTTTTTTAGATATCCTCTTTAGGATTAAACCAATAGTATACCTAGGTTATTTTTATATCCATAATAAGGATAATTTTATGGTATTATGTATTTTTTAAGTTAAATGGGAAGGAATTTCATAACCAACTTTTTTTTGAATAAGGAAGAGATGATAAGGGGTGTCCTTTTAAGAGTGGGTGAGTGGGATACATGAAATATTTTCAAAATAAGGAATTCAACCAATGTTTTTTTCATTTAAAAAGGATGAATACAGATAATTAATGATAAAATAAAGAATATTGTAGAAATATTTCAATAACATATGTCTTTTTTATGGTATGGGGTCATTATTTAACCCTTAACATTTTGAGTTTAACAAATGGTAAATTGATTATTAACTTATACATAGTAAATAATTTTTACTATTTTTACTAATCCTTTTGGTGTGAAAAAATTTAGATTTTATTAGATAATTTATATAATGAAGATTATAATTATTTAATACTTTTTAAGTTCCCATTTAAATACATGTGAAATTTTAATCCTAATGATGGGATGAGAAAACAGTTTTTCAAAGAGAACTTGTCCATAATATCAATGTTTTTATATAAAAAATCATTAATAAATTGATTCAAATGATATAAATTTGGTTAATTTATTAGTAATTTTACTTTTTTACATTATAACATGTTAAACGTTAATTTATATTTAGAAATAATTTAAATGAAAATTATGTTTTCAATTAAATTTTTTTTTTACTTCTCCTAAGAAAATATTTCATAAGAATAACAAAAATTTGAAACAAATTACTTCAAAATTAATATTTAAAAAATGAATTTGATTTTATATTTTAAATTTTCTAATAGTGTCAAAAAATTAATTTTATTACATTTCATGTAAATACATAAAAATATTTTTCAAGAAAACATTATTTTTGGAAACATATAATGTCTTCATCCAAATTAATGTATTTTATTATGAATATTTTTTATTTATATATAACCATTATAAATAATATATATATAAATTATTTATTACTATTCATATGTCTATGTTCAATGGATAGGTTATAATGGTCGCCTTCAAATAAATATATTAAAAATATATCATAGTTCTATTAAAACATAGTGTCATGTGTATCGCAAGATCTCTTAGTATTGTGTGTAGAAATAACATAACATGGTTTTTCATTTAATTAATGGTATCAATGAAAAATATTTTATTCACAAAAGAAATAATTTATAAAATCTCTAGTTGTTACACTGAGTTTTTTCTTGAATAGATATTTATCATTGGAGAATGATGTGTCTCAAATTTAATGGATTGAGATACTTATTCATGGGTGAGTGGAATCTTTATTGGATATGATGAGGAATTATACAAGAGAGGATGATTTCAATCAACCATTTTTCATCATGATTTACACTATGGGTGTTAGATACCCTATATGATTAGCTTTCAGTACTTGTAGTATAGTTGATGGAATTTTTTCTTAAGAATAAACAAGGGTTTCAAATTGTTTTCATAATATTGTCAAATGAACATATACAGTATAAGAAAACCCAAAATAAACATGAAGTTCTATATTAAGGAAATAACAGCTAACTAAATTAAAAAAATAGTTCCTATGAACTGTGTAAATCAGTGGAAATATTCTTCCTATAAAGAGAATGTTTATGATAAAGATATAGGAGTTATAAACATAAGAACCCTTCCCTCAAGGTATTACACTATATGATGGGTGTATAAATTCTTCATAAGTATACCAATAGTTTTGAGGGGAATTAATTTCTTGTAAAATGTGATAATAGGAGTTTTGTTGGGAATGGAGACTAGCATAATCACTTACACATCGTATACCACTCACCAATATAAGAGTATCTCATCCTTTTATATAGATAAATCATATGGAAACAATAATACATTACATGTATCATATGTTACAAAATATTTTTTATAATGAGACGAATAGTTTCTATGATGTTATGAAAATTCATGAATTGAAGTAACTATTGAAACAACCATCTGGAGAATATATATATATATATATATATATATATATATTATTTTATGCATATCCTTCTTTAATAATACATGAACTAAAAGATATATTACATTTAAGCCAATTATAATATTCAATATTGTATATATAATTCAATATCATTAATCATATTCATGTGAACTGGAATATCATGGATGTAATGTTTAGTGCACATCAAATAATTCCCCACTTGAAATTAAATATCTAAATGAATTTATAAAAAAACAATATAAATCTATATATATCCATAGAAACCCATTTATAAATGTTTTCACATTAAACTCTCATCTTTTTTAAAAAAAATATAAATTTTATGCTAATAAAATGACAAAACCATGTCACCCAATGGGCCTTAGAAATATTGAAAACAAATATGATATTCCAATTTCACATATTTAAAAGAAGTATGGACATTAGAAAAACCTCAACTCTACTCAATATATTATAGTCTTTAGTGTGATCTATATAAAACATAATCATATCACTATTCTAACATTTACACAATTATATATATCACATACAGTATACTTAACCAATATAATCCCTTTTCCCATGACATCAAGTGACCACTAGACATAGAACATTCCAATATTGTATTAGCCTCTCATCATTTGGTGATTTTACGGAAATTTATAACCAATGGGGTGAATAAATAACATGTAATTCATCAATATAACAATCAAATAACATTCCACTTTTCCATGATGTTATAAACATATTATGTCAAGAAACTAAGAATAAACTTGTAAAACTTCTATCTAATTAAATCATGGGATAGATATGTTTTCTTATCATATATGTGGAAAAATTCCATCTCTGTTGTCCTCCATATAATGACTTCTACATCATCATATAAAACCTCCCCCAAAGTAGATTTGATCAAGTGATGAATTTTGTATAATGGTTTTCAATTTATGATGGTTATCATGCTAGGTATCTCACCAAGATCAATTAAAAAGGTTGATAATAACTATACACCACAACATTAATTAATGAATATATGAGATTCCATGAAGTAAAATTTGGAGGATCAAACCATGTAATAAGTATATACTAATTTCCTATTTAATAAATTCTTCAAATTATCTATTTGACTCTTTCTAATGAATAAAATATTCTATTAATGATAATCATTATATCATTACAACCCATAATACTCTATAATGATCATCAGTTTTGGTCAACTCAGATTCATACATAGAGGATATATTATCATTTCACACTACACATATAATAAATTTCATTGACATTATTGAATGATAATTAGTGATTTCATTCATTAAAAACATGATACATTTACAACCATTACCACCAATCTCTCATTTTTCTCACACAATGTGATTTTGTATGAAACTACTAACACCCCAAGCTTCCACGGTACACTTCTCTTTGAATAATACAGTATCGTGTGTAGTACGCAACATCGAGTTCTAACACACACCACAACCAATCAAATTGGCTGTTATGAATAGTAATACCCACTTTTTGAGATTTTATAAATTTTATCTTTCAAAATGGACCTCATTTTGGGATTCTAAATATCAAAATTATCTTAGGGTGAATTTTTGGTATTTTTCTGAAAAAGTTCAATTTTGATGAATAGTGAAAAACAATGAGTTATAGTTTAAAAACAAATTTTTATTTAAATAATTATTTATTTTATTTAAATTTAATTAAGGTCAAAATTGATACATAATACCTATATAATTTCAATATCATTCATTGGAGTTAGTTTAGAATAATTTTAGATATATAAAAACATTATTGAACATTTCATTGTCTTTTACCCACCTCCTAGTAGAATTGGAAAATTTACATAAAACATAATTTTACCGCTTCTGTGAGTGGAATTTCAAAATTCCAAGAGACATGGTTAATATCAAGGAGTAAAATGTGGTTCAATAAGATAAAAATATTTTTTGGTGAATAGTAACTTTTTTACTTTTATTTACCACGGTTAAAAGTGAATAAGGTAATTAAGGGTAAAAATGACATTATTATTACCCTAACACATGTCCAAATTCTATTGGATAAGTATAATTCGACCAAAAACAACCATATTAATAAAATTTGAACATTTTTGGTCCACATGGATTAGATTAGGACATTTATTATTATATAATTCAAAGAAGAGTTAAAATAGTTAAAATCAATGTTTAATAACTAAAAAATTTTAATATAGTGTTATACATAAGATATATTTGATTATAAATATTCATTAGAAAGATAAAAATATTTTCCTACATAATGGTATTTTATTTATAATTTTTAGACATTAAATAATTTAATTTATTTATGACACAATGGTGATGTAGTAATTACATAATTAATGAAATATTAAAATAATTGATATTATAAATATCCAATAAATGTAATTTCAGACTTTTTATGAAATAAAAAAATTTCCTAGGTTAATAAGAAAATTTAGGATTTATTAAATGAATTTAGTTTTAATTAATAAATTTGTTATAACTTTAACAAAAATCAATTATTAAATAGTGTCAAAAGTGACATAAAGGAGTATATAAAACAAATATCATATTATTAATTGATATTATATTGCTAAAAATCTATGTTTAGGCCAAAATACTTATGTAATGATAGTTGTATCATTATTGAACCACATGGGGTTCTCTTGGATGTATATAGTATGTTTATAAACAATATAATATAAAAATACAAAGAGACGTGTTAAATGTCAAAGTAACTAAGAGTTAAATAAAAATGATAAGGTTAATATAGTGACCCAAACCTTTCTAAAATATATTGGTTGAAAATATTTCGACCCATCCGCACCTAGGACTCGAAATACATCACTTTGGAGCCATTTTAAACCGAATATTAATTTATTATAAAATAATATTTTATTATTTTCCTAAGGTGCCCTTCACCCATCTTATAAAAGGGTACTCCCCCTTCTCTCAAATTCATAACTTCAAAACCATTTGGTTCGTTCAAACACTGCCCAAATATCCTTCCAACTTCCCTCACTTCATCCTAGAGGACATAGTTTAATTAGAAAGCCATCCTAATGAGACCTTTTGATAAAATAAAAAGGAAGAACCCGAAGAAGATGTAATGTTTTCACAACCCTCTTTCAAGTTCCTTTCTTCTTCAACTTCTTCTTTCATTTTTATTTCCATTCGAAGAAAATAACTCCAATATATTATCTATACATTAATGTTATTATAAATATGGTACAACCAAATTCATAATTCTATCCACCCCTTGAATGACATGTCACCATACGTGTGTATATACGGCTTACCGTCTCCACGTCGTGGTGTAATTGTTATTCAATACATTATTATTTGGATGGGTGTAATAATGATGTCTAATTCATGTAAATAACAAATATAACATGAAAATGATTCTGTATATATGATACACCATCAAATTATATATTATTTTAATATCCAAAGAATGATATTGTCGGTCATGCGTATGTACGGACTACCGTCTCCACGAACTCGATAAGATTCATTCCCCATTGTATCAATTCAAGACTAATTTTCATTTGATGATTAAAAATAATTTTTAAGGACTTGATATTATTCTAGACATGAATAATATTAAAACTATGGATAACAAACACAGATTATGTATCAAAACATATAAAATAAAAGTAATAAGTTAACACATGAAACAACGATAATACTAAGATATTAATAACAAAGTAGTGTTAAAAGATCATATATGATATCATATTAATGTATATTATTCTTGAATAATTTAATAAAAATGATTTATCTATTAAGAAGGAGGTTAACAAACCCTCGATCATGGGAAAGTACAATGTAAGAGTTTAATTCACAATATCTTCATTATCTCAGGTTGTTTATACGTAATTATCTACTAGGACCTCTTTATCATCCACATACATGTTTCGTAAAAATGTATTTCAAATCATTCTTACTATTTTATAGACTATGGGTTAAATTCATATATACCCTTTTTTACTTTTTATAAGATGTTTAAAAAGGAATTTTTCCGTCATTTTTGCAAACAACATCCTTTTTAACCTTTTCGACAAAATTAAGGTAAGAATGTCTTTTTTTAACTTATACGGTGGGTGTGGCTATTTTCCGCCCATATAAAATTGTTGAAGCTTCCCTTACAAGATTATAAGAATATTTTCAAAGTAAATGATTTATTCTATAATTATGTGACTTTTAAATGATTTAAAAAATAGATATTTCTCTCAAATAGTTTTGATTTCATCTATGTCAACATACTTTGATGGATTTTAATCATATTTGAAGTTTATTTATTATGATACAAAACACCTATATTTTATTTAAGGTTTTGTGATATGTTTGACTGTGGATGTCTTATTTTTATACCATTCATGGTTTATGGAGAAAGTATTGACATTTTGTATGCTAGTTTTAATACGTATATTTATGTTATGTTTAAAACTATTCATATTAGGAATACATTGGACTTAATAATTGATGGGTGGATCTCGATATAGCTCCTTGATGCATAGGTAGGTCTCATGAGACAAATTAGTGTCTTGGCACAAGGAATTGACAAAATCTTATTTGTAGTCTAGGCACAAGGCCTTGACTATGTGGTTATGATAATCTGGAATTATGCATTCCATCATTATGAAATTGGTTATTGATATTGCATGTGATTATTCGAATAGTAGATTATCAAAGTGAATAAGTAAATGGAATTATTTCATTTTATTTCTGCCATATTATGCTGAAGTTCAAGTTTAAAAAGATTTTTTTTAGTTATACATTGCCTTAAATGTTGAATCTTATTTATGAATCTTTCCGCTATATTGTTATCCTTACTGAGCTTTTGAGCTCACCTCTTTCTATGTTTTATTTTTCCCAGGATCTGAAGATGTATTTTATGACTGCCATGTAGGGATAGTCTGAGGGGATATGAGTGTGTACTATAGAGACTATGTTGTTGTTGTTTTCATTTTATGATGTAATGTATGACTTATGAATTAATCTTGTGATTCCAAGTCTACTAAACTAATTGGTCATTCGAGACATGATATTTTGTGATCATACCAATGTTATGTAATAATGCACCGAATCTGGGTAACTGGGGTCGGGGAATTATAGTTGGTATCATAGAAAGTTTAGTAAAATCATTGGAAGGTAGATTTAGATAAAATTTGTTTAGAGCACATGGACCTAAGTTGGACTTTGAGGATTAGTATAGAAGAACTTCCTAGAATTTTGGTATTGTAGAGATTTTTTGTGATTTAAAAGAAATACATCCATGTCTGGATATAAGTAGGTAAAGGTGGATCTGGCACAGATGTACCTAGGGATAAAATCCGAAAACACCGCTTTGAGCTATACTTGAACGGGAACTGGTTCACGAAAACAGGCCTTGTTTCACCCTTGGTTACGACACTCCCAAGGGATATGCTTAGGATAATTCTCATTTTCATAGCAAACCATTAGGAAGGGTTTATGAGATTATACATCCCCAAGGAAAACATTTTTTTATGATTATGGATTATATCAATAAATAGTTCAATTTATGTTTTGTGGTTTACAAATATAGAATTATGTATTTTTGATTCATAAACCGATCTAGTTTATGAAATTATTGAGAAATGGATCCCAGTGGAAGGAATGGAAATTGTATCAATGCATGCACTCCATATAGGGATTTCCCTCCTACCCAAGATAATTATAATGGAGATAGTGATGCAAATGGTGTTGATAAGCTAATCACCATACTAGGAAAACTCACTCAGGTTATGAATAATAACCTTACCCGTATGGAGCACCCCGATCCGCAGCGTGGAGGATCAATGCTAGATCGCTTCATGAGGAAACGACCACCAACATTCAATGGGGGTAAAATTCCACTAGTAGCTGAGCAATGGATAAATACCTTAGAGAAAATATTCCACGCCTTGGGGAGTGGTGAAAGGGAAAAGGATATCATGATAGTTTACCGCCTCACTGGAGATGCTGATCAGTGGTGGTCATTGATACAAAACAAAAATTAATATAAAGAAGTATCAAATATAGAATGGAGGGTGTTTAAAGATATTTTATTAGAAAAATACTTTCCGCATGACCATCGAGCGGATATAGAAAGAAAATTTCTGAGTCTGAGGAAAAAGAAGTATGAGAATGTTGTAAAGTAAGAGTCTAATATTATAAGGTTAGAAAAGCATGCTACATATTATATACATAACACAATAAGTAAGATTGATCATTTAATTGATGGGTTAAAACCATTTCTCCATCTATGATTAGTCTCATAATCCTTCTCGGCATACGAAGATATTGTCTCATGTGCTATCAAGACAGAAAAGGAATTCTCTAAGTCTTATGACTTTAAAGCAAAGAAAGAGAAGAAGAGATCTGCTGGTCACTCTGGAAATGAAAATAAGGGGAATAAGGTAAAATTTGAATATCCATATTCTAGTAAATGTGGGAAGAAACACCCTGGTACTTTCTTGAAAGGAATGGGAGTCTGCTACAAGTGTGGTGAAAAAGTCCACCAAGCTCTGGATTGCAAGGGGAAGAAAAAAAGCTACCGATGTTCAATTATACAATTGGAGGGAGATGGGACATTATGAAAATGAATGTACAATGAGTCCAGAGAATTTACATCAGAAAAGGCCTAGGGATCAAGGACAAACTTATGTTATCACTACTGCATAGGTAGAAGCTCTGAAAGACATGGTGGCAGGTAATTTAATGGTTTCTTCAACTTGATCAAATGAATTATTTGATTCTGGATCATCACATTGTTTCATATCTTCCCAGTTTTATAAGAAAATTAGATATTTCCAATTTGATTTAATAGGGGAGTTTTTAGTTAAAACTCTTAATGGAAGTATCATTGCAACAAAGTTTTCTGTATCTGTTCCAATTATTGCATATAAATGTTTTTATCTACTAATCTCATCATCATACCCATGATTGAATTTGACATAATCCTCAGTATGGATTGGATTTCCAACCATGATGGAAATATTTATTGTTAGAAAAAAGTGGATACGATTTTTGATGATTATGATAAATAACAGCTTATCTTTAGAGCCAAATCATCACCACTTGATTCTTATGTAGATCCACCCACAATAGCTCAATTAAATTCAATTATCAGGGGGGAAGAGAATGAAATAATGGTGGGTGAGGAAAGGAATGTTCATATAGAGTATGTACCTATTTTGAAAGAATATGTAGATGTGTTTCAAAAAGATTTACCCGGACATCCTCCAGAATGAGAAATTGAGTTTTTCATTGATTTAATTCCTGGATCAAGCCCTATATTGAAGACCCCTTATAGAATGGAAATTGTGGAATTAGTTGAACTAAAGAAACAACTAGATGAATTGAGTAATAAGGGATTTATTCGCCCTAGTGTTTTTCCATGGGGATCCCCTGTTCTTTTTGTTAAGAAGAAATATGACTCCAGGAGGTTTTGTAATGACTATAGGGAGATCAGTGCTATAAAAATAATAAACATTATCCCCTGCCTCGCATTGATGATTTATTTGACCAACAACATGTATCTCAATACTTTTCAAAGATTTACCATCGATCTGGATACCATCAGTTGTCTGTGAATAAGGAAGACATTCTAAAGATAGCATTTTAAATCAGGTACGAGCATTATGAGTTTACAGTAATGCCTTTTGGGCTGACTAATTCACCCTCTGTATTCATGGTTCTAATGAATATATTTTCAAGGAATATCTTCTTGACATTGTAGTGGTATTTATTGATGATATCTTGGCATACTCCAAAAGATAAGAAGATCGTGAAAATCACTTGCGCATTATATTGAAGACTCTGAGAAGACATGAATTATATTGGAATTTTAGCAAGTCTGAATTTTGACTTCATGAGATTTTTTTTCTTGGCCTTATTGTCTCCAAGGATAGAATATTTTTTTATCCTTTTAAGATGAAGGAAATCCGAGAATGGCCAGAATTGACGAGTATGACTGAGGTACGGAGCTTATTTGGTTTATCAGGTTATTATCAATGTTTCGTCCATAATTATGCCCAATTGGGTAACCCATTAAGGAATCTCACATGTAAAGGGGTTAAATTTGTTTGGACAAAAGAGTGTGAAGAATTTTTTGAAGAACGTAAGAGAACATTATTCAATTCCCCTATATTGTCTCTACCATCGGGGAATGATGGTTTCATTATTTGTAGTGATGCATCAAAGAAAGGACTTGGTTGTGTCCTTATGTAGGATGATAGATTTATTGCCTATGCATCATGAAAACTTAAAATTACTGAGAAAAACCATACTAATCATGATCTTGAGTTAGCAGCTGTAATCTTTGATTTGAAGATATGGAGACACAATATATATGGTGAAAAATTTTAAATTTATATTGAACACATGATTTTGAAGTATATTTTCTCACAGAAAGTACTCAACATGAGGAAAAGGAGATGGATTGAACAACTCAAAGATTATGATTTCACAATACACTACCACCTAGGGAATTCAATTAACGTGTTAGATGCTTTGAGCGGAATGGATCATGGTGTTTTGAAAAAAATGAGATTTGAAAGGGATCGAATTTTCATGGATCTAGTAAAGTTGGATATGGTAATAACCATGGAAGGTGAAACATCGATAATTTTTCAAATGGTTTCTAAACCATCTTTACTAGAAAGTATAAACAGTTCTCTTACCGATGATGAAGAGTTTCAAAAGAAGATTAATGCTATGAATGATGGGAAATTCAGTGACTTTGTGTATGAATATGAAATTTTGAAATTTGGGAAGAGACTTTGTGTTCCTAACATACCTGATCTAATAATGGAATTGATGGATGATTCTCATAGTTCCAATTTCTCTATACACCCTGGGAGAACCAAAATGTATAGATATTTGAAGGAACATTTTTGGTGGGACAACATGAAGAGGGAGATTGCTGATTTTGGGTCAAGATGTATGGTTTGTCAACAAGTGAAAGATATAAGACAACAACCTGGAGGATTCATGAAACCTCTTCCCATACCTGAGTGGAAATGGGATAATATCATGATGGACTTCGTCATGGGACTACCTAAGACTCCTAGATTGAATGATGAAATATTTGTTGTTGTTGATCATCTTACCAAGCTAGCACATTTTCTTGCTATAAGGGAACATTTAACACTTGAACATCTAGAAAGACTATATATTAATGAAGCTGTGAGGATTCATGGAGTACCCTTATTGATTCTTTCGGATCATCATCCCCATTTTACATCATGATTCTGGAAGAGTTTTCAGAAGGGCTTGGATACTGAACTTTGATTGAGGACTACCTACCACCCTCAAACAGATGGACAATTAGAACAGACTATTGAAACCATAGAAGACATGTTGAGAACTTTCGCACATGACTTTCAGGGTATGTGGGATAAATATTTACCACTGGTAAAATTTTCCTCTAACAATAGCTTCAATTCGAGTATTCAGATGGAACCATATGAAGTGTTATACAGAAAGAGATTTCATACACCAACCTGTTGGGATGGAGTTGGTGAAATAATACTTGTAGGCCTAGAACTAGTGGAGGAAATGATGGAAAAGGTTAAGGTAATCCAAAACCACATCAAAGCTGCTCAAAGTAGCCAGAAGAGCTATGACAATAACCGAATGAAGGATTTGGAATTTCATGTAGGATATCATGTTTTATTGAAGGTCTCTCCATGGGAGGGAGTTATATGTTTCGGTAAGAAATTTAAATTTGGTCCCAGGTACGTAGGATGTTTTGAAATTCTAGAAGTAATTGGGGTTGTATCTTATCGTTTGGAAATTCCACCAAATCTCTCCAAAGTTCATGATGTGGTCGACGTACCACTATTGAGAAAATACATGCCTCACCCAACACCTGTACTCACTTATGAGGAATTAGAACTAGAACCTGATATTTCATATTGCGAAGATCATGTAAAGATTGTTGATATAAGAGAAAAAGTGCGGAGAAATTGGATGACTCGTCTGGTAAAATTTCTATGGAGAAACCATAATATGGAAGAGGCAACGTGGGAACCCGAGGAACATATGATGAAGAACCACCTGAGTTTTTTTTGTGGTAATATTTTAGAAATTTTTAGGATGAAATTATTTAAAGGAGGGGATAATGTAACACCCTAAGCTTCCACAGTACGCTTCTCTTTGAATAATATAGTAGTGTGTGTTGTACGCAACTTCGAGTTCTGTCACACACCACAACCTATCAAACTATCCGTTATGAATAGTAATACCCAATTTATTAAATTTTATAAATTTTATCTTTCAAAATGGACTTAATTTTTGGATTCTAATATCGAAATTAACTTTGCTTGAATTTTTGGTATTTTTCTGATAACATTCAATTTTTTATGAATAGTGAAAAACACTGAGTTATAGTTTAAAACAAAATTTTTATTTAAATAATTATATATTTTATTTAACATAAATTATGGTCAAAATAGATAAATAATACATATATATGTTCAATGAAACTCATTGGAGTTAGTTTTGAATAATTTTATATATAATAATAATTTTATTGAACTTTTCACCATCTATTACCCACTTCTTATGAGAATTTTCAAATTCACATAAAACATAGTTTTACCACTAATGTGAGTAGAATTTCAAAAATCCCAGAAAAAATGGTAAATATTAAGGAGTAAAATGTGGTTCAATAAGATAAAAATATTTTTTTTGTGAATAGTAACTTTTTACTTTTATATTCCACGGTTAAAAGTGAATAGGGTAATTAAGGGTAAAAATTATATTATTATTACCATAACACCTATCCTAATTATATTGGATAAGTATAATTTGAAGAAAAAAAACCATTGGAATATAATATGAACCTCTTTGGTCTACTTGGATTATATTATGACATTTATTACTATTTAATTCAAGAAGAGTTAAAAGAGTTAAAATCAATGTTTAATAACTAAAAAATATTAATATAGTGGTATACATAAGATAAATTCGATTATAAATAGTAATTAGAAATATAAAAAAATTTCGAACATAATGGAATTTTATTTTTAATTTTTAGACATTAAATAATTTACTTTATTAATGACACAATGGTGATGCAGTAATTACCTAATTAATGAAATATTAAAATAATTGATATTATAAATATCCAAATAAATGTAATTTGAGACTTTTTATGAATTACACTAATTTTCTAGGATACTATGAAATGTTAGTATTGATTAAATTCATTTATTTCGAATTAATAATGTTTTTATAACTTTAACAAAAATCAATTATTAAGTAGTGTCAAAATTGACAAAAATGTGTATTTAAATCAAATAGTATATTATTAATTTATATTATGTTCCTAAAAATGTAAGGTTTGTCCAAAAGACTTATGTATAAATAGTTGTATCATTAATGAACCACTTGTGGTTCGCTTGGTTGTATATAGTAAGTTTATTAACCATATAATTTAAAAATACAAAGAGACATGGAAAATGTCAAAATATTTAACTAAGAGTTACATATAAATGATAAGGTTAATATATTGAACCAAACCTATATAAATTCTATTGGTTGAAATGATTATGACCCATCCCCACCATATCCTAGAAATAAGTAACTTTGAGACCATTATAAACCGAATACGAATTTATTATAATATAATATTTTATGTTTTTCCTAAGGTTCCCCTCACCCCTCTTATAAAAGGGCACTCCCCCTTATCTAAAATTCATACCTTCAAATCCTTTTGGTTCTACCAAACTCTGCCCAAATATCCTCCAAATATCCCACACATAAACTTAAAGGCCTTAGTTTGATCAGAAATCCAAACAAAGGATCCATTTTGATAAAATCAAAAGGAAGAACCCGAAGAAGAGGTAATGTTTTCACCACCCTCTTTCAAGTTCCTTTCTTCTTCCACTTCTTCCTTATTTGTTATTTCCATTCTAAGATAATAACTCCACTATTTTCTATATACTGTGATGTTATTATAAATATGGTGCAACCAAATTCATTATTCTCTCCTTCCCTTGAATGTCATGTCACCATACGTGGGTATGTACAGCTTACCGTCTCCACGTCGTGGTGTAATTGTCATTCAGTACATTATTATTTGGATGGATATAATAATGATGTTTAATTCATATAAATAATAAATATAACATGATAATGATTCTGTATATATGATACACAATCCAATTACATATTATTTTAATATCAAAATAATGATATTGTCGCGAGTGCGTATGTACGGACTACCGTCTCCAGGAATGCGATAAGATTCATTCCTCATCGTATCCATTCAAGACTAATTTTCATTTTATGATTAAAAATAATGTTTAAGGACTTGATATAATTCTGGATGTGAATACTATATAACCTATGGATAACAATACCGTCTTATATAACAAAATAGATAAAAGAAAATGAATCAGTTAACACCCAAAACAACGATAATACTAAGATATTTTTAACAAAGAAATGTTAAAAGATCATATATGATATCATAATATTGTATATGATTCTTGTATAATTTAATAAAAATTATTTAACTATTATACAGGAGGTTAAACTAACCTTGACCAAGTAAAATTACAAGGTAAGGGTTTATTTCACAATCTCTTCATTATCCGAGGTTGTTTATACATAATTATCTACTGGGACCTCTTTATCATACACATCCACGTTTCTTAAAAATGTATTTCAAATAATTCTTAAAGTTTTATAGACTATGGTTTAAAGTCATTTAAATCCTTGTTGACTTTTCATAAGATTTGTATAGAGTAATCCTTCCGTCATTTTCCAAACAAGGTCCTTTTTAACCGTTTCGACAAAATTAAGGTAAGAATGTCTTTTTTTAACTTATATGGAGGGTGTGGCTATTTTCTGTCGTTATAAAATCATCGAAGCTTCCCTTAAAAGCTTATAAGATTATTTTTAAATTAAATCTTTTCTATTATAATTTTGTGAATTTTAAATGATTTAAAAAAAGATATATTTCTCTCAAATAATTTTGATTTTATCTATGTCAACATCCTTTGATGGATTTTAAGCTTATTTGAAGTTGATTTATTATGATACAAAACATCCTTATTGTATTGAATGTTTTGTGATATGTTTGACTGTGTATGTGTTATTTTTATATCATTCATGGTATATAGAGAAATTATTTACATTTCGTATACCAGTTTTAATACGAATGTTTATGTTATGTTTAAACCTATTCATATGAGGATTGAATTGGAATTAATAAGTGACGGGTGGAGCCCGCTATAGCTCCTCGATGCATCGGTAGGTATCATGAGACAAACTAGTGTCTTGTCACAAGGCCTTGAATAAATATTATTTGTAGTCTTGGAACAAGGCCTTGACTGTGTGGTTATGATAGTCTGTCATTATGCATTCCATCATTATGAAAGTGGTTATTGATATTGCATGTGATTATTCGACTAGTAGAATATCCATGTGAATAAGTAAATGTAATTATTTCATTTTATTTATACAATATTATATTGAAGTTCAAGTTTAATAGGATTTTGTTATAGTTATACATTTTCATAAATGTTGAAGCTTATTTATAAAAGTTTTCACTATATTGTTATCCTTACTGAGCATCTGAGCTCCCCCTATCTATGATTTATTTTTCCCAGGATGTGAAGAAGTATTTTATGACTGACCTGCAGGGATAGTCTGAGGGGATATGTGTGTGGACTATGGAGACAATGTTGTTGTTGTTTTCATTTTATGATGTAATGTAAGACTTGTGAATGTATCTAGTGATTCCAAGGCTACTAGACTAATCAGTCTTTCGATATTTTATCCTTTGTGATCATGCCAATGTTATGTAATAACGCACTGACTCAGGGTAACTGGGGTCGGGGCATTACAGTTGGTATCAGAATAAGTTTAGTAAAAACCTTAGAAGCTATATTTAGATAAAATATGATTAGAGAACATAGACCTAAGATGGACTTTGAGGATTAGTATAAAATTACTTCCTATAATTTGGGTATTGTAGAGATTTTGTGAGTTTTCCAAGAAATACATCCCACTCTGGATATGAGCAGGTGGAGGCGGCTCTAGAAAATACGTACCTAGGGGTAAAACCTGAAAACACCGCTTTGAGATATACTCGAACGGGAACTGGTGCATGACAACGGGCCTTGCTGCACTCTTGGTTATGACACTCCTGGGGGATATGCTTTAGATAAATTTCATTTTCATTCCAAACCATTATGAAGGGTTTATTAGAATATACTTCCTCAATGAAAACATTTTTTATGATTATGGATTATATCCATAAATAGTTCAGTTTATGTTAAGTGTTTTAGAAGTATGAAATTATGTATTTTGATTCATAAACTGATCTTGTTTATTCCATTGTTTAGAAATGGAACCTAGTAGAAGGAATGAAAACTGTATTAATGCATTCACTCCATGTAAAGATTTACCACCTATTCAAGATAATTATAGTGGAGCTGGTGATGCAACTGGTGCTGATCAGCTAATCACCATGCAAGGACAACTCCTTCAGGTTATGAATAATAACCTTACCCGTATGGAGCACCCCGATCTGTAGCATGGAGAATCAATGTTACATCACATCATGAGGAAAAAACCACCAACATTCAATGGGGGTTCAAATCCACTAGTAGATGAGAATTGGATAAATTCCTTAGGAAAAATATTCCCCCACCTTGGGGAGTAGTGAAAGGGAAAAGATTATCATGGCAGTTTACCGCCTCACTGGAGATGCTAATCAATGGTGGTCATTGATACTAAACATAATGGAAGATAAAGAAGTATCATATATGGAATGGAGGGAGTTTAAAAATATTTTCTTAGAAAAATACTTTTCTCATGACCATCGAGCGGATATGGAAAGAAAATTTCAAAGTCTGAGGCAAAAGGAGGAGAGAATATTGCAATGAATGAGTCTAACTTTACAAGCATAGCATGGAATGCTACATATTATATACGTTACCTAAGAAGTAAGATTGATCATTGCTTTGATGGGTTAAAACCATTTCTCTATTGAGAATTAGTCTCACAATCCTTCTCGTCATATGAAGATATTGTTTCATGTGCTATCAAGTCATAAAAGGAATTCTCTAAGTCATACGACATTATAGCAAATCAAGAGAAGACAAGATTTGTTGATCAATTTGGAAATGAAAATAAGGGGAAGAAGGGAAATGTTTAATATCCTTCCTACATTAAATGTGGGAACAAACACCCTGGTGCTTTCTTGAAAGGAATGGGAATCTGTTACAAGTGTGGTGAAAATGCCACCAAGCGCGTGATTTCAAGGGGAATGAAGAAGCTACCGATGTTCAATTCTAAAATTGCAGGGAGATGGGACAATATTCAAATGAATGTCTTATGCATCAGGGGAACATACCTCTGAAAAGACCAAGGGATCAAGGCCAAGGTTATGATATCACTACTGTTGAGGTAGAAGCTCTGAAAGATGTGGTGACAGGTAATTTAATGGTTTCCTCATGTTTAAAAATGATTTATTTGATTCTGGATCATTGCATTATTTCATATCTTCTCAGTTTGCTAAGAAAATTATATATTTCCAATTTGATTTAACATGGGAGTTTTCAGTTAAAACTATTAAGGGATGTATCATTGCAACAATGTTTTGTGAATCCATTCCCATTAGTGCATATAAATGTTCATTATCTGCTGATATCATCATTATACCCCTGATTGAATTTGAAATAATCCTCGGTGTGGATTGGATTTCGAACCATGATGCGAATATTTATTGTAAGAAGAAGGAGGTTACGATTTTTGAGGATGATGATAAAGAACACCTTATCTTTAGATCAGAATCGTCACCACTTGATTCTTATCTAGAACCACCCCCAGTAGCTCAACTAAATACAATTATCGGGGAGGAAGAGAATCAAATAATGGTGGGTTAGGAAAGGAATGATCAAATAGAGGATGTACCTATTGTGAAAAAATATATAGATGTGTTTCCAGAAGATTTACCTGGACATCCTCTAGAATGAGAAATTGAGTTTTCCATTGATTTAATTCATGGTTCAAGGCCTAAATCGAAGACCCCTTATAGAATGGCCCATGTGGAAATAGTTGAACTAATGAAACAACTAGAGGAATTGAGTAATAATGGATTTATTCTCCCAAGGGATTCTCCATGGGGAGCCCTTGTTCATTTTGTTAAGAAGAAATATGGATCTATGAGGTTGTGCAGTGACTACAGGTAGTTCCATGTTATAACAATAAAGGACAAGTATCCCCTACCTCGCATTGATGATTTATTTGACCAACTGTGTGGAGCTCAATACCTTTCAAAGATTGACCTTCGATCTGGATACCATCAGTTGTGTGTGAAGAAAGAAGAAATTATGATGACAGCATTTCGAACCAGGTACGGGCATTATGAGTTTACAGTAATGCCTTTTGGGATGACTAATTCACCCTCTGTTTTCATGGATCTAATGAACAGAGTTTTCAAGGAATATCTTGATGATTTAGTAGTGGTATTTATTTATGATATCTTGGTATACTCCAAAATCTACGAAGATCATGAAAATCACTTGCATATTATATTGAAGACTCTGAGAAGACAAGAATTATATGGGACATTTAGAAAGTGTGAATTCTGGCATCATGAGATTTTTTTCTTGGCCATATTGTCTCCAAGTATGGAATCTCTGTTGATCCTTCTATGGCCAAGGAAATCAATGAATGGCCAGCACTAACGAGTATAACTGAGGTACACAATTTTATTGGTTTAGCAGTTTATTATTGAAGTTTCGTCCAGAATATTGCCCGATTGGATAAACCATTAACGAAGCTCACACGTAAAGGGGTTAAATTTGGTTGGATAAAAATTGTGTGAAGAATGTTTTGAAGAACCTAAGATATGATTAGTAAATGAACCTATATTGAATCTACCATCAGGGAATGATGGATTCGTTATTTATAGTGATGCATAGAATAAATGACTTGGTTGTGTCCTTAGGAAGAATGATAGAGTTATTTCATATGCATCACGACATCTGAAAATTAATAATAAAAAATATCCTACTCATGATATAGAGTTAACTGCTGTAATATTTTCTTTGAAGATATGGGGACACTATCTATATGGTGAAAAATGTGAGATTTATACTAATCACAAGAGATTGAAGTATATTTTCTCATAGAAAGAACTCAACATGATGCAAAGGATATGGCTTGAACTACTCAAGGATTATGATTTCTCGATACACTACCACCCAGGGAAGGAAAAAAAGGTGGCAGATTCTTTGAGCAGAAAGGATCCTAGAGTTTTTAACAAAATGAGAGTTGAAAGGGATCCAATTTTCATGGATCTAGTAAATTTGGATATGAGAATAACCATGGAAGGTGAAACATTGATACTTTTTTAAATGGTTGCCAATAAAACTTTACTAGAAAGGATTAAGAGTTCTCAAACTAATGATGAAGAGTTTCAAAAGAAGATTAAAGCTGTGAATGATGGGAGATTGAGTGACTTTGTGTATGAAGATGGAAATTTGAAATTTGGGAACAGACTTTGTGTTCCCGATATACCTGATCTAAAAACGGAATTATTGGACGATTCTCATAGTTCCGATTTCGTTATACACCATACGTGCACCCAAATCTATAGATATTTAAAGGAAATTTTTTTTGGGGAAACTTGTAGAGGGAGATTGCTGATTTTGTGTCAAGATGTAGGGTTTGTCAACAAGTGAAAGCTGGAAGACAACAGCCAGGAGGATTCATGCAACCTCTTCCCATACCTGAGTGGAAATGGGATAATATCACGATGGACTTTGTCATGGGACTACAAAAGACTCCTAGAAGTAACTATGAAATATGGGTCATTGTTGATCGTCTTACCAAGTCAGCACATTTTCTTGCTATAAAGGAAGATTTACCACTTGAACATCTAGAAAGACTATATATTAATCAACTTGTGAGGCTTCATGGAGTACCCCTCTCGATTGTATTTGATCGTGATACCCATTTTACTTCATGATTTTGGAAGAGTCTTCGGAATGCCTTGGATATTGAACTTCTTTGAGCACTTCCTACCACCCTAAAATAGATGGACAATCAGAACGGACAATTCAAACCTTAGAAGACATGTTGAGATCTTGCTCACTTGACTTTTAGGGTATGTGGGATCAATATTTACCTCTTTTATAATTTTCATATAACAATAGCTTTTAATCAAGTATTCAGATGGAACTATATGAAACGTTATATAGAATGATATGTCGCACACCAACATGTTGGGATGAAATTAGTGAAGGAAAACTTGCATGCCAATAACTGGAAGAGGAAACGATAGAAATGTGAAGGTAATACAAAACCACATCAAAGTAGCTCAAAGTAGGTAGAAGAGCTATGTCGATAACCAAAGGAATGATTTGTAATTTCTGTTAGAAGATCACGTTTTCTTGAAGGTATGTCCATGGAAGGGATTTCTACGTTTCGGAAAGAAGGTTAAATTGAGTCCCAAGTACATTGGACCTTTCAAAATTCTAGAACAAATAGGGGTTGTAGCTTGTCTTTTGGCAGTGCCTTCAAATCTCTCCAAAGTTCACGTTGTGTCCCACGTATCACTATTGAGAACATACATGCCTAACCCAATGCATGTACTCACCTATGAGGAATTACAACTGGAACCTGATATGTCTTATTGCGAAGAGCCGGTCAAGATTCATGATACAAGAGAACAAGTGCAGAGAAACTAGATGACTCGTCTAGTAAAATTTTTGTAAATAAACCATAAGATGGAAGAGGCAATGTGGGAACCTGAGGAACTTATGATGAAGAACCACCGGTGTCTTTTTATGCATTAATATTCTATAAATTTCAAGGAAAAAATTATTTTAAGGAGGGGAGAATGTAACACCCCAAGCTTCCATGGTACGCTTCACTTTGAATAATACAATAGCGGGTGTTGTACGCATCTTCGAGTTCTGACACACATCACAACCTATCAAACTAGCCATTGTGAATAGTAATACCCAATTTTTGAAATTTTATAAATTTTATAATTCAAAATGGACTTCATTTTTGGATTTGGAATTTTGAAATTAGCTTAGGGTTAATTTTTGGCATTTTCTGAAAACATTCAAATTTTGATGAATACTGAAAAAATGATGAGTTATAGTTTAAAACAGAATTTTAATTTTATTTTTAATTTATTTTATTTAAATTTAATTAAGGTAAAATAGATACATAATACATATATATGTTCAATTTAATTGGTTGAAGTTAGTTTATAATAATTTGAGATATATAATAATTATATTGAACTTTTCACCATCATTTACCCACCTCCTAAGAGAATTTTAAAATTCACATAAAACAAAATATTCCTGCATCTGAGTGTGTAATTTCAAGAATCCAAGATACACTGATAATATCAAGGAGTAAAATGTGGTCCAATAAGATAAAAATAATTTTATTTGTGAATAGTAATTTTTTACTTTTTTTCCCCGCGGTAAAAAGTGAATAGGGTAATTAAGGGTAAAAATGATATTATTATTACCCTCACACATGTCCTAATTTTATTGTATAAGTATAATTAGACCATAAAAACCCTTAGGAATAAAATATTAACCTCTTTGGTCCCCATGGATTAGATTAGGACATTTATTATTATTTTATTCAAAGAAGAGTTAAAAGATTTAAAATCAAAGTTTAATAACTAAAACATTTTTAATATAGGCATAAAAATAAGATAAATTCAATTATAATTATTCATTAGAAATTTAAAAATATTTCCTACATAATGGTATTTTTTTATATAATTTTTAGACATTATATAATTTAATTTATTTATGAAACAATAGTGATGCAGTAATTACCTAATTAATGAAATATTAAAATAATTGATATTATAAATATCCAAATAAATGTAATTTGAGACTTTTTTTGAATTAGACTACTTTTATAGGTTAATAAGACATGTTAGGATTGATTAAATGAATTTATTTTTAATTAATAAAGTTGTTAGCACATTAAAAAAACAATTATTAAATAGTGTCAAAATTGACATAAAGGAGTATTTAAAACAAATATTATATTATTAATTGATATTGTATTCCTAAAAATATAAGGATAGTCCAAAAGGTTTATTTAATAATATTTGTATCATTAATATACCACTTGGGGTTTTATTGGTTGTATATAGTAAGTTTATTAACCATATAATATTAAAATACAAAGAGACATGGTAAATGTCAAACTATTTAACTAAGAGTTAAATATAAATGATAAGGTTAATATAGTAACCCAAACCTGTCTAAATTATATTGGTTGAAATCATTTCAACCATCACCACCTTAGACTCAAAATAAGTCACTTTGGATCCATTATAAACCGAATATGAATTTATTATAAAATAATATTTTATGTTTTTTCTATGGTGCCCCTCACCCTTCTTATAAAAGGGCACTCCCCCTTCTCTAAAATTCATACCGTCAAAACCTTTTGGATCGTCCATCCTCTGCAAAAATATCCTCCCAAATTCCCTCACATCATCCTAGAGGAATTAGTTTGATCATAAAGCAAACATAAAGAGCCCTTTTGATCAAATCAAAAGGAAGAACCCAAAGAAGAGGTAATGTTTTCACATCCCTCTTTCAAGTTCCTTTCTTCTTCCACTTCTTCTTTCATTTTTATTTCCATTCTAAGATAATAACTCCATTATCTTCTATATACTATGATGTTATTATAATCATGGTACACCAAAATTCATTATTATATCCATCCCTTGAATGACATGTCACTATATGTGCGTACGTACGACTTACCATCTCCAACTCGTGGAGTAATTGTTCTGCAATAAATTGTTATTTGGTTGGGTATAATAATGATGTTAAATTCATGTAAATAATAAATATAACATGATAATGATTCATATATATGATACACCAACCAATTATATATTATTTTAATATCAAAATAATGATATTTCTGCTCGTGCGTACGTTCGGACTACTGTCTCCACGAACGCGATAAGATTCATTCACCATCGTATCCATTCTAGAATAACTATCATTTTATGGTTAAAAATAATTTTTCAGGACTTGATATCATTATTTATATGAATAAGATATAACCTATGTATAAAAAACATAGCTTCTGTAACAAAACATATAAAATAAAATGAATCAGTTAACACCCGAAAAAACGATAATACTAAGATATTATTAACAAAGAAATGTTAAAAGATCACATATGAGATCATATTATTGTATATGATTCTTGTTTAATTTATTAACAATTAATTAACTATTAAACATGAGGTTAACCTACCCTCAACCAAGGAAAAGTACAAGGTAAGGGTTTAATTCACAATCTCTTCACTATAAGAGGTTGTTTAAACGTAATTATCTACTGGGACCTCATTATCATCCACATCCATGTTTCATAAAAATTTATTTAAAATAATTCTTAATATTTTATAGACTATGGGTTAAATTCATTTATACCCTTGTTTAATTTTTATAAGATTTTTTTAAATGAATCTTTCAGTCGTTTTCCAAACAAGGTCCTTTTTACCCTTTTCGACAAAATTAAGGTTAGAATGTCTTTTTGTAACTTATATGGTGGGTCCGGCTATTTTCCACCGTTATAAAATCTTAGAAGCTTCCCTTACAATATTATAATAATATTTTCAAAGATAATGTTTTATTTTATAATTATTTGACTTATAAATGATTTAATAAAAAGAGATATTTCTCTCAAATAGTTCTGATTTCATATGTGTCGACATCCTTTGATGGATTTTAAGATTATTTGAAGTTGATTTATCATGATACCAAACATCCATATTGTATTGAAGGTTTTGTGATATGTTTGAATGTGGATGTGTTATTTTTATACCATTCATGGTTTATAGAGAAAGTATTGACATTTTGTATGCTTGTTTTAATAGGAATGTTTATTATATGTTTAAACCTACTCATACGAGGAATGAATAGGACTTATAGATCCTCTATGCATCAGTATGTCTCGTGAGAAAAACTAGTTTCGTGGCACAAGGCCTTGAGAAAATCTTATTTGTAGTCTTGGCACAAGGCCTCGAAAATGTGGTTATGATATTCTGGCATTATGCATTCAATCATTATGAAAGTGGCCATTGATATTGCATGTGATTATTCGACTAGTAGAATATCCATGGGAATAAGTAAATGGCATTATTTCATTTTATTTCTGCCATATTATACTGATGTTCAAGTTTAAATGGATTTTGTTTTAGTTATACATTGACTTAAATGTTAAATCTTATTTATAAATGTTTCTGCTATATTACTATCCTTACTGAGCATCTGCTATCACCCCTTTATATGTTTTTTTTTTCAGGATGTAAAAACTATTTTATGGCTGACCTGTAGGGATAATATGACGGGATATGAGTGAGGAATTTGGATGCTATGTTGTTGTATTTTTCCTTTTATGATGTAATGTAAGACGTATGACTGTATCTAGTGATTCCAAGGATACTAAACTAATCAGTCTTTCAAGACATGATCTTTTGTGATCATGACAATGTTATGTAATAATGCACCAACTCTGGGTAACTGGGGTTGGGGCATTACAAACATCATGTTATTTTTGTTGTAATTGTTTCACTAATTGATAAGCTACATTCTTTAGTTTATACACCTTTAAAATCGTTATATCACCCCTCTCAATGATATCCCATATAAGATGGTATTTCCAACAGTTCTGTCTGGTCATTTGATGATACTAGGGTTCGAGAGCCTAAGTAATAATATGAATTTCATCACTATATAGCTTGATTTCTCCCTAAATTGTAAGATTCATTCCAAAATTAGAAATGAACTTCTTCATCTGAGAAGATTCCTTCAAATTATTCGGTGCAACTATGTATACATGTTCAATTGTTTAGGTCACTATAGTAGATTATTTAGAACTAATTTAACTAATTTAACTAATTTTTCCATCTCAAATATATTCCTATGTTTTTTACAAAATATTTGTGAATATAATAATAATTTGATTGGAATTTGATTTTTATACCCAGGGGATATGATAAATCATGTTTATTACAAAACATGCAATACAAGATCAATCATATGGTTAATGGATATGGAATCCTATAGATCATATCTAACTGATTATGAGCATCCCAAATTTTAATAAGATTTGTTCCATGAGGCACTTATAATGTCCCCTCCATGGAATTATCTATGAAAAACCAAATTAATACATTATTACTATATATGTTCTAAATAAGTCCATGAATCCTATCAGATATATCTCTTTAGATCCTCCTCGAACCATATATTCAAGATCTTTGAAAATTATATAAATATATAAATATAAAGTTGAAACATTTAAACATTATCATTCTCATTTAGAACTTCAGAACCATTGGGTTTTATAATATACCCATTCATGCATAAATTTCTATTATAGAATTTGGTTTTAACATCCACTTGATGTATCTCATAATAAGAATTTACTGATAAACCTTATAAAATATAAATTCATATAATCATAGGAACTGGTGAATGGTTTTTTGATATCAAATACCATGAACTTCTTTGTAACACATTGTTACAAGGTATTCTCAATAGTAAGAAACATTACCATGCATGTAAATTTCTTATTTGAACACCACTTTCACTATATGGGTTTCACCCCCTCTGGTTCATTTATAGTGTTAAAAGATATCATCCATAGTTCTATGGATATTAAACGTTTCAATGAATTAAAACTCTTAATAGACTCTTAGTAGTATTTAGGTTCATCTTCTATGAACATTAATTTAACATAATTGTAAAAGATAAATCAATATCAAATTGGTTCTAGAAAAATACTATCAGATCTAAAAGTTTCATGTCATAAATGAGTCCATTATTCATCTATAAGTATTTTAGAAACCGACCCAACATCCATATTAGAATAGCTTCATATTTTTTGGACATAAACCATTTAATATTCAATAATTATCCTAATTAAAAATTTAATAATATGTTTCTCTGTAATGGAATCGTCGGTTCTGGTCGTAAACACTTTGTATTTAGATTTATGGTGGAAATAATTTAAAGTAGTTTCCTTTGGTAAACAGAAAAAAATCTTATTTGCTTTGGTATGATGGTTATAAAAATAAAATCATCATACAGATGCTTTAAAGCCCCAAATTATCATAAATATTTTGTGGGAATTCTCATGTTTATTTCTCACATGGTTCATTTTTGAAATAATTAAATTTAATGTGTTTATGTATTAATGTATAATGCTCTATAGCATTAACCCAAAATGAGATAGGAAGTTCACCTAGATTCATCATTGATCAAACCATGTCGACAAACGTTTCATTACTATTTTCTATGTTTATATTATATTGCGATGTTCTAGTACATGTGAGTTTTAAAATAATAACAAAATATCTTAAAAGATACATGAATTCATGGATCACTTAATCTTCATCCCTATACAATCTAATAATTTCAATTAATTTTCCCATTTTATGATTTACTTCTCTCAAGAACTCATTT
Source organism: Viscum album (assembly GCA_963277665.1). Classification (NCBI taxonomy): domain Eukaryota; kingdom Viridiplantae; phylum Streptophyta; class Magnoliopsida; order Santalales; family Viscaceae; genus Viscum; species Viscum album. The sequence continues at coordinate 1,169,977,473 of OY728122.1, read as the reverse complement.
AACTTTTCAAAAGTAATATTTATGTGTTTCATCATAAATTCAATTCCATACTAACTAAATTCATCTATAAAAGTAATTGAGTACCTAAAACCACCATTTTCTTATGTACTCATTGGTTTATATAAATCGCTATGTTTGAGAACCAATAGTCCGTTAAACAACTATCCATTTTTCACAGAAGGTGAGTTTTTCATTTTTTTCCAATAAAAATGATTCACATGAATTAAATTATTCATAATTTAATTAGTATAACAATAAAAAATTGTGGAATAATTTAATGAATTTCTCATTTATCTATCTATGGAGACAATAATAATGTTATGTGGGTTTAAAATTAACCTTAACCAACTACTTAAAATTGTTAAATATTTTATTATTCATATTAATAATATATAAACATTGCATTACATTCCCATTTCCATAAAAAATAATTCTTATATATAGACCAATTATTATTATTTATAATCACTGAAAATACAATGTTTTCTAAAACAAATATACAAATAAAATTTCAATTCATGGTGGGAAAATTATTAATTTTTTCAATACTAGGATCAATCCACATTGTAAAATTAGATTTCATGTTCTGACTACTATTGAAATAAAATTATCCAAACAACTGACATGATGATATTATTCACCATTAAAGAAAAACCTCTAATGTATTATTATATGTTTTCCATTAAAAATATGTGATGAACAACCAATATCTAACAACCATGATTTATAGTTAGAGAAATTTATTTCTATATCATTTAGTTTTTGATACTCTGAATATTACTCTTTAGGAACACAATTTAGTCCTAGATACCAATCAATAATTATATTATAGGTCATGCATATTAATTATCTCAATATGTCTACTGTGATGTATTCCATAATCCATAATATAGATATATCAGTTGGTGAGTATTAGTTATTAAATATATTAATTAAGTCATTTTGAATAATGTGATCCCATTAAAAATAATAAACCAGTATATCATATCCATTTAGAGATATAATATCAATATTTTACTATTCTATAAGGTCATGTCTGAATTCAACTAACTAATTAGTTATTTGTGTATGCAATCAACTCATTCAAAATATTTGATATTCATGTATACTTGAGTGGACAAGAAGTTGTCCAAAACCATAAAAAAAATTCACTCAACTCTATTACTCCAGTATCTATACAGTTGGGTCAGACTATCTAGTATTAACCAAAGTGAATGCTAAGAACAAGATAACAAAAGAAAATTTTGGGGAACGTAAAATTGGAATAAAACTAAATGACTAGAATATATATAGTCACATATTATTTTCATTCATTATAAAATATACACCAAGGGATCTATATTTGGAAATGAAACTATGGGGTTTGATGATCATGGACATGAAAAGTTTTTCATTAGAACCAATCCCAATATTAGTATTTGTGGATTTATATTTTATGGACTCAAAAATTTAATATACATAATATAAATTATAAATTATAAACTATTATATCCTATATAATCAGTTTATTTTCATTTTTTATTTCATTTTTTCAATATATAATATAACAATTTAGTTTTGGAATCCATATTCCTACCCAAAATTTAATGTGTTTACAAAACATAATTGTGTGAATATTTACATAACATTGATGTATTTATCTATAAACCAACAACAGATATCAATTATAGGAATACATATTTATATTCATCGTATGAATAAGGTATATAAATTAATCATCTATAAAAATAGAGTTATATGAGATTGAAGGGACCCATATAAGTAAAACAAGAGTGACATATAACCAACCAAATTTATATTAAAACCCATTAAAATCCTCTAAGAATGTAGTGGTATGACCCCAAATACATCTAACATGAGAACATTTTTACAAGGGTGAATTAAATTCATTAAACCCTTTTCCCTTAATATAAATAAACTATTCCAAAATACTATTCTCTATATAATAAAAAATACAAACTGATTTCAATGTATATTTAAACTACGTTTTATTATTTCAAAAGTTGAATGATATGAATGGATCTATCCAAGAAGAAAATTATCATATAAATTATCATACACAATATTCATATTTCATGCAAAAATTACTAAACAAGAAAAAAATAAACAATTATTTTATCATAAAACACAATATAATTTAATGAAATTTTAAATAATAAATACAAATTATAGACGTTTTGTATATCATTAAGAATCAAACAATTTATATTAATTTTGAAATATACCCCTTTATCTTTTATCATAAATTTCATATTTATTATATTTCATGAATCATAAACATTTTTATATTTCAATATCTATTATATAAACATTTTAAATAATATAAAACCATATATTTTTTTTAGAAACACCTTATAAATAACATCTTATGATTTCAAGATATATATTTTTTTTCTAGATCATATGGAAATTCATTTAATTTTTAAAAATTATTTTAAAATATCATCCATTAATATTTGATAAAAATCACTCACAATAATATATTCGCTTAATTATAATAAATTTGTAATTAATTTATTTATTTTGAAAATCAATATTAATTAAACATTCCAAAAAAATATTTCAAAATTATTTATAACCAATATGTAAACTATTTAAATAACTTTAATATGTTAAGTAATAACTTAAAACAATATTTGTGTTACCCTTTCATAGGACCCATATCATGTGTATGGTTATCCACTTATTACCATTACGAAGACGAAATAAATAATAGAAACATGTGGTTTTAGCATCTATGTAAGGGTGATATGCTGACTACCTTTACACAACACTGTTGTGTCAAGGTTTTTTCATTAATTAACTTCAATACATAAGGTTACTCTTAAAAATTTATACATTTTAAAAATATAAACAGAACGGACCCTTACATATATCCCTTAACCATTTAAAATAAGGGTAAAGCGCCAACAACACTTTAATAAACCGTAGTTTAAAAGTGTACTACAAATACAGAAATCCCTTCAATAAGCATATTTCAATTTTAGAACTCCCTCGAATAAGGGTACTAAGGAGTTTACCATTGTTTAGACCTTCTATGTAAGGGTGTCACATAAGGGTAATTATTATTCACCATTTTTTAAAACTATGATATAAGGGTATTACTATTATGAAACCCATTTTAATAAAGGAAATACTAAGTAAAATCTTATATATAACATATGTAAATTGGATTAACCATTACATAATTTCTTTCACAATGTTATAACCTTTATTAAACCTACATGTGTATGGGTATATCAAATTTACACTTATGTGGACCTAGTATGAGTCGGTAACCTGCATGCTTTTTAAAACATGTGTCATTTTTTTCATTAAGAACTATTGATTCGAATACAATAAAATCATTAAGAATATTTATTATATACTAGTGATGTTTTTAATATGGTAATCTAATGACCATATATAGTGGAATATAATTCAAAAATAATAGGCTTACCTATCTTCTATAATTTACCTGAAAATAAAACTAAAAAGTAATTATAAACCATGTATACCAACATTAATTTTTTTCCATGGAGAATATATGATGAATATTACAAGGAGTAGTGAATTTATGCTCTATTATTTTAAGATATTACATCAGATGTTGAATCTAGGAGCATTTCATAAGGATTCTAATAGTATGAAGGGGTGTTAGTACCTTCACTATATAGGAAATAAGAGGTTCAAGGGGAAGTTAGATTATCAGAGGTTCATATTCATAAGACACCACACACCAATTTGGGAGGATATGATCCCATAATATAGTTAAAGCATAAAGAGTCTCATATATAACACATTTCTAAGGATTTTTTTACCATTGGGAATATTTCTTTGATGTGAATTAATGAATTAACACAAATCCATATATCAACATAACTATTGAATAAACCCCTTGGTGAAAATAAATAAAATAAAATATATACATCTATATATATTACTTCATTAATAAAATTTATGAATAATACGTTCATGAAACAAATATATTAAATAAAAAATATATAAAATATCCAATATATAATATATAAATATGTCTCGTGTATCGCATGAATGAATAAATTCATATGATGCATGTGTATTTTTTTCCACATTCAATGGTTCCCCCTCAATAATAGGTCGACTTCTATATTAACATATACCATAAGTATTCATTGACAATTATCATATCCTAGTAGATGGCACTGTTAAATCTCGATGAGATGAAGTTCTTGTTGGGATACCTTATAGACAAAGTATTCATTGAACCCAGTGTGTCCACCTCTATAATATCGATGTAGTTCACCAATAATGAGAATGATAGATTGAGGGTTTGTATTGAATATCACCACCTAATTTATATGACATAAAATAAAAATTACCGTATACCAAGGATTTATGAAAACTCTATTAATTTAATTGATGTAATGTTGTCCTCAAAGATTGAAATTACATTAAACAATATGTATCTTTTGGTTCACTTGAAAGAAATTTTAAAGGATAAAATAGTATTTTTATTACCACCATTATGTGTTTTGGGTGATATACTTCAGCATGAATAACTCCTTTTATGTGATCATGGGTTTTATTAATAGAATCATTTAGCCTTTCGTGGACTAGTTCATTGTTGTCTTCAGTGATGACATCATCATCTATTCAGAATCAAATGATGATCTTGATTAATAAATTAGTATTGTCCATGTATTATTATTGGATAACATGATACATTAAATTATCATGATTCATTTTATTCCTGAGGTAAAACTCCAAGGTGATGTCATCCTATAGTGAAGAGTAGTTATAAAACTATCAATGATCAAGGTAGTGAATATTTGGGAACTACCCAAGAATATGTTTGAGGTGGGTATCATCCTTGTTTTGGTGGGTTATAAATGATCGGTCACTTTTGAGTCTTCTAGGATTAAGACACACATGAGTTCCCTAACTAAAAAGGGGGAACCTTTTACTTAGAATAAGTGATTCGTGATAGCTTTTGGGGTACTCAAGAGCAAGATAATGATTTCCCCTTTGTTGGGGTTTCCAGAGGAGGGAGATGACTACGTTTTTTAATGTTATACATGTGGAGATGGGATTGGATATTTACTCATGCATAAATAAATGATGGTTTCTAATGATCCTATATTTTTCAAACCTCATTTGTATTATTACACGACCAATGATTTTGAGTTAGTTGTGGTAGTATTACCCATGAATACATAGATGGACTTTTCACTTATTGAGTGGATCACCATCAATACTAACATTAAGAATATAAAATTCAACATTAAACATTAAAATGATAAACTAAAGTGAATTTTTTGTTGAATTTCATGTGGGAATAGAACATCAATATATTATATAATTTGGGTAAGGGATACATCATGGATAATCCCTATAACAAAATTTATCAATATCAGAAATTTTGGGAGGCATATTATAAGTATTACTTATTTTATTTTTCTATAATGAGCATGGGACAGGGGTCTAATCTTCGATTGATAGTGGTTCCCCCTCCTATAATTCAGTATTTGAGGGATTCCCTACAGGGGTGAATTGTTTATGATGTTATTAACTATAATATATCCTTAGCTAATACACCATATAGACATCCCAAATACTAGGGGAATGTCATCGTTTTCTATGGATATAATTGGTTCTGACCATTTTATATTATGATGTGATTATTGAGTTTCAAACCACACCCTTGGAGGTGTATTTTGGAGTAAATAAGTTATACAAAGACAACATGCATTAGTTTGGATGCATAGTTATAAAAAATGTATTGTCAACTCTATCGGACAATTCCTCACATGTCAATAGTTTATGGCATAACAGTAAGCCCTTAATGGATTAACCTGAATCCTTATGGTTAAAATGTTGATGTTGGATAACATATAAACGAATTTCATGATATTTTTCCCACTATCATTGAAAGGTAATGAATCTTTATGAGTGATCATTAACCAACATAACAAGTTGACCCACATCCATACTTTTTTGGAGTAGAGTTTGATAGAGATCCTAAAATGTTTTTTCATAGAGGTAGTATTATAGAAGTATTAGATACCTTTAATGAATGTTTTCAATTATGATTATATATTAATATACCTATTTTGGAGGATTTTTTGTAAGGAATTCAATTGTAAGATAAGGTTGACTACAATGTTCCACCCTTAGACTAAAAACCATATTGAGCGAACTATTGGTGTTCTCAAGGATATGTTGACATATTGCATGTTATATATTTTTGGAGTTGAGAGGATCACATACCTCTAGGGGATTTCTCATAAAAACCATCACCACTCCACCATTGTCATTCTATCCTTTGAGGACCCATATTTGAGACCATAAAGGTCCCCCATGTACTATAAATTTGTATGAGGGTTATCAAAATGGGGGATATTGTTAGTTATATGATCAGATAAAAGGTACATGTGATTCATGAATAAATGATATCCACTCATACATTTCATAAGTATTATATAGACTATAAATGGAGGCCTTTTAAAATTGAGGTGAGAGTTGATATGTTATTAAATGTATCATCACAACATGGTTTTGGGATGTTTTGATGAGGAGGAATGAAGTCCCTATGGTTTATTATTAAATTAATGATCTATTATAGGATTGATGATATTTATTATCACTTCAAACATCCCCATTATTGGATAGAGTTCATTATTTTGTGTTCATGTTGTTGTCAAGGATATACAAGTATGATCTATTTTACATATTTTGACATGGTGATGATAAAGAAAGAGTATAATTCTTTCATCATGGAGTACCCAATGTTGATTGATGACTAACTAGAGTGAACTCTTAAAGGATGAATTCTTATATAGGTATGTGTTTTTCTGAAGCATGTGAGACTCCAAAAGAGCTTTTGGGAATTTGAGGGTCATATCTGAGCTTAGTGCCTTTTCATGTTGGAGTACATAGAACATTTTAGTATGAGAATTCTTGATGGTGGTGTGGATATAGAGACCCTGATTATTTATGTTTGGACCCATTGAATGTTTTTTATGATATTTTATTGGTGGTTCGCAAATAATTTTTCAAGTGATGGTCATTTAAAATCCTGAAAATTATGATATTAAAAATGATATATATTTTTTTACATTTTAAAAGGTGAAATTTTCATTTCCCTTTGATTAGTGCATCAAATACAAAATTTGAAGAATTATTTGTGTCCTTAAGTGCAGTTTTTTAGGGTGTTATATTATTCATTCACATCATCATCACTAGGATTGATTCATCACTTGTGAATTCAATTATTGATGTCGAATTATGATAAATATTTTATTAGTTTATTTTCATAACAAGTGACCTAGAAATTTTCAATTCAATATTCTTTAAACCTCTATTTATAGGGGTAATCTATATAAAAGAAAACATGGAAGAGGTTATAGAGAGGAGTTGAATATTATAGGAGGAAATTAATACATAGATATCTAACGATCACACCCATCGAGTAATCACATAATGTTCCCAATGTGAACATGAAAATATTCAATGAATAAGGTAATTAATAGCTAGGAAATTATTATTATAATATTTACAGATTCATCATGTTTTTTATAATGAAAATTAATTCATAAATTTTTTTCACAAATTGAATGGACATTTAATTTATCTTAACTTTATATTATCTTGAGAGTCACAATTTTTCAATTTTTCCATCAATTCATCATTATTTTTAGATTTGTGCCTCAAGAATAGTTCCTAAAATATATCACTTGATGTCATCTATTTCATTCATGTTGTTTATACAAAATTATATCATACATTATACATTCTTTTACATCTATCCTTATTTATATCTATTGTATTGTCAAAGCAGACCTTGGATAACAAATATTTGAAACCATTATCTTGAAGTCGATTTATTTTTTCAATTATATTAAATATAAAGGCATGAGAAATTTGTTATTGGTGATTAAGGATCATGGGTAGGTGTGATGTCTCTGAATCATTTTCATATAAATATATATAGTAATAAATATAGCACATTAATAACTTCATGAAAATATTTTCAATAAATCACCGTAGGAAATTCACCATTAACCATTTGTACAAAATAAGTGATGACCATGGTAGTGTTTTAGGAATGATTTTGGAATGGAAAATTAATATGATGTGATTATTGGATATATATAAATTTAATTCATGAAGTGGTTTTTACACTACATGTGATACAAATCCACACATTTTATATCATCCTTGAAAAAATAGTTATGTTTTATGAGTTATAGGTTAGGAAACATGTTACATTTGGACATATTTTTCCCCCATATATAGACTGACATAAAGTGTGAATTTATTACACAGGCATGTGATTATTTTTCTACATAATACTTTTGGGTCTAGACTACATGCCGGAAACTCTTGTGCATGCATGAATTTTCCGGCATGAGCCTAATTTATTACATGGCCTCCCATTGAGTGTAATTAGTATTAGAGTTTTTTATGAAAGATTGGATATGTCGATATAGAATTTAAACTAATATTTTTTTAGGGATACATATGTTTCATGTCTAAAGGTAATATATCATATAGGATGAGAGAATGAATTTTTTTTGGATATATCACAAATTAACACGAGGAATCCTCACTAACAAGTCCATCTATCTAAATCATGGAAAACTCAATGTTATTTTTTGTTGAACCTATATTAGAAATTAGTTTTTGGGTATCAATTTCTGACTAAGGATAATTTCTTAAGTTAATAATATGATCTTAATAAGTAGTGTAATTATTCCAAAAAATAAATCATGACTGATCCATGAATTGTTATTCCACACTAAAACTAAAAAACATTTTGTTTAAAAATATAACATATCAAATGAATCATAAAATTAAATATTTTATATGTCTCTAAAATAAATATAAATTGGAAACATGATTTCATATTGATGTGGATAAATTTTTTGATATAATAATAATAAAAATTACTTCACTAGCCAACACAATATCAACTTATCTCCTTAATTATCAAGATACTCAAACCAAAAATGTTTCATGGGGAACTAGAAGAAGAACCTAGAGTCTAAGATAGAAATTTATATATAGTCATGAGTAAAAATATAACTAGTTATTACAATGAAGAAACACCCCATGGGTTAACTAAATAGAAAATTCGTTTTCGAATTGTTTGAAATTAAAATTTAAAAATATTAATTTATACCATTAAAAATAAAACAAATAGTACCATATTGCACTTTTCCATTAAAACTGAATTATTTAAAAAACATGAGGTTTTATCATTTTTTATGAGGAAGTTGATCTCATCATCATCAACTCGGAAAAATGTAGATGTGTCTTCACTCTATCTACAACGGGGAATTTTAACTTGAAGGATTTTTGAAAATCACTCAATTCATTAGCCCAACGCGACAGATGGAATGACATGACCTCGTGTAGTAGGATTCAAGTGATATATAATTTCCTCAAATGGAGGATTGATAACAATGAACTACCATTATATGAAAACGTCAAAAATATTGATATTTTCCTAGCTTCTATCTGCTGTTGCAGAAAAAAATAAAATGGGGGAGGGAACAAACCACATTTTCTTTGAAGGCGACTAGCCTTGTCAGATGTGCAGTTCCTTTGGTGAGGTTACTGATTTTTCTTTTTGTGACTTGTACGATACACCCTTCCTGGATTGATGGTTTAAGGGTATGGCTGATAAAGGACTGGATAGAACGGCGAGAGCTGTGATTCTTAGCTCAGGGTTCTGGTACCTATGGAAAGATAAGAATTTAGAAAGATATGAGGGGGTAACATCAGTAGGAATATCCCTAATCATTCATAGTAGGAGCCTACTAGTTGACATGGTGTCGATGATCAGCAACCAGAAGTAAGAACCCTCCCTTCATGCACTAGAGGTATCTTCCCCAAGGGCCCAAACCTCTGTCTGGCCATAAGGCCATTAGGTGTGTAGGATTCCTCAAACTACGGGGTTCAATCTCAATACGGATGGCTCATATATATCCGGGGAAATGCATGGATGAAGGATTATTCAAGACTACAGGGATAGTGTGCTTCTAGCCTTTCCAACACACTATGGAATTGGAAATTCTATCCATGAAGAGGCCCATTCTATGTTAACTGGTCTCACCCTTTGCAGGAAATATAATATCCTCCTCTCCCAAGTGGAAACAGACTCAATTATCATTTGATACTACTTGCATGGTAGAGGATCCACCCTTGGGTCCATATCCTATACAATTATAAAATGCACAAGGCTCCTCAATGGTAACACTAAGGTGGCCCACACTTGGTGTGATGGGAACAAACATGCAGATCACCTGGTGTCTGTGGTGGGTCAAGGTTCAAATGTCACGTGCTTATCCAGCATATACTTATTCAAGCCTGAGGGGGTTAATTTGATTCTAGGGTATTCACTTGGTCTTCAATATTTTTGGACACCATAGACCCATTTATGCCTTCTTCTCCCTTGTACCCATTTCCTTTTGAATAAATAATTAATGTTTATGGTTATGGTTATATTGGAGGGACCTAAAAATCAAGTACAAAATGTGGAATTCATTGAAACTATTTTTAAAATATTATAATTTAAATTGCAGTTAATGAAGGGGTTCCAAAAATTATTTTTTAAAAATTATTAAATTATTAGTTTCTTTTAAATCAAATGATTATAATTATTACAAATATATGGTATATTAATGATAATAATAGTTGTGAAGAATCATGGGAAATGAGAAAAATGTTTAGTCTACTATCATTGTATTGAATTTAAATTAACCAATCATAAAAAATAAGTAAAAATGATCTTGGGAATACCTATGTGTAGAGGGGAATTTATAGAACATATTAAACATGATTCATAATATCTATGTGCATGATGAAATATAATAACCCTAGTGCTCAGTCTTACTCAATCTAGCACAACAAACTGAAAAAAATTCTAATGTTGGGAATAATCCATACTAAGAGACATTATCTTAATCATAATCCAATGTTAGTGAAACACATGTTCTAAGATGATCCACTTACTACTATTAGTTTTACATTATGTATAAAATGAGAATGATAGAATAAGTATTTTTTAACAAAAATATAAAAATAAATAACTAATACATTGAATTAAATGGAAATTGTAAATATGGCATCACCACTAGACAACCCCTTATGAATATCATGTTACTCAGAAAACCCATCAATAGACTTAATGATTTTTATATTTGGGATGATTAATTAAAATTTAAATACTCTAGACTTGTTGAATATTCCATGGTTGTATTCCATATAAAGTTCCTTTTCAAAAATCCAATTAGGCTTTAGAAATAGTATTCATAAACCTAGATATTGTTTAATTTTTAATGAATGAAACACCACTTAAAAATTCATTTTGAAAATATAGAAACCCCATAGAATACTAAAATACCATTTGAAAACTATGAATTAATTTATAATTTCAATTTAGGATACATAATAAGCACATGGCATACATGGTTGAGTAAAAACATTACAAAATTAAAATAATTATGGAACCATCATATTTATTGAGAGTCAAATGGAAACCCAATATAATTTTTATGTAATCCTCATGAAACTTTTATATTATAATTATATATATATATATTTAAACATGTTATTTATCATGGTTCCAAAGTTTAAAGGATAATATAAGTGTTAATCTACCTCAAATCCATGGAAAAAGAACACCTTCAACAAATCAAACTAAATTAAGCCTCTGTATGAGAAAAATAATTGTTAAGAACCAATACCCATGATATAATGAAAAAATCATAAATATATGGTTCAACTAAAGAATAATGTATCATATGGTGACTAAAAAACAAGAATAATTCATAATTAATGAGAATATAGTAGATAATTGACCTTATAAGGTGATATAAGCCACAAATTACAATGTCATCCTTTCGATCCCCCACGGATGGGATTGAGACGGGAGGAGGCGGTATGCTTGGGATCTGGGAGTTTAGTGGTAAAGGATATGAGGATTATGTTATATAACCTAGGGGGGAAAAAACTTTAAATTCACACATTATAATATTCTTTTCATGATGCATCATTTTTTAGCATAGTTTACCAAACCCTATGTCAACTGTGAATGGTCACTGGGAACACCTACAAACTAGTAGAGTATGGTCACATAGTTTCCAAAAACATTCTCCAACCTTGTGAAATATATTTACTAATCTATAAACACAAATTTCATTCTTCCACGTTGTTTCCTCTAATCAAGAATAAACTACATTTAGTACCCCTACACACTAAGATCTTAGATAGTTTGAACTTGGATTCACCTAGTTTAGTGTCAAAAATGTTCTGCTGGTGTGGGATAAGCTATTCAAGGAAAAATGAATTGGATATTTTACTCATTTAAGGTTATCCACATAGTTTCTCATATAAAATGCATAGTAACCATAACATAAAATAAAAATTTACTCAAAAATAAAAATTTAACTCAAAAACACTCCAACATAAAGAACAATCCCAAAGATATAATAACAAAAACTTATTGTAAGATAAATAATTTTATATTTTTGAAAATATTCTCTATCATATTTATTTCAATGTCCCATAAAGATTTAGTAGATTTAGTTGATCATAAGAGAATAAAAGAATAGTCCTCTTCAACATGATTCAGTTCTGAATATGAAGTAACACCAATTGGAAAAATAATACATACAGAGATGAAATGAATCACACTTACTTCCTAACTCAATTAACCACAATAAAAAGCTTTATGACAACAAAAATAAAAAAGGAACCACGTCAAAAAATGAGTATTGTTGATGGATATCAAGTTGGATCACCATGACAGTCATGATCAAACTATTATAGTGTCCTCCACCGTATTATAAGCCAATTGAAAAATAATCATTAGAGACTACCAACCCTAACCAATGACCCAATACACATCTGATAAGGATAAATAGAGGCATGAGTAAACTCCAAAAAATCCATTAATGATTTATAATCTTTATAAGGAGTGTCCTGACCAAATGAGATCTATATCTTTCAGAAAACCCAATTAAACATGATGTTTCATAACCTCAAATGATGAACATGAACTTTAAACTATTTTGGTAGAATAAAAAGAATATAGTTAACCTAAAAAATCAATTATGAAAAGTCATCATCACTGTGTTGGACATAGGCCTCCCTTGAATGGGTAGATCTGGTTTCACTTCCTTAATGGAAATATATAACAATCCACCCCCTTAACATTGACATCGAGTGGTGCCCATACTATATGACTCACAATGGAGACTTCTGGAAAACATCCACACTTTATTGAGGTTTATTACATGCAGTTTAAGTTTAATGTTATACAATAGTGAGACTATTAAAATATATTATAGTGAAATATAACATGAAAAGAATCCAAACATCATCTATTCCATAATAATATATATTTTTTTTAATCAGAATATTCATCGATAAATAAGTCATTACTATGGAATTAATTAGTTACACATTGTCATTTTTTATCCAATAGACCAAAAACACATAAATAATGAATACAATAATAAAATAAATTTAGTAAAGGCTCAATTAGATCATATAAAATCACCTCATCCAAATCTACAGACCTGTACAAGCTATCCAACTAAATTATAAAACAATGGGAAACTTCCCAAACTCAACCACCAAAAAATGATGTATTCTCAGGAACCCTTGTGTCATGGATATCTAACAAGTGATTTATTACAACTCAGTGGGGAACGACAAATTTGTCCCATACATAACCTGTAAATGAAGCTTATATATGTTATATATTTTGAAAATAAATATTGGTGTGGAAACACAAGTAGTTAACCTGCATTCATCCTCAAGTTATACAATTAAAAATGGGATCGACCTAAACCTAATTCAGATAGTGTAAGTGTGTATCTGGTCATGTCACGGAGCATTGGAAACCAACAATCATTTTAGTTATATGGAACCTGTTCAAGGTAACTGAAACCAAAAACCATATATATATATATCTAACCTCATAAGTACTATATTTCCTCAACTACAAAATTTATATCACAGATAACCATTGTTTTGGTACTTTCAGATCCAATCCATGGTAGAAAAATCATTTCACTTATTACTCCAATCCATGGAATCCAAAATATTCATATATCATTTCGAATACAAATATTTGTTAGTCCAATTTAGTAATATTATTAACTATATGGATCAAATTCATGGAATCAAAAATTATTAATCATCATGAATTCGTGGGTAAAATCTTGGAAAACCTAACACCATCAATTAGACCAATGTCCAACCATAGGAAAAATATTCTTCAGGGATAAATAACCATGGATTCATAAAACATTTTTATAAGTGGGTTTTCTATCCCACTATACGTATCTAAATAGTTATTTCCAATACATCATAGACCATGATTCTTGGTGTAATATATGTCCCAATATACAGATCTGTAGAGAGAGTCCACAGTATAATAAACCATGTGTTAGATAACTGCATAATATTTGGGATTTAGGTTCAAATATTATTCCATGACCATCAGTTCCCATTCCTATATAAAATTTTACTAGGATAAAATTTTTATTTGGGATTCCCACTGGGGTCCCTTCAGTCTCTTCATATCCCAGGAACCCTCTATAGGATTGTAAATCTAAAACAGAATTCATAGGACACAACTTAACACTCATGGGGGAAATGACATACCTTAACCTCATGAAATTATTGTAGAGCCCTCTCCATCCTCTAAAGAAATTATCAGAAAGGATATATCCATTATACTGTTCCCTTTTAATGTTTCCTAATGTAAAAATAACACCAAAAATATCCAAAAGTCTCCATAGTCTCTACCCACCCAGGAAAGCATGTAGAATTCGAAGAGTAATGCTCTCCCCATAATAATCTCATCGCCAAAAAAGCTCCAAGGAATATTAATATTCTCACAATACCAACTTAGGTCGAACAGTCAATTCCAACACCCTTATCTACCCAAAGGCCAGTAATCTAATTTATAAAAGGGTTCTCTATGTCTTATTAATTTAATTCTCACATGTCATGGTATATGATTCATTGGTAATGTAAGTGTTATAAAGGTAACATCCATTAGTGGTTGAAGAAAACTATTCACTGTATATTGGTACAACATGGCCCTAGACACTTTTTCTAATTAGAATAATATCATTGTTAATTAAGAAATTCATTGTGTTTAATGGGTTTTGTTGAACATTGGCGGAAAGATTACACAAATATCATGTAATATATTTAATTAATGGAAAATACTATTATAGTATGTGTGAGGGACCACAACCCTCAATCAAGTGGAAAAATCCATTATATCTCTCTGCCAAAGATCTATTCCCAATCCTATAGATGTCTCATCCTAGTCCAACTAGGAATCATCCATTAACTCAAGGTATTATCTCAAACCAATCATGGACTTAAAATTAAAAATTAAATTATATTATTCATTGAAAAAATTGAATTTTTTTTTTGATAATAATGAAAACATCACCAGACAGTCCCATTAATTCTATAATACAACCATGCACACACAAAAGCTAACCAAAACACTCATGAAACCATCCAAGACAATATAATTAAAACACAACACTGATTTATAAGCCAGTAGAATTTGATGAAAATAAAATCTTATAAAATACCATGTGAAATACATCATTGAAAGTAAATTAAATGATATAAAGACACCTTGTTAGAGAATCATATCACTATGACATGTGAAAAAAACTATAACTATCCATTTACCCCACAATATGGTGGAATCAAGGGAAAAACCTGAACCAATTCACATCAGAATCAAATGAAAAAGAGGTAAAACATAAAATTGAAAAAGGATAAATAACATATCTCTCATTACCATTAAAAAAAACAAAATACATCCTTATTGGATAGTGATAAATAGATTAGAAATAGGGATAGGTCTAGATATAATTTTCTCCCACATAAACCAATTAGTATAAAAGTGGGATAGGGGATTACCCTAAAATTATGAGTATACCATTATTTATTAAAACACACCCATATCATGTTCAGAACATGGTCGTAAGGTTCATGTTATGATATCATTGGGTTGATTATCTCTCACTTAGCCAACACCACTTTCATGGCCTAAAGGCCCTCACCTAAACCCTATCATGGTGGGAATTACCATTCATATTGAGAAATGTCCAGTAATATTTCTTTTAGTATCTCAACTTCTTTGAAAAAATTATTTCCTCCACCAAAAAACCTAATGAGTCAACTAATCATAAATTCATGACAAAACATATTGTTTATGAATATTAAAACTTCCATCATCTCATTTAATGTCCAGGAAATCATAAAAACTATCCACAAAAATAATTCTTAAAATTACTTATGATCTTCATAAAACTAATGGAATGGGTCTTATAACCTCCCCATTTAAATTTTAATAATTTTCATTCCACATAATGAATGTCAAGTAAATAATTATGTCTAATATTGTTTAAAGGAAAGAAACACTATGAACATGTCGCATGAAAAAATCATATAATTAGATTAAATATTTCATTTCAAAATGATTGAAGAATCCATATAGTACAAGAAATCCAATTCAAATTGACTAATGTAGTGGAATGGATATGTTCGAATAAATAGGAAACAGGTATAATTTATTTTTTTATTGTAATAGTTTTTTAATCTTACTATATAATCTTCAATTTGATATGAAAATTATGTGTTTCTGGAAATGAAGTGGGGGTAATGGTACCTAAATGTTTATCACATAAGGTAAAAAACATTATACTCGTGTAAATACAAAGACCATCGCGTAAGATTAAATTGAATGGAATTGAATGATTTTTCAAACCTAGACCAATTGATAGTGAAACCTTCCATTTCCATCATATTTAACAGTGAAAAAAATCAGGAAAAAAGTTACATCATGAATCTATTCATTAGATCCCATAATGTATTGAGTTATCAATCACAATCATCAATATAAGGGTGTTGATTTCAAAATTTAATAGCATGAGAATATTGAAGAACTAAAATTGCATCCATGATATCGATTATAGATATTGTGACTACTAGAAAATTATCTAATATAAATTTCTCACTAGGATATATGGACCCATAGTCTATCTGTATTATATACCTATTTATTACATTCGATTAATTTTATTTTTATAGTTCACGCTGTATATTTATTTTAATAAATAGAAACCAATGATATGTAGGGAATGTTTTTGAGAATAGAAAATGAAGTGTATGTGTGGTAGTTCATTTCAGTATTCATACTCCATTTATGAAAAACCATACTCTAAATTGAATAAATGTGCTAGAGATTATATTACGGTGTATATATAATGGTGTGAGAATACGATTTTTGAATTACATCAGGGATCAAATGTAATATATATTCAAAACAATCATAGTATTACACTAAAATGTTAAAATAAATACATTGGGACAAAATAGTAGAACCATTTTAATTTTTTAGATATTGTTGTAATTTTAATTTATTAATATTGATATATGGTCAGAATATTTAATTAAAAATATAATATAATCATAATAAATAATTTTTTTGTATAAAATATTCCAATATATTAAATATTATTTTAATATTCATATGCCATTTGGTAGGATTCTTACTCTTAATTGGGGCAATGCATTAGAGATTATATTAGTTGATAACATGTGGCTTACATAAATAGGGTAGACCATGTTGGATATCTAAAATTTTTTATTTGTAAACATGCTCTCTATTAATTATCAATATCATATAATTTAAATCTTGATATTTATTTAGACATACACACTCCACCAAAAAATACCCCTAACAAGGGAAAAAATTTTAAACCAAAAAATGCTCAAATATTCATTTACTAAGAAAAACATTACATATTAGTATTTTGTAATTAATTGGAAAAAAGAATAATTAATTTCATATATAAATGAAATTACAAAATATCTACTGTAATAGGTATTTTTGGAGTCTATTTGAAAACACAAATAATATATAGATTTTAATATATAATATATTTCTACTTAGTATAATGTAACTAAAAATTGTTTGAAATATGATTTTTATGTTTCTTTGTGGATGAATGGGAAAAAATATTGTACATGGTTGTAATATATATTTTATGTGGACCACATTTTAAAAAAATTATTTATAGACTATACATAAGATTAGCTCAATGTGAGTAGTGTTCAATCTTCATAAGAATAAAATCAAATCCCTAGGGGCTATCAACGAGTGATCCAAGAAATTAGAATGATATATATAAATAAACAATTTTTTATAAAATGAAGGAGTATCCTAGAAAGAAAAATATTATTAAATGAAATTTACCATAGGTTATATCATTTATAATAGATAATATATGGTATTATAAAATTGTAAAAGGGATATCATGTAATAATTAATAAAATAATTAGTTGGTCCTGGAATATTATATAATTTATCATAAATTTTAGGAAAGGTTTTTTCACTTCTGGGATTTGTGATGTACATAAATTGTCCACACCACAACACCATCCACTTTAAACTGAGAAAACTTTAATCATTACCAAAAAACGATCTACTATTTTGAAAAAAAAAATATTTATAGGAAATAACTCTATATCCCACAATAATAATCATAAAGATCAAATTAGGATATGAATCACTTCATTTTTACCAATAGAACACATAATCCGAATGGTATCAACATATATATTCCATATGTAATTTATAGATTAAATATGGAATAGTGGAAGAAAAAATAACATACGGTTTTGGATTATATAAATAAATTAATACAGATGATCTAGGGTAATAAAGATGGTGTCTAGTAAAGAAAGAAGAGTTCTGGGAGATCACTGTCAGCATAGATTCATCTCGTGATGAACCCCTTACTGCATGACCATGATTATAAAACACAAGATTTTTTATGAAACATGAAAATGGTTAAGGGTTAAACACAACAATTTAATTAGATTTCCAAATTTTATTATGTATATTATTATCACATAATTATTTAGATTATTTTTGGGATTTTATTGGTGGGTTTGGAGTGCCTTGGGAGGAGTTTAGGAGGCACAAAGTTTGCACACCATTAGGGGAAATCGATTAATGTTCTCTAGGTAACCATTCATGAACAAGAGGGGCCTTTTGGGTAAGTTAATTTTTGTAAAACCATTTATAGAAATCATTTTTCCAAAATAACTGGCTCATTGATTTTGGGGATTGATGTGATGTTCATATTTGGAACATAATTTTCCAAACTATTAAACTAAATTGTGAGATGTGATTTAATAATTTTTTAAAACATATTTTTAACACTATAACCCCCTGAATCCCTCATTACTTCTTTATTATTATAGGATCACGACAATTGGCCACTATCCCTAAATTTTTAATGATCATCTTCTTTTTGGTGGTTAATTGCAATGGATTAAAGTGTTTTAGATCAATGATGTCAATGTTTAGTGTAATATTATTCGCCACATTCCTTGGTGTTGTTATTTTCTTATAAGTGATAATCTATACTAGTGTTTTCATGAATGGATCTATAATTTAAGGATGGTTTTGAAAATATTTCCTTATCATTTTTTTAGAATAAATAAAATAAGTTAATAGAGATCTGAGATCATAATGTAATTCTTGGTCTCGAACACATCTTAGGTAAATTTTTTCTACTCTCTTTAGACATCCTCTAAGAACATGATGGAATATTTTATTATAAATATATTCATTCAATTTATATTTGAAAAATTAAATTAAATATTTATTGAAAATATAATTCAATGGTTGGAATCAAAATTTAGAAGAATAAGTAACTCCCATAGTTTGTTCAATAAATTGATTTAATGAAATGGTTATATAATGAAACTGATTTGGGACTATAAACATAACATAAACATGGTGATTATGTGTTAAAACCCATATTAAAAGGATCATTTATTGTAAAAAAAGTGTTGATTCCAATACCTATGTATCAGTGGATTTTTCAATGGAGTGAATCCTTTGGATTGGATGGATTCATACTGCACACAAGTTGTACTATTTAGAAAGTACTTTTGGGTCATGGTTACATTGCATAGTGTTATATATTGGTATGTTGTTTCATAACAAGGATGTGTTGTGGTGTTAGTTATTTAACCACAATATGATATATGTATATATATATATATCACTACATTGCATTATTCTTCAAGTTTATTATTTAAAATTACATATGACCTAACTTTTATCTTATTTTACTGTAATTTGGAGTAAGTATCAGATTTTTCTTACCATGTTATATAAAGACCAACTAAATATACACTTTGTAACATATTAATACTATATCAATATACATGTAAGGGTGAGGTAACATACTTCACAATTTCTACTTTATGATATCTTTTCATGGATTTAATGTGGTAGAGATTGGGGATACAGTTGATTCAAAGAGTTTGGAGTGGTTCCCCCTGGGTTCCTTATGTATTTTATCCTAATTTTTAGGTACCTTGAGTTTTATTTATCATAGTATTAGGGTCTTACATTTTTTTTCTCTTGTATTTTTACTCTAATCATCTTATTTTTTTACCTTTGAATATTATTTTAGATTTATATACTTCATCACATAATGTGTCTTTACTACAAGGTTGATATAGTATTTTGGTTTAAGGGAAAATCAACCCCATTATATTAGTAAATACTGTGAAATTTATAACAAATATTTTGTGTATTAGGGTGGTCACCTATTTTTTGGGAAATTTTGGTCCTTCTAGTGGTAATTAGTTGGGTTGGAATGTTACAAAGGGTATCTATTCATTATGGTATGTATGATGTGATAGAATCAAGGATATAAGATGTGTTTTGTGATTATATTTTTAGAAAAAAAATAAATTCTATCCTCTATATTTTGAACAATTAGTTACCAAGGTTGTTCTAGTCATGAATGTGCACAATTCTTCCCCAAATCAGACACCAATGCCTATCCACAACATACCTGAGGGGTTTCCCTATTCCCCTCAAGATGATGGAAATCATAAAAGGAATCATGATAAGTCATGTGGTGAAAAATCTTCCAATAATTAATTGTTTTCCATAATCGAGTTTCTAAAAAATTCAGGAATTACCTATCTAAGAAATCAATATCAACTCAAATTAAATTATTAGAAATTTGAATATATAAAATTATGAAGGGAAATAATTAAATCCCAAAATAAATAATCAATATAACTTAATTAAATAAAATAATATAATATCTATACATAATAAGTCCATATAGGTTGATATATCTATGACACGAGATAATAAAAAAAACAAGACAATTATATTGGCATGATCTAAGTGTGACAACTTAGTCACCATCTAACCCTAAAACCACTCACTCCTAGAGAAATGAAAAAACGATAGTTGAACCTACAAAAAAAATATATAATAACACTAAGTTGAACAATTATGGTCTGATCCCAATATAGCATAATAAGTAATAGTTTTATAGTCTATGTATTTATTTTTTTTAAAATAAACTATCAATTCCTGCTAGAAATATAGATAAAAGTTATATTTTTATCTATTATGTAAAAATCATCCTTGTAATATTCCAAAAAAATTACAATTAATACTATATAATTTTTATGGAAATCATTTAAACCCTTTACAAAACCATTTATTTTCTTAACAACCTTTTTGGAAACATGCTTTTATATAATGATACAACCCGCACCAATGAAACTAAACAGATGGATGAAAATAATAAATCAACTAACATAATGTAAATGTGTAACACGAAGAATATATAATTTAGAAACCATAAAATAGAGGATAAATACTGTAATTAAGAACAAAAACTAAAAAATCGTAAAGGATGAAATGCATTTTTTAATTCCAACTCACCCTTTGAGGAAACTTATGATGTAATTGGATCAAACTATATACATGCCCATTGATATATCCCAAAGTCAATAACCAACCCAATTCACTCAAAAATACTTTCTTGTATCACTCCCTTATGTCCTACCAATACCATACTTTTAATAGTCCATTTCTTCAGGACTAAATAGTAAACATTTTTGGACTCTCACTATTTCCACTAGAATCTAGTGATTATAATAAATGTTTTCGATGGGTGAATCCTTAGTAATAAAAATATCCACATCAAATCCATATAAACAAAATATATTTCTCAACCCATCATATAAAAATGACCTTCAAACATCCCTATTTATATTAAATGTCTCAATGTGGGTGCACACATAAAATGAAAATCTATCATTGTACCAACTAAGATATAAGCATTATTCAATAGTATCATATTCTATAATCCCATTAAATACCATTTTATATGAAATTTAATTTTATATCTAAATATAAATTTCCAAATGGTCTTTTGTGTTTCAATTAAGAATAATGAATTTTTAAATACAAATTACATTTCCATAGAAGACTAAATATTTTTTTTGGAATGAAATAAAGTAAATGAGGACCCCATCTATCATACACACACACACAAAAACTAATATATCTATGAATGAACATTTATATAAATTTGATTAACCACATGTAAATATTTCTACAATTATTTATTGGAAGTACAAAATTAACAAAAGAGAATCATTGTTCAAGTAATTTGTCAAATCCAATGTGGTTCCAAAATGTTAACCATTAAAAGTAAAAAAAACTAAAAAGTAGAATTAAAATATAACTCAAAAATATTATAATGTTCAATAAATTGATTATAAATAAAATTTTATTAATTTAAACAATCAATACCCATTCAAATCCTATTTAGTTATTTTCAAACACATGGAAGGCAACTAAATCCATTAAAATCATTTATATTATAAAATTATCTTAAAGTTATATTATAATACCTTTCCAAGCACTAAAATCAGCCAAAATTTATTAAGAAACAAATTTATTATTCTTATGAACACATGGTGTGTTGTGAAAAGGTTAATGCAGAGAAAAATCAACCAAACCCCATTTGAAAATTCAAATAAAACCTCTTAAAATGAGAATATCAATACACCATACAATATCCACACACCATAACATCATGGACCATAGAATACAATGTCAATACCCTACCACATTGTTCATCCAAGAGAGGATTAATCAAAGGGAATGGAAACAATTTAAGGTGGTATGTGGAAATAAATAAAGGGGATAACCTAAAGAATAACATCCATAATAGAGAGAGAAATCCCAAAAAATATCAAAGTGTGTAAGAATATGAGTTTAGAACTAGACCCCCTTGTCTTCCACGACCTAATATTGGGAGAAAATTCCAATTTTGGTCTGAATAATGAGATAGTATTTTGATAAAACCCATAATATTAATTTTCTAGCAAATCTGCACAGAATGGCCATAATACTTATCAATCGATTTAGTCACCATGAAATAATCAATTCTGAGAAACTATGTATGGAACAGTTTTTCCTCATTGTTAGATAAATAGTACATCAAATCTGTCAAATGAATCTATCCAATAACAAAACCATAATCATGGTTTCCTCTTCGTTATTAAAAATATCTGGGAAAACCATACACATTTCTAAAAATTTCTAAAAACAAAAAATTTCAACATGATCCTCTTGAAATGTGAGGAAAGAAAATAAATAAATAATAATAATTACATAAAAAGGTTCTGAGATAGAGGGGTTTGATATTTTAGGTAAAATAGAAGTAAATAAACTCTCCTAGAAATACTTTCATCTCATCATAATGGTTTTATCTTGTGAGAGTATTGTTTAAAAAACTTAGTAAAGATACTTATCCTATGACAGAATTAAAAATATGTTATTTTTGATTATTTATTTAGAATTTATAAAAATATGTTCTTTCATATTGTGTTATAATACACTCTATAACTACAGAAAAAATCAATTTCCAGTAACTAACTAGATATTATTGTAGTGGGTCTATAACAATGTCACCAGTTGGAATAATTTGAAACCATCATGATGGGGGAATGGAGAATGTGGCATCACCTAACCCATGGGTTGAGAAGGAAATTTTTTATATCACATTAAATGTATTTTAGATTGTTGGAACATGGAATCAAATTAGGGACCTAAAAAATAATTATTATACTTCACAATTTTAGAAATATAGTCTTTTGATTTTTAAATGGTATTGAGGAGTCATGAAAGTGAAAAAATGGATTAATTGTATAGACAAATTATTCAATTTCTAGGGAACTCTAATTGATATAAAGGTTAATACAACATTATTCATATTTTGTTATCTAACAAGTCATTATTTGTAATTGTCTATTCATGAAAAACACAACCATGGAATCACTTTGGGTAGACTCAAATATTTTTTTAATAGTATTTTCTACCTATATATAATCAAAATATCAAAAAAATTCTTTATTTATTCAAAACCAATCACATCTATTCATGATCGAATATGAAGATTTGTTTATTAGAGCTGTTAATTTTTATTAATGGGTAAAATATATCACACATCTAAAGGTCTATATCTTCAAGGTAGGGTTCCAACTGAAGATTCCTTCTATGGTGGACATGTTATTCATTGATTATTTTATAGATATGGTCAAAATATTTTATGTGGAATAAAAGAAAATCATTTATAGGGGTTGTAGAGTAAAACACTTTTTCATAAAAAACAAGATATGGAACTCCAATGATAAAAATAAAATGATATGGGAGACCTAATATGATAAATATTACGGACCAAAGAACTGAAACATTGAACCATTCTTTTTTCACCACATCACATTATGGAAGCGGTTAATCTTCTATGAGAATTATTCACACGTAATAAAGGGAATTTCACATCACCACCTTAAGAGTATAAAATAAATTACTAGAATTTAATTATCATAAATTGTTTAATGATAACCAAGAATTCAATAGCTTTATAGTAATCGAATCAATATTAAATATTGCATGGAAAACATGGGTGTTCTCAGGAAAGAAGTTATCAATATCATTGTTAACAAACATTGGGTGATTCTAGGAACACCTCAGTCTTCAAACAAACTCCACATCCATATAGATGCAATGGGAATGTGATTTTATTTTTCAAAAAACTATATTGGGATGAGAATAAAATCATAATAGTGGAATTGGGCCCCTCTAAAGTGTGAGTTACCTTTTTTAAACATAACACTTATACATGTATTGTTTAATACTAGAACCACTAGTTCATTTGTTTCTTCTCATTTTGTAAATCAATTTGGGTTTCAAATGGTGATCATTACTTCTATATTTAAAATCATAAAACCACATGGCTAATAGTACGTCATATTATTGAAGTATTCATCCAATAACATTAACATTGATGAGGGAAATGTATAAAGGGAATTTAAACACTTAGAAATGGACATTTTGATCTGATCATAGGTATGAACTAGTTGGTGTACAAAAATATTATATTTACTATTACATATAATAGGAAACCTTCACATAATCAAATGGTTCATCCCATTTACTCAAAATTAATTGGGATATAAATAGTTTAATCAAAAGGGATTTGGTGATAATGTATTGAACCACACGATCTATGTTGACATCAATTATCCATGAAGTTATAGAACAAAACAAGATAAAAAGAACTCATGATATAGAATAATGATACCCACATGTATTTAGAAAATATTTCTCTAAGTTAACAATTGAAATGGAAATAAAATATTTTATCAACCTTCTTCCAGGAAAAACTCATATTTCACATCCATCATATTAAATAAAAACAACTAAATTATATAAAATAAAAGGCCCATCTAAAATAACATGAAAGGAAGGGATTAGTTATACTCAAATCACCACATTATGATGTTATCGTTCTCTTATTAAATAAGGAAGAAAATTATATTATTTTATATGTTGAATATCATAAACTAAATCAGGTTATCAACATAAATCACTGACCAGATGCCCAAATAATTGACATTTTTATCAATTATTGGTAGAGCAATGATTCTCCAAAATTGATCGATGATATAGTTATAACAAACACAATGATAGTAAATTGGATATTATGAGGACATCATTTAGAATCTACTGTGGTCACTACAAAGAAGTAGTCATTAGTTTTATAAATTTAATTCAGCTTCCATTTTCAATTCCTTATTGAATCGTATCATCTGTAAGAATCGTGATTTTTTTTTATTTTAATTATTTAATATATTTTGGTGTAATCACAAACTATAAATTGTAATTATAATATAATTAAGATTGTATGGGGTAAATTTTATGAGATACAACATTATGCTAAATGATCAATGCGATACTTCTGGATAAAACAAATTTGGTCCATTGGTCATCTAATTTTTGAAAGAGTAATATCCATTGATCCTAAACATATTGAAGTTATGATTTCATTAAAAAAAATAAAGAATGATTTTGATATAAAATTTATTTTGGGATTATGAGGATATTATCATATCTTTTTCTATGACCTTTTAAGAATCTATTCACCTTTTAATAATTTAGAAATTAAAGTTATTCTGTTCATATATAATAAGGATTTCCATAAATTATTTCTAGAGATTAAGGATCTTGTCATGTTACCAACAATCCTGATATTGAGGGAACCATGACTAGGCTATGTGGTATATAATGAAGTTCTTAGATTTATATAAGGTTTTTCTCTCTTGAATGGAATGCACTCTATAGCCTATGGCTCGATATAGCTGAAAATAAATTAAGAAAATATATAAAATATGGTTTGAATGTTTAAATAGTTTTCCATGCATTAAAATTAGGTCTCTATAACGAATTCAGTGAAAATTTTTCTATATTTTAAAATAAAAAAATTATTGAAACAAAACTTTGTACATAATGGATTTAAAAATATAGAAAAATTTATGTATAGAATATCTCCATATGATTGATTTCCGCATAATATTTTGTGGGTCTATACTACATGTCGGGAACTCTTGCGCATGCATGACTTGTCCATCATGAGCCTAATTTTTTCCAAGGCCTCCGATTGAGTGTAATTAGTATTAGAGTTTTTTATGAAAAATTGGATAAGTCGATATAGAATTTAAACTAATATTTAATTAGGGATCCATTTTTTTAATGGTTAAAGGTACTATATCATATAGGATGAGAGAATGATTTTTTTTGGATATATCACAAATTAACACCAGGTATCTTCACTAACAAGTCCATCTATCTAAATCATGGAAAACTCAATGTTATTTTTTGTTGGACCTATATAGGAAATTATTTTTTGGGTATCAATTTTTAACCATTGATAATATCTTATGTCAATAAAATGATCATAAGAAGCACTGTAATTATTCCAAATATTAAATCATGACTGATCCATGAATTGGAATTCCACACTAAAACAAAAAAAAACATTTTCTTTATAAATATAACTTATCAAATGAAGCATAAAAATAAATATTATAGATTTCTATAAAATAAATATAAATTGAAAACATGATTTGATATATATGTGGATAACTTTGTCGATATAATAATAATCAAAATTAATTCACTAGCCAACACAATATCCACTTGTCTCCTTAATTATCAAGAAAATCAAAAAAAAATGTTTCATTGGGAACTAGAAAAAGAACCTGGAGTCTAAAATAGAAATTTATATATAGTCATGAGTAAAAATTTAACTAGTTATTACAATGAAGAAACACCCCATGTATTACATTAAATAGAATATTCGTTTCTGAATTGTTTGAAATTAAAATTTAAAAATATTAATTTATACCTTTTAAAAGAAAAAAGAAATAGTATCATATTTACCTTTTCCATTAATACTGAATTATTTAAAAAACATCAGGTTTTATAATTTTATATGGGGAAGTTGATCTCATCGTTATCAACTTAGAAAAAGGTAGATGTGTCTTCACTCCCTCTACCACGGGGAAGTTTAACTTGAAGAACTTTCAAAAATCACTCAATTCATTGGCCCAACGCGACAGATTGAATGAAATGACCTGGTGTAGTAGGATTCCAATGATATATAATTTCCTCATATGTAGGATCGAGAACCATGAACAATCATTAGATGAAAACGTCAAAAATATGGGTATTTTCCTAGCTTCTATCTACTGTTGCTGAAAAAAACAAAAGGTGTGAGAGAAAAAACCACATTTTCATTGAAGGCGACTAGTCATGCCACATGTGCAGTTCCTTTTGTGAGATTAATGATTTGTCTTATCATGACATGTAGGATTCACCCTTCCTGGATCGATGGTTTAAGGGTATAGGTGATAAAGGCCTGGATAGAACGGCGAGAGCAGCGATTCTTAGCTTAGGGTTCTCGTGCCTATGGAAAGCTAGGAATTTGGAAAGATATGAGGGGGTCACATCAATTGGAATATCCCGAATCATGCATAGTAAGTGCCTACTGGTTGAAATGGTGTCGATGATTAGCAACTGGAAGTAAGAACCCTCCCTTCGGGTGTTGGAGGTCTCTTCCCCAAGGGCCCAAACCTCCGTCTGGCCTTAAGGCCATTGGGTATGTTGGATTTCTCAAACTACGGGGTTCAAGATCAATATGGAAGGCTCATATATATCTAGGGACATGCATGGATGACAGGGTTTTTAAAGACTACAGGGAGAGTATCCTTCTGGCCTTTACAACACACTATGGAATTGGAATGTCTATCCAAGAAGAGGCACATTCTATGTTAACTGGCCTCACCCTATGCAAAAAAGATAATATCCTCCATTCCCAAGTGGAAATAGACTCAATTATCATTTGATACTCCTTACATGGTAGAGGATATACCCTTGGGTCCATATACTATAAAATTATAAAATGCACAGGGCTCCTCAATGGTAACACTAAGGTGGCCCACACTTGGCGTGATGGGAACAAACAGGCAGATCACCTGGTGTCTGTGGTGGGTCAAAGTTCAAATGTCTCGTTCTTATCCAGCATATACTTATTCATGATTGAAGGGGTGAATTTTATTCGAGGGTATGCCCTTGGCCATTATTATTTTAGGCCACCATAGACCCTTTTATGCCTTCTCCTCCCTTTTACCCATTTACTTTGGAATAAATATTTAATGTTTATGGTTATGGTTATATTGGAGGGACCTAAAAAATCAAGTACAAAATGTGTAATTCATGGAAAATATTTTTAAAATATGATAATTTAAATTGTAGGTAGTTAAGTGGTTCCAAAAATTATTTTTCAAAAATTATTAAATTATTAGTTTCTTTTAAAACAAATGACTATAATTATTACGAAAATATGTTATATTAATAATAATAGTTGTGAAGAATCATGGTAAATGATGAAAATTTTTAGTCTACTATCATGGTAATGAATTTAAATTAACTAATCATAAAAAATAAGTAAAAATGGTCTTGGGAATACCTATGTGTTGAGGGGAATTTCTCGAACATATTAAAAATGATTCATAATATCTATTTGCATGATGAAATCTAATAACCCTAGTGCTCAGTCTTACTCTATCTAGCATAACCAACTGAAAAAAAAATTATAATGTTGGGAATAATCCATACTAAGAGACCTTCTCTTAATCATAATCCAATGTTAGTGAAACACATGTTCTAAGATGATCCACTAACTACTATTAGTTTTCCATTATTTATAAAATTAGCGTGATATAATAAGTATTATTTAACAATAATATGAAAATAAATGACAAATATATTGAATGAAATGGTAATTGTAAATATGGCCTCACCCCTAGACAACCCTCTTATGAATATCCTCTTACCTAGAAAACCTATCAATAGAATCAATGAGTTTTATATATGGGAAAGTTCATTAAAATATAAATACTCTAGACTAGTTGAATATTCCATGGTTGTATTACATATAAAGTTACTTTTCAAAAACCCAATTAGGATTTAGAAATAATATTCATATACCTAGATATTTTTGAATTTTAAATGAATGAAACACCACTTAAAAATTCAATTTGAAAATACAGAAACCCCATGGAATACTAAAATACAATTTGAAAACTCTGAATTTATAATTTCAATTTAGGAAACATAATAATCACATGGAATACATGGTTGAGTAAAAAATTTACAAAATTAAAATAATTATGGAACCATCATATTTATTGAGAGTCAAATGGAAACCCAATATAAATTTTAAATACTCCTCAAGAAAAATTTATATTATCATTATATATATATAAACATGTTATTAATCATGGTTCCAAAATTTAAAGGATTATATAAGTGTTAATCTACCTCAAATCCATGGAAAAATAACACCTTCAACAAATCAAACAAAAATAAGCCTCTGTGTGAGAAAAATAATTATTAAGAACCATTACCCTTGATATAATGAAAAAATAAAAAATATATGGATCAACTAAAGAATAAAGTTTCATGTGGTGACTAAAAAACAAGAATAAATAATAATTTCTGATAATATAGTAGATAAGTGAAATTATAATGGGATACAAGACACAAATTATAAATCCATCCCTTTGATCCCCAGAGATGGGATTGAGACTGGAATAGGCGGTATGCATGTGGTGTGGGAGTTGAGTGGTAAAGGATATGAGGATTAAGTCATATAACCTATGAGGGATAAAATTTAAATTCACACATTATAATCTTATTTTCATGATGCACCATTTTTTGCATAGTTTACCAAACCCTGTGTCAACATTTAATGGTCACTTGGATCACCTTTGAACTAGTAGAGTTTGGTCACATAGTTTTCAAAAACATGCTCCAACCTCGTGAAATAGATTTACTAATCTATAAACATGAATTTCATTCTTCCACATTGTTTCCTCTAATCAAGCATAAACTACATTTAGTACCCCTACACACAAAGTTATCAGATAGTTTGAACTAGGATTTACTTAGTTTAGTGTCAAAAATGTTCTGCTGGTGAGGGATAAGCTATTCAGTGAAAAATGAATTTGATATTGTACTCATTTAAGGTTTACCATAGAGTTTATCATAGAAAATGCATAGTAACCATAACATAAAATAAATATTTACTCAAAAATAAAAATTTAACTCTAAAACACTCCAACATAAATAACATGGCCAAAGATATAATAACAAAAACATATTGTAAGATAAATAATTTTATATTTATGAAAATATTCTCTATCGTATTTATTTCAAGGTCCCATAAAGATTTAGTAGATTTAGTTGATCAGAAGAGAATAAAGGAATCATCCTCTTCAACATGATTCAGTTCTAAAAATGAAGTAACACCAACAAGAAAAATAATACACACATAGATGAAATAAATCACACTTATTTCCTAACATAATTAACCACAATAAAAATCTTTAAGTCAAAAAAAATAAAAAAGAAACCATGTTAAAAATGAGTATTGTTGAGGGATATCAAGTTGGATCACCACGACAGTCATCATCAAACTATTATAGTGTACTCCCCCGTATTATAAGTCAAATGAAAAATAATCATTAGGGACTACCAACCCCAACCAATGACCCAATACACATTAGATAAGGATCAATACATACATGAGTAAACTCTAAACAAAACCGTTCATGATTTATAATCTTTATAAGGAGAGTCCTAACCCAATGAGATCTATGTCTTCCACGCAACCCAATTTAACTTGATGTTTCATAACCTCATATGATGAACATGAACTTTAAACTATTTTGGTAGAATAAGAAGAATATAGTGAACCTAAAAAATAAATTATGAAAAGTCATCATTAGTGTGTTGGACATAGGAATCCCCTGAATGGGTAGATATGGTTCCACTTCCATAGTGGAAATATATAACAATCCACCCCCCTTAACATTACCATCGAGTGGTACCCATACTATAGCACTCACAATGGGGACTTCTGTCAACCATCCAAACTTTATTGAGGTTTATTACATGTAGTG
Organism: Viscum album; assembly: GCA_963277665.1. Lineage (NCBI taxonomy): Eukaryota > Viridiplantae > Streptophyta > Magnoliopsida > Santalales > Viscaceae > Viscum > Viscum album. Next base: position 1,169,945,745 of record OY728122.1, on the reverse strand, counting down.
GGTGTTTAAATTTATACAATAGGGTGACTATTACAATATATTATAGTTCAAAATAACATGAAAATAATCCAAACAACATCTATTCCATAATACTATATATTTTTAATTAAAAATAATATTCATCGATAAATAATTATTTAATGTGGAATTAATTAGTTACACATAATCATTTGTTATCCACTAGGCCAACAACATATAAATAATGAATACAATAATAAAATAAATTTAGTAAAGGCTCAATTAGATCATATAAACTCACCAAATCCCAATCTACAGACTTGTTCAAGCTATCCAACTCAATTATAAAATAATGGGAAACATCCCAACCTCAACCACCAAAAAATGATGTATTCTCAGGAACCCTTGTGTCGTGGATATCTAATAAGTGTGTTATTACAACTCAGTGGGGAATGACAATTTTTTTCTCATGCATAACCTATAAATGAAGCTTATATATGTTATATATTTAGAAAATAAATATTGGTGTGGAAACACAAGTATTTAACCTACATCCATCCTCATGTTATACCATTAAAACTGGGATCGACCTAACCCTAATTTGGATAGTGTAGGGGTGTATCTGGTCATGTCACAGAGCATTGGAAACCAATAATCATGATAGTTATATGGAAATTGTTCAAGGTTACTGAAACCAACAACATGATATATATCTAACCTCATAAGTACTATATTTTCTCAACTATATAAATTAAATCCTAGATAATCATTGTTTTGGTACTTTCAGATCTAATCCATGGTAGGAAAAATCATTTCACTTCTTAATCTAATCCATGGAATCTAAAATATTCATATATCATTTTGAATCCAAATTTTTATTAGACCAATTTACTAATATTATTAACTATGTGGATAATATTAATGGAATCAAAAATTATTAATCATCATGAATTAGTGGGTAAAATCTTGGAATACCCAACACCATCGATTAGACCAATGTCCAACCATGGGAAAAAATATTCTTCCGGGGTAAATATCCATGGCTCCATAAAACATTTGTCTAAGTGGGTTTTCTATCCCACTATAAATATTTGAATAGTTATTTCCAATGCATCATAGACCATGATTCTTGGTGTAATATATGTCCGAATAAATAGATCTGTAGAGAGAGTCCATAGTATAAAAACCATGTGTCAGATAACTGCATAATACTTTTAATTCATGTTCTAATATTATTCCATGACCATCACTTCCCATTCCTATATAAAATTTTACTCATATAAAATTTTTATTTGGGCTTCCTACTAGGGTACCTTGGGTCTCTTCATATCCATGGAACCCTCTATAGGATTGTAAATCTAAAACTGAACTCATAGGACTAAACATAACAGTCAGGGGGGCATGACATCCTTTAACATCATGAAATTATTATAGAGGCCTCTCCATCCACTAAAGACATTATCATAAAGGAAATATCCAATATACCATTACCTTTTAATGTTTCCTAAGGTAATAAATAACACTAAAAATATCCACGAGTCTCCATACTCTCTACCCACCTAGGTAAGCATGTCGAATAGGAAGAGAAACACTCTCCCCATAGTAATCTTGTCAACATAAAAGCTCCATGTAATAGTAATATTCTCACAATACCAACTTAGGTCGAACAGTCAAGTCCAACACCCTTTTCTACTCAAAGGCCATTAATCTAACCTATAAATAGGTTCTATATGTCTTATTCATTTAATTATCACACGTCAAGGTATATGCTTCATATGTAATGCATGTGTTATAAAGGTATCATCCATTAGTGTTTGAAGAAAACTATTCACTTTACAGTGGAACAGCATGGCCCTAGACACATTGTCTAATTAGAATAATATCATTTTGAATTAAGAAATTCATTGTGTTTAATGGTTTTTCTTCAACATTGGGGGAAATATTACACAAATATCATGTAATATATTTAATTAATGGAAAATACTATTATAGCATGTGTAAGGGACCACAAACCTCAATCAAGTGGAAAAATCCATTATATCTCCCAACCAAAGATCTATTCCCAATCCTATACATGTCTCATCCTAGTCCAACTGGGAAACATCCATTTACTCAAGGTACTATCTCAAACCAATCATGGACATAAAAATAAATATTAAATTAAATTATTAAATGAAAAATTTTCAAAAAAATATTGATAATAATGAAAACATCACTATACAGTCCAATTAATTCCATAATACAACCAAGAACACAAAAAAGGTAACCAAAACACTCATGAAACCATATTAGACAATATAATTAACACGCAACACTGATTTATAATCCAGTAGAATTCAATGAAATCAATATATTATAAAATACCTTCGGAAATACATCATCGAAAGTAAATTTAATGATATGAAGATACCTTGTTAGAAAATCATATCACCATGACATGTGAAAACCACTATAACTATCCAATTACGCCACAATATGGTGGAAAAAAGGAAAAAACATGAACCAATTCACATCAGAATCAAAGGAAAAAGAGGGAAAACAAAAAAATGGAAAAAAGGAGAAAGAAAATATCTCTCATTACCATTAAAAATTCACCTAAATACATCCTTATTGGATAGTGATAAATATATTATAAATATGGATAGGTCAAGATATAATTGTCTCCCACATAAACAAATTAGTAGAAAATTTGGATAGGGGATTACCCTAAAATTATGAGTATATCATAATTTAATCAAACACACCCATATCATTTTCATAACATGATCATAAGGTTCATGTTATGATATCATTAGGTTGATTATCTCTCACATGGAAACCCCCACATTCATGGCCTAAAGGCCCCCAACTAAACCCTATCATGGTGGGAATTCCCATTCACATTACGAAATGCCCATTAATATTTATTTTAGTATCTCAACTACTTTGAATAAATATTTACCTCCACCAAAAAACCGAACGAGTCAACTAATCATAAATACATGATGAAACATATTGTTTAAGAATATTCAATATATCGTGATCTCATTTAAATTCTGGGCAATCATAAAAATCTATCCACCAAAATAAATATTTCAATTACTTATGATCTTTGTAAAACTAATGGAATGGGTCATATAACCTCCCCATTGAAATTATAATCCTATTCATTCTATATAATGAATGTAAAGGAAATAATTATGTCTAATATCATTTAAAGTAAATAAACACTATGAACATGTCGCATGAAGAAATCATATAAGTAGATTAAATATTTTTTTTCTCAATGATTGAAGAATCCATCCAGTACAACAAATCCAATTCAAATTGACTAATGTAGTGGAATGGATATGTTTAAATAAATAGGAAACCAAGTATAATTTATTTGTTTTATAGTAATATTTTTTTAATATTACTATATTATCTTCAAATTGATATGAAAAATTATGTCATTCTGGAAATGAAGTGGGGGCATGGTACCTAAATGTTAATCACATAAGGTAAAAATCTCTATAGTCATGGAAATACAAAGACCATCGAGTAAGATGAAATTGAATGGAATTGATTGATTTTGCAAATCTAGACCTAATGATAGTGAAACCATCCATTTCTATCATATTTAAGAGTGAAAAAAAAATCGTGAAAAAAGATGCATCATGAATCTATTCATTAGATCCCATAAAGTATTGAGTAATCTATTATAATCATTAATATAAGGGCGTTGATTTCAAAATATAATATAATGAGAATATTGAAGAACTGAAATTGCATCCATGATATCGATTATAGATACATTGACTACTAGTAAATGATCTATTATAAATTTCTCACTAGGATATCATGGTCCCATAGTCTATCTGTGTTATATACCTATTTATTACATTCATTTCATTTTATTTTTACAGTTATGGATGTATTTTTATTTTAAGAAATAAAAATCAATGATATGTTGGGAATGTTTTTGAGAATTGAAAATGATGTATATGTGTGTAGTTCATTTCAGTACTCATACTCTATTTTTGCATAACCTTACTTGAAATTGAAGAAATGTGCTGGAGATTAAATTATGGTATATATATAATGGTGTGAGAATACCATTTTTTAATTAAATCAGGGATCAAATGTAATTTATATTCAAAACAATCATAGTATTACACTATAATGTTAAACTAAATACATCGGGACAACATAGCAGAACCATTATAATTTTTCAGATATTTTTATAATTTTATTTTATTAATATTGATATATAGTTATTATATTTAATTAAAAATATAATATTATCATAATAAATAATTTTATTGTATAAAATAGTTAAATATATTAATGATTATTTTAATATTAATATGCCACTTGGTTGGATTCTTACTCTTAAATGGTGCAATTCATTAAGGATTATATTAGTTGATAACATGTGGCTTCCATAAATATGGTAAACCATGGAGGATATCTAAAAAATTTTATTTGGAAACATGCACCCTATTAATTCTCAATATCATATAATTTAAATCTTGAAATTTATTTAGACATACACACTCCACCAAAAAAATACCCCTAACATGGGGAAGAAAATATTTTTTAAACCAACCAATACTGAAATATTCATTTAGAAAGAAAAAAATTACATATTAATGTTTTGTAATTAATTGGAAAAAAAGAACCATGAATTTCATATATAAATGAAATTACAAAATATCTAGTGTTTTAGGTATTTTTGGAGTCTATTTGAAAACACATAATATATAGATTTTATTATATAATATATTTCTACATAGTATAATTTTACTAAAAAAATGTTTGAAATATGATTTTTATGTTTTTTGTGGATGAATGGAAATAAATATTGTACATAATTTTATTATATATTTTATGTGGATCACATTTTAAAACAATTATTTATAGACTATACATAAGATTAGCTCAATGTGTGTAATGTTAAATCATCATAAGAATAAAATCAGAGTCATATGGGCTATGAACGAGTGATCCAAGAAATTAGAATGATATATATAAATAAATAATTTTTCATAAAATAGAGGAGTATCCTAGAAAGATAACTTTTATTAAATGAAAATTACCATAGGTTATATCGTATATAATATATAATATATGGTATTATATAATTATAAAAGGGATATCATATGAGAATGAATAAAATAATCAGTTGGTCCTGGAATATTATATAATTTATCATAAATTTAGGAAATGTTTTTTTTTCACTTCTGAGATTTGTGATGTAGATAAATTTCCAACACCACAACACCATCCACTTTAATCTAAGAAAACTGAAATCATTACAAAAAAAAGATCTACTATTTTGAAATAAAAAATTGTATTGGAAATAAATCTATATCACACAATAATAATCATGAAGATCAAAAAAGGATACGAATCAATTCATTTTTACCAATAGGACACAAAAAACAAAATGGTATCAACATATATATTCCCTATATAATTTATAGATTAAATATGGAATAGTGGAAGAAAATATAACATATGGTTTTGGATTATATAAATAAATTAATACAGATGATCTAGGGTAATAAAGATGATGTCTAGCAATGAAGGAAGAGTTCCCAGATATCACTGTCGGCATAGATTCGTCTCGTGACGAACCCAGTACTGCCTGACCATTATTCTAGAACATAAGATTTTTTATGATACATGAAAAGGGTGATGGGTTAACACTAAATTTAATTAGACTTCCGAATTTTATTATGTATATTATTATCACATAATTATTTAGATGATTTTTGGGATTTTATTAGTGGGATTGGAATGATTTGGGGGGAGTTTAGGAGGCACAATGTTTGCAAACATTTAGGGGAAATAGAGTAATGTTCTCTAGGTAACCATTAAAGAACAAGAGGGGGATTTTGGGTAGGTTCATTGTTAGATAACCATTTATAGAAATCATTTTTCCAAAATTACTGACTCATTGATTTTGGGGATTGATGTGATGTTCATATTTGGAACATAATTTTTCTAACTATTCATCTAAATTGTGAGATGTGATTTAATAATTTTTTAAAACATTTTTTTAACACTATAACTCCCTGAATCCCTCATTCATTCTTTATTATCCTAGGATCACGACCATTGGCCACTATCCCTAAATTTTAAATGATAATCTTTTTTTGGTGGTCAATTGCAATGGATTAAAGTGTTTTAGATCAATGAGGTCAATTTTTAGTGTAACATTATTCTCCACACTCCTTGGTGTTGTTATTTTCTTGTAAGTGATACTCCATACTAGTGTTTTCATGAATGGATCTATAATTTAAGGATGGTTTTGAAAATATTTCCTTAAATTTTTTTAGAAGAAATAAAATTAGTTAATAGAGATCTAAGATCATAATGTAATTCTTGGTGTCGAACACATCTTATGTAAATGTTTTCTACACTCTTTATACATCCTCTAAGAACATGATGGAATATTGTATTATAAATATATCCCTTCAATTTATTTTTGAAAAATAAAATGAAATATTTATTGAAAATATAATTCAATGGTTGGAATTAAAATTTAGAATAATAAGTAACTCCCACAGGTTGTTCAATAAATTTATTTAATGAAATGTTTATATCATGTAATTGATTTGGGACTATGAACATAACAAAAACATGGTGATTGTGTGTTAAAACCCATATTTAAAGGATCATGTTTTGTAGAAAACTGGTGATTCCAATACCTATGGATCATTGGATGTTTCAATGGAGTGAATCCTTTGGAATGGAGGGATTCATATTGCACACAGTTTGTACTATTTATAAAGTACTTTTAGGTCATGGTTACATTTCATGGTGTTATACATTGGTATGTTGTTTCATACCAAGGATGTGTTGTGGTGTCAGTTATTTAACCACAATATGATATATGTGTGTATATATATATATATCACTACATTTCATTATTCTTCAAGTTTATTATTTAAAATTACATATGACCTAACTTGTTTCTTGTTTTACTGGAATTTGGAGTAACTATCAGAGTTTTTGTATTGTGTTATATAATTACCGACTAAATATACACTTTGTAACATATTTATACTCTATCAATATACATGTAACGGTGAGGTAATATCCTTCACAATTTTATCTTCATGATATCTTTTCATGGATTTGAAGTGGTAGAGATTGGGGAGACAGTTGATTCTTAGAGTTTGGAGTGGTTCCCCCTGGGTTCTTTATGTATTTTATCCTAATTGTTATGTACCTTGAGTTTTATTTATCATAGGATTACGGTCTTATTTTTTTCCCCTTGTATTGTTACTCTAATAATCTTATTTTTATACCTCTGAATATTATTTTAGTTTTATATCTTACATCACATAATTTGTCTTTACTACATGGTTGTTACTGTATTTTGGTTTAAGGGAAAATCAACCCCATTCTATTAGTAAATATCGTGAAATTTATAACACATATTTGGTGTATTGGGGTGTTCACCTATGTTTTGGGAAATTTTGGTCATTCTAGTGGTAATTAGTTGGGTTGGGATGTTACAAAGGGTATATATTCATTATGGAATGTATGATGTGATAGTATCAAGGATATAATATGTATTTTGAGATGCTATTTTTAGTAAAATAAATATTATATCCTCTATATTTAGAAAAATTAGTTACCAAGGTTGTTCTAGTCATGAATGTGACCTATTATTCCACAAATCAGACACCAATGCCTATCCATGACATACCTGAGGGGTTTCTATATTCCCCTTGAGATGATGGAAATCATAAAAGGAATCATGATATGTCATGTGGTGAAATATCCTCCAATAATTAATTGTTTTCCATAATAGGGTTTCTAAAACTACCAGGAATTACCTATGTAAGAAATCAATATCTACTCAGAGTAAATTATTAGAAATTTGAATATATAAAATTATTAAGGGAAATGATGAAATCCAGAAATAAATAATCAAATGAACTTTATTAAAGGAACTAAAATAATATCTATACGTAATAAGTCCATATAGGTTGATATATCTATGAAACAAGATAGTAAAAAATCAAGACAATTATATTGGCATGATCTCAGTGTGACAACTTGGTCACCATCTAACCCTAAAACCACTCACTCCTAGAGAAATACCAAAACGATAATTGAACATAAAAAAATCTATAATAACAACACTAAGTTGAACAATTATGATGTGATCCCAATATAGCTCAATAGGAATTTATTTTATAGTCTATGAATTTCTTTTTTCAAAAAAAACTATCAATTCCTTCTGGTAATATAGATAAAAGTTACATTTTTATCTTTTAGGTAAAAAACATCCTTGAACTATTCCAAAAAAATACCATTAATACTATATAATTTTTATGGAAATCATGTAAAACCATTAAAAACAATTTATTTTCATAACAACCTTTTTGGAAACTTTTTTTTATATAAAGATACAACATGTACCAAAGGAACTAAAGAGATGGATGAAAATAATAAATGAACTAACATAATGTAAATGTGGAACCGAGAGAATATGTAATTTAGAAACCATAAAATAGAGGAGAAATATTGTAATTAAGAACAAAAACTAAAAAAATCATAAAGGATGAAATACAATTTTTCATTCCAACCCACCCTATGAGGCGACTTATGATATAATTGGTTAAAAACTATATACATGAACATTGATATATCCCAAATTCAACAACCAACCAAATTCACTCCAAAATACTTTCTAGTATCACACCCTTAAGTCCTACCAATACTATATTTTTAATAGTCCATTTCTTCGGGACTAAATAGTAAACATTTTTGGACTCTCACTATTACCACTAGAATCTCGTGATTATAACAAATGTTGTAGATGGGGGAATCCTTTGTAATAAAAATATCCACATAAAATCCATATAAAACAAATATATTTCTCAACCCATCATCTGAAAATGACCATTAAAAATCCCTATTTATATTAAACGTCTCATTATGGGTGCACACATCAACTGAAAATCTATCATGGTATCAACCATGATATAAATATGATTCAATAGTATAATATTCTATAATCCCATTAAGACCCATTTTATATGAAATTTAATTTTATATCTAAATATAAATTTCTCTAATGGTTCGTTTTTTTTCAATTTAGAATAATGTATTTAAAAATAAGCATTACATTCCATTATAAGACTAAATATTTTTTTTGGAATGAAATCAAGTAAATGAGGACCCCAACGATCATACACACACACACACGAACTAATATATATATGAATGAACATTTATATAAATTTTATTAACCACATGTAAATATTTCAACAATTATTTATTGGAAGAACAAAATTAACAAAGGAGAATCATAGTTCAAGTAATTTATCAAATACAATGTGGTTCAACAATGTTAACCATTAAAAGTAAAAAACAACTAAAAAGTAGAATTAAACTATAACTCAAAAAAATTATAATGTTCTATAAAATGATTATAAATAAAATTTTATTAATTTAAACCATCAATAACCATTAAAAACCTATTTAGTTATTTTCAAACACATGGAAGACAACTAAATCCATTAAAATAATTTATTTCATAAAATTCTCTTAAATATACATTATAATACCTTTCCAGGAAACAAAATCAACCAAAATATATTAAGAAACAAATTTTTTATTCTTATTAATATAGGGTGTGTTGTGAAAAGGTTAATTCATAGAAACATCAACCACAAACCATTTTCAAATTCAAATAAAACCTCTTAAAATGAGAATATCAATACACCATACAATATCCACACACCATAACATCATGAACCATAGAATAAAAATTCAACACCCTACCACAAGGTTCATCCTAGAAAAGACTAATCCAAGAGAAAGGAAACAATTTAAGGTGGTAGGTGGAAAGAAATAAAGGGGATAACCTATATAATAACATCCAAAATAGAGAAAGAAATCCCAAAAAAAATATGTGTGTAAGAAGGTGAGTTTATAACTAGACCCACTAGTCTTACACGACCAAATATTGGGAGAAAAATCCATTTTTTGGTCTTAATAATGAGATTGTATTTTGATATAACCCTTAATTTTAATTTTCTGGAAACTCGGCACAGCATGGCCACAGTACTTACCAAGCCATATAGTCACCATGAAATAATCACATCATAGAAACTATGTATGGAACAGGTTTTCCTTATGGTTAGAAAAATATTTCTTCAACTGTGTCAAATAAATATATCCAATAACATAAGCATAATAATAGTTTCCTCGTGGTTATTAAAATTATCCTGGCAAACCATACACATTTCTAAAAATTTATAAAGACAAAAAAATTCAATAGCATTGTCCAGAAATGCGAGGATAGAAAATAAATAAATAATAATAATTACATAAAAATGTTGTGAGATGGAGGGGTTTGATATTTTAAGTGAAATATAAGTTGATAAACTCTCCTAGAATTATTTTCATCTCATCATAATGGGTTTATCTTGTGAGAGTTTTTTTTCAAAAATTAGTAAAGATACATCCCTTATGATAGAATTATAAATATGTTATTTTAAATTATTTATTTAGAATTTATGTAGATATGTTATTTCCTATTGTGGTATAATCCACTATATAAATATAGAAAAAATAAATGTGTGGTAACTAACTAGATATTATTTTAGTGGGTCTATAACAATGTCACCAGTTAGAATAATTTGAAACCAACAAGAGGGGGGAATGGAGAATGTGGCATCACCTAACCCATGGGTTGAGAACGAAATTTTTTATAGCACATTACAAGTATTTTGGCTTGTTATAACATGGAATAAAATTAAGGATTAATATAATAATTATAATTCTTCAAAATTTAAGAAATATAGTCGTTTGATTTTTCAATGGGACTGAGTAGTCATGAAAGGCGGAAAATGTATAAATTTTATAGACAAAAATATTCAATTTCTAGGGAACTATAATTGATATAATGGTTAATACAAAAATATTCATATTGTGGTATCTTACAAGTCATTGTTTTTAATTGTATATTCAAGAAAAACAAAACCATGGAATCACTTTGGGTAGACTCAAAAAAAATTAGTTGTTTTTTCTACCTATATACAATCAAACTATCAAAAAAATTATATATTTATTCTAAACCAAACAAATTTATTCAGGATTGAATATGAGGCTTTGTTTATTAGAACATTTATTTTATATTAATGGGTAGAAGATATCACACATCTAAAGGTCTGTATCTTCACAGTAGGGTTCCAAAAAAATATTCATTCTATGTTGGACATGTTATTAAATGATTATTATATAGAAATGTTCAAAATATTGTATGTGGAATAAAGGAAAATCATTTCTAGGGGTTGTAGAGGAAAACAGTTTTTCATCAAAAACAATAGATGGAACTGCAATGATAAAAAAAATTATGTGGGAGACCTAATATGATAAACATTGCAGACCAAAGAACTAGAACATTGAACCATTATTTTTTCACCACATCACATTGGGGAAGTGGTTAATATTCCATGAGAATAATTCACAAGTAAGAAAGGGAATTTCACATCACCACCCTAAGATTATAAAATAAATTACTAGAAAGTAATTATCATGAATTGTTTTATGATAACCCTGAATTCAATAGCATTGTATTCATAGAATTAATATAAAATATCACATGCTAAACTTGGGTGTTCTCAGGAAAAAAGTTATCAATATCATTTTTAACAAACAATAGGTCATTCTAGGATCACCTCAGTCTTCTAACAACTCTGCATCCATAGAGATGCAATGGGAACACGATTTTATTTTTCAAAAAACTATATTGGGATGAGAATAAAATTATAACAGGGGAACTGGGCCCCTCTAAAGTGTGAGTTACCTTTTTTCTAAACATAACACTAATACATGTATTGTTTAATACTAGAACAACCAGTTCATTTGTTTCTTCTCATGTTGTAAATAAATTTGCCTTTCTAATGGTGATCATTCCTTCTATATTTAAAATCATAAAACCACATGGATAATAGTACGTCATATTATTGAAGTGTTCATCTAATACCATTAAGATTGATGAGGGAAACCTATAATGGGAATTTAAACACTTAGAAATGGACATTTGGATTTGATTTTAGGAATGAACATATTGGTGTACAAAAATATTATATTTACTATTACATATAATAAGAAAGCTTCACATAATAAAATGTTTCATTACATATACACAAAATTTATTGGGATCTAAATAGTTTATGCAAAAGGGATTTGGTGATAATGGGTTGAACCACAAGATCTAAGTTGACATCAATTATTCATGGAGCTATAGAAGAAAATATGATAAAAATAAATCATGATATAGAATAATGATACCCACATGTATTTCTAAAATATTTCTCTATGTTATCAATTGAAATGGAAATAAAATATTTTATCAACCTTTTTGTAGGAAAAAGTCATATTTCACATCCATCATATTAAATAAAAACAACTAAATTATGTAAAATAAACGCACATCTAAAATTAATTGAAAGGGATGGATTAGTTATACTCAGATCACCACATTATGATGATATTGTTCGCTTCTTAAATAAGGAAGAAAATTATATTATTTTATATGTTCAATATCATAAACTGAATCAGGTTATCTATATAAATCACTGACCACATGCTGAAATAATTGAACTTTTTTTATCAATTGTTAGTAGAGTAATGATTCTCCAAAATTGATCTATGATATAGGTATCACAAACTCAATGATAGTAAATTGGATATTATAATGACATCATTTAGAATCTACTCTGGTCACTAAAAATAAGTAGTCATTAGTTTCAAAAATTTAATTCAGCTTCCATTTTCATTTCCTTATTGAATCGTATCATCCGCAAGAATCTTGAATTTTTGTTGGTTTTAATTATTTAATATATTTTGGTGTAATCACAAACTATAAATTGGAATTATAAGATAATTGTGATTTCATGGGGTAAATTTTATGAGATCCAACATTATGCTAAATTATCAATGTGAGACATCTGGATAAAACATATTTGTTTCATTGGTCATCTAATTTTTGAAAGAGTAATATCCATTGTTCCTAAACATATTGAAACAATGATTTCATTGAAAAAACAAAGAATTATTTCGATATAAATTTTTTTTGGGATTATGAGGATATTATTATATCTTTGTCTAAGATCTTTTAAGACTCTCTTAACCTATAAATAATTTAGTAATTAAAGGTATTCTATTCATATATAATAAGTATTTCCATAAATTATATCTAGAGCTTATGGATCATTTAATGTTACAACCAATCCTGATATTGAGAGAACCATGACTAGGTGATGTGGTATATAATAATGTTTCTATATTTATATAAGGTTTTTCTCTCATTAATGGAATGCATTCTATAGCATATGGCTCGATATAGTTGAAAATAAATTGAAAAAAATATCAAAAATATTTTTTGAATGTTTCAATAGTTTTTCATGCATTAAAATTAGGTCTCTATAACTTATTCAGTGAAATTTCAACTATTTTTTAAAATAAAAAAAATATTGAAAAAAAACATTGTACACAATTTATTTAAAAATATGGAAAAATTTATTTATATAATATCTCCATATGATTGATTTGGACATGGATTATAAAACTAAGAATACAAATTCAGTGGATGATTCATTGATTCAATAATATTATAATTATTTAGTTATATAAGATCGTGATAAGTTGAATATTATGAATACAAGTAAAGTTATTTATTTGTATCACAGGTCATATAATCAGGATACAATTTTATTTCCCATTACTGTTATTAAAATTTTAGTGAGTTAAATCTTGGTGGGTCAGTATTTAGACCCATCATACATTACCATGAAGTCAAAACTCATTGGTGGGAAGACCACGAAGTTCTATAATGTGGATGGAAAATCTATGATATTATTTCAAAATAAAATAATACATAAACAATTGTTTAAATATAATTTACTTTTAGACCCACAATTTAAAATTTGTAGTTTACATATGAATTTAAAACATGTATAGGATTATGAATAACCAATATTGGTGGATAGGTATAAATTTTCATTTAGATTATTTTGTTAAGGGAAGTCTCACTTCCAATAGGAAATTGATAAAAAACAATAACCAAAAATCATGTTACGGTATATGTCAATATCTGTATATAAGTGGCATAAACTTTCCTTGAATATTTTCATTGGCCATGTCATGACCCGCCTTCACCAAAAGGAGGGAAGGGTTAGCAGATTTCCAGGCCCTTCCTTCTTTTACTTGAAGGAGAGATAATGACCCCCAAAACCCACCTTCAATAGGTTCTGGAGTGGAGACCAGCACCAAGGGTATAAAATCACACACTAATTGGAAGGAATTACCCTTTTCCTTTTAATAGGATCGAGAGATAAGATATTAAATCCCACAAAAACAAAACTGAAAGTGAAAATACGGCTGAAAAATAAACCATTACCATATGCATGTTCAATGGTAAAAGATTGATGCCAAAAAACTCCAAAGGTAAAAAGATACCAAGAAAAATGGAAACAACAACAGCAACTGCCCCCAGGTTCCAAGCTAGTATGGTCCCGCACAATCCCTGAAGTCCTCCTATAAACATGAAAGAAATTTTATATACGTATGGTGATCATAAGAGTATACTCAGTAGGGAAAAACCAAACACTCTCATGCACAAGTGGGGAGGAATACTAATTCCTTGTAAGAAAAGTGATAACCAAGCACCTAGCAAGGAAGACAACCACACATGCCTCACCAAGGCACACTCCACAAATAACACAAGTAAAGTAATGTATAGTAATAGAACATAGATTTTTAGGTACCCCACACCAGTTTCCCACTGGTTTATTGAAGAAAACCTACACATCGGACCAATCCCTCCATTCTCATCACAGTCCCACTGCCAAACCCCGCCCGCACACACCTGGCCCACAACCCACCGCAGTCTCACTACGAAACCTCGCCCGCACACACCTCGTCCATAACCACTATCACGACCGCAGACACCTCGGCCACAACCACCACACACAACCATACCAGCAAACACTTGTGTCAAAACAACTACTGATACGCCCGAAGACACATGGGCCTCATCCCAAAGACACTTGGGAAACAAGATGCCCGCAAACACCTAGGCCAACCACCATAACCACCCCACCCAAATATTCATGGGCTAATAATGGACCTCAAGCCATCACAGCCTGCCCGAAGATATATGGGCTATCCGGGAAAGGGAGAATAAAGGAGCTAATAACCAGCCACTAATAGAAGTGTTGGGAAAAACACCCTCCCCCATGAAATGGGGGTGTTCGGCACTAAGTGCTCAACTTGGGTGGGGCGCGGATAAAAAACACAAAAACTACAAGTATATGTATAGGTAACAAGAACTCACCCAATCTAGGTTTTTCTTCAACCAACCTAAAGAACACTTCCCTTACTATTCATTCATAAGAGAAAGGAACATCACCCATGACCAAGCCACAACTCACATCAAACCAAATCCCCAATTGTCCGATCCTTGTTTAATGTTCTGTAATAATGTTTAAATATGTTTCTATACCTAATTGGAAAACAACTAAGAATAATCACAAGCCAAGGAAAGAGTACACCCATCATCAATTCAAACATTCACACCCGGTTCTCTTGTAAAAACACATCAAGTGAGACCCCTCCAAGTATTGGAACCGAAGCAGGTCAAAGTGAGATACAGTCCCAAGTTCCCATAACTATGAATTTGAAGTTTTCACAATAGAATATGATCCCACCGCAATTCGTGATACAAACAAGGGATCCCATCCTCACCCACATCACCCTAGAAATCTAATCCCATATCCAACCGTGGAGGAAACAACCAAACCAATAGTACCAACACAAGGCAGAATCAATAAGTATTTTTAGATTTAAAATATTTAACACCCTCCATGATTTCAATTCCACTGGGCTTAAACCGGGGTTATCATAGAAAATGAGTTGATCCTAGTGCTTCCAATTTATTTACCCTAATATATGTAATTAACCAATTTCCTTTACATAGAAAAATGTTCACAACCAGAATACAAGACATTTAAACATCACAAGGGGGAAGGGATTATTAGTGCATAGAGAAAAACCACCAACGACCATGATTTTCAGTAGGCGTAAGCCTGCAAAATTCAGAAATCATTATTCATGAAAGAGGAGAAAAACATAGCAGCATCATCGATCAAACCCCTCCCCTTAATTCTTTAGAATCCATTTATTATATTCAATAAAGTTTGGTTCATCCAATTATACAGAAGCAGTAGTGTACCCACATCACAAGATACACAGAAAGGAGAGAAAAAGGTGAAACCCCTACCTGACTGATCAAGGATCGATGTTAAGTCCCCGCGTGATTATCAGGAGCTCCATAGAACACGATCAAGGAAAACTTTGTCGGGTTACAACTCGTCGGGTGGAAGGGAACTCTGACCGCAGGGTGATCGAGAAAAAGAAACGTAGGGAAAAGTATTTAGGATATAATGGTTGATAAGGACTGAGATACATCATGCCCGGGATGGTTAAGATATGGAGCGAAAAACTAGAAACCACATAAGGAGTAGGATCGTGGGTTGACCACGCAGCTGGGACACCCCACACATCATTAAAGGGTCCCCGCCTTTCCAGGAGGTTTAAACCGACTCACACCAGGGTACCTCACCAATCATTTAATTAAACGACATTAATGGGAATTAATGGGCTTTAAAACAGGCTTAAAGGGGTCAAAAGATGGTTTAAAAACCAATTAATGAAAAACAGAGTCGCTATTGGGAAATCTGTGGGGGTAGGCGAGAGCTACCGGTTGGCGATAGCTACGGGTAGATGAGAGCTACCGGTATCCTAGAGCTACCGGTAGCCTAGATCTACCGGTAGCCGAGAGCCACCAGTAGCCTAGGGATACTAGTACCCCAAGTTCCATAATAGTCTAGGTTTACAAGTAGGCCGAGGCTACCGGTAGGCCAAGGCTACCGCTAGGAGTCACCGAGAGCCTGGGATGGCCTTCCAGGCCACCCAGAACAGCTCAAATATCAGATTTTTACCAAGTAATGGACACCAAAAACTCGTGCCATTACATCAGATACTTCTCAAACTATTATCGTCCCCGAGAATATAAGAACAACCCAGAAATGAGAGAAGTGGGGTCCAAACAACGACCCTCTAAATATACTTCTTAGGGGAAAACCCCGGAGTTTTTCAAAAGCTGGAACAGAACACTCCCCCTAGAGTCGTCAATCATAAACATTCACGACAAGCACAAGGATCACACAGTCCAACACATGAGTTAGGGTGTCCCCTCCTACATGTCAATATATTATCCACTTTGGGTTGCACTAACTCGCCCGCACGGGTTTAATCGCATCCACATTAATGTGTCCTGATTAGCAGTCAGGTTTTTCCATCATCACACATTCGTACACACAAACATAGAGAACAAGGAACATATCATGTAATAGTTACAAAAAACAATCATTTCATATATTAAAGCACAGGGTACAATATCTCAAAGATCATAACAAAAACAATAAGGAAGTCAATATAGCTCTTGGTACTGAATGCATAACTGGGATTCCCTCTCCCATGTGCTCTCTTCTAGGACACCATGCCTCCACAACACATGAACCAAGGGGTTGGTTCATCCACGATGCACTTTCTCCTTACGATCCTCGATCTTGATTGGTCGTTCTATGATGGTCTCGTCATCTTCGACATCTAAATCTCCCCAATCGATGATGTGCAAGTTGTCGTGTAGATATCGATGATGCTGGGACACATGGAATACATCGTGTATCCTCATTAGCGGTGATTGTAGTGCTTGCTATTAAACCACTTCACCAACCCGCCACAACACTTTGAAGGGTTCGATGAACCTGGGAGAAAGCTTACTTCCCCTGCTGAACCTACACTGTCCACACTGAGGGGGGACCTTCAAGAACACATGGTCCCCGACCTCGAACTCCAAGGGTCTCCTCCTATCATCGACATATGACTTCTGCCTATCCTGATCCGCCTTCATCATTTCTCATATAAGCTGAACCTTCTCTGTTGTGTTATGCACCACCTCTGGGCCAAGAACACCTGCTTCCCCAACCTCAGTCAAGCACATGGGTGAGTGACATGAACTTCTATATAGGGCTCTTAATGGAGCCATTCTGATGGTCGAGTGATGGTTATTATTGTAGGAGAACTCTAATAGATGCAATTTTCGCACCCATGATCCCCCAAAGTCCAAAATACTTTCCCACAACATTTCCTCCAAGGTCTAGATGGTGCGCTCTGTCTTCCCATCTGTCTGGGGGTGGAAAGTAGTTCTAAGATGTAGCTCGGTGCCAAAAGAATGTTGAAATCCCCTCCAGACTCATGAGGTAAAACATGCATACCAGTCCGAGACTATGGAACTCGGAACTCCATGCAACTGCACTACCTCGTCCACATACTTCCGTGCTAGAGTGTCCACTGCACTGGACTCCTTAATCGCCAGAAAGTGAGCCGACTTTGTCAAGTGGTCCACTACTACCCATATGGCGTTATATCCCCCTTTCACCTTGGGTAGTCCTGTGACTAAATCCACCATGATGTCATCCCAATTCCAATCGGGGACATCTAAAGGTTTCAACAACCCACCAGGAACATGGTGGTCAGCCTTTACCTGCTAACACACTATACACTTGGCCAGAGATTCTGCCACTACTCGCTTTACCCCGGGCCACCAAAGCTGTCTCCTCAGACCCTGATACATCTTGGAAACTACTGGTTTTACCTCTAGGGGTGAGTTTTGGAACTCACTAAGAAACTTTCCATGTATCGCCTCTGGAACAAACATCTTTCCCCGGAAGAGCATCTGATTTTGACCATCGTCTGTCCACCCTTCCGGAGCATCGCCCTGTTCAACTCGGTCACGCATCACTTCGCACTCTAGGTCTCCCCATTGAGACTCTTCCACTTGCCTAAATAAAGAAGATTTCACTATCATCTGATACAGGCAACCTCTACCACTATCCATCCTCGCATCGAGGTGCAATGCAGCCAACTCCTCCATCACCTTCCAAGTGTCCGCCGAATCTCAGACCGCATCCTTCTGCTAACTCCTGCTCAAAGCATCGTCCGCTAAATTCCCTACTCCTAAAGTTTATGATATATTGATGTCGTAATCTTGGAGGAACTCCATCCACCTTTACTTCTATATTTTTGGGTCCCACTGTGAGAAGATATACCTCAAGTTACTGTGATCCGTGAAGACCAAAAAGTGTTCTCCGATGAGGTAATGCCACCCCAAATTTAGTGCGAAAACGACCTCTGCAACTCCAGATCGTGGGTGGTATAATTACGCTCATGAGGTCATAGCTGCCTAGACCCATAAGAGATCACCACTTGTCACTGCATCAACGCACATCTGAGGCCTTTCCCGGAAGCATCACAAAACACCTCATACAATGCCCCTTATTCTGGTAGTCTCAGCACTGAGGCACTATCCAACTTATCCTTCAGATAGCTGAAGGATGCGTCACACTGCTCACTCCACACGAAAACCTAGTCCTTCTGGGTCAAGGGCGTCAAAGGCGCCACAACTCAAGAGAAGATGGGTACGAACCTCCGGTAGTATCCTGCCAGCTCTAGAAAACTATGTACCTCTGCCACGTTCTTGGGTGCTTCCCAAGAAATAACCACCTCAACCATTGATGGGTCCACCGATACCCCTTGCTCGGACACTATGTGCCCAAGGAAGTGCACTTCTCACATCCAGAACATGCACATTGAAAACTTCCCATAGAGTTGGTGTTGTCGAAGGACCTCCAAAACCATCCTCAGGTGCTCTGCGTGGTCCTCCTCTGATCATGAGTAGATCAGGATGTCGTCAATGAAGACGACTACGAACCGATCCAGATACTCCCGGAAGACGGAGTTCATAAGCCCCATGAACACAGCCGGATCATTTGTAATGCCTAAAGGCATCACTACAAACTCGATGTTCCCATATCTACACCTGAAGGCCGTCTTCGAGATACCGCCCTCCTTTACCCTCAACTAGAGATACCCAGACCACCGGTCGATCTTCGAGAACCATCATGCCCCTTTCTGTTGGTCAAAGAGATCATCTATCCTTGGTAGAGGGTAGTGATTTTTGACCGTTACCGGATTCAACCTCCTGTAGTCTATGAACAGCCTTAGACCGCCATCCGCCTTCCTTGCAAACAACACAGGACCACCCCACGGTGACGCACTCGGCCAAACAAAACCCTTCTTCATCAGATCGTCGATCTGAATTCATAACTCCTATAGCTCCGAAGGCGCCATATGGTAGGGATCCATCGAAATCGGATGAGCACCAGGCTGCAAGACTATCCCAAACATGATATCACGTCGAGGTGGTTTAGTCATCACCTCCTCAGTGAATACATCCATAAATTCATTGATGATCCCTGGTAGTCCCACCATCTCAGCATACACTGACTCTACTGTCAGCTCAGCTAACAAGGAGAGGAGGGGTTCCTCTCCCATACTGTCCTTTTGGCCACTCCGCTCGCCGGTGAATGTAACACGTCGGCCTCCTAGGTCTGAGAACACAACCCTTCCTCAAAAGCATTCGACGATGGAACACACAGAGAATAGCCATTCGATGCCTAGGATGACATCGTAGGGATGTATCTGTAGTAGTAGTAGATCCCTCACCGACTGATGCGGCCCTATCATCTGTCTGCATCCTCTTCAAACATATATCAAGTCGGTCTGACCTATGACTAGTGTGCTCAGCACCAGGGGCACTGGAAGTCTCTCGGAATCAAGACTCAGAGCAAGGGCTAGACCAGGTGCATTAAAAGGAGTGTGATGCTCCGGTATCGAACAAGGCATAAGAAAGGGTAATGAAAAAACTGATCATACCTCGAACAACCTCCTGTTCCGCTGTAACAGATGCCTCTACAGTGTGAAACTATCCAAGCCCAGCTTCTCTACCCCTCAGCTATCGGCCACCTCCCCGACCACGCCCTGGTTGAGGTACCTGAGGAGTGCCCTGGGGTCGGCCTCCCCCTGCATTATCTTCCCTCAGAGGAGCGAGAGCTTACTGAACCTACTGATACTAGAAAGGCCTCGATGGAAACTGCTTCTACAGATGTGGGCGCTGAACGTACCCACCGCCACCATAATGTACTTGGTCCAGGCACTGATTCTGGAGATGTCCATGGCTCCCATAGATGAACCACCTCAGTCTTGGGCCCGAAGGGAATGTGCGAGGACCGGGGGACTAGAACTGGAACTGCTGCGGCATGTTCCCTGCTGGTCAGAACCTAGAACCTCTCGATGCTGGAGGTTTGGTGCTGACCGCATTTCCCTTTGGGGGGCCTAGCTGAATCCCCTCTCGTGACATACCACCCAGTGTGTGCATCCTCTCCACCACCTCTGCCATCTTCTGGACCTCCAAGTATGTTGGCATGGTGAAGGGGGTAACGGCGTACTGGAGGGAGGGTCGGAGCGCCTCTTCTAAACGTCTCGTCCGAGACCCCTCATATAGAAAGAGGTCCTGAGAAAAGCGGAGGAGGACCTTGAACTTCATCCCCAACTCCCTTACTGACATACTCCCTTGGTAGAGGGAGAGTAGCTCCTGCCTCTTCTCTTCCTTCATCGTAGAAGAGTGGAATTCCACCCAGAACTCCTTCTTGAAATCAGTCCATACCACCTCGGCCTCTCTCCTCCGTTCCAGGTAGAGCGTCCACCACTTGCGCACTGCTCCCCGCCTCTGTCTGACGGCCAAAGGAACCCAGTACTCAGTCGGAGCCCGAATCAAGCCGAAAGATATCACAATCTCCTCGAGCCATCTTTTATTCTTCATGTCAGAGGGGTTTCCCTCGTACTTCTCAACGGTCTATTTCTAGAAGGACCGAAGCGTCTTCTGCCAATGTTCGTCCTCCTCCTATCGATCAGCCCTCTACTGATCGGCCAAGTCATCCTTATGGGCCACAATCTCCCATACGACTCGTGGTCGTCTCCCGGGTGCCGTAGCTGCAAGGTAAACAAATAATGCCTAAGCCCAAGTAGTGCAAAATATCGTTCTTAAAAAAATCTATTAAACTACTTATTCATTTCAATTTCCCAAAACAATACAGAAACACAACAACACAAGTCATTATGATGCATGTAACTTTCCGAGTGTATCTACCCTGCAATCAGCATGGCCTCACTTGGTTGTTTGGTAAGTCCAGATTCCTTGCATCGGATCACGGGGGGGGGGCCCTAAAATTCTGTGTTCTAGCTGGTCTTCCCTGGCCTAATTCACGTACCAAGGTCACCCAAAAATGTTTCCCTACCATCCCATGCAATCATTACTATGCCTAACCCCAGGATCCATCCTATCTCTCAAACCCCTCCTTTGATACCATTCTTTCACGACCCGCCTTCACCAAAAGGAGGTAAGGGTCGGCAGATTTCCAGGCCCTTCCTTCTTAAAGTTGAAGGAGAGATAATGACCCCTGAAACTCACCTTCAATAGGTCCTATAGTGGCGAACAACACCAAGGTTATAAAATCACACACTAAATGGAAGCCATTAACCTATTTCTTTTAATAGGATTAAGAGATAAGATATTACATCCCACAACACCAAAACTAAAAGTGCAAATACAACTGAAAAATAAACCATTCCCATATACATGTTCAAAGGTAAAAGATACAAGTCAAAAAACTCCAAAGGTAAAAAGATACCAAGAAAAAGGGAAACAACAATAGAAAATCCCCCAATGGACCAAGCTAGTACGGTCCTGCATGATCCTTGAAGTCCTACTGAAAACCTGAAAGTATATTTATTTACGTAGGGTGAGCATACGAGTATACTCAGTAGTGGAAAACCAAAGACACTCGTGCTCAAGTGGGGAGGCATACAAATTCCCTGTAAGAAATGAGATAACCAAGAACCTAGCAAGAAAACTAACCACCCAAGCCTCGCCAAGGCACACTTCCTAAATAACACAAGTCAAGTAATGTATAGTAATAGCACATCGATGTTTGGGTACCTCGCACCACTTTCCCACTGGTTTATTGAAGACAACCTACGCATCGGACCAATCTCGCCATTCTCATCACAGTCCCACTGCCAAACCCTGACCGCACACACATGGGCTAGAACCTCACCGCAATCCCACTGCCAATCCCCGCCCACACACACCTAGGCCATAACCAATATCCTACCCGCAGACACCTGGGCCACAACAACCACACACAACCATACCCGCAAACACCTAGGTCAGAACAACTACAGCCACGCCTGAAGACACATGGGCCTCATCCTGAAGACACTTGGGAAACAACCTTCCCAAAAACACCTGGGCCAACCACCATAACCACCCAGCCCGAAGATTCATGGGATAATAATGGACCTCCGGCCATCACATCCTGCCCGAAGATACTTGGGATATCTGATAAAGGGAGAAGAAAGGAGCTAATAACCAGCCACTAATAGAAGTGTTGCGAAAATCACCCTCCCCCAAGAAATGGGGGTGTTAGGCACTAAGTGATCAACTTGGGTGGGGCGTGAATAAGAAACACAAAAACTACAAGTATATGTATAGGTAACAAGCACTCAACAAATCTAGGTTTTTCTTCAGCCAGCCAAAAGAAGGCTATCCTTACTATTCATTCATAAGAGAAAAGAACATCACCCATTCCCAAGTCACAACTCACATAAACCAAATCCACATTTTTCCCATGATTGTTTTCATGTTCATTAATAATGTTTAAATAAGCTTATTCACCTACTTGGGAAACTAGTAAGCATAAGAACAAGCCATGGAAAGAGTGCACCCAACATCAATTTAAGCATTCACACCAAATTCTCTTGTAAAAACACATCATGTGAGAACCATCCAAGTATTGGAACCAAAGCAGGTCAATGTTAGATACAGTCCCAAGTTCCCAGAACTATGAATAAGAAGGTTTCACAACAAAAGAGGATCCCACCCCAATTAGTGATACAAACAGAGGATCCCATCCTCATGCACATCACCCCATAAATTTAAGCCCTTATCCAATCGTGGAGGAAATAACCAAACCAATACTACCAACACAAGGAATAATAAATAGGTATTTTAAGATTTAAAAGATTTAACACATTCCACGATTTCAATTCCACTTGGCATAAACCATGGTTATCATAGAAAAGGAGTTGATCCTGTTGCCTCCAATTTATTTAGCCAAATATGTGTAATTAACCAATTTCCTTTACACATCAAAAAGGTTCACAAAAAAAATAAAATCCATTTAAGCTTCACAAGGGGTAAGGGTTTATTAGTGCACAGAGAAAGACCACCAACGGCCATGATTTTCAGTAGGAGTATGCCCACACAATTAAGAAATAATTTATCATGAAAGATGAGACAACCATACCAACATAATCGATCACACCCCTCCACTTCATTCTTTAGAATCCGTTTAATATCTTCATTAAAGTTTGGTTCATCCAATTCTACAGAAGCAGTAGCGTACCCACCCCGCAAGATACACAGAAAGGAGAGAAGAAGGTGAAACCCCTACCTGACTGATCAAGGATCGACATTATGTCCCCACGTGATTAGCAGGAGATCCACAAAACACGATCAAGGAAAACATCGTCGGGTAACAACTCGTCGGGAGGAAGGGTACTCCGACCGCAAGGTTATCGAGAAAAAGAAACGTAGGGAGAATTCTTTAGGTTATAAATGGTGATAAGGGATGAGATACAGCATGCTCGGGATGGGTAAGATATGGAGAGAAAAACGCAAAACCACGTAAGGAGCAGGATCGTGGGTTGACCACATGGCTGGGACACCCCACACGACGTTAAAGGGTCCCCGCCTTTTCGGAGCGGTTTGAACTGACACACACCAGGGTACCTCACCAATCATTTAATTAAACGACATTAATGGGAATTAATGGGATTTAAAATAGGCTTAAAGTGGTCAAAACGTGGTTTAAAAACCAATTAGCACAAAATAGAGGTGCTACTGGGAAATCTGTGGGGGTAGGCAAGAGCTACCGGTTGGCGACAGTTACTGGTAGCATAGAGCTATCGGTTGCCTAGAGTTACCGATAGCCGAGAGCTACCGGTAGCCTACAGCTACTAGTTGGCGACAACTACCAGTAGTTGAGAGCTACCAGTAGCCTAGAGCTACCGTTAGTCGAGAGCTACCGGTAGGCCAAGGATATCTCTAGGAGTCACCAAGAATCTGGGATGGCCTTCCAGGACACCCAGAACACCTCAAATATCATATTTTTACCAAGTAATGGACCACAAAAACCCGGGCCATTACAGGCCTACCATGGACACATTGAATGTTCAATTCTGTTTGGATGATTATAAACTCTCTCACAATGTTGTAAAATTTAATTCAAATATAAGAGTCCAATATGGTGGATTAATTTAAAAAACACTACATCGGGTTAACACTAATATTTAATGGAGTGGAGATATAGATAATCTATGACTTAGAATCATTATTTACTATATATTTTCTGTTATCCTGGAAATAAAACATTGGAACTTAGTTTACTGTGATTATGAGTTGTCATCCACAAATGGAATGTTGGATCTATTTATTCCAGGATATTTTTTTCATGTGTTATTAATATCAATGATTATTGGGAATATAATTTTCCTTTTGTATAGTTTTATTATAATAATATTTATTAGGATATAATAAAAATGAATATTTCAAGCCATTGAATGTTTTTCCATGATGATTTTCTAATTATTGGGTATATACTAGTGATCATTATTTTTCATAACAATTTATATCCCTGAGACTACTATGAAACCCCTGATGATTATGAAATGGATATAAATATACTATATGCATGTGAAATCATCTAGAAACCCTAAAAAGTATCCTTATCTTTTGAAGTTGGAGATAACATATTTTTGAATGTATCCATGAGACTTGATCCCCACTATTTTGGAATGAAATTGATGTTGGATCCTAAGAATATTAGGCCATTTCAGATCATGGAACATATTGGTGATTTTTCATTTTAGTTATACTTACCCACGTTTTTTGGTTATTTTCATAACTTTTTTACTTTTATCCCAATTTAAATGTTCTATATCGACCCTCTATATTTGATTTTATTAGACCACGACACCCTTGAACCATATATAACATTTATTAATTCCTCCATTTATATTATGGTTATACAAGAAGAAAAAATTGACTCAAGATAATCTATTTGAAATTAGATTTATGGAATCATGTTTTGGATTAGTATGAATTTCTATATTAGTAGATGTTCATGTAGAATCAATGGCACGGAGTCCTACAAAGAACAATTGAACTCCATCTTTACCATGACGTAAATCCCCATGTTAGTGTGAGTGTAACACCCATTATTTTTTTCATATTATATTTTGATTTTTCATGATATAAAATGGTTCTTTGAGTTTTTGGATTTAGTGGGTGGTTTTATAAGGTTTTGGTATCTTTAGGAGATTCACCGTTTGTAGGCGGTTAGGGGAAACCATGCAATGTTCTCTATATAACTGTGTCCATGTTAGTGGGGTATTCTTGGTCTGAATGAGGTTTTTAAATAATTTTTATAGAATATACAGCATAATCACATGAAATAGTGATTTTGTGGATATAGGTTACTTTCATGATTGGTGAATAGTTTTCCAATCATTGTTTCCTAACAATACGAAGAGATTTATTAGTTTTAGAAAATAAATTTATAACCCAAAGCACCATTGAAATCCACATTTATCCACTCATGTCATATGGTTTTGACACTTGGAACATCCTTATACATTTGTTATGACATTAATGATTTGGGTTATTGGCTAAAATAAATTTAGGATTTTTGGATTTTATTGATTGATGTATGGGTTTTAATTTTCCTATATATCCATGATTCCCTTATTTTCTCAGATGATGAACATGAGTAGGGAAAAGGATCATGGATTTATACTTTAAGGAATGTTTTCATAATTATTCATTTTAATATATTGAAGGAATGTAAATTAGATCCTATATCTATGATAATTTTCGTTGATTCTTTTTGTCTAATTAATCAGGGGTAGGCAGCTTCTCTTTTTAATTCACTTTCCCTTGAATGTGAAAAATCATTATTTCCAAAATTAATTTTGTATACTATTTGTATAAAATGTTTTGAAATTATTATTTTAAATCCCATAACATCTTTGGTCTAAAAATATATAATTCTGATTTATTCCAACAATGTGGTCACTATAATGATTCAATGGAATTTTTTTATTGCAATGTGTTTTCACGTGAAAACATTTCACAGACATGATATGTGTATGTGAGTGTGTAAAATATTGAAGGAATAATAGGGATATATCTTTTCATAGTTCCAATTCTTTTAGTACAATGGATTATGTAACCATGTGATTAATTGGGACTGGTGGGATTTATACCATTCATGTGTTTAAATATTCAAGGTGGTCCTTAGAGTAGTGGTTTCATTGGTTGGACTTATGAATGGGTTTTTGAGTTCATAATGTGGGAGTTTTGTTGGGTGAGTTATTTCAGTCCATTATGATATATATATATTCATCATAAGTTTCCATTATATTACTCATCTTTTTTTTCTAATAATATGTCAGTTAACCATTTAATTAAGAGATATTTTAAGATGTCTCATGATTTTACAACTAGGTTTTATACTCACCCCGTGAATATTCAAAATGATTCATATGCCATTTTTATTTATCCTAATATATTTAAATGTATACTGTCTCTTTTTTAACAATGGATCTTTCTAATTATATATTCATGGATGTTTGGAGAGATTTCATAGGGATGTAGTCAATTTTCAGAGTCTGGAATGATGTCACCTTGGTGAATTGGATCTTTCTTCATTGATTATTTTATTCCTTGAGTTCTATTTATATATGGATTGAAGAGTTATCTCCCCCCCCCCCTCGTTGTTACTCCAATTAACAATTAGTTATCCCTTCTGAGTTTATTCTTGTTTTTTATCATGCATCATACTTTGTGTCATTTTATTCTATTCTTCTAAGATTTTGTATTAATATAAAATCAACACCCATGAGTTAGTAAATATTTTTACATTAATTGTTTTCCTTTGGTGTCTTGGATATTCCATCTTTGTTTAATGGGATTTTAGTCCCTCCCCTGAGAATGGTCTAGGTCCAGATATTTTAATTGGGATGGGGATAGGGAATATATGGGGAATAAACTATAAACATAAATTACTTATACTTCATGAATTTTTTTCTATATCTCAATTTCATTTGTTTTTAAACCTATAATATTTAATACACCATTTATATATATAACTAATTAATGTGTTCTAATCCATAGGGAATAGAAAATTTGAGGTGGTTTATTTTTAATGATAACAATCATTTTCCTTCCAACAAACCTCTATGTTTAGAAGAATATGGTAATGAATAGTTAGGACAATGACTTTCACTCCTCAAACCATAAATTATTCTATTTTACTAATACCACTCCTTCAGTGAGATCATATAAAAAAACCTAATTCTCTATTATACATTATATTTCTTTTTCACGAGGGGAGTATGGTTTAATGATCACAACCTATTGGGTTCTGGTGTGTTTTTTTATTAAACAACAAAATAATATTTCACCAGAACAAACTCTCTATGAACAATGCTCTAGAATGTAAAAATTCCCTATGATAAAACATGGAAGTCAAAATAGTACCCCAAGTCCCCTCTCTACAATGAAAACCCATTAGAGAACTCATACAAGAATTTCCAATTTCAATGATTGAAAAAAATGAATATGAATATCAAAAGAGGTTTCCAGGTTTCAACTTGTGTAATAATATATGGGGGAATATTGTTCCACTTTATTCAAGGAAAATACCATATTACAATGATCATTATAAATTAAAATTACATAAACCCTACTAATATAGTAGTGTCCAACCAATAAATTTTGTTTTTACTACCATCCACTCATTATAAAATTCCACAAACAGAATTCACTATTCATAAAAGGTAATATATTCAATTAAAGGATCTTATCATGATAAACATATCATCTAGTGTAATATTCCATGTGTGAAATGATTTCACATGGTATACCACCCACTGTAACATATTATGGTTGAATTCCAATAAAAATATTTATCATGCACTTCTGACTCTTATGTTCATAATACATCATAACACCACAACTTCGATAAATTTTGTTCCATATTCTGTTTCCATAACTATAAAATATGCTACTGGAGATTCTCCATCATGTGATCTTATCTTCTTATTACTATAAATTATTAACACATTTTCAAACAATCCCCCACATGAAATTATTTCCCGATATTCTGATGGTTTAATTTATTGAATTTCAATATACATCCATTATTTCTATTCAATTTTAGTTAATATCTACATGTTCCCCATAAATAGTTTCTTATCAACTAATTCCAACTAAGATACAATGATATACATGTACTTATTTGGAAATAACTATTTTCAACATATCATTTTTTAATAATCCTTATATATTCTGTAGTTGTAACAATCCATCCTATAATAACATATAAATGAAGTTATACATTAGATGGATATATAATACAGGGGAATGAAATTTTAACATTTCAGCCATATGAACCATGCTATATGAGTCACAAAACAACATCCCAATATCTGGTCTTATTATAGTATCCACTAGAAACACTTTAAGAAAAACCGAAAAAGTCCCTACATCCTTCGTTGTAGTGTACTAAACTCTCATTATTAATAGAGAAACTACTACCTAGGTATTTGATATAAAAATCAACACCAATCAGATAAAATTAAAATTTATCCAAAATTTATCATTCAATTATATGAATCTCCATTGATGTATGAATATGTAAATCCATGAAATGGCTCATCTATTCTGAAGAAAAATTACATATTCATGAACCCTTAATATATGAAAAAAATACAATTCTCATCCTCATATTATCCATTATAATGGAATGATATAAACATTGAAACCACTCCACTTATTTTCAAAATGTCTGAATGACTAGAAACAATGGAATACAAAAAAACATCGGATTAGTGATTCATATGGACCATCATCTATATAATTGAAAATAGCTTTATTCTGTGGTGATACATCCTTTATATGAATAAAATATATGGTTTGGGGTGTGTACATAATTGTTAATTTAGATATAAAAATTGACTCTATTATCATCAATATTTAGTTGTATTGAGATAGTAATAATTCCTTGTAAAATTGTATTCTCACAATTCTTATCCACAAAATATATTTCATCTGACCATTATCTTCAAATATGAATTGTTCAGAAAACTCACCATTTATCTCACTAATTCATTGTCTTAGTATTCTCAATCAAACATATCATTTGTGTCGATTAGTAGAATAATTAAATTCTAAAAAAACACTTGATGGTAATAGAAATAATTAGAATTTCCTTTGACTATATTTTTCACTTTCATGAACTCATTTAAGTTATTTTTCTAATTTTTTCAAATTGTGTCAAACTGAAAATGAAATATTTGAGTTTTCAAATGAGTTCTTATTTTTAGTGAAATTCGAAATAGAAAATCAAATTTATAAAAACTTCTTCATGTATTTCCCTATAATGAAATGTTGTATTTACATATAACTATTATAAGTTAGTCCCATTAGATGAAACCATGGTGAAAATTGTCTGAATAATTATATTCTAATCACAAGTGAAAATATCTTTGAGAAATAAACACATATTTTTTTCTATTTCCATCCATGAATTTGTTTATTTTTTACATCCTTCTACAATATTTCTCATCCACCAGCCGATAAAACAATTTTTTTTACAAGTCCTTGTTCTCTATAGGTTTATCTATCAGTTATGAGGATTTCGAAATAAGGTTATAATCACACTCTTCCATCAAAGACAAATCTATCTATTTTGAGTTCAATAAACTTATTTCATATTCTAGGATCTTAGGATATAAATTATCAATAAGATTTATGTAGTGAAAACAATCACAATACTATTTCACCCGTAATCATTATTTCGAGAATATGTATAGTTTCACAAAATGATGTGTTCCATCCTCTATTGTAACATCCTAATTCATAAAAATTGATGCTTTAGATTATATAGTTCTTCATGTATCCAGTACATTTGGCATAGGAATCAAAATAATAACTTTACCTCCATCCCATTGTTATACATCTCTATAATATTTTTTTCTTTTAATAATCGGTCCATTAGATATTCAAGAGAATCCATATCATTAATATGTCTACAAATCAAAAAAAAATTCATCTGATGGTACATTCATTTCATCAAAATTTTACTCTTCATTTCGATGTCTCAGCATGGTCACCTAATTGAAAATTAAATTTCAATTTATGTTTCTTTTTTGTAGAGTCTCCTATTAATCATTGAAATGTCAAACTCTTTGTCACCATTACCAATAAAGTGATATGAACAAGACATATAATACAACATATCAAATTATATATCATATACATGTACATTGGTAAGAGCCCTAATGACCTTAAGGATGTTCAATTATAACTTCTTTTGAACCAATAAGCCTCTTAATATTGACTTCCAATTGGAAACTATGGAATCTGAATGATTTGTTATGCCACAGAGTTTAATGTTTCCACTAAAAACATGATGGGGAACCACATGTAAATTTACATAATCAAATATTTTTCAATAAATTCATACATATCATCTCAAACAATCCATTATGACATAGAATTCCTCAAATGGTATTAATAAATAAAATTCACTTCTTCCATTAGAAGATACTAAAATATCTACTTCCATACTCACCACAATTATCTAAAACCAACACATTAATTTGAAATTACTCTCTTTTTACACTATTTTCTAACACTAGAATATAGTCTAAAACACCATTGTATTTTATTATGAAGTCACACAAAAATATTAAATATGTAATCCATGATGAATTCCACAATAAATGGTGACCCATTATTATAAAACATAAGGGTTAGAACCCAAACATCACGGTGAACCAAATCCAACATAGGACTCTTTATAATTTCCAATTCCATTTTAAAGGAAACCATCTATTTCACTCTGAGGATGGTGTATTCAAACATTCTGTATATTATTATCTTATATTTCCAAATTCCGTTTCCACTTGGATCTTCATACCTATTTCAGTGTGGTAACCTAAATGTCTAGGACATAAATACATACAAGTAAAATCTTTAGTATGAATCAATACAGCTAGTGAACCCATTAAGTAGATAATATCATCATTCAATGCTCCCTAATGACCATGTAACTATGTATGATTTTGAAAAAAACAATATATAATTTTTTTTAGAATCCCACATCATCGAGTTTTCAAAAAAATATATGTTTCCCTTAACCATATGTTCTATAAACGTCCATTTATCTATAGATTCATTTTATTACTTATATGAATAAAAATTAACCTTACCCAACTACCTCAAAAACCTTTTCATCAAAAATATTCTCTGTTAAATACAATTATGAATTTTAATTCCTCAAACTTCCACTCATGAATATTGTGTGGAATGAAGCTCTAATGTATGTCATCCAAGACCTCTATGAGTTGGTGAATCATTCGAACAAGTCACTCCTTTAATCCAAAAGGGGATTCAAAGATACAATTTCCAATGAATAAATTCAAAACCTCTCTATCCATTAATGAAAACCATTAATTTTTAATAAAGTATGTAGAAATACTAGTATAAGGTAGAACAATACTTCAACATACTCCTATTATGGATCTACCTTTCTCTACCCTTCCAATGTGATATCCATCCATTGAAATGGACTCTACGTATAACATTATAAGTGTTGATGTATGTTTTATGGATCTCCAATAAATGAATATCCTCATTCTATATTAGGAATCTAATGGATTGGATATTTGTATCTGACATTTCAATTGAGTTAGTCACAGTGGTCACTATTATTTCCCCGTACTCTATAATGGAAGAAACTATAATAAAATACAAAAAATTGGGCTTCAAAACATTATTTAGTATAATCAAACTGATTCAAGATGAAATGAAATTCATTTACATGATAACATGACTTAACTTCTGACATACTCATGTTGAATAGACTCTTTAGAATTAACACTTTTTTAATCATTGTGGCATTATCATATATATAAGTGAGGGTCTATATGAGTTTTGAGGCTATCTAAACACATTTTATATTTTATTCTATATTCTTGGAGATTTTAATTCACATCATCCCCAGTTCTTTCATATACATCCTCAACCATTCTTCTGATTTCATCCCATTTGTCTTAACTCCAACCAAAGAATGATAAATATCATTCTATGGATGAAATTACTCCCATTGTATATTCTAAAAAAATCAATCATTTACTACTTTTGTACTCAAAACATGCACTCATCTAATTCCATACCTCTCGAAATCAAGATCACCCACTATATTTCACCAAAATAGGTATGATATTAGAAATTTCATTCTAATATTCTAATAAAAGGAAAAGTGATGAATATTTGTAGTGAACCATGCACATAAACACCTTCCCATGGGAATGTATTGTAACTCCATAGGATCATAATTTATGATTACCTTTAATTATGTTAGTATCTTTTTTATCTTTATTTGAATGTAAAATAGAACATAAAAGAAACCAATATATAAATATACTAAAGTTTCCATGTTATTGGACATGTTTCACCACCAGAGGTCCTCTATTCCCTATCTCATAACCCCCCCCCCCCCACACACACACACACCCCATTTCCATGAAGCATTATTTTTATTGATTATTTGATAACCCCCATTTCAAGGGATGATGAGGAACCCTTACATGGCTCATCGGATTAGTGATTACATGACCAATAGGTTTTAAAGGAAGTATAAAGAATATAACTACAAGAAAATACTCCTCCCAATATTCCTCATCAGGATATCATCTCTCCATTATTTTCCCTTCCTAGTCATCAACCGTGTTCACCTTCATTAGTCTCCTAAATATATGATTTCAAATGCTTCTCAATACTCCTCATTCAGCTCCTACATTCTCCCAAAATCTAGAGTTTTCTAAGATTCACTATTAGGTCTCCCCAAACATGCTTCTTTATTCAGTCTCCCCAATCCAGGGATTAAAATAACTTATGCTTGCCTCCCACTACTCCCAAATCCACCTCCCACAAGCCATGAAAACATTTTGTCACAGTCGGCTACCATGGCGGATACCCTCAAAAATGATTTGTGAATATATTCATCTTCACTAAAACCATTGATTTATATTGAAAATAAATCTTTCTCTAACTTCCTATACCTCACTAACATCTATTCATTGACCATTGATGAAGATTAATCATTTTTGGATGCGTCTAGCAGAAGGTATGTTATCATTCATACCTAATCTGCACAAAGTTTCTCCTCATTTTAGAAATAAATTTAAACCATTCATATTTAATTGGGTATGTTTTCAATCATCCTCCATATATCTGCAACTATATATCTTTAGAGACACAAATGATTAATATCCACACTGAAGGTGTCCTATCTTTATTTCCAGTAAAAAAATTAACTTATTCATGAGTTAATATTTTTATTTAGACTTAATTATTTACTATTACTTTTCTCAGTTAATTTGAATTAATAAAAAAAATTGGAAATGTTTTTTATAAACAATAATCCAGAAGATTCGATTAAAAAATTTTATAAACTATTACTTCACCCACTAATCTTGTATGACTCCGATTTTCGAAAGGTCTTCGACAGTCATCTGTAAATCATTTAATAGTGCATTAAATCAGACGACTACAATCATAAAATTCACTAATACTCTAGAAAAGTATCAATTTCAGTATCATGTTATTATTTAAATTAAATCTCAATTATTTATAAATACATACAGTAAAATTTATTTTTATTGACTCCTTTATGATTTCCAAGACTTTTTGTGGCAATTTCACCAGCAATTTATAGGATTTTCAATAGAGACTACTAGGGAAACACCAACAAACAGATTGTCATATACATCATAATATTTAATTTATTTTGTTTTGAAATTTATGATTCATTATCTATATGGATAAATTTTATAATTTAAAAATATTATAATTATTACTTCCCTAAAAATAATAACACTTAATTACACCACATATGTCATAAAGAATAATTATTCTTTTCACATCTAATGGAAAGTAGACAAGAAATAACCATTCCTGCAATGTCTATATTTTATATTTACACGATTAGTGTTCATTAAGAATATTTTATCTATCATATTTCATGAAAATCTATTAAAAATTAAACACCTATAAAATATCTTTTTGTATTTTAAAATATTTAATAAAATATGACCCTATAATTTGGTTGTTTCTTTATGAAAACCAAGTATGTCTTCACCATTACAAAGAAGTTTCTATATCATTTATAACATGATTTAATTGCATTGATACATATGACATAATAGATTGTATGCACCATGTAGTCAAAATTTTATATTAATATGACTTCATCAAAATATTGTCAAC
The DNA here is from genome assembly GCA_963277665.1 of Viscum album. Classification (NCBI taxonomy): domain Eukaryota; kingdom Viridiplantae; phylum Streptophyta; class Magnoliopsida; order Santalales; family Viscaceae; genus Viscum; species Viscum album. Next base: position 1,169,910,368 of record OY728122.1, on the reverse strand, counting down.
TTCTTCATCATATTCAATCCCCAAAACGTTCCAACCAAAAAAATCACAAATATAACTTTTTTACCTACATGTTCATCATGTTACCCTCAATTCACACACACATGTGACCACAGATTAAAGTCTCTCATAAACTAAAATATTATAAATCCCATTATAGTGGCATTAATAATAATAAATTGGGGACTATCTTTATGAAGAAACAATCATGTATTTATTTTCTATAATTTGGTATGACCAAGTACAGTTTTGTTGTAGGCTATATATGGGTTTTGAAATATTTTCATTCATGTTTCTATATAATTTAGTGCATGAGAAGGGGATGTATACTATAAAGATATTTTAAGAGATCTTAACATTCAAATGGATAATATTATCTCTCCCTCACCCTACCTCATAATCTAAAACATAAACTTCCCATATATTAATATGTATTTAGTTGGTTTAATTATATGATTTGAAATAATAGGAAACACTAAATATCTCTTAAGGAGGAAGGGATGATATATGTTTAATTTCTTAGTAGTTCTATCTCTATTTTTAATTAGTCATCACTCTATCTCTTTTAAAAAACATATCATCATTCCCATGTGATATGGTAGAGGCTTGGACTTCTCATATTGTTTGGCTTCAAATTCACATGTGGTTAGGGAATATCATCATCTTGACAACTCATACGACATGAAAATGATATTTCTCAAGCCTTATATTGTATGTTACGATTTATCTAATGATATACTTTCTATGATAAACTCAAAATGAATATTCATTTCATGGTAGATCATTGGATTTAGTTACTAGAGTCAAATGGATGTCTAAAATTTCTTTCAGCATAAAAATATATATTTTTTCAAAAAAATTACAAAAAAATTACATCTACACATATGTATATATTATGTTTCGTTATTAAAAAAAACAAACAAAACATTCACACACATATAAAAGATTTCGTATCAATTTAATGAAAACACATATATACATTTTCAATTCCTATATAAATTTTTTCCAACATAATCATTTTTGAATATGATGTGTTAATATTTATTACTAATTAATTATCATAATTTATAAAGTTCTATACCTACATTATTCATATTTTTCATACACACTTTTTGGATACCTTAATAATATCTTCATCTATATGATCATTAATATTATATTCTGAAGTCACAATATACTTCCAATGAAAAAGGATATTTTGATGTTATTTACCTTGATTCTATGAACAAGAGATATCTATAAGATGTTTCATCCTGTAAATTGTTTGATTTAATGGTTAAATCTATTTCCATACCTGAAATTAAAGGTACTATATTAAATGGAATTACTTGAAAGAGTATCATTGATGTTGTGTTTATCCTTGGTTTCCATGAAGAGGAACAGATGGTAGGAGTTGATGAATTGGTTGAGGATCATGATTTGTTTTGTATAGAAACAAATATTTTTGTACCACCTATAGGTCGAATAAACTATCTCATCTGAAGGATTTTCTATGGGTAAGGTGGGATTGTATGGGTGTCCCAGCAACACTATTATGTAGTGACCACACTACAGATGGGTTTGGAATAGCACAAGCTGAATTGGGTTATTGAATTGGAGTCGGATGCTCTATTTCCATAAGGTTGATAAACTAGAGGTAATTTTAGGCCTTCAAAATGATTAAAATCATTTTTTGTAGTTTACTAGTAATAATTTCACAACTGATATCTTATTTTTAATTTGATATTATATTTCTGCATTGATCATGTTTAATTCACATTTGATATGTTAATCATGTTTAGTAAGAGATGGATGGAAAGTAATATTTAATTTAATTTTATGTTATATTCATCACATTTATTATTTATTATTTTTTATATCACATTATTGTTTTATAGTAGGATACTATCCAAATTTTGGCACTGAAGCATTGATATTTCAAAAATCAGGAAACTAATATTAAAGAAGAATTGGACAGATTTGAAAAAATGTGTACCTTAATTAAAATAACTACTATACTGATTTTTTGGAAGTGTAATAATAGTTTTATTTACATTGAATGATGTTTTACAGAAAGAATAATATAGACCTACATTATGAAATAAAATTATGATTAGGAATGAATATGTTTCCTAGCTTTAGTTGGTAAAGGTAATTATAACCACCAATAAATAATGAAAAAAATGATTCATAAGTCATGTAAAAATTTTATATTTATTTGTAATGAGTTTATTGACTGTTAATTATTGATTTCGTTTTTTGTTATGCTGAAATTTGAATATATGGAGTGTTGTGGATTCTCCTAGAATGCATCCAGTCATAGACTGCCAACATCAGTTCACTATATTTTTTTATTTTAATAATTAGTAAATGAAGGATCTACCATGTTTCAATTTGAAGCTGTTTTCCTATAAATTTATTTCTTAGGATGATGAAACCAATTTTTTGGGTGAAAGGCTTGGATTACATATTTTCATGAAACAAGGACCATTTTCATCCCAAGTCATCGTTAATTACAATCGATTTTCATTCAATATACACCTACATTGTTCTTGATATTACAACTCATAATGTATTTTCATTCTATTTAATGTATCCTTTTTTCATTGATAAAATGTAACAATAATTTATATTAACAGAATTTAAATTCTAGAAATGTATTCTGCACAAACAGAATCTGTATAGTTTTTAGAATAGTAATTGTATTAACAAATCATATGTTGATTGTTGTGAAGTGCATGTGCAATAAATATCTATTAATTATTATTTTCTATTTTATATCATCATTTAATTATTTACCCTATACTGTACATACATTCAAATAAATCATTGATCCTTTCAAATAATGATGGTTTTTTATCTATGGCTCAATTGAATATAGTTATGATTTCTACTAGGAGGATTATGAAGACATTGATGTTGTAGCTCACTTATGAAGCCCTTGAAATCCACATGTATAATGCCTTCAACTACAATCAGGTGTAACATATCCACTTATAGACCAAATCTTCCAACTTGGGAGAAACAAGAACCCTAATATGAGGCATTGTTGAACTCTATGGTCCATGAAGCTATTGAATCACTATGTCCATGCAACTTTAGTGGAGATTAATGGAGTGTATGTGTTTCAATATTTGGGTTGGGATCCAGCCATTGCATGCAAGGTGCTGGATTGATGGTCAATATGATCTTAAATCCTTCACCTCTACTAACATTAACTTCACTTAGCCTGCTTATCCAGCCAATTCATTCATTTAATTTTAGTTACATGACATTCATTCTAACATTAAATATTATAATTACAGTAATTTGAATTATCCAATTGCATAATTTCTTCATTCATGTAATTGATTTCTCCCACATAAATGCCCAATATGAATTGTAATTCCTTATTAATTCAACTAAATTTTTTCTACTATGTTAAATATTTCTTAAAAATATCTCTAACATCTATTCTATTACTATATACCACTCATTATCAATATAATTATATTTAGTATTAATATGAAAAATTATGTTGGAAAAATGGTATGATATTATTGAAAATCAGAATCGTTTTATATCATTGTGCGAATGCATGGGGAAAATATTAGTGTTTAGAAAAATTATACTCAATTCAGTATGAAAATTGAAATATATTTAAAAAAAATTAATATTTGTGACTTCTTTATAAAATATACGAATAAATAAAATAAAGGATACATTTAATTTGAATTAAATTATATTATTTTTCACATAATAAATAGTAAGATCATTTATTTTCTAGAAAAATATTTTTCAAAAAAGATACCATATATTAGAAATGATTTTCATTTTCAAATATGATTTTATAAAGGATGGATTTTTTGTTGAAAAAAAATTGGTTAACCCCAATTTATTTTTTAAATGATATGAAATAAGTATAATACTACCTAAAATTTTAAAATTTCATTTTCTACAAATTTTTTTTATTAAATAATATTATTTTATACAAAAATGAATTTATAAATATAATAATTATAATTATAAAAATTAACATCACAATTTGATTTTGATCAATTATTTTATCTAAAGATAAATTTTTTAGTTTTTTTATTAAATAATTGTTTTTATGTGAAATATTAAAATGAAAATATTTCCAATAAAATCATTGTTATCGAACATTGATTTTTATGAATAATTTTTTATATTAAAATAAATATTTATAAATGAAAATAAAAAATTTATCATTAATATTTTAAAATTTAAAAACCCTTGAATATCATTTTAAGAAATCGTATACTATTTTTTGAAAACTATTTTTCATCATTTTATTTAAATAAAATTAAACATGGAAATTTATGTTTTGGATTTATTTTAATTTAACTTATCTATTCGTAATAATATATTATTAATTTCATACATTGCTAATTGTATCCTATATATAAAAAAAATTATTAAAAATACACTTTAAAAAATTTGGTTTTAACGCATTATTTATGATAATATTAAAATTAATTTTCCTATTTTTAGAAATTCAACATGATTAAACTGAAATAATGTTTTAGGTTAAGATATTAATTTTATTAAAAATTTATAATTTTATAATTACAAATAAAATATACATTAACATGGTTAACACTAATTACTATGTTAACAGTGAAAAGGTTACTTTTGAATTTTTTTAATAAGGATGCATAATTTTTATGTAATAAATTATTTTAATATATTTTATTTTGTGTGAATAGAATTATGTTTTGGATATATGAAAATATATTGACACTAATTTAATTTTAAAATGCTGATAAATACTCTTTTGAACACCTACAGGTAAAAAACAATTTCATTGAAAATAGTTTTTCAATATATAATTTGATTGAATTTAAAAGATAATTTTAGCGCATATTGGAATTTAATTCATTTAAATGGATTTTATATTTACGTTAATAACATAAAAATAAGGAAATAGGGTTCACCATTTATATTTAATAACATATACATTTACATTGTTAATAACTAGTAACTATTGTAGAAGTTAATGTTTGTAAAATGATATAGGTATAAAAATACAATTATTAAATCACTCATTCAATAAGAAAAATGTGTTTATAAAACGAATTTATATATTAATATTTCCAAAATCCCATATGTTTCGTCCATTCATCCATTGAATCCATTATAGTGTCCTTTTATTATTGAAAATTTATTATTATTTCAAAAAGTGTAATTTTATTTTTTCATAGAAGGTTACCACTTACACCATTTCAAATCTACAGTTAACCATATAATTATTCCTTCCAAATATTACATTTTTTACAAAATATAACCCTATTCAACAAAATATTTTCATTGATCAAAATTATTTACTATAATCCCTTTAATTCCAATGTGCATTCCTAGGAATGAACAGGTCTCTAAATTAAGTATCATCCCATTATGATTTTCATCATAATATGAATCTTATAAATATCAAATCACCATAATATAATGACTAAATATTTTTCAATATTTTACATAATTTTTTTAAAATTAATGTCTTTATTCTTATTTATTCATTTAAATAAACTTAGAGAAATAAAACAAATCAATCATATGCCTGCATGGTCTACAACTTCACCAAGAGTTGTTTATGAATTCTATCTAACTTATCATTTATTATAAAAAATCACTAAATCATGGCCACCATATTAGAAAAATAAAATTAACACCAATTTGAAATGGTTATAAGCATATTATTTCATAATAAACACCTCAATAAAGATACTCCCCCATTGTGTTAAAGTGTGTTCAATTTGGTTCGGATTAACCACCTACATGAATATTAATATAAAACTATCTCCTTTATGAATATGGGAACATAAATGATAATATTAAAGTATAAATTCATGATTTTCATACGGTTATTCTAGTATCATAAAATGCGTTTAACTTTGTATTAAAATATCAAATGTTTCCTAAAAATACCAAAATGGGCCTATATTGATTCCATTTTCACACATCAAAAGTAAAAAACACGGGAAGAATATATAAGACTTATAAATCAATATAAGATTTATTTTTAAAAATAATTAATTATATTTTCATTATTAACATGTTATTAAATAGTGGATAAGGATATCAATGTTAACAAATGTGCACAAAAGGTAGATGGTATTCATAACTGATTGTCAAAATAAGCTATAAATAACCAATATACCCATAATAAATAGTTATAAATGATGGAAATAAAATTTTTTATATTTGAATAAGTTAATGAAATAGAATATTAAGTAGGATAGAATTGTTTAAAAGGAGGCCAAGGTGTCATCAGCATAGAAAGGGAACAAGGTATGGGTGTTCAGCTCTAATTCATATCCTCAAGACATGTATGGTATTGTGAAACAAATTTAATTTCTAGGGATTATATATTACTTATTTTATATATCCTATAATTAATTAAAAATTAATATTGGTATTTTATTTTCAATTATGAACCTACTATTTCATGGTTATTTGATTTGAATGTTTCAAAATTCATAAGAGTTTTCATGGTCACAATTTTTATTGTTTGAGATATAATATATTTTCTACATTATGTTTCATTTCATTGTTGCATTAAATTTTTTAGGATATTTATATAACATTATTTTTATTTTAGGGTATTTACTATCTTAATAATGTTCCTTTATTCAAGTGGATATTGATTCAGTTTCTTCCTTATTATTAATCATTTTTTTTAACTCAACATTCATTCACGAGTTTATGATCATTATGGTAATCTTATTTCATATATGATGGGAAAATTATTCCATTGGATTATATTATATGTTACTATAACAATTATTTCTATGGATATACATTCGAAACACACAAACCATATTATAATTATTTCTCACATCATGTATTATGTTCTTTTTAATCTATCCACCTTATTTCTATTGATGTGTTTTGATCGTGTTATTCAAGTATTGACAGATCCATATAGCCATTGGTTTATATAGAGTGAAAACAACTTTTGACAAAACATATACAATATTATTCTCTAGTGTAAATATTTATTCTCTATTGAGATGGGGAAAATACTCCTGCTCTCTTTGATGTTATTAAAATATATATGATTATTGGAATGTTTACTATGTATTATTTGACCCCAAATATTCTTTTCGTGGATACGTTTTTATCATATAATCCCTTTTATTGAAAACTAGAAGACTATAGTCAATATTTATGATTATTAACCACTATTGAAAGATTATTTTTTTTATCACATTGAATTTATAATTATATTAATAACAAAATTTTATTCGGCCAAATGTACTATAGGGAATGGTATGAATGGAGTTCTTGATTCATATGGTGAATACATAGGAGATAAATAAGGGATTTTTAGATCCATAAAATAAATATCCCATAGATGTATAAATGGGTCTCATGAGAGAATATAGGTTTTATTTTAGTGTATACCACCTTCCAAAATCAGATTTTATCTTGGGATAATCCATAAAAAAGAATTAGGTTTTTAATTATTATTTTTTCCCACATGAGATCATAATTATTGATATAAAAATTTCCATATCTTATAATTTCTTTTAGAAAACTTTTAATTTCACTTTATTATAGAAATATTTCTAATATTTATTCATAAAAAATAATTTATACCAATATTTTTATAGAAATAGTTATATGTTTTTTGCATTGATCCTTTGAGATCAAAAATTTCTTTTGTTTCCATTCCCCAAGTAATGAGGAATAGTTTTAAATCTGAACTGTTTAAAAGGATAATAATTTTGAAATAATTTATGTGATATTCTAATGAATCATAATGGATTAAATAGTTTCCTATATAAGGAAAATAATTTCCATTTGATATGAAGAACATGGGATTAAATATTTGATCATATTTTATGGTTATTTAATTCACTAAACATTAAAAGATCTATTGGATGTAAGTGATTAAAAATTAATTACTAATTTTTTAGTAATGTATTGTTATATCTTGGGTTTTTTGGTTGGTATTGGGGCCAGTATGTAAAGAATGTAATTATGGTGCCTGGTCTAGGTGTTCAGGTTTAGGGAAATAGATTTGTTATTAAACTAATGGGTTAGAAAACATTATAAGTTATTATATTATTCATGGATAAATAAATGATCAAAAATTTTATGATGATCCCAATTTAAAATGTATTGATGTCCCATTTGTATTTCATACTAGTTAACATTAATTTGAAGATGAAATTTCTATTTATAGATTATGATTCGAGAACATTAGTGGTGATCTGAAGAATAATTATATGTATGTAATGTCCTAACATGGGAGCCTCTAAATGGTTCCATATTCTAGTCGGTTACATGGACTCACGTGCCCCAACTCATATGCTAGAGGTTGTTGATTATAAATATGGGTCTAATGTGTTATAGTGATGGAGATTATACCATCATAATCAGAGTGTAACGTGATGGTCTAATCACATTAATAATAGTGGAATAATATAAAATTACCTAACAATAGATAGATATCCAAATGATTATAGTAATAAAAAAACTCATGGGTATTATCATATACCTATTTTTCATGTAATTTATCTATAAAAATTAATAAGAAATACATGGAAGGACGCATCTTGTACAGTACATGTATCAAAAGTACAAAAAAGGAAAAAAAATTAATATCTTCAACTAATATCATGAGCATAGATCAATCACAATCTCCCCTTCCTTAAAGAATAATCAATAATGAAATTTAAAGAGGCTTATTCCTATAGTCCCTTACTACATCCATGAATTCTATCCGGGTACCCAATGATGTCCTGAAAGGGGTCTGAGATAACACTCAACAATCCACCATAAATAGTGTCAATAAAAATTCCATTCTATGTTATGTAATATTAATGACATCGATGGTGTCATAATATACAACCCTCTAGGATCACTATAATCTACCAACTATAAACAAGGGAAAAATTTGATTCATGATAAAATTGGTGAAAACTATCAAGTCTATCAACTATAATCAAATACCCATACCAGGGATATTTATATAGAACGATAAGTATCCACTGGGGCTTATGATGACTAATCATGTATTAGGTCTTGTGTATCAGATCCAAGGAGTGGAAATGTAAAAGTAATCATCAAGGGCCTATAATACACAATCAAATGTCTGAACAAATGGGAAGATCCATGGATTAGTGATATCCAAGGCATCCCATTTAATCTATATCCCTGAAGTATAAATTTCCATGAAATCCAATATAAAATAAAATCTCTGGATTAGAAATTCATAGGGAATTTTATGTAGTTATCAATCCATGGAAAGGAATTTTACATTGCATATTACACATTCATAATAGGTTCATTCAATAACTATTCTCTTTTACCATTTATCCCATTTAAAAATTCAATTCATGACTAGTTATATAATCTTTTAGAATACAAGTGTAATACAAACTCAATTACTCATTTTACAATAAAACAATTTTATTAATTAAATATCATGTAATAACATGTATAGGAGGCATAAAAACAATTATAGTATCTCATTTAATTCATTGAAACTCCATATTTGATGTAAAACTCATAAATATAACTAATTGGGTGGTAACACATGTGAAATATTCATAACTACACCTCTCAGGTGATCCATGATCATATTAATTACATATATATAAGATGCTACTAGAAGGAAAACTCTGCCTATAACTCAACCTCATCTAGATATAGAGTGTGAGATAGGCTGGAATGATAACCTCATAACTAAGATATATAGAAGAATTCATACATATCCTTATACCACTAAGGTAACTACAACCAATAGAATGTAAGCCTAACTCTCTCTAGAATATCGAATGACTCAACATATCACAGAGAACGATTTCCCTATCTCATAATCCATTTGTTCCCCACACTTAGAGACATATGTAAAAGTACCTTATCACAATCCTCCAACACAATAGGTTATTGGTTGTGATCTGAATCAGGTTTCCTTCTTGACTGAGCTATAGCCATCCTTTTTTGAATCAATTGACCTTACTCTGATGTCTCCTACATGAGACATGATCAAAGAATCACTACCTATCATGCCTCTAACCATCACATGGATAATCATAATGTCCTACCATTTAAATCCTCATAATGGTTCATTTACATAGTATCATGACAACTATTTTTTTGTAGTATAATTCAACTAGGGGTATTTGAATCTCCCAAGTGCCCTTGAAATATAAGACCCATTCTCTAAGAATGTTCTCTAAAACATTTATATTGTGCATTGACATTCTATCATTCTGAGGGAGGTATATCATGCTCGGAAGCACTTATATTCCAAATTCCCATTGTAATTATTTCCAAGATGAGATATAAATAAGGCATACCTATCTGATAAAACGTTATGAGGAAACCTATAATGTTTAACAATCTGATATATATAAAGACACCTAGTCTCATCCACTAAAAAGGTATCCCTGGTTATAATTAAATGTGAGACCTTCATAAACATTTCCAAAAAACCCATACAACTTCACTACCATGTGGGAAGCTCAGTAACTTGGTCATGAAATACATTACATCATTAACCCATTTCAACTAAGGAATTGACAGCTATTGTAAAATCACAACTTCTCACTGGTGGTCTACATGCATATTCTAAAAGGTGTTACATCTTGTGACTGAACCATCTACCTCACAATTGATTCTCCGACTCCAATACTGGTGGTGTAAATATAGATACATCCTATCCATTTTTAGATGTCATTTTGAAGTTAAGGCATGTAATTATTAGATCGTATCCTCATATATGTGTACTAGAACCAAAACACTACCATGGATGCATTGAATTTCATCCTCATCAATGGTCTAACAAGGTTGTAGGTCCTCGCTAGAAAACCTCTACCATAGGACATGGAACTCTGATTTTGACAATTATCATTTCCATAATGTATCCATAATAGGGTAATTCATTGCTAAGGATGAAAAAAAACTTTTTAACAATATTCTCCACCTCCAAGTTCATCAAAGAGATTAATTATACAAGAATCAACTCATTACTTACCTCTTCATTTTCCTGTATTTGAGTCCTCCAACTCAGCATAGTTGAAATATTATTTCCCTCCCTGGGTGTCTAGGAATGATTGAAGTAAAAAAAATATACTCAACATACCATTATTTCTTGTGATTGAATTCATGTAGTGTAAAGATGTACTTGATGATTTTGTTGTTTGGGTAAACTAGTAGGTCTCTCCCATAAAATAATGCCACTAACATCCCAAGGAATATAAAATTGTGTATAACTCAATATCATGTGTTTGATTGTTCCTATTTTGTGGCCTCCACTAATTAGATTTGTATTCCATGAATTTCTCCTCCTTTAATATAAATACTCCTATCCTAAATTTAGATGCATCAAAATATAAAGTATAGCTTCTAATTTTCTCTATAATAATCAAGATAGGTGCTGAAGTCAGTCTCCCTTTCATCTCCCGAAATGATTTTTTAATGTTATTTGAAAACACAAACATCACACCCTTCATAGTCAAATATAGAAGAGGTTCTTATAATCATGAGAATTTATATTCTAAACACTTATAATATCCATCTTTCCCTAATAATCTCTTTATATCAAATACATTTTTCAGATTATGCCAGGAAACTACAGCTCTAACCTTCTTTAGGTCAACTGATACACTTTTCATTGTATAATATTACCTAGAAATCGAATAATATCCACCCTAATGTATCCCTTTATGATCCTTTCATATAACTAATTTTTTCTCAGTGTATATGGAATGACAAAAAGATGTTTGGAATGGGTATGTTGATTTTGAGAATATACTAAGATATCATCCAAGAATACCATTAAAAATGTATCTATATAAGGATGGAAGACATGGTTCATTAGTTCCATGTCATCCTCTAGCCCGTATATAAGACTGAACGACATAACCAGATACTGATATAGGCCATACCTTCTACAGAAATTAGTATAAGGTATGTCTAATGGTCAAACATGTACCTGGAGGTAACATGAGCTCAAATAAATCATTGAAAACTATTGATCTGCAATGGGAAGTTTGTATAAATCATCTATACATATTAAAGGATATAGGTTCGTAACCATCAAATAGTTCAATTTTAGTTAATCCACACTTGGCCTGAGGGATTGGTCTCCCTTTTAACAAAAGGATCAGATAGTACAACTGAGAAGTAGTGGGATGTATAAAATTCTTTTCTTCTAAGTCCTCTAGATGTCTCTTGAACTATTACAACTCCATATTAGCCATTCAATAAGGAGTAATGGATTAATATGAAACTCTTCACACTTTTTGTTAGAGAAATACACCTCTCTCTCAGGAGGTGTACCAAAATCATGTCTCAGAAAATTTCCATGAGAAGATCAAACACTTGAGGGATTTAAACCAAATGAAATCCATGTTCATCAATATATGATTTAGATATATGGGGTTTCATCCTTCCCAAACCAATTTGATCAAGTCTTTCTCTATATTCATGGACATAACATTCACTATTGTGAATAAAAACCCATCCCTGTTGTGATCTGAAAGTCAGCCTCTATTGATGGAAATAAACATTTTCATGATAATAAATGATCTTGTCCATGCTAATTATGACATCAAACCATATCAACTTGAGAAAGAACTGATTCCATAAGATGCAACACCCAACTATATTAGCGGGGATATCCCTAACCAATAGTGTATTCTATATTCTAATCCTCATTAGAGTATTGAGTGTCATGATTCCATCCGGAAATAAAACGACGAGAATTTGGCTCTCCGTAAGAGTTGTAGATATGAATGTATGTGAATCACCTGTATAAAAAATATATGATAATAGTTTATAGTGTAATAAAATATTTTGTATCACTATAGATGGCCCATCACCCAACTCCTCTGGTATTGGATATATTGAATATATATGATCCACATTATAGTAATGATAAATTTCTTGAATACCTTAAGCAGTCCAACGTTGCTAATGATATGAAACTGGTGTCTTCATCCCCTTTCCACGACCACCCCCTCAGACAAAAATACGTTGCATTCTAACTCCTATATTAATGCAGATATGTGAAACCCAGTCTTGAACAGGTGTTAGTGTTTCCACCCTCTCACTAGATTCTAGTGGGAGGGTCCTACATAAGTGATGCAGATGACCCATCCTTATATATGTTCATCACTCGAATGGGTCTCTATTGTAGTAAATTATCATGTGTCTAGACATTCCACATTTATGATGTAAGATAAAACATCCACCAATCACACTCTGGCTGGTATTCCCCTAATGAAAATAAACAAAACAGTGCTTTAATCCTCTTTTTATTGAACTACTGGTTTGATAAGTTACACTAAACTATTATGTCCCAAAAGCTTCCCTCAAATTTTATTCAGGATTAGTCTCTTTATTTACTACATCAGATATCATAGTCAACTTAAAAAAATCACTAGTGATCATATGACATGATTAATACCTCACTCAATGAATTTTTCCCTAGATAGATCATCGTCAAGATACATAGATTCAAAGCACTAAATCTCGATCAACCATGATGAATACTCTATAACAGTTATCTCACCCTGCATAGCACACATTAACTCATAGGCATGTTCCCCTCTCATAGTTTCTGAATGAAGTAATTGAAAAAATGGATTTTAAATCCTTGAAAACTATTTCTTGTAGAATTTTATCAAAGTTTAGGACATCTAAATAGTTATTATTTTCACCTAGACACATATACATCAGGATCCTAACTCTCCTATTAGGAGGTATCTTGAGATTCTAGAAAATCGATAATGTAGTCTCAATCCATAGCTTATAAACCAATGGGTCACAATCCCCCAAGAACATAGTTGGATGTTGTTGATGGAACACACATGTTTTATCTTCTATGGAAAAGGTAGGTTGAGGGGACCACTAAAAAGTCTATATGAATTTAAGGAAACCCTCTTGGAAATGGGAATCAAAATTCATATCAGTAAAAACATGTAGGGTCCCATGGGGAATTATTTGAGGTTATACTAACTGTTCATGAACCACAACCTCCAAAACATGGTCATCACCACCCTCATGGAACTTGACTGTATTTCTTCGTGGTGTCATATCTCTACAAATTCCTTGTTCATTCATTATTAATTATTCAACATCAATCAAATCACATGTATAATCATAGGACATGTGCAAGCCTTCCTATAAACAGGTCTACCCTATATGCCTATTCGTAAATCCTAGACTGGGTAAAAGGAATTATCACGAGGAACTCCAAAGAAACTACCTACATACCACTATAAATCTATAATGGGTGCATGTTCTTTGTTTCACATCAATTTTTAGGGTATGTAGAATTCCAATGCAATTTACAAATTCATTTATTGGTGACCACTCCATTTTAGAATTTCAATTTCATTTAATTTCATATTTTTCAAAATTACTTTTAAATGATTGATCCAAATGGATCCTCAATTATGATATATAAGGTCCAATACACCTTATAAATACAATTGTGGAGCTCATATAATCCCAACCATAACACATTGTAGTCCATGTAACCAATTTTATGTGACTCAACATGCCATAATTGACTTCATAGTGTGTCCACTATAGCCTATATAATGAACACTATTTTTGTTATGGAAGGACCTCTATGTACAAATAGTGTTTATCAATATCGTTAAATAATTGGTAATCGATAACAATTATAAAATGCAAGGACTTTTTTTTAAATTTCATATAGTCAAGAAATTCATCCTATATCTCATGAAATATGTATGAAATTTGAATATTATAAGGTGTATAAAATGATTCATGGTCAATAATTTCATTATATATTGGTCTAGGTATAAAAATGAAATTCTTTAATCACTGTATTAATAACTTATTATATCATGTGCACCACCCATTTTTTCAATCAAATCGACTATAATAGGTGGAACTTAGAACATCATATCCCATCCTGGAAAATTTGGATTTCTCTTGTACATGGGTTACCTACTCCCATGCACAACTCATTACCAAATTCATGCACATTCATATTCTCTTTTCTTCCCTACAAAATCAAAATATAGGATAAGACAAAAAAGGGAAACCATATGATACCCCTTTCTAAAATCTCTACCAGTGAACCTCTAAATTGTTCCAAAAGTTTATTTCTCACATGGACTCATTCATTCCATCTCACACACCATAGGCTCCTCACTAGTAGCTTCGGTCGAAGGTGGTAAAATGGTGAGACTATATTATCTTATAAATAGAGTAGCATAGTGGTGAAATAAAATCAATAAATAGAAAAAGAATATCAATTAACCAAACAAAAATTATACATCACCTTGAAAGTAGTAATGATAATTGAAGATGAAGGGTAATATATTATAAAAATGATGCGTTTAACATATCAATACACACTAATAGTAAATACATTTCAATTTGAATAAATTACTATATAGGAATAAAAAGTACAAAAATACCAGAATTGAACAGTCTCTCAGTATCTTCATGAGTATAGATTGAACCTATGATCCCCTACTCATAAGTATTATCAATCAAACATCAAAATG
This sequence comes from Viscum album, assembly GCA_963277665.1. Taxonomy (NCBI): domain Eukaryota; kingdom Viridiplantae; phylum Streptophyta; class Magnoliopsida; order Santalales; family Viscaceae; genus Viscum; species Viscum album. The sequence continues at coordinate 1,169,894,892 of OY728122.1, read as the reverse complement.
TGTGCCCTTTAAAGGGTAACGAAATGAATCCATGAAGTCTATCCAGGAACCAAATAGGGCCTAAAGATTGTGTGAGATAAAACTTAGTAGTCCATAGCCTACTATGTATAAAACAAGTCCAGTCTTATTGATATAAGTAGATGTAATGTAAGCTATATTACATGGACTGTACTTATTATTGACATAGTTGGTAGGGGCCTACTAAGTGTTATCTCACAACCTCTTTAGGACACTATTTGGTTCCTAGATAAAAATAATTGATTCATGTAGGGACCCTTGAATGGGATCACATTGTGATGCTTGGTTGATAATTCTTCTGATAAGGGGATCACATGATCAATCATTGATCGTGATAATATATGGAGATAGATCCTTTTTGGTGTTTTTTTACTTTTTATTCCATTATAGTAATTGATTCATGTTGAAATTCGAGTGATAACTATTTAGACATCATGGATCACTTCAAACCAAAAACCACAAACAAGGGATAACAATGAAGCATGATAATGCTAAGGAAAAACGACCCAGTCTAACAACTATAATCAAATACCCTTAGAAGGGATATCAGTTAAGCATAATAAACATCTACAATGGCCCATGTGGAGAAATCATGTGTCAGTCTACATAGTCTAGATCCAAGGTGAAAAAATATCCAACGCATACTCAATATCATGTACCCTATAATTAAATGTCAAACCTAAGGGTTGAATCAAAGTACTAGTACTATCTAAGGCATCCCATGTGATCTGGATCCATGTATTTTAAATGTACATGTAATCCAATATAATCATGAATCCATGGAGTTTAATATTCCAAGGAATTCTATGTAGTTCATAATCTATTGAGTATAATTTTCAATGATAATAAAAGCATTCACCTAGTCATCATTCATTAACTATTCCCTTTATCATTCTACCAAATTCGAAATTCATTTTAAAACCCATTTCCTTATAATTTGTAACCCAGTAGTTTTTCTAAATCATTTCCACAATTTCTCTTTAAAAAGTTAAATCAATTTAATATCTTGTAATCAAATGCGAAGGAGTAATTAACCAAATAGTGATATCTATTTTAATTATTTACAACTCCCACTATGTTGTAAAAATTATACACACACCCAAGGGGGTGGTAAATCAATGGTAAAATAGATTATGACACCTCTGTTGTGATCCAGGTTGAGGTAGAGAGCCTATAAGAATCACATGGTACTATGTTGGAACCTAACAAGGTTACAATAATTACTCAAGGCATTAAATTAATTTTAGTAGCAATTCCATGATGTCTGACATGCTACATAATGAAAACTAGAGGAAAATGAGATATTATTAGAAAAGGTATAGACCTCCCACCACATATGAATGTTAGAATAGGCATCTATTATAGCCTCCTAACATGACCTATATAATAAGAAAATGCATGAATGATTTAATATACTAGAAAAATGGAATATTATCCAACAAAAAAATAATTCATTCGATACAAAGATAATAAATGAATAGTTCAATATGAACCAATAACTCACCGTTGTGGATCCAATGAGATGAATGGTGTTTGAATCAGTGTTCAGATTACGAAATAGAATCCAAGCCTTACATGAAGGATAATAGAACTCAAAGGGATAGGTTTATGTCAACTGGGAAGATGAAATAAAGAAAGTACATATGTTAAATGGATTTATAAGGGATAAATGATCATTTCCCACAAAAACTGAAGGTCATATGGTTCAGTTCTACAGTTGTCTAAACTATGTGCCAAACGTTCTCCCTTTAATTCCTCAATAGGTAACCCTAATAGTTCATGTCATGGTTTGGTAAACCATACCAAATCCATATATGTTTCCTCTACTAAAAATTATAGGTCGGTAACATAGCCATCTGACCATAGATTCATGGTTTTATTGAATCATACAGCTCTGGATAGATCCCTAGACCACCTCTCACAATTACTCCTAACTATATGGCCTAGGAACATGATTTATACTAACCATTTGGCCAAGATTACTTTTCCAATAACCAGGCCTCTCAGCTCTGAACAATCCATGAACACCCCATGAAACTCTCATGTCCTCATAAGGTATCCATATTATTTCAAAACCAATAATTTATACTAATATTTAAAAGATATGTTCCTCATAGAAAGACTTGAGATCATAAAATCTATTAAATGACATCCGAGTTTTTAGTTAATGCCTTTATTCAGATGGTTATATTAAGATTACCTCCCCATATGGATATTAAAGAGTGAATGTAGCAATGGAATAGATGAATCTTAGGGTAATCAACCAAACAAATATCCATGTGGCGTGAAATTGGTCTTCACACTGGTTCTTAATAAGTGGTAATAATACCACACACTTGATCCAACACTCCCACGGGATAATCAATGGTTTATTCCTACAATCATTAAATACCGATATTAAAGGATTTTATTAATATTTTAATTAATTTAGTTAGACAACCTTATAGGAAAATGACAATGGTTAACCAAGGATAAAATAAAGAGATTGATTGGTTGAATCAAATGCATCCTTTCATAAAAATGAAGGTAAAAGTGGTGTAGATATCTTTATATTGATGTTTTCACAATCATAAATTATTTATCATAGAAATGTTGGTTTCAGTATTTGGTTGAAATAGGACCATTAAAATGGATCTGATAAAGGAATATGTCATGAAACAATTGTGAATTATTAATGAATAAGGGAGCATACATAAATTATTATCAATCATATTATTCAACTATTATGATGGAAAAGGATATATTCCAAGAAATACCTAAGGAGCTATGATTTATATCATCATATAAATTATTTCATTGTTCTAGAATATATTTAAATTAGTGATGATATATTTATTGATGACAGTTTTTTATATTATAAATTTTATGTTGGATTATGACAAACATATATGTATTTTTCTCTATATTTTTTTCATTAATGGTTTGGAATCATATAACAAATTATGTCAATAACATTCAAATTTTATTTTTATGACATGTTTATATTTTTAGGTTAGGAATAGGAGAACACAAGATTATGGGATGAATAAAATATTAGGTTTAATTATTTAGTTTCATTATGGAAATAATGTGTTGATTGATTATGAGAAAATATTGTTCGTTGGTGTTCATGTCGTTGGAATTGATAATTTATTTAAATAAAAAATAAATCCAAGATATTTTTTATGATTTTCATATAACATTTAGTATTATATTATTTATTAACTAGTGAATGGAAATGTGAAATATTTTTTAATTTTCTTTTTATCGTCAAATATATAGTTAACTTTTGGGTGGAATATATATATTCTTGGTGGTTTATTAATATTGTGATTTAGAAGGTTTTTTGAATAGTATGTTATAGATCATATATTATTAGAGTCCAAAAATACTTCTATTTATTAATGTATGAATTTTTATGGTTGTTTTACTAACTGTAAAAAACATTATATGTCCTAAGAGAGTAAGGTAGATTTCATATTAGAAGTTATTCTGTGAATGTTGAATACTATTAGAATACCATCTCCTACATTCATCAATGAGTTATTATTGAAATTATGATGAAGAAATTTAGTTATTGTTAGAAGGTAATAACTCTAAATCATAATATATGACTATTTTTAAATAATAATATCTATTTGATAGCTTTCTCCATAGAAAACATAAAAAAATCAGTGTTATATTTTGATAAAATATTAAAACGTATGTATGAGCATTAAAACCCAAATACTCAATTAAAAGGAATGCATAAGAGTATCATTTTATGAAATATTTGTATAATGAAAAAAATAATGTTATTAATATGAATGAAATATCATTATCTTACATAAAATGACCAATAACTCCATTTATTATTTAGAATAGTATTTTTAACATCACATTATCGATCTGTGAGGTATATCCTTAACCACATCATGGTTTTCCTTTTTCATTTGCTTTTTAGGGATGGGAATGAATTGGGAGGATTCCTATAATATTAATTTAATGGTTTTTTGGTATTTTATCTTTAAAATTCATTTCATGTAGGCTTCATGAGGATTTGACACCATGTAACTAGGTAACATGATGTGTAAGATTTGTTGGATGCAAGACATGAAGGACATCATGCAGTGAAAAGATACACGACGTGAAGATCAGTTTCACATAATGAATGTTTTAAACAGTGAATTTTTAATATATGGAGATATATTTCTTAGTGTACTTAAACACCATGTATTACATGGTGTGTAAAGTAGTTACAGTTCATGTAATTCCATAATCAAGGATGTTTTAGGGTATCGTTGGGGTTTTGGGTTCCCATTTAGCCGCTTCTTCTCTTTTTCTCTATAACTAAGGCTCCTAACCAAGTTTTTTTGGACACACCATTCCCTCTGAATTGATCCGTTCGACATTTGATCTCTGTTGTAGTTATGATGCATCTCTCTGGGTAAGTGGCATTTTCGCTTCTTCATTTAAATTAATTGTAGTAGAACCCTTGTGTTTCATTATAATGTTTATCTATCTAAATTAGTTTTTATTCTTTTATTCTTTAAAGATTCATTGTATGATATCACTATGGAGGTTATTTCTTTTATTTTTTTAGTTTGAATAACATTCGTTCATATGGCATGTGGTATTTTCTCTCCTCTAACAGCCATATATCTCATGTTAATAAGTCCTAATATGTGTGGATTGGATTCTAAAGACTTCATTGATGTTGTTTGGTTTTCTGTTGTCGGTGGATTCTATTTTGTGCATGTGTGACTTGAGTTTTGGGGTAGGTGGTTCCATCTGTAGCCTAAGATTGAAAAACTACAATTTTATATTTTTATAAAATTATTTAAAAATAAATGAGTATAAAATTGGTATGATTTTTTTATATTGGGAAGATATTTTTGAATAAAAGTTATTTTACCTTGGTTTTTGATAAATTTATTTAAAATTATTATTTTCAAAGCATTGATAATGATTTTGAAATATTGTTTAAAAATTATTTTCATGACATTGATAGTATTGTGAAACCAAGTAAATGGGTTACCTAGTTTACTAGGTGGAAGGTTTAGCTTTAGGACATTATCCATTATGGGGGTTCACATTCTGGGTATTCCCCCTTTCCTAGAGTGTATCTTATTGGCTCTAAGTACGTATATGATGATGAGGATTTACTTTTTTATGTGTCTCCTTTTTATTGACACATAGATAATTGTATTCTATTACCACAATGTATTGTTCACATATTTTTGGGATTTTCTATTCAGCTAACTAACCTGTTGAATTCCTTGGTGTAGTGATAGTGTGTTGTTACTGTTGTTTTGTTTTCTTGGACTTGTACCATTTTGGAATTGACAAGAATTTTGATTTATGTGAAATATGAAATGAAAAATATTCTCTGAAATATATATATTTTATTTTTTCCTAAGAACTTCGTTAAAAGAGGTAACATTTACCATGTTTTATATATAAATCCTTTAATGATTATCATGCCATATTTTATATTAAATGATCATACAATAATTTTTATAAAGAGGCTTTCTTTGGAACACCTGGGTGGGATCCTACTGAGTCTATTATCACAGACCCTACACAACTATTTTGTGGTGAGTAAACCATTGTATGTCTTCCAATGCAGGGAATGGAAAGGCATTGTGGTGACGTGGTGAGGTTTCATGTCATATGGGTTCAGTAGCTAGTGGGGTGATAGTGAGAGTTTTTCCACACCCTCAAATGGAGTATCTATTTGGTTTTGGTCCCTTGTAGTCAGACTTTTCTCTTAAAGGTTTTGGATACTTTTAAAGTTCTTCATTACCCATATCTTCCTTACAGTTAGGGAATATATTTCTTTACTTTCTGTTATTCCTTCTTTATTCATGTATATATATTCCATGTATTTGTTTAGGTTGGTAGAAATAATTCCCTATGGTTTCTTTTTCAATGCCTGGGTTCATGTTTCTAGCCCATAGAGATCAGTAATTCCCTTATGGTATGTGATGGATTGGGTTAGGTTCTAGTTTGATAGTAGCTCGGGTCGGTTAGTTTCAATTTGGTATGAGATGGAGGTTTTTCTTCAAGCTTCTTTGCCTTGGAACATATGTTACAATGGAGATAGTATATTTGATACTTCAGAGGTATATTGAGGTAAGTACTTAGAAATCTCTAATCATGACGAAACTACAGATTCATTGTTATGTTGGTATACATATGTATAGTGTTGGTTTTGGTTTAAAATCATGGTGTCTTCTTAATGGTTTTTTATTTTAATTTGATATTTTTTAAATTTTCTAATAGTTATTATGTTTCAGTATATAGAAGTATTCCTCTGAGGTGTATTCCATGAGATCCTTAGGAGGGTCAAACTGATGCACCTCAAGGGAATCTTCCTATAGACCAAACTCTCTTTGAAACTAATATATGGAGAGTTAGTGTTGATAATCAGGATGTACACTGGGTTTGGAAAATAGTTGTTTAATTACATCCAAGAGTTGGAGGAGAGAGAGAGAGATCATAGGAATTCTTACATGAGAAGGCACCAGTCTTTAAAGGGACGGATGAAGCTCTATAGTTGGAGGACTTTTTGGATTGGATCAACTAAATCTTTGACTTCATAGAGTCACCTCAAAATAATAAGTTGAAATGTACATTGTTTACGCATTAGGGTTCTAATAAAAAATATTGGGATTCAATGGTCCAAGAATATAGACATGTGGACATGGAATTGAAGGTTTTAAAAACCCTATTCTTACAGTAGTTTTTATAGATTCCCTGATGCGAGAAATGTCTCTAGTGTTCTTGTCTTTGAAATATGGGAATTATTCGGTGTCGGCATACACCAACTGGTTTGTTGAACCTATCATTTTTTCCCCATATGTGGTGAATAATGACTATATAAAGGATCTAAAGTACCTACAAGGATTGTGACTATATATTATATCATGGGTATTTATGTTAAAACATTATACCAATGTTGAGATGATATGTAGAGATAATATGGAAAAGATGGATATGGTGGGAAACATTGGTTATCACAACACTTCCCTTCTACTTTGTGGCAGTTTCAGTGTTATTCATGGGAATAAGAGGAAGTGATAAGATCATCACAGATGTGGTGGAGGTGGGTATTATTAGTGATCCTCCTCTACACTATCTATTATAGCTAGCAGTGTGTCTCTGACAGGCTAGCAGTATGGTAGGGTTAGACACAGCAGACATTTGTTTCTTATGCCTGTGAATATGTAAAATAGTTTTTCATGTGTTGTTCATTTACAAAACTTCTGTTGTGTTATGAATACATGTCATTATGGTGAAGTTTATTCACCACCAAAGTCTACTACGGTGTATTTAGAAACTTCATGGATTATAGGCTTCCAGCCATAGGCCTCAGAAGTGAAGAACACTCACGTAGTAGATGAGTGTTCAGTGGATACCGATATAGGTTTGAAAACTGTGAGATGTTCTATATTTAGAGCATCTTCCATAGTGATTTCTTTATTTGCCACTAGTGTCTCCCACTCATTTATATCTATTTTTTAATATTCTTAAAAATCCAATAGAACGTATGTCCTTTTTAATAGCTTTAGTGACACACTCATCGTTGAAAAGATTCAATGTCTAAATTTTTTTCCTACTAACTATAGTCTAGTGGTAAGCATGGTCAATCCCATATGGAAGAATGAAAAAAAATTATTTCAAAAAAACCCACTAGTCTCAACAGTGGGTGAAATTTTCTTTTTTAGAAAGAACATTTTTTTCTTTTTATATTTTTTATATGTTAGTAATGAAACACTAATGTTTTTTTATATTTTTAATCAAATATATGAATTAAAATCAGAAAATATGAAAGGTACTAAACAAGAAAGTCAATATATGAAAAAATATGGACTTTTCAAGAGATATTCCTTTTAAAATATTTATCATACTTTTTTAAAAATGATTCCTAATCATGTAAATGTAGATGCACTATAACCATTGAAAAGGATGAATTATTTCCCTCTCCATGAGATAAAATCATTCATATTGAACATTATTGGAGTTCCCCCTTCTAAGAATGGTTCCAGTACAAAATTAATATTTAAAATGCACAATAGAACAAACACGACTATTGAAATTAGATGTATTTGTGATGGGCTATTTGCAACAGGATCCTGCCACAAATAGGATTTATCGACGAGGCCCCGTCGCAAATAGCCCATTGCAGAAAATGGTGTTGCAAATAAGTCTCTGATTATAAAAATTATATAAAAATAAACCTTTTGCGAGAGGATAATCACAAATACTATTTGAGATAGGGAACAGAACCATCGCAAATAAACCTCAGATTATATATATTGTATATATAAAAATCTTTTACGGCGGGCCCATCGTACAATCTCAAATACTATTAATAAAAAAGTATATTTAAATTATTTGCGACAGGAGCCCATCTCAAAAGTTCCCATCGCAAATACTATCCATAATAAAAAATATATATTTCATAAAATTATTATTATTGAAAAAATTATATTGATATTATTAAAATAATAAAAAAATTAAAAAAATATTATTATTAGTAAAATAAAAAAACATTATAAAATATAATACTAAAAAATATATTTAATAAAATTATGATTAATAAAATATTTATATTACTTTTCTTAAAATTATAAAAAAATAAAAAATTATTACAATTCCCAATATTTACAAAAAATATATAAAAAAACATAAAATGTTATTATTTTTAGTAAATTAAACAAATATTTAAAAAAATTAAAAAAAAAATTAAAAAAATTATGTAATATTTTCACCAATATAAAATATAGAAACTATAAATAGTTTATAAAATAATAAATCTTCAATTCAAATGCTTTTAAAAAAAATCACTAGGGGTCGTCTTCTGGAGGAGGTGGAGGAGTAGTAGGAGACGGTGGAGGAAACTTCATCCCTAAACTATGAGTCAGACTGAGCATGTACTCCATCTACTCCTGATGCTGCTTCTGCTGCTACCATCGATGCATCTCCTCCTAGTGCTGCTATTGTTGTTGCTGCTACCACCAACACATCTCTTCAAACTTCTTTTGCAAACTCTCTATAAGATCAGGCTGAGTTTTCAATTGCTCCTGATATTGTGAGATATAAGATGATTCCTCTCAATGATCTTCTCTCGAGCTATACACTGACATCGCAGTAGAACCATAATAAGTTCCAGGAGCCAAATGAGAGCTGATACCAACTACATGGACCTTCTCAAAGCCATACAGAGTCGTCTGCATCCATGCCGCCTCATCGAAATGGTGGGCACTGGTCTGCTCAGTCAACTCGTCCTGAATCTCAGCCTGTGTCTGAGAGGTCGCAGCCCCATATAGCTCCTTCAATTCCAATTTGAAATTATAATGGTGAAAATATTATATAAAGTTGATTTTCAAACTGAAAAAAATACTACTAACCGAAATCCAACACTGGCGATCACCTATAATCTCTCCAGTGGATGGATCACTATAAATCCTCCGATAAACGCCAAACTGTATAATATCAAGATGCTCGACTGCCTATATAAATATAAAATAAACAATTTATATTTACTGTTATATAAAATATTTAAAAAATATACTTACCAGATGCTCTCTATGCATACTGAATTTACGGCTACCAGCTTGATGTGTGACCTCCATTCTCCCCCGGTTCTACCGTCCCGCTGAAGATCTCCTCTGAAATCCACCACCCAACTAGTGTAAACATAATCCATCACAAACATGAGATGAAATGTACTTTGGTCAGTGGGATCTACACGACACATCAAATTCTATCACTCATATTTTCTTAATAGCTATTCTTCTCAAATTGTGAAAAAACTGACAGAAACGGTCACGCATAGACACCTTTCATACTATGTGGATAGCGTCACGCATGCTATCATTGATGGGATACCATAAACCCTACAAATAATTTATAATATCATGTTATTAACAAAATAAATTTCAAAATAAATATTCATTCTTTACATACCAGCCAATGATTGAACATGTCACGCCGCACATCAACGAGAATCTGTTCCCATGTGATCCATTGCTAAGAAAAATAATTGCGCAAGATAGTGGCCCCATATCGAATTTCTACATGCACAAAACAATGAAAAAAAATAAATAATAAAAAAAATAGTATATATATAAATAAATTTAGGAAATCTAACTAAAATATACAGGTTACCATACCTCTGTTTGCATGGATCAAAGCCAGGACATGGACATTGCTCGGGGATAGGGTCAGGAATCATCAGTCGCCCAAGACCGTGCCCCCTTCATGTACCCATTGAACCATTATTAGGCTGAGGGTCAGATGGTCCACAATCCCCCTCATCCAAAGGTATATTAGCCTCCTACAACTCGGGAAACAGATCAGGATCCATCTGCAACACAAAATGATTGTTGTAGGCAGATAATTGAAAATAAATATTATATATATATTAGTTATAATTATAACCAGTATTTAACTGTGTCAATGTCCATATTCATCCTCATCTCCATAGCTATCAATCTCAATGTCTTCATCTTCTTCCTCAGCATCATCAATATCCATATGAGTTCCAGTTTCATCATCTCTTGTCATTTCAAATTCATTTGTGACATCATTTACATCTTCGTCATCATCGATCCTTAATTGTGGAGTGTCATCATCGATATTCACGTCTCTTTGTGAAAATGATGCATTTTGAGTAGTCTCTTGAAAAATTTCAATTCCTTCCACTTCGGAAGAACCACATTCAGTTTGAGTAAACTGATTTTCCTGAGATTTCATTTTTATTTTGCTCCACCAATCACTAATGTCTCGTGAAGTAGCACAGTACATTGTGTAGTAAATTTTATGTGTTTGTTGAGCCATTAAAAATGGTTCATTTACTTTAATAAGACTGTATATTTAATATCTCTGATTACATGATTCATATGAACTTGCAAGAATATCTCAGTCTCCAACCACCGACATTTTAACATTGTTATGTAATTCTGTCCTAGATAAAACAGCTCAATAATTTCATCCAAAATTACATAAAATTCAAATTCAATTTCTCTGTGATGTGATCCTCTTAATAAAACTCCACTGTTCATTGTTTTTTTATTCCCCATATGCACATGTATAAAATCAAAACCGTTCACCACATAAGCATTATAATATTTAACCATTTTGGATGGTGGGTGACTCAATATACACAGTCTCTTATCAATTTTATCAGCATGATGAGACACCTAAAATTTTTTAAAACAATTATCAATATTATAAATATTAAATCGAAATTATATTAAACCATCAATAATTTTTATTACCAATTTTCGAAACCATTGAGAACAAAATTGTCTTCATTTTTCAAGGGCAGCTACTATAATTTGTGGAAGTTGTTTCTTAATATAATTATCATATAACCAAAAAATAAAATAAGTTTACATACTATAACATAAATTATAGAATAAATTATAGAAGCACTCATAGTACATATGATGTAATTTCTTCATAGTTGACCAGAACAGATGTATGAGCTCAGTGATGTTCATTATCTGAAAGCCATCGTTCATGAACTCCACTGAAACCAAGATTTGGCTAATTAAAAACTGATAATTGATGATCCATTTCATCATTAAAATTTCCCTCGTTTCATCCCATGCGATTGTGTTTTGAGGGATATTGAGATTCAAAATAATGAGAGCATGAAAAAGAAATTTCCTCTGGAAAATAAGCTTCAGAAATTGAGCCTTCAACTGATGATTTATTATGTAATTTTTTCATAAATTTCTTCATGAATCTCTCGAATGGGTAGATCCATCGAAACTATACTGGACCTCCACATTTAGCTTCCTGTGGAAAATGTAATATCAAATGTTCCATTGAGTCAAATAAATCCAGTGAAAAGATTTTTTCCAGTTTACATATAACTAAAGAAACATGTTCTTCCAGTTTTCTTAGTGCATATTAGTCTTTTTTCACTGCACAAATGTCTTGAAAAAAATATTATACGTCTATTATTGAATCCCAAATAATAGAATTCAACAGATCTATGAATCCAATTGTCATAAGTATTTCCCTTATAACAAGAAAATCATGATTTTTTAATCTAGTAATATAACCATTCTTAACACATCTGCCCAAATTGTAAGCATAGCCATCTCCAATGAAAAAATAGTAAGCGACTCTCTTTGGACAGTGTATAAGGTGATTTTTCTCTTCATTAACCTCTGTGATCTAAATTTTTTGAATAGTTCAAGTAATGGTCGCTGGAAAATTTGGGATAGATCTAATCTTGCCTTTACTGTATCATTGGTCTTATGTGGTGTATCCAAAACTATATGAAATAAATTATCAAAATAGTTCATCTCAATATGAATGACATCCATCATGTGTCGGACCAAAAAATCAGATCGATATAGAAGATCCCAAAAAATGCTTCGTTTAATCCAATTACGTTCTTTCTCAAAGACATTGATTTTCTATTGGTTTACTGTTTAGAAAAATGTGATGGGAGGTAATGAAAATACAACTGATTTTAACTATGTTCCTGAGATCATTTTTGAGGTTCATCCCTTTCAATTTTACCTTTTCTAATGGGAGATTTGTTCCTCCTAAAAGGATGATCTGTTTAAAGAAATCTTTGAGGATAGTCAAAAAAAAGATAGGTTTTTTTCCATTGACTAGAATAAAGGCTTTGTTGTCTTTCATACAGTAAGGACGTGATTTTAGACCATGTGTACTCCCACCAGATAACATACCATATGCCAGAAAATCACTAACTGTCCACATCAAAGCAGCTTTTAATATGAAATTTTGTTTTGCAGCAACATCATATGTACTAACACCATCACTCCACAATCCATTTAATTCATCAATCAATGGTTTCAAATAAACATCAATATTATTTTCTGGATGTCCTGGGATTAATAAGGTCAAAAAGATATAGGGCTCCTTCATCAACATCCATAGAGGTAAGTTTTATAGAGTTATAAAGACTGGTCAACATGAATACTGAATTCCATAAAAACCCAACAGACAGAAAACGTCAGTAGAAAGACCCAATCGGATGTTTTAGTCTTCTAAAGCAAAATACGGATGCAGATGGTCAAAATCTTTCCATGACTCACCATCCGATGGATGATTCAAGATTTTATTAGTTGAAATCATGGTTTTGTGCCATGACATCATTGACATTGTGTTCTAAGACATAAATAAATGCTGAAACATGGGTGTAAGGGGGAAATATATCAACTGTTTTACTAGAATCGATCTAGACTTCCCTGGTTTACCTTCTTTATACCTCGATTGTCCACTTGTGGGACAACTATCCAAGAAATCATTTTCACCAGAATATAAGATGCAATCATTTGTACATGCATGAATATTCTGATAAATAAGGCACATCTTATGAACAAGCCTCTTGCTCTCATAGTAATTTGCAGGAAACACATTTACTTTAGGTAACAGTGTTTTAACAAAAGAAAATATCAGATCAAAATAGTTGTTTAATATTGAATTATCTGATTTAATATCCATAAATTTTGCAACTGGTTCTAATTTTCTTACCTTGTCAAATGTGTCAAACATTATTAGAGCACATTTTTCTACATGGACACTTTATTATGTCTTCTGAAACATATTCTGGATTTGATGATACAAATGATAATAAATCTTCATCATCTTCAATATATACAGGATTTAAACCAGAACCATTTGGATTTCTACACTTATTTATCCAAGCACGATCATCTAATAATAATTATTGTTGACTTCCTTTTTCCATATTTTTTTATAAAACATAAAATCATTACTATTTTTGAAAAAATTTAAATTATAAAAACACTATCTAAAATGAAATGATAAATTATTGCAACTACTTCTTAATAATTACCATTACTTACAAGTGACACAATTTCCAGTGGATTGATGACTACTCTTTTGTCTGACTGCTCATTTACTTGCAACATTCTCACACAGAAATCACAATGAGGAATCTTCTCAGAGGTACACATATTCACTCTAGAATGTAGAAGGATTCAATGGGGGTCATTTTCCATAGAAGCAGGTCCTAAGGTGGCTCAAATCTTTTCTGTAGCAGAAAGGATCCCCATGCGGTGGTGATGGGAAGATCTATTCAATAGTGGCAGAAGGATTCAGTGGCAGTGCATGAGGTTTGGACCACATTGGACCAGATATTTGGTGGATTCAGAACATGTGATTCCACAGTCCATATCGGCTTGGTTTGCTGCTCCTGATTGCTTCAAAATAGTAGCTCGATGAGGTTTAGCCTCAATCGATAGGTATTATCTCCTCAATCCTCTTCAATGATAGCATGACGAGTAGATGTCAAACAGTAAGATCAATGGCAAAATCTTCGACGACCATTTCGGATTTATTGATGATTTTATGAGGTTTTTACAGATAGTGGATGAATTACATGTCTGGAGTTGGTTATTCAAAATTTGATCTGCAAATGGGTTCAATTTCAAGAATTTATCTTTGGATTCCTAGAATGATGACTTACTGATTTAGTGGGTGAAGGGTCCCTCAACACGTTACATGAATTTTGTGTAGTAGTGAGGCAATGGGGTCGATGTCTGTAGCAGTGTGAAAGACTGATGGCGCCGTGTATGGTTGCATCTATAGGATGTAGGATGAGGTGCATCCGTAGGTCATAAAATGGAACTGGAAGAAGATGAGTGGTGAATCGGTGACTCATTGAGTCCCTAAAGAGTTGAAAATCCATTAGTAAGTTGAGAAGTGAGGCTAGGTGATTTTTCGGAATGGTCATTAGGAGCACATTTTGGTTGCATAGGTATCGGTAGCATATTGGGTTGGTAACATAAAATTTTGTCTGCAAGAAATAAATTTTAATATATTTACTAAATGAATAATAATTAAACTAAAACAAAAATTAAAAAAAATTATTAAATTAATTAAAAACATAAAACCAAAAACTTATACGAAAATTGAAAATAAAAAAGTGCAAACTAAATAAAAAGAAGATGGTTTTTATTTTAATTGTAATTGAGCGTTAAAATTATATAGTTAAATTATTAATTATAATCACATACATTAAAAATATAGGTTAATGTTAAATTTATTTTTAATTAAAAAATTAATGACTTACATTTAAATTAAAGAGTTGATTTATTAAATATAAATAAATTGATTAAAGGAATAAGAAACGGTGAGTGTGGTGGAATTGATTTTCATAGTAAATCCTAAGGAGATAAAAATTGAGGAATAATTTTGAAAAATGTTAACCATTTTTTAATAAAATGATTAAAGAGTTCTAGGAATTTAAGGGATTCCATTAAGCACAGTTATGGACAATGTATTTTAATCCCCTCCCCCATAATAAAAACCCTACTTTTTCCCCAATGATTAATTAAAATGTGGATAAGAATAATTAAATAGTTAAAACTCCGAGTAGATTTGAATTTAATAGATTTATGACATGATAAATGTTACATTAAAGTTCAAAAGTAGGCATTTTCCACCTTAATAATATTATATGAAAAAATATTCCAATTCATGTAAATTAATTATAATTTATTATTGTGAAAAATAATTCCACATTAATCCAAGCTATAGCAAGTGAAACATGTGGGTCCACTGTGTATATGGATAATGAAAATTGGAAAATTTGGTTCAAATTTATTTACAATTGATCAGTAAAAATGGATTCTAATCACCAAAGAGAAACAAGAAGAACACATCTGAAAACAAGAATCTATGGGAAATCCCCACACACATATGTTTGAGTAGTGAAGGTATTTTAAAACTAATTAATCGCAATTATCTAGCAAAAGAGCACATGAAGAATTTTCAGCAAACCAGATCAAGCAACAGAATTTTTCATTATGAGTAGTAAAAAATCTTTGAATCACCAACACTGGCACCAGTGAGTAACCATTGAGTAGCCTACCGAAAATAGTGTAATAGTGACTTAAGTTCACGAGTGACATAGAAATGATTTTTTAAATGTAAATGAAGAACATAAAATAAATGAAACAGTAAAATTAAAGAACTTCTATATTATTATTTTTAATACATGATCCATTATGGGAATTTACACTCCTTTGTCACACCATCAGCATCATTATCTAAAATAAGAACCGAGAAGACCAAGACGAATCCAGAAAAGGAAGATAATACAGAAGACATCACAACATCACTTTATTAAAAACATGATAAGAAGGAATGTATAAAATTAAAGGCATAATAGAAACCATGGATTGACTCCAAGGAAGAACTATGTTGTCAGCCTTCGATTAGACTTTATTCAGATTTAGTTTTCATAAATAGTGAAGGCTGCAAAGCCCTTTGGCTATCCTTAAAAATACAGTTTAACTGTCCACCCATTAACCAGCATCGGTTTATTTTCCTCTCCAACTATCTCAACATCTCAATTATTTAAGACTCTAACTATTGTAATTGGTCTGAACCACATGGATTTTGGATTTCCATGAATGAGTTTAAGTCTAGAGTTAAAGTGAATGAAATTCTCTCTAGGATTGAACTCTCTATTTTGTATGATATAATCATGAACTACATGGACCTCTCATTACATATTATAGAATAATCATATGAATCTCTCCAAATTTCATCAACTTCACTCAACTCAAGCAGTCTTCTCACTCCTGCACTCTTAAAATCAATATTTAAGGCCTTAACTTCCCAATACGACTTGTGACGCAACTCCATAGAAAAATGAAAACATTTCACAAATAAAATCCTATTTAGACACATTCTTGTTGGGGTATTAAAATATTTTCATCATGACCATAGAGCTTCATCTAATTTTTGACATCAAACATTCCTAGAATGTGAGGTAGTTTTGTCTAATATATATTTTAGCTCCATTTTAGAAATACCTACCAATCGATTATACTATGGATGATAAGAGGTACTAGTTTTATGGATTCATCCATACTTTTCCATTAATACCTTAAAAGTTTTGTTTCTAAAATGTGTTATGTAATTAGTTATAAAGGCTTTAGGTACTCTAAATCATGAAAATATATTCTTTTGGACAAACTGAATTTCACTATTGCCCTGATTTTTGGGATGTGATACTACCTCAACCCACTTAGACACATAATCTATACCTTCTAGAATGTACTCATTTCCATGAGATGATGTTAATCGACCCACGAAATCTAAACATCATACATTAAAAATTTGTAATTCAAAAATAATCTTTTGGGTAATTCCTTCTTCCAACCAACATCCTAACATTATTCCCTTATCACACCCTACAATATATCTCATACAATCCTTGAATAAGGTGGGCTAATAAAAACCAAGTTACAGAAAGATCTTAGTATAACATTCAACACCACGTTGTCCTACCCATGGTGGGGAGTAGAAACATTCCAAAATATGTTGCATTTCTTCCTCTAGAACACAACTTCAAAGAATACCAACAACACATTTCCAAAACAAAATGGGGTCACCCCAAAGGTAATAGTTATGTTAAGAAATGTATTTATTCCATTGGTTATTATAAGTATTTGGGAATTACACTTGTTAACAGGAAATTAGAATAAACTACAAACCATGCAGATTGACTAATGAGGAAAGTGGACAACTTTTCATAGAGAATAGAGGAGTTGAACTCCCTTGGATAATCAGAATGGGAATGAGGAAGTCAAGAATGACGGTCTGCAACTATGTTCATAGCTCCCTTTTTATCTCTAATTTATACATCAAATTTATGTGTCCATAGGATCCATATAATCATCGTAGGGTTATATTAATTATTATACAACATGTATATTAAGGAAGAATGGTTAGAAAATATGATTACTTTAGATCCTAAGCAGTACATCCAAAAC
The DNA here is from genome assembly GCA_963277665.1 of Viscum album. Lineage (NCBI taxonomy): Eukaryota > Viridiplantae > Streptophyta > Magnoliopsida > Santalales > Viscaceae > Viscum > Viscum album. Next base: position 1,169,877,109 of record OY728122.1, on the reverse strand, counting down.
TTCTCTGAAGAAAAAACTATAGCCAAAAACTCCCTTTCAAATGTGGTATAGTTTCATTGCGCCTCATCTAGAAGTATACTAGCATACTATACCAAACACAACATCTTATATCTCCTAGGTCATAAGACACCTCCAAGATCCATATTTCTATCATCACACAGTAATTCAAAATGGAGTTTCCAATTTGGAACATCAATGATAGGTTGTAGTGAGATTTTCCTTAAGAATTTTAAATGAATCAATAGAGTTTTGGTCAAATATGGAATGGGTCATCCTTAGGAATAAGGTAACACAAGGGCTTAGTTATTTTAGAGGACACATTTATGAAACATCAGTAGAACACAACATGCACTAGAAAATTCTAACACCTTATTAATTTTTGTGAGGTCGAAGTTTTTGAATTACGTCAATCTTGGTAGTATCAACTTACAAACCTCTCTTGGACACATTGTGTCCTAACACAATACCATTAGTGAAAAAATTGATACTTTTCCAATTTAAGAACAATGTTGGTCTTTAAACATCTCTCTAGCACTAACTCCAAATTTTTCGTACTATAATCAAATGTACTACCAAAAATTGGGAAGTCATCCATGAAAACATCTATGATTCGCACAATAATATAAGGAAAATAGCCATGAAGTACCTTTGAATGGTAGAAGGGGATCAACGTAACCCAAAATGAATCCACCTATAGAAAATATCTGAAAGGGGTGTGTGAATGTAGAGTTTTCCAGATCCTCTGGTGTAATTAGAATATGGTTGTTACTAGAATACACATCTAGGAAATAGAAAAAATCATTCCCAACAAGCCACTCAAGTATTTGATCAATGAAGGGAACAAGATAATGATCCTTCCTAGAGTCAGAATTAAGCTTCCAATAGTCAATACAAACTCTCCATTCGGTGGATTTCCTAACATGAATTTCTTCATTATTCACATTTTTTTTAAATAGTGAAACCTCCTTTTCATGGAACTTCTTGGACCGGGCATACTCGTGTATAATAAAAAATTGGATATATTAAATTTATAAGAAGTGGATGAGTTCAAGAATGGGTGAGAATTCACTAGATGGAAGGAATGTGGGAATAGGAGGTACAAGTTATTATATATATATATATCTTATAGGTAGTTTTAAATGATGAATTATTTTCAATTTCTAAATCATATTTAGAATTGACAGTACTGTTGTCCAATATGGATAACTCACTATTGAGATATTCCATATTTGAGATTAAAAGTTTCATCAATTAATAATTTTCAAGCTGTCTTATAAGCTCTCCCTCTACTTCATCAAAAATTTTAGAAATGTTGGTTAAAATATAATAACCCTAAAGTTCACTCAAGATATTCTTATGTTATGAAATATAGGACACATCTTCATTTACAGCAGAAATTGGACAATTGTATAGTTTTGGAAACATTTCATGATTCTCAAATTGAGTGGATTTTATAGAAAGTGAAGCAGGAAAATCATGACTTTTAGTTTCCAAATTGATTTTTTCAAAAAGATTTTTAAATTTATTATCAGCTTTTAATGACCCGATTTTTGAAGTTTTTTTTCAGGAAATGTTGGTCTTTTGACATTTTTAAAGTCATTAAACTCTTGTGGTTGTTCTCTAATTTTAAAGATAAACTGACCATTATACACATCAATTACTACTCCACCATGGGCCAATAATGGACTACCTATAATGATGGGAAACTCTAGGTAACACACCATATCAAGGATTTCAAAGTCAGTAAGAAACAACTCCTCCCCAACCGCAACTATCAAGTAATTAACCCTTCCCAAATGATGGGGGAAAGAACAGTTAGCCAACTTAAGGATGACTGTGGTGGGTTAAATATCACCCAATATAAACTATTGGAATAGTGCGTATAGTAGAATATTAATACTACCACTTAAGTCACATTGGATGTTTAGTTGACTAGATGATCCAAGGTTGTAGGGTAAAATAATAATATCTGGGTCTTTGATCTTGGATGGGATATTTTTTGTTTACAACACTATACTCTTCAATGAGGCTATATGAAACAAATTATTCAAGAATATTTTTATTTGAAACAAATTATATATGATAGTTTATGTAACATGGGATTTTATTTAAAGATTTAATAAAATATATGTGCACTAGATGCTTGGTAAAAATCCCATGGAACTGAAGAAGTCTGACTTTGGTATGACTCTCAGGTTTCAATTTGTTAGGGAAAGGGATGGGTGGGGAAAATTTTATTAGGACCATAGGATTATCCATTATTTCATCATCATATTTCTCAATACCCTTATAATTTTTATTTTAAAAAAATAAGCTTTTTTCATCTTGTTTCCATTTTGATAACTTTTCTATTCATTTACTGATTTGGTACAAAGTATATTTTTCATTCCATAATCATACTATTTTTCATTTTTGGAATTTTCAATGTCTATTTTAGAAAATGTATTAGTGTATATCCCACTTATAGTTATAACATCCATGAAATTATCCATAAGGTTGACTTATATGGTACAAGGCAGTCTTTTTTTATCCCTAGAAGTAAAGTATCTACCTATTTGGCCCAGCTGAGTTTTTATATTTTTCATTGTATAATATTTTTGGATTTTATCAGATTCATATTAGGCTTGAAATATATTAATTTCAGTTTTTAATCCTTCCACTTTAGAGTACAATATATTTAAAATATGATAAAATTTAGAAGAAACATTTCTATCATGGTTTCCTTATTATTTATAAGACTCTACCTTTTTCTGATTTTGATAGGTTTTTCAAATTCAATTTTGGTAATTATGGGTGGTGGATTGTTTAATTAATCATTATCCTTTCAAAGAGGTATTTGGATAATTCCTATAGCCATGGTTATAGTTTTTGGAAAATGGGTCTTTTTTAGTATGCATTGTAGGACCATAATTGAAAAAAATTGATTTTTCATATTAGGTTGGAATATCAAAATTTAGATAGAAATTATTAGTGTGACTAAATAGTCCACATTGTGAGCATTGTTCTCTAAGAGATCTGATAGTTTTTTGATAGCCGACTTAGTTAACAAATTTCCTAGATTTCTGGCTCATTAATGATTGGAATTGGTTGGTGATTTCATAGATTTTATCTTGAGTATTCATTTCCCTTCCAGAACCAGTGTCATCATTTATATTCACTCATTTTCTTCTTCATTTTTTTATATTGAGAGGTTAGGGATGGATTGTTAAAAATTTGTCTCAGTTATTCACTATTTTATCCTTATAATCCCCCCAGCATCTTGATCAACTAATCGTTAACTAGTGGAGGATAACCCTTAATAGAAGGTGTCCATGAGAAGGTGGGATATTAGATGATGATGGGAACACTCCCAAAGCATGTCCCTGAATCTATCTCAATCCTCATGAAAGGCTTCTCCATACTTGGGATAACAACATATTATTTTAGTTCTATGTTATCCATTAAGTCTTTATGGACATAGTTTAATTATTAATGATTTATAGACCTAGTCCCAGTTCTTAAAAATATTTTCATCAAGTCTCAAAAACGAGTTTCTAGTTTTTTATTTAAGGAAAAAGGGAAATATCCTCATTCTAAGTTCATTATTTTTGTGATTCCTATGAGAGAAAATTGTTGTAACGTATTGTTGAAATATATAATTAATGAAGAATAGTCCTCAATAGGTAGTCCATTGAAAGTGTGATGTAAATAAATGTGGGATTTTTACAACTCATAGTTTTGGATCTAGGTTTAAGTATGTTTAAATAATGATTACGTGAAACTTGATGGAGTTGGAACTCCCTCATCCTAGGCCAATCATTCTCTTATAAGAGTTCAGGGTGATGGTTTTGTTGGTTGTTGGGTGTAGGAACCCAATCTTCTAAATTTTCCATTTCGGGTTTGTTTTTCATTTTTAGTGCAGTTAAATATTTATCTATTTCTATTTTAGGTGCTATAGTCTAGAAATAGAGGTTCTTGTGCTCATATAAGTGATAGTGATAATATTTTATACAGTTTATGTACTACACAAGAACTAAAAATAGTGAAAATAAATAACAGTAAAAAATATGTAATAAAAAATAGATGAACCAAGAAAACAATTACAATGTTTTTTATTTTATTTTTTGTTTCTTTATGGGATTTTTTTATTTTATTTAGAAAGGTAAAATGGTCACTCAAATCCTTCCCATACAACAACGTCAAAAACATGAATTGGTGTTCTTTGAAAATAATTCATCGTTTACATTTTTATTTTAATACTAACTAGGGTTTAGTGGTATAGGGTCGAACACACATGGAAGGATGAACAACAAAATTTCTTTTCAAAATAACCCATTGTTGTCCAGAGTGGGTGAAACTAGTGTCAAAATAGGGTGAAATTATCTTTTTTTAATTACATTTAATATTTTTCTATAAGGAAGTAATGACACAAGGATATTGTTTTTTCATATTTCTATTCTATGCTATGATGGAATAGAAAAAAATATGAAAAGTAGTAAATATCAAAGAATATAGATTCTAAAATATGTACAATGAAGAGATATACCTGGGGAAAGATTTATCCTTCTGGTTTAAAATGATTCCCAATCACGTAAATGTAGATGAAATGTAACCACTGAAAAAGGATGACTTATTTACCTTGCCATGAGATTAGTCATTTAGATTGAACAATCTCAATGTTCATCACTCTAAGAAAGGATCAACTATAAAATTAATATTTGAAATGTACAACAGAACAAACTCACTATATTTTTTAAAGTTTTTTTTTCAAAATTAATCTTTTTTTAGAAAAATTCATCAACGATAAAACTCATCAATGGATTGTGGAGTTTGAAATTATGTATGAGTGTTATGATGAAATTGAATGGTTTTAGAATTGATCCCACCGATAAATTCTGAAAACCTTAAAAGAGAAAAGTGAAAAGGAACATTGAATATAACCTCTAGAAAAAGGCATTCCCCAGAAAAAGAATTTCAGTAAACTATCATGTTTAAAATTAAAAATAAAATCATTCAATTATAGTAATATAAATTAGTAAAGAATAAAGGAATGAAGGGATTCCCCCATTAACTATAATGGTACTGAAATACACCAGCCTTTGCTCCGTGAGAACTCTAAGAAGTGTTACTCTAATAATCTCTGAGGCAACTCCAATGTGATGTGAATTTATTGAATGAGATGTGTATTTAATAGTATCTTCTTGTGTTTTGCTGCTGCTCTAAATTAAAATAAACTTTCATCCACTACAAGTAACTAATGTTTTCCACCGACATTGGTATGTTCTTCACTCCTGTAACACACACATGAGTTTATTCTGTGCAAACCATGCCGTCATAACTTAACTCGTGTAACTAACTCTTCTCATGGTGGTTGAAATGAACCTGGATGTCATTGTAGACTTTCTTGAATCTATAAAGTGAAATAAATTATATGTAAATAAACTAATTAAAATTCTAAGGTTGACTTTTTTAATTACATTATATAAGATTAAATTTGTTAATAAGTTAATTATTTTTTAGTTAATATTATTATTAATATTTATTTGTATTGATAGAGTTAAAATAATTAATTTAATTAATATTATTATATTACGGAATTTATTTTAAATTTAATTGATTATGTTACTTTATTTTAATTTTATTTATAACTTATTATTATTTATTTTAGTTTTAATTATTTTTATTTAATTAATTTGAGATATATTTAATAATTTTATTATTATTTGTTTGTTTTAAGATAAATTTTTTATAATAATAATATTATTATTTTTAAATTATTATTATATATAATTTTTAATTTAATTCCCCCTCCCCTACTCATCACTTCTAGTGTGAAAGTGGAGCAGGGTTTGGCTTCCCCTAGAAGCAGGTCTAGCGGCTGCCTAAAGCTAATCGACAACAGCAAGGCTCCTCATGAAGGGCTGATGGAAGATCTCCTTGATGGTGGTAGTTTCACCCAATATTGGTGGTAGGGATCAATGTTGGCGCATGATGTTTGTCCCACATTGGACCAGATCTACGGTGGCTTTGGAACACGGTGGTGCCACAATACATATTTGCATGGCTTTCGGCTCTCGGTTGCTTCACAGTGACAAGTTGAAAAGGTTCAACTTCAATCGAATAGAATCAGATCCTCAGTCATCTTTTGTGGACAGCATGATGAGGTTACGTCAAATAGTGGGATTAGAAATGAAATGTTGGACTACCATTTCTGATTTTTTGAAGATTATACGAGGGTTTGTCTGACAGTGGATGAATTATTGATCTGGATTGGGTTCTTAAAAATATGATTTGAAAAAGATTTTGATTTCATGGGTTTAGCTTCTGATGTCTAGAATGATGAATTTCTTCTTCGGTGGGTGAAGGGTCTCATGATGGCGGGTTACGTGAATTTGGTGGTGCGGCGAGACAAAGCGTCGGTTTAGGAAGTAATGTGAAAGATCGATGGGATATGGGTGTGTAAGTGGGCTATAGAATTAGGGGAATTAGTAGGTTTTAAAATGGAATGATCGATAGATGATAGGTGTGTTGGTGACTCATTTAGTCACAGACAGTGTAAAAAGATGTTTTTAGTTTAAGTGGTGATGGTGGGAGATTGGTAGGAACTGCCATTGGTAGCACTTTTTTGCTACAGATGTGTGAGTAGCACAATGTAGCGGTAACTAAAACATTTATCTAGAAAAAATGAATTAAAATGAATTATTAAAATTATTAATTCATAAAAAAATATCTTTAAAATAATTAATTAAATAAATACAAAAATAATACCGAAAACATATATTAAAATTTAAAAATAAAAAGAGTCAAAAAAATAAAATGTTACTATATTTTTATTTGAATTAAAATTAAGCATTATAATTACATAGATAACTTATTAATTGTAATCACGTACATTAAAAAGATTGGTTAATGATAAATTAATTTATTATAAAAAAATTAATATTCTTGTAGAAATTAATGTGTTAATTAATTAAATTGATATAAATTCATTAAAGGAAGAAGCAACAGTGAGTGAGGTGGAATTGCATCGTTGACTGATTGAGTCACCGACAGTTATAAAAAAGCAGTGTTAATGGCATAAGATTTCAATAGAGAAAATGAAAACAAATTAATGAAATTAATATATTATGGAAATTAAATATTTATAAAAGAAAATTATTTAATTAATTAACTATATGAAGCCATAAAATGAAAAACAAATTATTTTATCAAATTAGAACATAAACACATAACTTATACTAAAGAGTAACTAAGTTACAAAATAGAATAATTAAATTAAAAATTATAAAATGATTTGTTAAATTAAATTTAAGGGATATAATTTTATAAATGAAATATAATCAATTTAAAATATTTTAATTATAAATAAATAAAAACGTTTAATTATTTTAATCGATCTAAATTAAAAGATAAAATAGTAAAGTACAAAATATGTTAATTTATTGTAAATAAAATGATTAAATGGTTAATTATTTAAAACAAACATAAAAATATACTATTATTTAAAGTATAATAAAATATTTAAATGTAATTATATTATTATAATCAGAAAAAAATAAAAAGTGCTTTATAAAGGCTTAAAATACATGATTAGTGATTAAAATTGAATTATTATTAAATTAAACTACAAAATTATTTTTGTATAAAATAGTAACAAAAATAAAAAAATAATTAAATAAATGGTTAAAAACCTAATAAAAAATATGGAAAATCATGTGATCTTAGATCCACATCAGCTAGAAGCACCTCTCAGTAAGAGGAAATAGTATGGGTTTCACTTTCCATAGTCGTCTATAATTGCCGATGTTGAGTTCGTTTTAGATTTTCTCATTCTTGATCTGGATTTATTTTATGTCATCGTTAGTATGGATTAGATTTTCGCTCATTGAGATGAGGTAGATTATTATTATAGACGTTTTTTCTTTCTTACTACCGATGGGATCAATCTTGTGTTTTAGGGGGAGTGGGACCTGAGATCAAGTCTTACAGGTCCTTACTACCCAAAGATTAAGTGTTTGTTGTCTGGTGTTTCATTTGATCCCAATGAATTTTCCGTTGTTTTTGATCTTCCAATAGTTGTTCAATATATTAAAGAGATTTTCCTTGACAACTTATCCAGTCTTCCTCTCGAGAGAGCGTTAGAGTTTACGATTGACCTGGTGTCAAGTACGCAGTCGATATTGATACCTTCTTATAGTATTAAAGTAGTGGAGTTGAAAAATCTCATTATTCGGTTGGATGACCTATTGGAATGATGTTATATTCTCACTAGAGTTTCACCTTGGGATTCCCCTATGCACATTTCCAAGAATTTTGATGGTTCACTTGGAGTTTGTACAGACTACCTAAAGTTGAACCAGGTAATAGTTAAGAATAGGTATACTTTGCATCATGTGGATTAGTTTTTTGATTATTTAAATGGGGAAAATGGTATTCAAAGATTATTCTTTAGTCATGTTGTCATCATCTCAGAGGTTAAGAGTTTGATATACCAAATTTGTATTTCAGAATCATGTATTTCCATTATGAATATCTTGTGATGCATTTTTCTATAACTGACACTCCTTCTGTTTTTATAGCATTGATTAATAATATATTCAATCAATAACATGGAAAATGTTTGGTAGTGTACATGTATGATATTCTAGTTTATTCTAAATCCAATTGTGACAATGATCCACATATGAGTTTGGTTCTGAATATTATGAGAATTCACCAATTTTATAGAATTATCTCAAAATGTAGTTTCTTGATTTATGAAGTGATGTTCTTTGGGCACAAAATTTTTTAACATGGTTATCACTCGATCCTAAGAAAGTAATGTTTTTTTCATCTTGGAAGGAACCATAGAATGTATTTGAGATATAGATATTTATTGGTCTTGTTAGATATTTCAAATATCTTTTTCATGATTTATCTAAATAGGCATCACCATTGACTTATCTTACCAAGAATGTGGTGAAATTCACATTAGTTGTTAATTCTTTGTCTTCATTTGGTGAAATGAAATGAATTTGGAAATTTTCCCCTATAATTATCTTACCTGGTATTTATAAGGATTATGTTGTTTTATATGATGCTTCAGGTGTTGGATTGGGATCTCTACTTACGCAAGATAACATTTTGGTTGGCCTCTTTTATCAGATGGTATTCTCCATTTTTGGAAGTGGGTTTTCATCCCAAAATCGGTGATGAGTTTTTACTTGTTTATTTGTCTTAGCTCTACGTGGTCCATTCACCCTGGAATTTTGAATCATGACATGAAATGAAAATTCTAGTGGTTGGGTATGAAGAATGACACTGAAAATTATGTGTCCCATGGTTACACCTACCAATAGATCACATTTGAGAAGTTGAAAGCCTCTAGTTTTCTTCACCCTCTTTTGTTCTTGGTCTGGAAATGGGATGAGGTATCCATGGATTTCTTTTTTAGATTACTAGGAACTCTTCAGGGGATAAATAGAATCTAGGTGGTCGTTGGTAGGTTATCCATGTTTTCTCATTTAAATCCAATCAGGGATGCCACTGTGGTTGATGATCTGGGTAAGATTTATGCACATGAGATCACGAGCTTAGATAGAATTCCATTTTCTATTGTTTCGGATCGGGATCAAGGGTTTACCTAAAGGATTTGTAAGTGTTTCCATGAAGAAATGGTTACTCAAGTCATGTTGATCACAACATAACATCTATAAAGATAAGGTCAATCAAAGTGAGCAATTTAGATCCTAGATGATATGTTTTGTACCTATGAATTGGTTGTCTGTGGATCATGGGATAGACATTTGGAATTGGTTGAGTTCTTTTAACAATAGTAATCATTCATTGATCAGTGTGGCTCACTTTTTGTTGTAATATAGTAACCCATTCAGAACACCTCTTTGTTGGGATGAGTTTTGAGAAGTAGATTTGGTTGGAAACATTTTGGTTCGTGGGACATCCACGAAGATACAATATATACATCAACAACTAGTTACATTCTAAAGTTGACAAAAATCATATGTGGATTGGCGGCATCATCTTCTGGAGTTTTCCATTGGTGGATAGGTTTTCTTGAATGGTCCTTCTCATTTGGGTCACTATCAGCTTAGAAAACATGGAATAATGGATTTGAGATAAGATGGAATTCTTGAGGATATTGAGTGTCTCAGAGAGGATGTTTATCAATAAGAATTGAAGGTCCATTTGATAGGTATTCATGATGTTTTCCACAAGTCTTAACTCCTCAATTATCATCTAGATCATGCTAATGTTCTGAGTTGGGAATAAATTTAGATAGAAGTATATGTTTCTATTTTGGACAAACTAGTTGATATCATTTACTCTAAAGTGAAATTATTTCTTGGGAAGTCAATTTAATTGATTAGAGCTCTATAGAAATAATAATTGTATTCTCATAAGACTTAGTAATGCATGACATTTATGTGGGGGAAATTTTCTCATCTTTTTCCAGGGATTACATATTCCACATGACATCACAAAAATGAAAATTTATTATGGTGGGGTGTTTGTAACATCCTATTACCAATATTTTAGGTATATCCTTAAGCTTGTGTGGATTTCCTTTTTTATTGTCTGTATAGTGTTGAGAATGAGTTAAGAGGCTATCAATAATGGTGAAGTCATGGTTTTTTTGGACTCCAAACTATAACCATATTTTTTATAGGCTAATGGATGATTTCATGTCAGGTAATAAGGTTTCATGATGTGTAAGAGTTACTAGATGAATGGAATGAAAAACTTCCAACTGTGAATGGTTAGATGATTGTGATGATCAGTTTCACATTATTAATGTTTTAATTAATTGATTTTTAATTTCAAGTCATATATTTATTGTATTACATAAACACCATTGATTATATGGAATTTAAAGGATTTATAAGTCATATAATTCCACAAGATGGTATGTTTCGCGGTGCCATTCAGGTTTTTGGTGCCCATTTGGAAACTGATTCTCCATTTCTCACAAAAAAAGCCTCATCTCTAGTGATTTTTGGACAGACCATTCCATTCAAATCGAACCTTTTGGCATTTGATCTCGGTTTCAGTTGGGGTGTGTCTCTCATGGTGAGACACCTTTCCTCTTTTTCCTATCCATTATTCATGTTAGTGTACATGGGATGCGTTATTATATCCATTGATCTAAATTTGTGTTACATTGGTATTATCTCAAGATCTATTGTGTTATCTTATTCTGAATGTCGTTCATTTGTTATTCATTGTTCATTCGACATTATTTATTTAGGTATGTGGTATGTCATCTCCTTCACTAACACTATTTGACAATTGAATCAATACTAATTTGTGAGAATTTCATTGTAGGGCCTTTGTTGATATTGTTGGGTTTTTTATTGTTGGTGGATTCTATTACAGGCATCTGTGACAAGAGTTTTGAGGTAGGTGGTTCTCTTTATAGCCTGTTTTTGATAAACCCAATTATTTCAATTTTTATAAATTATTTTATAAATAAATTGGTATCAAATTGGCATGCTTTTTTGTGTGTGTTGGAATGAGATTTTGATTAAATGTTCTTATACCATGGTATATTACAAATGGAAAAAAGGTGTATTATCAAAGTGTTGAAAAATATTTTTTAAAATAGTTATGAAATTATTTTATAATCATAGAGATAATTGTGAAAACCAAAAAATGGGCTACTATAGGTAATAGGTGGATTGTTTATCTTGAGTCCATCGTATATTGTGGGGGTTCAAATTATGTGTGTTCCTCTTATAGTAGAGTATTGATTATTAGATCTAGGTACATATATGATGTTTGGGATTCACATAATGATGTGTCTCCCCTGTCTTGGAGAGTAGATAATTTTCTTGAGGTATGACAATGTGCTACTCATATATTTTTTTGGTACAAGTGGTCTTCGGCCTGAAATGTTGTATTAATTGGTGTTTTGATACCTATGTTACTGATGTTTTTTTATCTTCTTCTCTCTGTACTATTTTATCATTAATATAAATGTTCATTCTTGTTAAATATGACATAGAAAATATGCATTGAAATTGAAATACCTACATTTTCCTCAGAACTGTTATATGATGGAAAAAATTACCATGTTTTCTATAAAAGTATTTTACAACTTATCATTCCATATTTTATTTAATATGTGTATACAAGAATTTTTATATAGATACATTCTATATAACACTTGGTTGTGATCCTATTGAGCCTATTAGATCACACCATGCACACCTCTTTAGTGGTGCATAGATCATTTTATGCCTTTCATTGCTAGGAAAGTTATGGCGCCACAATAAGGTTATGAGGTTTGATTTTAGCTGGGTTGGGTAGTTGGTGATGATATTGTAAGAGAGTATATCCATTCCATCACATGGAGTAGCTATTTGGTTTTTTTCTTTTGTTGTTGAACTTGTCTTTTGGAGTTCTGGGATACTTTTATCGTCATTCATTTCCACTACCTTCCGTATAATTATGGAATATTTCAATGGTATTTCCATTGTTTCTTCTTTCTTTGTGTATATATATGAAATGTGTTTCTTCAGGTTGGGAGTAATCATTCCCTCTGGCTTTTCATTCAATTCTAGGGTGATTTTTTCCAGCCTATGTGGATTGAGAACACCCTTCAGGTATGTGATGGATAAGGTCAGGTGTGAGGATTATTGGTAGTGTAGGTCGGTTCATTGGAGTATTTTTTAAAATATTTATCTTCTATTTCATTTTATGGTCAATTCCCTGAAACATGTGAGTAAATTATAAATTAATGTTTTTTAATAGTTTTTTAACAACAATTTAGTTAGTAAATGACATGAAATTAGAATAATAAAAGGTAATACAAAAATATCTATTTTTTTAAAATGCTATGTTTTCATTTTATTTTATGAATTCATTCAATTATTTAATTTATAATATTTTGTATTTTAATATTATAAAATGAACATTATTATTCGATTAATAATTAATAAATTATCCTAAATGAAAGTTTAATATTTTTCTAAAATAATATGGTTTTATGTTAACAATGATAATATTGATGTTTATAATACTATAAATATTATATAATATTTATGCTTTTGAAACAAATTAATATTTAATATATTTATTTATAAATTAAAATAATATATTTAAAAATAATATGTTTAGTTTATAAAACCCAGCACTGTAATTTCTGAAAATAAATAAATATTTTAAGAAAACTAATTTTCATATGTCACTTTAATTAAATTTATACATGTTGAAAATAGTTTTTAGGTATATTTTAATGTCAAATTACTCTTTATTCAATGATTATAATAATTTTGATTTCATTACAAATAACATTGTTCCTGAAATAGGTTTTTACGCTTTATATTAACTAACATTAAAAACATTTCTCATCCTTATAGAGATATAATTTGACAAAATAGATCAAATATAGAATAAATACAATATAATATTATCTAACAAAGAATTTTTTTAGTAGAAATAAAAATTAGAATATTGTTGTTATTAATGACAAAAAAATTTATGTTAAAATGGATTCATTGGAATTAGTTTAATAATGAAGCATAATGTTTATCAATTAAATTATAATAATCTATACTAAATTAAATATTTATAATGTTGTTTAAACAAATATATAAATATATTAAAATTCATTTAATGGTCATGAAATACTATATAATTTAAATATCACATAATGGTAAAACAAATTATACAAAAATAGTTTTTATAAATGTTTTCTATTATAATTTAAAGGTAAATATTATATAATTTATAATGTTAATTAAAAAAATTGATATTAAATTTTGTTTCATCATATAAAAAAGTTATATGGGAAAACTTTTATATGAAATAAGATATAAAATTACTTAGTTAAATAATATTAACCAATGTAAAATTTAATTTTGGTAAAATGAAAAAGGTAAACAAATAAAAGCATTAAATCACTATTAATTATCGGTGTACTCATTTTCACACCATCAAATATAAAATATATGTAAACCGACTCACTAATAGATATCACAAATAATGGATTATCCTCACTGATAGTGGGTGAAATGTTCTAAAATATTTTTTAATTTCTTAAACTATAGAAAACATGAACTAGATTGGTGAAATGAGATAGTGAAACATGTGTGAGAATGAAGATGTAAAATACAATGTTAATTTTTTTATGAACTAAAATAATTTAGAGAGAATATATGTGAAAAAAATTATCAATGGAACCTTATAATAATTATGGTTAACAAGATTAATTATCTTTGAGAAAACATTAAACTCCATAATAAATTAGTTGATGATTTATTTTCATAATTACTCTTGAGATTTAAAATATTTATATGAGAGAAGACATTATAAATCAATAAGTGTGTCAAAAAAATATTGAGTTATAGATTATAATGAATAAATAAAAAACATGAACACTTGATCAGTCATAAAATTTTAATTTAATGAGATAAATAATGTAAAATTTTTATTTTAAATGATATAAAAAATGAGCATAATAAATTGAGAAACATTTGAAGAAAAAAATTAAAGATATAAGAAATGTCATATATTGATTCAAATTTAATATATATATATTTATATACTTCATCCCTAACTCCCTCCGATATTATAATGATATTCCTCTTGATCATGGGGAATCAAATTCTCTCATATACACAGTTTCTTAATCCTAAAATTATATTTTACTTTTCCGCCCCTAAAAAATTTTACCTACTTCCTTTAGATAAGGTTTAATTCCACAAAAATAATTTTTGTATGTTCATGTTTATGTCATAACTATTCATCCTTCCTTATATAGTACTTATCGCATCTCAAATGGTAATAATGAGAAACACCCAAATAATATGTCACCTTCTAAGGTAATTAATGCCCCAACTAATATCATGACTCCTCCCACATGATGCTATAATTTCTTAGATGTCATTGTTCTACATCAATTTCAATTTATATTCTCAAAACAAATTTCATAACAAACATGGAATCACAAATTAAACAGTGTAAATAACCATAAAACAATATTATATATATCCCAAAATAAATAAACAAGTCCATTGTAACACGCTGAGATTTTAATAGATCGCTATGTTAAACAACATATAAAACACGCAACATTGAGCCTAAATAAACAATGAAAATTTATTATTTAAATATGAATGTTATAAACTATCCATTAAATAGGTGGTATGAATATTATTAATATAATTATTAAATGTATGTAAGTGTACTTCACATATGAAATTATTTTTTATGAAATTAGTAGTATATTTTTACTAAGTAAATTTTTATTATTAAAAATACATTTTTTCACAAATTCTATTTATAAATTATTTTGAGAAAATATTATAATTAATTTATTGAACATTTATAAATAATATATTATTAAGAGGGTATAAATTTATAAATCATCATGTAGATTTATCTTATACTGAATATTTAGTATTTTTCAGAATAGAATGGTTTTTTACACTGAAAACACTATTTTCATAGAAACCATTCTTTTTTCAATTAGTTAAAAACGTAAATTTTTTAAAATTGATTCATAGTAATTGTAGTTCTAATATATTATTATTAATTCAATTATATTTATTTGGAAAAAAATGTTTTTAATTAATTTTAAAAACTTCTTTTTAGATAGAAGGAAATTTTTGAAAAAAAAATGTTTCACAATTCATTTTGTGTTTTTGTCTTAAAATATCATCTTCTAGTTATTGTAGTTAAATCATAAAAAATGGATTTCATATTTTTAATCAAGATGTAAAAATTTTGTAATTTTTATTTTTATTTTTGGTAATAATATAGAGAAATCAAGGTAAATAATTGTCACCACATTAAGTGCTAATCAATTAATTAAGTTTCAAGATAATTTGACAAGGACTAAAAATGACCCTACACTTGAATTTATCTTATTTTATTATTGATTTTTTCCACGAACACAGAAGACAAGATTATATGGCCACATGGTACCATTTTTATTTTATAAGGACCATTATATTATTTTTCAGAAGGAATAAATACAAATATTACACTATCATTGAATTAATAACTGTAATTTATTTATAAGGGTAAAAATATGAATATTTATGTTCATAATGTTCATTTGAAAAAAATGATATTTTTTATCGTGGAAATTTATTAATAATTTTTAGTGATATAATAATTACTATAGATTCTTATAAAATACACACATTTTTATAATTTTATTAATAGAAAAATTAAATAAAATATTTTAAAAATGATAAAAGTAATGTTTTTTATTATGATATAGTAAACCAATAAATTTATAGAAATATATGACATATTTGAGACTTTTAAAAAGTTAATTTGGAAATTAAATTTTTTTTCTTGATAAAATTTATGTCATATTAATCAAATAGTATCAATAATGTCATTAATGATTTTTTTAATAATTATTATTTTATTACAAAATTTATGATTCAAAAAAATTATTATAAATAAAAAAATGAATCGTATATGGTGGAAAATACCATCCATATTCATTTTATTGATGTTTATATCTTTTATGAAAATATTCAAGACCATTAAATTCTAGAAAACATTAATATTGAATTAATTACTAAAATGGTTAAAATGGTGTTATAACTAAAATATAATGTTGAAATAATTTCCAATAATTTAAAATTTTTTATTGGAGGATTTAAACCAATAACCATATTATATTTTATATTTTTGTATTTATATCCATTTGAAAAAAAAATTATCTTAATTTTATACTACTAGAAATTGAATGAATACCCCTCACCATTATAATAAAAAGAAACCACATTTCATTTTTTTTCCATTACACCACATTGAAAATAATAGTTTAAAAAACCCTAAAAACATATAATAAACTAATTTTCCATGTTTTGGAAGTGTTGACCATTCTAAAATACCAATCATAGGCCCATTAAGAGATGATATAATGATATCTTTTGAAGAAGATACATTCATCTATACTGACTTTTTCAAATTTCAAACTTCATCAATACCATCAAAATCTATTGTAAACATCATAAAATAATAAAACCCACATATTAAAAATATTGAGAGGATGTTATTATTATTCTATAACCATCTTAAATATCTTTCACATCCTAATAAAAGTAAAAATATCACAAATACATTTGTTTGGATTACCGCCTCCACATTTTGGTGTAAGTTTTTTCATCACCGCATTATGTGTATGTTTATAAATGCTAAACTAATGAAATTATATGATAAAAATTATATATATATATATATATTTGTTTAATAATATTATATTATAAACCAAAATATATTCCAAACCATAGGAAACCAATAAATTCTCTCATTTGTTCGTTTGGACTACCACCTATACAAAATGATGTGAATGGTTTTTCATTTCCATACTTCATATATGGAAATAAGGATAAATTTAATTAATATATATGATATATTTAATATAAATATTATCTTATAATTTTGATTTTTATTACCATTCCTTAATACCACCTATTGAAAAGTGAAAAAATTATTTATTAGAACATATGACATAGCTTTTCCATGAATGGTGTAATATATATATATATATATATATATTTATTTATTTATTTATTTATTTATTTATTTATTTATTTATTGAGTGATTGTAAATAAAAATGTAATGAATTTATATTATATTTATATAAATATTAAATATCTTGAAATGATGTAACTATGATCAAATAATAGGTATAAAACTTTTTAACCCAAACATACATGAGAAATGAAGGATTTATCACACAAAATAATAATTTTAATAATGCACTCTTAATAAAGTGAGGTAAAGTATTATAATTTAATCACATATGGAATGATATATATGATTATTATTTATTATTACATTTTTAATTAATATGTCTTTATTATATATTATTTTTGAACAAATATGAACGATTTTATACCTAATGTAAGGGAATATCGTATAATTTTTACTTCCATGAGAAATATGACAATTTTACTACTTATTTCATTCATGGGGTGCATATACTATCCTGATTAATTTTATATATCATTATTCCCATTATATTAATGGTATTTAATTTTTCATTTTAAGTTATTTATTTGATTGGTGTTGTGATTCAAATTATTCCAAAGCGTAATTGATTTATTTCACAATCTCATTATTATTCAGTACTATTTATGATTAAGTATGATATAGGAGAATTATCTTTTCCCTCTATCATAAAAATATTATATATGATTCACCTATTTTTAGTTTTTTATATTATAGTTTTTCATTTAATTTTCAACATATTAAGTACTTATGATAATAAAATCATGTTTTATGAAAAATAGACTTTATTTTATAATTTGTGTCATTATTATTTTCCTTGTATATATATTTTTTCACTAAAATGATTTAATTAATATATTTCATATTATATAATAATTTATTAAATTAATTTTTAACCATGAATAACTTATACAAAATATTTTGAATGTAATATTTTTTTCATATTCCATGTGAGGATAATTTTTATATTTTTTGAAAAGAGAGAAATGATTTTTTTAATTTATATAGAATGAATTAATATTACCACAAATATTACCAACAAATATTTTTAATCCTCCATTTAATTTTTTTTTATTTTATTTTAAAATAAAAAATTCCTTACTATTTTTGGATTTTTTAGAACACAAATATGTTGTTTTAAAGTAAAAATGGGTTTTCTTTCAAGATATTTACTAGATTTTTGTTAATTTTTTTTCATCAATGTAAGTATACATTATTGTATCTATTGCTTTAATGAAGATATATTCCAAATATATAATCCAGACTATTATTTATGTAATATTTATGGTCATTTTTTAATGGGAATGTTTTGACATTCCGTATAATAGGCCATCAAGTACTGACTTATATACATTTTCAAGGAATTATGATTAATTTGAATAATTTATTCATAAGATAAATTTTATTTATATTTTATGTTATGTATGGGTAGAGGAATTACATTTCCCCTTGAAATATTAGTATGCCTGAGGAGATAATCTAGTCACATATCCATATTAAATGGGTTTTTGGTGTAGGCATACCCATTTATTAAATATTCTTGAAAGAATACCTTTACAATAAGTTTCAAATGTATGAAATTATGAAACAAATAATTATCATATTATTTATTAATTTTTATTTGATTATTATGAATAATATTCATGTTGAAATATCAATATAATGTGATTTTTTATTTTTTATTAGTATTTATTCATTTACACTATCCATATTATTATTCATTTTCATATTATTGATTTAATGGAATATGTTTTCAATTATTTACCTTTCCATATTGATTATTTTTTATTTAATCTAGATATATTATGATATATGTAACCATCCGAGAGAATATTATATCACTCATATTATTTTTCCTTTCCCAAGTATATGAAGAACAAATCATTGAATGATATAAATTATATAGAATGATTACATACTCTATGTTTTTTATTTGGTTATTTCAAATGTAATGTGATATTCAAATACATATTTAGTTTACCAATACTATAAATGTATTTGGAACTTCTGGATATTATTCCTTGTATATATTTTAAATATAATATAGAAACCATCTGGTCATGTCTACTAGATTTGGGGTAATTATAGTTAGAATCTGAGGAAATTTAGAAGACGCATATTGATCTTGATTTTGGGAAAATAGATTATAAATTATAACCAAATGAGTGATCTTAAATATAAAAATATATATAGAATAAATTTATTTAATTTTAGAAAGGTATAGATTATATGGGTTTCCTAGAAATATATCACTATTTGGATTATGCTTTTAGGTTGTGTTTCAAGGTCTCATTAACCATCATTCCCATTGACAGGTGTCATTGCGACTGTCATTCTTTAGAAAATAAGTAGGTGGTTCCGTCCCAACTTTCCGAACGGATTACCATCATATTGCCAGATTTATTTCAATTGTAAATTTAAATTCAATTTCTTAATCTTGATTTCAATTTCTTTGATAAAACACATATTCCAATGAATTGGTGGATTTGAAATGGTTATGGCACAAAATATTAGAAACCCCCTAATTCCATTGAATTGAGGTGGGTTTGTGGAAATTGACTAATTTAAACTATTAAATTTAAATATTTGATTTCATGGAAATGATTTCAATTATGTTTTGGAAATTATTTGTGAAATTAAATGGTGAAAATGATGGAATTGGTTTTGAATGAATTTCAAATTTGAGAATGGATTAAAACAATTTGATTAAAAACTGGTAGTTTTACCTTATAAAAATTTATGTTTTTTAAAATATTTATGGTTTTAAGTGGAATGAAATTGAAACTTTTGTAATGGAAGAATGTGGTTGATTTTATTTTAATAAGTCTCAAAATAGTCCACCAATAATGTTAGAGCACATTCAAGCCTTAGGAAGATAGTGAGTTATTCAGATACACTCTTCGCTACAATAACATTCTTAAACATACATGTTGTGGGTCACATCCTTGACCAGTTGGTGATGTGTCTCCTTTGTCTACTGTCATAGAGATGTGTTTATAAACATTTGGCTGAGATCACATAGAGAGTGCGGAATCCCATAGCTGGTTAATACTATCATACCATTTGGCACCAGACAATGTTTCTCACTTGTTTATTTATATTTGAGCTATAATTGTATGCCAATGTATGATTGAATGAATTTATGTGCCTACTTAATTTATATAAGAAATTTTATATAAATTCGTTAATTAAGCCATTGATGTGAGAATATTCCATATCTTGTAAAGTAAAGACTATGATTTAATGTAAATTTTCAATCATTCTGAAACTGTTTAGCATTTTTTGTTTAAATATTCCTTTGAAAACCAAAAATGTTTTCTTTAAAAAAAATTGAAGGCATTTATTTTTTTAATATTCATTTTTCATCTGTTGTGGGATAATTGGTGGTATCCTACTAGGATTAGGCTCACAACCTACTTTTTCCGTAGGGTGTTTGCAGTCTATCATCTTTCATGCTCAAGCAATTGGAAGGGATCTCCTAGATGTGGATCTAATTGTTGATCATTGTATATGGTGATTTGTGTCCTTAGGGACCGTGTTGATATTTTCTTGTTTAGTACATTGGGTTGTAGTACTTTTTATTTTCTACATCATTATATGTTGGTACTTTTACTCTAAGTGGAGTTTTCCTTTTCATATGCATACTGTCTTTTATCTGTTACTTCCACTTTCTTGTGGAAAAATAGTTCCCACTTTTATTTTATATGATTCCAAGTGCTAGTCGCTTACCCATGGGGTTCAAGAAAACTTTTAAGGTTATGTTAGGACTATCTTGGTTATCAGGTTACCATGGTACCTTGGCTGGTTCGTGCAAAATTGGTATCAATGGAGGCGGTCGATCATTCTTTTTTTGGAAGTCTGTATGATTTCTTAAAATCATGTTAGGAATTAATAGGTAGTTGTGATTGAGTTCCTAGATATCTCTTACCACAATAAACCTTATTTCCTCAGAGTTGGTTAGGGAAAGACATCTTGTGGATTCATTCTAGTCTTTCCCCTATTTATATTTGGATAGAGAGAAATCTGAATCTTTTTTCTCCCTTATGTTGAGAATATTTTCTATTTCTACTCACATTGATTTTAAATCTTTTGTATTGATTTATCTAAGGATGTTTTGTATCATCATTCCTCTGATAAGATGTGCAAATGAGATATAGAAAAAGTTTCTTGTGAACCTCCATATGAAAAACCTATTATTGATCAGAATCTGGTTGAGGTGATGTGCACACTATTTAGATATGGGTTAGGCACCACCTCCAGTTCCCTCTTAGGCTCACGATATGGATCTTTTAGGGGATGTTATTCAGGGTTATTCTCAATAGTTCATTCACCATAAGAATCTAGTCTTCAAAGGCTCCACTGATCATCCACATGTTGAGGAATGGTTGGTAAAATAGAATGTCTATATGAGTTCTTGGAGACACCGAAAATGATCAGGAATAATTGTACCACCTTCTTTATGGAGGGACCATATAGGATATTGTGGGATAATACGGTGACGACATAGAAACATTAGGTCTTGCAGTGGAAATACATTAAGGTTATTTTCAAAAATTAATTATTACCATAGTCGATGGTGTGGTTATGGTTGTGGAGTTTTTCATGCTTAAGAAGGTCAACAAAACTGTGACTGGGTATTCAAATATCTTTTATGATCTAGTGAATTTTCTCTTGATATTTTATCTAATGATAGGATGAGGGATCGAAGGTTCGAGTTGGGACTTTTATTAGATAACTATTCTCTGGTTTTCTTACTGAAGCTTCCGACATATGCTAATGTGATTGATAGGGAGATGATGGTCGATATGAACATGGCTGGAAATTCAGGTTTGATAGGAGTTCCTTTTTCTCCCATTGGCAACATTGGTTCCTTAGAATGAATATGGTAGAATTATGATCCTCATGGAAGGGATCTACAGAAAATTCATTCCAAACCTGCTATAGCTCCAGGAGGAAGATCTTTGACTTGCTACCAGTGTAGAAATACATGATATTCTTGGAGGTTTTACACTAAGTCACCCAAGAACTATAGCTCCTGTGGATGTTCGGGGAACATTAAGAGTTTCTTCTATAACATCTATACTCCTCATAATGGGAGAAGATCATTATCTACTACAAAACCTAAGAGGAAATCAAATTCTTCACTCAAAAAAGGTTCCAAACATAGGCATCCGGAATAGAGCTTCTTCACGCAGTGGAAGAGTCTCCAAAGAAAGTAGAAATGGGTCTAGTGACTATGAGAGGTACAATTACCACTACTTCATCTTTATTGACTTCCCTTTTTGATACTGGTGTATCTCACTCTTTTACTTCATCCCATATTGTTAATATTCTTAATCTTCCTACGAAGCAATTATCTTGTGAAATGGATATTACTACCCCCTTGGCACGAAGAGAGATCATGGCCAATGTAGTCCTGCATATGTCTCCTCTCTATCAGATGTCAAGCTAGCATGGAGTTTCCTAGTTTTTGGTATGAAATATCTTGATGTCATATTTGGTATGGATTTTATTATTTCCAACAAATCTTGAATTTCATGCTATATTTGATGGGTCTTCTTATTACACCCAGGAGTGTAAATTTTTTTCAAGGAGAATTGTACATAAGTTCGAGTAGAGTCAGAAATTATTATTTAGAGTTGGTGAATGTGATATCAGTTCATTCTTTTTACCAGGAGTGAGATTCAATGTATGGTGATATTCCTCTTGTTGTCGTTGAGTTTTACAATGTGTTTCCTTCGTATTTTTCTGGGCTTCTACTAGTAAAAGTGGTTGAGTTTTCTATTGACTTAATTCTAGGTACTCAACCAGTCTCTATCCCCTATTACAACATGTAACTAGTTGAGATGAAATAGATGAAGTCTCATTTGGATGATCTTCTTGAGAAACAATTTATTTGTCAATGTGTGTCATTATGCTCACCGCTGGTACTCTTTGCTAAGAAAACTAATGGTTCTCTCCTCCATTGTGTTGATTAAAATATTATCAATTGTGTTATGACAAAGAAAAATTATTCGTTTCCACATATTGATGATATTTTTGATCATCCAAAATGAGATAAGTGGTTTTCAATGATCGAACTTTGATCTAGTTACCATCAGTTGAGGATAAAATAATCTGATATTCAGAAGACCTCTTTTTTAAGTTGATATATGCACTTTGAGTACCATGTTATGCCCTTGGTCCTTATAAATGGTATTTTTATTTTTCAAGGATTTAATAAATAATATTTTCCATGAGTATCTAGATACCATTGTGGTAGAATTTGTGTATGAGATTCTTGTTTACTTCGTGACTGAGGATGATCATGTGCAACATCTATGAATAGTTCTGAATCTTCTAACAAATATCCACCATTATGAAATGATTTAGATGTATTTTTTCTAGATTTGGGATGTGAAATTCTTGGGACACATGGTTTCTGAACAGGGTGAATTAGTTCAACCTAAAATGTTTAAGGCTATTTTGGCTTCAGAGCAACCATGAAATTTCTTCGAGATCCAGAGCATCGTAGTTTTAGTTGAATATTATCTCAGATTCATGAAGAGCTTCACAATGATGGATTCTCCAATGAATTCTCTGAATCGAAAGGGGGAAAATTTTGTGTGGGATGATAAATATTAGATATATTTTGTTGTGATGAAAATTTTTTTGACATATGCACTGGTGTTAAGTCTTCTAAAAGGTGGACAAGGCTATGATTACTCTTGTGATGCATCATGTTCGATCTAGGGCTACATTCTTACGCAGGGTGACCATGTAGTAGCATATGGATCACATCATCTTAAGACACAACATAAGAATTATCCTACCCAAAATTTAGAACTTAATGTTTTGATGCACTCACAAAAAATTTGGCGGCACTACCATTTGGGAGAAAGGTTTATAGTGTATTCAGAACACAAAATCTAGAGTTATATCTTATCCCAAAAACTTGAATCTTTGATAGAGGCTTTGGGTGGAGTAACTGAATTAATTTTACTTTGAAATTGCCAGTAGCCTGAGGAAATTGAATGTCGTTTCTGAAACATTGAGAAAGAAACTACCAAACCAAAAGAGTGGAATTAATGACACTTTTTTCATAGTTGCATATTGGAGTTTAGGAGGAAGGGGATGAATTTTCTTTAACCATCATCAATTGACATCTTATATTCATGAGATGATTCTTCAAGATCGAGATCTTGATGATGAGTTCTGTAGTATTAGATAATACCTTTATAATGGAGATACAGTTTCCTAGTGGTCGTTCTCCAAAGAGGGTGTTTTATGACATCAAAATCACTTCATTCTTCTATTACAGACAAGAAAGGTAGTGATGGGGTATTTCCATAATTCTCAGTGGTATGTGAACCCAGAAACCACAACAATTTTCTATTACATGTAGTGGTATTTTTGGAGTCCTGGTATGAGATGAGACATTGCTAAGTGTGTCTCTCATTTATAAGCATGCCAGAAAGTTATATCAAATCACAAGAAATGTTCAAGTTTTCTTCAACCACTTTCAATCCCTAGATTTAAGTGGGATGAGATCTCTATGTTATTTTTGGTTGGGTCACCTAATAATCAGTGAAAGAGTAATTCCATATGACAGTGATCGATAGTTTAACCATGTTAGTTCAATTTATACCCATTCATGATATGACCAAAGTTGAGGAGTTATGAGATCATTATGTTAAAGAGATTGTTCATTTTCATAGAGTTATATCTTCTATAGTCACTAATTGGGATCCACATTTTACATCATTATTTTGGAGAGTCCTATATGATGCAATCGGATCTCAAGGTTTTTTTATAATGGCCTACCATATACAGTCAGATTTCCTGATAAAAATATATTTTTCTATTCTTGGAGACATACTTCGTGCATGTGTCCTCGACATCAGTGGGGATTGGGATGTTCACTTAGAGATGGTTGAGTTTTATTGTAAGAATATTTTCACGTCCGAGATTAGAATGCAACATTTTAAGGCCTTATATTGTTGGCCTTTTAAATATCTATTATTTTGGTCAGAGGTTAGTGAATTCTATTTGGTTAGAACAAGCTGGGTGTAGGAGATTCCAGAAAAAAACAGCTGATTCATCAGAGTATGTTGATAACAAAGAGCTAATATAACACTTATGCTGATCAAAACTCTAGACCATTGGAGTTCTCAATAGGTGACTAGGTGTTCTTGAATGTTTCACCTAGGTTGCGTCATTGATGTCTTGGGAGGAAAGGGAATCTTGATCCACATTTCGATGGACCTTTTTAGTTTATTGAGTAGGCGGGGAAATTTGAATACTGGTTACCACTACCATTTCATCTATAGTCAATACAAAACGCATTCCTTGTATCACAGTTGAGAAAGTCTCTATCTGATCCATCTCAACTTATGATTTGGAGTGATCTTGAGATTGAGCCTGATTTATCTTTGACTAAGTGACCAGTCAGGATAGTTGATTTGGAGAAAAAGGTACTTTTTGGTTGTACGATACCTTTGGTTCTTATACAATGGAAGAATTGTGCAGATAATCATACGATGTGGGAACATGGGGCACTAATGAGAGATTAGTGGCCTCATCTTTTTGGCATTGAGGATTCTTTATAGACTTTCTGGGGGAAGAATATTTTAATGGTGGGGGGTTGTATAATCCCATTACCTTAATGATTTAATTTTCCACCTTTTATAAGTCCCATTTGGGTCAAAAATGGTTTTTTGTGATTTTTATTGCTTTACTGCAAACTGTAGAATAGGTATAGGTCGTGTACATGAAGTACACACCCTATACTCGGTGTATGTTTCAAGTCGTGAATGGGGATGTCACACCATGACCAGCTACATGACATGTACAATTTGTACACATCATGTAGGGGTTAAATATCAGGATTTTTAACCATGGAGATGGGTTTTCAGAAAAAACTTATCCATCATGGACTACACATTGTCACCTAGGGGTACACGTCCTGACCCAGTCCGCATCCAATTTTAAAACACGTGATCGGATGTTCTGTAGTATCCTTTTCATTCCAAACCTCTTTGATCTCAACCTTAGACCCTCCCAAGTCCTTTTTTAGAGCTTCCACTACTTCTAGTTAGATCATATCAGCTTTGTATTGCTTCATCGCTTGCGGTGCAATTCATGGGTAAGGGTTCTCTCTTGTTTTATATCATTCTTTAATTTCCTCTATTTATACCTTCTATGGTGTTAATGGATTATCTAGTAATTGATTGATTTATGCCCATTGGTGTTGGATCATTACTCTAGGATGTGTTTCAAGGTATCCTTCACCTTCGTTCTCATCGATAGGTGTCGTTGTGAGTGTCATTCCTCAGGAAATAGGTTGGTAGTTCCACCTCAAATTTCAAAATTGATTACCATCATATTTCATGCATTATTTCAAGTGCTGATTCAAATTTAATTTCTTAATATTGCATTAAATTGTTTTGATAAAAACCCATTTCTATTGAACTAGAGGATTTTAAATGGTTTTCCATAGTTATTTGGGAAACCCTCAATTCGATTAAATGTGGGTGGGTTTACAGAAATTTTATAATTTAAATTGTTGTATTTAAATTATGGATTTAATGGAAATGTTTTCAATTAAATTGTTGAAATTAATTGGGAAAAAATGGTGAAAATGAGGGAATTGGTTTTGAATGAATTTCAAACATTAGAATGGCTTAAAATAATTTGATAGAAAACCAGGGGACTTATCTTTTGAAAAATTCATTTTTTTTTAAATAAAACCTTTTTAGGTTTTATATGGAATGAAATTGGAACTTTTTAAATAGAAGAATGAGATTGATCATATTTTAAGCAGTCTTAAAATAGTTCTCCCATCATGTAAGAGCACATGAAATCCTTAGGTATTTAGTGAGTTATTTGGATACACACTATGCTATGGCAATGTTATAAAGCATACATGCAGCGGGTCACATCCCCAATGGGTTGGTGACGAGTCTCCTTTGGGTAGTGTCAATGAGACTTATATATATACATTTTTATAAATTCACATAGAGAATTTAGAATCCTATATTTGGTTAATACTATCATACCTTTTGGCAGATGACCATGTTTCTCACTTGTTTATTTATATTTGAGATATAATTGTATTCCAATGTTTTATTGAATTGGTTTACATGCCTAATGAATTTATATAAACTATTTTATATAAATACCGTACTTAAGCCATTTTTTTAGAAATATTCCAACTATTATAAATCAATGCATGTTCTTTAATTGTATTTTTCCATCATTTTGAAGTTGTTTACCAAGTTTTTTTAAACTGCTTTTGAATTTCAATACTAGTTTACTAAAAAAAATTGAATTCTTTTTTTGGAATAATCTACGTTTGGAATCTGTTATGGAATTATTAGTGGTATCCAATGGGGTTTAAGATCACACCCTACTTTTTCCTTCATGTATGTGTATACTTTCTTCTTCCAGGCTCGAGCAAAGGGAAGGGATCTCTTGGAGGTGGATCTAGCTGTTGAGATTTATACATGGTGAGTTGTGTCCTTAGGGACCTTGGGTTTTTTCCCTATTTTTTACTTTGGGTTCTAGTACTTGTTCTTTTATTCCTCATTTTATTTTTGTACTTTTAATCATATAGGATTGTTTATTTTGATGTGTATACTTTCTTTTATATTTTTCTTCATCTTTCTGGTGGAAAAATCATTCCCATATGTTTTTTGTACGATGTTGGGTGCTAGTCGTCAACCCATGGGGATCCGGAATTCCCTTTGGGTTATGTAAGGACTGGCTCAGTTATCAATTTTCTAGGGTACCCAGGCTGGTTCCAGATAATAATGTTAACCATTAATGGAATGTATTCGAAAAACATAATATGATGTTTTTGGGACTAAAGTATTATCTCACCTAATGAGGATTTATACATATTCGATAACCTCTTATAACCAATTTGTCTTGATGGTAACTGAAGATTGATGGGATAAATTATCCTGGATCTCATGATCTTTTAATGTTTTAGGAATAAAATAATCACAGTCCTTTTTGGAGAAACAGGTGAAGTAAAAAATTTATAAGGCTTGACCAAAGGGGGGGAGTTTACTTATAAAATGGAATGATATAATGTAAGTATATATTCTTCAGAACAAAATAATTAACATTATAAAATGGGTATTGAAATAAAAGTACATCCTATTATCACCATTTTTGATGATATCAATGCCCACTTTCATGATTCTTCACATTATGGTTTTCTGATTGTAAAATTTCTCTATATCACTCACTTTCTTATGATTAGTGATCACTATCATTCTCTATGATTAATCATGCTTTTATTACATGTTCAATATTCAATTCCAATATATTTTAATTTATCTTAAAATTTAGTTTTGTGATGCCTTGGGTAACTGTTATGTTTATATCATTCCAATTTAAAGGGAGTTTATGTAATCATTTTTACGATGTGGGTATCTATGAAATGAAACTTTATGTATGAAAAATTTAATAATCTAGTCATATTTTATGTGAGAAATTATTTTTAAGGGTGTTATAATGTGACACATTGATATTTTTTGAAGTATTTTTTACAAATTAATTTATTCTTTTCATATTTTTAATTTCACACTTCACTGAATATATCTATTGCTTTCGAAAATCACTATGTGTTTGTTGAATTATATGATAAAATATTTCAGGATTGCACTACACATGATTCATATATTATCTTTTGGTATATTTAAATTTATTTTTCCTTATGTTACACACAATATCGAGCCCTTTAATGTATTCCATCACACACAAGATCAATCTTTACCGAACTATAATATTCATTTAATATTATTGTTAAAATATAGTTTTTGTCCCCACATTGAGGAATGAGTTGAATTTATGAAAAATAGTAAATAAATTTTAAAATTTTGATTTAAACATGTATATAAAATTAATTTGTTGGTTATCAATGACTAAATGTAAATGTATGAACTATTCAAAAATATAGAAATTTATTTTCTAAGATAAATATTTTTCTATTTAAAATCACAATTTTATCTCAATATATAGAACAACAAATTTTGATTAATATTTTAAATAAAATTTATATATTTCATATTAAATCATTATTTTTGATACTCATCAAATAGATTTGATAATAATATGACAATAATGAATCAAATTTTATAAATAAAAATATTTATTCTTATGAAAGGAAATTCAATATCCTTTTAATGGAAATCCAATTTTAAATATTATTTTTTAAACTTATATATTTTTTTTAATTTAACAAATAAATAATAATTTCAGAAATCGTAACTAAAAAATTATATTATGGTGTTTTTTTAATTTTTTTTTGTGAAGTTTCATTTTTTGATGAATAGTTAATAGTAAAGATTTTATTTCATAAATGATATTTTATAATTTATTTATAATGATAAATTATGATATTTTTTAGTTTTAAAGTACAATAAGATCAATTATACCTTAGTGAATTCAATTTAGTTAATTTTAATAAATATTAAATTGAAATTGGATATAAAAACATACCAAACTTTGGATATTTTTTATTTTCAAATCTTGCTTTGTCCTCCAATCTACAGGATTAAATGTGAATTAATTTCTACCACTTATGTTATTAAAATATAGATAAAATGGATTAAATATTTATAGTATTATTATATATAATTTCAAATAATTTCAAATAATTTCAAATTAGTTTTGGAACTAAAATATTAGTTAATGTAATTAAATTAAATTTAACATATGAAGAGGAAAATGTGAATAAAAAAGGGACCAAACATTACACTTAAGGCATTAAATGTCCTAGGAACTTGTAAAACCCCATTTTATGACTATCTTTAGACCCTATAAAAACCATTTCAAATTGTATTCGCTATGGGAGCCACTTTTCATTTGAAAAACATAAGTGGAATTCCCCTTTCAAATATTTACATCAATTCCACTTCTCCTCAACTATAAAATGGAACTCACCCCATAAACTTATTTAAACCAATAAAGCCTTTTCTATCACCCAAAAATATGATAAAATAAGATCCAAATATCCCTTTAATCATACTAGTATCCTTCCTTTTGATATAAATTCTTCTAAGGATTCCTTTTTTTTCAAACCCAAAAGAGTTACCCAAAAAAATAACAACATAATTCCTCAAGCTCTTTTATTTTATTCTTATTATCCACCCCCTTAAATATTCATATTACATGATTGTGTAATTAAAATAGTGTCCTAAATATTATTTTTTTTATAATAACTATTATACCTGAACATACACACACATCTATCTAATTGGTAACAAAGATAAATTTCTTATATATGATGAAATGCCACCTCACGAAACGATGTTGTTTGTTTTTCCCTTACCAACTATCATAGTTATGAATTATGATAAAAACAGTATTTTTATATGATATTTATGATATTTATGATAAAATTTCATATATAATTATTATATAACACATAGCATCATGATTTACTTTTTTAAAATATGATAATTTTATTGGGGGAAATGTGGACCACCACATCCTCAAAGTGATGTGATTCATTCACACTCTACATGGAATGTATTAAAGATGCGTTTTGGATATTATATTATATATGATACATTATAATTATTATTTAATGATATTATATATATAAACATATTTTATTTATATTTTTTCTTTAAATATTACAATAAAATGGAAGCATCGTGCATGCGTAAAAACCGCCTACCGTCTCTATGAATAGTGTATTCTATTTCATATTTCTATATTCTACAGATTATAATATATAAATATATATTGAATATATTTGATACTAAAAACATGATTTAAATTATATAAATATGTAAATCATGATCTATATATGTAGATAAACAATAAAAATCCCAAACATATTTGGAAAACAAAGAAGATATTATGTGAAATCTAACATTAACATAGAGTTGTTATTAAATTGGTAATATAAACTCATAAAAATAATTAATGTAATTATATATAACAATATGGTTATTTTTTAGATTTATAATAAACTGATATTTATTATATAGGATGTTTTAATGTGTTTGAAAAAATTCAAAACATTTGGTAATTTAATTTATTCTTATTTTTTATTTTTGTGAGATACATGCCATATTCACCACTTGATTCTATTCTCTAGTGTATATACTACAAAGGAAAATAGTTTTTTGGCTTTAGTGTATGATGCAATCTTATGTCTTATGCTAATGTTTGGATCTCGCATCTTATATTCATTTATTTCCTAATCATTATAATATTATTTATTACAATAATTTATACTATGAATCAATATTACGATCTATGACATGCGGGGTATGATTTTCAAATGTTATGTTAATGTTCCCACATTTATATTAATGTTATTTTCAAGAGAAAATTTATTTCTCCATTAATTAGACATAATGGGAATCTGATTCCATTTTTTTATGTTTCCTTACCCTTTGTTATGATGAATGTTACTATATATGATATTTTTGGTAAATATGGTTTTTATAAATAACATAGTAGGAGATTGTAACGACCCATGTTTTTGAACTAGACAAAAATACGAATAAATTTTAATTTTATGGAAATTAATATAGGGTCCATTTTTAATACTGGGATTCGGAACATAATTCTAGGAGTTTGGACAAATTGATTCATTTTTTGGGTCGATTCAATTTCTTGCTGCCGTCTGAAGTATGGGTTTATATCCGGTGCACGGTTTCTCTTATTTTATTTTGGGTCTTTATGTGGTTTTAAGTTTCCTAGAACTATTTTTATTCCGTTTTATGTCCCCTCCATGTCTTGCACACACATACATAGGTACGCATATACATATGTTAATATATATCCCTTTGAACATGTTTTCCAATGGGGAGGGGAATGTGTACATTAGTTTAAATGGTATATATATAGAGGAATTTAAGTGGAATTAAGGGTTAATTGATTGTTTCCATTATCTAAATCATCGTGTCCCGAGTGTTCGGCATGGTTCCTCATTAAGGTTTTGTCCCATTCATTCTCCCTTTAATTTTATAAATTCATTTATTAATTTCTTTATCACACAATCCTTTGTTTTTATTTAATGAAGTCTTTTTTAGATTTAATTTTAATTAGATTTGAATTTGAATATTTTCATGAATAAATTGTGAAATATGATAAGTTATTTTTTGATAATAAATTTCATTATTTTATAATAAAACGCCTCTACCAGAGGCTAACTTTCCTCAAACTAAAAATTAGTGAGTAGAATTTTATGCTTCCATAACTTTAATCGATTCTTTGATGCATGGTAAGTTATTATGGTTCCCCCTTTTTATATGATAATGAAATGTAACCCAAGACACTTTATTAGTGTTGGACCTCATTAAATTGGAAAATTCATAGGTTGGAAATGGAATTTTTGCACAACACTTTTCCTGCCCATTGAACATTATAAATGATATTTTGATAGTTTATAGAATTAAATTGGTATAAAAAATGTTTGAAATTTCTTCTTTTTCTAATGAAACCTTCTATGTGCACATTGAGTCTTATAAATTAATTTCCCATGTTTTTGAAATGTGAAAGAATGGGTAAATGATTTGTGAAGGGTTTATGAGCTTCATTCTCATTGTTTTGTCACTTTTTAGTCACTTGACAATTGTTCTTCCATCAGAACCTCCTAGAATGGATTCTTATCACAGATTAAAATTAATAACTATTTTTAGTGATCTTAGAGGCTATACATTGTGGAGAAAACCATTTCTAGGATATTCATCTTGGATTTGGAAACCCCATTGGGTGAGCCATCCTAAATGGAATGTGTTTCCTTTTTTTAAAATGTGGATGATTTTCCATTATTTGTGTGTGGAACCTTATTAATTTATTTAATTGATTAATGATCTTATCATGAGAGATAATATTTGTATTTGGTCCATCATAACCTTTTTTATAATTTCTCATTATTATTTATCCCATGTATAATTCCTCATACCTTGAAATATGTTAAGTTTATTTGAATGCAATATATATTACATGAAAAAATAATCATTTCATGTTACACTAGTACCTTTCTTATTAATGAACTCCCTATTCCTCATTTAGAGATTTTTGTTTCAGCTATTTAAATTTTTGGAATGGACCATGACACATGGTCATGATTGAATTCTTGTTTTGATGAAATTTCATTGAGGACATATTTTTAAGATGCACATTGATGCCATATTCATTGTTCTTAATTATTTGATTATTCAAGATGATCCATTTCTTATTCCACTGTTAGTGGATTGAACCATATGTAATTCCTTGTTAAACATTCTAGCTTATGAAATTGAGTTTTAGGTGTTGACATGAAGTTGATTAAGTCTTATACCATGTAGATCATGCCTCATAACCTTATTACCTTCACATTATAATTATTCCCACGCTATATGTAATGAACCATTGTTAATTTTCTTGAATTGCATAGATTTTTTAAATGGGAATCTTGGGGTATTCAAAAGATGTTTTGTTGGTTTGAAATCGTAAGTTCATTGCTTGATATATTTTCCTTCTGATAAGGATATTTACTAGTCGCAAGAAAAAATGTTTTTTGTTTTATTGATCCATAGATGGACAATCCACGCCCTCTTGGGTTACAACCAAACTTACTAGGGTTAAAGCATTGACATTTTAGGAAAGGAATTCCCTTATAGTTTTATATACACATACTTCATACTATTACCCTAGGTATGGAACTGTGGACATGACATTACGAAATATGTTTATTCCATGCCTTGGGTAATACATGGTCCCATTGTGAGATACCTAGGATGACTTGGAAGTTACCATTTCTTGTAGTGACACTTGAGATGCCTTAAGGGTCACCTTGGATGGGTTTATTGGTTTTGGCATATATCATATGTTCATGTTGCAACACATGAGATTCTTTTATATTGCCTGGGATGGGCATGAGACTCCACTTATGGTTTTTATGGATTGTCTTATTGAATTTATTCTCCATATGAGATTATTATCCTTATTTGATTATTATGATATTTCTTATGCAAGTGAGATTATTTTCCTTGATTTTCTAGCACTTTTGAATGTTAAATTGGGAATTTGACCCTGTGTTAAAGCAAAATCATTTGGTGTAACTCATATGGTGTTTCAATGATCATTTGGTACTTGAATATAGGTTGTGACTTGCACAAGTACCTCTTTAGACACCCGTCCTAGTCTATGGTAGGTGTTATGGGACAAGGGTCATTTTAGGAACCCGGAACAAGGTGTTTTCATTTCATGTGTTTCTTTCTCTTTGTTTATTATATTTGGAACACACATTAATTTCTATTTCACTATTTTTATTGGTCTTGACACCGTGCATATCGGCCTACTAAAACTTATATCTCACACCTTCCTCAGATTTCCATTGCCCAGGGGTACCGATGTAGACTAGTCTTGTTCCCAGAATCATGGGTTCATATTTTTGTTATTCTAAATTTTATCTTTGATTTTGGTGCATAATACTAAGTTAGGTCTCAGGTTTCTCATGGAATTCACTTGGGTGGTTTATTTTATTTCTTTCCTGCATTCATGTATTGTACTCTATCACTTATTTATGTATTTTTTTTTTTAAATTGTGTATAATCATCATGACAGGCATACATGCTTTGTATAAGTGGGCATTTCCACATATATTCATTTGATATTTTTATTTTTATTCAGTAATCTATCATTCATTTATTATTTCATCTTCTACTATTTTTCAATGTTTATATCTACATACTGTTGTGAAACTATTATGTATGATGGAATATTCTCTCCACAAATATACCCTATGCCCTTATTGCTAGTCGGTAGCCTCTAAAATTCAAGGAGATGTAACTTTTGTCTTATGGTGACCAGTCCAGCTAATGGTTTTGAGGTTAATACAGTGATATATGGTATAAAGTGGTATCATAGGTTTGTTTTTCATTTTCATTCTTTTTTGGGATGGTATACAAGAGACTATGAGTTTTTTTTATTCTTAGTAAATAGTCATTACTAGGAAAAAACACCCTATGTATGGGAAAATTAATATGTTCCCATGATAGGATTAATGTTCTTGTAGTTTTTTATTAAAGTATATGTGACCTCACCATGAGTGAATGGTGTATTTTATACAGATTATCAATGTATGAGATTATGATATTTTACCCTTAAATTCGTTAGGAAATGATAAATCATTACATGAATCATTGTAGGCACATATATATTCACATTCCATTCATATGAAATGCCATGTAGTTTCATATGTAGTCTACATAATTATTTGGATTGAGTACCTTGATTGATATACCATTTTTTTATTTTCTATAGCATGATTTCTTCTATAACATGCTCAGAAGATAATGTACCATGTTTCCTACCTTTTTATCATGCCTTTTATATTTAGTATTCAATAATTTTGGGCTTAATGTCATTCGACTCTAGGTTAGCTTATTGTAATGAAATGAATATTTTGTTTAAATTTGAAATTAGTTTCATGGGCTATGATAAATGGTTATATTTAAATGGGAACCAAATGTCAACTTGTAACGTTTAAGGGAAATTTATAAATTTATATGGACAACCATATTACTGAACTAGGATATATAACCATGTGTTAATTTTATAAAAGGTTTTAAATTTAAGGGTTGTTCAAATTGCATTTAAAAATGAATCGATTAAATATATAATACTCAATAGGATCCATGAAGGTTAGTTGGGGAATGATTTTTAAGAGATACCCCTTTATGTGTGTTTAAAACATTAATAACTGAGCAACTAATAAAAGGTTGATTTCTAGAGAACACATGTTGGCTCTGTGGGACCCTTGCAGGTCACCTTATCTTTTATAATATAGAAATAATTTACGAGATATATTTCCTAATAAATATGGAATATCAATTATTGTATAAATGTTTAATGTTTTAAAATTATATTTCGATAAGAATTTCTTATTATTATAAAGTGGTTAGCTAAATCAAGGTGATGGATTTCTTTAAAATGGTACTTGATGTTTTTTAAACCTTTAAATGTTAAAATATCAAATGATAATAAATGTAAAATGATCGGAAATTTTACCCTATGTTGTGTCCTCTATTTAAAAACAATCATATATGGGTTGTTTTTGTTTCTCCTTTGAGATTCCTTGTAAAGGAACCATATGTTTTTTCCATATGAATTATATTTAAAAGTGGCCTAATAACTTTTCTTAGAATGACCTAGTGATAGGGTAAACACTTTCCATTCATTAGGGGATACCCTTTAGTAGGTAGCATCCTCTGTGTTCCAGTGCATTGCTAAATGTGGGGATTTTTCTAATGATTGGTATCATTCTCCCTAGTATGAATTTTCATTTCTCAATGACCACCCCATTCATATGGGTTATCACGGTTTCTTTGACCCTTTTCATGAGCGTGGGCATCAATTAATCCTCAGTTTTAGTAGGTTAGACTTGCCTTGGGCATGGTCAACTACATAATAGTTCTTATGATATTGTATTTTCTATTAGGATGGCCAAGGTGGTTATCACAATGTTTTGCAGTTGTATGGAATAGAAGTACTTTGAGTCAATTTCCTTTATATATCATCAGATACATGAATTCATAGAGATGTTAATCCTTTGGGTAATACCCTGGATGTGTCATTTTTCATTTAACCCTTGGGGTAGTAAGTGTTCATATATTTTCTACACGCTAAGTTTCTAATTTTTGTAATGAACCAGTTGGGTTCATTGGAATTATTGAGCCTTCATCCATTTTATAAATTCTCCAGTCATCTCAATAGTATAGGTACATGTGTGTTAATGGAATCAAGTTATTCACATTGATATGGATGACTTCTAGTATTTTAGTGCTTTAATATGTAAATCAATTAGTTTTTTTGGATTTCTTTGAATGCTTTTCCATATGTGATCACAACTCGGAATAGCGTTAAGTGTACATTTAAGACGAATTTGATCTTCCATGCTTATAAGGGACTAGATTAATTTTTGTCTTTTGATGATGGGGTAACTCCTAAGCTGGGGATTTTAAAATCAGTTTTAAAATATTAATCATGTCAATGATATCTTGGTAGCCTGAATCTAACGTGGTTGGATATGTATGGGATCCTTATAAAACACTGATGATTATGGATGTACCTTGGGGATTTAATATTGAATAATCGTGTGATGCCTTGGGAGGTGAAGGTATCATGGTTCAGCTGATGAAGATGCATCGTTAGGTGAAGACCATGTTCTTCCTTGAAGTGGACCATGTGTAGTTCAAGTATTCTTCTTTCCAGGGGTCGATTATGAATGAATGGAAACCATTTAAATCCTCTTAGTGTATTCTTCAAAGCGATGAGTATGTCCCCTAACATGATGTAATCTAA
This sequence comes from Viscum album, assembly GCA_963277665.1. Taxonomy (NCBI): domain Eukaryota; kingdom Viridiplantae; phylum Streptophyta; class Magnoliopsida; order Santalales; family Viscaceae; genus Viscum; species Viscum album. Next base: position 1,169,839,350 of record OY728122.1, on the reverse strand, counting down.
CATTCCCTATGAGAGAATTAGTCTTACACCATGATAATGAGTTTAATCTATTAGGGTTGTTTTGGTGTATTTCTCATATATTCATGATAACACATAGTTCATGTCAAGGATTGGTAATCTTGAGCGATTATAGGGTTACCAAGTTCGAACGCCTTGGTCAGAATCAAGGACACCATCCATTTCCTTTTACTCAACCACCAAGCATATTTAACTTTGGGCTGAGTAAATGTTCTAATGTGGCCATATTGGCTTTGTACCAATGTCTCACTTAAAATCATGGAGTGGGGAATATACCATTATTATTTACTTGGACAAGTTTGTTTCAATTCCATGGTTATACTCGACTTATAGACGTTCACATAGTAATTGATGAAAAGTGATGGGAAATATAGTTGGATGAATCTATATTTCACACTTGTTCGTGACGTGGCATTTTAGCTTTATTGTCCGCTTGAGGTTTCTTGACATTTTTCCCTTCTTGCCTTTTCGAAAGGTTAGTGAAAGACCATTTCAAGCACATTGTTAGGTAGATATGAGTGCATTTTGTATTGTCCAGGGCCTTTCAATAAAATCTAGCTCGACATGGGATTTCAATTTTATATTGAATAGACTGTTTTACTTATTTTAGAAATAATGGTTGAACAATCACTAGAATGCTTAGGTGCATGTGTTGTGGGAAATTATAATGGTTGGGAGTGTTGTGGCTCAGAATTTGCCACCTTTAATGATAACCCCTTAGGGGGGATTGGGCTTTGGCTTTATATTGGGTGGGACAATAACATGATGATACATATATCTTAATGAGCTGATATATGATCTTCTTGGATATTTCGGTTGGAATCTATTTAGTTGGCTTGAGTTTTAATATCTTAAATTCCTTTTTCTCACGAAATGTATGAATGTGAATTGGGAATCTTGAAACACAACATGACCGTTTGAATGGAGATTCATGAACCTTGTAGGTGGGGTGATGTTTTCTAGTTATTACAAAAGTGGTAAAAGGAATAAGGATTTATAAGGCATTGGAATTTTAATGAACTGTGTATTTGAATTTGAAGAAATCAGAATGAATTTATTTTTTTGGAAATTACTGGGTGGGATATTTTTAAAATTCAGATTACAAATATAGTTACAGAAGTTGGTAAATTTCAATTCATTGTTTTTTGATATTTTATTTTACAAAATTATATAATTAAAATAAAATTAAAATGATGTTAAATTAAATGAGGGGAAATGGAAAATAGAATGATAAATTTAAAAAAAATTAAGAAATGATTTGATAATAATAATGATATTTTTTTGTTATGATAATGATGATGATGGTGATTATTATTATTATTAATGTTATGTTTTTATTAATAAAAATCAATGCGGGTTTCCTTCTACCTCACATATAGCATGTCATTGCCCCGCCCTGGGCTCCCTTTAAGCCGCATGCAACACCCCCAGCACAGAAATCTCTCATGATTCATTTTCCACCAGATTTCTTCTATATTTCTCATCGAATCAACATGGAAATTAAATATCCACCAATGTATTCACTTAAATTGTCCAATTTGTTTCTCCCCATTTCCAGGTGAGGTTCGAATGAACCCTAGGTCATAGGTAATGCATATTTTTTTGTTTTTTATCTGGTATTATGTTATGTGGTGGGTATCTCAAGATATTATTGTTATTATTTCAATGTTTTCCACTGATGTTAATGTGTTTCGAGTAGATTCGGTTTACTTACACCGTTTTAGGTATGGGTTTATATTCATTTCCGAGATTCACATATTTTATTTAGGGTCTTTATGTGGTTTTAAGGATCTTGGAATTATCTGTAGACTGTTTGGTGGATTCTCAAAGTCATTATCACACCTAAAAATGTAATTGTATACATATGTTTATATGTATCATCCTTTTACATAATCTCTCATGGAGAGTGGAATGTGTAAATGAATTCTAATGGAATATATATATGAATGTATGAATTTATAATGGAGGATAGATCACATCCATTGTAAAATCGTCATGTGTCGAGTGTTCGTCTGGGTTCCTCTTTGAGGTTGGTCCCAATTCCTTCGCCCTATAATTTTATGAATGAATTCATTAATTTACATATGGAAATATCCATTGCTTTTAATTAATGTTGTATGATTCTTATATTTAATGTTTTATAGATATGAATTGTGTTTTTTCAAGACTTAAATGTTAAATATGATAAATGACTTCATGATAATAAATGTGATGATTTTATAAATAAACCCATCTAATAGAGGTGAAATGTCTTCAAGATAAAAATTAGTGAGTATAAATTTATGTTTTCCAACCTTATTATTATATTCGATGGGAGTAAAGTTAGTATATTGGACCGTTTTTACTTGAGTGTTATATATAACCCATGAATCATTATTAGTTTTTTACACCCTTAAATTATAAATTACCCATGTAGGCCTATTATATATTCCCATAACACTTTTTCTTCCTTTTGATCTTTATAAATGAAATTTCAATGGTATATGGAATTATATGTGATTTGACCATGTAAGAAATTTACCTTTTTCTAATGAATCCTTATAATTTCTCATTGAGTCTGATAAATGAGATTTCCATTTAAAAAAAAGACAAAAAAAGTAAATGGTTTGTGTAGGGTGTCTATGCTGCTTTACTGCTGTTTCATCACATTTTAGATGTTGTACCATTATCTCACTATGAAAACCACTTGATGTGGCTTATTATCTCATATTAATATGATTGGATTATTTTTATATGATCTTTGAGGATATTCCTTGTAAATAAACCCTTCAATAGTGTAATTACCTCCTATTCAGCAAATCCTTTGGCTGAGCCATCCTAAATGGCCTATGTATCCTTTATTTAAAATTTAAAACATTTTCCATGGGTTTTGTGTGGAACCTTAGTAATATATTAAATTTATTAATGAGATTAGAATGAGAAATGATTTATGAATTGGGTTTTTCTTGAAAATTCCTATGCTAAAGAATAATAATTTATCCCATGTGTAGTTTAGCATACCTTTGACATAGTTGATTCTTATTTTAATTAAATATTAATTTCATGATAAATAAATCATTTAATGTTACATGAGTACCTTTCCGATTAATGATCTCTAAAGCCTCATTTTGAACTCCTCTCTTCTGTAATTAAAATGGTTTGAATGGAATGTGGAACGCGATAAATCAAGATATCTTGATATGAAGAAATTTTATTGATGAAATATTTGTAAGAGGCACGTTGATGGAAAATTTATTATTTATAATTATTTTATGATTGAAAGTCACATTGATTCTTATTCACTATTTAGTATATTGAGCTATATGGAGTTCATTGTTTAACTTGCTTACTAGTGAAATTGTGTTGCATGTGCAGAAATGAAATTGAATAAAGATTATTCCATGAAACTTTTTCCTCATACCTTTCTTACATTCAATTAATGCTTATTCCCTCAATATATGTAATGTGCCATTTTTGATTGGATAATATTTTATATCATTGTTAAATTGAATACATGGGGTATGGGGATGATATTATTTTGGCTCACAATTTTATGTGCACTGATTTATATATTTTCCTTCTAATATGGCTCTTGAGTCAGCCGAAAGAGAACATAGCTTCCATATTAGGGATCCATGGATGGAAATTCCATGTTCATTTGGTTTATGACCTGATGATTTGGGGGCGATGCTTCAGATTGCTGGGAAAGGGCTTCCCATACTGTTTTACAAACACCATAGTGATATTGCTCCCCTATGGGAGAAACTGTGGATGGACCTTTTGGAATAATGGTTATGATATTTCTTGGGTGATTCTCAGTCCACTTGTGAGATACCTAGGATTGAATCAAAAGTTACCATACCTCATAGTGATGCTTTGGATTCTATATGGTTCTCTATAGATGGGATCAGGTATTTTGGATTATATCGTATGACCCCATTTTGAATCTTAGGATTCTTTTAGATCACCATGGATGAGAACAAGACTCCACCTCTAGTTTTGGTGGATTGTCTGATTGGATTACTTCTTCATATTTGATTCATGTCCTTTTCTTTTATTATAAGCTTTCATATGCATGTGGGATGATTATACGTGATTTAATAACTATTGACCTCACCTGTTTTGATAATCCCAATTAATGATTATCTATATATTAATTCTTTCAATATATGATATTCTATTATCAAGTTGATAATTATATTAAAATAATCCTTGAAATATGTTATTAAATGTTTAACTATGCCTAAATGGGTTTTGAATTAATTCTAACTCAATCGGATGTGTACAGCATAAAACAGAAGTGTTAAGTCACTGATTTTCCTACAGCTACCGATAGACATAGTCTACCGATAGACACAATCACCGATAGGCAATGGTCACCGATACGTAGAGCTATCGATATGTATAAGTCCACAGGTAAGAACATATCTCTAATGGATCAAGTCCACTGATACATATAGAAACCTCCAGAAACGAAGCTACTAGTTGAACAAGTCTACCGGTATGAATGTGTCTACCAATACAAATATCACTGGTACAGAATCGAAGGTATTGATACAGATATTCACTGATACATCAAGCTACTAATACAAGATACTGTTGCACCAGAGTTACCGATAGGGCATGTGCCGATATGAACAATTCTACCACTATGAATCTACCAATACAAAACAATCTATCGATAGAAGCGAAGTCTACCGATAGATGAATTCACCGGTATATAGACCTACTGATAAACAGAGTAACAGCTACCGATACCAGGAGATACCAATAAGAGGAGCTACCGATACATGTTCAAAGAGCTACCGATACCAGGAGCTACCAGTACAAGATCAACAAGCTACCGGTAGGCACTCACTACTATACAATGTCCATCGTTACACTTATCGAAAGAAGGATTCTGACAAAAGCATGACTAGTCAAACTCTATACTCTCAATACTATTTATTTTCTAATGAAATGGTAATATTTGATGTTTTTAGTGAAATTAATGTTATTTAATGATAGTTGTTGGCATGCTAGGGAACCATACGTAGTACCCATGAAAAAGGTAATCATTCTTTTTACCAGAGCTGACAGCTATAAAAGGAAGGACAAATACCGGGCAGAAAGAGATGAATCAAGAACTAAGAAGGCACGAGAAGGTTGTAAAGAGAAAAGGATGAACATCATTGAAAACGTGGTGCATTCACACAAAAGTAAAAAGATACACTAATACTGGAAGAGCACAAGACATACATGAAGCCATTCATTCTAGAGGAGAAAACAAGCTACATCTTGAGTGAAGAACTACAATGAACACTTCATGCACTCAAGCTGATAAAGCTGAACCTGAAAATGAAGGAAGTAAATGACACTCTATTTTTTAGACAAAAACCAGAGAAGGACTCAGAAGCATTTCTGATAAATCAAAAGAGTCCAGAGCTTCACTTCACATCACTAGATCATTCTAAACTCTTATATACTCTTTCAGTGATTATTTTATTTACATTTCAAGAAGTGTGTATACTCTGTATATTTTATATATAGACACTGTCTCCTGTGCCATGCTGGAGGATTTATAAATCCTCATTCATTCTCTATATCTTTCTTGTACCCCACGGTGGATAGTGGTAGAGGTCAAGTAAGACCTGGACAGCCTATGAGTTTTTGTTTGTTTTCCCACATAGAACTGTGGTGGAGGTCTTTGTACTTGGATAATGTTTTCGCTGTTTTTTACCCTGATCCAGTGTGTGGATCAAATTTCTATAAATTTTTTGAGAGGACTAAGTCTCGTCTTGAGACTGAACCTCTTGGTCACATCTACTGTTCATATTTGTTTATGTTTAAAAGTATACTATACATATATTTCATATTCCACTGCTAATTACTTTAAAATAAAATTTGTTTTTAAAGTTACATTGATAGTTATATTATAAAGTGTTTATATTTATTTTGAATTAGTAAGTTAGTTTCAAAAGTTAATTTAATCTTCTGATTAATTAACTGAGACTTACTCAATCTTTGAGAAACTATTTGAACACTCACAATCTGTATAAATTCACTACAATTTAACTTGTTTTTTTAATAGGGGTATTTTAAGAGAAATATTTATAATAGAAATTTTTAATTGGAACTCAATTCATCCCCCCTCTTGAGTATCCACTCTGACCAACATTTGGTATCAGAGGACTGTTTTTTTTTCAAAGTTTTCACAGCACTCTGATTTTCAACTGTTATTTTAGTTGCATATTTAAAGATCTTAAATTTCTATTAATTATAAATTTTATCTCTTTAAATATATTTTTTAAAATATAGTTATGGACAATATACTAGAAGGTGTTGCTACCAACATACCACCTTTCTTTAATGGTACAAATTATGCTCAGTGGAAACATAAGATGAAAATTCACTTAGAGAGTATGTGATTTGATATCTTGACTGCTATAGAAGCTCAATATAAAATTCCAGAAACTGATATAACTATTTGGGATTAACCTACTAAAACATCTTACAATAATAATTGTAAAGCTATGAATTCCTTTTACTGTGCTTTATGAGGTGAAGTGTTTAATAGAATACCTTCCTGTAAAACTGTTTATGAAATTTGGGACACATTGGCTATTTCCCATGAGGGAACAACCAATGTGAAAGAAATGAGGCTGAGTACCTATATTATTAAATATGATAATTTTAAAATTATGTCTGATGAGCCTATTTCTGACATTTATCTCAGGTTCAATGAGATTTTTCAACACCATGAGCTCTCTTAGTAAGGTTGTTCCAGCAAAGGAACATATTATGAGGCTATTAAGATGTCTTCCAGAAAGATGGAGAGGCACATCTGTTTCCATTAGAGAATCATGTGACATCAGCAAGCGGCCTATTAAATAATTAATTGCTATGATAATGAGGTATGAGGATGAAATTAAGGTAAATAACGAAGAAGATGGTGAACCTAAAAGGAAGTAAGTGGCATTTAGGTCTACTTCCTCAAAGAGCAAGGATAAAAAGAAAGTTCACATACAAACTGAATGCTCAACAAGTGAATGTTCAGACTCTGATAGTGATGCTGAGATGGCTTAGATAGCCAGAAGATTTTAAAAATTCTATAGGAAGAAGAAATTCTCCAGAAAATCAAACTAAAAAGGTAAATATGACTATAAAGGTCATTGGAAAAAGGACTGGAAGAAAGCTGATAAAACTGACGAAGTTATCTACTATGAATGCAAAAGGAAAGGACATGTGAAAGGAGACTGTCCAAAGTTGAATTTCTAGAAGAAACTTGACTACAAAGATATAAAGTATAAGAAAGCAATGAAAGAAACTTGGAGAGCTTAAGAGGACACTTCAAGTGATTCTGATTCTGGTAAGGATGAAGATTCCCATAAATCTAACATGTGTTTTATGACAAACACATCTGAGGAACACCGGATTCCCCTGCTTCAAATTTGTATTATTCTAGAGTTGATTCTGAATCTGATTCTGAATCTGAAAATATGTCAAGTGAAGAACTATTTGAATACTGTAATATGCTATAAGAGTCATGTAATGAACTTAAGGACAAGTACAAAGCCTTAAAGAAACAACATGATTTATCCAGCACTGTTAAATCTGCCCTTGAGATTGAAAAGGAAAAGAATTCTCTACTGCATAAGAAAAATATTGAACTAAAGTTGCCTAATGAGAAATTAGGGAAGGACTTAGAAAAATTCACAAAGGTAAAAGACAAACTTACACAAATTCTAGGTAAGGAAGTGGAACCAACATACACTACTGGTTTGGGATACTAACCTGGACAGAGACGGTTTTCCAAAAATAGATTTCTTCCTAAATCTAGACAAAATTCTGCTAGTTCCAGTTTTGGAAATTCATATGCCTCAACTAGTCATTCACATTTTTATAGATCAAAAAAAATTTATATGTAAAAATCTATTGAATCTATTAATTATATGGAACCCATATGTCAAATTTGGGTACCTAAACCATTACTTGCTAACTTATCTGGACCCAAGAAGATTTGGGTACCAAAATCATTTTCTGTTTAAACCTTTTTTGTAGGAGACTTGCATAAAGAGTTCACACAAGAAGATTTAGTACATAGATAGTGGATGTTCAAGGCACAAGTTTGGAGACTATTCATGCTTTAAATTCTTAATAAAAGTTGATGGAGGCTATGTCACCGTTGGTGATAACTCTAAAGGAAAGATAATCGGCCTAGGCCAGATTGGTAACATTGATTCAGTTTTAATTCAAAAGGATTATTTATTGTTGGACTTAAATATAATCTGTTAAGTATTTATCAGTTATGTGATGATGGATTCAATGCTATGATTGAAAAATATTATTTTAATGTTTTTAAATCTAAAAATTCTCTAGTATTTTCTTCCTTAAGAAATGAAAATGTTTATGCTGTTGATTTGAATTCTGTAGTCAAGAAAAATGTTACTTGTTTAAATGCTTTTCATAAAGAATCTTGGCTATGGAACAGAAGATTATGAAACTGCAACATTCGTTCACTTATAAAACTGACTGGGAAGAACTTACTTAGAGACCTACCGAATCTTGAATTCCCAACCGACAAAGTTTGTAATCCCTATCGAAAGGGAAATCAACATAAAGTTTCTTTTAAATCGATGAAAGAAGTTTCAACTTCTCAACCTCTAGTGTTGGTTCACATGGACTTGTTTGGACCTTCTAGATTTTCTAGTTTAAAAGGGAAGCACTATGTCTATGTCTTAGAAGATGACTTTTCTAGATATACTTGGGTATTCTTCTTAGCTCACAAAAGTGAAGATTGTTCCTACTTTACTAACTACTCGAATTCTGTAGAAAATCTTAGTGGACTTATTATTAGAACCCTAAAAAGTGATCATGGTCATGAGTTTGAAAATCACAAGTTTGAATCTTACTGCTCACATAATGGCTATAGTCATAACTTTTCTGCCCCTAGAACACCTCAGCAGAATGGTGTAGTAGAAAGAAGAAATGAAACCCTGTAAGAAATTGCAAGAATTATTCTTAATGTGTATAACATACCTATTTATTTTTGGGTTGAAGCTGTGAATACAGCTTGATATATTATCAATAGATTATTGATTAGACATGTTCTTAAGAGGACCCCTTATGAACTGTGGAACAATAGAAAACCTAATGTTAGTTACTTTAGAGTCTTTGGCTGCAAAGTCTTTATCCTCAATACCAAGGATAATCATGACAAGTTTGCTTCCAAAAGTGATAAGGTATTTTTCTTGGCTATTCTCTAACTAAAAAAGCCTATAGAGTCGTTAACAGAAGAACCAAATGTGTCAAAGAATCTGTTCACATCAAGTTTGATGAAACTGACCCACATGAACCAAAGTCTTCTCTTGAAAATCTTAAAGAATATTTGACTGTTCTGGACCTTAATGATAAAACTAAAGAACATGCTGTGAAAACATCCAGTTCTATACATATTTCAGAATCTGATTCCATAGAACCAGAACTCATAGAAGATCCTGAAATTTCTAGTCCTACCTTTACTAGATCAACTAGGATTCAAAAGAATCATCCTTTGGATGATGTTGTTGGTAATCTTGATAGAGGGACACAGACTAGAGCTTCTCTAAGAAACCTAGTTGAACATCAAGCCATTCTTTGACAGCCAAAAATAAAAAATTTCAATGATGAAATCAATGGTGAATTTTGGGTAATGTCTATGCAAGAAGATTTATATCAATTTGAAAGAAACAAAGTCTGGTAATTGGTTGAAAGACCTAAGGACACATTGAAAATAGTCGCTAAATGGGGTTTTTAGAAACAAAGTTTATGAGTCAGGAAATATAGTTAGAAAAAAAGCTAGGATAGTTGCATAAGGATATAGTCAATAGGAAGGTATAGACTCTATGTAAACCTGTGCACATGTAGCTAGATTAATATCCATTAGGATCCTACTTTCCTATACTTCTCATCTGAATTTCAAGTTGTATCAAATGGATTTCAAAAGTGATTTTCAAAATGGTTTTATAATTGAAGATGTTTTTTGTCGAACAACCACCTAGATTTAATAATACTCATTTTCCAAATCAAGTTTTCAAGCTATCTAAAGCTTTATATGATTTGAAACAATCTCCCAGAGCTTGGTATGATAGACTTAGTAATTTTCTTATTTCAAAAAGTTTTACTAAAGGGATTGCTGATCCAACTCTTTTTTATTAAAATAATTTCTAAATATGTTTTAATAGTACAAATATATGTTGATGATATTATTATTGGATCTTCTAAACATTCTTTATGTACTGATTTTTCAAAGAGTATGAAAAATTAATTTGAAATGAGTTTAATTGCAGAACTCAAATATTTTCTATGATTTCAAGTTTTTCAAAATAAAAATGGTTTTATTTTGAATCAAAGTAAATATAAAATGGATCTTTTAAAACGTTTTGGTTTGGATAGTATTAAGGAAAATGATACTCCTATGAGTACTTTCTATAAATTGGATGTAGATGAAACTGGGAAACGAGTTGATCAAACCAACTACAGAGGTATGATTGGAAGCTTCCTTTACCTTGCTATTAGTCTACCAGATATTATTTTTAGTGTTTGTATGTGTGTAAGATTTCAAGCTAATCCAAAATCATCTCACTTACTTTCTGTTAAAGTGATTTTTAAATATCTTAAACATACTGTAAATTTTGGATTATTTTACCCAAAAGGAAAATCTTTTGAGCTAATGAGTTATTCAGATGGTGACTTTTCTAGTTGCAAGTTGGATAGAAAAAGCACATTTGGAACATGTCATTTTCTAGGTAAGTCATTAGTATCTTGGTGTAGTAAAAAAGTAGAACTCTATAGCTTTTCCTACTGCTGAAGCAGAGTATATAGCTGCTGGAAGTTGCTATAAACAAATTCTGTGGATGAAACACACTCTTTTGGACTATGGATATTATTTTAAGCATGTTTCAATTAACTGTGATAACACTAGTGAAATTATCATTTCAAAGAACCCTATATCTCACTCCATGACCAAACACATTGATGTAAGGCACCATTTTTTCCGATATCATTACCAAAGAGGTGATATTATTCTTGAATTTATAGGTACTGAACATCAATTAGCTGACATTTTCACCAAACCTTTATGTTATGATAGGTTAAGTTACATTAGACATGAGTTAGTAATGATTAACCTTGATTGGTAAAAACCTCACCAATGTAAAAAACTCACCGATGTAAAAACCTCCCCAATGTAAAAAGATCACCGATGTAAAAACCTCACTGATGTAAAAACCTCACCAATGTAAAAACTTCACTGATGTGAAAACCTCACTGATAGGAATTCTCACCGATAAACCATACCGATGAGTACGTGTTATTTTAAACTTCTTCCTGCCGCCAGAATCAATATCGTCTATATTTTATTTTATTTTATTCATTTTATGATTCCTAAATGATACAACAAAGTACTAGTTACTTCTCAATCCATCGAACCTCAAACTCTTTACCCTCAAGCCTTACTCCCGAATTTCTCGAAAACCCTAAGTTCCTTGAACCAGAGATGGAAAAAACCAAACTTTTTACCATCAGCGATGACATTGATGAGCCCAATACAAAGAAGAAGAAGTCTGAGCCAGAAGAACGTGGTAGTTTTTCTAGAACAAGGTCGGGGAGGTAACCAGTGAACCCTCATTTGAAAAATAGAGTTATTGTGATCGAAAAAGGGTTGTGCATGGAATGGTTGTTGGCTAGAAAATTGTTAGTGCTCGAGGTGCTGGAAGATCAAAAGTGGGTAGATTTATTTTCAAATAACAATGGTCCCTACTATCCAAATCTAGTGAAACAATTTTATGATTTTGTGAGCTTTGAGAAATCAAAAGATAAAAATCGGGTAATTTATTTTTTGAATGGAAAAAAGATATCATTTTCATCTGTTGAGTGGGATGAATGCCTGAAGTTTCCACTTGAAGGTGTTTCTGTATTTGTCTCGAAATAAATAGCACCTTCAAGTGATATATTCGATTACGAAACTACCCTAGAGGAGCTAACAGGTAGTGGAAATCAAATACAAGTGGTGGCTGCTGAAATGGATGGAGAGAACATATTACTATTCAAATTTTTTCAGCATGTCTTAATACTAAGGAGAGGGACTTTTCAAATTTAAGATATCAAGATATGTATCTCCTACATCTCTTGCGACATTGTGTGAAAGTTAATTTGTGCAGATTTCTAATGTTACAAATGGAGGACATGACCGGGCCAAAATAAAAAAAATGCCCTATTCATTTCCAAATTGATCTCAGTGATGATCAAAGTGAAATGAGTACATGAGTCTCAAGAAGAGACACTGGTAGTAAGGAATAATTTCTGTATCACAAACACAGTTTGCAAATATATAAAGATAAATTGGAACCCTTTGAGAGGAGAGTGGATTAATGATGACAAGAAGGTTTTGAGAAATTCAATCCTGTGAATCATCCTTCAAGGACTAAGGATGTGAGGGATCCAGGTCTTGGACCTGATGAAGAAGAACCTGAGTACAATGATGCGACTGATGAAGATTAGACTTCTATGGCTGATGGAAGGGATACAGACTTGCCCCCAAGTCCTACTGGTGAATTTGTGTCTTCATAAAAGGAAGCTTTAAAAGAAGAAGAAACTCCTACTAATAAGGATGACCAGCCAGTACCTAAGAATAAAGAAGAAAGGGCAAATGAATCTGAAGCATCTGATTATATTTTCTTAAGTCTGTGTCCATTGATTGGAAGCTCAGCTGTGCCTGTTGAAGAAATAGTGGATGAGATGGAAGGACATGTTCTTAATCTAGAGGAGCCTTCTGTTGTTGCAGAGATGGAGTTGATAGTATAAGATTATTCTGAGGAAGAAAGACCTATTTAGAATGATCTTACTGTAAAAGAGAATGCACCAGTTGTGGGGGAGCATCAAACCAGATTTCATAGTGTTTCAGTGGCTCTTGAAACTGAGGACTGGGCAGAAGACTCCGGTTTTGTGGTTTGTGGTTTGGACAATCCCGATTCTGATAATGAGGCATCCCTAAATATACCAAAAATAAATTATAATGTACAGACTGAATTGTTAACTGAAGATGTGGTTAGAATGCATGATCTGGAAAAGCTCAAGTCTGATCTCAAAATCAGTTTTTTTTAAGAAATAAGGGAAATGGAATCTTCACTAGTGTCATCAATTCAATCAATTATGAAGGACTCAGTAGCCAGTATAGCATCTGAAATAGCACCTGTTCTGGTTTCACCTACTGATATGATCACCAGGGATGACCTTGAATCCTTAAAGAATGAGCTGACAGAATATTTTAGTGCCTCTGTTGTCGAGTTAAAACATTGCTTTGTTAAATAGATGAGCTATTTGGAAAATTCCATTGAACTCGGTCTTGGCTATAATGTCTCTATCCTTGTGGCAGAAATAGTGGATGAAGTTACAGCTTTCCAGAATCAGCTGTCTAGACTAGAAGAGGCTGTTTAAGCTCTTAAGAAATTTGTTATCTCTTTATAATCTTATATGATTTCTAAATCCCATGAAGATTAAGATTTAGCTTATGTTAAAGGTGTTGTGAGCCAGATGGTATCAGTATTTGAAGGTTTAAAAAACTCCATGAAAGATCATGTTAGTACCCAGGATTCCCAAGTGAAAAATATCATCATTGGGTTGACAAAAAACATCAAGGAAATAGTAACTTTCACTATTGGTTCTCTTACATCTAGACCTTCAGTAGATTTGGATCATATTTGAGTTGTGATGAAAGAGAAACTTAGTTCAGCAACAACCAGTGGCTCTGTGGACTCATCCGACCTATGAAAAGTGGTGATTTCTACTAGAGATTCAGCTAGAGTGATAATGGAGATAGTTCAGGACTACATGAGAGAAGCATCTCCCTCTCAAAAAGAAGTGCAAGAAAAGGTAGAATACTATTTTCAAAGGATTTATACCAAACAACAACTCAAAAAAAACTTCATACTTCTGTTAGAAAACCTGAAATTACCTCTTGTTAGTCAAGCCTTCATAGAGCAAGTCAGCAAGCTAAGAGAATTGACTCCAGCATTGGACAAATTCATAGAGAACAAGGATGACTTCATATCTTCTATGGAGAGAGGAGGAGGAATAATTATGGATTTCAGAAATCTCTTGTCGTGTGTCTTGCATGTCGATGCTAGTTGAGTGATTATATCTCCAGCATTACCTGCCTCTGTGTCTGCTACTTCTCCTATTCAGATGACTCCTGACCAAGCCATTCGAATCCTTACTCCTATGATCACTCAAAGAACTACTCAGTATAGGCCAGGAATAGTTTCAGTGGTTCAGCCTCCTATGATCATTTCTGGAATTCCTAAGCCTTCAACTGCATCTACATAGCCTGAATCCTCTTCAGATCCTAAGGGAAAGTATCACATTGTGGACGTGGATTCACTATATGGATAAGATATTTGATAGTAATCCATTGTATTTTGCTTTCATTCCATGTACCTTTTGCAAAATTAAATACAAATGTGTTTCTTTTCTTTCTCATTTTGTTCCTTTTCTCTTTTTTGTTTCCCACTATTTGATTATCACAAAGGGGGAGAAATATTATAAGGGGAGAAATATTATAAGGGGAGAAATATTATAAGTGGAGAAATATAACATTTATGCGAAAGGAGGATAAATATTATCAAAGGGAGAGATATTATTCTTTGTACCATTCATATCATTGAATTTAATTCTACCTCTGATACATTGAATATTTCACATCTTATATTTTTTTCTTTGATACAATTGAATTTAATGATATACCCTCTGATACATTACTGATTATTTTGAGACTATAATATCATAAGTTGTGATTATCAAAAGGGGGGAGATTATTGACTTCACCTGTTTTGATAATCCCAATTAATGATCATCTATTTATTAATTCATTCAATCTATGATATTCTATTATTAAGTTGATAATTATGTTAAAATAATCCTTGAAATATGTTAATAAATGTTTATCTATTCTTATTTGAGTTTTGAATAAATTATAAACCAATCGGATGTGGTCTGCATAAAACAGAAGTGTTAAGTCACTGATATGCCTATAGCCACTGATAGACTTAGTCTACCGATAAACATATTCACCGATAGGAAAAGGTCACTGATACGCAGAGATACCGATATGTATAAGTCTTCCTATAAGCACATATCTTTGATAGATCAAGTCCACCGATACAAATAGTTACCGACAGAAACCAAGATACCGATAGAACAAAACTACCGGTATGAATAAGTCTATCGATACATATATCACTGGTATAGAAGCGAAGATACTGATACAGATAGTAACCTATACATCAAGATACTGATACAATCTACTGTTACACCAGAGTTACCGATAGAGTAAGTGCCAATACGAACAAGTCTACCACTATGAAGATACCAATACAAAACAAGCTACTGATAGAAGCGAAGTCTACCGATAGATGAAGTCACCGGTATATAGAGATACAGATACACAGAGTAACAGCTACCAAAACCAGGAGATACCAATACCAGGAGCTATCGATACATGTTAAAAGGCCTACCGATACCAGGAGGTACCGGTACAAGATCAAGGAGCTACCTATAGGTGTTCACTACTATTCAAAGTCCACCGTTACACTTATCGATAGAAGGCTACTAACAAAAGCTTGACCAGTCAAACTCTATACTCTCAATACTATTTATTTATTAACGCAATGGTTATATTTAATGTTTTTAATACAATTTATGTTATTTAATGATAGTTGTGGGCATGTCAGGGAACCGTACCTAGAACCCATGAAAAAGGTAATCTTTTTTTTTACCAAAGCTGGAAGCTAAATAATAAAGGACAAAGACCGGGCAGAAAGAGATGAATCAAGAACTAAGAAGGCACGAGAAGGGTATAAAGAGAAAAGGATGAACAACATTGAAAACATGGTGCATTCACACAATAGGAAAAAAGATACACTCATACTGGAAGAGAACTGGACATACACGAAGTCATTCATTGTAGAGGAGAACACAAGCTGCATCTTTAGAGAATAACTACAACGAACTCTTCATGCACTCAAGCTGATAAAGGTGAACCTGAAAATCAAGGAAGAAAATGACACTGTGTTTTTCAGACAACAACTAGAGAAGGACTCAGAAGCATTTCTGATAAATTAAAAGAGTCCATAGTTGCACTTCACATCACTAGATCATTTTAAACTCTTATCAACTCTTTTAGTGATTATTTTATTTACATTTCGATTAGTGGGTATACTCTGTGTATTTTATATATACAAATTGTCTCTTGTTACAAGATGGAGGATTTATAAATCCTTATTCAAAATCTATAACTTCCTTGTACCGCACTGTGGATAGTGGTAGAGGTCAAGTAAGACCTGGACAGCCTGTGAGCTGTTGTTTGTTTTCCCAAATAGAAATGTGGTAGAGGTCTTTCTACCTGGACAGTGTTTTCACTACTCTTTACCCTGGTCCTGGGTGTGGATCAAATTTATATAAATTGTTTGCGAGGTCTAAGTCTCTGTTTGGGACTGAACCTCTTGGTTACATCTACTATACATCTTTGTTTAAGTTTACAAGTATACTATACATATATTTCATATTCC
The DNA here is from genome assembly GCA_963277665.1 of Viscum album. Classification (NCBI taxonomy): domain Eukaryota; kingdom Viridiplantae; phylum Streptophyta; class Magnoliopsida; order Santalales; family Viscaceae; genus Viscum; species Viscum album. Next base: position 1,169,822,770 of record OY728122.1, on the reverse strand, counting down.
GCTGCTAATTACATTGAAATAAAATTTGTTTTTAAAGTTACTTTGATAGTTAAATTAGCAAGTGTTTATATTTATTGTGAATCAGTAAGTTAATGTCAAAAGTAAATTTAATCTTCTGATTAATTTACTGAGTCTTAATCAATATTGGAGAAACTAATTAAACACTCACAATCTATATAAATTCACTTCAGTTTAACATGTTTTTTAAATAGGGGGATTTTAAGAGAAATATTTTTAACAGAAATCTTTAATTGGAACTCAATTCACCCCCCTCTTGAGTATCCACTCCGACGAACAATAACATATTTGAATGATGACTTGTGAATTATACCCCACTAAGAAGCATTATATTGGGGGTTTACCTCTTATGGGGTTGCCTTAATCTATGGGAACTTGTATACATGTTGTGCCTTGCACACACTATTCTTTCAGACACCCGACATTGGATAAGGTAGGTGGAATGGGATGGTTTTTCTTTTTTGAACCCGGACCAATGTGTTGTAATTTTTTCTGTTTCATTATATGTAATTAATATATAAGTAAAACTCATTATTTTATATTTCACTATATATATTTGTCTTGGAACCATGGGTGTCGTCCTACTAGGATTTATATCTCACCATGATCGGGACGTTATTGCACTAGAGTACTTGAGTAGACCATTCATGTTCACAGGACCAAGGATTCATGTTTGGGTGCTTCTGTTTTGTACCCAGGAGTAAGGACAACATGACTGAGTTGGATCCTAGGATGCTGGTTGAGTTATACTTGGAGATTTATTCTATTTATTTTCATTATAAATGTACTATAGTATATTGCTTCATGTTGTATGTTTTTATTAGATTATGTGTAATCATTAGGAAATGCATGCTAGATTTGTATAAATGGGAGTTTCCCCTTATATTTAATTTATATTTTTATTCTTCTTCTGTAATATTTCATTCATTTATTATTATTGCATCTGCAATTTTATGCTATTTAAATATGTATACCACTATGAAACTCAAATTTATGAGGTCATAGTCTCCCCAAATACACAATATAGTCTCTCACTATTAGTTGGTAGCCTCTGGCTTTCAAGGAGATACACTTAAGGTCATGGGGTGACAGGCCCGGCTACCGATTTGAATGGTAAGCCGAGTCGGGACATTTTAGAGATAATATTTATATTTTACAAACAATTTGTATATGTTTTGATGTTTTTAATTGAACTATACATGTATGATTTAAGCATTTATTTTAATGTTATGTAATGTATATTGATCAATTAATTTATGAAATCTATGTGTGAAAATCATGGGTCACTATAATAGATTAAGGTGAATTTTTTCTTTAATATTTAGGTTTAATAGATTAATATATAATATTGGGAAATTTTTTCTAACCATTCTGGTTTTGAGAAATATATAGAGAGATATATGGAAAATGATTAAATTATTTTATTTATACTATAATCCATTATTAGTTAATATTTTTTCTTTAGGCATGAAAATTTCATCATGAATACTAATTGTTTATAGAAAGGATTAGATTGTGGGTGAAATTTAATAAATGATGAAATTATAATTCAAAAAAAAGTATATTTACTTATATTCCAATTCTATATTGAAAATAAATTCACCAAATCCTGAAAAATGTTACTAAAACAATAAATTTATCAAAATTCAAATCATTTTTGATAAATTGATATTCATGTAAACAGACATAGATTTCTAGTTTGGTGTTTATGATCATTATCATGGATATGTTCTCTAACACTCACCATTTTTTATAGGGAGAAAATTCTACCCTCCATGTTCCTTTTTTCAGTTCCCAATTGGGTTATCAAAATTAGAATCCTCATTCTATGTTTTTTCATATTACATTAATAATACCCATTGCATGCTTTAAGGGGAATATTTAATATACATCTATATAATGTGGGTTTTACAAAAAAAATCAAAATTTCAATCCATTTATTATTGAGAACATATTTAAATTGAAATGATATGATTTATTTCAGGGGTAGAATATTATATAAAGAGATTTTAAAAAGAAAAGTATATTTGATATCGTATACGATATGCAACACAGAGCATAAAAAACCATGAAATATAATAATTTAAATATGAATGTTATAAAATATAAATTGAATTCCACGTTATGAATAAGATTAACAAAATTAAAATATTTATACAAGGGACCCACTAAATAGAAATTATTTTTTTAGAAATAAGTGTGAAATTTATGAGTACATACTTGTTATTATTAAAAATATGGTTTGATCAAAAAAATTATTTTACTGCTTCCTATAAGAATTTATTATAAGTAATTTATTCATAATATGTAAAATTGATTTGATAAAAAATTATTTTTACTTTTAAATTATCATCCAACAATTAGTATATAGTTTTTTTAGGATTTTTCTTAACAGACTGATTTCTAGTGAGTAGTGAAAATGATGATTTTCCATGAAAACATAATTGTTTTGTTTCAATAATTTCAATATTGAATTATTTATATATTTGTTTCAATGTAACATTTTTTTAACATTATAATTAATTATTTAATAAATTTGACTAAAATCATATTTATGGTAGAAATTTGTAAAACATTTATAGATATAAATATTCATTTTTAGGGAAAATATTTTTCACTTGTATTTTTTTATGTTAAATTAATTTCATCCACTTGTAGAATTTGATTCTTGAATAAATGGTTCCATATATTAAATAAGGATCTCTAAACATGGTTAAATGTTCCCTGTTATTTTTTTCATTATGAGTAGTAATGGTAGTCAATAATTGTCATCGTGGTTTGGGCAAACCTTATAATTAGGGATTAAAAAATTATTATCTGGATCAAAATTAATTATATAAATTTTAATTATTTCTTGGGATACATTTTGGCAATCTATTTACTCCTATTTCATGAATATATGGCCACATAGTTCCATATTAATTTTATTTGGACACATAAATTAATTTATTAAATCTTGGATAAAAAATTTCAATTTCTAAACCTTAATAACTCTAAATTTTTATTATATTGTGAAAATTACTAGATGTTTAGTTGTAAATGATTATTTTCAAGATAAACTACATTTTTAATCATGTATATTTATTTAAATTTTATTGTTATAATATAATTACATGAAATTCATTACAAATACTGATATAGATTTATTCAATTAACAGAAAAATGAAATAAATTACTTCAAAAACTACATATGTATGTTTTTATGAGTTATTTATAGTGAACTGTAAATTTAATTGATTTATATGACCTATTATAGCTTTTAAAATTGTATATATTTTACCCTTTTAATTATATTAATGTATTTAAATAAAATTAAATGAATATTTTCAAAACATTCATTACTGCTAATTTATAATAAAAAATAATTTATTTGATGATTTAAAATACAAAAAAAACTAGTGCATATCTAAATACACTGAATATGGTTTAAAATATCAGGAATGGTAAATTTATTTTTTGTTTTTCCTTTTTTGATATCATTTACTACTATCAATGGTTTGAAAAAACTAATATTGTGGCAATTTTCAAAAGTGTTCATAAGGGATTAAAATTAAAAATAAGGTTGAAGAAAAGAACCAAAATATTTCCACATGTTATTGTATGAGAGGATATAAACTAAAATTCATCATCTCATATAACTATTTCATTTTTTATCTATTTATAAATATAAAATATTTTATTTTATTTTATTATTTTTAAATTCCACAAATTTCTATCCAATAACTGATAAATCGACGCCCCTTCTCTTTTTTATTGACTGCACATTGAGATTATATTATCAATAAACATTTGAAAAAACAAATTCTAAAAATTCATATACATGTTTCAAAAGTTATATTATTCCAAAAATACCAACCATGGGTTCATTAAGAGAATATCTAATGGATCTCTTTCGAATGAGAGAAAATTATCTTTACCAAATCATTGAATTTAATTTCTTTTTCAGAATCCTAAAATTATATTATAAAAATAAAAAAATAATAAATCACATGTCATTAATATACATTTATATAATTATTATTATGTTCATACCATTTTTTATCAATTTTCCATTCTATGAAAATTGAAATTTTTTCTCATCTGTATGTACTGCTTACCACCTCCACCGAGTGGTGAAATTCATTTTTCATCACTATTTGAAATTTATGGTTGTAAATATGAATTTAATGAAATTAAATGATATTTATGAAATAATTATTCCTCTATAATTATAATATAAAATATTTTTTATTACCTTTAAATCCATCAGATAATGACAGTGTTACTCTTGCATACGTTAGGACTACCATCTCTATGAGGTGATATGATTCATTTTTTTTCCATTTTATATGGTTGCTAAATAGGATGGAATTATTGAATATATATGATATATATGATTTTAAAAAGATCCCTTATTGGTGAATTTTTATTTTCCATTATTTTGATCCACCCATAGAAATGTGAAAACATGGGTCCAGTGTTTGTAAAACATTCCATTTACATGAACAATGTAAGTAATTTTTCAATACCTTAGATTCATGGATTATCCTAAATATATATATTATGAATTTATAATATATTTATATCATTATTAACATTCTAGAGATAATGGAACCATAATCAATTTATAGAGACCAAAACTACCAAACCAAAACATTCCTGAAATATGAAGCTTTTATCACTGAGAAAAATGACTGTGGTAACGAATCGTCATTATATTTTTGAAAAATGATATAAGTAAATAATATTTTTTATCATATATATATTATTCAACTTAATTAATATACTTTTACGAAATATAAATGTATTATATAGGTTTTTTATCACATCAAATTGACGTCAAACCCGAGGTAAGGGTTTCTTATCTCACATTTTTTCCGGAGGCATATGTCATATTCACATCTAATTTCATTAATATGGGGTTTATAATACCCCATGGATATAATATATATTTATTAAATTTAAATTAATGTAATTTAATGTTTTATTTTAAGTTATCTCATTCATTTGGGATATTATTCAATATTTACCAAAGCCGTAAGGGTTTACTTCCCACAAACATCATTATTCTAGATTGTTTATAGTTTAGCCTATATAAGGGAAATTATTTAATAATTAAATCATAATAAAAATATATTATATCCTACTATTTTTATTTTGGTAAATTAAAAAAATTAATTTAATATTACACTCATTCAGTACTCAGGGTACTAAAATCTTGCTTTCAATAAAAATTCCCTATGTTTTAAAAACAAGTTCTGGAATATTTTTATTCGATGTAAATATTTTTCATTGAATATTAAAAATAATATTATTAGAATTATAAAATGATTCATTAAATGTATTTTTAGCCATATCATAATTTCAGAAATTTTTTTATGAGGAATCACCCTACCATTTTCAAGTCCAGTTACTTTTTGAATATTCTTTTAAAACTGTGAACAAAATTATTTTTAACTTATATCAAAAAAGTTTTATTTCCCACTATGAAGACCTATTAGTAACTTGAAGCCTTAATTACATGATTAAAATGATACATTCATTGAAAATTATTCCCTTAATATTTTTTAATTTTTTTAAATAAGTGATTTCAATGTTTATATCTGTATTTTCATCGTGAAATTTTATAGAAATATTTTTAAATTATTTTCTTCCATATAAAAATAAATTGTTGAATCACCTTGAACAGACTATCAATAGTCCTTTCAAATTTTCATCTGACCAATTGGTCTCCAATAATACGTTAGTTTTCTTCCTAGCAAACCAAAATATATTACCCACTTTGGATACTTATCTAACAAATGATTTCCCCCACAAGCCAACAATTGTTATTTCTATTCCCTTTGTTCAAAAACACACACACACATAAAAGGAAACATCCCATGAGGACACCCAACAAATGATCTACTCCAATAAATGTTAACTATAGATTTATAATAAGGCATCATCCTAAAAATGAAATGTTCATCTAATTTATATGGGTAGTACCATTTAATCATTTACATATAACATTTTTAGGGGTATTACAATCCCTACCCCTTTAAAGAACAACAACATCATTGGAGGCCTCAAACATAAATCCTAGATAGTTCTATAGAATATCAGGCAATATATTGAATATGATAAGATTTTCCATGACCTCGTTATTTTATGTCCTAGAAAACTCTTAACCACACAAGTGTCTTATAATACCTTAGTTGTATTCCCATTACAACAAATTCTATTACCAAATATAGTTACCTATCAATATAATGAAATTTCCCTCATCCTAATACATGTTCTATTTGTATGATATTAATCGCATACACCCACCCGAGGAAATATCCTAAGAGGTCATATTGACCACTACTAAGAATCGAATATTGATTAAATATAGAGTTAAAAAAATGATATTACCCTGAATAAAAAGGTTCACCTTATTTTCATATGTTGTATCATTTATTCATTTAAGTCTCACAATTATAAGTGTGTTTTACTTTTTTATAAATATAATTTGTTTTTTCCAAATATTTATTCATCCTTGTTTTCATCTCTTTAAGATTGGGTATTATCTCTGGTTCTTCTAAGTGATGTTTAATATTTTTTCTGTGTTTTGGGTGATGTGCATGATTGGGGAATTTCATCGTAAAACGATGAGAATTTTCTTAGAAAACCTTGAAACCTATGTTGACCCACTAGAAGTGGGTATATAATTTTTTTCAAATCATTTGTACAACCCCACAAAATCCATGAACCCCTATAAAGTGTCAATTTTCAATGTTAGTAGACAATTAAACTAACCATGTAGCCAAATTGTTCACCCATTCCAGAATCCCAGTAAGGTTTTATTTATAGGGATCACGATGACTAATAATGATGAGGTTCAACTTGTAAATAATGATCATGGGTTTTTAATCCCATTAAATTTTTTCTAATAAAACCAACCCCACGTATTAAAACTGATTCAATCCTATTCGACCATAATATGATCCATTAGTATTTAGAGGCTCCAAATAGGGGACATTAAATTTTACTACCACATATCTTTAGGTATTGTATAACCAGTTATTATATTCTATCCTCTTCAGGTAGGTGGATGTCCTATTTTTATTTTCCAATTTTCTCTATTTATATACTTCATATTTATGGATAGATTTTCATGCCATTAATGGATAAAATCTCTGATGTGATGGATTATGATTCATGGTTGGATTCCATAATCTCATTTTCCTTTATTATCATTAGTGTTTACCATTTTGGGAATAGTTTTAATCTCGTTATTAATGTTTCGTGGTTCTATAATGAATTATCCAAAAATTGAAAGACTAAATTTCTTGGTATAATTGAAATGACTTTTTGATAGACTAAAAATCCTTCATTTGAGATAATTTTATATATTATTTGAAATGGGAATGAATTATTTAAACCTCCCCCCCTAATTTAAATGGGATTGAATTATTCTTGTATATTATGATAAAAATGATGGCAATAGCTAAAAATTAATTTTCTGATATTATTTAATGATTATAATTTAGAAAATTTTATCTAAATGGAGAGTTATTTTAAAAGTAATTAACTTGAGAAAAACTTATGATTTGAATATGAAAATGAAAATATATGTTAAAACTGAAATTAGAAAAGCCAATAATGAATGATTATATTATTTTTAATGAATTAGTTAACATAGAACGATTGATTGATTGGTTGGGGAATAAGTGTGTCTGAGTAGTTTTTTTTGTGATTCAGATAAGAACATAATGAATATTACTCCCTTGTAATGTGTTGGAAATGAAAAAACTATCAAAAAAATGTTCTTCATGAATTCCAAAGATGGGTCCCCTAATAGGGTATCCACTAATTTTACCAATGTCTTGATCCCTAGGGTGTGAGGAAACATAATGTATTCATGATGATGGTTTATAAGTGTGAGGATTTTATAGATATAATATAATGTATCTTAAGGATAATTAATTTGGTGATTTATTTTTCCTTACATGATCACACATTCCCTTATTTAAGAAACTATTTTAATCATTCCATATTTTTATAAATAAATTTACATAAAATGTTCATTTATATTTATTCTGATACATCTATCATCTTTGATTTAACATCATGTTTTGTTTTAAAATATTTCATTGAAATTTAATTCCTTATATTATAAAAATTTAAATCATCATTCATTAAATTTCAATTAAATTTATTATGGAACACTTAGTGATGCCCTATAGGGATAATTAGCCCACAGCCTAGATTATCCTTTATGATATTTTAAATTTTGTTATTCATTGAATAACTAAAGGAAAATTGGTACATTAAGGTGGTAGTTGTGGTTGATCCTCAAGATTCCAAATTGATAATGTTGAATGGTGGAGATATGTTCCACTGGTAATATGTGGTTTGATATATTATATTTTATTAGATGTTGCACTATCTTTGGGATGATTTTTTTACATTGGGGTACTAATTCACATATGATAAATTTCTCCCTATGGAGTTTTTTTAATTCCATGTATATAATATTTTTATAATTTTCAATATTATCATTCATTGTGGGAAAACTATTACAATGATATTTTACATGATTCCAGACGCTAGTATCTAATCTACGAGGATACAGAACTCTATTAGGTTAATCTCAATGTCAATCTAAGTTTCACTATGCAGGGGTGTTATGGATGGTTCATGAAAAAAAATGGTATTAGAGTCTATGAGGTTTTGAATCATTCATTGATTTCATTATGTTATATGGATTTTCCTAGTGGATATTGGGTAAGATTGTAGGATCATATGTGGTAGTTTAAAGTGAGTACCTAACCATCTCTCATTGTAGTAAGCCTTTAATAACCATGAGTGTTTGGTAAAGGTGTCACTTAGGAATGTTTTTGATCTAATTCAACTCTTTTTCCTCGATCTAATATGTGTTTCTTAAATTCCCAAGAGTTTGACCTCTATTTTATGAAATTGATGTTCTTATATATTTTGATTTATTTGATGATCTATGTTTCTTTACTGGTGATTTCATTTTTCCTATTGATATTGTGTAGATTAATTCATATAATGAATAATTGGAATTAAACATAAGAGAAATATACTTTTAAACCATAACATGTGAATCATCTAATTTAATAGAATATCTTTTCGATTTATTGCATGTTTTGCATGCTACAGGATACATACATGCACCAATTATCATTTAAGATCTAATTTATTATACACAAAGGAATAAATGTATAGGTCATGTTCATTATTTTTCCACTAGAGGCCACCAAATTTGTAGGGATTCAAAAATATTCATGAGTAAGAGCATTGGTTAGATAAGATTGAGAACATTTTTCAATTCTTGGTAACATCTGATTTGATTAAGGTTAAGTGTGAGTCCTTCCTATTGGAAGGATCATGTTAGAGATTGTTGGATTTTATTATTAAAGTAAACAAACATGAGTTATTTCAATGGAATTGAATTATATATATATTCAAGTGGATGTTTTATCAAGAATATAGTGTTTTGGAAAAGCTCATGGAGTTCCTCACCATCCATATGGAGATAGGTCTATGACATAGTATATGAATTTCCTATATGAACATGTTATATTTTATCCATATATTGTGATTAATGAGAGAAAGAAATCTCAAATATATAATGTGGGTGTTCTTTCTTAAATAAGATCATGGTTTTTCATGCTGATTATTTCTTCTAATATGGATGTTTTCAATACATAATTTATGGCTAGTCTTGACCTAGAAGGTATGTTAGGGTTGATGGTAATTTAATTTTCCCACAATAAAAGTACTATTAGTTCCTTTAAAAAAGAATATGTTTTTGGTGTATCATAGTGTTTCTAGATAGTATATGTAATTCATACCTCTATTGATTCCTAAATTAATCAAAATGATATAATTTTAGTCTAAAATGGTTGGGAATTTGATATTGGTTTTCACTAATTAACCCATGATTCATGGTTCATGTAGTCACTTAGGTCACTATATAAATTTTTTCATGTATTTTACACTATGTGAAGTATCATGGTCATATCAAAACATAAATATACAAAATCACAATCAAATTCTCAATGAACTATTGTGTTCATGACTCTTGCACTCAAAATTAAAAGACCCTTCATGCAGTGGGTGTGTATCCAGAGAATGCTAATGGGGATTCAGTTATTGTGAGATGTACCATCAATATATATTTATCTTTGGTGACATCATTTTTTGATACCAATTAATCTCATTCATTTATATTGTCTCTCATTGTGAAATTTATAAATCACCATATTGATAATTTTTCCTATGTGATGTCTATTACTACGACCCTATATAGGATGAGAGGGAAGGGTCTTTGAAATTCCTCTTTTTCCCTCTCATCTAGATATTGAACTCAAATAAAAAATTTTAGTTCTCAACTTGAAACCTCTTGATGTTAATTAGTGGATGGATCAGATGATGGGTAGTAAATACCATATTTATATTATCTTTTTTGGATCTCATTTATTATACCTAATGTATGGTGTTGTGTTTTTAATGGTGGATGGGACCCATGGTCAAGTAGATTTAGACAATAATTTCCAGAGCTTAACAGAATAATATTAAGGGTTTCCTATTAAACATGAGTGGGAATATTTGAGTGGTGATCTCCCAAATGTTTTAATCGATTTTCCCAATGTTCTTAATTCAGAATTTTTTTCTTTTCCACCATTAAGGGAGAAAGATTTCACAATTATATTTTTTCCAAGTAAGAAATATATATATATATATATATATATATATATTCCTTCATACAATATGTAACCATATAAATTGAATGATTTATAAACACATTTTTACTATTGTTTAGATAAATTCATTAATAACATGAGTTGACACATTGTTAATCCATCATTCTTTTTAAAAGAACGATTATGGAATAATTCCCATTTTTTGTAACACCCCAAGATTTCATAGTGTGTTATTTCTTCAAAATAATTCAATAACTTGCACTACACGCAACACCGAGTTCAATCACACCATGACTTACAAAAAAAAATCCATTCAAAAGAGGTTATGAATAGTATTATCTAAATTTTAAACTTTATATAATCCTTATAATTTTAGAATCCATATTATGAGTTTCTTAGATATAATGCAAGAACAAATTCATTTTCAGTATTGCACTTTTATCAACTTTTAATAGTGAACCCTTTTTAAATACAATATTTTAAACTTTTTGACTAAATGGGGACATCAAAAAAATTTAAAATTAAACATCCCAAGCTTCCACGGTACGCTTTCCTTTGAATAATACAGTAGCGTGTGTTGTACGCAAGCTTCGAGTTTTAACACACACCACAATCGATCAAACTAGCCGTTATGAATAGTAATACATAATTTTTGAAATTATATATATTTTATATTTCAAAATGGACTTCATTTTTGGATTCGGAATATCGAAATTATCCTAGGGTGAAATTTTGGTACATTTCGGATAACTTTCATATTTTGATGAATAGTGAAAATTTCTAAATTTTAATTAAAAACAACTTTTTTAATCAAAATAATTAATAGTGATAAATTATGAATTTGAGTGGTTTTAAAGTATATTTAGAATATATTTTTACAATTTAATATAATGTTGGTCATTGGACATAATTTTACAATTAAACTGAACATAAACAAGTGTCAATCTTTTGATAGTTATTACCTCTTAAAAACACGCTTTTTGTTTTGACAGCGGGAATTAATTTTAAATTAATTTCTGCCACTTCTGTGTTTTGAATTTAGAAAAATGGATTCCATATTTGGAATCAGGATGTTAAAATTGTGTAAATAGGTAACTTTTATTTTTAGACATTTTGAATAATTACTGCGGTAAATATTTTATTTACCATGGTTAAGGGTAAATACGGTAAATAAGGGTTAAAAAATAATATTATAATAATACTAAATTACCCTAAAACGTGTCTTAACCCTATTGGTTGATACATAGTCGACCATGGGCATCTTTGGGTCTATTTTGGGAACCCATGGATCCACTTGTAAGTGATAATGACACTTTATATTAATAAAGTTAAAATAAAAATAAAAATGGCATAACCTTACATCTTTTAGAAGAACAATTTTTACATAGGGTTATACATGTTGGATTTTCGATTATAAATATTCATTAGAACGATAAAAAGATTTCCTACATAATGATATTTTATTTATAATTTTTAGACATTAAATAATTTATTTTATTTATGACACAACGATGATGCAGTAATTACTATAATAGTGAAAAATTAAAATAATTGATATTATAAATACCCAAATAAATATAATATGAAACTTTTAATGAATTAAACTAATTTTCTAGGATAATATGATATATTAGGATTGATTTAATTGACTTTGTTCGAAGTAATCAATCTGTTATGAGTTTCACAAAAATCAACTAATGAATAGTTTCAAAATTGACATAAAAGAGTTCTTAAGACAAATATTATATTATTAATTGATATTAAATTCCTAAAAATCTAAGGTTCGGCCAAGAGACTTATATTATGATAGGTTAATAATTAATGGACCACTTTGGGGTCGCTTGGATCTATATAGTAAGTTTATTAACCATATTATATAAAAATACAAAGAGACATTGTAAAAGTGAAAATAATTAACTTAGAGTTAATACTTAAAGATAAGGTTAATATAAGTACCCAAACCTGTCTAAATTCTATTGGATGAGTTGTTTTAGACCTATCCCCACCTCATACTTTGAATAGTCAACTTTGGAGCCTTTGGAAACCGAATATGAATTTATTATAAATTAATATTTCTAGCTTTTCCAAAAGTTCCCCTCACCCCTCTTATAAAAGGGCACTCCTCCTTCTCATTTCCTCACACCTCTCAAGCCACATGGATCGTCCAAACTCTGCCCAACTAAGCTCCCCACATCCCTCTCCTCCTCCTTGAAGCTTCCCCTTAGGCAGAAAGCATTTCAAGAAGTCCTTTGGTTCCAACCAAAGTGAGTTACCTAAATTAAAGGTAACGATTTCTCTTAAATTATTTTCATTTATTTTTCTTCTTCAACCCCCAAAATATTTTTATTTCCTTTCTTTTGTAACAACACCAGTATCCTCAATATACTAGGATGTTGTTATAAGAAGGATTCAAACTACACATACACACAACTCCATCTAATGGATGATGAACATAATGTTTCTGTGGATGGCAAACTAACGCCTCACGAAACGATGATTGTTCAAAAACATCTTACCGCCTCTCATGGTGGCCATTATGATGGCACTGTAATTAAATATGATATTAATAATATATATTTTATATATAAGCTTCTGTAATTCCATTTTATTTCATACCATTATTCGTTTCATGTTGTATATACATACGATAATTTCATTTGAGGAAGTGCGGACTACCGCCCCCTTAAAATGATATGACTCGTTCATACCACACATGGAACGTATAAAGGATGGTGTTAATGAACATAAGTAACATATATAAAATATTATATTATACTGGAATAGTAATATACCTATGTATCATTTGGAATCGATTCTTTTAAAATAAAAATTAAATGGAAGTAGCGTTCGTGCGTACGTACGGACTACCGTCTCCACGAACGTGATGAGATTCATTCTCCATCGTATCCATTCAAGTATAATTATCATTTAATGATTTAAAAATGATGTTTAAGGACTTGATATCATTCTGGATATGAATAAGATACAACAAACATGACTTATGTAACAAAACATATAAAAGAAAATGAGTAAGTTAACACCCGAAACGATGATAATTCTAAGATATTATTAATAAATCAATGTTAAAAGATCATATATGATATCATATTAATATATATGATTCTTGTATAATTTAATAACAATTATTTCACCATTATACAGGAGTTTAACCTACCCCAACAAAGGAAAAATTACAAGGTAAGGGTTATTTCACAATCTCTTCATTATCCGAGGTTGTTTATACGTAATAATCTACTGGGATTTCTTTATCATCCACATCCATGTTTCTTCGGAATGTATTTCAAAAAATATTTATTATTTACAAGAATATGGGTTAAATTCATTTATACCCTTGTTTGACTTTTTGTAAGTGGTTTATAACGGAATCTTTCCGTCGTTTTCAAAATAAGGTCCTTTTTAACCTTTTCGACAGAATTAAGATAAGAATGTTTTTTTTTACTTATACGGCGGGTACGGTTATTTTCCGCCGTTATAAAATCGTCAAAGCTTTACTTACAAGCTTAAAAGAATATTTTCAAGAAAATGTTTTATTTTATATGGCTCTTAAATGATTTCAAAAATAGAAAGAGATATTTCTCTCAAAAGTGTTTTGATTTCATCTATGTCAACATCCTTTAATGGATTTTACGCTTATTTGAAGTTGATTTATTATAATACAAAACTTCTATATTGTATTGAAGGTTTTGTGATATGTTTGACTGTGGATGTGCTATTTTATACCGTTCATAGTTTATGGTGAAACTATTGACATTTCGTATGCTAGTTTTAATCCGAATGTTTATGTTATATTTCAAACTTTTCTTCAGATGAATGTGCTAAACAAGTATGTTCCGGGTTGGGGACCGGTAAAAGTAAGCCCTCCAGGTTGGGGACTGGTAAAAGTAAGCCCTCCAGGTTGGGGACTGGTTAAAGTAAGCCCTCCAGGTTAGGGACTGTTAAAAGTATGCCCTCCGGGTTGGTGTCCGGTTATTAGAGGCACTCCGGGTTGGTGTCCGGTTATTAGAGGCACTCCGGGTTGGTGTCCGGTTATTAGAGGCACTCCGGGTTGGGTTCCGGTTAGAAGTAACCCCTAGGTCTTGGGATGAGGCCTAGACAAAGAAATTAACGTTTAGCATTATGCATTCCAACATTATGAATGTGGTTATTGATTTTTGCATGTGATTATTCGATTAGTAGAATATCCATGTGAATAAGTAAATATAATTATTTCATTTTATTTATGCCATACCATGTTGAAAGTTCATGTTTAAAAGGCTTATGTTTTAGTTATACATTGCCTTAAATGTTTATTCTTATTTATGAAAGTTTCCGCTATATTGTTATCCTTACTGGGCATTTGAGCTCACCCCTTTTCTATGTTTTATTTTTCCCAGGAAGTGAAGATGTAAGTTATGAATGACCTGCAGGGATATTATGAGGGGATTATAGTGTGGACTGTGGAAACATTATGTTGTTGTAGTAGTTTTTCATTTTATGATGTAATGTAAAACTTATGAATATATCTAGTGTTTCCAAGGCTACTAAACCAATCGGTCTTTCGAGATTTGATCTTTCTTGTGATCATGCCAATGTTACGAAGTAATGCACCGACTCTGGGTAACTGGGGTCGGGGCGTTACAGTTGGTATCAGAGGAAGTTTAGTACAAACCTTGGAAGCTAGATTTAGATAAACTCTGATTAGAGCACATAGACCTAAGATGAACTTTGAGGATTAGTATAGAAGAACTTCCTAGAATTTTGGTATTGTAGAGACTTTGTGAGTTTTCCGAGCAATACATCCCTGTCTGGATACGAGCAGGTAGAGGCGGCTCTGGCACAGATGTACCTAGGGGCAAAACCCGAAAACACCGCTTTGAGCTAGACTCGAACGGGAACTGGTGCACGACAACGGGCCTTGCTGCACTCTTGGTTACGACACTCCCGGGGGATATGCTTAGGATAACTCTCACTTTCTTTACAAATCATTATGAAGGGTTTATGAGTATATACTTCCTCAAAGAAAACATTTTTATGATTATGGATTATATCCATAAATAGTTCAATTTCTGTTAAGTGTTTTATAAGTATGGGATTATGTATTTTGATTCATAAACTGATCTAGTTTATGCCATTGTTTAGAAATGGAGCCCAGTAGAAGGAATGATAACTCCAGAAATGCACGTGATTCAAAGAGAAGGAAGGATCATATCTCTCATGGTCTTAAGCTAGAATTTATAATAGAAATAGTCTCCCATGTATTATCATAATATGAAGAAATAATATCATGTGTTGATAAGATAAGTAAAGAGTTTACTGAGTCCTATGGCTTTGAAGGGAAGCAAGAGAAGAAAAAGATGGAAGAGAGAAAGATGGATAAAGGGAAGAGTGAAAAGAAGAATTTTCCCATATGTGGTAACTGTGGAAAGAAACACCCTGGAACTTGCCTGAAAGGAATGAGAGTTTGTTATAAGTGTGGAGGAAAAGGGCACAAAGTACGTGACTGCAAGGGTAAGAAAATGGTTTTAAATGTACAATGCTTCATTTGCAAGGAGTTTGGACACTACGCGAACCTATGCCCCAGTCATCAGACTATGCCGCAAATGATGCTATTGGATAATAATCAAGTTATGATACTACCACAGATGAAGAGGAATGATTAGAGTTCTTATGTTGATTATGCCAATTGAGTGTTGTATCAACAATGTACTTGTTATAATAATTATGGAGTATATAAGGATTGTACTGCAGTACTATTTCATTAAGGACTTGAGATTGTGTGGAACAAAGAAAAGTGACTCAATAGAAGGATAAATTTTTGGAAAATATATGGTTGAGAGAAAGATAAATCATAATATAGTTCTGATACTGAGGTAGTGATTTTGGAATAATATGTGATTGTTTTGGATAAATTATATTGGATATTCTTGACTACCTTGGAACTGATTAATGATTTGTATATTCCATCATTGTTGGGGTTTAAAACATTTTTGGATTAATGAAGTATATCCAGCATTCTATATGGAATAAGGGAGCATGAATGTAATCAATAAGGAATATGGTAATACATGATGAAGGTATTCATATGCTATTACGGGGTAAAAAGGATCTATATTATGTTTACCTTCCTTATGAATGTTGGACTGTGAGTTTGGATAGAAGTATTTTGGATAGTTCTAGTTTGGATTATTTTGGATTTCCATAAAAGGACAACCCGGAGGTCGGACGACAACCCGTCGCGTCCGGCAAGGCTGCGAGACTTGAACCCGCAACCGAAGGGCGACAAGGGTGTATCACCTACCACTGGCCCAAGAGATTTCCTGGATTAAATAATGTAGTTTTTTTTAAAAGATCTGGTAGATGAATTATAAATTCATTTATTTTGGAACCCTGTACGAATAGTATAAATATAATTTTTTTTACGAGTGAAAGATGAGTTTATGGTAGAAATTTATTAATGGACAAAAATCTAATTATAAAGTAAGTATATCTCCTTATGATCTTAGCCAATATCATAAATAAATTCCTCAATATTAAGAAAAGCAACTTAGAAAAAAAATGTTGTCCTAGATGGTACCTTAAATCATCACTAATTTATGGCTTTGGGATTGTTGGCCTTTTCATAGCCATGTTCTCTACCACTCTCCATCAGATAATTGATGGTTAGATTTTTCTTCCATATCCATATTTTCCTACATGGAACCCTAGTATGTGTTATTTTCGGTAATCTTCATACTTTCGACTCTTTATTTTAAATAGAGGCCTCATTAATTCATTTTTCGATGTGGGATTTCAACTAGGATATTTTGAAAAGTCAAAAATGTGTTATCCTAATACCCTATGTTTTGTTGAACCGATGGTATTTCAAATCATCATAGATTGATGAATTTAAGGACCTCAATTTTATAATTGTTTTTCATTGATGACCTCAATCACTACCTATAAATATTTACGTTTTTCCTCCAATTATATGTCTCTAAATGCCACCAATGTTCTCCTAATCGAGATCATAATTTGGTGGTGACCCTTTAATTTCTCTTTTCCTCATATTAAGACTAAATTTTAGTAACCCAATTTCCGATGTGGGTTTTCCCACAAATATATTTTCTATTTTCAACCTTTTATTTTCCAAGAACAATTTAAAATTGCGAGGACGCAATTTATTGAAGGAGGGGAGAATGTAACACCCCAAGATTTCATAGTGTGTTATTTCTTCAAAATAATTCAATAACTTGCACTACACGCAACACCGAGTTCAATCACATCATGACTTACAAAAAAAAAGCCATTCAAAAGAGGTTATGAATAGTATTATCTAAATTTTAAACTTTATATAATCCTTATAATTTTAGAATCCATATTATGAGTTTCTTAGATATAATGCAAGAACAAATTCATTTTCAGTATTGCACTTTTATCAACTTTTAATAGTGAACCCTTTTTAAATACAATATTTTAAACTTTTTGACTAAATGGGGACATCAAAATAATTTAAAATTAAACATCCCAAGCTTCCACGGTACGCTTTCCTTTGAATAATACAGTAGCGTGTGTTGTACGCAAGCTTCAAGTTTTAACACACACCACAATCGATCAAACTAGCCGTTATGAATAGTAATACCTAATTTTTGAAATTATATATATTTTATATTTCAAAATGGACTTCATTTTTGGATTCAGAATATCGAAATTATCCTAGGGTGAAATTTTGGTACATTTCGGATAACTTTCATATTTTGATGAATAGTGAAAATTTCTAAATTTTAATTAAAAACAACTTTTTTAATCAAAATAATTAATAGTGATAAATTATGAATTTGAGTGGTTTTAAAGTATATTTAGAATATATTTTTACAATTTAATATAATTTTGGTCATTGGACATAATTTTACAATTAAACTGAACATAAACAAGTGTCAATCTTTTGTTAGTTATTACCTCTTAAAAACACGCTTTTTGTTTTGACATCGGGAATTAATTTTAAATTAATTTCTGCCACTTCTGTGTTTTGAATTTAGAAAAATGGATTCCATATTTGGAATCAGGATGTTAAAATTGTGTAAATAGGTAACTTTTATTTTTAGACATTTTGAATAATTACTGCGGTAAATATTTTATTTACCATGGTTAAGGGTAAATACGGTAAATAAGGGTTAAACAATAATATTATAATAATACTAAATTACCCTAAAACGTGTCTTAACCCTATTGGTTGATACATAGTCGACCATGGGCATCTTTGGGTCTATTTTGGGACCCCATGGATCCACTTGTAAGTGATAATGACACTTTATATTAATAAAGTTAAAATAAAAATAAAAATGGCATAAGCTTACATCTTTTAGAAGTACAATTTTTACATAGGGTTATACATGTTGGATTTTCGATTATAAATATTCATTAGAAAGATAAAAAGATTTCCTACATAATGTTATTTTATTTATAATTTTTAGACATTAAATAATTTATTTTATTTATGACACAACGATGATGCAGTAATTACTATAATAGTGAAAAAATAAAATAATTGATATTATAAATACCCAAATAAATATAATATGAAACTTTTAATGAATTAAACTAATTTTCTAGGATAATATGATATATTAGGATTGATTTAATTGACTTTGTTCGAAGTAATCAATCTGTTATGAGTTTCACAAAAATCAACTAATGAATAGTTTCAAAATTGACATAAAAGAGTTCTTAAAACAAATATTATATTATTAATTGATATTAAATTCCTAAAAATCTAAGGTTCGGCCAAGAGACTTATATTATGATAGGTTAATAATTAATGGACCACTTTGGGGTCGCTTGGATCTATATAGTAAGTTTATTAACCATATTATATAAAAATACAAAGAGACATTGTAAAAGTGAAAATAATTAACTTAGAGTTAATACTTAAAGATAAGGTTAATATAAGTACCCAAACCTGTATAAATTCTATTGGATGAGTTTTTTTAGACCTATCCACACCTCATACTTTGAATAGTCAACTTTGGAGCCTTTGGAAACCGAATATGAATTTATTATAAATTAATATTTCTAGCTTTTCCAAAAGTTCCCCTCACCCCTCTTATAAAAGGGCACTCCTCCTTCTCATTTCCTCACACCTCTCAAGCCACTTGGCTCGTCCAAACTCTGCCCAACTAAGCTCCCCACATCCCTCTCCTCCTCCTTGAAGCTTCCCCTTAGGCAGAAAGCATTTCAAGAAGTCCTTTGGTTCCAACCAAAGTGAGTTACCTAAATTAAAGGTAACGATTTCTCTTAAATTATTTTCATTTATTTTGCTTCTTCAACCCCCAAAATATTTTTATTTCCTTTCTTTTGTAACAACACCAGTATCCTCAATATACTAGGATGTTGTTATAAGAAGGATTCAAACTACACATACACACAACTCCATCTAATGGATGATGAACATAATGTTTCTGTGGATGGCAAACTAACGCCTCACGAAACGATGATTGTTCAAAAACATCTTACCGCCTCTCATGGTGGCCATTATGATGGCACTGTAATTAAATATGATATTAATAATATATATTTTATATATAAGCTTCTGTAATTCCATTTTATTTCATACCATTATTCGTTTCATGTTTTATATACATACGATAATTTCATTTGAGGAAGTGCGGACTACCGCCCCCTTAAAATGATATGACTCGTTCATACCACACATGGAACGTATAAAGGATGGTGTTAATGAACATAAGTAACATATATAAAATATTATATTATACTGGAATAGTAATATACCTATGTATCATTTGGATTCGATTCTTTTAAAATAAAAATTAAATGGAAGTAGCGTTCGTGCGTACGTACGGACTACCGTCTCCACGAACGCGATGAGATTCATTCTCCATCGTATCCATTCAAGTATAATTATCATTTAATGATTTAAAAATGATGTTTAAGGACTTGATATCATTCTGGATATGAATAAGATACAACAAACATGACTTATGTAACAAAACATATAAAAGAAAATGAGTAAGTTAACACCCGAAACGATGATAATTCTAAGATATTATTAATAAATCAATGTTAAAAGATCATATATGATATCATATTAATATATATGATTCTTGTATAATTTAATAACAATTATTTCACCATTATACAAGAGTTTAACCTACCCCAACAAAGGAAAAAGTACAAGGTAAGGGTTATTTCACAATCTCTTCATTATCCGAGGTTGTTTATACGTAATAATCTACTGGGATTTCTTTATCATCCACATCCATGTTTCTTCGGAATGTATTTCAAAACATATTTATTATTTACAAGAATATGGGTTAAATTCATTTATACCCTTGTTTGACTTTTTGTAAGTGGTTTATAACGGAATCTTTCCGTCGTTTTCAAAATAAGGTCCTTTTTAACCTTTTCGACAGAATTAAGATAAGAATGTTTTTTTTTACTTATACGGCGGGTACGGTTATTTTCCGCCGTTATAAAATCGTCAAAGCTTTCCTTACAAGCTTAAAAGAATATTTTCAAGAAAATGTTTTATTTTATATGGCTCTTAAATGATTTCAAAAATAGAAAGAGATATTTCTCTAAAAAGTGTTTTGATTTCATCTATGTCAACATCCTTTAATGGATTTTACGCTTATTTGAAGTTGATTTATTATAATACAAAACTTCTATATTGTATTGAAGGTTTTGTGATATGTTTGACTGTGGATGTGCTATTTTATACCGTTCATAGTTTATGGTGAAACTATTGACATTTCGTATGCTAGTTTTAATCCGAATGTTTATGTTATATTTCAAACATTTCTTCAGATGAATGTGCTAAACAAGTATGTTCCGGGTTGGGGACCGGTAAAAGTAAGCCCTCCAGGTTGGGGACTGGTAAAAGTAAGCCCTCCAGGTTGGGGACTGGTTAAAGTAAGCCCTCCAGGTTAGGGACTGGTAAAAGTATGCCCTCCGGGTTGGTGTCCGGTTATTAGAGGCACTCCGGGTTGGTGTCCGGTTATTAGAGGCACTCCGGGTTGGTGTCCGGTTATTAGAGGCACTCCGGGTTGGGTTCCGGTTAGAAGTAACCCCTAGGTCTTGGGATGAGGCCTAGACAAAGAAATTAACGTTTAGCATTATGCATTCCAACATTATGAAAGTGGTTATTGATTTTTGCATGTGATTATTCGATTAGTAGAATATCCATGTGAATAAGTAAATATAATTATTTCATTTTATTAATGCCATACCATGTTGAAAGTTCATGTTTAAAAGGCTTATGTTTTAGTTATACATTTCCTTAAATGTTTATTCTTATTTATGAAAGTTTCCGCTATATTGTTATCCTTACTGGGCATTTGAGCTCACCCCTTTTCTATGTTTTATTTTTCCCAGGAAGTGAAGATGTAAGTTATGAATGACCTGCAGGGATATTATGAGGGGATTATAGTGTGGACTGTGGAAACATTATGTTGTTGTAGTAGTTTTTCATTTTATGATGTAATGTAAAACTTATGAATATATCTAGTGTTTCCAAGGCTACTAAACCAATCGGTCTTTCGAGATTTGATCTTTCTTGTGATCATGCCAATGTTACGAAGTAATGCACCGACTCTGGGTAACTGGGGTCGGGGCGTTACATTTTTAGTGATTATTAAAAAAATCAGTTGACATATGGTATTGAAAAAAATATTTGTATCCATGGATTGAGTATTTATTTGACCAGTAGAAAGGGGAGTTGTGGCTTTTGATGTTTGATCATAAAAAATGATATCACTATTTGAGAAATAAGGAATTTAAAATTATGAAGATGGAGTCAAATAGTAGTTATTTTTATTACGAGTACCTCGTTTTGACTTTTGGTCTATACAATGATCATATAGTACATACGGACCAAATAAACATAATATTATAAATGTTCCTATATTTTTTATGGAGTTTTTTGTGGATTTAAATTTTGTTTAACCAAAATCGGAATAAGATATTTGGTGTCATATTAGGGAAGATCATGAAATTTCAATTAATCAATATGGTTTTTCCAATATGAGAATTTGTAATATCTATATTTTGGAATAGGTTTTCATGTGAATTTTTTCCTGAAAACATGGTATTTAAATCAATCATTAAATATTTAAGGCAGTTATGAGATGAAATCAACCACATAAGGTTTTCATGAATGAATGATTTATGGGGTTGGTGGGGTACTACCCTTAGTTATTTATAATCATCTGAAAGTTGATTTCACTTTATGAAGTTGTCACTTAGAAGGGATTGATGTTATAATGGGTTGTGAAATTTCAATGTTCTTTTGATGATCTAATAATTGTTTTTTTACTTCAACACATGTGTTTAATTTTCTAATGGTAGGGCATGATATGTGGTAATATATTATTCATCTAATATGTGTTTTGTATGAATTCATATATGGAGTGATTATGTGGTAGTTTATGGTTATCCTCATATTAGGTAACATGAAAATAATAACCCACAACATGGTATCAAACCCACAAGTGTGTTATATTCTCTTAAGAGTTGGTGGAATTATATTTTCATAGAAATTATTACCATCTTTTTCGATCACAATATCCTGATTTAAATTAGCAATAAAAATAATTTGATCCTTTGAAAGTGGTGTTGGGTGGAGTACCTATAGTCTTTTTATATCCAGATTTTCTACACCCATGGTAATAGGAATTCAGTTTTTTGAATCATTGAGAAGGAAACATATAAAGTAAATTATGAATGAATCATTAGAGGAGTCGAATTTGAAGGCTCTCTTTTATTAGTTGTTTTACACTTTCTATGAATGTGTGACTGTGAATATTATAAAAACTGTTTTTTGTCCTCTCATAGAGTTACCCAGGCATAGAAAACACATGAATTAAATTATAATTTTTATAAATATTCAATACATTACCCAAACACACACCTAAGGGCCATAATAGTTTATTACCTTTAGAAATATGAAATAATATGAAGTGGTCCATAAGTGAGCTACATTATCTCCCATTAACTTTATTATGGAGATAACCCTTCTTAGGCATAACGTACATTATATTTTTCTTCATAACCTAGGGAAATGAAACATAACAAAATGTCATCTCAGATTCTTAGAAAAATTAAAGAAGGGTGATACATAAGATTAACATGAACATATTGTTATGTAAACACGATCATTACATTTAAAAACCATACATTGTATATCAATGATCTTAATATTGATTCATGACATAAATACTAGTATTTCATAAGAAATGAATCAAAATGGAAATTGAGAACATGATCCATGAGGGAATAAATTTAGCATAATATATGGAATTTTTTTGACAAACACATAAGCATAATAAATCATTCCCTTAGTATTAATGGTACACTTCATTAAATTATAAGGGAACTATATAAGAAGATACACCTCCTAGGTGGGACACCCCACCCTCCCTAGTGGAATCCTTATAATTATAGTGGAATCTGTTGAATCCCCAAACAATCATTTTAGTCAAGATTCACTATAAAGATCATCAGTGGCTAAAGTCCTTTAATGTACCAAATTCACACCTCATTCAAGTATTTTATTACTTTAATCGTTATAATCTCAATTTTATCCCTATTTTACTAAACCGAGTTCAATTATTATTATATAATTATCTTAATAAATCTATTTTATTTCCAATTATTCCCATTTCTATCTACTGAGTTATAAATATGTACCCATAACATTGGAGAGAGATATTGGACACACACATCTTTGGTTTTAACATAACCACAATCAGATAATTAATATAATATATATTGTTTCCATAATATCATAAAACATTCGTCATAGAATTACACTTGATGGGAAAATAGTTTGATAATAAATTCATCATATCATAACCATAATAAATGGAATGTTTTATAATCATTTCATCATTTCAAAATTTAAAAATCCATAAAAAGAATATTCTTTCATAAGTGTTATATCATTTAATAACACATGTATTAGAAATGGGTTTTCTAAAAAATTCATCAAAAACATAAACCATTTAGACAAATAATTATAATGGAATATTTTGATCATATTACTAGTAAATAAAATATATCCTAAAATAATGTAGTCTTAAATTGATAATAAATTTTAAATCCTACTCTGGAAATTTATTGAGGACATTATATTTTCATTGGAAATGATTTTTTTAAATAAAATATTATAAAAATCCTTTTCAATGAAAAACTCTAAAGAAACCATTATATAAATATGAAAACATTTATTGTGTAAAATAAAATTTTCAATTTCAATATGTTTTAAACATAAACACATGAAAAAAATATTTTCATTGAATTTAATTTTCAATGAAAATAAATAACTCTTTAAAGAAATGTTTTTTGGGACATTAGAAAATTATGTTAATTATTTTTTATTAAAATGGAGACTCCTTGCACATTTTTTGTAAAAGAAAAACATGATGTTTTTTGAAAGAAAAATTATGATTCCATTCGAAAAATTATTTAAAAATTAAAAAAATATGTAAAAATACCTTTTTATTAAATATATAGTTATATTAAATTTTTGAAATCATTTTTATAAAACATTATTTTAGAATAAAATTGATTTCTGAACAAAGGAAAAACAAAGTCGAATGTTCATAAAAGAATTCGAATAATTTTATATACCAATGAGTAGAAAGTGGTAACATTAGATGAAGATATCATGAATACCCTGAGGAGAAGGAAATTCAAGATAATTATTTGTATTTAGATCTTGACATTTCAATAATGGAGACTTAATCTTTAACAATCCTGATAAATGATGAAATTGCAACATAAATTCAGTACCAGTTTAGTAATATTGGATGATTAGTCCCATGAAGGAATAAAAAGTCTTTAAATAGAATGGAGATGAAAAAAATCATGATATTAAATTTTAAAAGGGTTGTATATAAAGATGATTAATTAATATATGTGTGTAACATAACATATGAATAAAAGAAGACATAATGAGAGATAAACCACTTATTTATTTATTAACTGTTTAACATTATACCCCATGAATGAGGTATCATAAGAAGAATTTATATACGCCAATATTATTTTGTATAAAATTAATAATATAAATTTAGGGTCATTATTTGCACCACATAAAATTAATAAGTGGCGAACGTAGTATTTGTCTCATATATTTATAAGTTATATGAAAATACCTTACCTTAAGTATTAACATAAATTGTACTAGATTTAACCACCAGTTTATCAAATATATGTTTTTATAAGATTATTAAAGAACCATACTTATATATATCATACAATATATTATTTTCTTTTATCCATTTTTTAATAATTTATTAACAATTCCTTGTTAACGTTGCGTTTTAGGTAATAACCACTTGGATTTTCATATATATATATTTTTATTCATCAAACATTGAACATGATTAAATCATCTCTATAATTAAAGACATGATATAAATATCACATTTATTAAATATATATGTATTTATATTATTCAATTAAATATGGTGATGAGAAAAGAAATACATTGTTTAAAGAAAAGGTAGGTTGTATGTATGGATGAATGTAGTCCCAGTTTTTTGGATAGAATGAAATAAAATTAAAGCATATATTATAATTATAGAATCATTTTTATTTCATATATATAACATATTTTTTAAAACCCATCATTGATACATTCATTCTAAAGCGTGAATGAATCACATGGTTTAGGGAGGTGGTAGTCCTTGGTACACATGAGTGACGTTATCAGATTCCAAATAAATGGAAAATATAATAGTATGTGTGATATAAAAAGTAAATAATAAGAATATAATTATAAATATAATATAAAAAAAATATATCCATTATTATGAAAATTCTTGATAGGTGGTAACAGAAAAAGTATGATATCAGTTTGCAAGGTTGTAGTCCGCCATATAAATGAACGATGATTTCATAACCAATTTGATATAAGGGTACATGGTTGTAAGTATTTAAATTTATATTAAAACCTCTAATTATATGTGAGATACTTAGTTATTTATATAATATTTATATGAAAATAATTTTAGTTTGTTGATAATGAAATAAAACAAAACGCTTGCTAATGAATGCTATCTATTTTTTAGTTATACTCTTTAGGAATGCACTAAAATACATTCAAGGATGGATTTCTACAAAAATTAAGACTTCTATGTTGATGGAAAGTAACTTTAAATTTTATTTGGGAAGGTATTACTGGAACCAAATATGCATGAGGGTGTGAAGAAGGGATGAGTGGGGGTAGCTTTTTAAAATTTGTAGAGAATACACACTTCAAATTTTCGAAAAGGAATAAGTACTCCCTCATTTTTAATATATAAAAAGGTACTAAATTGGACCATTATAAAACTTTATAGTTTTAATTATAGAAATATATCCACAAAATAGTTTTTAGACTAGTGAATTGGTCAATATTTCACTTATCTTTTTTAGTTTGTACCCTACAAAAACATGTTTACCTTAACCACAGTAATTAATGATTGTTGTAATAACTATTAATTTTAATAATAAAATAAATCCATATATCTTAATCATTAAAAATCATTCTTATTAAAAATATGGATACATTTGAACAAAATACATTCATATAAGTGGAACATAAAAAATTAAAAATAAACACATAGACGTGTTGAAGAGGTAGGTTTTTCAGAGAAAATGATCAAAAGCTTGTAATGTTTTTATATATGATTGAAATAAAAAATTGATTCCAATGTTTGAAATTTAATTAATTCATATTTAATTAAATAGATTTATCTTTGAAATTAAATTTTATATAATTTAAATTTATATAAAAAAAAGAAAATGTAGTTTTAAATTAAAATTCAATATTTTTCACTAATCCTCAACAAATAAATATTTCAAAAAAATGTCAATTCAACTATATATAATATTGATATTTTGAATTTAAAAATTATTTTCATTTTATAAAATTTATTTTTAAAAGGTTGAAAATTTTATTTTTATTATTGTTCGTACAAATACAAAAAAATATTTTTTTTGAGAAAATAGTTTTTTTAACACATATAGATACTTTACCTAAAGTTATTTATTTTATTATAAATCTGTTTTCATTATATAAAACAATTATAATTTATATTTAAATTGTATTTACTACTATTCATATCACTATTTTACCAGTTAGGTTATAATGTTCTTATTTAAATAACTAAATTAAAAATATATCACGGTTCTGTTAAAAGTTAGTTTGCATTTAATGAAAGATTAACATGTTGTAGAATGTAATGAAATCCATCAATTAAATATAAATAACTAAAAAATTCCTAAAAACACTATAAGTTTCATTTTAACCACTTATATTAAATTTCACCCTCAAAATTCATCACTTTGATATAATAAAATGAGTAAACATTGGCAACATGATATTCATAATTTCCCACATAACTTCCTCAAACATGCGGTTTCACTATAAAACATTCTCTAAGTGACTGGTCTTGTTATGTAGAACTACATATGTAATATTTTGAATCTACTCTACTTTTTCCTTATAATAATGATCTTTCTATAATAGTATGACCTCTTAATTTTGTACATATGATGGGTCTAGTACTTACTTCTTCATTAAGGACACATTGACCACATCATAGACATAAGGGAGGTTTAATGGTTTCTCCAAGCGATTGGATACCATCCAGATGTGATCAATAATTTAAATATGAACAATATACCTAGGTCTTATTTTCCCTTTAATTCATAATCTCATAACCTTCTTCTATAGATAAATTCATAGAAACCCCTCATCACCATATTAAAATTCTAGATCACACCAGTTATTGTCATCATAACATTTCCACCAACCTTATGTTTCCCTGATGTGTTTCTGAATGGAAGAAGCCTTTTTTACATTATCTTTAGTTACATTAGGTCCAAATAGATTTCTTTCCCCATCTTCATTCGAACACATTGGACCTTTATATTTCATTACTTAGGTATCCTCATAAAATCCATATGAATTCTTGATTAAATGCTATTTTATAATGAAAAAACTAGAGGAATGTTTTATTCCAAAAAAATTGTGAATCCAATGAACAATATCTCAACATATCACTTATGGGTTATTTTTTATTGGATATTGACCATCTATTTAAGGTTGAAATATAGGGTAAAAAATCAATCCCAAATCAACATCTTGGTGATGAATTAACCATAAAATTGAGGGAATTATTTGATCCTAATATGATAAAGTGGAATTTGGTACTCCATGAAACATTTAAACTTCTTTATTTAAAATATAGGTATGTTGATCTGGAGAAAAATGGTCTCAAATAGTGATGAAGTGTACTGAATAAGTGAGGACTTCCACTATAACCCATATATAATTATACCATATATAGGTTTTCTGGAGTCTAATGAACAAACCTAGGGTGATGTTGTACATTTTCTATTCTGGTATAGGTAATAGATGCATCATACCCTTAGTATTTTGTGTTTTAGTGCTATCATATTGACATACTAAGCATTGAGACTGAAACTCTCTGATATCTCTCTTCATTACTTCCCACAATAACTATTCATTCATGTCTATATACTTCTTTTTGCATCCAACATAAATAGTGAATGATGAAATATGATCATCCTCTATTAACTCATTCTTCAAATCTGGTTTGGATGGAACACATACACAATTCCAAAACTTTATCATTTGATCATCATCAACGATAATCTCGAGAACATTTCAAAACCTTCTTTTTTGGCTCTAAATTCTCTATAGGACCCTATTTAATATTCACATTGATATATGGTTGAAATTTAAATTGAATTTGATAATTTTATTCCACATTTTTCAAGATCTCCATATCGATCATTTGAAATTTAGAAATATTCTATCTTTTGTAATCCACTTAATGGATAAGATATCATCATCCTTTTGACTCCATGTATCATACATCTAGTTTTCTTTCTAAGTGTGGTAATGTATTGACTAGTCATATTATTTAATCATCTCTAGCCATATTATATTGTCAATATTATACTCCTTCTGTTTGAATATATAAATTTTGATTTTGTGATCATTATATATATCACACATTTTTTCAGAAAAATTATACATCCATATATTTTTGGAATGATTTATCATAGTTAACTCCAAATCATGAGTTGGGTAATGTTTCACATGAACCTTCAGTTATCTAGTGGGATAAAATATAATTACTTCATTCTATATAATAACACATCCAAATCCCTTCTTAGATGCATCAATATATATTACGGATCATTATATGCTACATGTTAATATAATTGTAGTTTATCTAACTAATATTCTCTTCAGTTCCTTGAAATATTCATCACATTCATTTTTCCAATGGAACCTGCCTTAATTAAAAGTAATATTGGTTAGTGGATTATGTAGTCATTATAATTTCTCCTCAAACCATTAATAATATACAATGAATATAAGAAAACTATAGGTCTATTTATTCATGGTATGCTCCCTCTCTTGAGATTATATGACCAAAAATTGATTTGTTCTTCTTCCAAAATTCACACTTTGTGAATAATACATATTTTTACTCTTTCATTAGTGTGTTTAGAGAAATTATCAAGTGATGTTCATGATATTAATTTATAATTAAATAGATAAGATTAAAATATATAAAGACTACCAAAAAATGATCAAGGTAATATCTAAAAATTTTATTCATTAAATACATGATGATTTCCGGGACATTATTATGAATAAATGGTATAAACATAAATTAATAATTTAAATTATAGGTATGAAATGTATTCTGGTCTATATCTGACATATTAAACCAAAAATGATGATATCTAAATGATGTTCAATATTTGAAAAGTATTTATCTCATCATAGTTGATCAAACAAGACAATATTGGGGTGAATATGATACTCTTTCATAATTTTCACCATTTTCAACTCCCTATAATCTGTGCACTGTCACATTGATCCATCGTTCTTTTAATCAAAAAGAGTAGTGTCACCCAAATGATTCCAAATCTCTAAAATTAAACCCTTTAATTGGATGTCATCAAGTTTCTTATTTAATTATAACAACTCAATCTGGGCCATTAACTATGGAATCATTGAAATTGGTGTGGAACTAGGTATGAGTACAATTAAGAACATAAAATAATGTTTTTATGGATGGCTTGGAAAATCATCCCAAAATACATTAAAAAATACCTAAAAGTAGGAATATCATTAACGATGAGTTTCTTCTAATCCATTTGATATAAAACCCCCGTATGAATGGAATTTAAACCCTACTAAATGGATATAATCTAATTGTGATATTTATACTTATCGCCACATTGATATAAAATTATATGATTGTTTGAAATATTAAACATGACTTCCCTTACATAACAATTGTTGTGGGATTTATGAAATGAAATCAAATACATGAATAAGATGATAATAAATTTATCTATAGGCAGATCTTTAATATTTGTAGGAATCACATTCCTAAAAACAAAAACTGGATAGGAATCATTTACTAGATATGTGATGAACATACCAATCTAGGTTTTAATTTATTATTTGGCATCTAATAATTTGAGTGGTATCCTAATATTATTATAGAATTTTGTAGATATGAATAAAGGGGTAGATCCATAATTAAATATGACATTAGTTGTTTTATAGTTGATGGTATGTGTACCATTCCCTGTGATGTTATCAAAACCCTCTTCTGAAATAGTGATCACATGAGATTTTACCTTATCCCTTGACGTAATATTATTTTTATGTTAATCATCATAATTAACCCTCGGGTTTGGTCACTGGTTAGAATAACTACCATTCTTCTCATAGTTTAACTAATGATGTAAATTATGTGAATTTTTGGAAGATCTCTTTCTACTATCATTATTATCTCATTTTATCCCATCAAATTGGGGATGAATTGCTTGATGAAATTCTATTATGTACATAAACGATTTACTGGTCCCCTTAAATATATTTACCCCACTAATTTACCCATGAATTCATTATATAGGAAACCTCATCTTCTTCTCTCCATTATGGTTATATATCGTTTAATCAACATCTTCATTTTATTAAAAAATTCAGGATATTAATACAAACATGAACCTATATTTCCACCATTACATCACATATAATACTCCCTTAATATATAATAATATCAAATATGGATAATTACATTTAGAGACATTGTTTTGATCAACTATAGAATAAATCAACCATACATTCAGGTTGGATGATAATACACAAAGCGTACCTTGCAGGTCTTCTGAAATATTCCTTATAAGTACCAATCGACTCGTCAATCATTTTTAGTATCTCAAGTAACATCTCCAAAGTCATTTGTAGAATTCATGGGTAACACTTATCGTAAAATAAATCTTGAACTCATCCCATTACATATTGTCAATTTCATCATTGTGCTTCGTATTCTATATAGGAGACCACTATTGATCCACCTAAACATCTAAATAGTTGAGATCCAAAATGAATCTTTCATGTTCCAAGAACATGAGAGTGAACAATATATTTTTAGTTGTAAAAATAATTAAATCGATAACTAGTGGATCAAAAAATACATTGAATAAAAGTGTACATTTCCTCATAATGAACTGAACATAATGTTGTTCCCTCAGTAGTTTTTTCATAATTCCAACATGATTCATATCTTTGTAACATTGTGAGAGCATATGAAAAAGATCTCCCATTACAAATCCCATAAAATTTGGACTCTCATGAGGTATATAATTTCATTTTCCATCACACTCATAATTTTTATAGCTCTTTCGTGTTCCATCCATTGATAAAAAGTGAACAAGAATAAATTATAAAGTGGTAATCATAGTGCGGAACAACATAATCTTTATAAATCACTTATAGGATGTCTAAATCATGAATTATTATTATTTAATCTATGATAGGTTATGTTCTTCCCATTTCATTCATATTAATATTCAACTTGAATCATTCAATATGGTTCATAAAGATTTTTTGATTTCTTAATGATATCCTCCATGACTGTCAAATGTGGTGTGCAACATGGGCCATTGTCATGCACCAGTTCCTGATTGAGTCTAGATCAATATTGTGTTTTCAAGGTTATTGCCCATAGATATATCTTTTTCAATAGACATATCAACTTATAATGTCTATAAAAATATTTATTTCTATATCACCACTCACTCTATCCTTCATCAAAACTCTATGAAATTTTCATGTACATTGACTCATCCTTTGACATGTCCATAGACAAATCCTTAGGTATCTCAGTAAGGTTTTCTCATTCAATATACCAATGGATAGAAAAACATATCCTTTTATAACATGTATAGATATCTAGGAATAAAAAACATAGATATGACATCATTTGTGATGAATATTCATTATGTTACATAAGAACATGGTTGAGGACTATAACATTTTATTCCATTTGAAAGCTTCGAAGCATGAAAAATGGTCCATAAGTGAGTTACATCATCTCAAATTACATTCATTTAATATATAAAACTTTTTATACATATCATAAATAATAAAATTCCTTATAACACAGGCAAATGAAACAAACGAAATGTTGATCTTAGATGGTCTGTAATGTAAACTGGAGAGATACATATGAAAAAAATGAAAAAGGGTATTAGAATGTGAAAAAAATATTTATAAACCATACCATTTATATAATATCTCATAATATTTAGTCATAGAATTAATATTGGTATTTCATAATGAATGAATCACAGGGTAAACAAATAACATGAACTGTGGGAGCATACCATTTCCATAAGATAAGGAATTTATGTAATACACATAAGAATATAAAATTATTCCCTTAGAACTGAAGTCTCATTTTCAAAACATATAATTGAACTCTATGGGTGTATACACATCTTAAGAAGGAAACACCACTATCTCTAGTGGAAGGGCATTCATCCTAGTGAAATGGGTTCACTCCCCATACCATCATAGTAATCGAGGTTCACTCCTAACACTATCATTGTGGAAAAGTCACTTATTGAACTGAGTTAACTCCTCATTTTAGTCATTTCTTAATGAACATGGTTCACTCCCCATTCCATGCATCCCTTAGTATATAATATTCATATTATATTCAATATCTATCTTACTAAATTGGTATTACATCCCATTCTATCCAAATCTATATCATGGGATATAAATTTTACCCACTACATCGGAGGGATATATAGTTACCACCAATTTTTAGTTATAAAATAACCACCATTTTTTGTTATAAAATATACTCCATATTTGGATATAATGTAACTATAGTCACATATTAAAAATGATATATATGTGTTATATAATATCATAAAACATTCATCATATCAAAACCCATGAAAGGAAATGGGATTAAAAGACATTTTTCTATTATAACCTACAGAAAAGATATTGGATTCATAATATTTTCATCATTTAATATTAGAAAAAAAACATGAATATAAGAGGGTTTCATAAAATTTAAATCATTCTATAACTCGTGGAAGAGAATTAGGTTCCAAAAAAATTAATTCATCATAAACATAAACCATTCAGAGAAGTAATAATAATGATATCCTTGGATCATATCATTAGTAAATAATAGGTAACATCAAATTATTTCTAATTAGATGGAATTAATTTTGAATATATATATAGGATGATTATTGAGGAAAATAAAATTTTATTGAAATTAATTTTTTAAACCATAAATGAATTATGAAAATAGTTTTCCATACAAGAAAATAAAGGAACCATTAACAAAATTAAATCATTTTGAGAGAAAAATATCCTTTTTTACTTTGAAAAAGTATTTTTAAATAAGAACACATATTGAAAAAATAATTCATTAAAATAATAATGAAATAAAATAAAGGAGGAATCAAATAATTTATTTCTAATCAATTCATTTTTTATATATTAAAATGAAGCTTACATTCACAGTTTTGGAAAAGTCAAACTGGAAATAACTTGGAAAATTAAATGATGATTCCATTCAAAGCATGTTCTAAAAATTAAATATTGAAAAATAATGTTTTAAACCCATATTATAGTAATAATTTTTTATGATTTTTTTAATAATACATGGTATTGAAAGAAACCCACTTTTTGACTGTAGAGTCAAATAATGTCCTATTTAATAGAAAAAAATTATTTAAAATATTAATTACCAAATAATGGACAAATGGAACCAATACTTGAATATATAATTAATAACCATAGGATAAAAAAATTCATGTGAAATATTGATATGTATATAATGATATTAAAATAATGGATAATTAATCATAAACAATCCTGATAAAATGATGAAATTGTAGCATAAAATCTTCACCACTCAGGGAATATTGAATCATAAGACCCATACTGAAATAAAATAAAATTAAATATTAAATAAAATAAGTACGAATAAAATCAAGTTATAACCTGAAAATGGTTCTGTATATAAACCTCAAGAATAATATAGGTTTCTAATATTATTTACATCTCAAAGAAGGATAATAGAGACAAAAATCCCAAACTGATTTGTTAAAATATAAACCATAGAACCAATAAAAGAGAATGATTAAAATGGATATTTAGAACCCAATTGTTTTCGTTATAATAATAGTAATAATAATAATATAAAATCATGGGTACTATATACACCACATAAAAGAAATAGGTATGGAACATGGCATGAGTCTCTGGGAAGTAAAAAAGTGAAACATAAATCCCTTACCATGTGTCTTGACTTCTTTTGTACTCATTTAATCCTCCTATACAATAAACATATGTTTATTATACAATTTATATAGAACCATACACATATATATATTATATAACATATGATTTACTTGGGGCCTTTTTTTTCCCATTCGTTAACAATTCAATGTTATATTTATGTTTTGGGTAATAAGTGCTTCACTTTTTTTATATTTTGATTATTTATTTTCTTGTTATTCCTGATTTGATCATGGTTACATCATCTCCAAAATGATAATCATGACATAAATATAATATATATTTAGTATATATGTATTTATCGAAATCAATAAAATTTAGTGATAGGAAATGAAATACCATTCATGAAGATAGATGTTTGTACTTATGAATGAACATTGTATCCATTTTACAATAGTATAAAATACAATAAAATTAAAGGAGGGATTATAATAAAATAATCATTTATTTTTTATATATGTCAAATATTTTTATGAATCATTTCTACAATAAATTCTATCTAAATCATTAATGAATTCCATCGCTTCACGAGGTGCTTTCCCGCCATACTCACGATCGAAGTTCTCATATTCCCAAAAAATGGAAGATATAAAGTTATGTGTGGTATAATAATTAAAAAATAATAATAGAATAAAAAATATTATATATATATTATATAAACAATGAATTCATAACTATTACCAATATTGATAGGTGATAATCAAAAAATGATTGATATTGGTTCATGAGGGAGTAGTCCACATTAGGTTTTTACTAAAACAATTCCTATTATGGATTTATATTGAGATTATTAGAAAGTAATTATATAAAAATAATTTCATGGTGTGGAGGAAGAAATAAAAAAATTCATGTTGAATAATGTTACATCTTCTTTGGGTACACTCTTTATGTTTTCACTAAATGATTTCCTTTAAGGGGTATATACCCCAAATAAGGAATCTGGGATGATCTGATGGAATTTGGGAAGGGATTTTGTTATGGATTTCTTGAAAAAATGAGGTTTTAAGTTGTTAAGAGGATGGGATAGGGGTGTAATTTTTTGGGTTAGGTGGAGGACAAACATGGTATTTTTTGAAAACATGTAATTTATCCCACATTTTATATATATATATAAAGGGTCCATATTAAAATATTATTATCTTATAGGTGTATATATCAAAATATGTCCATAAAATAGTTTTTTGACATAATTATCGGTAATTTGTACCCTTATCATTTTGTTTAACCCTCGTATATCCATTTTTACTGTAACCAATATAATTAATCTGTAATGAATTCACTATTCAATTTATTCACAAAATGGAAAAATTATAAATTATAAATTATTATAATTCAAAATATTTTATCCATTATATCAAATTACATTCCCACTATTAGAAAAAAATAATTTAAAATTAATCACATAAACATTATAAGAAATCCATTTTTACGTGATAATGACCAAATGATTAAAAAAAATTATTTTCCAATTTCATTTTTAAAATGATTAGAATGATCACAATTGTATTAATTAGTTAATTATAAAATCAATATAAAATTAAAATAACATTAAATCAAATTTTCACCTTATAAATAAATTAAATGAAAATGTAGTTTTCAATTAATATTCAATATTTTCACTACTCATATGAAACGAGTCATTTCATAAAAATCCAAAAAAAAATCATATGAAGATAATATTGAAAAATAATTATTAGAAAAATATGTTTAATTTACCAAATGAATCATATAAAAGTTTCAAAAAAATTATTAATGTTCAAAAACAACACGAAAACATTTTTTTGATAAAATAGTATATTTGATACATATAAAGACTAAACATAATTTTTTTATTTTGAATATCAATAATATTAAAATATATAAAACCATAATACAAATTATTTTATAATAATTTATTATTATTCATATAACTGTTTTTTATGGCTTTGTTATAAAGGTTTTCATTAAATAACTAACTTATTAAAATATCATGGTTTTGTTAAAATTTAGTGTTGCGTATAACGCAATATAATCATATGTTTTGTGTATCACATAATTTACATGGTTATTAATATAATGAAATATTAACCTTGTAATTTTTGAAATTCAATCGATCAAATAAATTTAATTTATTTAAAATAATAATTTATAAAAACTTGTGGTGTTATATCTTCTCTTCTTGTGATGATTCTTCAGAACCGTCATTTTTATTGTGAATTACATAACCTTAGGAAGACTTCATATTGTGGAGAGACCATTGGAAAGTGGATTTTTTCCTCTAATGGAGTTATATTTTTTCATAATTGGTATTTAAAAAAATTTTGTTTGATGAATGATGTTATAATGTATTTCCATAATTCCCTGTGGATTGTAAATCATGGATCCATGAACATTTTCTATTTTATGCAATGAACATTAGGGTGAATTTTTATTAGGTGATTTTTCACTATCATTTTTCTCAATGATATACATAGAAATAGATAATAGTCCAGTAGTAGAAACCATATGGATGTCTTCATTCCCTCCCTTCACTGACACTGAAGTGGGATGATATTTATAATGAATTTTTGGTTATTTTTCTATAAACCCAACCTAATAGACATGTGTTATGGGTTATAATTTATTATATGAACAAATAAACCCAATTAATTACCATTATTGATACATCTAAATATAAGTATTTGGGAATTATCCATGTGAATGTTTTTGTTAGATTACATGGAGTTACATATATTATAGTCATTAGTAGGGATCCTTATTTCACATAAAATATTTTTAGATGCCTCCATGATGAATTGGGTTCCCAAGATAGATTGACCATGGTATATAATCCATAAATAGATGAATATCCAGAAATACCTAGAAAGATCCTATACTAAATGCTATGTTCTTTCATTGTTGAAATTTGTGGAGGTTTTGATATCCACCTGGGAATGGTTAAATTATAATATAAGAATAGTTACACATATTCTATTAGTATGGAAACCTTTGAGGCCATTTATAATAGGAATTTCTAGTTTCCTCTATGTTGGACATATATTTTCAAAGATCCAATAGTTGGATATTGAGTGGACCAATATATAATCAAGATGTAAGGGTCTCCAAGGCCTTCGGTTCATCAAAGGCCTTTGAGACAAAGGGCCTTTGGGTCACGTAGACCATGGAGTAGCCCAGTTCACACAGAACGGGCCCTAGAAGAGGATCAGAGAAATAGGAGTAGCAGCCACTAGATGCAGAGCTTACTCAATTGGAAGAATGAGAGGGTATGGCAGCCGCCATCGGGACCAGGCACCGTGCAGCTTTGTACAGGGCAATGATAGCCGATCAGCAATGCAAGGTGGGGAGCTAAGGCGACCAATGATGCAAGATGCTGGGGAGGGGCAGTTCTAGTGGGATGGGCCTACGGGTCATGTAATGGGCATTGTATGCCTTTGAGCCTTCGGGTCATGTATTGCGGGTCATGTTGGGCCTTGTGCCTTGGGCCTACGTGTCATGTACGGGTTCCCCTTCAACCCTTAAAAGGGGGATTATCAATATAATAAAATAAAAAGAAGGCCTTCGGGCTATTCAGAGTATATAATCATGATGGTATAATTGATTCATCAGAGAATGGAAATGGATCAAAGTCACTACTAATCACATGTTGTTTGTTATCATGGCCACTATTGTTTTAGTTTAAAGAAATGGTGTTTTTGACTATTTCACTATGATGTGATTACTAATGTCTTGGAATTAAAATAAATCTGGTGATGAGTTTATTGGGTCCTATTGAGATTTCAAATCATGTTTGTAATGTGTCATACTATTTATAATTATAATCATATTTGATGTCACTCCAAAATAGGTTTTATAAATCAAATATTTGGAAGTGAATTTATAATCCGTCTCATGTTCTGAGAGGGGATGATCATGATATCGAACATGAATTATTCCTGATAGAGTGTCCTCTTCATATTGATTTTTCTGAGACAATATTTCTTTATAGAAAGTCTATACAATTGGTCTTTGTTCTAAGTAATGATTGTTTTAATAAATATTATTTTTGGGAGTTTCAATAATATATTATAGGTTATTGGCATCATCTCTTGGAATGGAATATTCTTGATAGACCATTTGGGGATAGAAAGTGTTTATCATTTGGTGGTTGTAACATTATGTTACCATCATTTAGGAAATTATTGACCAATTTTTGGATCCCATTATGTTTAATTAATTCCATTGGGTTTTTTCATTTGTGTTTTAATTATTTTAGGTTTTGGGGTATTCCGTGGTTTTCTCATTGTTAAATAAAACATTGCGAGTTTTCACATAAAATCATGCACCGTTTCTTGAACCAGTGTAAGGGGTGCATGTTTTCCAAAAACTCTGTAGGGACCCCATAAAATGTGAATACATGGATAGTGGGGGATTTAATTGTTAGTTCTTGGTTAATCATGTAATGTACTGAAACACTACACCACTTCTAGAATCCCATCAAGGGAATAATATTAAAAATATTTTAGTGACACAATTATGAAACCTTATACATGAGTTTCTAAACACATGAATTTTTAAATAGAAATACTATGGATTCCCATTTTTACCCATAATCACCACATTTATAGCCTATAATGATTTCTTATTATTTATAATATCACATGTAGATAATTTTAATCCTCAAACCTAATCTCTTTGGGAATCAAATCACTAGTGATTTTATTATTTTTCAGTGTTGTATGTGAATCTCCTCTCAATAGGTTTCTCCTAATATTGTATTATCTCCTTCATAGAGTGCACAGGTTCATCAATTTATTTGTTCAAATAATCATTGATTTAAGGGAACTTATTTCTATGTTTCATTCCATGATCACATTCACCAATATTCCTCATTCGTGTTTCCAATTGTGGTTTTTGTTTTAGTCACACGATTAAAGGTACGTGGTTTTATAATTCTATAACCAACAATTGAAACGCTAAATTTTATGATTAATTTTTATTTTTTTATTAATTTTAAAACATGTATTTTTGATTATTTAATGAGTCATCTCAAAATGGAAATGTAATTTTGAGAACCCCTCAATGTAAAGACCCGTAAATTTAAAGGAATTTTTTTTTATTTTTTGGGATTTTACGAGTATGTAGTTTCTGACAGCACTTGATTTCGAGGCCCGGTGTGCCCGGAATCAATTTCTGAAGTTTAGCTCGGGTACGTTCAATGAACGAACGAGTGGCTTTTTCTAAATTTTGAGCCGGTGCTCGGAATCGAAATCTGAGGGCACGGATAAAACGACAGTGCCGGTAACTGCTTAAGAAGACTTTCACTGGAATTGTGTTTGCTCGGGAGGTGTTATTAAAAATGAAGTGGTTTAATTGAAAACTGAAATAAAAACGTGTTAATTTTTTTTCTAATCTAAATAATTATAATCTGCGTGTGGAATTTGAGGTGGGACCCACTAAATACTAACTCTTCTTGGTAGGATATTAGTGAGGTGGGCCCCACACGAGCCCCACCTTTTTAAATTCCTCTAACCTCTCATAATGTTGGGAACCCCCCCCCCCCCCATTAATATGTAACTCACCCACTCCACCTCTTTATTGCATGTCAACTCTCACATTAAATTGATTGATTAAAGTTATTCAAGGAATTTAACTTTGAGTTTGAGTTTTTGACGTTTTGAAAACGCATGGCAGGTGTTAATAAAATAAGGGATGCCTTATTTTATTTGGGGTTATTTAGTTGTGTGAGGTTTTTGGGAGAAGATACTCAAAGTCTTGAGAATCTTCATCTTCTTCGTTGGAGAACGTGAAGAACGCCAAGACTTCGACAAAGAACGGCATCACCGAAAGGATAGATCGATGTGTCGTCTCTTCTCCTCTCCGCAGCCGGTGTGTGACACCTTTCTCGAAGAACGACGACACGCCTTCCTTCGTTCTTCTTCTCACATCAAAGGAAGGGAGATGCCGATCCTCCTCAGGCATTCTCCATCAACATATATGGAGCTTCACCTCGCAATGCTGTTTTCCCGTGATGATCATCGTTCGAAAACTTCTTCGAGGTAGGGATTTGTTTTTACGTTCGTGGTTATTTCTGGCATTCATCGTTAAATAAATAGCCGATTGTTATCAAATTAACGGGAGGATTCTGGACCGCACAATCACCGCCGACCCTCCTTCCCATTGTTGGTGTACTTCGTTATGGATTGGAATGGAGGTGACATGGTGCTGCCGCACCGCGCAGAAATGAAGGAACCGCGGATGGTGCGGGCCGCGGTGAAGGAGTGTGGCGCCCTCACGTCGCGCCGTTGAGACTGAAAGAGGCCATGGCCAGAGTCGGGCCGAGGTCGAGGGACACGGTGCCGTCGCGTCGTGTCGAAGCATCAAGTAGGGTTGCGGATGGAGTGGGCCGCGGCCGGGGCAGGCCGTGGCCGAGGGACGCGGCGCGTCGCGCCATGCACGATGGCCCATGGCCACAACGGTTTGGGAAGGCGGTCGGTTGATCCGCCCCCCGGCACACCCTGGAGGCGGGACCCCCGCGGTTCCTGCAGGAACCGAACGGTCGGCAATAAAGTCTGGCTGATTCCTTGGAAAACTGGGGGTTTAAACCCTAGGTCAACGGACAGGGAGGACCCTGTAGGGTCCGCCGTTCGGTTCGAAGGGGGAGGCGGCCTTCCCCCCTTCCGCATCCACTCAGCACGCAGGCGCCCGCACCGGGCCGAACTGTCCGGGCTGCGCCGAACCGCCCGCGTCGGGCCGGGCCGGACCGCTCACACCTAGTCGGGCCGCCCGCACTGGGCCAGACCCCAGCGTCGGGCCAGGCCGCACCAGCTGGGCTAGGCTGCACCCAATCGGGCCGACCCAGGGGTATCGGGTCGGGTCAGACCGGGCCCGAACTCCCTATTTTCCGAACCGAATCATTCAAACACCCATAACGTGGGATAAGGACCTTTGATCGATGCACCGTTAGTTGCGTAGTGAACCTTGGATCGAGACGGTCGGTTCAGTATATTACACTCATGTTTTCGGAGAACTTTCGGTATGGTCGGGTTGGTTCTAACACGAAACCAACCGGGCCCTTGGAGCAGAAACGCTTATAACTTGAGCTCCGAATGTCCATTTGACGTGTCTTAGACTTCATTATATTCCTTTTATTGAGAAAGTTCTTTTGTTTTACTCCGCTCGAGGTTTGGACGCAGTCAGAGTACGGTTGGGTTGGTTTTGACTTAAAAACCAACCGGGCCCCTGGGACCAAAAAGCCAATAAATCTTAGACCGGGCGTCCGATTGATGCACCGTCTATCGCATTGAGTTCCTATTGACGATACGGAACTTTGGGATACATCAACTCTGGACTTCGTGTAGGTTGATGTATCGACCCCCTTGGCTCGTGGAGCAGACCCTACTGGAATCGAGCATGCTGTGTGCAGGAACCCTAGAGCTTGCTACGACTGCGACGACGATGACGACTGTACTGGGATCCTACTTTGGTTCGGCAGTTATGACGACCGTACTAGAATCCTCCGCTGGTTCGACAGTGATGACTATTGTTCTTGTATCCTATGTGGGTCCGGCATTACTTGAATATTGTTCTTGTATCCTATGTGGGTCTGACAGTATTTGACTCTGTACTGGTATCATATGTGGGTCCGGCAGAGTAGTTGGTCTTGTATCCTTTGTGGGTCCGACAGCTTAGATGGTCTTGTATCCTGTGTGGGTCCAACGGCATAGATGAATCAGTGGCTACATCTGATCATATCTATCGTATTACGATGAAGTATACTAGTGTGAGATGAGTCTTGACTATCAATCATTATCTTCGATATGATTGACTTACTTTCCTGTGTGGATTGGGTTGTGCTTTCCCGTGTGGATTGGGTGGTACTATCCTGTGTGGACTAGATCTAACATGGGCTTGGATGTTGGAGACGAACTGGAATTGATGAGTTAGGTATATGTATGGTCATATACCTATGTAGATTTGGTTGTTACTTCATTTTTGTAACTTTCCTGTGTGGTTTATCCTTCATGGATTCTGGGAGACTTTCGGGGGTCTCGGGGTCCCTACGGAGTAGCGTATACTCACCCCTGCACGGGCTATGCCCGCACTACATTGTGTTGGATGAAGACGACGGAAAGTGTTGATCAAGGTAAGATCTCGTGGAGCTGGACGGTACATAGAGGTGGACCACTGGACGAGACGTGCTCGGAGCGGACGGCTGGAGCTGAGGAGCAGAGGAGACTATCTGTACCCACCCTTCAGGTGGGATTTCCAGAGGATGGCTCGGACTCGCTGCTTTAATTTTCTGTTGTTGTACCCTCTTTTCAGTTATACTTTACTTTCAATTTGGGTATGTATACTGGCCCATTTACTTTCCAGCACTTACTATTGTACTCAGTTTTCTTAGTGTTTACTTCTGCTTGTATACTCTGTGGTGTTTGTTTTCTTACATAAAGGAAATGCCTTCCCTTATATCAGGAATTACGCCTTTGGTGCTAGTCGCCAGCCCCTGGCCTATTGAAGGCGGGCTTGGGGTAGTCACAGCACGGGTCCTGAGGACGGGTCGTGACAAATTGGTATCAGAGGAATTTGGTTCTACCGCAGAACTCAAGACTCTGATTGTTCTTATAAGTAACTCAATAGTGTTAATGGTATTGAGGGTGGTTATTTGTCCAGGGATTCCAGTGTTGGTGCGGCGGCCGCCGTATCCATACACCAGGACCCTGACTTCTGATTTCTGACTCAATGCACGAAAACATTGATTGCATGTGTGTTTTAAAATTTTTATTTGTGATTAATTGTGTCATCTCACCAGGTATACTGTATTGACCGTGGATCACCTGTTTCTTTTCTGGATGGCCCCACGATGGCAACCAGCTAGGGTTCCGAGATTGGTGTGAGACGACAGCCCACTGAGCGACGAGGCCTCGGTGCAGGTCCATATTATAGCGGAGGCACCTGCGGTACCTCTACACACCGAGCCACCGATGTCACCATCCCCAACAGCTGAGAGTGCACGTCACCTTAGTGCATTGCACGAGTTTCAACGTCAGAGACCGCCCAGGTTCCACGGGGAGACAGACCCTCAGGTAGTCGAGGATTGGCTTGAGGCTGTTGTATGAGTTTTCAGGTTAGTGGGGACACCATCTGACCTCATGGTGATCCTTGCAGTGAGTCTATTGCACGCGGCAGTAGGTAGATGGTGGATCCTGATGCTCCAGGTGCATGACGAGGCATCTCTTAGTTGGTCGGACTTCGAGAGCCTCTTCCGCTCGGAGTTCGTACCATCCACCCTCCGTGTGGTGCACATTCAAGAGCTACAACAGCTGCGGCAGGGCAGCATGATAGTAGCCCAGTATTCGGCGAGATTTACTGATCTCTCATGCTACTCCATGAACATGGTATGGGAACCATTCTTCTGGGCCCGGACCTTCGACCAGGCACTAAGGCATGAGATCAGGGCTTCGATGATCTCCCTCAGCATTCCGACGTAGACAGGAGTACTGGAGTGAGCCCTTCTTTTAGAGAGCTTTCTATCTAAGCCTACACCAGCAGTGAGACCTACTCTA
This sequence comes from Viscum album, assembly GCA_963277665.1. NCBI lineage: Eukaryota > Viridiplantae > Streptophyta > Magnoliopsida > Santalales > Viscaceae > Viscum > Viscum album. Next base: position 1,169,777,900 of record OY728122.1, on the reverse strand, counting down.
GGGTGGAAAGTAGCAGATTATTCTGCATCTGTAATTCTATGGATGTCAGAGGTGTCAAAGCAGACCAGAACATCGGGCGGACGACCTCAGGAGACAAGCTCAGAGGTGCAGGGCACACGGCACAGAGCCAGCCTTCCAAGGAGCAGACAGTGCTATGCATGAGGTGGGCAGGGCCACATGGCTCGTGACTGCCCGACCCGACATACAGATGAGCAGCAAACCGTGGAGGGACCTCCCAGGCAAAGGCAGAGTTTCGACTATGGTGGTATGCAGGGAGAAGGCGGACGAGGCAGAGGAGCTGGCCGACTAGCAGGTGGTGGGGGATGCTTTGAGGCTCTTCCACCACCACCAACAGGAGGTCTGCCCCGACCACAGGGAGCTGGCGGAAAGAGACAGGCTCAGCTTCAGGAAGTGGAGGCCTATGACCGCGGCACACTAGAGATGATTCAAGGTACTATCTGTGTCTGCTCCACCCTTGCACTAGTGGAAATATGGGCTTTAACGTCGTCGTAATAACGTCGGTTTTTTAAAAACCGACGCGAATAGTTTGTGCGGGGAATTTTTGGCGTCGGTTTTACAAAAACCAACGCCAAAAATAATTATGCGTTGATATTTCGCGTCGGTTTTGAAGAAAACCGACGCCAATAATATTAGTATACATATTTTCTGCATCGGTTTTCCTGAGAACCGATGCCGAAAATAAATTTTTAAAAATGTTTCGGCGTCGGTTTTCATGAAAACCGACGCCGAAACTCATAATTCTGCGTCGGTTATTTTAAAAACCGACGCAGAAAATAATTTAAAAAAGTTTTCGGCGTCGGTTTTATTAAATCCAACGCCGAAACTAATAAAAAAAATATATTCCGCGTCGGTTTTCCTGAGAACCGACGCAGAAAATAAATTTTTAAAAATGTTTCGGCGTCGGTTTTCATGAAAACTGACACCGAAACTCATAAGCGAACATATATTCTGCGTCGGTTATTTTAAAAACCGACGCCGAAAATTTTAAAACAACATTTTGGCATCGGTTTTTCTTAAAACCGATGCGAAAAGTCTTTTAAAAATATTCACGGTCAGAAACCCTCATTTTGTTCGATCGTCGAAATCGAGTTCCGCTGTGGCGCTTCGGACTCCCGACGACCTTCGAACCTGATTTGCGATCTTGGACGGCCATTGTTGAAGGTTTTTTGTCGTCTGCACGATTTTGGGTATGTGTTCTTCCTATTTATCTCTTGTTTCATATCCCATTGTTTATTTCTTTATCAATAACCCTATTTTGCGTGATTTTGATTATTGGTTAGATTTTAGTTGTAATTTATCATTATTTTTTGTTTGTATTATCATTGTTGGTGTAGATTTGATATTTTTTGTTTTTCGAAGTAATTATACCGGTCGCAGTTTGGATTTAACATCTCCATTTGGGTTGAACTTCAAATTTTTTGTTTGTATTATCATTATTCCTGTTTAAAATGATCTTTCATTACATTATGAAGTACTATATTTTTAATTCCATTTCCATTTTAATAAATTCTTCTTCAAAAAAATAATTTTATTGTGTTAAATGAATTCACTCACATTTTTGCATGTAGTTTGTTGTTATTTCATTCCTTCTTGAGATTTACCATGCCAAATTCCTCAATTCTCTTTGGTTCTCATCATTTAACTAAGACATGAATAATTACCACTATCTATTATGTTAAAAAAATTTGAATAATTATTTTCATGCCATTATATAATAAATACTTTTTCTTGCAATGTCCATAATACGACTATAATCATAATGTATTGTAATTATTTCTTCGTAGATAATAATATAATCATTATCCCTCTATTAATCTTCAAAAATACCTTTCCACTTTCATATGTGGGGTTAGATTCATGCATTTTTAATAAATGTCCTCTTAAACTAATCTCATTCCATTGATTATATTTATTCATCTTTCTCTCCCTCTAAATAATAGTCATGAAATTATTTACTTCCCCATCTAAGTCATAGGCTGCAAATAAAACATTCTCATGATCTAATCTTTCATGGATGGATAATATATTTCTCTTCATGTTGATCCATTCCTTGACATGTTTTGCTACAATAGACCCATGGAAGGGGGTGTAAGTTGTCACCTACAATATGCAATGGAATTTTTATCTCTCCATAATGAATTTATATGTTCATAGTTCCCTATTATAAAACTCATGGATTGAGGGAGTTGAGTTATCATAGTCACCAAAAATTGTATCATGTCTCTTAATACACATTGTCTTAAATAAGAATAGTTATTGCACTATTTTTCACATTAATTTTTCCATGATTCATTCATGTTACATCAAATGAATAAAAAAATAAATATAGTGTGATCAATAGTAGTCATAGTGAGAAATCATATTATCTTGTATGTCATTCATATAATATTTATATCATGAAACTTTATTTTCAAATAATGAAACCTTTGATTTAACCATTTTGTCCTTGTATTTCAATATAACACACATGTATATAATATGAAAATAAACTGTTTACTCTATTTGTAAATGTGTTTCATATCTGATGTCTTTTATCTTATTATCAATAGTTTTTATGGAATATGTTTTTGTTTACAATTTATCTGATAGATATTTAAATGTTTCTATGTTTTAATATATTCATCAATTATATTGTGATATCAGGTATTAATGGATCATAATTGGATTTATCTACGAATAACTACTAGTGAATATGAAAGAGGAGTTGACAATTTTTTGGAATTTGCTAAACGACATAATCAAAATATTGATTTGATTTTCTGTCCATGTGTGAAGTGTGTAAATATGAGAAAGTTAAATTTCAGAGAAATGAAGGATCATCTCATTTGTTATGGTTTTAGCCTTAATTATACACGTTGGATCTTGCATGGTGAAAGAACTGAAAATTCAACATCCAATGTTGATGACGATATTCATAATGAGGCAGAGGATCGTATTGAAGAATTAATTCATGATTTAGGTGTTGAAACCATCGAAATAAAACCAACTGTTGAACGATTGTATGGAGATTCTGAGAAACCATTATTCCCAGGTTGCAGTAAATATACAGTGTTATCAGCAGTTTTGAGATTAGTTAACTTAAAAGCAAAAAATGGGTGGAGTGATAAAAGTTTCTCCAGTTTACTTGAGCTTTTAAAAGATCTTCTTCCAGAAGGCAATGGGCTTCCAGATTCCAATTATGAGGCGAAGAAAATATTATGCCCAATGGGATTGGGGTATAAAAAGATAAATGCTTGCCCCAATGATTGTGTACTGTATAGTAAAGAAAATGAAATTTATCAAGTTGTCCTACATGTGAAACATCGCGCTATAAGATGGATGAGAAAGTCAACTTAGATTCATTTTCAGGTGATATCATGTAACGTTATGAAAAATCAATTTTTTTACTTTCCAATGATATCATCCAATATTTTTTTCAAACAATTCTGATAATTCAATTCTGACTTATTTTTAGGTACCAAAATCAAAACTCCATCTAAAGCATTTTGGTACCTTCCAATTATTCCTCGTTTGAAGCGTCTATTTGCAAATTAAAATGATGCAAAAAGGTTAAGATGGCATTCAGATGAGCGCATTTCTGATGGTAACTTACGTCACCCTGCCGATTCACCACAGTGGAAGAGTTTTGATAAAAAATTTCATGATTTTGGAAGTGAAGTTAGAAATCTCAGAATGGGATTGTGTACTGATGGAATGAATCCATATCGGAGCCTCAGTAGCCAGCATAGTTCATGGCCTGTTTTGCTGGTACTTTACAACTTGTCCCCACATCTATGTATGAAGAAAAAATATGTTATGATGAGCTTGATGATTTCTGGACCAAAACAACTGGGAAATGATTCTGATGTGTATCTTACAACATGGATTGAGGAATTAAAACTGCTATGGGAGAAAGGTGTTACAGTTTTCGATGCATACAAGAAAGAGTATTTTCTTTTGCGTGCTATGATAATGTTCACTATAAACGACTTTCCTGCGTATGGAAACTTATCTGGATATAGTGTTAAGGGACATAAAGCATGTCCAATTTGTGAAGAACAAACTTCATATTATCAATTGCAGAATGGAAGAAAGACAGTGTACATGGGACATCGATGATTTTTGCGAATTGATCATCCTTATCGTAGATTGAGAAAAGCATTTAACGGTTTACAAGAATACAACCTCCCCCCTCAACCATTGTCAGTTGAAGAATATTATGACAGTGTGAAAGATATTGATTCAACATTTGGAAAGAGAAAAAGTTCTGGTTTACAAAAACATATCTGGAAGAAGCAGCCTATTTTTTTCGAACTACCTTATTGGAGATTTTTAGAGATAAAACATAACATTGATGATATGCATGTTGAGAAAAACATATGTGATAGTTTGATTGGAACTTTGCTAGACATAAAAGGAAAGAAAAAAGATGGATTACATGCTAGATTGGACTTGATATTAATGCGAATACGTTTGGAGTTAGCTCCCGCTGTGAAAGGAAAAAGAACATATTTACCTCCGGCTTGTCACACATTAAGCAAGATTGAAAAGATGAATTTTTGTCAGTGTCTTCATGGTATTAAAGTACCCAGCGGTTTTTCTTCAAATGTGAATAATTTTGTGTCATTGAAGGATTGTAAATTAATAGGTATAAAATCACATGATTGCCATGTGTTAATGCAACAAATTCTACCAGTAGCAGTGCGTGGTATATTACCGAATGCTGTCAGGAAGACAATCATCAGGTTATGTAATTTCTTTAAATCCATTTGTAGCAAAGTCGTTGATCCAAATTTGTTAGATTTGTTGGAGAATGAAGCAACTCTTATTCTTTGTCAACTAGAAATGTATTTCCCACCCACATTTTTTGATATAATGGTTCATCTATTGGTTCATTTGGTGCGTGAGATAAGAATGTGTGGGCCTGTTTATTTAAGATGGATGTATCCTTTTGAAAGATATATGAAAATTTTGAAAGGATATGTTAAAAATCCTTATCGACCAGAGGCCTCTATTGTTCAAAAATATGTATCAGAAGAGGTGATTGAGTTCTGTACTAATTATTTGAATGAGGTGGAGCATATTGGTCTCCCTCTATCTCGACATATGACAGTTGACAGAGAAGGTAGAGGGGTTCGAGGCTTAAAGGTAAAGTTCATTCCACGTGATGAAGTGATGCAAGAACATTTATACATTTTGAACAACACAGATGAGGTTCAACCATATATATCCTCACATATTGCTGAATTAAAGTTACGATATCAGAAAAGAAATGAAAAGTGGTGGATGATTGAGCATAAGAAGGCATTTGTTTCATGGTTTAAAGAGAAAGTCACCTCAGATATATCTGTATCAGAAACATTGAAGTGGTTATCAGGGGGACCATCTTTTAATGTGATCACTTGGTCTGGTTTTGATATCAATGGCTACACATTTTACACAAAAAACCTGGATGACAAGTGTACCGTTCAGAATAGTGGTGTGATGGTATTCGCTGAAGCAGTGCATTTTTCGAGTGCCAATGATAAAAACCCAATTTCTGCATCAACATCATATTTTGGAGTTATTGAAGACATATGGGAAATTGATTATATTAAATTTCGAGTCACTATTTTTAAGTGAAATTGGGTTGATAGTAATAGTGGCGTGAAACATGATGAATATGGGTTTAAACTGGTTGATTTGAAAAGATTTAATCACAATGAGGAACCATTTATCTTGGCGACACATGCAAAACAAGTATTTTATGTCATTGATCCGTCGAATGATCAGTGGTCAGTTTTTTTGCAAGGGAAAAGATATCATTTGGGTGATGATGATGATTCTGATGATGCTAGTGATTTACATGAGCCTTATTCATCTATTATGCAATTTTCAGATGATTACAATGAATATAAGACAGACATAGTGCATGCAGTATGTACCGATCATGATGAAGGGATGTGGGAAAACACTAAATTATTCTCCAAATTTTTCTGTTAAATATTTATATTTTGTGTCTATTTTTAAAACTTACAAATGCATGCCTCTATTTTTACATATTTATTTTTCATTTCCTTGTTTCTAATTATTCAGTTTTCTAATGATATGCAGGTACCCAAAATTTCATTACACTTTCTAGTAGCAATGTCAAATACAGATAGAGAGGAGCAGTTACCGAGGTATATCTATTTTGACATATTATTAAATATTCAGTAATATACATATTTAATTAAATAAAACTGTTAATTTATAAAAAAAATTGCAAGACTACTGATGCGTCCTCGGCGGAGGAGACTTCTCCAGTTACTACTCAAAAATCAAGTTCTCTAGTTGGTAAACGTGGTATTACATGTTTACCAAAACTATCACTCGCTCGTGATGATAACAAATTACACATCCGTTTTGATGATAATAATAATGCAGTTGGCCCAAATGCAGTTCAGTTTGTCCGTTATATAGCGATGCAGAGCCGTTGCAGGATTAGTATTTTATATCCTGATTGGAAGTCAGTGGACAGGACGGCGAAGCAATAGCTTTGGGAGGCCGTGACGGTAAAATATCTTTATTTATTTATTTTATCTCATTTTTTTAATATTATATAGTTTAAATGACATATTTAATTTTTTCAATTACAGATGACATTCAATTTTGAGGAAACCAAAGAAATTAGGAAAAGACATCTCTCTTTAGCGGCGGTTCGAAGGAGAGATTTTAAAAACAAACGGACGAAAGATTATGTTTTTGGAAAGAGAAGGTTTGAAAGCCCATGTCTTAAGTATCCATATATAGATGAAGAAACATGGAAGCGATTTGTTGAAAGACGTCAGGAAGAGAAATTTCAGGTATTGTAGTTGTTTTATATTTTAAAATTTATGCTATATTTTCCTTATTACTTATGTGTTTATTTTTATGTAACAGGCCTCCAGAAGATCTCATCAGGAGATCTAGTTGAAAAACGTATACCCTCATACTTTATCACATGGAGGATACTCGTATTTGGAGCAGAAAATTATTGAAGAAAAATTTGAAGCATTAAGAGCTCGATCAAGTAGTGGTTCAGAAGAGGTCCAGTATGGTCCTCCATCTCCTCCCACTCGCCATGAGAAATGGAAATGAGCAAGAAGAAGATAAAATGAACGATATCTTACTGACGAAGCTCATCAGGTGGCTGATAGAATTTAAGTAAATATTAATTCTTTGTTAACAATTTTCCTTTTTTATAATTTATAAACACTAATTTAAATTTTTTATTTTTCATTTCAGGATGAACTTCAGGAGAAAGAGACACAGGGCTCTTTTATCCCCGAGGGTAGGATGGATATCCTAGCCACTGCTTTGGGAAAGACTGAACACCCCGGCCGTGTTAGAGGATATCAGGCGGGTGTTAGTATTCAGAAGGTTTTTGGTAAGAGTAAGCAACCAAGAGACCCGGAAATCGAATCCTTAAAAGAAGAGCTGCAGGATATAAAACGGTCTATGGGTGATCAAATTCAAGCAGCAGTACAGAAGGCTTTATTAGAACACTTGGCAAGACAGTCACAGTCTGCTCATCCTTCCGAGGTATATTATTTACTGTTGACAATTTTTCTTTTCTATAAATTATAAACACTGATATAACTTTTTCATTTTTCAACATTCTCAGCCTACTCACTCAGACTATCCTGCCTCATATGCTTACCCAACACCGTCTGGGCAGCCTTCCGAGGTATATTATTTATTGTCATCAATTTGTCTATTTTATAAATTATAAACACTGATATAACTTTTTCATTTTTCAACATTCTCAGCCAACTCACCCGGACTACCCTGCCTCATCTTCTTACCCTGCCCCGTCTGCGCAACCATTTGAGGTATATTATTTTATTTAATTTTTAATCAATTTTTCTATGTTATAAATTTTAAACACTAATATACCCTTTTCATTTTTCTGACTTCTCAGCCTGCTCACCCTGACTACCCTGCCCCACCTGCTAACTTTGAGCCTCCACCTCCTCCATCGGATCGAACCTTATATTGTGAGTTGTTTGCGGGAGATCCTCATGTACATATTGTTGCGTTAGGACAAGTGTATTTTTTGGGGGACTCGGTACATCATCAGCCTATGCAGATGGGTCATGTTAGAGTATCAGTACTTGTTATTATAGATCCTACTGCTCTACTACCATTTCCTACTGCGGAGATCACCAGTGTTGGGGAATGTATGGGCCATTTTTTACTTTGGCCAACTGCACTTCTTCATTATATTTCACATGAGGTATGAGTTTTTTTAACTAGTAATTAGAAATGATTCCAAATTACTTATAATGTTTTCTGACATTTAACTTATATAGGAATATCTGAAAGCAAAAGAAACTATACAAATGCAGCAAAATGTTCAGAAACAGTCGGCTGTAGATACTTCTGATATTTCTTCTGGGTTGAAAAGATTATCTCAGTGCTCTTCTTCCTTGAATTTTATCTATGAGTTTCGGATGACGTCCGATATATGTGGAAGAAATTATAAATTGAGAATATTGAAAGAAGATATCATGAATTTAGTTAATTTTGAAGAGATCGGGCTGAATGTGGTGCAGTTTTTTTCCATGTAAGTAAATTGACGTTTGAATTGCTATTTCTTTAATAAAATATTATTATGTAATTGACTAACTATATTTTCTTTTTAAATTAGGTATCTATACAGGATTCTTTTACAAAATGAAACTACAAGAATTTATAGCTTTATAGATCCAGAGTACATTTCCTTGGAAGTCAAACATGTGAAAAATGATGAAAGAGTTCAATATATATCCGAGAGATTATCACAAACAGAGATTCAGTGCTGGTTTTTGCCATTTCTTGATAAGTAAGAATATCAACATAATTTTGAACTCATGATCATTATAATGTCATTAATTATGAACTTTTTGTATTATAGGGGGCATTGGATGTTAGGTGTATTTTTCCCAAATGAATGCACCTTATATTGGTTTTGCTCTTTATTAGGAAAAGTGCGTAAACCGTTTTCCAACTTATTAAACAGGTAAGTTGTTTTTTTATTTTTAGAAGTTTGTTATGTTTAATTTTAATTGTTTACACAAGTTTTATTAGTTCTTATATAAAAAAATGCAGTTCATGGAAACATTTTACAAATGAAAAGAAACCAACGAAAATCAAATATGTGGAAGTACAGGTAATTAGTTTTTATATTTTTGTTATATATTGGGTTTCATTATTAGTTAAATGTTTTATAACTGCAGTGTCATCGTCAAAATGGACATGTTGAATGTGGTTATTATATTCTATGATTTATGTACGAGATAATCACAACTGGGGAAACTACTGATTTTCATAAGGTTAGTTGTATTAATTTTTTTATTTATTTTCATCCACTTTCTTCTATTTATTAATTTCATATCATTCAATATTATTGTAGGTATTCAATGATTCACAATCATATTCTCAATCTGATATGATCCATATTCAATCTACTTTTGCGGACTATTTGTTAATTCTGATTAAGATTTGAGGTATGTATACTAATATTTATAAATAATAATATATATGGGTTTAAAAAACTAAATCTTATGATATATTAGGTGTTTGAACATACTAATAATCAAATGAATGCTTCAAAAATAACAAACAATGAGCATGTCATATATTTCAGGTACGTGTATTTTAATTCTGCTTTACTGAGTTTTCTCAAGTTCCTCTGCAAAAACTGTTTTATTGAATCTACTAATAATCAAATGAATCCTTCAACAATAACCAACAATAAGCATGTCGTATATTTCAGGTACGTGTATTTTAATTCAGAATTAGTTATTATATTTCTTTTCATTGTTATTTCTTAAAATCATTTGTCTGTACAGTGACAGATCTGTAGGGTGGTACTTGGATCATGAACATAGAGATTCGTATAGAAAAATAACATTCACAAACCCTAAAAATTGTCTCCCTTGAATGCACATCAATATCTTCTAGGCCTTTTTATTTTTTATGCAAATAAATATCGGAAAATGATTGCCGAGAAGCATATCACATAATACCTGAAACAGCGCTTAGTGGGTTTGCACAAAGATAAAATAGAATGCGTCAATTTTTAAGGTATGTTTCTTTATGTCTCTTCAATCTGCATTTGATTTCAATTTTCTAACCTATTTTTTGCACTCAAACTTATTTCTCGGTTATTCCATAACTTAAACAAATAACAATAGTGAATGGGTAATGCACGTCTATACAGAGCAAATATAAAAACCTGAGGTTGGGGGTGGTGGGGATCCTATGGTGAAAAGACACCCCCAACATCTTCAGTGGGGGAGGTGAGGAAGAGGTTGCATCGGCTGAGTGTTCCTGGAATTTTGATCAGGAGTCGTAACATTTCATTTTGGTAATTTACTTTGTGAAAAAATGAATGATTCGAATATATTACACATTTTCATTTAATGTTTATTCATTGAACTAATATCTTGGATTGATTTTTTCATGCACATCTCCTTAGTTTCATTACTGTTTTGACAGGATTGGTGTTATCTATGGGAGGAAACTTACAATGATTGATACTGAGTATGGTCAGATTAAGAAAATGCACCATGTAGGTACGTGTATTTTAATTCTGCTTTACTTTGAGTTTTCTCAAGTACTTCTGTTAAAGCTGTTTAATTGTTTTTGTATACTTCGTTATTTTTTTTCAGGGTTCCGATTTTTTTGGAGGATAAAATATATGTATTTTATTTTAAAAAAATAAAATTTACGGCGTCAGTAATTTTAAAAACCGACGCCGAATATTTTTAAAAAAAAATTATTTACGGCGTCGGTTTTTTAAAAAACCGACGCCGAAAATCCTGTGTAAATTGGTTTTCAGCGTCGGTTTTATATAAAACCGACGCTGAAAACCTAGTCGACTATATTTTCCGCGTCGGTTTTTTAATGAACCGACACGGAAAATAATGTCTAAATGTAGCTTCGGCGTCGGTTTTATAAAACACCGACGCCGAAGCTTATAAGCGAATTATTTTTCGCGTCGGTTTCTATGAACCGACGCGAAAACTGTATTTTTAACGTCGCCTATAAAGTCGTCATTTTATAACCGACGTTAAAAATTAAAAAAAACGATGCTAAAAAGTGTTTTTGCACTAGTGTTGCTGTAGTTATTATAGACACAGGAGTGAGTCATTCATTCATTGTCGCTTTCCTTGTTCGTAGCTTGGAGATTCCGATGGAGCCGGTGGCTCGATCCTTACGGCTAGAGACTCCTATAGGAGTAGGCTCGACGAATACACACTAGTGCCTGCAGTGTGAGCTTACTATAAGAGATGATAGCTTCGGCTGGGATCTTCTTGTAGTGGCGTCGAGGCCTTATGAATTCATCTTGGGCATGGATTGGTTATCTACTGTCCATGATCAGATCGACTGTATTAGGCGCAAGGTGTGGTGTGTTCGCACTGATGGGAGCAGGTTCACCTTCACCGGCGAGAAGGGAGCCTTTGCAGCACAGGAGGGACTCGTGCAGAGGAGAGGAAATCCGATCACTCATCTGTTGGCTAGCCTCATCCTATGAGCAGTTGACATGCGAAGTCTGAGTTTTCATGTAGTGGGGGATCAGTATGAAGACTTTTTTCCTGACGACATTCCAGGACTACCTCCACACAGAGAGGTAGACTTCTATATTGACCTGTACCCCGGGATAGCCTCGATATCTACTCCATCATATCATATGGCTCCCGCTGAGCTTCGAGAGCTATGGGTACATCTGGAGGACTTGCAAGGCAAGGTATTCATTCGACCTAGTGTTTCACCCTGGGCTTCCTAGATTTTGTTCGCCAAGAAGGCGGACGGGACCTTGCGACTGTGTGTCGATTACTGTCTCCTGAAACAGGTGACCATAAGTAATAAGCATCCACTACCAAGGATTGATGACCTCTTCGATCAGCTCAAGGGAGCACGATGGTTCTCGAAGATAGACCTCAGGTCAGGCTATCATCATCTCAGAGTTCGAGACAAGGATGTGCAGAAGACGGCCTTCAGATGTCATTATGGCCACTATGAGTTCTTGGTTATGCCTTTCAGCATAACCAACGCTCCGGCAGTGTTCATAAGCCTCGTGAACAGGATCTTCCATCCTTATCTCAATCGATTTGTCATTGTCTTCATCGAAGAAATATTGATATACTTGAATATTGAGGAGGAGCACACCTACCACTTGTGGGTTGTACTGGAAACACTCTGAGAGCACCAACTTTATGGTAAGCTCTCATAGTGTTAGTTTTGGATACGTGAGGTCCACTTCATGGGACACTTCATCTCTGAGGTGGGAGTTTTGGTGGATCCTGTGAAGATCGAGGCAGTGCTTGCTTGGGAGCCACCTAGGAGTGTGACGAATGTGTGGAGTTTCCTAGGTTTGGCTGGGTACTATCAGAGATTTTTTCTAGACTTCTCTAGAGTTGCAGCACCACTTTCATATTTGATGAATAAGGGGAGACCCTACATGTGGTCAGATAGATGTCCACAGAGCTTCCAGGAGGTGAGACAGAGATTGACCAGCGCACCCATCTTGAGGCTACCGGGGGAGGGAGTAGGGTACGTAGTCAACAGCGATGCATCAGGGACCGGACTCGGGTGTGTCCTGATGCAGGAGCGGGCAGTGATCGCCTATGGATCACGACAGTTGAGGCATCATGAGCAGAACTACACTATCCATGACCTGGAGTTAGTAGAACTGGTCTTCTTTCAGAAGATGTGGCGGCACTATCTAATGGGTGAGCGCTTTACAGTCTTTTCTAAACACCAGATTCTCATGTACATCTTCTCGCAGAAGGACCAGAACCTGAGACAGTGGTGATGGCTCAATTTCATCCAGGAATATGACTTTGAGATAGTCTATACTATTGAAAAGGGGAATTTTGTAGCAGATACTCTCAGCAGGAGGATGAGAATTCGGCTTCTTGGAGAGGAGACAGAGCAGTTAGCCACTTTGCAGATATCCTTTGTGGATAGAGATGGGGTATCCTTCCTTCAGTCGCTCACAGTCACACCTACACTTCTTCAACAGGTCAGAGAGGCACATTCTGGGGATGTTGACTATGAGACGCGGTGTGCACATATTTCCATAGGACAGGCACCTCATGGATTCTCTTTAGGAGGAGATCATGAAGTTCTTTTTAGAGGACGTACCATGGTACCATCTGCATTACAGGAGGATGTTCTAAGGGAGTTTCACAATTCCCTTTTAGCGGTACATCAAGGAGTGGTGAAGATGTATCAGGATCTCAGACGACATAAATGGTGTCCGGGTATGAAGAAGGTTGTGGAAGAGTTTGTTTCTCGATGCCTCACCTGCCAGCAGGTGAAGGTGGAGCACCAGGTACCAGTAGGCTTGGTACATCCTTTGGAGGTCCAGGAGTGGAAGTGGGATGGGATATCTACGGATTTCATGACTGTACTTCCACTTACTTCTAGAAGACATGAATCCCTTTGGGTGATCGTCCACCAACTCACCATGCCATCCCACTTCATACCCATCAGAGAGCAGGGATCAATGGAGATCTTGGGATGCCTCAACATTCAGGAGATTGTACGGCTTCATGGTGTGCCATCATCTATCGTCTCCAATTGATATTCTCTCATTACTTCCTGGATTTGGAAGGGTTGCTGGAGGCATTCAGCAAGCAGCTACGCCTGAGCACCGCCTTTAACCCTTAGACAGATGGACAGACGGAGAGGACCATTCAGACTCTCGAGGAAATTCTTTTTGCATGTGTCCTCGACTTTGGTCGCAGCTGGGAGGATCACCTACCTTTAGTGTAGTTTTCATACAACAATAGCTACCACTCCACCATCGGGATGGCACCATATAAGGAATTGTACGGCCGACCTTGCAGGTCACCTCTGTGCTAGACAGACCCTGGGGAGTTAGCACTTGTGGGACCAATGAAGGTCCAGGCCACGACAAAGAAGGTCCAGGTCATCCAGGAGCGGATGAGGATAGCTCAGAGCTAACAGCAGTCTTACGCTGACAGGAGGCGGAGACCACTAGAGTTTGAGGATAATGACAAGGTTTTCTTGTGGGTCTCACCACGACATGGATTACAGAGATTTGGGCAGGGCAGAAAGTTATCTCCACGCTTCATCAGACCATTCCAGGTTCTCAGTAGGATAGGCGAGGTGGCTTATCGCCTGGCTCTACCACCTCAGTTGCACCGGGTGCATGTCGTCTTCCATATATCTTAGCTGAGAAGATACGTGCACGACCCGATGCATATCATCGACCATGGGGATCTGGACATCGATGATAGGGTGACTTTTGCGGAAGTCCTGGTGGAGATCGAGGATCGACAGGAGTGGGTCCTACGTGGGCGGACGATTCCTCTAGTGTGCATCAGTTGGCAGCACGGGAACCTCTAAGAGAGAACTTGGGAGCAGGAGGCTCAGATGCGTGCACAGTACCCCCATTTGTTCCCCTAGTTTGTGATGTATCTTTAGTGGGACGTAAATCCCTAAGGTGGGACTAATATAATGACCTGTAAATTTCAAGGAATTTTTTTTATTATTTTTATTGGGATTTTACGAGTACACAAATTCTGACGGCACCTAATTCCAAGGCCCGGTGTGCCCGGAATCAATTTCTTATGTTTAGGTCAGGTACGTTCAGTGAACGAATGAGTGGGTTTTTCTAACTTTTGAGCTGGTGCTCGAAATCGAAATCTGAGGGCACCGATGAAGCTGCTGCGCCGGTAATTTCTTAAGAGGGCTTTCACTGGAGTTGTGTTTGCTCGGGAGGTGTTATTAAAAATGTAGTTCTTTAATTGAAGAGTGAAATAAAATACGTGTTACAATTTTATTTCTACTCTAAGTAATTTTAACTTACGTGTAGAAGTTGAGGTGGGACCCACTAAATCCTAACTCCTCCTAATAGGATATTAGTGGGGTGGGCCCCACACAAGCCCCGCCTTTTCAAATTCCTCTAACCTCTCATAAAGTTGGAAAACCCCCCTTTAATATGTAACTCACCCACTCCCCTTCTTTATTGCATGTCAACTCTCATATTAAATTGATTGATTAAAGTTATTCAATGAATTTAATTTTGAGTTTGAGTTTTTGATGTTTTGAAAACGCATTGCATGTGTTAATAAAATAAGGGAGGCCTTATTTTATTTGGGGTTGTTTAGTTGTATGAGGATTTTGGAAGAGGATACTCAAAGTCTTGAGGATCTTCATCTTCTATGTTGGAGAACGTGAAGAACGCCAAGTCTTCGACGAAGAACATTGTCACCGGAAGGAGAGATCGATGTGTCGTCTCTTCTCCTCTCCACAGTCAGTGTGTATCACGTTTCCAGAAGAACAACGATGCGCCATCCTTTGTTCTTCTTCTCGCGTCAAAGGAAGGGAGACGCCGCTCCTCCTTGGACATTCTCCATCAACCTATATGGAGCTTCACCTCGCGACGTCGTTTTCACGCGACGGACATCGTTCGACAACTTCATCGAGGTAGGGGTTTGTTTTTACGTTCGTGGTTATTTCTGGGATTCATCGTTAAATAAATAGCTGATTGTTATCTAATTAACGGGAGGAGGTCAGACCGCACAAACATCACCGAACCTCCTTTCCATTTTTGTTGTACTTCATTATGGATTTTAACGGAGGCGACACTATGTTGTCGCACCGCGTAGAGACAAAGGAATCGTGGCCTTTGCGGGTCGCGGTGAAGGAGTGTGGCACCGTCGCGCCGGGCCGTTGAGACCGAAAGAGGCCACGGTCAGATTCGGGCTGCAGCGGAGGGGAGCGACGTCTTCACATGACGCTGGATGACCAAGATAAGTGACCAATGGACGTGGCGGTTTGAGAAGGCGGTCGGCTGATCCTACCACCGCCACACCCTGGAGGTGGGACCCCCGCGGGTCTCGCATGAACTGAACGTCTGGCCATAAAGGTCGGTCGCTTCCCTGGAAAACTGAGAGTCGAAACCCCCAGTCAACGGACAGGGCGGGCCCTATAGGGTCCTCCATTCGATTCTAAGGGGGCGACGGCCTTCTCCCATTCCGCGTCCGCTGAGCACGCGGGCGCCCGCACTGGGCCGAACCGGTCGGGTTGGGCCGGACCGCCCGCATCGGGCCTGACCCCTGCGTCGGGCCAGGTCGCACCGACTGGGCCGGGCCACACCATTCGGGTCGGGCTGCGCCGTACGGGCTAGGCCGCGCCCAACTGGGCCGGATCCGAACCCGGTTTGGGTCGCCCCAGTTCGGGCCGACCCAAGGGTATCGTGTCGGGTCGGATCGGGCCCGAACCCCCTGTTTTCCGGACAGAATCGTTCAAATGCGCATTAATTGGGCTACGAACCTTTTATCGATGCACCGTCTATTACGTAGAGAAACATGGATCGAGACGCTCATTTCTGTATATTACACTCAAGGTTTTGGAGAGTATTAGGTATAGCCAGGTTGGTTCGAACACGAAACCAACCAGGCCCTCAAAACGGAAATGCTTATAACATGAGCTGCGGACGTTCGTTTGATTTGACGTAGACTTCATTGGATTCCTCTTAGTGAGACGGTTCTTTTGTCTTACTCCGCTCGAGGTTTGGACGCAGTCGGAGTACGGTTGGGTTGGTTTTGACTTAAAAACCAACCGGGCCCTTGGGACGAAAAATCCAACAACTCTGAGACCGGGCGTCCGATTGACGCGCCGTCTATCGCGTTGAGTTCCTATTGGCGAGACGAAACATTGGGATACATACACTCAGGACTTATTATAGGTTGATGTATCTACCCCCTTGTCTCATGGAGAGAACCCCCACGAAATCGAGAATGCTGTGTGCAGGAACCCTAGAGCTGGCTGTGACTGCGACGACGATGATGAAGGTACTGGGATCCTCTGTGGGTTCGGCAGAGACGAAGACCATACTAGAATCCTCCATGGGTTCGATGGTGATGAGTACTGTTCTTGAATCATATGTGGGTCCGGTAGTATTTGACTCTATACTTGTATCCTATGTGGGTCTGGCAGAGTAGCTGGTCTTGTATCCTATGTGGGTCTGACAGCTTAGATGAATCAGTGGCTACATCTGATCATCTATATCATCTTACGAAGAAGTATACATGTGTGAGATGATTCTTGACTTTCAATCATTATCTTCAATATGATTGACTTACTTTCCTGTGTGGATTGGGTTGTTCTTTCTTGTGTGGATTGGGTGTTACTATCCTGTGTGGACTAGATCTAACTTGGGCTCGGATGTTGGAGACGAACTCGAATTGATGACTTAGGTATATATATGGGAATATACCTAAGTAGAGTTGGTTGTTACTTCGTTTTTGTAAGTTTCCATTGTGGTTTATCCTTTGTTGATTCTGGGAGACTTTCAGGGGTCTCGGTGTCCCTACTGAGTAGCGTATACTCACCCCTGCATGGGATATGCCTGCACTACATTGTGTTGGATGCAGACGACGGATAGCGCTAATCGAGGTAGGAGCTCGTGGAGTTGGACGGTACCTGGAGGTGGACCACTGGACGACACGTGCTCGGAGCAGACGGTTGGATCTGAGGAGCAGAGGTGACTATCTGTACCCACCCTTCAGGTGGGATTTCTAAAGGACGGATCAAACTCGCTGCTTTACTTTTCTGCTGATGTACTCACTTTTCAGTTGTAATTTACTTTAAGTTTGGGTTTTTATACTAGCCCATTTACTTTCCAGCACTTACTATTTACTCAGTTTACATAGTTTTTACTTCTGCTTTCATACTCTGTGGTGTTTGTTTTCTTACAAAAAGGCAATGCCTTCCCTTATATCGGGAATTATGCCTTTGGTGCAAGTCTCCAGCCCCTAGCCTATGGAAGGTGGGATTGGGGTAGTCATAGCATGGGTCCCGAGGTTGGGTCGTGACACTAAATTTCAATGGAATACAAAATGTTTGATTCACTACAAAAAATGATGAATTTAATTGATAGTTTATTTTCTGAAGTTATTTTATATTGATACATGATAATGTTTTCATAAAATGAACATAGATTTTAAAAGGAATGAATTTTATGAAATCCTACGATTTAATTAGGAAATTGAAAAGGAATTATGAACTTGAAATTGGGAAATTGATTTATGAATGTCCAATTGATTAGATGTAATTACTTCTACAGGAATGAATGAATGAGTGATTGATTAAATCACATATGTTACTATGTTTTCAGAAGGTGATCAGTACAGACAGTGTAGGTCTCTGATTATATAGAAACTGAATTATGTTCAAAATACTACATAAACTAGTTTTGGTTTGATATCCCATGATGGGACCCTAATGATATGTTAATTAATTGTACCAATGGATTGATAATTGGGGTGTTTGAAATAAACTTTATTTATGATGATTCGGATGTGTGAGAATCCTGTAGTTAAAAACTGACATACATACGGTATTATGATAATGGTACCATGTTTTGTTTGACATCATTACACATTAAAATTTTTATAGAAATTTTTTATGCATTCCATTTGTTTTATATAAATGTTTTATATAAAATGATCATTTAATCTTGTGTTTATTTATCTTCCATGTTTTGATTAGAGATATTTTCTATTTAAATTATGAAAATTAATTTCCATGACTTGTTTTATTTAAACAATTTTCATAAATGGAATAATTATTATGGAAATGATTATGGAAAATGTGGTGAGACACTACTGTGCTATTTAGATCACACCCTAACTTTTCTATCACATGTTTATAGATATTTTTATTACTTTCCCAGGGAAAGGGATATCCCATCATTGAAATTCTAGTTTTTCATGATCCATGGTAATTTAGACAGATGATGTTGGTTGGTGGAGATATGGTCAACTTATTGACAAGGGTTTTAGAGGATATGATGTTTTGGATATTGCATTCAATTTTTTGATGATTTTTAATTTTGGATACCATTATGTGGATAGTATACTTCTCCTTAGTCAGTGTTTGGAATACTGAATCTATAATATTTTTGTTGGGGAAAAGTACATCAAGGTATTATTCCATCATTTTTGGGTTGGTTTTGT
Source organism: Viscum album (assembly GCA_963277665.1). Taxonomy (NCBI): domain Eukaryota; kingdom Viridiplantae; phylum Streptophyta; class Magnoliopsida; order Santalales; family Viscaceae; genus Viscum; species Viscum album. Next base: position 1,169,758,917 of record OY728122.1, on the reverse strand, counting down.
CTGTTGGAAATGCCAGTTTTCATGGTGAATTGTCGAGTTCCATATATTTTTTTGACAATCCATGTTGACAAAGATCCATGATAGAGGAAGTGAATATTTGGAGGTGGTACAAAAGAACAGATACAAGGAGTCACCGTTTTGCTGTGTTTGCCAAATTTTTGGGATCCAAAATTTGGGATTTTGTTAGCATTGTGAAATATGGATTTCCATGAAGATATCATCAAAATATAGAAAAGGAATGAGTTTCTCGAATAAGATCATCTTGATGGGGATTTCATGAAGACATGAAGAATGTTGACGGTGTTTTTCGTGATTACGAAGAGTTTTGTGAATAACACCGTTGAAGAGAATTGCACTGGCGGAGGGATTTGCGAGTGGAGCTTCATGTTGAATGCACAAAGGAATTGAAGGAAGGCTCCATAATTACGGAGATCTCCATGATCTGAAGATTTCCATGGTGCTTTGTGATTTAGAGATAATTTCGGTGGTAATTTTGGAGCATCAAGATTTGAGCTAACATGAGGCTTACTATATGGGGAAGGTTCGAGGGTCGGTGGAATCGCCTATAAATAGGCCTCAACCCCCTCAAGAGAAGTATAGTGTTTTCCAAGAAAATATTTTTCTCTTAAATCACGAATTAGGTTTGCGAAGGCAATGTGATTTGCGAAATTCTGGAGCTTCACAATGGCTAATCTAACTTCACAAAAGAGTTGTGTTCTACGTTGGCTTTGTGAGCTTCGCGAAGGAAGTCACTTTTTAAATGCTTCATCACTGAGAAGACCTATGATTTGAGAAGACGTGATCATTATGAAGGCTTGAGCTTTGTGAGGTAGTGTGCTCTATGAAGTAGTGAGTTTTACGAAGGTTTGTGCTTCGCAAAGAGGTAGGGGCTTTTCGAAGGCCTGTTTGACCTTTGTGAAATTGAGAGCTTCACGAAGTAGGGTTATTTTGAAGGTATTTCCAAATTTTGTTTCCCAGTAATCAGTGGAAAAGGGTATTCATCAATGTATGAAATTTGGACTTCAATATAGAATCTAAATATATTGGGGGATGCATTCATTATTGATAATGAGAGAACCTACAAGTCTATAAACTGTGAGTGGATCTATTCCCAGTGCATTGAGCAGAGGAAGTGGAAGAATGTTATCATTTCTAACAATTGTGAGCCATAGAGAGAGAAATAGGGAGTGACCTTTGGGAATGTAGTGAGCTGGCCCTAAACATTGTAAAGTCAGGGATCCTAGGCTTAGAAGTTATCTTTCCCGAACATTATTGGCAGTGAGATTTAGTGGATTTGGTACAGCGTCACATAGCCATTATAAGCACCTTGGATGTAGCCCAGTGAGGGTGAACCAATTAAAAATAGTTATATCTTCCTATTTTCTTCCTTGAATTGCATCCATATCATCATCATTAGCTAAATAAAAAATAAGTGATCATAATAAAAAGAACAAGTGCAAACAAAGTGACCCTTGATAAAAAAAGGTCATGATCAAGTGGGGTAGGAAGATTTTTGGAATAGAATATCCATACCCTTATTTACCCCCACTTAGGTTATATAGGCCCCTATTGGTCCTAACAATTGGTATCATAGGGAAGGTTTATTTTATCTTATTTGCCTTCTTTAACATGGTTTAGTTGATTTATGTGGTTAAAGATTCATTCTACTCTTATCTTAGTGTGCCATGGAAAAGGGAAGAACATCAAATATGAAGCAGAAATCTTGTGAAATTCCCCAAAGTGGAAGTGTCAACAGAAAGAGTGTGATTCAGTTAAAGGAATCATGTAGTGAACAAAATAATGGTTTGGATGAATCATACATTACCAATACTTACTCATTCAATGATGGTGAAATAATGATTAAAGAACTTGTTATTATAATTGATGTTGGAACTACTGATGATGAAGAATCTCCCAGAAGGAAAATACTGGAAGTTTTCCATGAAATAAGGGAATTGGATCAGAAGTTGGGTGAACAGATTAAATCTAAATATATCCAGATCCAAGAAATTGAAATTGAGGTTAACAAGATATGAGGATTAAATAAAAATCTTATTGATGTGGCCCCTGATATGAGGGAGAAGAATGATTCTCAAGTTGAAGAACCGAAAAAATTGCCTATAAAGAGAGAAAATCATTGAGATGATATTAAGGGAAAGAATCTAAAATCAGATGAAATTCAAAATCTAAAATACATATATTATGAACTTACTACACGACTGTATGAATTAGTTCAGAAGAATCAAAGACTACAACAAGAGAATACATCCATCTATGATTCTGTTTCTCTAGAAAAATTAAAAATAATGGGGAAAAGTGATATAGTAGATAAGGTCACAAGAAAACTGGAAGAGGATATGAGTAGTGGAAAGAATCTCAGAAATGAAATTAATGTTCAACTTGAATCAAAAGATAATAATATTCTTAAACTGGAAGAAGATCTAGAGTTAGTAAAGAAATAAATATTGAAATATAATTCCCAAGAGAATCCCATGTTGAAGGATTCCTAACACAAACTATTGGATTATCCTTCGGCAGGTGGTGATGAAATGAAAGTAAAATATGCTACTTTAGAGAAGAAGCATGAAAGGATTGTATCATCTCTAAGGCCTTCCATTTTTGTAAAATATGGAATTAGATATGATGATCCCACTCTTATGTGTGATAGGAAAAGGGTATTGAAAATTTCCATAGATAAGAAAAATATTGTAGATGCTAGAGATATACCTAAAAAGGCTTTTATGGGAAGAAATGAGAGCATTTGATATTTTTTTGGGATTCATGGTAATACATCAAGCTTCTATACAGCGGCTCAGGAATACATTTCAATCTGTGAAAATAGAAACTTTAATAAATCTATGAATAAGAAGATGTGTCATGAGAAATAAAAAAGAAGAGTCTCTTATAGGAAAGCATTCATTTGATGCAATTTCTATAGAAGAATGGGACACACTATGAGTATGTGTTAGGAATCTTAGGAGCTCAATGTTAGAGAAAAAACTCCAGTTGTATCAACATCTCATCATAGAAATAATGAAATGAGATATTCCTTTAATGTAAAATGTTTAAAATGTTATGATTTTGGGCATTTGGAAAGACATTTTAGAAAGATTAAAAAAAGGGAAGGAAAAGGAACTAGAAAATAGATTCTCCACTCTAGTGGGGAATGATAATAAATTCTTCACTGGAAGAAAAAGTTGTATGTTAAAGAACATACTTATAAACTCATGGAAATCACAAGGTGCAGAAAGAAAGGTGTATTAATCACCATATATGTCACACACATAACATCTCTCGTGGAGAGAATGTGAACAAACTTGGAAGATTCAGGGGAGATATGCTATATTTGTGAGTAAGAAGAATGAAAATTTAGAGGACGACTTACCACCAGTGAAAAATAATGTGGTGACTCAGATATCTGATAAAATAATGATGAACAAAAAATGTATTGAATAATTTTCTTGTTGTGTTCCACAAAAAGAAGGAGATGAAATAATAAGATCCCTACAATGGTGGAAGAATCAAGGGAAGATGACTGGGAGAGAGATTCCTACTCATAGAAGGAATCAGAGGAAGTGGCATATTGGTGGAACATCAATGATGGAAATGTGTACAAGTGGTCTTTAACCCCAAATTTTGAGAAAGAATAAACATTAGAATCTTCATATCAGAACAAGACTCGTCATTGGGGTAATGAATGCTTCGTCATATAGCCAAAGCAGTTGAATTTGGCTAGGAAGCTAGATGAAGAATGGAAGGAGTATGATGATCTGCAAGAAAGAATCAAAGGTTTGAACCCTCATGATAAACCACAATCCTCACCATCGGGATTCCAGGATGTGATCGTGGTCTGCTCCACATTGACCCTTCAAAAAAATACTCATCATTCAATATTTTAAATTATGATCATCGCATTGGATTATTAAATACTGGATCATTACATCATTTCTATTCACAAGTAAGGTGGTTTGAACTAGCATTATCCTAAATAAAATTCATGATCCTCTTCATTGATTACATTCTATAACTAATATAAAGGGCTCAAAATCATATATTTCATTGTTTATTATAGAAAATTGATATCCTCATATTTGATGTATTTCAACATCTCAAACTAGTACCAGATGAACTCATCTATATCACTTCAATAATCTATAGTTTCCACCCATTTTTGTAGCATCACACATGTGGCTTTCTTATCATTATTGATTCTTATAACTAAATTAAAAAAATACAACAAGACATGGTCACAAAATGATGAAAGGATGCATTAATGGAAGGTCTTGAGAAATCTACATCAAAACCTTCATAGATGGTCAAATAATAACAAACATAAATTGATATACACTTGGATTCAGATAATCATAATTGAAATATCATTATTTATACTCATTAAAATTAAACCATGGGAAATATAGGCATGTATCTGTCCTTAGGTTTCATAGAAAACTCACATAGACACCCCATTATCCTCCAAGCATCAACTTCACCATTCTTAGGATATGAATTCCTTCAGTTTTATCTATTCACCAGTCTCATCAGCTTCACCATATCAATGTGATAGAAATTATTCTTCCCTATATTCATTTGATTTTATTTTATTCTAATTAGTAAGTTTAGTTGTCCTCCCATTATGATCATCTAGCTCAGAATCACAGTCCAATACCTCACTGTGATCATTAATCAATTTCGTCATGAATTCATTAGATTTGATTCATTTATGATCAAGATCTAATGGAATTTATCTTCCCAAAACATCATAATACACCTATACTATTCTTCATAAAATAAATTAAATGTAAAACCATGTTGGATAATTTATCGTATGTGAAATTAACATACAAAATTCCTCTTAGAAATATATTATGAGATTCTACTCTGAATAGTATCTTTTGGGGATGAATGATTTTTAGTATGTATATTTCATTAATTTTCTAACATAGATCCTCTTATGTACATGGAAAAAATTACCCAAGGACGTATTCATGAAATAATTAAACATGGAAATTGGGAGATTATCTTTCATAGATGAATTATAGACAATATTCACTACACAAAATGAATTAAATATTGTAAATTAAAAATGATTATTAAAAATTTATTTAAAAAAATGAATCATCATTAGAATATTTTTCCTCTTTTAGTATATTTATGATTGTGATTAAAATATATTCTGATTAAAAAATTCATATAGAAACAAGGAAGTAATAGAATTTTATAATCAACTAAAGTAATTTTAGAATTAAATTTTTTAAATAAAATACCTTAAATTGAAAAAAAATCAATTCCATTACTAGGAAGTGTTCCTTAATAATTATTATATCAATTTAAAATATAAAAAAAGATTATATTTCAGTCTAAAAAATAAAAAAAATATCACTAAGTGTAGTTTGAATTTTTATGTACCTAAAACAAATTATTTCATGGAAATATTAAATGTATAATGTAATCCACATTGAATCACCATTTATAAAGTAACCATATTTTCAAACTCATTTAGTAATAGAATGCTATGAAATTATCAATAATGTTTTTCATATAACATATAAAAAATTAGATTATCATTAAATTCCCACAAAAATAATAATATCTTATTCTTAAGAAATTAAATACTCAATTTAAATGGAAAATAATTAATATCAATGTTTATATACATAAATTCACTAAATAAATAGACTTTAATTAAATTTCTCCTCATGGACTCTCTGAATTTCAAAAAAATTATAACTTATTATTATATAATGGGTTCAACATATATTCATATTCCTATGAAACAAAATATAATTGAAATTGAAAATTTTAAAAATAATTAAAATCATTAAATTTTCATCCAACTAGAGAATTCATATATATATTTACCTTTTGTATAATAGACTCACATAGTTAGAAATCATAGTAATTTATACCCATGATTGGATTTAATAAATTTATAATTTAATGGTAGAATAATTAAATAATCCAACATCACAGTGAATAAAATAATGAAATAATAAGGGATCATCCAAGATTATTATTTTCATTTCCTTGATCATTTAGACGCATGTTGTATGTTTTTAATTCAAACCATCAGATTTAATAAAAATGATAATTGTATAAAATTCCTCAAAAAAATTTCAAATAAAAAATTTGTTTCTCTAGGATAATAAAAAATTGTGCACAATTAAATCCATGAGGTAATAGATATTGTCCACCTCGTATATGTAACACAACTTTCTATCATTAGGAAAAAATTACCCTTGGATAAAGAGGATTGAATATTATGGAACATAATTTTTTTTAAAAAAATAATGCGATATTTTATGGGTACAAAATGAAAATTTATAAGATATATTTTAATTCCCTTCCACCACACATTAATTAAAATTATGTTCTCTTTTATTACTATTTTGGTGGATGAAAAAATCAAAGATATATTGGTTTAATGTTTTTTTGAATATATTTATGATTTAAAAAACGATTAAAGGGATTCTCGAATAATCAAAAAGAATGTTGAAATAAATTTATAGTAAATGAAAATTTAAAATATTTATTCACATTATTTAATATATAAAGAAATTTTTTCCAAATAATATGATAAATAAGTATTAATGATTAGTGACTTTTATAAAAAGTATAATATTTACTCTAGAATCATTTTTTAATGGTTATTAACGGGTCATTTTTTTCAAAATAATTTCAATAATATAATATTAAATCAATTTTGATGAAAATGAATTTCAAAAAGAATAGAAAATAAATTAGTAATATCAATAAATTACCCCTCATATTTGTACCAAAAAACACAAAATTATGTATATAGATTCTAGTGACACATGGAATAAAATAAAAAATTAAGTAATCATGATGAGTGATGTAATAAACTGCCTTGATTTCTAACCATGTTTCTTTATTCTCTATATGTGATTTAATTCCATCATAATTTAAACTACACTTTTTCTCTCCCTCAAAATTAAATTTAATGGAAAATAAGTAAAACCATAAAAACCATACATTGGGTATTAAAAATATGAAGCCAAGTGTATGGTGAGTGGGATTAGGTGTGACTGTTCAAAGCATATAAAAAATAATTTCCAATATTAATTTCAAGAAAATTTTAGCATGGTTTCACATTAGAATATACATTATAATATAATGGGTGGTTGTTTTTTTTGAAAAATAAACTCAATAGAATATTCAATCATGTGTTTCCTCCCATATAGATATAAATTTATAGTCCTCAACCCGACTATCCTACTAATATACCATTTTCACCATGAGGATGGGGTTTCCAAAGATGAAACCACCACATGTGCGATTCACATTTATTTTTAACAAAAATATAATTTTTTTGGAATAATGACTTTAAAAACAACCCTAAACATTGTTAATAATTGGAAAATTCAATTAATATTACATTCATTATTAGAGGACCACATCTAGGAGTCTTTATGTGGAGAATAAAATTTATTTCTACAATTTAATATTCCCAGATATTTCATGGAATTTAGAATCAAGATTAAATAATTAAAAAAATTATCTCTACTAATAATATTTTAAGCTCATTAAATAAAAAAGAAATCTCGAGAATTTGTCTTAATAGGTGTATTATCCACTTTTGGGATTAAATATGATTTAGAATGTTTAGACTTATAATAAAGGGAAAAAATAGAACTTTTATCTTATAGAGGTGTCCCATTATATTAAACATTTACTAATCATTTATTATTTTAAAATAAAAAAAATAAGAGGATCTAGGAATATAATTTTAAAAAATATTCTTCTAAAGATAGTTTTCATGTGTATCATGTGATTATTTGTATATGAAAACAGGTTTCCTCTTATGAACTAATCATAAAATCTAAATGAGATTAAAGAATTTAAATAATTAGGAATAATATAAAAATATGAGAATAGTTAATTTTTGAATATCCTCAATCACAAATTTTACCCAAATGTAATTCAATTCCAAAAGTTCATCTTCTGAAACAAAAACTCAACTATCACTACTTTTGAAGAGAACTATAAGTACTCGACCTTAAAAATTAAATAATCATGAATTAAATTAATAATTCACATTAAGGATTTTTTTAGGTTTATAGATTTAGATAATTAAGTCATAACTTATATATAACAACTTGAATATTAGTTGTAGACACTTCTACTTAGTATTCATTTTTTCACAAAATAGAAACTCTTAAAAAAAGAAACATGTTTAGTTCCATGTTTTAAATAGAATTAAATTTATAGGATCCCATCCATAACCCTTTTCCACTTTATGTCCTATAGAAAACATTTAAAAAACATGGTATTAGAATAAAAATCTCAGTAAGGGATACCTAAAGAATGAAAATTGTTAGTTTTCAAAACAACATGTAAACCATGAATAATTTATCATAAAGTAATACATTTCACACTTAGAGAAGTAGAAAAAATACTTCACTAAATAAAATATCATTTCTTTCCTTTTTTTGTAACAAAAATATTACCATAAAACCCATAGAAAGCAACATATAACATATAATGGTAAAGTTAGAACATAATCATACTTAAATGGAATTACAATAAGGTCATCTTCCATAAATCATTCTTAAAAATAGAATAGAAATACATGTGACTAACATACCCAATTAATTGGAAGTTATAACATAACCACCCATCCTTGGATTATCACAAAATCACCGGTTATTTGTTTTATCAGGTAACCAACCATCAAATTTCCAAGTACAATTATATAATCATCACAAATAAAAGATTACAAATATCATTATTTCAATTATAAAATTTCATTTGTAATGAGAAGAAATAATTTTAAGATATTGAAATATTAAATCCACTTTCAATACTATTTTCAGTACAAAAATATGTAAAAAGGGTATATAGTATTTATTTTCATTTTAAAAACATCACGAGATGTTAAGGAAGCCCAAAATCAAATAATTCTCTCGTTGGCGGAAAGGCCGTTGTCACCGCATACATTAAAAATGAAAATTATTTTTTTGCTTAGTACAATTATTCCTAGAAAAGGTATTACCTTTGAGTTAAGATAAATTTCAAAGGGGTTTACACATATTAAAAAAGAACATCGTGTATAAATCAAAATATGCCTCAAAGAAAAGAGATTGAGACAAAGTCCCTTACCTTGTGTCCAACATGGCTAGTTAAATATTTATTTTCATGAATAATAAACATTAGTCAATTTATAAATACTTTAGAACCTTTTTAAAGATTATTATTCCTTTTATATCACCCATTACATTTCTATAACAATTAGTTAATTATTTGAGTTCATATCGGGAATTTTGTCAATGTTCAGAACTTGAGTAAAAAATAAACTTTTTATAATTATAAATTCTTCATCATGTCAAAATAACATTATCACCAGAATTATATTCATGATTTAGATAACATATATATCATATATATCCATTATAAATAGATTTAGAATAGTCCATAGCATTTGGATATAAGAAATGAAATGCAACGTTCATGGAGATGGTATGTCGTATGTACGCATGAACACTACATTCATTTCTTTTTCATTTTTAAAAGATTGAAAAATTGGTATATAATAATTCAATTATAATATCTATGTTATATATGTTACATAATATCATTTATTCCATCCTGTATACATTCTATGTATAGCATGAATGAGTCCTATCACATTGAGGGGCACTAGTCCGAACATACTCAAATTAAATTATCCTATTTATACATAATAAAAAGAATAAAGGTATGTTTTAAATGAGAATTAAATATTAATAGAGATAAAAAATATCATTAATATCATATATAATTTTATTGCCATCATAACGGCCACTATGAGAGGTGGTAGGGGAAAATCGAACAATCATCATTTCGTGAGGCAGCAGTTCGACGTACACAGAAATGGAATGTTTTTAACCATTATATAGAGGTGTGTGTAAGTTTAGTTTTCATAATTCACATAACAAAAACATAGTATATTTTGGATACTGGTATTGTTGTATAAAAAAATATCATGGGGTGTGGAGAAGGAAAAATAATGGAAAAGGAACTTGAGAGAAGACATTACCTCTAATTGGGTAACTCCTTTTGATTTAAGCTAAAATGACTTCTTTAATTACCTTCTTCAAAAAGTAAGTCTTATAGGAGGAAGATAGGGATATTGGGAGATTAATTGGGTAGATTTTGGATGATCCAAGTCGGCTTAAGAGGTGTGAGTAATGGTTAGAGGTGGTGTCCTTTTATAAGAGGGAGGAGTGGCACATAAGGAGTATCTTTAATTATTATTTTATTATAATTAATATTTCAAGTATAAATGAGTAAAAAATAATCTAGTTATAATATAAGATAAATATAAGTCTAAATTAAATTATCTAGTATTAATTAGATAGGTTTTTGATATTTTTGAATCCTTATCTTCTTTATCTATCTGTTTTCAACTTTTACCATTTTATCAAGTATTTAACACATTGAAAATCAATGTAGTTACCAAAACATGAAAAATATACAAATAAAGAGTGAAGAATAAAATTTTATATTTATGATAACTATTTGGTCGAATCATAGTATTTTTTTAATTTTATAATATGTAATAAAAAAATTTATATTTTAAAATATGAATTAGGTCAATTTTGACACTATTCATATCATGAATTTTTTAAAAATCCATAACAACTTGATTGATTCGAAAAAACATCATTAATAAAAAGATAACTTGTAACTGTCATCCAAAAAATTAGTGTATGTCGTAAAAATAAACAGATTATATTTATTTTAACATTAATAATATCAGTTATATGAATCCTTTATTAATGAAGTAATCACTCCATCATCATTGTGTCATAATTAAATTTATATATTTAATCTCTAATAATTATAAATAAAATACCATGATTTAGGAAATATTTTTATATTTCTAATGACTATTTATAGTACAAATTATATCTTGTATGACCCTATATAAGAATTTTTTTACCAAAAGATACATGTTTAGGTAATAATTTCCTTAACATTAAATTAAAAGTAATTAAATGCCATTTTCACACACATGTGGATCCATGGGGTCCTAAAATCGATCCAAGGATGCCTATAGTCAGATATATCTCATCCAATATGATTACAACACATTTTAGGGTAATTTAATATTATTATAATATTATGTTTTACACTTACTTATCAGATTTACCCATTAACCATGATAAATAAAATATTTACTAAAGTTACTATTCATAATTTCTAATAATAAAAGTTATATTTTTACTCAATTTGGACTTCTTAATTCCAAATATTTATTCCATTTTTCCAAATTCAAAATAAAAAATATGTAGAAATTAATTTAAAATTAATTCTAGTTGTCAAAACCAAAAAGCATGTTTTTAAGAAATAATAACCATCAAAAGATTGACATGTGATTATGTCTAACTAAAAAGTGAACTTACCTCCAATGACCAACATTGGATTAAATGGATTAAAAAATATAATTAAACTTTAATATCAATTAAAATTTTAATCTAACCTTATAAATAAATCAGATAAAAAGAAATTTTTTTCTTAAAATGTAGTCATTTAAATATTCATTACAAAACGAACTTTGTAAAAAAAAATTCCAAAAATTTACCCAAAGTAAATTTTTTTCCCTATTCTAAAGAAGATGTTTATTTCATCAAATGGAACATATGAAAGTGAAATAAAACTATTTTTAAAAGGGTTTATCCATCAAAAGGTGGTAAACATACATTTTAAAATATTAGGGCATTTATGCTTAAAATTTGATTTATTCTCAATTTAAACCACTAACTTTTGATAGATAAATGTAAAAAATTTTAAAAAAACGTTCAATCCTAATATAGTTAGTTTTATTCATTCCCGCCAATAAAATTACTAGGCATTTACTACAATTTTATTTAATAATATTATATTATTATTTTTCAGTATGTCTCCGCCTTGTGTGCAACATGAGATTTTAGAGAAACCCATTATTCCGTATCAGGTACGCCGCCGAACATAGAATCCACATTAATGTAAAATTAATATCTTATTCATAATTATTATTAGAAATCAAAATAATTATTCTATAAATACCTAGGTCATTTTTCCCTTCCCCCCTTTATTGAATTGTTCCCCCACAAATCTATTCCCTTATAAAATAAGTGGGGGTATTTATCTCTCATAGCTTTTTTAGATTCCCATGTTGCCTCTTCAACCATATAGTTTTTCCATAAAACCTTTACATTCTCAATTATCTTATTCTACAACACCTTCTCTCTATGGTCAATAATCTGGACTGGTTGTTCCTAATAATATGTATTCTCTTCCAACTGAACTAATTCTTGACTCAAAACATGATATGGATCCGAAATGTACTTCCTCAACATTGAAAGATGAAAACCATTGTGTACCTAGGTTAAACAAGGGGTAAATCCACTCTGTAGGATACTGATCCAACTTTCCCTATAATTTCATAAGGTTAAATGAACCATGGACTCATCTTCCCCTTCATACAAAAACGCATCACACTTTTCCCTGGAGAAACATTGAGAAATCCATGATCACCTACCTTGAAATAAATATCCTTCCCCCAATTATCTAAATAACTTTTCTGCCTACTCTAAGTTGTTCTCATGTGATTCTGAGTCGAAATAACTTTTTATGCCAACTCTTCTACCAATTCTGGTCCAATCAACATCCTTTAACCTACATCATCAAAAAAATTGGAGTTAAACACCACTTTTTATATAATTCCTCAAATGGTTCCATCTGTATACTGGAATGAAAACTGTTATTATAAGAATACTCAAATAAAGAAATATGTTCATCCCAACTTACCTGGTAATCCATTGAACAATCACGTAGCATATCTTCCAATGTTTTAATTGTTTATTATGGATACCCATCTGATTGTGGATGAAAATCTATACTAAAATTAAATTCAGTACACAATGACTTCTAAATGCCCTTCCACAAATTAAAAGTGAACCTGAGATCATGATCAGGTACAATAGAGAGGATAAATCCATGTATCCTAACTATCTCTTTAATATAAAATCAATAGAGTTAATCTAGAAATAGAGTATCTCTAATTGGAAGAAAATGAGAAGATTTAGTTAAATGATCAACAATAACCCAGATTGAATTGTTACCTCAAAAATTATTAAGTAATCCCATGATAAAATCCATGGAAACATTTTTCCATTTCCACTCTATCATTCGCAAATACTAAAGCATCCCATTCAGTAAATATTATTTTTCTTTAACCTATTGAAAAGTTAAACACTTCACAATAAAGTATGAAATCTTTGTTTTCACTCCGTCCCTCTAGTAATTCTCTCGAAGATCTCTGTACATCTTAGTACTGATAGGATTAACTGTAAATAGAGAACTATTATATTCAAATAACAACACTTTATATAACTTAGGATCACAAGGCACAAATAATTTCTTTCCAAACCTAAAACACAATCTTTATCACTGTTAAATTCAGGTAACTTACACTTCTAAAAAAAATATAATTTTTTTTGGAAATCACCGTCTTATTTCTGTGCTTTCTTTATTCTGCCTTCTAAAGATGATTTCACTGCCTCCTGAAACAAAATAGAGTAATTTTCTGCACCAACCACTTCTATACCAAACTTCATCAAATCTCTAATCAAAGGATCTTGTTCCAAACGTAGCATAGTTAATGTAGCAACACCCTTTCATCTCAAACCATCAACCACTTTATTTTCCTTTCCTGGAAGGTAATAAATCATGCAATAATAATCTTTGATTAAATCTAACTGTCTCCTCTATCTGATGTTTAATTCCTTTAGAGTGAATATATACTTCAAACTTTTGTAATTAGTATATATTTCACACTTTACACCATAAAATGAGCCCTCCAGATATTTTATGAAAAAACAACAGTAGCTAATTCCAAATCATGTTTAGGGTAATTTAACTCTTGTGGTTTCAATTGACATGAAGCATAATAAATTACCTAATAATTCTTCATTAGGACACAACCTCGTCCTTTCAATTAATCAACATTATAGATAACAAATTCACCATTTCTAGAGGTAATGAAAATAATGTAGCATTCACTGATCTTATTTCCAATTATTGAAAACAATCATCACATTATTTTTTCTAGATAAAATTAACACCTTTTCGATTTAACTTAGACAGTGGGATAGATAACTGTGAAAACTTCTCAACAAACCTTCTGTAATAGCCTTCCAAACCTAGAAAACTATGAATCTCGGTTATATTTATATGTCTTGGATATTATTCAACAAATTTTGTTTTAACAGTATCAACAGTTATGCCATTTTTTGAAACAATTTGACCAAGGAATAAAATTTTTTGTAACCAAAACTCACACTATAGAAATTTCCCATACAATTTATTTTCCTTCATTGTTTCCATGAAAACCCTTAAATGACTATCATGATCCTATTTACTTTTATAATATAACAAAATAGCATCAATAAACCCAACTAAAAACATATCAAAAAGATAGTGAAAAATTCTAATCATAAGATCTATGAATACAGTAGGTGCATTGGTTAACCCAAAAGGAATATCTACAAATTCATAATTTCATATCGAGTATTAAACCTAGTCTTAATAATGTCTCCCTCCATTACTTTCAATTGATGGTATCCTGACCTCAATTCAATCTTCAAAAAATACTGAGCTCCCAGGAGAAGATCGAATAAATCATCGATTTGAGGAAAAAGATACTTGTTATTAACAGTGATTTCATTCAAGTCTCTATAATCAATTCAAAGTCTCATGGAACTATCTTTATTTTTAACAAACTAGATTAGATCACCCCATGGGGATATGCAAGTTCGAATGAAACCTTTATGTAAAAACTCTTGTAATTGTTTCATTAACTCAACAAGTTTAATTTGTGACTTTTGATATAGGGTTTTCAAAATGGATTAGCATCAGGATCTAAGACAATTGTAAATTCAACTTCCCGATTAGGTATAATACCATGAAACTCATCAGAAAAAATATCATGATACTCATTTACTACTAGCACTTCATTAATTTGTACAGTTCTACAATTTTCATCAATATGTGCTTGGTAACATTCATTTCCATCTTTCACTAGTTTCTTAGTTTCCTGATATGTTATTAGAGATAAGGGTTCATTCTTGGACACAAACTGGAAGTCTTTCTAAAAATTAACCTCTTTTTCTCTATAGTCAATCTTAGAAAGATAAAAATAATGAAAATCCATTCCCAAAATGACATCAAATTCTTCTGGAGGAAAAACAACCCGGATTGTTGGTAAATTATTTCAAAAAATAAGGATAGTAAGATTCTTATAGTTTATTTTTCCCTCAAAATTTTTCCCAGGTGTTTTTACCTCAAGTTCATGATTCATATCTTGAGATGGAATTCCCAATTTACTAGAAAATTTCTTAGAAATGATTGAATGTCTAAATCCTGATTAAAACAACACATTGGCATAATCTAAAAAAACAAAGTACCTGATACCACTTCATTTGATGGTACCATATCAATCATAGTAGTAGAAAAATATTTTCCCCCACCCTTATAGATTGTACCTTTCGGGTTTCAACCCTAGGTAGTCAACAATAGACACACATTGGAATAATGTCCAAAATCATTACAAATAAAACACCTTACCGATAGATTTTCATTGTCGGCATGATCATCTTCCAATCAGTTATGATTAATATGACAAGTCTTACCGCACAGGAATCACTTTCTAGATTTTGAGAGACATTCTCCATGATACGTTTTAACACACTTCTCACAAGATGGATATTTAATTTTCTTACCTCAAAGATTCTTTGATGAATTCTTTCCCTTTTTCTTCCAACTGGATCTCTTCTTTTTTTCTCTCTTGGAACACCTAATCATTAAAAACTCCATTTCTACCTTCTCTTCAATTCTTACATGTTTCTCATAGATTTTGAATTAAATAAAGGATAATTGTTTTCAAAATAGTGACTTCAGTCCTAAGTAAAATCTATTTATCTTACTATTAAGATCTCAGATGATATTTTGAGGATACCTAGCATGTCGAGTGAACTTTTCCCCATATATATCTACTGATTCATCCTCCTGCCTCAATACCAATACATTATTTTCCCATCCTAAGTCGAACCTCCGTATGAAAATATTTCCCATAATTCTTCTCAAAAAAGATTATGAATCTTCACACAGTCCCTAATATTTGTAAACATCGACCACCACTGATATTATTCTCCATAAAAATGATAAACATCTAAACTAACCTTTTTATTTTATGTAAAACCCATGACATATAAAATCATTTCTGGTGCTTTGATCTACCCTTCATCCTGAACAGGGTCATATGATCCTCTGAATGATGGGGGAAGTTTCCTCATGAATTTATCCACTATTGACATGTTACTTTGTGGTTGATCTGGCTGATCTCATGCATGGATAAATCCACCAGTTATATCTGGATTCAATTATTCCATCACTATAAGAAACTATTTCGTTCTGGTTATGACCATATTAGGTTGCTGTTTTGGATGATTGTTTTCCTCTTGATGTTGTTCCATCATAGCTGCCTTGTTTCCTCTGTGGAAAACCATTCTGAACATAGAAATATCCTCGTTGAAGCAACATGGTGACCTTCAAATTCTATATCATTTCATTCATAATATAAAGTAAAAAGAATTTATAGATATTTTATTAGAAATATTCTAACTCCTAAAGTTATCTAAATAGTCATATGATATAAATTATAAGGACCCATCCATAAACATTACATAATATTGAATTAAGTTAATAATTCA
Organism: Viscum album; assembly: GCA_963277665.1. Taxonomy (NCBI): domain Eukaryota; kingdom Viridiplantae; phylum Streptophyta; class Magnoliopsida; order Santalales; family Viscaceae; genus Viscum; species Viscum album. The sequence continues at coordinate 1,169,742,166 of OY728122.1, read as the reverse complement.
CATTGAGGATATTTTCAGGTTGATAGATTTATATAATTAGGTTATAAGTTATAAAGAATAGCTTTAATATTATATGTAGATACTTCTACTCAGTAACCAAATTTTTTAGAAAATATAAACTCTTAAAAAAGAAACATGTTAAGTACCTTGTTTTAAATAACATGAATTTTCCATCATCACATCCATTACCCCATTACACATTAATTCCTATGATAATGACATTTCATAATCTTGGGATGAGTATAAAAATCTCTGTAATGGATCCATAAATAATGAGAACTATTAGTTTTCAAAACAACTTGTAAACCATTAATAGTTTATCATACAATAATACTTCTCACAACTAGAGATGTAACAAAAACACTTCCCTGAATATAAACTCATTGCTTACCCTTTTTGTATCAAAAATATTACCATAAACCCAATAGAATGAAACATATAGTATAGAATGGTAAACAGGGGACATAATCATACTTAAATGGAATAACCATACAGTTGACTTCCACAAATAATTCTTAAAAATGGAATATCCATACGACCGACTTCCATACCCAATTATTTAGATTATATAAGATAACCACCCATCCATTGTTTATCATGTATCCACCCTTGATTTTGATTATCATGTAACCACCCATCAAATGTCCAACTACCATTATATAATCATCACACAGAAAATATTTCAAATATCAACATTTCAATCATGAAATTTCATTTGAAATCAAAAGAAATAATTTCAAGATATTGAAATAGTAAATCCACTTAAAAACCCATTTTCAATAAAAAAATATGTAAAAAAGGGTATGTGAAATTTATTTTCCATTTAAAAACATTTCGTCTTGTTAAGGAAGCCAAAAATCAAATAATGCTCGCTGTGGTGGAAAGGTCGTTGACACGACATACGTTAAAAATTAACCTTCTTTATGTCATATAGTAAAATGATTCATAGAAAAAATATTCCATTTGAATGAAATTAAAAGTAAAATGGTCTTATATACCATATAACAGCATGGAGTGTATAAATCAAAATATGCATCAATGGAAGGATATTGAGACAAAGTCTCTTACCTAGTGTCTGACATGACTAGTAAATTCTTTAATTTCATGAATAATAAACATATGTTATTTTTTACTTTCTTCGCAACCATTTTCAATTTTATTATTCATTTTATATCACTAATTTAATTTCTATAACAATTAGTTATTTATTTTAGTTCATATCAATCATTTTGCGATGTTCGGAACATGAGTCAAAAATGAACTTGTTATAATTAAAAAGTGTCCATGTGGTCAAAATTAAATTATCTCTAGAATGATATTAATGATTTAGATATCATATATATCATCTATATCCAGTATATATGTATTTATAATAGTCCATATCATTTGGATATGAAAAATTAAAAGCACTATTCATGGATAGGGTAAGACGTATGTATGCATTAACGCTACATTCATTTATTTTTCATATTTAAAGGAATGAAAACTAAAAAATAAATAGGTATATTATAATTAAACTATAATATCAATGTAATATATGTTACATAAGTTAATTATTTGCATCTTTTATATGTTCCATGTATAGAATTAACGAGTCATATCACTTTGAGGGGGCGGTAGTCCATACTTCCTCAAATGAAATTATTGTATTTATACAACATGAAAAGCATAAATGTGTGTTATAAATGAGAATTACATATGCATAGAGATAAAATATATAAAATAAATATCATATAAACTTGTAGTTCCATCATAATTTCCACCATGACTGGTTGTAGGGAATGATTGAATAATTATCTTTTCGTGAGGCAGCAGTTTGTCGTACACAGAAACAATATGTTCATATCTATTAGATATAGGTGTGGGTAAGTGGGTTTTGAATAATTATCATAAAAAACCAATTATAATGAGGATAATGGTTTTTTTAAATAAACAAAGAATAATAAGAGCGTAGGGAGTGTAGAATGGAAAATAATGGAAAGGAACATGAGAGAAAACGTTGCCTCAAATCGGGTAACTCCTTTGGATTTAAGCTAAAATGCCTTCTTGAATTTCCTTCTTAGTAAGGTAAGGCTTCAAGGAGAATGATATGGATGTTGGGAGATTATTTTTTTATATTTTCGACTATCCAATGGGGCTTGAGAGGAGTGAGTAAGGGTTGGAGGTGGTGTTCTTTTATAAGAGGGAAGAGGGTCACTTAAGAAATATCTTGAATTATTATTTAACTATAAATTATTATTTGATTAAAAGCGAGGAAAAATTTATATAGTATAAAGATAAGATGAATATAAGTCGAAATAAAATCATACCATAATAATTATATATTGTTTGGATATTTTTCAATCCGTCTCTTTTTTATTTAACCCTTTTTTACTCTTACCATTTTATCAATCATTTAACACTTTGCATATCAAAATTGTTACAAAAACATTAAAAATATCAAATTAGAGAGTCAATAATAAAATTTTAGACTTATGATAACTATTTACATGAATACTATGTTTATTGGAATTTAAAAATATTTAAAAATATATTTTATATTTTAATATATGAATTATGTCAACTATGTCACTATTCATATCCGGAATTTTTTTAAAATCCATAAATACATGATTGATTCAAAAAAACTCCATTAATAAAAAGATAAAATGTAAAAATCATCTATTAAATTCGATGTTACATAAAAATTACAAAATTACATTTATTTAAACATTTATAATTTCATTTATTTGAATCATTTATTAATGAAGAAATCCCTACATCATCATTGTGTAATAATTAAGTTTTTTTATTTAATCTCTAAAAAATATAAATAAATTACCATGACATAGGAAATAAATTTATATTTATAATTACTATTTATAGAAAAAAAGATAACTTATATAACCCCATATAAAAATTATTTTACAAAAAATATACATTTTTATGTTATATTTTCCTTAACATTAAATTACAAGTAATTAAATGTCATTTTCACACACAAGTGGCTCCATTGGGACCAAAAATAGAACCATTTATTCCCATAATCGTATTTATTTCATCCAATAGGATTAGGGAATGTTTTAGGGTAATTTAATATTATTATAATATTATTTTTTACCTTTATTTACCAGGTTTACCCTTTATTTTGGTAAATAAAATATTTACTGAATTTACTAGTCATAATTTCTAAAAATAAAATTTAACTATTTAAAAAATTTTGACCTTCTGACTAATAATATGTAATCAATTTTTCAAAATTCAAAACAAAAAAGTTTCAGAAATTAATTTAAAATTAATTCTCGTTGTCAAAACCAAAAAGCGTGTTTTTGAGAAATAATAATTATCAAAAGATTGACATGTGTTTATGTCTAAATGAAAATTGAATTTGCTTAAAATGATCACAATTTGATTAAATGGTAAAAAAATAATCTAATTACACATTAAAACCAATTAAAAATATTATTTAACCATATCAATAAATCAGATGAAAAGACAGTTTTGACTTAAAATGCAGTATTTTCACTATTCATTAAAAAATAAACGTTATTAGAAAAATACCACAAATTTACCCTATGTAAATTATGATGTAACACTTATAAATAATTTTTTTACTTTTCAAATGGAATATATAAAAGATCCAAAACAATATTTAAAATAGGTTCCCCATCAAAAGGCAGTGAAACCACCTTTTAAAAATATTAGAGTATTTATGCTTAAAATTGGATTCATTGTTATTTTAAGACTTTAAATTTAATTGGGAAAATCAAAAATCATATAACAAACGTGTATAATAATAATATGATTAGTTATATTCATTACTACCAATACAATGGCTAGGCGTTAACTACAATTTAAAATAATAATAATATGTTATTATTTTTCAGTATGACTCAGCCTTGTGTACACCATGAGATTTTGGAGAAATCCATTGTTGTGTGTTGGGTACTCCATCAAACATAGTTTCACCTTTAAAGTAAAATTATTGTCATATTCATAAGTATTAAAAGGAATCAAACTAATTATTCAATAAATACCTAGGTCATTACAAGAACATTCTTCTTAGTTCATCTACCATGATCTCCACTACTCTATTATATTTAATTTCCAAGACATGCCAATATAATGCATTTTAGTTTGAGTGTTTCAAATAAATAAAAATTGGAAACATTCGAAATTCATTAGTTTGAAATAACTATCCCTGAAAATTAAAATTAAAAAAGTTTTCCCCATGTTAGTAAAAAAAATTCAATTGTTATTGTAATATATTAAGAGTAGTCTTTAATATGACAATAATGAAGGTAATTATCAATAGATAGTATTTATTTAGTAAATATTCCTTCATCCTACTCATTTAAATATGTGTATAGTTATATTAGGTTCACAAATTTAAATATGGAGAAATGTTTTTCTGAAATGTATCAAAATTAAAAAATTAAAAAATTAAATTTTTTTTCTTCCCTCTCGTCATATATCCAAATTAAATTTTAAGAAAATTTCTCATAATTTTTAGAAATAAAGGGGAATAATTTCCAATAATTTTTTTATCAATTTCCTTTTTCTCATCAAATTATCGAATGAAAATCTAAAATCACATAAAATTGTATGTAATTTCATGTCTACGAATCATAAAAAATATAGGGAATTTAATTTTATATTTGAGTCCATTATCATAATCAAATTATTTATTTAATTAATGTTTTTTTGTTCATTTTTAAAGACCATAATTGAGTAATGATTCTCCCTATTAGATTAATGTTCCAAGAATTCCATGGGATTATCATTAATTTTGGATTCACTTCCCACTACACTATCATTTCATAATTATTCGAACTCATTTTCATTACCTCTCAATTTACATTTTCATTATAATTTTGGATTTTAGAATTTTTTGTTCCTTAGATTCTTTATATTAATCATATTTATGATCTTTTTTGTAACATATCATTCAAAAAGGATTTTCCTTTGGGTTCAGCTTCATAAATGACCTACTTTTATTCAAATAAAAATGTTTTTGTTGAGGTTGATTATAGTCGTATAGTTATGTGTTTTCATAAAAAAATTAAATATCACCAAATGATTAATTAAAATGATCATAACCAATGAATTCATTATTTCAAACAATTATAAAAATAATAATTTCATCACCAATGAATAATTGGTAATTTAAAATGATCAAGTACATGCATCAATATTAATAGATTTAGTGATTTTCATTGCAATGAGTGGACAACACCAGTGGTTTTTAATTTTATTTTTATTTTTTAACATATTTTAACTTATTTATTGTTTAAATATTTTTTAGTAATTTTTAAACACAACATATTATGGAAAATAGACTTAGAAAACAAAAAAAAATTGATCGATGTGGTCACCAACATGTGAGAAATATCATAATTTATATTCTCATTGTTAGTACTAGAGAGAAGAAACCTTGTCAATACGTATGGAAAGTTGGTGAATGTTTTATAGGAATATTTAATATCCTATACTATCAAAAAAATTAACAAGAATGCTGAAAAGTGATTTTTTTAAAGTTTATAAGAGTGATTATGTGAAATAGATTGTAAATTTGGTTCAAAACTATACTATGTTAAAGAAAAAAGACTAGAAAACCTGATTATCAAGGAAAGATCCATCTGAATCTCTATAATAGAATGATATCTTCAAGATAAATGTACATACATAACAAGAAACTATTTGATAAATGTTTTCCTCATTATCTCTCGATAAATACATCACCTCTAATGAGACAACACACAATTATATCAGATACATGGGAAAAAAATAATGTGTTCTATTTTATAATGAAAAAAATAAAAAACCTAAAAATAATTTTATGATACGAAAAATTAATTTCCAATAATAAATAATTGAAAGCACATGTTTTAGAAAATGGAAAACATTATCATAATTAACCAAGAAACAATTGGTAAAAAATTTAATAAGTCAATAATCTCATCTCTTGAGTCAAAATCAACATCTTGTCACATTATCCCCCACTCTATCCTAGACGATAATTTTATGATTTATTTAATAAAGAAAAAAATCATATAATATTATCCTTTGATGATTTCCACTAGAATTGTATATTTTAATGCCCCCCCCCCCCACACCACAAATATTTCGCACCATTCTTTTGATAAGGTAACATTCCAAAAACATGATTTTTCTATGTTTTCATGTATATTATTACATTATTTCTTTATTCAGATATTCCATTTTACAGCTTCATTGTTACTCAAATGTACCCCTCATATAATTTATATGAATTTCTCTAGTAATTAGTTCCCCAAAATACATTACAATATTTCATACATAATGTAATCAATTGTTAAAACACATTATTCTAATTTACATTCAATAAATGATCCCTAAACAACTTCCATCGTAATTATCATAGAATGATAGGTAATATTGAATTCATTGGAAATTAGACGAAAATAAATCTAACTATAACAAAAAAACACCGTGATTGATGTAATTTTTAATAATGGGTCATCTTATTCAGGGTCCAATGATGTTGAGTATGAATTTTTCATCACAACCACTTTGGGGAAATATATTGATCATATTGGATGTAAATTTATTTTTTAAATGTACAAAACTATTTGAATTCCATGTCTATAACTTTATCTTCTCTAATGCGGTAATAAAATAAAATAGTCTCAACACTCGATATCATTAATTATGAGGTCAATAGTAGATCTTCAATATGTGGCTCTCGACATCATTTTCCTTCACTAGTTATGGTGATCGACTCAGCTTAAGAATCAACAATCTCCCCAGTCATCATTAATGGATTCCAGTTATAAAAAATTCATTGATTGAAAGAATCTATTTCATGGTCAATGGTAGAACGGTGATCTCCTTAGATTCGATGCAGCTCGAAATCTTGTAACTTTTTCAGATGAACACTTTTAGTTAGCATTAAGAATCTAGTATTGTATCTAGATTCTATGACATCAACTTTTTAAAAAAAAAATCTACCTCAGAACTGATGTTTATAAAAAATCGACATCCCATGGTCCCTAAATGCTGAACAGATTCCAAAAAAAATAATATTCAGGGTTATCAAATTCAAACCCAATATAGCTGGCAGATGATTCCAAATCTTTAATAAATATTCACTCAGATTAGAATATCTATAACCTAATCATTAATATATGGAAATATATAATATCTATCTTGGTATTCACATGAATCAATATATGTTCAATTTTCACTAGAAACATGTACCAACTTCCCCTTTTAGTTTCAATAATCATATCTATCAATATTTATGAATGACTTACTTAAGTTTTATCTATTATTGAGCCTCTCTATTGTCACATATCCATTGTGTTTGAAATTATTCATACCCAAATGATATAATTTACATTCAATTCATATTCTAATTTTTTCCCTATGTTTGTTTTTTCAATCACCACACTCAAGTAGACTGTTCTCTTTAATTGATTTCCCACTTACTATTTTAGATGTGGCTTATTTTTAGCCAATATGAAGAGGTATTGAGATTCCCAAGGCTTCAGAATACCCCTAGAATGTTATTATTAAGAAAGATTATATAAGATATCCTATAGTATAATTTTTCATATATGATTTTATCTTACAAAATACAACCCTTGAAATGTATTATGAGGTTTCATAGTGAACATTATTTTTCAGGGATGAGAGATTTATCTTATATAGGTTTACCATGTTTTCTAATGTGTATCCTTGTATAGAAAAGGAATATATTATCTTACTATTTAGACTACCAACTCATTTATGTGGAAAAGGGAAAATAACTTGCATGGTAAAATTCACGAAAGAACACACATTATTGGAGCAATAAATTTTTGTTTGAATTCATAAATATGATTACAATTGAATCTAAAATAAAAATGATGAATCAGATAGAAAATTGGAAAATGTATCACTTTTTTGAGGATTATTACAAATATTATAATATAAATTATTAAAACATATAGATGTAACTTCATGAATTTCAACAGAAACCAGTATATTTTGAGATATAAAATTTAGATGTAAAATTAATCAAATTAATAAATATAAATTCAAGGACTATATAGTGTTATAAAAGAATGATTATTTTAATTTGAATCTATTTAAAAGAGAATTATTGATACTAAATAAATTTTATTCGAACTATTTAACATTTTAATAGTGATGTTCCAAATCACATAATTTTTTTGAGGTATTAAAAATAAATTCTACTAAATAAATTCAAAAACTGTCATGTAATCATCTTTGTAAACTCAATTAAGAACACAATGTTATCAAATTATCATTGTAATTACATGGTATTGACATATATAAATAGAGCCACAACACTTACCATATCTCAAAATGAATGTATGATATGATTTTAAAGCATATATTATCCGACAAGCCATATTTTTCAACTATTGAGTTCTTTCTCCTTGAATAGTGTGATTACAATATTATAATATAATGGGTGTTTCCAAATCCTATTTTTCATTAGTTATAAAAGGATACCACTTTTACCATTTAAGAGCCACATATGACATTTTAATTACTCCTTAAAACTCTTCCATTATTCACTCACTACAAACTACTACCACTTTTTAAATCCAACAATCCAACTTTCATTTCCCAATCCATTCAATATCAAGGAGTATTCAAAGGAATGATCAAGTCTCCAATGTAAATATTATTTCATTCTTTAATTTTTATTCATAAATTTACTCTTCAAAATATCTTATCAACATAATAATAAGATGAATCTGGTATCATTATTATATTTATATGTTGTGAGGTTAATTTTATAACCTTTATTTATCAATTTCCATTGATGTAGAACAACAATGGAAAGCCAATTTTGTGTGTGTTTGGACAACCACCTCCATAAATAACAACATTTCATTTTCAATATATCTTTTCATTCTCTATAAAAAAAATTGGATTCACCATCCCAAAATAATATAAATAATATCCATATTATAAAATTATATTGTTATTCGGTCAATGTAAACTTCTTCAAAACCATACTCACCCATCGATTAAAATTGTGTTCACGCGTGGGTGGGTTTAACCACCCACATGAATGATGCATTAAAATTTTATCATGGATAATAATTGGGACTTAAATAATATTATTATTACAATTTAATATGCAAATAATGATTTATATATGATTTTTAAAATATTATCTTATGTTTTTAACATATTATTCAAGTATCATCTTTGTCTAGTAAAAAAATTAAATGACGCCAACACCAATTCAAATTTCAAAAAGAATTACTAAATAAATAATGAAAGGATATAATATAATTATAAAATAATATAATTTATTTATTATTTTATTCTAAATTATATATAAATTATGAATATTGTATCAAATAATGGATAATGATATCGACATTATAAAATTTAACCAAATGGTGAATGTTATTAATGCATAATAGTATAAATGAGATATAACTAACTAATAATCACCTATTAAATAATTTTATGTGAGGAATATTAAATTTAATGTAAATTAATATTTTTACAAAATTGATGATTATTAATTTTGTTATATGATTCTTGAGTGTCATTAACTATGAAAGATAACAATGTAACTGCTTTTATTTCAAATTCCTCTCCCTGAGACATGTTTTGTATTATAAACCTATTTTCATTTAATTTTTTAAAATACTTCCAATTGGAGATATAATATCATGAATTATATTCTAATAATTGTATTTTATTTTCAATTACACTACCTCTCATACAAGGTGTTTTGATTTGAATGTTTATAAATGAGTAAGGTTTTTCTATATCTCAATTATAATTCCATGAGACAACACATTTTATGAACCATGTTTCTTTTTTATGGTGGATTTATTGAAAATGGATATATTTTTTTCATAATACTCATTTTTATGGGATTTATATTATATATCATGTATCTTTATTGATGTTTCTATTGATTTAGTTATTTCCCAAGCAGTAAGCATTTTTCGTAACTTAATATACATCTTTTGGTTATCATCATTATCTTGATTGTATTATTTATATATTTGGTACACATGAGCCATTTATTACATTATACTATATTGCCTCAATTTAATCGTGATATAAATTCCTTCACATTAAAACCATTGAAAAATATTTCTCACTTTTTGGGTGATGTTCATGTATGTCCATCCACCAACATTCTCAAGATGGATCTTGATCATATTATTCCAATATTCACGTAGAAATATACGAATTTCCTTATATGATATTTACATAAAACTCTATGTAATTTAGATTAGATTATGTTCCTAAATAATGATTTTTATTCTATTTACATTGGGAAATGCAATAGTATTCGACATATTTTTATTCAAATTTAGATAACTATAGGAAAATTTACTTATTATTTTTTTACTATAAATTATCAATCCATGAATGGATTATGATCATGATATCCCTTTCATTAAAATCAGGAAATGTATCAACATTATTATTGACTATTTAATAGTAATTTCGGTTTATTATTGGTAGAAATGATATTTTTTACATTGTATTGATAAGTGTATTTTATTCATCTTGAGGTCCCTTTGGTAAAGGACTGAAATAGGGATGATGACTACTATCTTTAATACATTTATGTTAATCATGTGTTGGGTTGGAATATAATTATATATCCCCATGTTGCATCGATTGGTCTAATGAAAAAAATGGTATGTTTTGGAGTATAACTTTTCCAATAGAGGAATGTGTTTTGGCGAAGGGACTTATCAACATGTTTATTATTACTAAAATTAATAATTCAATCAATAAGATATTTGACTTATTAATATACATTTTTTCACATTCATGGATATAAAACTCTCACAATTTTAATTAATTATGTAATTATACGTATTATTTATTCCATCCATAAAACCTTCCTTACTTGTGTTTTTGAAAATATTACTTGCTTGTATCCCATACTGAGAGTTTAATCTCAACTATTTGTTATGTTTCGATTCCCATATATTTGAAATAATGTATTACACATGATATTTCTAAAAGGATAGAATTCATGGAAAAATTAGTTAGATGTTTTGAGGAATAATAATGAAATATATAGTTTCGTATATATTTAATTATGGAGACCATGGCCTTTGTTATTTTTTATTTTGATGAAATTATCTAATATTCTAAAAATTTAATGACCCGTGGGATTTAAGAGGTGAAATAATCATTATTTATTTTATAATTATGTGTATTTATAGCAAGACATTAACAAATATTTTAAATGTAATAATATAATGTATTTTATTAAAGAAATGAATCAGGGAGTGTGGGTCTAGGTCATGACATGATCTTCCAAAAATTCTAAAAAAACATTAGCTCTAATACCACATGTTTTTTTTCATGAGAACAATCCTGTTAAACAATCAAATGATATTTCACCATAACATTTAACATGAGAACATAGTTGTGGAATGTGAACCATCACTATGATGATGGGAAAATGGAAGTCAAACGTATACCCATGTAACCTCTCCAAGACACACAAATTCTGAAAGGATCAAGAATATATTATTAATTTAAATATTCAAAAAATTAACATGGAATAAGGGAAACACAAGAGATTATGTGGTTTAGACCTACATTCTAATCCACGGGGAATGATATATTTCATTAATAGTGTAAAAGAGAATATTATACTTCCTAGTATCCATAAATATTGATTACAACCCATGAGTATATAAGTTTCAAACCAATGATTCTAGTAAAAATTGAAAACCTATCATTACGAGTTTCAATCCAATAAATATGATCTCCATATAATGTCTTCAGTTTAGTTAAAGTCTCTAATAATAACACCCTAAGATTCTAAAAATATCATTTTGTTTGATAAAATATATGACACAAATCCAAAAGCCTATAAGATTATATAACAACCTAAGATAGGACTAACTAAATTTTTAAATATTCTTTACACACTAATAAAATATATTCAATGGTTTTCTATTTATTAGGAATAAAATTAGAACCATTTTAATGATAATCAAATGTTTTCTGAAAAAGTGAGTTATTTTCAAATGGAATATTAGTTGTTCCTTTATCATATAATTTAAAATTAATTTTTATCAAATTAAGAAAAAATATATGAAGAAAACAACATTTTTTTAAATTCTGCGTATATAAAGTTTCATTGGTTGAGTTTTTTTGAATTTATAGTAAATATTTTTTTATTCAATCGGGAATAATACTAATTTTTATTGAAAATTACAATTTATATTAAATTATTTATAAAGGAAAATATTTGATCAAATTTGGTTCGAAGTAATATTAGAAATATTATATTAATATTGAGAATAGATATATTATTTTAATCAATTTGATATTGAATTCTAATATATAAACATTTTAAGATTTTTAGTGTTTTTATTTTGAAAAAACATCTTATCTACGTGTTTACTCGTTTAATTTTAAATTATACTCAACCAATTCTATGAGTTGAATTTGGAAAATTTATTCCCCATCTGAAATCTGAAAAATATATTTTACCTAATATGTTCAACATAATTTTTTTCAACAATGTAGTGTGAAATTATAAAAATTATTTACCAAGATTAAGGTAAAAAATGGGATTACCAAGGGTTAAATTAGAAATATAAAAGTTAAAAATGAAAAAAACATGTTTAATTCTTATATGATGGTCATATATTGACCTTATGTATTATATGGAAGTAAAATTACTAGTTTTGGATCCTTTTATGTAATGAACCAATGTATTTAAATGGAAATTCCCTTATTATAAATATGTCATAAAATCACATGAAAACAAAAGATAATAAACTACTATGTGATAAATTACCTTTAAATATAATTTTGAGACTTCTGTGTTTGGAATTTCGAAAATCTGACATACACGGTTGCAATAAATAAGTTATTTGGAGTCCGATAAGAAAAACATCATTTTTGGTGAATAGTAACCTACCCTTATGAATAGTAACATACCCTTATGAATAGTGATATACCCTAATGAATAGTTACCTTACCTATGATATTATAAAAATAATATTCATGTTGAATGTATGATATACCTAAATTTTAGAATAAGTAAATGAATGTTTTAAAAATATTTTTCTATAATAAATTATTATTTTAATTAAATATTAAAATAATCATATTTATAAATTTATTTTTGAAAAATGGACTTCATTTTTCTATTCTATGTGCCGAAAAATGGTTAGGGTGAATTTTTGAGATTTTTCTGAAATACATGAATTTTTTATGAAGAGTAAAATGCGATAATTTACGATGAATACTAAATAAGGGATTTATTGAGTCATTGATGATGATCTGCTGATGTAATCCCAATTAGTTCTAAGTCACATGAATTTATTACAATTCATGGTCATGGAATAATTACTATTCCTTGTCTTGTGAAGAAATAATAAATTAATGGTTATAATATTATGAAATACCTCCTCTCTTCCACTATAGAAATCACCATCACTCCCTCTTCTCTTCACAACTATCATGGCTTTTTCCTTGCCAATATTCTGGAAACATCTATCCCCAAGATCCTCCCCCATGTCCAAAAGCTTCTAGCCTCTTCAAAATCCCAAAACCACTCCTTTAAGAGGATCTCAAAGGAGGAAGTCTCTAGAGGTAAATTCCTCTTTCTAATTCCTTCATTTCTTTTAAGTTCTTTTTTCTTCTTTCCTCACCTCCCTTAAAAAAAATATTATGATTACTCCAGTAACATATATTTAATAGAATATTTTTATTCTAATTGTAAATATCATTTTCTTCTCTCCTTTCCCCACCTTTTATTTGAATGAAATGAAAGCACTGTTTTAGATGTTCTAATTTATCACATTCAAGGACAACAATTTATTAATTTCTAGTATCATCGTTAATTTGGGACCTAAAACTATTTGTGTTATGGTTGAACCAGATTATTATATGTAATATATAATATTTTTTGTTCTGTAATCTTTTTGTACAAATTTTATTATATTATAAAGAAAAATATGTTCTTTGTAATCAAACCCACCGATTAACAAAAACAGTTGTCATTACGGTTTTATATAATAATCCGACTTCACTCTATATAACCAAATTAAATTTAAAACTAGTTAATATCATTTATATTCCCTAATAGCATATAACTTCAATTCTGGACAACCACTTTCATTTTACATGTTTATCCAAACATTAATATATGCGAACAGGTCATTAGAACCAAGTAAACAAATGAGCCCGAACAATGAAATTGACCCTCATAACAAACAAAAATGGTTATAAATGAAATTAAAATGATTATAATAATATAATTAAATATTAAAGAGGTTATGTAATTATTAATTAATAAACATTATTTTTTTTATTTAGGTCATTAATAACAAGTGGAGAACACCAACAAGTTTAAGGTGAGGGATCCTCCCCATTTTTCTCTTAATCAAGATTGTCCAATATGATAGGAATTTTTATGTGAAATACCAAATAATGGGGTATGTTTCTAAACCTCCCACATACTTAACTCATGTTTTATATGAGATTAGAAATCCATTTTCTCTCTCATTAATCCATCTTAGGTACACACGACACCTTGCCAATAAAACCGTAAGGAATTCTACACAATCATTCTTTGTTCATTTGGGTTTCCTAATCTTTATTTATATCAAAATGGACTTATCATATCTATTTATATATAAATATTCCAAATGATATGTAATTTTACAAAATAAATTTTTTATGACCCTTTCATCACTCTATTTTTCTGATATACATGTTTTTAAAAGATTCCCTCATTAGAACATTCTGAAAAGCAAACTTGTTTTAATGAAAACTTCCCAAATTTTTACCCAATATCAAGTGCATTATATCCTCTATTTTAAGACACCATTGTATTTATAAAATCATTATTTTTATTATGAAAACCTTCTTGGTTCAATTCTAGTTTTATATAATATATTCTCCTATTTTTTATTTTAAAAGATCTATAGTATTTTCCTTAAAACTACACAAAAATATTTTAATGCTATTGATTCTCAAATACATTACTTATATGTTTTCACTTATGTTTGATATAACATACCATGTTATAATCCTATTTTATCTTATTAATTTCCATTTATGTTCTAATCACTTTCTTTCATGGACACATACATGATACGCTCATTGGTTATGATTTATGTCAGGATTGTGGTACCTAATTCTTTCCATGGGTGCCCTTATGTTTATGTATGGTTGATTATGTATGATTTTTTTTGGTGAGAATATTTATGTGGCAAGAATATTATTGTGGAAAGAATATTTATGGGGATAGATTATTTATGTGGAATGAATAATCATGAAAATGTTTACATTAGTGCCCCCAGATAGCGCTCCAATGCATTGGGTGATGTTAAGTCTAATGAGATGTGATGTGAAATGGGATTGGGGGTTAACCTTGACCCGTACTAAAATGAGGAATGGGATTGGAGGTCATCCTTGACCTGTACTAAAGTAGAATATGGGATTTTAGGTTATCCTATAACATTATTAAGGACATGTTTTATGATTCTTCCACATTTATATGATTCCATGTTTATATGATCCCATGCTTATATGAAATGATTTTATAAGTTTCATGCTTTGGATATAATAATTTCATGCCTCTAAACTCATGATATTAAGATTTATCCTTATTTTAATTCACATACTATTCTTTTTATCTCATCCCTCTATCATGTGTTCCCTAGGGTACCCTATGCATATGTAAGGACTCAAAGGTAGTTTGGAGCTATTTTTATGAAGATCAAATAAAGAAGTGTTTTTAGCGCCATGTTATATGTTATATGTACCTAGGACTCCATGACAAAAGACTTAAAGATCCTTGGCATGTACTCTGACGTTTAATTATGATTAAAATCATATAATATTATATATAAAAGTCTTTGGTTTTTATAGTTAGTATTAGAGGATAGTCTAGTTATTTTGAGGACTAGGAAAAGAGAACCTTAGTGATAACATTAATGATGAGACTATATATAAGAAAACATTCCTAAATTTTGGTTAGTATAGAGTAAGTTAATTATCAAGAAAAAACATCCGTGTCTAGATATGAGCAGGGAGTGGTGGCTCTAGAATAGATGTACCTAGGAGGGAAAACTCTGATAAGGAGTTTTAGGTTTGACCTAGGGTATCCTTGTATACAGCAACATGCCTTTCTGTGATCTTGGTTACGACACTCCTGAGGGATATTTTTTGGTAGATTCATGAGCTTAGTAGAAACCATTATTAAGGGACAAAAAAAATCACATAATAAGTTAAGTTAAAGAATATATATAGGATCACCGAGATATAAACCCACGGAATCAGAAGTTATGATATACTTTTTATTTATAAGTTTATGATCTTATGCTCAAAGTTTCTTTTTTATGATCAATAGATAAGTATTCAAGAGCTATAATTATATGTTCCTTTTCCTAGTTAATGGAAATAAATAGAATAACATGTACAAACAACCAATGTCATAGAAAATGTGAAGATTTTATTAATGATATGCCTGATGTGATGGGTACGGGTGCTCAAAACTTCATGATAGTACTTGCTCAGATGTCTCGAGTTATGAATAATAACTTGAATCATGCGGAATTCTCTCCTCTACCAAGGAAAGATAAAGTTGTCGTAAAATCCATAATGTGGAAAAATCCTACCATGTTTAGTGGATCTTCTGATCCCCTCCTTGTGGAACAATGGATTAACTCCATTGAAAATATATTTTTCATCCTCCAGGGCTCAGAAAAAGAGAAGGTTGTATATGTGGTTTATCATTTTGATGGGAAAGCTGATCAGTGGAGGACACTAATCAAAAACACAAACTCCCAATAGAAAACTGATTCTGTTGATTGGTAGAAATTAAATAGGTTGTTTTTTAATAAATATTTTCATCGAACCCTCCATATCAAGATGTAAAGGGAGTTCCTCAGAATCAAGCAGAAGGAAGATGAGTCTAACGTGGTGTATGAAGAAAACATTAAAAGGAATGCAAGGTACTCCTCTGTCTTTTCCATGAACACTGAATTCATGGTGGATCACTTCTTTAGTAGTCTAAAACAGAGTCTAAGAAAAGCATTGGTGATTAGTGACTTTGAAAATTATGAAGATATTGTCTATTGTTCCCTCAAGGTTGAAATGGATATTGAAGACTCTCAGTGGTCTCATGGGCCCAGTGAAAATAAAACAAAAATAGAGAACAACATGGTTGGTTCATTAAAAAAATATCATTATGGAAAGAATCCCGAAATTTCCCCTTGAAAAGGTATTTAGAAAAGAATCTTGGTAACTGTCTAAAAGGAACCAATAATTTATTCAAATGTGGAATGTTTAGTCATCTGGCCAAGAACGTCTGAAGGGATATAAAAAATCCAGCTAATGTTGAAGAAGAAAGGAAGGTTTAGATCAACACTCAACCTATAATGTTGTTTTAAAATTTCAAGTAGTATGGGCATTATACAAACAATTTCCATCAGCTTAGGGTTGTCGGAGGCAATCAACAACAACCTCCACGGAAACAACAAAGGTCTTATTCTCTCACTACTTATGAGGTGGAGCCGGAAAACGATGTGGTGACAGGAATGATAGTTATTCATTTAATAATAGCGAATGTACTATTTGATTCTTGTTCTAAAAATTCATTCATATCTTTTAAATTTAGTATAACTATTAAAATACCACCTCAAAATCTGGAGGAAAAGTTATTTGTGAGAACAACAAATGGGGAAATTGTTGAATCCATGGTTTATAACTACTCCCTGGACATTGTTTGTGGACTGAACCTCCCAGAAAATCTTTCCATACTTCCTTCTGTGGAGTTAGACACCATCTTGGGAATGGATTGGATATATTTATACAAAATAACATCAACTATTGGTAAAAGAAGATCACTCTTCACATCTCATAGAGTCCTTCTATTCATTACAAGTGTAAGAAGGAAGATGAGTCTCCTTTAGAATCTTCTTCTCTAGTGTGGATATTGTTTACTTATGAGAAAGCATATATTACTCAAATGATTGAGAAAAAGGAAAGAACCATGCTTGAATACATGCCCAACATGAGATATTAGACTAATGTATTCCCCGAAGAGTTGTCTAGTCTACCACTTAAACGAGAGGTTGAGTTATAAATTGAACTTATCCCTGGATCTCTGCCTATCTCAATGACACCATATAGAATGGCCACCAAAGAGCATAAAGAGATGAAGAAGTAGTAACATGATAATATGGATAAGGCTTTTATATGCCCGATTGCTTCACTGCGGGGTGTGCTAGTCCTCTTTTTCAAGAATAAGGACGGATCAATGCGCCTCGGAATTGATTATTGTGTGCTCAATAAAATAACGATAAAGAACAAGTATCCCCTTACATATATAGATGAATTGTTCTGTAATCATTTTTGGGATAGTTATTTCTCTAAGGTGGTCCTTTGGTCGAGATATAACCAGTTAATGGTGAGGATGGAATATATTTCCAATAATGAATTTCAAACGAGGTATGGACACTATGAGTTCATTGTGATTCCCTTTGGACTCACTAATGCTCCAACATTTTTTACGGATTTAATGAATAATTTCTTTAGATATTACCTCGACAAATTTGTGGTAGTCTTTATTGATGATATTATAATATACTCCAAGAGTAAGAAGGAACATGATGATCATTTGAATACTATGTTAAAGGATTTACAAAGGTTGAAGTTTTCTACAATGTATAGTAAATGTGAGTTCTGTATAGAGGAAGTATCATTCTTGGGGCTTTTTATCACTATTAAATGTATATCTGTGGACCCTTCCATGATGAAAAAAAATTGTATAGTGTCCCACGACAACTTCTATAATGTAGATCCATATATTTTTGGGTCTAGGTGGGTATTATTGAAGATTTATGAAGAACATTTCATGATTTTAAAACACAATGACCAAGCTGGCGCAGAAGGGAGTAAAGTTTGTCTATAATCAAGAATGTGAAGACGGTTTCTCAGTGTTGAAAAAGAGTATTATCACTACGCCAGTACACACACTCCATACAAGTGGAGAACTCATTGTGGTGTATAATGATTCTTATAATAAGGTATTATGGTGTGTGCTAATTCAAAACGATAAAGTGATAGCCTATTCCTCAAGGTAGCTGAAAATCCATGACCAATACTATCCCACACATGATCTGGAGTTGGTGGTTGTGATCTTTGCATTGAAAGCATGGAGGAATTATCTCTATGGGGAGAAATGTGAGATATATACTGACCACAAGAGTCTCAAATATATATTCACACAAAAATAGATTAATATGTGGTAGAAAATATGGATAGATCTCATCAAGGATTATGACTTCTCAATCCAATACCATCCTAGTAAGGAAAAAAGGTGGGAGATGATCTAAGTAGATTGGATTTGAAATCCTTATCAATGATGACAATTGAAACGGATCTGATCTTATTAGATTTAAAAAGGATATACATGTGAATTGTTAAGGCAGAAACATCATCAATCCTTTCTGAAATGATTGTTCAACCATCCCTCTTGGAGAAAATAAAGGATTCTCAAAGGAAAGATGTGGATATTTTGAAAAGGGTGGAAGCTGTTAAAAATGGGTAATCCCACGATTTCAAAATTGATGAGGAGAGATTTGTAAGATTAATGACACAATTATGTGTACCATATAATCTAGAGATAAGGATGGATCTATTCAATGATTTAGATAGCCCGACCTTCTCTATCCACCCTAGGAGCATGAAGATGTATCGAGATCTCCAAGAAAGAATTTGGTGGGACAATTTGAAAAGGGAGATTGCTGAATATACAACAAAGTGCTTGGAATATCAGTATGTGAAGTCGGAAAGGAAAAATTATAAGGGAATGATGCAACCACTACACATGACAGCTTGGAAGTGGGAGAACAATACCATAGATATTTTCACTAGTATTCCAAGGACATCCAGAGGAAACAATTCTATATGTGTCATTGTGGATTGTCTTACAATGACAACTCACTTTATCGAGATTCAAGAGGACATCTCAATGGATAAAATTTCATGTATTTACATCAAATAAGTGGTAAGGATGCATAGAGTACCTCTATCTATTGTATCCGAACATGATCCTAGATTCATCTCAAAGTTATAGAAAACTCTCCAACATGATCTATGCACTGCAATGAACTTTGGTGCGGCCTATCATCCTCAAACTGATGTCAAATCTGAGATAACAATCCATACACTGAAAGATATGTTGAGATCGTGTTCTATGTAATTCAATGGAGGGTCGGACCAGCATCTACCACTGGTTAAATTCTCCTACAATAACAGTTTCCAATCAAACATCTGAATGGAACCATATGAGGACCTTTATGGGAAAAGGTGCATAACACCGGCATGTTGGGATGAATTCAGTGAGTGTAAGCTGCTAAGACCTAAAATAGATGAATAAATAGCGAAGAAGGTGAAAACCATTCAGCAGCATCTAAAAGAAGCCCAAAGTCGACAGAAGTGTTATACAGATAACCATCGACAAGACCTCTATTTTAAAGTTAAAGACATGGTATTTCTATGCATATCTCCATGGAATAAGGTCATGAGGATTGGGAAGAAAGGGTAGTTAATTCCCAGGTACATTGGACCCTTTGAGATCATTGATCGATTCATAGTTGTGACCAATCGACCTACACTTCCACCTACCATGCCAAATTTACATGATTTATTTCATATATCCCTCCTATGGATGTACATACCAGACCTTTCACATGTACTCTCATTAGAACTGGTACAGTTTCCTATGAGGAGCAACCAATGATGATCTTGGATCGTAGAGACAATGTTCTAAACAACAAGACTACTCATCTGGTAATGGTACTATGGTGAAAACATAAGTACAAAGAGGCAACATGGGAACTAGAAGAATTAATGATGGAAAAGTACCTACACCTGTTTTGTTCTTAGAATGTAAAACGAAATTTCAAGGGTGAAATTTCATAAAGGGGGAATAATGTAACGACCAAATGTTTTTCAATAGAAATTCCATATTTATAAATATGTTATAAAATCACATTAAAACACAACATAATGAACTAATGAGTGACAAGTGACCTTAAAACATATTTGTGTCGCTTTTGTGTTTGGAATTTCAAAAATCTAACATAAATAGTTTCAATTCGTAAGTTATTTGGATTCCGATAAGAACAACTTATTTGTTTTCCTAATATTAACCTTACATTAATAATTTTAACATACCCTTATGAATATTGATATACCCTAATGAATATTAACCTTACTTATGATAGTATAAAAATAATATTCATGTTTAAAGTATGATATAAAAATGTTTTTAGAATAAGTAAATGAATGTTTTAAAACAAGTTTTTGATAATAAATTATGATTTTAATGAAATATTAAAAGAATAATATTTAGATAATTATTTTAAAAAAATGTCTACGTTTTTCGATTCTACACATCAAAAAATGGTCAGGGTAAATTTTTGATATTTTTCTAAAATACAGGAATTTATTATGAATTGAAAAATGCGAAAATTTACGATAAATTCTAAATAAGGGATTTATTGAATCATTGATGATGATCTACAAATGTAAGCCAAATTGGTTCTAAGTAACATGAATTTATTACTATTCTTGGTGATGGAATACTTATTATTCCTTGTCTTGGGATGAAATAATAATTTAATGATTATAATATTATGAACTCCCTCCTCTCTTCCACTATAAATACCCCCTCACTCCCTCTTCTCTTCACTACTCTCAAGCCTTCTTCCTTGACAATATTCGGCCCAAATCTCACCCCAATATACTCCCCCACATCCTAAAACTCCTAGAATCTTCTAAATACTAAAACCACACCCTTAATAGGTTCTCAAACGAGGAAGTCCCAAGGGGTAAATCCCTCATTCCAATTCCTTCATTTCTTTTATGTTCTTTTTTTTCTTTCCTTACCTCCCTTCACACAAATAGTATTATAACCCTAGTAACATACATGTACTAGAATTTTTTTATTCAAATGGGATATTTCATTATCTTCTCTCCTTTCTCCACCTTTTATTTTAAAGAAATGAAAGCACTATTTGAGATGTGCTAATTTACCACATTCAAAGACAACAGTTTATCAATTTCTATTATCATCATTAATTATTGTCATGAACCCATTTGTATTATGGTTGAACCATATTATCATATGTAATATATAATATTTTTTTTGTAATCCCTTTGTAAAAATTGTTTTAAGTTATCAATCAAAATATGTTCTTTGTAATCAAACCCCCCGATTAACAAAAATCATTGTCACTATGGTTTTATGTAATAATACCACTTAACTCTAAGTAACCAAATTAAATTCAAAACCATGTAATCTCATGTAAGATAAATTATAGCATATAAATTCATTTATTTACCGCCACTTTCATCTTATGTGTTTACCCAAAAATGAAAATTAGTGGACCGGACATTAAAACCAAGTAAACAAACGGGCTCGAACAATGAAATTGAACCTCATAACAAATCAAAATGGTTATAAATTAAATTAAAATGATTATACTAAAACAATTAAATATATAAGAGGTTCGATAATTTTTAATTAATAAACATAATTTTTTTATTCATGTCTTTAATAACAAGTGGAGAACACCAACAGATTTAAGGAATGGGATCCTCTCCATTTCTCTCTTAATCAAGATAGTCTTCTATGCTATGACTTTTAATCTGTAATACCAAATGATGCGGAATGTTTTCACACATCCCCTATACTTCCCTCATGTTTTTAATTTATTAGAATCCCCTTTTCTCTCATATCAATCCCTCTTGGGTACACCCAACACCATGCTCATAAAACTGTAAAAAAATTAAATTGAACCTTCTTTGTTCTTTCAGGTTCCCTTATCTTTAAATATATCAAAATGAAGATATCTTATCTATTTATATATAAATATTCTAAATGTTGTTTTGTTTTTAAAAATTAATTTATAATGACTCTTTCATCACACTATTTTGGGGATATAGATATTTTTAAATGATTATATCCTTATAATTTTCTGATAAGCAATCTTGTTTTAAGGAAACATCCCAAATTTTTACCCAATCAAAAGTGAACAGTATCCTTTATTTTAAGAAATCATTGTATTTATAAAATCAGTATTATTATTATGAAAACCATCTTGGTTCAATTATGGTTTTATGTAAAATATTTTTCTCTTGAATATTTTATAAGATCTATAGTATTTTCCATAAACCCGCACTAAAATGTTTTAATGCTAATGGTTCTCAAATACATGCCTTATATTTTTTACTTCTTTTTGACATCACATACCATGTAATAAGCCTATTTCACCCTATTAACGTCCACATATGTTCTAATACATTTATTTCATGGACATTTACATGATATTCTCGTTGGTTATGATTTACGTCTTGATTGTGGTACTTAATTCTCTCCTTGGGTACCCTTATATTTATGTACGTTTTATTATGTATGATTATTTATATGGAAATAATATTTATGGGGAATTAATATTTATGTGGAAAGTGTATTTATTTGGCAAGAATAGTTATGAAAATGTTGAGATGAGTGCACCCTGATAGCGCTCCAATGCCTTGGGTAAAGTTAAGTCTCATGAGATGCAATGTGAAACAGGATTTGTGGTTAGCCTTCACCCATACTAAAATGGGAAACAGGATTTGTAATTAACCTTGACCCATAATAAAATGGGAAACGATATTGGAAATTATCCTTGACCCATAGTAAAGGCATGTTTTATGATTCTTCATAATTTATATGATTCCATGTTTGTATGATCTCATGCTTATATAACATGATTTTATAAGTTTCATGCTTTTAATATCATTACGTCATGCCTCATAAATCACGTTCTTAAGATGAATCCTTATCGTCATTCCCTTACTGGGATTATTAGCTCATCCCTTTTCCCATGGGTTCCCTAGGGTACTATATGCAGATGTAAGGGCTCAAAAGAAGTTACGATCTCTTTTTATGGAGATGAAATAAAGAAGTGTTTTTAACCCCATGTATTATGTTATATGTACCTAGTCTTCCAGGACACTAGATATAAAAATCCATGGCTTGTACTCTGATGTATAATTATGGTTAAAATCAGTAATGTTATATATTTTCAAACACATTTTTGAATTCCATTACATACCAAAATAAATTATTTAATTAAAATAAAATCATACAAGCCTTGGTTTATTAATAAATCCAACCTATAATTTCTGTTGGTTCAAACAAAAAGAAATTATCTGAAAAAGAGGTGAAATCCTTAAGAGAGAATTTATTTTTATTCATTATTATACCACCATAAAATATAATTACAATTTTATTATATAAAAATATCATTATATTATATATAATTATATCATCTTTTATCGTGACCTAAAACCATACACTACTCCAGAAAATGGGATATAAAACCACTAAACTTGTGTACGAGGGACTACCGCCTCAAAAACTAACGTAATTCATTTTTCATTAATACTTATCATAGATTGATATAATGATTGATATAATGTTTATATATTATATTTGTTATATAATTATAATTTTAATATAATAATATCATATATACATTCTTACATTAAATTAAAAATAGAATGTGATAATGTCATTCATGTTTATAAGGGACTACCGCCTCACAGAGGGATGTGATTTGTTTTTCACAATGTATTTACATGGTATATGGAAATGAATAATTTAAATGAATATCTATTATATATATAACATTATTTAGATTAAATATAATTAATATACAATCCACTTTATTACGATTTCTCAAATTATGAAAATGATAATGTCACTAACCCATATGTATGACCTACCATCTCTAAAAAGCGATGTAATTCATTTTAGTTTTAGAAATTAAATAATTATTTTAAAGGTATATCTAATGAAAAAAGTTAAATTCATAAGTTTCATATCATTATTTATATTATGTAACTATAACCTGTATTCATGATTTAGAACCATTATGATGAAACATGCTGGAGAAAAAATGGGAATTAACAACCAAAACAATAGTCATAATGAATGAGTAATAAGATGTTACACAAGTATCATATATGAAATTATAAATAATAATATAAATATAAAACAAGTTAATATAATTTTAAAAATAAATATAAATGCTTTTAAATAGCCCTCAACTAAAGGGAAGTGATATATAAGGGGTGTCTTCTCTCAATTTCCATTCATTGGTTTATATAACCACATCATTGATTATATAATGTCAAGGTTAAGTGTACAATGAAATTTAAATTAATAATTTTTTATTTAGTAAATTTAATGTTTGGATATATATTTTTTATACATAATCACATCATTGAATAAAACTCAACTCACTGATATGATCATTTTTTGGGTTTCCTCTTAGACATTATTCTTTGTGACACATATATTTGTATGCATCTATTTTCTTTTCCATGGTATATATACTCACTCAATACATACTATATCATTAATACTTACTACATAATGTTATTTTCTGTTACAATTCATCTAATTTTTTCAATGGATGTTATTATTTAAAAATTATCAAAGAAGTAATGGTATATATTTTAATCTCTGTTTAATTGGCATTTCTTATGATTGAATTTATAGTGAATGAAATTATGTTAATTTTTTTAATAAAACCCTTAATTTTATAATCCCTTAGTCATGAAGTTTCCTTATATTTGTACAAGTTTAATCACTTTTGTACTTGATTTTATTTATAAAATATTTTTAATAGAATAAGATATTATTTAGTTCTTTAGTCCAAAATAATTTTCCATCCTAATCCATGTTTTCTTAAAAAAATTAAAAAATGTTTTAATAGGATTGATTAAAATAACATTTGACATAAATTTATTTTTTTACAAAAACATTAGTTGGAATCTTCTTATTGTTTTATAAAAAAGGTATTCCGGGATTTTTCATCCATAAATGACACTAGAATCATCATTTTTAATGTATTCGACATGAAAGGAAATTTTTAACCATCATTTTCACTCAATTATTTAAACATTCCTTTTAATTTTTGAAAGATTATATTATAAAATATTAATTTCTAATAAGTTTTTTGATCTAAAATATTAGTTATCAAACTTTAATTGATATATTTCTAATGAAATGTTCTAATTGATCATTCAAATTCATTTTCCATTAATTATGAAATCATTTGATGTTACAATATGTGAAAAGGTTATTTTACTCAATTTTTTATAATATTTATAAAATAATATTAATCAATTTAAAGAACTTTTACAATAATAATTTCTTTTAAATTATTTATATATTTCTTAAAAATATATAATAGTTTATTATGCCTTCCATTTATGGGGTAATGAACTTATTATTATCATTTCAAAAATTTCATTATCATGAAATACCATTTAATTTTTATATGATGTAAAATTACTAAAATCATTTTCATTATATTTTTAATTATTATGTTGTGTCATATAAATTTTTTAAGTTATGTGGAAATCAAAGATCAGTAACTTGATTTAATGGGTTCACCAAAACAGTGCTCCAATGAATTGGGTAAATCTTTAGACACCTAAGGAATCATGTATGGGATTAGGGAGTAAACCTAATTTTTATAGGAATTTTTCCACTAAGTGATATTCTCTAGGAAGTCCTCATTGGATCATGTTTTGGATAAGTTTTATATTGGTACAAAATTTCCAAGGATTAATTTACATTATGATAAAAACTTATTTACATAAATATTATATGTGGTTACTAAGGTGCCTTGTCCTTTGTGATATCATGTTATACCGTAAAATAACATTTGAGGCTTCCTTATCATTTTTATTCCTATAATGGGGTTGTTAGATCACACATTTATTTTTGTATTTCAGAATTTATCCAGTGTATATTTAGGATCTCAAAGGGATTATAGGGCCTCAATATAGAATATAAAAAATATAAGCTTGGTTTTATGTATTATGAAACCAGTCTTCTAAAGACACCATGGATTTTTTATCCAAGTTTTTTATTAATAAATATTTATGTTTATGAATTCGATAATGTTATATGTAAAAGTATTGGGTTTCCATATTTTGTATTAGAGTAAACCCTTAGTAATCCTATAGAACTAATATAAGAAAACAATAGTGAGAACCCTAGAAATATGTATAAGTATAAGACTATGTATAAAAAAATATATAGAAATACTGGTGAGGTATAGAGCGACTGGTTTCAGATCAATTTAATCCTGGTCTTGATAAAATAGGTGGATCTGTTTCTAGAAAAGATCTATCATGGTGAAATAACTCTAAAATACTTTTATTGGGATTGAATAAATCATTACACGGTACATTAAAATGGGCCTTACTTCACACCAAGTTTGACACTCTAGGGGGCAATGCTTTGGAAATTGAAAAAATAATTAAGAACCATCATGATGGATTTTAAATGATGATAACCATGAATAACCTTGGATAAACCTATGTTTTCCTATATTTAATATAAGTTATCATTATTAGATATCAATAAATTATTGTTCATGCTTATGTGCCATCCATTTATGATTATTATTTCTCATTTTATTATTATTTTAGTAAATGGATCAAACCAAGATGAATTATGTCTACATTGAAAGTGATGGAGACAACTATAATTTTGAGAAACAAACTTTTATGATGTCTGGAGAGAAAAATATTTTGAGTATTTCTAATTAGCTATAATTACGTATGAACATAAAAATTGGTGATATTCTTATCATGTCAGATAAGAGAGAGATGGAATTTTATGAATGTTAATGTGGTAATGAACATAGGATAATGACGACTGGACTTCCAAAATGTCATGAATTTTGGAATAAGCATCTAAATTTCTATATAAAATGGATGTGAATATGTTTTCTATGTGGAAATATAGGTAATAGAGAAATAAAATTCCTAGGAATTTGGAATCTTAAATGTGGTAAGCTTGGTAATTGTATAAGTAAATTTCTTAAACTGAGTATTACCCCTTAGACCATGGTAAGACCACTGTAATACTATATCCATGATGTAAAAGTGTTGGAGTAATATGTATTTGGATTTAGCAATTAGGTCATATATGTATTTTTACCAATGGGAATTCAGTTATTATAACCATGAAACATCTACGAATTATGTTAATTAATGAAATATATATGCATTAATGTTTGATTAACCTAAATGTTACAGATATGATCATGGATTTCTGTGATTAAGGATGATCATATTTTCAATATCATGAATACCCATTTTGTGGCGTTATGTAATCATACTTTGAGGAGACTATTTATATTTCAGGAGGCGGTTTACCAGGTTGAATTATATATAAACATTTTGATAAACATAATATTTGAAAGGAATAATATTACATTATTGGAGTTGTAATATATAGGGTTTTATGGATTGAAACTATTTTAATGGATTACGTTTAACAGTGGGAGACACTATTGAGGCGTTGGATTTTTTTATTTTAGATATCTTTTTCTAACCAATTTGTTTTTTGAAAAGCCATGAGGAAGTGTTTCTTATAATTTTAGTAATTATTTTACCCATTAAATGTTAATTTTAGTGCATCAATAAATATAAAAATTCATCAGGAAAAAAAACCATTTGTAGATAATTATTATAAAATGATCTAAATTTATTAATGGATGAAATTATACATTTCAAGTAAGTATATTTTCATATGTTCATTTTCAATAAGGTAATGGAATCACTATTCTATATGTAATGGTTATGGAAATAAAAGTAATATAACATTACCATCAAAAATAAGGAATACATTTTCATTTAAATCAATACAGATTTATGGTTTTGAGTTTATTGAAATTTTATTGTTCATTCACTTTCTTATGATCAGTGGTTTTTATCACTCTCCATTATTGTTTATGCCTTTCTTAAATTCCCATATCATCACATTCAACAAGTAATATCTTATTCCAAAACCTAGTAATGGTTATTGAAGATGAAATTTATACATCCCAATATCTATAATTAAGTGGATTTTTTATTAACTCTTTATTATGATTTTATTTTACAAAAATGGATTTTTAAAATTTCAAACACTTGATTATTGATATCAAAATTTAATTATGAGTACATAATTTTATTAGGGGGTAGAATGTAAAACTATGATATTTGAAAAGAATATATATATGATTGATAAAATACATGATATGAAACACAAAGCTTAAAATATAATGTAACACCCTGATACACTATGATATATTTCATCATTTAAATTAAATCTCTTCAATAGAATGTGATTCATGCAACAACAAGTTTAAAGAAAACATAATACTCTATTAATTATTATTAATTAAACAACACTAGTAATTACTAGGTGGTAAATTGGTGTGTTTTAATAGGAATAACTAACATGGGAGACATAGTTTTTAATAATGTATAAAATAATGAAATTGATCTTCTTTTTATTAGATATAAATTAAGAACCATTTGAAAGATAATGGAATGTTTTTAGCAAAAAATTTATATTTATGAAAGGTGGATTCTTCATGTTTTCCGCATATAATTTATAATTAATTTTTTATCAACTTTGGAAAATTAATTTTGAATAGGAATCATCATTTCTATAATATAGATCTAAAAATTATCCTTGGTTTTATTTTTGATTATTTTCTAAAAGATTTATTTTCTTATTAAATATTGAAGAATACATATTTTCTAAAAAAATGAATTTTTGTATAAATTATTTTAAAAGGTGATTTATATTTTATTTTTTTGAGTAAAATTACATAAATTATATTAAAATTTATATAATTTAGGTAATTTAAATCAATTTCATCTTAAATTATGATATAAAATCCTTTTAATCCATTAAATTAGACAAATCTTTTTTTATTGAAACAATTTCAGATTTAATTTTAAATTAAAACATTCCACTAATGTGATATTAATTTAGAAAAAAAATTCTATATTTTGAATTAATATAATTTATATGATCTAATAAGGGAATTTTTATAACTGTACCAAGAAATTTTAGGACTCGAGCAAGCTCGGGCCTAAAAAATTATTTAAGAATATATAAAAATAGTGAGACAAAAACATGAAAAAAAAAGATAACACCAAACAAGTGGAAAAAATTCAACAAAAAGGCCAAAGATCCCAAATACCCACACACTAAATAAGAGACCCACAACCCCACATTTTTGAATCCCAAAGGATTCCAACACCCAAAATTCCGACCAAAACCAAGGGCTACTGAAAAAAAATCCAATACCAAGCCCATATACCACCCGTATTATGGTCCACCCAAAACATGCCAAGAACCCAATTGGAAACAACCTATTGCTAGCTACTATCACACTTCTTAAAGTCAATATTTCCGAAAAATTGTAGCCTCCTAATGTTGACCGATCCCATTCTTGCAACGATGTCAAAGATGTCTAAATCCAACACCCAAACCAATACAGTCATCATCATATCATAGATGTCGGGTTGATCAACATCGGATGCTTGTTGTTGTTATGACACCCTTTTAGGTCATACCGACATGCACTTGGGAATATCACCACACTATGTCACTATAGTCCGAGGTCACCTCAGCCCGCATCTCACAATCGTCCACACCTTAGCCTGTGAATCACCATCTTCCCTAGTAGCTAGCAGACCACCAATGTCCTACCACTAGGATCCCAGATCCAAAAATGCCCAAGTTCACCACCAGAACCCTACGCCGCAAGCAAGATCAACTCACCTGACCATGCACAAACCTCACGGTCATCACCCAATAACTCTTTCATCACCTATTTACAGCCAGCTAAATCGTTGTCCCATGTACTGTCCATGAAATCATGGCTTCCAAACATCGAAACTACAGAATTAAATCCACCCACATCCCCCAAGATACAACATCACATCAAAGGAATCCAAATCTGAAAAAATCTATTTCATTCCTAATAGAATGAATAACCATAGATCTGAAAAGATCATACACGGAATCCACAACTTGATCCAACATCACCAGATTTTTCTTCGCTAGGGTTCGATCAGCAATGGTGTCGGTTAAAATTCCTACATCATCCCTGATCCTTGAATGAGACCTCAAAATCCTAGACCTCTTGCGAGGATAGTTGAGGGAAAATATATCATTGTGCCCAAGCACATAAACATTGGATTTATCATCGTCACAAGATTGGAAGTAATAGTCCAAATTTGAAGAGAGGGAAGAACTTCTCTAATGAGATAATACATCACCGCATCCAAACAAATTACCATAATTAATAGTGAAAACATGTAATATTATTTACCATGTTTAATGTGAAAATGGGTTTACATGGTAGGTTAAATGAAAATTATAAGGGTTAAAAATAATAGAATATTTTAATAATTTTTATTTTCAGTCATTTATTTATTTTATTTATTATATTGTTTCAATCATATCCATTATCAATCCTTGTAATATGAAAAAATGTGGTTGCAATTATTTTCCAAAAAATTGCAATTATGACCCCCCTATAAAAGGCCCCAAAATTGATTCAATATTACAGACATTACAACCCCACTAGATCCGAAAATAATACCTCAGATAACAAAAATAATTCCCTACCATCATCCGTGAAGACATTTTTTCTTCATAAATCCCACCTAGAAATGATTTTGGTGAAGACTAAATGATGTTGTTTGAAGAAGGGGTAACATCCATAAATGAGAGTTTTATTTTATTTCTTCTTCCTCCAACATCAAAAATTATGAAACCATAATGATTTATTAACATTATTATATTCCATAAATTGATATTTTTTATGTTATGTTCATGACCTAAAACCATATTCTCATCCCTTAAATGTAAAAAATAACCATTGATTTTATGTATGGAAGACTACCACTTCATGAACCAATGTAATTTGAATTATATTAATTATTCTCATGGACGAATAGAAAGATGTATATAATTATTATATAAGAAATTTATGATAAAATTATACATTATAACTATAATATAATATTTTACTTCTTCCATTCTATACTATTGAGAATGTGATAACATCGTTCATGTGTACTATAGACTACCGCCACATGAAGCGATGTGATTTTTTTCACCAAAGTCGTACATGGAAGGTAAAAAAAGATGAATTTAATGAATATAAGTGTTATATATGAAATTATATTGATTATTATAAATTAAGATACAGTCTAATTCCTTACCATTTATCCCATTAAAAATGATAACACCATCCATGCATAAATGTGGTCTACCATCTCTATGAAGCGATGTGATTATTTCTATGTGTTCATAATTAAAAAATAATTATAAATATATATAATTAAAAAATTATTTTTTAAAAAATAATATCACTATGTAAATAATGGAACTATAACCTATGTTAAAAATCTAGATCTTTTATGATGAAATGTGAAGAAAGAAACACTGCATTTGACACATGAAAAATTTATGATAATGAACGATTATAAATGAGAATGTAATATGATATTATAAAAGGATTTTATATGATATTTTAAATAAAAATATTTTTTTATTACAATTTAATATCATGTTTAAATATATGATAAATTATGTTAAGGAGCTATTAGATAATTATAATTTCTAGTTAAGGGGTTCTGTAATGTAATTTATAATCACTGGGTTATAGAACTATTTTACTGATTATAATACAGAAATATTATGTGTGAAATCAATTTTTACATATTGTTTATATAAAATTTACAAAATAGTTTTAAACATTTGTTACAAATAATCACCTTATTAATTAACTCTCAGCTGAATGATAAAAATGTTGGGTCTCATGTCAAACATTCTTCATTGAGGCACACATTATTTAATACCCTTAATTTTGTTTGGATGGTGTTTATACTACACCTTAACATAAAATTTCATGATTCCTTCCAATAACCTTATATTTTATGTTATAATTTCTCTAATTAATTCATGCAATGTTATGATTCCAACTATATGAAAGCATTAAGGGATTATCATTCAATCTCATTTTTATCAAGAATGATTATTATTGAATTTAAATTGAAGAAAATTATTTGATAATTCTATAATAATCACCATTAATATTGTTGTTCTCCAATTATTCATGGTTATTTCAATTTAGAGTACCATTTTTCCCTCATTTATACATAAAATTATTTATATATTATTAAATAAAATATAACTTCATTTCACTATTTGGGAAAAAAAATCTATTTTCTTATAATTCTATGTTTTACAAAATGATATTCTATGATTTTGTTAAGTCATATTTACCATTAAATAGAATTTTTTTAAAACATTGAATATAATATTCCTTTAATTTTTTTTTCAAGGTTTAATTTGACTATTCTTACAAAAAAATGTGAATGTAGTCATTATTTTTAAAATATTAATTATGAACAGATCATTACCTTCATCATGGCCGCCAAATGTTTTGAAAAAAATATTATTCAATATTTATTTTAATTTTTTTTAATTAATGAATCATGATATATTAAATAAAAAATGTATTTTCAAAATATAGATAATATTATCTTCTTGAAATGTTTGATGAGACAAATCATAATCATTCTCTTTCTAACAACCTTTGATGTCACTCAAATTGGAATGTTTAATGTGGTCACTAATTTATTTAATAATTATAAAATTATTTTCATTAGTAAAAACAACCATTGATGTAATATATTAATTCTAAATTATGTAATTTCACTCCCACATATATTCCTCAATTATTCTCCTTTACTTTTGGGGTAATACATGCCTTATGATCATTTCTCGTATGTCTTATTCATGAAATTTGTATTTCTTATGAAAAGAGAGATAGATTATAAAAAACATTCCATCTATGTGAAATTAGTATGTTATAAATTATCAGTTATTTACATTATATGGAACACATAGATCAGGAACAAATTATTCTGGGTGCACCAAAATAGCTCTCCAATTTACTGGTTAAATATTTATTCTCATGATGCATCCTTTATGGTTTTGGATAATAAACCAAATATATTATGGGACATTTTCCCTTATGTGAAATAATTTAGGTAGTTAACCTTGACTCATGATTATGTCTAGATATCTATTACTGTTAAATTTTCTATGACATAATGCTCATATGATACCATGTTATATACATTAAGCATCAATTTTATTACTCATGGTCCTTCTATTTAATGATATAATATTATAACATTCAATAAGATGTTAGGTTACAGTATCGTGTTTATTACATTACTAGTATTATTATCTCACCCCTTTTTATATGTATTCCCCATGTTATCCAATAAATATTTAGGAGATATAAAGTATTTTAAGTTCCCTCTATTAAAAATAAAATAAGGATTCCAGAAATACATACTACAATCTTTATTTTCTAGAGAGGTTTGGAATTTATGATCCATTAATTGTATTAAGAGATACTTATGTTTGAGAATAATGTTATAATTTTGTTAAAAGTCTTGGGTCACTATATCCATACACTTAACTATATTATCTTTTCTATTATTCTATGACAATGATAATTTCAAAACATATCCCTCTTATCATAAAGGTTTATGAATGAATTACAATGAAATTATTCTCTAAAACAATTATACTATACACATCTTATAAATTCTATAGTTCACTAATTTTTTTATGTTGTTCCATCATCCATTCATATAATATGAAAATAAGATTCTGGATCTTTTGCTTTCAGTTGTCGTTGTTTCCTCAACCAAATAATTAATCTCACATACCCCAACATGAACCTTTTTGAGTGGATAAATGATTTATACCTATCCATATATTGCATGTAAAAATCATGTGTGGTGATTTTATGAGGCCTAGAATTTGGGATTTGTTGAGTATCTCATTAAATCATGGATAAAACTATTCCAATACACACATTAAGAGATAATAAACTCATTCCAATTGTTATGGTTTGTTCCGGAAAATATGAGTGACACGGAAGGGTAAATAGGTGTAATGATATTGATCATAACTATTAATGTGGAGGGGATGGAATATTTTTTGAATGATAGTCAGATATCATAATTTTGGATTTTCTGTATTAATTAATTATATTCTTTATAACATTTTTTATTGAAAATGATTCAATTCTCATTAAACCGCATAATATTTTTATCTTTTTTCCTCTTTCAACAAATTCAAAAACACAAAAAATTCTTGATATGTGTTGTATGTTAGGTGCATGAAATTAATAGATTATTCCAAATATATGTCAGGGGTCTATATTGATATTATGACAACCCATATGTTCAATACTTTTAAAATAGTTATTTATTACACAAAAATTAAAATAATATAATCCAAGAAGTTTTCAAGGGAATGTATATTTGGAAAAATATGTACATAATCATTAACATAAAACATGGATGCAACATCATTAATTAAAAACTACCAAATATGGCTTTATATTCAATCTTTATTTTAAGACTTCATGGGATAACCTAAGATGTAGAGATGAAAATGGTGAGTTATAAAGCCGAGTAATGTAATAATCAAAGTATAACATGATGAATTTAATACATTTTATAAAATAAGAAAATAATTGTCTTGTAAAAGTGTTTATTATGATAACATTGATCCTTATATCATGATATTATATGAAAACATCAAGGAAATATGGGAATATACCTCAACATAAAACATAATATCAGAAGCATATGTCAAGGATAAAACCCGAGAAGTTATAAAAAATTTTACTTAACCAAATATCCCTTTCATAATACTAAGATTATAATAAGATAATAATAGTTCCTAATTCCTTATAGGGATATATAATTATAAGCCTAGTGATGACATTCACATCATATACATGAATAGGGGTTTCACATAGATCCTAAAAAATAATAATTCAATCAATAAATTTTTAACCCATGATTAAGGAATGTGGGTTACATACATGGATTTACCAAATGATTTAATGATATAAAAATATAGTAGAATACCCTTGAGTGGAAATAGGAAGGATTATTAACTAAAAAATTGTTTGTAATAGAAAATAAAATCACTAATTTGGCAGTATAATTGTCGTATAGAATGGTCAATAGAAGTGGTGAATTAAAGTGAATGATGTACTATGTTTACATGGGAATCCTAATCATAGTAATTTAAATTGTAAGAAATAATTATTACATTAAAAATTTGATATTAAAATGAAATAGAAAAAATAACGTACATGAAATAAAAGGGATTGGATA
Source organism: Viscum album (assembly GCA_963277665.1). Taxonomy (NCBI): domain Eukaryota; kingdom Viridiplantae; phylum Streptophyta; class Magnoliopsida; order Santalales; family Viscaceae; genus Viscum; species Viscum album. The sequence goes on along the minus strand of OY728122.1, from coordinate 1,169,706,064 downwards.
GAGTTCCTTTCATTGAGATGGATCATCTAAAATATTTAGAGAGTATTAAAGGAATTAAAAAAATTATGAAAAAATTATAGGAGAAGAGGGAGATTATATTCTAGATCAATGGGTTTAGATTTAATTGGAGTGTAAATATGGATGATTATTTTGTTGAATGAAGGTAAAAATATTTATTAATTTCAAAACATAGATTTTGGACTATATATAACAAATATTCAATACCAAAATTCATTCCCTAGATTTTCCCAATTTTTTCCTGTCAGGATGAGAGTTTTTAAATCATTTATATAGGTAAGAACCTAAATCATAAAAATAATATCCATGGTGATGTGGAAGTGAGTCATGTTTATAAATAATTAATTTAGAAATGATAAAATACAATATATGTTTTTTAGGATTCATTAAGGTTTTACAAAAATAATTAAATAATATAAAATTTATATTATATTTTATTGTAAATATATTTAAGGTCATCTATTCCATTTAATTTATTTATTTTATAACTTGTGAGCTCTTATGATGTCATAACACATATTTTATATTTATACTGTATTTTATTTTTACCCAAAAATTTGATTGAGTCAGAAATTTATGAAAATTTTATAATTAGATAATTTAATAAATGTGATTTTATATGTAATATCTATTTTTAAAATATATATATATAAATAAATTAATTTACCCTTTTAAATCAAAATTTTCATTTATTGAAGAATACAATTATCTACGAAAAAAATTATATGACCCATATAAAGGAAAAAGTACATTTCAATAAATCATATTATTATTAGAATATAAATATATATATATAATAAGAATATTATATTAAAATAAACATTAATTAAAAATTATTGACTTTATCAAACAATTTTTTTTAATTAACAACATATATTTATAGAGAAAATGCAATTTTTATTTCATCAAATAAAAATATAATATTCATTAACTCATATAAAAGTTTAATAATAAAAATGGATAAATATAATAATTATCTTTGTAATAATGAAAATTTAAAAATTAAAACTATTAGGGTCTAGATACATATCATCATATTAAACTAGTATACTTGATAATGTCATGTTTTTTGATAATGGGGAATTCTAGGGGTGGTTTAGAAAACAAGGTTTTATATATGATCATGATAATCTTGAGAATATATTATAAATAGTTTGGTTCAATATCTGTTATGGAATTTTGGATTGGTCTTGGTTATGGTAAGATACACAAGATTCCATGTCCATAATAAGCTCTAATAAATGGGCCTCATAGGGTATGATCATACTGGTCTAGGTGATCAATCCACTTTTCTGTGAAAATTAGTCTTTATCACAACCCTTACTATATACTAATCTTTTTGGTCACTATGTAGTAATTATATTATCAATGTTTAAGATTTATAGTGGTATTTTAAATCCAATATATTATATTTTTAATTACTATAGAATAACCAAATTAGTTCATTTGTTTTCTATAACTATAATGAATTAAATAATTAAAAATATAATTTTATTTATAAAATATAGGGCTGTTAAATTATTTCCCACATATGAAATTTCACCATTTAAATATTAATTTCAATCACTAAAATAGATTTGGGTACTTCTATTTCATTGCCTCATATGGTTCCCATGTATCTTCAATAAACAGATGCTTTATCCACAACACTTTGACCAGGTGAATTGTCTTTCCTCAAAGAACTTTGTCACTATTATCTAAGATCGTTATTATCTCCTCTTTATATTAAATATTATTCTCCAGAGGTACCACATTTTGATTCATTACATTTTAGGGGGTATAATATTAATTACTCCATATATATATATATATATATGTATGTATATATATTACATTGTGTACTTAAGACATGTTATATGGGAGTCAATGTTGATAAACCGTATCTCTGATGTATTAATGTATCTCAACTCGGATGATGTTTCATAGACTAAAAATCCCATTATTCCCATACCTAATAACATTATTCCACAGATATATATGGAGGAACACCATCTCTCTATCTTCTAGAAATGGATCTCATCGAATATTGTCTTCATAGATTTATTAATATAGTTTCATTGGTTTCAAATGATGATGAATAGTTTTTACCTTCAATGTCCTTTATTTGATAAGATAAAGTATCATCAGATTCTTCTCTCCAACACTATCAAATCATGTTGTTGTCTAACACATATTCTCATACAGAGACTCATAATGTGGAAAATAATGCTAGAATGAATCGTGTTAGTATGATAGAACTTCACTAGGGGTAGGGGTCAATCCAAATATTCTTGGGAATCCATTTAACACAAAATTTTCATATCATATAGAGTTTTGAGGGTTCTGTTAGATGGACTATCCATTTAAATGTGGTAAACAATATTGAAACTCAACACTATATTTAATTCTTGTTGAAGGCTTCTCCATAACATTGAAGTAAAACCCAGATTTCTATCAGATAAGATGGAGAGTGGGTGTGAACACCAACCAAATGAGAATAAGAAAATACAAAAATGAAGGAATAGTTGAATATGGGTATTATTTTCCCTAAAAAAGAAAATTAAGGATAAGAAGGATGATACCTATGGATTGTGAGTTCCTCTAAGATAATCGCAATCACAAAACCATAATTAGGTAATGTGAAGACTCCACAAGCTGCGCAAAACATGAGGTGGGTCCCATGGAACGCCCTTTTGACATTTCTTATTGATCATGTGACGACTCTACAGAAAACCAATAAGTGTACAACAGTAGCTAGATAATATCCCTCTCGCCATGTGGGTTTTCCTTGTAAAACACTAGATAAAACCATATTAAAATAATTTGAGAATTGTGGTGGAATATTTCCAATGGAGGTGTCCCTAGGTAGCCACAAAAATCATCTGATGTGCCCCCAAAAGAAGAAAATTTCCCTATAGAAACATCGATGAAAGTTTTCATGGCTCCAGAACCATTGTAAAATAAAAAAATTAAATGAAATGGTAGGAGGTGGAAGAAACTCCTAGTCACTGAAATACATGTGACACGCCCCCGGTGATCTACACGACACCATGAGACCACAACAACAAGTCCAACTCATCTTACAAAAACCCTTTGGCTGGTCATCCTCACTATGCAGAAGTCCACAAGCATGTCTAGGAAACCCCTTGATTCCCCTTTATTTTGGCGAGGACAAACATATTGATTTTTCCATGACAATGTTGCACAACCCCAGTTGACCCATATTTGTCACATGTGGTATCATCAAAATATCGAGTAAATGTCCATGACATTACTAATGAAATTTTCAAAATCCATGACCTATGTAAAATAAAACCAATTGGTCTAAAAGGGAGGATTTGGGGGCTCTCATGGTTTCTGAAATACATGTGATCCTCCCAGGACGTCCACAACACATTCTCATGAGACTCCATGATTAGTCTACCAGATCCTGTGAAGTTCCTCAAAAAGATTTCGTCACCTCATTAGATGACCTTGGAAAGGAATTGATCTCCCATAAAGGACCTTGGACATAGCCATGTGAAAAAATGAAAGTCTATCAACATTTTCATGTGATCAATCAAGTCTTCTTTAATCGGTAACAAACTGATAATGGAAGCATTGATAAAAAAGACTCTCATCCACTGAAAATATGGTGGCATGATCACAAGGACCATTGGTAAGGACTCACACAAATAGATAGTGTCAGAATCCATTTGAAAAATCCATCTTAGATCAATAAATGATAATCTATGAAAATTTGTGAAAATTTGGGTTGTGAGGCCTATAAATTCCTCACCCCAACAACAATGAAGAGGGTGGAATCATATTTTATGAACCTACTGTGACTATGCATAGAAGAAATATTAGATTCTTTATCCAGTGCTAGACTAGATTTTTAAGAGAAATTGGATCTCATATAAAACATGTTTTCTATTAGGTAAAATACTGGTGTGCAATTAAAACAATCATGCGATATGAATAATCACTTCACTGGATTACTCATATATCTTTCAAAGGACTCCGAGTAGGGAATGCAAAGAATATCCCACATATCTTTTGGACCATTCAAGATTTAAAATATGTTGGAATTGAACAAATATAATACACTCATGAAAAGAACATCTAGAATAAAGACTATTCGATTAGGAATTTAACAAAACATTTTCGCTAACCGTCATGTGTTTTGTTTGAACTCTTCAAAGATGCATGAAAAGAGCATGACATGTCACCTAGATCATGTGACTCTTCATCAGTATCCTATTAGGGTCAAAAAAAATTCTGAACATGATAGGGAGAGTCACACGGTCACCAGGGGCATGTCAAATGAGACTCACGTTGTCCCCATATAATTTTCACTTAAGCCTCATTACGTTCTTCATATTCATCACCCGACTCATGTAATGGAACCTTATCATGTCATAAAAGTCTCACAGATGCATAAAATATTGTCGAAACAACTCTTGAGAGAACCTCTTGAGGAGGCATCTTAGACTCATGATGCTCATTGTTAATATAAACTGGGACTCATTATTCCGTACAGGGATGAAAACCAAGACATGTGATACTCTCTAGACATGTCATCCATGATATGTGATATCTTCCGGGGAAAACCCTCTAGATCTTGTGATGTCCTCTGTACAAGTCAATTGGGTCATGTGACACACTCTAGATAAGCAAACCAGGATATAAGGGCATCATAGTATAAGATCAAATTGTTCATCCTTAGAATGTATGCACCTGACCATAATGGAAACCCCATATTGTATTATCCAACAAAAGGGAACTACAGTGATTCAGATTCCTACCTTATTTCGGATAGGTAAGCCATCCCTCCCAACTTTTGAGCTTCATATAGGTCATCTAGGGTGATCCTAGTATATAGATCCCTTATTCAAATAAATTACATTGATCACTCATGACCCCTTTCTTTTTACAATGATCATGGATCATGTGTGTATAGGGAGTTTCAGGGGTTTTTCATCTTCACTATACACCCTGGGTTACAAAAAAACCTCACACTGTAAGCCCTAACATTGTAAACTATGGGAAATCTTATTGCTTAAATAACTAGGATATATAGTATTACCTTCTAAGGCATTATTTTATATAAATATACACTTGGATGTAATCCTCATATCAATAAGGCATCAAAAATTAGAAACCAATCATTCGCAGTGAATTTTCTCTCCTCTACGTACACTAGTGGACTGAGAAATAAAATAATCTATAATGAATCTGAATTCTTTATTAACCAGGATATATAGGATGGATTAATAAGGCCCAAGATCTATAATAACTCCTAATAGTTTAGTCATAGTACATAAGTCTCACACCATGAGAAATAAAATCAATGATTTTCCATCCCTTGTTTCTCACACCGAGCATAGCTCACATGGGCTTAGGGAGTTCTATAATCATGTCATCTACATCATAAGTATCTATAATGACAAGTGAACCCTTATAGTGTGAGACTCAAACAAATTAACTATGAAATCTCTAATTCACTCCATAATAAGGATATGTAGGATATCTTTTTAGTACATGAGCTTGGAAACATGGTGTCCTGAAACTCCCACATAATTCATTTCCACATGATGTCAAATTGTATGGTTCCATTGATCTAGGAGGGATTTTATTCCTACCATAACCAAGATAGGTATAAAGCCTCATAATTTCTCAACCCCCTCATGGGAATATTAACCAACTCATTTCATGGAGGCACATTCTAATGCTCTTTGTTATACATCATCATCACATGTGTAAATGACCTATTACTGGTAGACAATTGAGAACATTCTATAAATATAGATGGATACACTAATGAAACCCCAGTCCTCTTCAAGTAATATATAATTATCAAAAATAATTTTGTTAGTGTAATCAGTTCCATATTGGTATTAGAAATAACTTCAATAACATATCTAAAATAAATATGAGTGTCCTATTGTAGGTAATAATTACACTCAAAAGAGTTTGATGAGCCTAAACTATAATCCTCTAGACCAATGAGAGTTCCCATGAGTCGATGGGCTTGAAAACCAAGATAAAAATATTACATTGGAATGTAGGTATATACCCAGCTACATATAGAGGTAACTATTGGATTTAATGGGAAAAGAGTCAAAGTTAGCCTGATATTCATGATTGTACATGACATATATCCACACAATCAACCATCAAATGAAATACATTCTAGGCCTTTGAATAGTAATGAAAAAAATGGTAAACTCGACATGAATATATGAAATAAAAAAATGATCATTTATAATCTGTTAGGCCATTTTGTTTCCCCCCAATATGACAATGATGGGGAACCCGACATGAATATTTGGAATAAAAAAGGATTAGCTATTATCTTGGGACCATTTTGTTTTTATCCAATATGAAAAAAATGTGTGAACCTGATGTGAATCTATGAAATAAAAAAATGATTGGTTATAGTCCATCAGGACATTTTATTTTCACCACATATGAAAACCAGATTGAAAAGAATGACATGAATCTAAAAGGACACTTTTTTGAAAACCATATAGAAATAATGTTGTCAGACTAACATGATTTTAAAAAATATAATCTTTGACTAGGGTTTTCAAAAGACCATCCTTGTTTATAAAATTCAAAACAAGTGGAATGGCAGAATCAGGATTATCAGGAAAATTGTCCTAACCATGAAAATATGATTATGCACATTATACATAGAATATTACACTTATTGGTTACCTTGTTCAATTTAATTTGCATCATCATCAACATTATTATGTTATTTAAAATAAAGAGTAAAGAAGCATACATGCAAACAATCCAAATAAAACAAATATGTCAAAGGGAAAAAGAGAAATTAAAAATAAGGAGGGCTGAAATATTAGATCCCAATGGAATCCCTTAAAATCACTATCTACCCCTAGGGCCTTAGAAAATTAGATCTAAGAAATTGTGTAATATCAGAACCCTAGATAACTATTGAATCTCGGTGATCTGCAACCATGTTACCTTGTCTCAATTTGTGAGAGACCTTAGTATTCCTACCAATAAGACCTTTAAACCATATGATAATGTAGGAAATGGACCATGGATTCTTCCATGTTCCTTGAGTGATGTTTTAAAAGATGATAGAATCTATTTCCACATATGCTATATCAATACTCCTCTCCAGGAAAAGGTGAACCTCCTTCAACATGGTGGTAGACTTGGCTTGAATTGAGTGACCCACACAAAAATGAGCTATAAAAGGCAAGCCTGAAACGCCCCTAGAGTCTCCCACAATTCACCCTTGACACATATTACAAAGAATGAATGACCCATCACTGTTAATTTTCATACCCACAGCTGGAGGGATCCACCAATCCCACTGTCCTACAACGTTGTCTGTTTGTGGATGAGTGGTACAAGAACTGGCATGGAGGAAACCCAGCGTAAGAGCGTCACATCAATTTTTAAATAGGTTCACGAAATCAAGAAATAGATTATGAGTTATAATGATGAGGGCCTTTGTGTTTTATGCAATAATTTATATATTTACATCATACCGATTCAAGACAATATCTTCATCTTCCATTGTTCGCTCTGGTAAATCATTTATGGATAGAGCCACCATGGGTCACATAGTGATATCACCTTCTCAATAGATCCAATGAAAAGTGGAAATAATGATGATCTGGGAGTACCGCCTACATGGTATGATCCAAACCATGGATGTTTCCTCCGAGGTTCTCCAAGCATGATGACCAATGAGTTTGCAATTCTTGAGAAAGGCTCCTATTATTCCAGTAGTACTTGATTATACAACCATCCTATTTGGGATATTATCCCTAGTATTGGACAACTACAACCTTCAATATATATTTAAGGGGTCTCAAGAAGACAAATATATGTCCCTTTTGGTTTATGTGCTACTGAGCAGGGAAACAGTCAAGCATCGTTACCAACACCATCCCACTAGTACCCATATGTCGCCTACTAAGGGTACCATCCCACACATATCTACCTTTGATTACCCTGAATGGGAAAAAATCAAGACCAATAAGATAATATGGTTATTGTATATCTATGAGAGGGATCATATCCCCACCCCTAGAGACAATGCATTCTAGTATATTCAAGTAGGAACCAGCAAGTAGGATCATATACCTGCATGCTTTTGACATGTCTGTGGGCATCTTCCCACAACAATCACAAAGGAGGTGCATATTCCTACCCTTGTTCATGAATCCCATTGGCATTATTGATGGAAAAGGAGTAAATAATTTGGCACATATTACCCCTTTAATCAAAGTGATATGTCAGTGTATAATGGAGATGGAAAATTTTCATGCTTATATCCCTACACATGCATTACTAAAATTACAATATATTTTAGCAATATCTGAAGATCTCCACTGTCATAATTTGACACTATTGTAGATAAAGGTACACACACATATTCATATCCCTATAGTGAGGGACACTAAACACTTTGATAAATTCAAACTTTTTTTTGTTCTAGAGTAAAAGAAGATTCTTTCTACCGCCTAGGATTATTATCAACATATTATGGTAAAGGGTGAGGCATCACACCATGCTCATATTCCCTTTCCAACTTAGGCCCACTAGGTTAGAGCAGAACATGCCTTGGGATAGGTCCACATGCCTATTGATGAAGTCTGGTGGCATACTCCAATGGACTAGTTTGGGGCCCATATCCCCATTCGGGCTGGGGAACAACATGTGGGAGGGGAAAACCCTTGAGATATGTTTATATTACTTTCAATGATATCCAACAACAAAATCCAAAGTCCTAGGGTCTATCATATTTCCCCATTATAGTAGGGGATGAACAAGTGATAATGGTACAATCCTCATTATAGGCTCATATTCCTGTCAGTGAACCTACCTAGAATATTCTAGCATATCACTATTTCTACTTCTTCCAATGAATAACTATATAAGCACCATTAGAAAGAAATACAAGAGGAGCCACATATCCTTTCTCCCATTCCAGAGGTCTATCGATATATTCTAGAAGAGAATTAAAATTCAAACCAATATCGTATTACGAATCCAATGTGGGATCTCAAAATGAGAGGGTAACACACCTAGGTGTAGGATAATATTCATGTAATGGATGTCCATCAACATATCCCAAAGTCCCATTATCAGGATCATACTACCATCTTGACTGATGATCATTTAGTGAGAATGGAACATGCCTCAGAGAAAGCTCGTATTCCTTTAAAAATGAGACATCATATATGCATACTACAATAGAATATTAGCAATGGGAACATACTCCCACAGCACCATAATTTTTTAAGCATGTTCTAGAAAAACAATCATACAATAGACTCATATCCCTTCACAATTTCAAAAGGATGTTTAGCATGTACCCGAAAAAGATGTAGAACATTCCCCATATTCCTAATCATCTCAATTCATGTGTCCTTGAGGTCTTATAAGACACATTCTTAACACAACAAGGGTCTTCTGACACTTATATAAATGTAGAAGCAGATGGTTTCATTATCATGATAGTCTTCCTCATGGTAGTGGGGAGATGGATCACATAGAATCAAATCTTGACATAAACCATGGTCAACCTCACTATAGAGGCATATCCCAAATCAATAGAAGACCCCATTTTTTATAAACCACCTTATAGAGAGGTATCCCATACTCTGAAACATTTACATGGAGAGAAGATTGAAACATTGTGGTCAATAGCATATGGTTCCCCATTAACATCCATCATCACTCAACTCCCACCAATAAGAGATTATTAGAACCATCATATATGGTCTTCTTGGATGGAGGATTTTATGTCTGATGAAGAGGATGATGAGATTTTCATATGGAGTGAGTTAGCTGGAAATGACCTTCCCCATCATGTTCTGGCCCCTCTCCACTTCTAACTATGAGACCCCATATGAGATAGAAAATGATTTCATGACTTATCTATCCCAAAATATGTGGGATAATCATTAGTAGTTTAAGGATGGAAATATCCATAATCCAGTATATGAGGGTTACCTTCAGACCATCATGATACTATATTATTATCAAGGCATGGATTCTATCACTATGAACTGGCATCCAAAACCCGAAAAGTGTAGAGAAAATCTAAAACATTACTTCCACTATTTCATCACAAATCTTTGGTAGTTGATATCAGAAGACATTTCATTTATCCATATTCTAGGATTGGGAATGTATTTACCATTATAGTTTTCCAATCCCCTAGAAAAATAGAACCCCTCATATTCATCTTCCTAAAACGTTATAGCCTCTACTGAAATCTGAGGACTATGTATTGCTTGGGCCAGCTGGTCACTACAACAGATTCATCCTACATTCACAATGCCCAGAAATCATGGATGGAGGGAGAGGATAGACAACCTGGACCCTCACAATAATTTTAATTCATTTCATACATATAGTATAATGTTGAGATTATATGGACAACTTTCTGTACAGAATGGTTCTTTTCAGGGGCTGACATCGCACCCATCTCATAATCAAGAACAGAAATGCCACATAAAATGTTAAATTATTTAATCTTCTATATTATCCATCCAAGAGTGGTCCTAGATCCAAAATATGTGGTAATTACTACCACTACAACCACTCATCGGATCATCAATTCTAAAGATGATTTGGGGCATATCAGTAGTAGTTGGAAGAAAACCCCAGCCTGCTGGACTCCCAGAATTAGTATCTCAATCACAATATCCATGTTCATTATCCCCCAAAATGATCATAGAGATATCAATGGGGATTTGAGATCAACCCCATCCCTCTAGGCTATGAGAATTTATATGTCCATTGATTCAAATAGAACTCTAAATAAGATGGCGCGGAATAATCCTGTTGTATAAAAAATAGTGGTACAATTACTATTACTCGATATGCCTCTATGAATGTTGAAAATTTCAACATGAATGATATTTTGGATCTAAGAAAAATGTAGAGGGTTGAACATGGTAGATATTCCATAGAAATAGGGTGACCTGGATGCACCAAATGATTATTCACACACCCATAACGAATGATTGATAAAAAATATAGAAACTCAATATATATGTAAACACCACATCCATGAAGGAACATTACTTAGGGAGAATGTATAGCTATATCCTGATCTCAACCTAAAATAATTTATGTTCATTCTCTAGAAAAATTGTTGTCACAATATGAGAGTGAAATAAAAACTCTCCAAAATATTAACAAGGATCTACTCAAGGTCAATATCACTACTGGGTATTGTCTTCAACTAGAGATGAATATCCCCCCTCCCATGGATGATCAGCCTCTGGGATTGGTATCTAAGCATCAGAATGGATCTGGATCTAGGAAGCTTGTCTATATAAATTAGGAAGTAAAAAAATGATCATTACTTCACTCAAATGTGGTGATAGCCTCTCCCTCACTAGGGTTGTTCCAAAACATGGTTCATAAGTATGACATTATGAAATAGATGGTTGTTTCTCCAACCAAGTTCTCAATATTTGATGCACTACATCTTTCATGAGAACTGATAGAGGCACTTTTCAATGCACTCTGTATCCCAAAAGAGTTTGAGATAGAGGTTCTTGAAACTAAGGTTGATCGATTGGAAACCACTTACTGAGAATTTTATTTCACCATATCTTTTACTTACCATGATGGAGAAGAGGTCATCCATAAGAACATTACACCCCTCTATGTCTCAAGCATGCTCAATAATGTTGATGTATGAAGGTCTCTAAATGATAATGGTTTTGGGATCAATATCATCTCAGTTTTCACCTTTTAACATTCGAGATATGGATAAGGGTACAAATAACCCACCAAGATGACCATAAAAGTGTATTATAAGAATGAGAAAAGGCCCCACAAGAAGATCAAACTCGAATCCCAATTTAGGGAACTCACATCTGACACGAAGTTCATGGTTATCTCGCAAGATATTGTATAAAATGTACTACTCAGAATACCTTGTCTCCATTGCCACTTTTTGATACCTTCAACATTCCAACAGTGTCAGCAGTTTCCCATCAATTCAAAATTTATCATATTACATGGTGATAATGACCCCTTTGAGACTTGTGAAGTGATATATGTTGAAGACGATTTATATCATAAGGGAGTCAATAAACTAGTGGAAGATGATGATTTGTAGGTCGCATCACCCAATGGATTGGATATTGCCACTGAAAATATTTATAGTATTCTCGAAAGTGGATATAAGCTCCCAATAAATCTGGTCAAAGTAATAAGTCTAGTCTTAGAGTTCCAACCCCTCTTGTCCTTAGTGACTGCATAAAAATTTACCATCTCTAACATCTCTCCATAATGAATCAGGTAGTGTAGGATAAAGAAGTCTATTTATAATTGTCTTCCTCACCTCAATAGTGATGGGGAGGCCTCCATATTTCCATATTCAGATAAAAGATTCCCCATAAACTCAAAGAATTACTAATATGAGTATTACCATAGGAACACCACCCAACATATGAGTAAGGAGTCTCTACCACCATAGATGATACCTGGATGAAAAATATGGAAATATAAAAATACCTATGACCTATTTCATTATTAACATCATGAACCATGGGGATAATGACATGCACATTGAATTTATCAAGAAGAATTTATATGTGTTTCCTTCTAACTATACAGAAATGACCAAACTAAATCCAAATGTGGCTACGCCCCATGTTGAACTTCCCAAAGAGCATCAAGGATTTCACTAGTATGTTTAGAGGATAAACCCTCTCATTCCACCAATGTAGAGGCGGATGTTGACAATTTTTTAAATGACAACATTTTCTGAGAATTGAAATACCCTAGATTGTTTCCAATATTTTCCCCATCATGAAAAGAATTGGTATATTATGTTCTGTCTTGAATTTAGAGACCCTAGTCAGTATTTACCTAAAGGAAACTTCCAATTACTGATCATAGAACTCTTGAATTATGTAACAGATGGCTTCTAAGACCTTGCCATTGTGGATGGGTAATTTGGGTACAATCAGATCAAGATGTTCCCCAAATATGAAGATGCCACTACCTTTGGATCACCTCAGGGGATATTTTAATATCATTTCATTTCATTTGGATTAAACAATTTTGATGCTACATATCAGGGCACTATGAATCACATATTTTAGCCATTACTAGGAAGGATAGCTGAGTGTTATGTCGATGTCTTGGTTTTTAAATCACGATAGTGAATTGATCACTTCATGCACCATAGAAAATTTTTTGACAAGCTGTGATAGAACAGTCAAAAGATGAATCCATTGAAATGTACTTCTGGGGTAACATTAGTAATGTTAATTGGATTTGTGGTACACCACTACAGCATCAATTTTGACCCATAAAATACTAGTGACATTTTAGAACTATCACCCCCAAGAAATATCAATGAAACAATGGGTCTTCAATGGATCTTCACCTACATTTGGTGATTCATAGCCAACCTGGCTGGTAGATCTCTTCTCTTCAATAAGGAAATGACGAAGGGAGTCTTCTATCGATGGGATGATGACTGCAAAATATCCTTGGAAAGTCTCGAGAAGTAATTGCTTCACCCACCGGTTCTGATGTCTCTATTGTATGGGATCCCACTTATCTTATATGTGGCCACCCTGGAATGATCACATGGGAAACCTCTATGGATAGAAAAATTATAGGGGATGTGATAATAGAATCTAATACCTCATCCATATGATGATAGATACAGAGACTATCTATTTTTCTGTCGAGAAGAATAGCCTTGAACTTATCTTCACAATGAAAAATATGATGAATTACATGTGTCACCCTGAAGTCCATCTAGTGTAACATATGGTTCTCTAGAAGTAAATCCTTGGATTTACAATTTTGACTTAGATATTAACCTGATGGGTGGAAATTCTACTATAATATTACTTTCAGATCATATCACATAAATGAGTGAAATTAAAATCCCTTTATGATTTACTCACTGAACATCCTTCCCCAAAATATTTACCAGGAGACACCGATATCCAAGATGAGGATGTCTTATATGCACACGACAATCCCCAGACCTAGGAAGGGCACTTATATGGTCTATCCCAAAGACATGTCTCTACAAGAATGGAAAAGATGTAGCCCAATAGGGTTTTACTAGGGATTTTATTTGTCTCTCAAGACAATATAGTCTTACCCTATACTTATTCACTATCCAAGGGTTTCACGAATAATGACGTTGAATATCATTCCCTCATTACTTGATTCTATTTAGCCCTACAGATTCCTAGATCCTACCTGAATATCAAAGGCAATTTGGATTTAGTGATAAATTAGATCAATGGTGAATATGGAATTAAAAATGAAAAATTGGACCCTATCAATGTCAACATCAAGATAATGATGGAAGAGTTCCCCTTTGAGACCACATTGCATCATGTCCCCAGATCCAAGAATGCTTGTTCCAATGTACTAGCTAAGGACACCACTTTCTTGGATAACATTGATCAAGACGAAGCACTACTATACATAAAACATCAATGATTGGTCGTATCAATCATTATATGAGATATGGAAGAAATAAATGTGGCCAACACTACCTCAGAGCATGAAGATTCAATGAACTCCACTAGATGGATGGAGCCCATAATTTTTTATCTCCCAAATGGGATTCTCCCAACATAATTTTCTATAAGATAAAATATTCGGTGTAAATCATAAAATTTCACTCTATGAGATGGTTGAAATGATTAGAATGTAATCTCAAAATGATCCTATGATGGAATCCTCCATATATTCATTATATAAATATAGGTTATCACCATTGTTGAAGAAGCATATGAAAGATCTTGTGGAACCTACCAATCCAAGACTATGCTCTCCCACAAAATTCAAAGGTTGGGACATTACATGCAAACAAAAATAAAAGACTATTCATAATTCACCAGAAAAATGTCATTCACTTCAGATTCATGCAATCATTATCCACCAACCCCCATAATTTCTATATTCAGCTAGATATTCATGGCCATTTGGCCTTTTGGGAATGGATGTTGTAGGTCCATATCCCCTAGCCACAACTAATTTGTTCAAATACTTCATTATACTACTGTCATTAATTAAAAATTTGTTTAGTTGTTACCCCACAAAGAATTTGGGGTAAATAATATCATCACCTTCCTAATGTCCCATATAATCAATAAGAAGAGTGTCCCTCACAAAATATTCTGGGACAATGCCACCAATTTTTAATCCACGAAGTTTAGGAAGTTGTACAAGGTGCATAATATCATGACCAATCATTCATATCACTATCATGTAGTGGAAATGGATAGATACAATCATTTAATAAGACACTTTTGAATATGATCCATAAGATGGTGAATAAGGATAAGAATTATTGTCAAGACAAACACCTCAGTGTTTTATGGGCCTACCACACCACCAAGCACATTTCTAGAATAGTAATTCCATACTCCATGTGTACAGGAAAATGCCAGTGTTACCCATAGAGGTCTAGATACATTCACATTGAATAGCCATTTATAAATAGCTTTCAGATGATGAACAATTCCCAAAGAGGTTGTAGGAATTGGATTGTCTAGATGAGAACTTATTGTGGAAACTACACATAATGGAGCTCCATCACAATCAGATCCCACATTACATTAATAAAAAATTCATACTCCATTATTTCCTTCAAGGATAATTAATGTTGTCTCTCATAGCCCCAATGATACTAGAGAAGAATCCTCAAACACTGGAAACTAAGTTGGAAGGTCCTTATTTTATACATATGGTTTATCATAAGGGAGTTTATTCAGTGGCCACCATGGATAGGGATTGTGTCACACCAACCACAAATGTGAGGATTCTCAAGAAGTACATTGAATAACCATTATAAAGTGTGAGTCCACAGTAGTGTAATCCTCGCCATTCATCCTGATCACATGATGTTTAACTATATGAATGTCATCCTAACCACATGATGTTAAACTACACCATTCCCAAACAAATATGTGTGGCTCGATTCCTATCATCATGGGATACGTAGTGATTCCAAAAACAATATTATTGGGCTCATCAATAGTATTACATTACTTTTACACAAGGATATCCAATTTCATTACCTCATGATATTAAACTAAAAAGAAAATGTCCTCACCGAATCATGTAAACCTGCATGGACCCACAACCCCCGCCCTTCACAACAGGTAATATATCTACCTTTCCACATGATATAGAACTACACGGATCCTTGATATCCATTTCTTTTCATGTAAAGTCATATTAATCCCTTCTACATAATCTTAAATTTCACGATTCTTCAAGAACTACATATGGTTTGATTTTAATTTACAATGAGATACATTGGGACACATCAATATTATATCATGGTCGAGCCACCCCATGATACAAAATGACCATGTACTATTATTAAATACATCTACATGGGGAAAGGGATCATTTCCATTCCTTTTATTAAAAAAATCATAGATAACCTGGTATTAGGAATCCCAGTAAGGCCTTCTCTACATGGACAAGGTATAACATCCTTCGATGAGCTCATTTTGGTCATGAATGCAAGGCTGTAAAAGGCCTACCATGAGACTTTACCAAATCAAATTAAACGTAATGATTCTTGAAGAAATATGAGGGTCTTGATTCTCATTTTAATTAGATATGTACTGAAACCTATACTTCCTTCCTTAGGCCAATCCACATCATTCCCACTTTTTCTCCATGTCAGTCCATCTTCTACCTTATCTCATGACGATTAAACTGCATGATCCCTCAAAAAAAATTGTGGCTTGATTCCTATCATCTTAGGATACATAATGATTCTTTTATATCCAATCATATTCCTTGTTATAATAACTAATAGAAATAATTCCCACCACTATCTACGGCTC
The DNA here is from genome assembly GCA_963277665.1 of Viscum album. Lineage (NCBI taxonomy): Eukaryota > Viridiplantae > Streptophyta > Magnoliopsida > Santalales > Viscaceae > Viscum > Viscum album. The sequence goes on along the minus strand of OY728122.1, from coordinate 1,169,689,226 downwards.
AGACCAACATAGAGTATTTCCCAATTAAGAACTATGTGTGGATTTCTTCCCATCCAAAGGGGATATATAGTGATTCCCACAATTACATTCATTGTCTTAGCTGAACTAACAATGTTGCACATTAAGGGATCAATATGCTCACTACATGACATTAAACTAAATTAGTCTTTAAAACTACAAATGGTTTGATTCCTATTCTCATGACATATGTAATGATGCTTAGACATTCACCCTTGGTCCCAACCAGAACATGTCCATCCATTCATGATGGTCCCCACATACTTACCACATGATGATAAACTAAATTTGAATATTTCCTTCCTACATGATGTAAATGTGGATGGAAAAAATCTTGGTCACATTGCATTAAAACTTCATGAAAAACATCCCCACTACATGATGATAAACTATGAAATCCATCAGCCATCATCATTCTGTATGAATAGAACACAGGATCATTATCCCATGTAACTAGAGTGATGGGTTCATCAAACATATTTGAAAAGAAACTCGTCTCGTATACCACAATTCATAACATTATCATCTCGGGTCACCAAAAACATGTCATTTACATTAATAAAGAAAAAAAGACATCTCTTTACATGACCATGAAATCGATGAAAAAGGGTGTATACCCACAAACTAGAGACATTTTGGTCCAATATAGAGGTCCTTATAATTTTTATGATCATGACATCACTAAGTCAGAACTAGAAAACTTAGAGTGTTACATGACATACCTGGTATGATTTTCTCATAACATTTCCCATGAATTGATGAACTCAGGCTAAGATTTACCACATTTATATCTCTTGCTCAGAAGGATGTTAGTGTTCTCTTTTCCCTGGATTTCCCAATTAGTATCTTGTGTTTCATCCCAAATATTATGTCCATGTTCTCCATGACATTAAAATACCCACACTTTGGTCAACGCTGTAAGACCTTAAAGTCTATAATTTAATGTTTAAAATCATAAATCATGAAACTGTTCGTGAGTGAGATGCAAAACATGTCATATTGAAATCCCATAATAGGTGAACTTGGAAAAATTCGTGTCTTCAATCACTAAAATGTTCATCTGAAGAGTTTAGGAAAAAAACTATGGTGGAAATGAATAATGGATAAAGTTTATAGGGGTCACTTTGTAGCCCTGCTAAAATCCAATATAAGATCACTAGGGTCTAGGAAAAAATTAGTTTAACGGTTAATAAAATTTCACCACTATGAGAATTTGTTCATAGGGAAGTGACGCCACGGTAAGGGTTCTCAAACCCTTGTGGGATTTGTAATTTTTCATAAACCACCTTTATAAATTTGATGTTTCGGCTAACTCATCCTCCATGTAACAAAATAGTAAGAGGGAATCACTCTGTTGAATGGGCCACCTGATCCCAGGAAGGCCCCTTTAAATCGAAGAGATTTTTCTAGGATGTTATTGGATAGTATAGGCTCAATTGACCTATACCTCCCAGTTTTATTTCTCCCCAGTTAACTCAAATATTCTTGGGTCATGATTTTTAATCCCCATACCAAACTATCCAAGTGTATTTTACATTCTTTAAATTATGTCCATTTGTTTTCTACTACTTTTAAATGTGATAAGTATACACTCTAAACTTGATCCTTTGGATGGCCCACTCGTCTTGATTCAAGACCACATGGTGTAGAGCCCAAGCATAACATTAGAAGCTAAATAGCCCTACAGTTCTGGAGCCCTTCCTTGATTTTTTTTTCATTCCATACCCAACTTCATCACCTAGACATTTGAGTCATCGCAAATATTTTAGGGCCTTTGTAAATAAGTGGATATAATCATTTCTCATCCATTTGGTAGAAAAAAAAATTATACCCACCATATAAAGGCTTGTCGTCCTTGCAAGAAAGGTGCTTCGATCCCTATGAGCCCCAATGACTCCATGGTAGAACAGAAAATCTCAAAGAGTTACAGGAAAAACCCAACATGTCTTCCCCATCCCATATCCACAGACTCAAGATTTTGAGTTTTGATATATATCACCCATATTCCAACTATCCAGGTGGACCTATCATCCCATGTATTTCTCCACACACTCATAATATTTACATAACTCTCCCATGACCCTCGAAAATGAGTGGAATTCATCTTGTATTTCATATACTATCAACAAGAAAGGGATGTGTACCACCAACTAAAGGAATGTTCTCTTTTCACGAATGAACTCTAGTCTTGGTGGTCCTTTGAAACTCCCTGGAGGAACCTAGATCCTTACTGTGTTTGTGGCCATTCATGTCATATCTTCACTATATTTGATGGTTTTTAGTACTGGTTCCATTCTCAAATACCAAAAACTATAGCACACAAAAGTTATAAGCTGAAAGAGCCTTAAACTACACCACAAAAAAGGTCCAAGCTCAGAGACCCTAAAGTATATCAAACCAATGGTCCATGATCATAGACCCAAAATTGTAGTGTATAATGTTCCAAGCTCAAAGAACCTAAATTGTAGCATAAAAATATCCAATCTCGAAGACCCTAAATTGACGCGTACAGGGGTCCAATATAAAATACCTTAAACTACATCACACCCAAGGTCAAATTTCCAAGAACATTAAACAAAATTGTAAACAAGGATCATAAGAAAGACCCTAAACTATATCTTAATAGTTATTAAGTATAAACAAGCTTGTAAGGCCCAATACATGGCCTGAGAAAAATCAATATGCTCTATCTAAGCCAAAAATCATTGGCAGGTGAAGATAACTCTCCCTCTATGACATGAATTTTCCCCATATACCCTTATTGAAGAATGTTAATATGAAGATAGCTAGAGAAGATTATCAATAAATGATCTTGTGTTGGTTGGAGTTTAAGATCATCTCAAAAATAGAATCGGTTAGTGTTTCTGTATGTGATTCCATGAATTTATGATTATTTCATAAAATTCATGGGATAGATATCATTAGTAATTAACATGTTATAAAATGAACTAAATTTCATGCATATCAAGAATAAATGTAATATGGAAAACACATATAAAATTTTAGAAAACATATTTATCAATACAATGAAAAAGGATTAATCGCCACTCACTGGAGCCCCTCCAATGTATGTATGAGCCAATGAAAAACTATGGTGTTGTGCCTCTATCACAACATAAGCTCATATGAGTCTTTAAGACCCACAAACCTTTTCCCCAGGGAAACAAAAAATTGGTGAAAAAGATTATCAAATTCATTGCCTGTGATTATAGAATGTTTTATCTCATCCACTCTTGAAATAGATTCAAGTCTAGATTTTTTCACTACATTAAAAAGTTCTTACTACTCCAATAGTTTATTTCATAATATCTGATATAGATATTGTAATTTGGATAGTTCGTTCTGAAGATGAATTATTTAAGACTGAAGATGATTGATATTAGACTAGAGATGATCAGATTGAGTTTTCGTACAATTAAATACACCCTAATAAGCATAATCCTCCACTTCATGTCTCAATGATTCATTCATATCTTTATCCTAATTATTCCTCACTCAGGAGGAAGACTCAGTAGCTGTTAGCCTCAGTTCAATGTCTCTCTCCTATTCTCTCACTATGTTCACTTCCTTCACAGGAGAGTGAAGTGAGGAATAATCAAAACCTTTATAACCAAGGGTGTGTAATTTAAGTCGAATATGAACTAATCAGTCCTTCAACTCATCCAATTAGGATTTTTAAACTAAAATCAAGAACCCCATCCACATCTGTCACTACATTGACTAATAAAGTAATGTAGACCCATGGCCATAATCAAGATTCATCTTGTTAATAGAGTCATATTTTGGGACCATGTCACTCCATGATTTAGTTGTACTCCATTTCATTGATGGAGAGGGAAGAGATCTGGACTCATAATTTTATGACATTGTTTGGAGAACCCCCATAGGAGAAGTAATTAAAGCTGCTTGGCCTTATGGAGAATATTCAAGAACAAAAGAGACCAATGATTATGAGTTACCTGATGAATAATCTGATATCACAAAAGTATTGGTGAATATGACTATGGTTAGAAACAAAAGTTTCTTCATCACATTACTGGAAACTTTCACTAACCCAACCCCATCTTCCGTAGAAGATGTAACTTCTTCTTCTAATGAATGACTTCATGGAGATTTCAGTACTTTTCGGGAATATGTGCTTCAATCACCACTCCTAATGATTATAAGAAAAGAAAATTATAGTAGTTAGTGACATGAGAAAATAAGGTATCCATTCCTAAAAAATTGTTTACATTCCCCAAACATTTCTTCCATTGAAACTATCATAGTAGCATAATAGCTACATGTGTCAGCATCCTCCAAAATTGGGATCATTCTCACAGGATTGAATGGAACAATTAATAAGATATCTGCAATAGGTAATTGACATGATTGAGTAGGAACCTCAACCAATTCCACTTCTCATTAGATTGGGTTTACAGTGAAGGGTATTTAGGAGCAACCAAACTCTCATCCATACCCTCATAAGCACACACGTGCATTTCTAAGTGAGATCAGTAGGGATCTGTACATTTTTGACAAACTTAGAATGTGCTACCAGAATAGCACAAAATAAATGAGTGTGAAATTCCACACATATATGAGGGTATTTAAGGAGAAGCATATGATAATGTATATTTCTCTCTTTTCTTATTCTTCTTCTCTTCTGAATAAGGCCCTTTAAAGTGTGTTAATATTGAGATGGTCGGTGTTGGAAAAAAAAATTCTCGCATCTATGATTTATAAACTAGAGAACCTTTATCATTATTTCCATGTCAATTTACAAATTCCCTCCCCAGGACTATACCACGGGGTGCATATTCCTGGGATGGAAAGTAATGACACTCTTCAGAAACCCCTGATTATGTCAACCCATATAAAGAGATTCAATATAATTAAAAATGCACATAATCCATTTAAATTTACCGTAAGTCCAAACATATAACTTCCGCAGTGATTGGATAACCATGTTAATCTTTAGAAATATGAAGAATTCATGGGACAACAATTTTATAGATGTAGGAAGAATAAAAATGTTGACCCTTGAAAACTTCCATAGTTGCTTTATTATCCTGTTGAAAGGACCTGACCTCCTCAGGATTCTCGTCGAAGGTAATTCCACCAGGTACAGTCATATAGGGGAGGCCTTCCAAGAGAACCTTTGAGAAATACAATATACACCAGAGCATGAACCCTAATTGCTTCTCCTTCCAGCCCATTCATTTGAAAGATGAAATGGGAAACAATAATTTTGGTCTGGTCTTGTCCTTCATCACTCTACTTGTTGTAGCAATGTCACTTGGTTCTTTCTTCAATAGTGGCAGGAGTTTGATTTCCTTTTGAGTTGATTCTGGGGATGTAGGCCCTCTATAGAGAAGTTTCTTCCAAGACCTAGGATTTTTCTACACATGAGGTGTTTTCCATGCCTCACTTACCAACATGGATAGTTTTCCACATGGATTAGAGTGGATCCAAATATCTACAAACCACGAGACATTTTGGTTATTAAATTACAAGGGGGAGGGAATATATCCACACTAGTCTCTTCAATGGTAAAAATAATCCAAAATTGGAGAGATGCCCTAATGTGTTCAATATATCTCACATAAACAGAGTCGGGACTCTATGATTAGACACATAATAATAGGTGTCTAAACCGACATGACGCACACCACTCACAAATGATGTCCCCATAAAATTGACTAGAAATAACTCCATCATGATGTGACAATATGTAATCGTGTTTCACAAAATGATACTTTCCATAAAAAAATATTTTCTTGGTGGTGGTCTATATTCTATTAAAGATAAGAGACCATAACGTCTCACATAATTCCAGATATCATGATCACTCAATTTAGCAGGTCTATCCCATTAACACACTATAGGTATGATTTGAAATTTGTATTAGAGATGTCATTAATATTGAGGTACTAATAAAACACCATGTGTGCTTCTATCTTATCCCATAATAAATGGAAAGGGACCATAATCGTATATGGAACCTCTCTCTTATAAACATGATGAAGGTCGTGGAGGAGTTTTTCTACTACAAGGACAGCCAGTCCAATGCACTCGTCCATAGCCATTGAATTTTCCATCATGAAAGTAGAAACCCTGACTCCCCCCTTTTATTTCGTGGGAAATAGGTACCCACTCATTTAATTTGAAAGGAAACCCACCATTTGGAATAAATTATCAAAACTATGGATTATTTTCCATCCCCATTACCCAAATTTACATTCTTCAACTATGTGACAATAAGCTCCTAGTGAACTACAACTATCCTTCGTGAGACAGGCCTTCATCTTCTTATCCATTGTATCATATTCGATCTTCTTGATGAATTTAAATTCTAATGTCCTGAATGGGATCTCTAAGCCTGGAAGAATCCCCTATTAGTGTTCCTTCTCAGACTTCTTAATCGGGTCCTAGGGTAAATAAGTATTCCATGTCCCATTGTCCCAAGATGATTATGGATGGAAAAAATCATCATACATATTACCAAGTATCCCAACACCATAGATCTATTATAAATAGATAATACTAATTCCAACCTCACCATGGGTATGATGAATTTTTTTCATGTCCGAACTCCAAGGACTAAATAGCTCCATAATGAAGCCATTGTTGGAATATGCATAAGTTTTCAATATCAAAATAATTTCACACATTCCAATTTAAATCAACTCTATAGAAAAGTAAGAAATTATGTAATAAACCTAGAAGGGTCATCCACAATCCATCCAAGAGATACCTGCTAATCAAAAATTGATGTTTTAAATCCACTCATACATCTGATCATAGGTGGATTGTAGTATTATCGATAGATACATACAGAGATCCTGATAAAGTGCATGATTGGTCCCATTATTTTATGAATAAATTCCAATAGGTTTCTACATTCACAGTCACCTTGAGAGATAATGTCACCCCTTAGAAAGATGTTTTCTTAGAAAGTGTTTTGAGTCCTATGAATCTATTTAGATTGTATGAAATATGATCCTAAAGGAAGAATATTGGCATCATTAGTGAGGCTAAATCACTAATGGGGTAAGAAGTCCAAAATAGGATATCTTGATAACATCAACCCCATAAAAATTATATGGGTCATATATATTGACCATACAGATCGACACTAGGAAGGATATACACATTCTACAATGCTATCATGGTGGGAATTCACTATTCACCACTCCCTCCTAGAAAATTTATGAGAAGATAGATGAGAGATGGAATACTTCATAACAAGATTAAGTGAAATATTTCAGGCAATGAAAACATAGAATCATGTAAAATTGAAAATCATTGAATAAACATGCAGTATCACACACTTCACATGAACCTATAATGGATTTTTGAATCACATATTGATTTTTTAATCTCCTAGAGGACACATGTATCACATAACAACTGTAGGGCATCGTGAAATCGCCTGACCCCTTTTGATACTCATGATCGCGTCACCCAGACATGGTCACATGAATCGCCTCAATCGAATAATAAATCCAATGGATCTTAAAAATTCCCTACGAAAATCTCCATCCTCAATGATGAAGTTCATGAATTTTTTAAAATATGGTTAGAGGATACATCGAATATGTGCTTATGTAGGAGTAGTCATGTAGATAATGTCCCATAGAGAATTCATGGAAACACGTCTCACAATCAAGACTCATGAAATAATTTTCCATCAAAGGTTCATGATTGAAATAAGATGAGAGAACTCTAAAGATAGGTTGGATGGTGAAATAAATGGAACTTCGTCCATCTATATATAGGGAATCACACATAATACCAAGCATTGCTTGGTAGAAAAAGCATCTCCCTAGATGCCAGTTTTCAATACCACTAATGAATTAGGAGGACATTTACATTCCTTATAACCACGTTTCTTCCCTACAAACATTGTTCCTAAGGTGGGAGATTTGTTGATGCCCTCCAAATGGGAAAATGAAAATTAAAAAATGCTGGAATACATGAATATGGGTATTATTTTCCAGGAAAAATAAAAGGGAAGAGAATGTGGATGAGACCTATAGATTGTGAGAGCTTGTAAGAGACTTGTAAACACATGGAAATCATATGGTCAGGCAAAGACTCCACGAGTAGAACATAACCTATGGTGGGTCCCACAAAATCCCTTTTATGAGATGTCTCCCTACTCCTGTGAAACATTTATGGAAAACCAATTATTGTGCCACAATAGAGAGATAAGATCCCTCCAGCCACATAGGTTTTCATTGGAAAAAAACTGAAGAAAATATCTGAAAATCTATTTGAGAATAGGGAGGGAATATGTCCTAAGGTAGAGGACCCCAACATCCATAAACATCATATGACGCACACCAAAGAGAAAAATATTTTCACTTTGAAACATCCAAGAAAGTTCACATTAATCCTAAAGAATTGTAAAATAAGAAAAGGAGTTGAAATGAGAGGAGGTGGGACCTTCTCATAGTCACTGAAAGACATGCGATATACACCTGGATATTTTCAACACATCATGATATCATGACAACATGTCCACCTTGTCTTGTGAAAGCCCTTTCACATATCAACCTCATCACATAGAAGTACATGGGTATTTCTATGAAAACCCATGCTTCCTCTTTGTCTCCATAAGGATAAAAATATTGATTTTCCCATGAAATTATCATGACCCCCATATCAACCATATTGGTCACTCAAGGAATCGTAATAAATCGAGTTGATATCCATGACATTTCTCATGAAAATTTGAATAATACCTAAACTATGTAAAATAAAACAAAGGGGAAAAAGGGATAATTTGGGAGCTACCCCAGATACTAAAAGACATGTGATGTGCCCATGAAATCCACAACATGATCTCGTGAGACCCCCTGACAAGTCATCCAGATCTAGTGAAGTGTCTGGACTCACCATCATCGCATCATGAAATATCGTAAGCAAGGTATTTCTCTCGCATGAATGCCCTTGGACATGGCCATGAGAAAAAATTAAACTCCTCCTAAATTACCATGAGATATAAAAAAGTCTTAATTAATTGGAATTAAAACCATAAACGATGTGTTGATGAAAGACTCTCACTGCTGTAGAAAATTGGGTGACACACTCTGAATGACTTTTGGAAAAGAATCATGAAAAAATATGGTGTCTGCCCCCATTCACCGACTCTAGCCTGGATTCATGCCAGATATGTTGTGAAAATAAATGAACAATTAGTGTAGTGAGATTCCTAAATTCCCCACCCCAACCACACAAAAAATGTTGTACTCTTTCCCTCTGAACCTATTATGACTATTCACGGAAGAACTCTCATAATCTTGCGTCGGTGAAAGAAAAGTTTTCTTTGAGAAAGGGGATCTCATAACTGACAAGTTTTTCATCGGGTAACATACTGGTGGGTCTCTATAACAATCATGAATTATTCATAATCACTTTTCATGATCACTCATAGATCGCTTGAAGGACTCCTGTAAGGGAATGAAAAGAATATCCCTCATGTCTGTTGAATCATGTGAAATTCAAAATAAGCTGGAACTAACAAATCATAAGAGATTGTGACATATGGGATGGAACAAGGACTATGGGTGTTGTACTTAATCCAAAACATGCTCTCTCACCATAATGTGGCTAGCGTGAACTCCTCAATGATGCATGACAACATCGGGATTTGTCGCCCAGATCATGTGATGCTTCTTCCAATTTTTCGGGTCAGGTGAAATCATGTGGACATGTCAAGGAAAGTCACATGGTCTCCCTGGGCATGTCACCATAGCCTCAGAAATTTCCCATAAACATATCTCCCAAACCTCATTATTTCCTTTAGATTCATCTCCAGACTCATATAATAATGCCATATCAGGTCATCCAAGTCTCACGGAATCATCTTGGCCTGTCAAAATAGCTTTCTCAAGATCCTCTTAGTGAGTTAGTCAAGAAATAAGATGATAAATAGATATGAAAACTAAGACTCATGATTCCCTCCAATGATGTCCACCAAGAAATGAAACACTCTCTAGACATGTGATACATGATATGTGATGTCTTCTAGTAAAAACTATCAGGATCTTGTGATGTATTCCGAACAAGTCATTCGGGTCATGAAACACTATATAGACAAGAAGACCAAGATATGAAGGAATCCCAGGACTAGATCACATTTTTCAACCATAGAGTGTAAACGCCAACCACAATGGAATCCTCATATAGTAATCCCCAATAAAAGGTAACTACGATGACTAAAATTATTTTCATTTTTCGGATAAGTGGTCCACCTCTCACTGAGGTTCGAGCTCCATATTTTTCATTCAGGGTGACCCAAGTATTTATGTTCCTTATCCAGCATAATAACATTGATCACTCACTACCCCTAGTTTCTCACAATGATCATGTCTCATGTGGGAATAGAGAGTTTCACTGGTCATGTCATCTTCAATATACACACCATGTTTCAAAGGCAACCTCATAGTATAAGAAATAATATAGTGAACTATGAGAACTCTGATTACTGCTATAACCAAGATACATAGGAAACCATCTTAAGGACCAAGTTCAACTAAACATTGTATTCGATGTAAGGCTCATATCAATGAGGCCTCAACCATCGGTACCTAATCATTCCTATTGGTTGATCACTCCACCTCATCCACTGTAGTAATTAGTAAAAAAACCAATCTATGTTGACTCTAATTCCAGCAATAAATAAGATATGTAGGACGCCTCTCTATGTCTTGATATCTATAATAAATATATTCAGGGTAGCCATAGTACATAATTCCCACACCATTAGGAATTATATTGATAATTTTCCATCCCTTTATTCTGACACAGAGAGTAGCTCATGTGGGCTATGGGAGTTGAAATAGTCATGTCACCTCCATCCGAAGTCTCTATAATGAAAAGGGAATCCTCATTGTGTAATACCCAAACAAATTAACATAGAAAAATCTAATTCCCTCTATAATTGGGATACATATGATGTTCTTTTAGGACTCAATCATCAACACTAGGTATCCCAGAACACCAAAATATGTCATTTGTACATGATGTTAAACTACAAGGGTACAAAGAACAACATGTGTTTGGATTCCTATCATAACCTGAGTACATATTAATCCTTATAACGGCTTAATAACCTCCATGGAAGATTAACCACATCCTTTCATGGTAGCACATTCCTAATATATTGCTTATATGACATTAGGACATGAGTAAAAAACATGTTACATGAATAAAATAGAGAACCTCGGAAACATATTGATTGATCCACTAATGAAACCCTGTCCTTTGGCACATAAATGAGAATTAACAAAAACCATTTTGTTAGGCTAACCTATACTACATCTGAATTATGAATAGATTCATGAACATTTCATAAATATATAAGAGAGTCTCATAGTAGAAAATAATTTCCCCTAAAATGGTTTGATGATCCTGAAGTCCCATACTCTCGACCAATGGGATTCCCCAAGAGTCATTGTACATGAAAACCCATAAAATTTCCTAAAATTGGAATGAATGTTTGTACCCAAATATGGATGGAGGAAACCATTTGGAGTTTCTGGGAAATGTTTTTGTGGTATCCCGACATTCAAGATTGTGTATAACATAGCCCCCATAGTCCAACATCAAGTGAAACGCATACCACACCTCAAATTCATGATGAAACAGTGGAACTCCATTAATTCATACCAAAAAAATTATGTATATCTTTTCAAGTTGGACACGGTAAAATTATTCATTGATATGTAAACCCATGTTGTAATTTTGCGGTACACCATTGTTTATGATTTTTTTATCACCCTTATATAGGTGCATTTGTGGGATTCTCTAAGACGTAGAGACTTTACTAGGGAAAATGACTAATAGATTAGGGTTGTATGTTTATGTGAATTATTGGAGTCTCTGTGTGTCTATTTTAATGGATTAGAGTTCAGAGGATGTACCAGGGTCATGGGAGTTTTTATGTAGGAAAATATTACATTTTTATTGAACGAAAACTGATTTTTAATAATGAAGTGATGTGTATTTCAGTGATTTTAGCCTTCATGGATTATGTTTCATGTAAGTATATTACAAACCATGTATGTTTCATGACCAATACGTTTTTTGGATCTAGTTATAAGAATTATATTTCCACCCTCCTCTAACCTTCTCTTCATTGATCAGGATCTCACCCAAGAAGATTTTTGGTAATTCCCTCCCTTATGGATCACATTGTTCAGTGATAGATCATTAGGGTTGTTATAGAGTGATTATTTGGGTAAGAGTTACTTATATTTATTGTAACCCCCTAATGTGGCTCTATTTTTACATAGTTTTTCCACATATTTTTGCTTAATTTTTAAGGATTTAATTAATATTTAATCACTTTATACTAAATAATTGTACTTTGGTATTTTAAAAATTAAATTTGATAATTAATCATTTTTTTATAATTAATTAAGTAGTTTTTTCTTCAGATTAATAATTTAAATCTTACCATTCTTATCTAATTAAGTTATTTGTTTATTAGTTTTGTTAATTCTAATCTTCTCATCTTTTAATAATTTGACTTTAAAAATAATTAATCATTCAATAATCTTATTTGTGTTCTAATTAACATAGACTTTATTTTAATAATTTATACATTAACTTATTTTCATTAACATATTTTTACATTATTAAAATAATATGTTTAACAATTATTCTAATTAATTATGTAAATAAATTTAGTATAAATTAAATAAAATAGTTCGCCTTTAATTTTATGTAATAAAATAATTGTTTAATTAATTAATTATGAGTTTTAATACATTTATTGTTTAATATTATGTATGCAGTTAGATTATTTATTCATTACTTTTTGTTTTAATTCTACAAGTGAGATAGACAAGATCCATCAGTGACTTATTAGATCCCTGATGCTAACCTTTTCGATCACTGCCTACCCTGTAATTAACTATACAATAATTTTAATTTAAGCCTTTTATCAATTTTCTATATTGATTATCCAGTTTATAATTTTAGTGTTTTCAATTAATAGTTTTTATAGTAACTTTTATGTTTAATGTTTAATATTTATTTTTAATTTATGTTGTTTACTCTTTGTTATAAATATTATGTTTAATTAACTTGAGTTTTAATTTTACGTTTAATTCTATTTTCAGTTGTAATTTTTATCTCCCCATTCATCTAATTCATTTAATTTTCCTAATAGTTAGTTTTTTTAAAATGTTACCGATGTGGATTATTCATATATCAGTGACCTATTCCTACACCGGTGAACTTTTTTTGATGTATAAGCGAGCTTATATAATGGTGACTATTCAGTCTATCGGTGACCCTTTTGTACCAACGGTGTCTCCCTGCGCCACTTCCCCTCACTTGTTTTTTCATTAAACTATCGGTAACTTTATCATTAAGGAAATGTGACCTCTTCTATCAAAGATTAGATTTTATTGTTTTTGCATCAGTGACCTGCTCCCTTTTATTTTTTTACTATCAGCAACCTCCCTCACCGATAGACATCCATTGGGTTTCATTTATCCCCTGCACCTCACTATTAGCTTTTCACCCTCAACCTACTGATGTAGTGTTTTTCCATTAGTGTCTTATGCCAAACTGATGGCCTTTCATGTTCTTCACCACATCTATACCACTGCATCACCTTTCCTCAACCCCTCTCACAATCACATTTCTCCAACAACCACTAACACATGTCATTATTTCCCCGATGCATTGCCATCGTCACAACCATACTTTTAGTCAATAAACCATCACAAACAAAAACCAGACCCCAAATCCTGAAAAAAAAATCATAGATTCAAAATCAAAACCCTTTGAAAATATGTTTCTAATAAAATCAAACCCCTATCTCGGCCAAGTTCCACCACACTACCAGATATGAAGATGAACTCTCATCATTTATAAATGATGATAACCAGGGCATCGTTGTACCACTATCGTTGTGAACCAGAGTCTGTTTATCAAAGGAATAATGACATTTCCTCTGGATCATTGCGAGTCCAAGCTAGTGATGGGTAGTGGTGTTCTCGATGAAGCTGGAGGGTTCGCCGGAGCTGAAGCTGGGGCGCGAACCTATATGCCTCGCCGTCATGGAGGAAGAATCCATGTTGAGGTCTACGTAACTACTGCTAATGAGGAATTTGCCTCGTGCCACTGCCACAATTGAATAACCAACAAAGCTGATAGGAGAAGTCGTGACCTGGATAAAGCCTACTGGGCGTCGGGCTCTTTGAGGAAGATGAACTCCATTCTTCCTCCATTCTGTGTGCCGTGATTTGGGGGGGAAGAAGTTAAAAAAGTTAAAAAATTAATAAGCTAAAATATATTTAAAATAAAAACATAAATTGAATCATATTAATTAAATTAAAACATTAAATAATAATATAAACAAATAATAAACATAAGATATATAATAAAACAGATTTTTTTTTAAAATTAGATAACATAAATAATATTTTTATTAAACTAAAAATTAATATTAGAATATTTCAATAATAGTTTAAGTGTTGCATATTAAATAAGTTTTTAATAATAAAATATATAAAATAAAATACCAATAATAATTTATAAATAAAATTAGAATAAAATATATTATTTAATAATTTTACAAATCAATGTTCAAATTAATAATCGTTAATAACTATAATAATTAATCATAAATATCAACTTTAATTTTTAATATAATATTTAGAACTCGAATTTCAACAACTTATTAATTTAAATAAAGTAACCTAATTTAATTCATTAATGAACTAATTGATATCTATATTCGCTAGTAAAATTAACTTTAATAAATTTATTAAATTAATTATGTTAATTACATAATTACTTAATTATAATATTCAATAATTAATAATTTATTATTTAGATTAAATAAATAAAATTTCAATCTAATAAATTTGAAGTGATTTATCTGTTATTATAAATTGTTTTATTATCATTTTTTAATAGTTTTAACTTTTTTTGATGTTCTTTAACTAGAGGGTTCACACTAGGGACTTTAAAAAGTCCAGGTGTATGTAACTAACTCACCTGGAGTTATTTATATGGTTAAAACTAGTGCGATGTGCCAGTCACGAAAAAACTTACGTCTGCGGTGCACAAGCGAATGACATTTTAAGCCGGTGAAAAGAAAGGGGTGATGAGAAATAGATTACAGTTTATTAAAAAAAACATAGCTAGAATTAGATGAAGGTGGGGTG
Organism: Viscum album; assembly: GCA_963277665.1. Lineage (NCBI taxonomy): Eukaryota > Viridiplantae > Streptophyta > Magnoliopsida > Santalales > Viscaceae > Viscum > Viscum album. The sequence goes on along the minus strand of OY728122.1, from coordinate 1,169,674,032 downwards.
AGACATTTATTCAAGTAACATTCATACAACATTTTCAAGAATCCAGTTACAAGAGAGGCAGTGTAGAGGGCGACTTTGGAACCACTTCATGGAGCTGGAGAAGTTCTGGAGCAGAGCATCTTCTCGAGAGTTTTTCTTCCTTCTTAATTCTTGAATTCGGACTCTCTGTTTAGTTTGTTACAAGTTTCTATATTGAAAATAGAGAAATGAAAAAAAAAATTAAGCGCATGAAAAATAGAAAATTTTCCCCACTGCTATCAACAGTGGGGTCTTTTAAAAAATTTAGAATATTAGTGGTCAAAATTTCCTTCTTTGTGGGTTCAACCCAGCTTTCCACATATACTGTATTTAGTAGGATTATAAATTTTAAAAATTGACAGGATTCAACGACAGTTTTGGTCATGTTTTTGTGGTTGTTGTCAGGGAAGGCACGAGCCCTTGCTTCTAAAAAACATAAAAACACATATATAAACATCGTTAAAAATTGGAATTTTTTGAATTTTTTTTAAAAAAATCTGTTTCACTTCTTGTTCAACTGTTAATATACATTGTGTGAGCACAAGACACCTTGATGTTAGATTAGATCCAATGAACATAGAAATATAAAAACATATCACTACTCTAAGAAAGAAGAACAAAATTGAAATGGAGAACATAAAAAATAGAGTTCCTGATAACAAATTTCAAAACCATCCAGAACTCATAGAAGAAGATGAAAGGCCTAGGAGGAGGGAGTCTCAACTTCCTCAGGTTTCAAGAAATCCATCATCCATCAGACTTAGACCTCAGGCCAGAAACTATGAATTGAAACAATCCCATAATTCACTATTGCCTACTTTTAATGGGATCCCTAATGAGGACTCTCTATCCTTCATTAGAGACTTTTATAATACTGTGCAGCAATTACCACTTCTAGGACTCATATAAAATAACCTAAGAATGAGAGTCATTCACTTTTTCCTTAAAGGGGATGCTAGGAACTGATTTCTAAGTCTAGATGGGAACATTTTCAAAAACTGGGATCAAGTGTATAATTCTTTCATAATGAAATTCTATCCCCAATGACTTAAAATTGAACATAGAACTAAGAAAACTAGTTTTTATCAAGAGGATGGAGAATCTTTTCATGAAGTTTGGGAGCGATTCAGGGATCTTCCTAGACAGTGTCCCCATCATGAACTCTCATCTCACCTTCTCATGGATACCTTTTATGAAGGGTTGTCATCCTCTAGATAGAATATAGTAGACCAAGCTACTGGTGGAAATTACAATGAAAAGATAGATGAAGAAATTAGACAAATTTTTAATAATCTTGCTCTGAACTCTCAACATAAAAATTCATGAAGGAAAAGAGTCAATAGAAATGTATATTAAAGCACTGGTTCAATGAATAAAACTCAAGATCAACTGGTTGAAATCACCAATCGACATCAATTCTTAATGAACCAGAACTCAAAACAAACTATTAACCAACTTGGCTATCAGAATACCAACCAATATTCAAGAGAATAGTGTGTCTAGTGTGGTATGTTTAGGCATACTGAAAAATTTTGTCCAAATTTTTATATGTCAGCCCAACAACCAAAAAAATCAATCTTTGTTAACTATGGTCCTAGAATTCCACTTAAAGAAGATCGATTTTCAAATAATTACAATCAAGGATATAGGAACCAACCTTATATATCCTAGAAATATCATGGATTAATTAAACAATCCACTACCCCTAATTACTCAAATCAACCAAGACCAAATTTTCAGAATCAAAAAAGTGGTGAGTCTTAAAATGTACAAGGAAACAATGATAGTCACATGTCTTCTAAGCTTGATCTAATTTTGAACAACATCAACTCCCAAGTGGAAAGATTCATGACTCAGCTTTCCAAACATCAAAATTAATATGAGTATGATAAAATGAAAACTAATGTTATAATGAAAGAACATTGAAACACAACTTGGTCAACATGCTCGTGATTTTTCATCTAGGAAAAAATGAAGACTTCCTTACAACACTGAACTTAATCATAGAGATAATGTTACGGAATTTGTCACTAGAAGTGGGATTAATACTCAAGTTGTTTCTGAATAACTCATTGAAGATGCCCAAAATTAAAATCTGATTCAATCTGGAAATAAAAATCTACTTTGTTGACATCATGGAAGTTCACAGAAAAGTAATGAAAATGATCAAAATATGAATTTTGCTCCTGAAGCTCAAGTAGAACCTTCATCTAAAAATCATAGAAATAAAGGAAAATAAAAAGTTAAGGAAGAGGCGAGGGTTATACCTACTGCCCTTGAAAATTTGGCCCCACCAATCCCTTTCCCTGAGAAGTTGAAACCTCAAAGTAACAGTAGGGCTGAACTTCTTCAGTTACTTGGTCTCCTTTTCAAACATCATGTAAAAATTCCATTCATTGAAGACATAATTAAAATACCATCTTATTTTAAATATCATAAGAAAATTTTTTCAAACAAAAATACCCTAGAATAATTTTCTACTTACAGCCTCATTGACGAGTTTAGTGTTGTACTCCAAAAGAAAAGCCCACCCAAATTAAAAGACCAAGGTAGTTTTTTCATTCCAAGTACCTTAGGAAAATCTGATCAACTGAAATGTTTGTGCGATTTAGGTGTTAGCATTAATCTCCTCCTATTCTCACAATTTCAACAGTTGTGGTTGGGTGACCTTCAACCCACCACAGCCATACTACAACTAGCTAATAGATCATTCACTCATCCAGTGGGTAGGGTAGATAATTTTCTAGTTGGGGTTGGGAAGCTATTTTTACCTAAATACATTTTAGTCATAGACATGGAGTGTGATCAAGAGGTTCCCATCATCATGGGTAGGCCCTTCTTGGCCACATTAGGTGATGTTATTGATGTTTCTAAAGGTCAATTAATCTTTAAAATTGTATAACAACAAGAAGAGTTCAATGTGTTTAAAAATGTTAAAGGACAAACTTTTTCTGAATACTGTTCAATGGTAGAGACCTTAGTGAATGAGATCTCAGTGGGAAACTCTGATGAATATAAAAATAAATTCCCGGCTGAAGAAAATATTAGTGAATATGAAAATCCTGTTGAATCTGTCTTAGAAATTAAAAATTCTGCTCAAACACTAAATCTGGGAAATTTTCCAGAATTGGACAACTATCCAGTTTCTACTATAGGAGGGTCCTTTGTTTCTAAAAATTGGAGCTTTTTGAATGAATTTGAGGGTGTTTCTATTAACACCAACCTTGTTGAATACTTTGATGATGCAGAGGGATATTTTTTAAGATAATTAGATGATTCTTCTCTGATTAACTTGTTAAAATCTGATCTGGAAAGGCTGGACAGTGTATAGCCCACGTTGGACAGCATTAGTGTTATTTTTGAATCTGAGAATGAAATTGGAAATCATTCATCTTTTAAAACTACATACAAGAGACATGTCAAAGATCTTGGACCTCCCAGTCTTAAGAGTCTTCCTTCTAGTGTAGAATCACCCACTCGTGAACTGAAACCAATTCCTATCCATCTTAAATACACATTTCTGGGTGACAACTCTACTTTTCTAGTTATAATTTCTTCTTATCTAATTTAAAATCAAGAGGAAATATTATTGAATGATTTGAAGAAGTTTAAATCTTCTATAGGCTTGAAAATAACTGATATCAAGGGTATTATTCCCTCATTCTGTAAGCATAAAATAACTATGGATCCTGATCAAAAGCCTAGGGTAGTGTGTCAAAGAAGGTTGAATTTGAACATGAAAGAAGTTGTGAGAGAAGAAGTGATTATGTTTCTGGACACTGGAATGATATATCCCATTTCTGGTAGTGCTTGGGTCAGCCCTGTCTAGGTTGTCCCTAATAAGGGAGGTTTCACTATAATTAAGAATGAAAAGAATGATGAAATCCATGTTAGGAAAGCCACAAAATAGAGAGCATGTATAGATTATAAGAAGCTTAATGCAGCCACTAGAAATGACCATTTTCCAATTCCCTTCTCGGATCAAATTTTAGAGAGGCTTGCTAGAAATGAATTTTTCTATTTCCTGGATGGGTATTCTGGTTACAACGAGATTCCAATTTCTCAAGAGGATCAAGAAAAGACCACTTTTACATTCCCCTTTAGAACATTTTCCTACAGGTCGATGCCCTTTAGGTTGTGTGGAGATCCATCCACCTTTAAAAGGTGTATGATGGCTGTCTTTTCAGATATGATGCAAATAATCATTGAAGTTTTCATGGAAGTTTTCTCCATTGTGGATAAAACATTTGATACTTTTCTTGGAAATATTGATTTAGTAATATAGAGATGCATTGAATCCAACCTTGTTCTTAATTGGGAGAAGTTCCAATTCATGGTTATAGAGGGTATTGTTCTAGGGAATAAGGTGTCCAAGAGAGGTCTGGAAGTTGATACTGCTAAGATTGATGTCATTCAAAAACTGACACCTCCTGGAAATGTTAAAGGTGTTAGATGTTTCCTAGGGCATGCTGGTTTCTACCAAATATTCATAAAATATTTTTCAAAAATAACTAATCCATTTTGTTCTTTTCTGGACAAGGATGAACCTTTAAATTTTTATGAAAACTATTTGAAATCATTTAATCTTCTTAAAGAGAAACTCACCACATCACCCATTATCACTACACCTAACTAAAATCTACCATTTGAACCTATGTGTGTTTCTAGGGATATGGTTTTAGGTGTTTTCCTTGGACAGAAGAAATATAGGAAGTTACACATGGTTTTTTATTCTAGTAGAATACTAGATCAAGCTCAAAAGAATTACACCACTACTAAAAAATAATTGATAGCTGTTGTTTTTTCTCTTGAGATGTTTAGATAGTATCTATTAGGATCAAAAGTCATCATTTTGAATAATCATTCTACTTTAAATCACTTGATGTCTAAGAATGATACTAAACCCAGGCTAATTAGATGGATTCTATTTCTACACGAATTTGATTTATAGATTAAGGATAAGAAGGGAGTTGAAAATTTAGTTGATGAACATTTATCTAGGTTTCCTCTTACTCAATCTGATTCAGAAGATCCTTGGGATATAAACTCTTCTTTTCTAGATGAGAAGTTCATTACTATTTCAATTAGTCAATATGCTTGGTTTTATGATTTTTTCAACTTCCTGGAAGTATGTGCCTTTCCTAATAACATGTCCAATAACCAAAGAAATAAATTTATTTCGGAGCTTAAATAATACCATTGGGATGATCCTTTGTTGTTTAGGATATGTACTGATGGTATTCTTAGGATATGTGTACCTGAGGAAGATATATTCCCTATCTGAGAGAGTTTTCACTCTTCACCTTGGGGAGGTCACCATGGTGGTGAAAGAAATGCTCAAAAAGTATTAAAATCTGGTTTCTATTGGCCTACTCTTTTTAAGGAAGCTAGGATATTTGTGGTTGGTTGTGATAAATGTTAAATTCTAGGTAATGTTGGTAGGAAGCAAGATTTACCCCCAAATGGAATTCTGGAAGTTGAGATTTTTTATGTTTGGGTTTTAGATTTCATGGGTCCATTTCAATCATCTCATGGGAATGAGTATATTCTTATTGATGTTGACTATGTTTCAAAATGGGTTGAGGAAGTTTCACTGCCCAAAAATCTGGCCAATTTGGTAGTAAATTTGGTCAAAAATAATATATTTACAATATTTTGAGTTCCTGAAGCTTTTATAACGGATAATGGAACACACTTTAAGAACTACAGATTTAAAGCATTGATGGAGAAATATGGATGTGTTCATAAAACATTACTACTTATCATCCACAGTCCAGTGGAAAGGTTGAGATCTCAAATAGGGAACTGAAAAAAATACTTCATAAAACTCTGTCTACCTCTAGGTATGACTGGTCACTTAAATTTGATTAATATTTATGGGCATATAGAACTTCTTTCAAGACCCCAATAGGTATGTTTCCTTAAAGTTTGTTGTTTTGGAAATGTTGTCATTTACCTGTGGAGTTGCAACATAAGTCATATTGGGCATTTAAGGCCATGGATTTTGATTTTAAGAGTGCTGGTGAGAGGATATTACCTGAACTGAGTGAGTTGGATGAGATTAGGAGAGAGAGTTATGATAACTCAGTGATTTTTAAAGAGAGGACTAAAAATTTTCATGATTCAATCATTCATTCTAAAGAATTCAAACATGAATAGGAGGTCCTTCTCATTAACTCTTGACTCAAACTCTTTCTTGGAAATTTGAAGTTAAAGTGGTCTGGAGCTTTTACAATTATGAGGGTGCTGAAGAATGGAGCTAAATAAATTATAGGTGAAGAGAACAAACCAATTTTAGTTAATGGTTAGATAGTGAAACTTTATTTTGAGGGATAGACGAAGGGCTTGACTGCCTTCAATGTTCTTGAAAACTTTTCTTGAATAAATTCTATACAAAGACATTAAAACTTAGTGCTGCATGGGAGGAAACTCATTATTCTTTTTGTCTTTAATATGTTTCATTTTTACCCTTGAATAATGTGCTACTTTTGTGCTTTGTTTTTAAGAAGTCCTTGTTACTGCTTTCTCTTGGTCTCTTTGTTCTGTTTCATATTTATCATGAATATTTTGTGTTTTCATTTAAGGAGTGGAATTCCCATGCTGAAGAAGTAATGTAAAATCTAGTCAAGGAAATGACTTTTTGTTAATTTTTATTTCATTTTTATTCTTCTTAATGCTTTATAAAATTCGGCTGCTTGGGTTTTTACTGAAATAAAAATTCTTCATATGTTTAAAAATCTACTTGAATTGGAATGAAATATTTCTATATGTCACTATGTAAATAAAAATTCTACAAGTTCCTCTTTGCTGAAAAATGGAATTTCACTCTTCTTAAACCATTCCACTTCATGAAATTATGTCTGGGGGTACATTCTTTCTGGTTGTTGTGTTTTCTTGTTGAATGTGATTTGTAAAGGGGTGTTAGGAATGATTGCCTTATGTTTCATTGAACATGTAATTGAATCATATTTTCTGAATTTCCGTACACACAATTATATTTACACCCACAAGTTACATGCTTGGATTGAACTTTAATGGAAACTTTGTGTCACTGGATTTAATTGATAATGCATGTACTTGCTTATGAACCTGCTGATAAGTTATTCTTTGTGGAAAACAATCATTCTTGAACTTTAAAGAGACCCTTTTTACATGTCATCAATCTAATAAATTAAAAATCTATTTTGAACCATAATTGATTAATTGTTCTTCTCTACTTTAGAAGTCAACTTTGGGGAAAAAGTTGGGAATTAAGTGTGAGGGAAGGTATTGATTCTTGACTATGTAAAATTGGTCTTCATTAAAAGCTCATCAATTCCCACTTCACTTCAAAAAATTTGAAAAAATGGTTAAATTTTCAAAATTCTATCATAAAATTTTGGTTGTACACTATATGTAAAATGGGTCTTTCTCATGGACAATATTTCTTTAGTATTTAAGTTTTACATTTAGTTTGAAATTAATGAGGTTGGATGATTGTTGAGTGGTCTTTCTTACTGGTTGAATGGATTTCTTGGTTTATGATATATTTTTGTGAGTGATATGGGAACCCTGTTAGTGGAATTATGATCATCACCCTTAGAACTAGATGTTCGATTTTGATTATAGGGAACTAATTTCAATTTAATTGTTAAAATAATTTCTTTAATGAGACAATGTTAATGATTTTTGATATAAACCTTTGGTAAATAGAGTATTCTGGGCATCTAGGATCCCAATGTGAGTCTCTGATACCCAAGATGCTGGGTGCATTTATGTGTACTTTAAGCCCTTTTTACACCTATAATATGTGCATTGCACAGTGCTTAGCACAAGATACATTTCTTGGGATAAATAAATAAAGTATATAGGGTCAAAAACTAGTTCATTAAGGTGAGGTTAATGATGAACACCAGATGAAGAAAGGGTCAATTGGTTTATATGGGAGTCATTTGGGTTGTTTCATTATGGTGATTCAAAAAATAATTATGTATTTTTAGAACCTAAGTGATAAGTCAAAGTATAAGGTTCCTACTATTAAGTTCTTAACTCCACTTATGTTTTATCTCTTAACATTCTTGGAACTAGAAATTGGATTTGGATTCAAACAATCACTAAGCAGAGTCACGTATGAGGTATGACATCTTCATTGCTTAATGATTCAAAGTTTTCTAGATTACCCTTGGAGTATTTGTTCTACGAAAGATTCATATGAGGTGTCTATTTTCTAAAATCCTATTGATAGTTTAGTCCTCTTTTTTCAAATTTCTCGACATGATATAGTTTGATTTGAATCATAAATACTACAATATATTTTTCAATGATAACAAAACATGGGATTGATTGAGGACAAACAATTATTAAGTGAGGGGAAATTTGATGTTGCTCTATTTTTACAAAGTTTTGCCAATTGAATGATTTATTTAATTATTTAATCACTTTATACTAAATAATTAAACTTTTGTATTATTATAATTAAATTTTTTAATTAATCATTTTTTATAATTATTTGAGTATTTTTAGTCTTCATGTTAATAATTTAAATCTTACTTTTCTTATATAATTTATTTAATTTTTTTTAGTTGTTTTAATTCCAATCTACTCATCTTTTAAGAATTTGACTTTAATAATAAATAATCATTCAATAATCTTATTTGTGTTCTAATTAACTTAAAATTTATTTTAATAATTTATCCTTTAACATAGTTTCATTAAAATATTTTATCTTTATTAAAATAATATGTTTAACCATTATGCTAATTAATTATGTAATTTATATTAAATTAAATTAAATTAAATAGTTCACTTTTAATTTTTTGTATTAAAATAGTTGTTTAATTAATTAATTATGTGTTTTAAAACATTAATTGAATAATCTTATGTATGCGGTTAGATTATTTATTCATTATGTTTTGTTTTTAGTCTACTGGTGAGATAGACATGAGCTATCATGGGCTTATTGGGTCACCGATGCTAACTGTTTCACTCATTTCCTACCATGTAATTAATTATACAATAATTTTAATTTTAGTCTTTTATCAGTTTAGTTTATTGATTATCCAGTTTAAAATTTATGTGTTGTCAATTAATAATTTTTATTGAATATTTTATGTTTAGAGATTAATAATTTTGTTTTTAATTTTTGTTGTTCAGTCTTTGTTCTAAATTTTAATTTTAATTAACAAATGTTTTAATTTCAAGTTTAATTTTTTCAGTTCTAATTTTTATCTCCCTATTCATCCAATTCTTTTATTTTGTCTAAGATTTAGTTTCTTTTTTAAATGTTACCGATGCGGATTTTTCATCTATCGGTGACCTATTTATACACCAGTGAACTTTTTTTAAAGTATAAATGAGCTTATATAATGGTGATTGTTCAATCTATTAGTGACCCTTTTGTACCAATGATGACTCCCTGTGTCGCAGCTCCACACTTTTATTTCTTTCGACAATCGGTAGCCTTATCATTATGCAACGGTGACCTCTTCTCTCAATGGTGATATTTTATTCTCTTTGCATCGATGGACTTCTACCTTTTATTTTTTTTACTATCGGTAACCTCCCTCAACGATAGTCATCCATTGGTTTTCCTTTCTCCCCTTCACCTCATCATTATCATTTAACCCTCAACCTATCGATGCAGTATTTCACCATTAGTGTCTTGTGACAAACTGATGGCTTTCCCTATTCTTCACCGCAGATTTACCACTACATCACCTTTCCTCAACCCCTCTCACCATCACATTTCTCCATCAACCACCTACACATATCATTCTTTCCTCGATGCATTGACACTTTCACACCCAAACTTTTAATCAATTAAACTTCACAAACTTAAACAAGATCCCAAATCCAAAAAAAATTATAGATTCAAAATCAAAACCCTTTGAAAATCCAGTTTTAATAAAATTAGACCCCTATCTCGACCAAGTTCCACCATGCTTCTAGATCTGAAGATGAACTCTCATCATTCACTATTGTTGATAACCAGGTCATCGCTTTACCACTATCATTGTGAACAGCTGTCTGTTTATCCAAGGAAGAATGACATTGCCTCTGGATCGTTGTGAGGCTGAGCTAGTGGTATGTAGTGGTGTTGTTGATGAAGTTGGAGGGTCTAACGGAGAAAAAGCTGGTCTGCAAACCAAGAGGCATCGTTGTCACAGAGGAAGAGTCCGAGCTGAGGCCGAAGTCGTTGCTGCTGAAGAGAACTTTTCCCCATGCCACTTTCGTAATTGAAGAACCGCTATATTTGAACGGAGAAGTTTTTCCTGGATAAATCCCACTGCGCGTCGACCTCTCTGAGGAAGATGAACCACATTCTTCCTCCCTGATGTGCGTCGTGATTTGGGGGGGGCGAAGAAGTTAAATAAAGATAAAAATTTAATAAGCTAAAATAAATTTAAAATAAAAACATAAATTAAAAAATATTAATTAACTTAAAACATTAAATAATAATATAAACAAATAATAAACTTAAGATATATAATAAAACAATATTTTTTTAAATTAGATAACATAAATATTTGTTTTATTAAACTAAAAATTAATATTAGAATAAATCATAAATTGTTTAAAATTTCCATAATAAATTAGTCTTTAATAATAAAATATATAAAATAAAATACCAATAATAATTTATAAATAAAATTAGAATAAAATATGCTATTTAATAAATTACCAAATCAATGTTCAAATTAATAATCATTAATGACTATAATAATTAATCATAAATATAAAATTAAAATTTTTATATAATATTTTGAACTAAAATTTCAACAACTTATTCATTTAAATATAATAACATAATTTAATTCATTAATTTACTCATTGATATCTTTATTTGCTACTAAAATTTGATTTAATAAATTTATTAAATTAAATAAGTTATTTACATAATTGTTTTATAATAATAATTAATAATTAATAATTTAAGTTTTAGATTAAATAAATAAAATTTACAAATAATAACTTTTAAGTGATTTATCTATTATTATCAACTGTTTTATTATCAGGTCTTAGTAGTTTTAACTTTGTTTTGATGTTATTTACCTAAAAGGTTCACACCAAAGCCTTAAAAACGTCCAGGTTCACATAAATAACTCACCCAGAGTTAGATACAGGGGATAAACTAGTGAGACGTGCCAGTCATGAAAAAGTGCACTTGTGCGGTGCACAAGCGAAGGACATTTTAACTCAGTGAAAAACAAGGGGTGACAAGTAGTAGATGACAATTGATTAAAAAATAAGAGCAAGCTGCAGATGAAGGGGGTGTGACAATCATTCAAGGAACATTAATACAACATTTTCAAGAATCTAGTTCCAAGAGAGGCAGTGTAGAGGGAAACTTTGGATCCACTTCCAGGAGTTGGAGAAGTTATATATCAGAGCATCTTCTTGGTATTTTATCTTCATTCTTAATTCTAGAATTAGGACTCTCTGTTTAGGAGAGTTTGGGTAATTCCCTCCCTTATGGATCACTTCTTTCAGTGATAAATCATCAGGGTTGTTATAGAGTGCCTCTCTGGGTAAGAGTTATTTCTTGTTATTGTAACCCCCTGACCCCAGTTACCTAGATCCAATGAATAATTTTAATACATTGGAATTATTACAAGGAATCAAATCCTGAAAGACCAATTAGTTTAACAGTCTTGGAAAATAGATTAAGTACATGAATGTTACGTTACACTTTCTAACATACAACACAGAATAAATAATCCATTTAGAACATTGTTATTCCCTTAGAATAACCCTATATATCAATCATAACACATTTCTTGGAATCCTGGAAAAATAAAACATAAGAAAGTGGTGAGCTCATAGGCTTAGTATTGGTAAATAGTTTAGTGGAAGCTACAAACTTTTAAAGAAGGATATATAATAAAAATAGTATCATTTTAAACATAAAACATGAACATAATATTCTATATATATTTCAATCATTACAATATAAACATGAACATGGATATTATACTTATCTAATAATCACATATAATAACAAATTTCATAATGATGGACTGTATAATGTTGGACATCATAACAACAAAGTCAAGGACTCATGCCAAGACTGTAAATAATATTTTCTCAAGACCTTGTTCTAAGATACTGGTTTGTCTCATGAAACCTACCATTGTATCGGGGTACTAGTGTGGCCTTTTCCTATCACTTACTAAGTCCAATTCATTCCTCATAAGAAAAAGTTGAAACATAATATAAACATTCATATTAAAACTATCATATGAAATGTCAATACTTTTACCATAAAAAATGAATTGTATAAAAATAACACATCTACAGTCAAACAAATCGCATATCCTTAAATAAAATATATAATATTGTATCATAATAAATCAACGTCAAACCAGTGTAAAATCCATTAAAGGTGGTTGACATTGAGGAAATCAAAACTATTTTAGAGAATTATCTCTTTATATTTTGAAATCATTTAAAAGTCACATAATTATAAAAGAAAACATTTATTTTGAAAATTTTCTTATAATATTGTAAGGGAAGCTACAAAGGTGTTGTATTGGTGGAAAATAGCTACATCTGTTGTATATGTTTACAAAACATTCTTCCCTTAATTTGTTGAAAAGTTCGTAGAGTACCTTGTTTGGAAAATGACAAAAAGATTCCTTTCAAAACATTTCATAAAAATTAAAACATGGGTATAAATGACATTAAACCATATTCTTAGAAATATTAAAAATGTTTTGAAATACATTTTTATGAAACACGGATGGGGATGAAAAATAATTGTTAGTAGATGCTTACGTATAGACTACCTCAGATAATAAAGAGATTGCAAAATTAACCCTTACCTTATACATTCCTTTAGTCGAGGGTACATTTAACCACCTATATAATGGCCATAGTATGTTATTAAATTTTATAAGAACCATATTCATATTTATGATATCATACATGATTCATTTATGACTTTGTATTAACCACTTAATAATAATTTTTATGTTAAAATAACATTTCGGGTAATAATTGATTTCATTATCGTACGTGTTTTAACATGTTATTCTTCATCATATCACATAGATCAGGATTTAAATGCTTCTAGAATATAAAACATGAATTATATATGATATATATTTAGAATATAAATATATATAATCGATATACATATATATGAAATAAAAAACGCCATTTATGGAGACAGTAGGACGTACGTACACATAAACATTGTTTCTGTTTTCCATATCATATTGAACAGATGTGAATGAGATATATGTATCAATATATATAAATATATATATATATATACAGTAGCATTTTATGTCAAATATTTCATACTTATTAAGAATATAAATTTTTATAATTATCGTTTAATGGTGAATGTGAAAATGAATCTCATCGCGTCGTGGAGACGGTAATACGTATGTATGTATGAGCGAGGATATCGTTATATTACTTGTGAAATAATATGTAATTAGATTTTATATTATATATAAAAAATCATAAACATTTTTTATTTATTATTTACACCAATTATACACATTATTATACCCATCCAAAAAATGAAGTGTTGAATAAAAAACTACACAACGACGTGGAGACGGTAAGTCGTACATACGCACGTATGGTGACATGGTCATTCATAGGATGGATAGAATAATTTCTATGTTTTTACCATATTTATAATAACATCTCAGTATTTATATGGTACAGGAGTCATTGTTTTGTTATAGAAAACACAAAGAAAGAGAAAGTGGAAGATGAAATAATCTTTGAAAGAGGTGATGAAATAATTACCTCTTCTTTGGGTTCTTCCATTTTATTTGAACAAAAGGGAAACTTAGGTTGCCTTTATGATCATAGTATGGACAATAGGTTGAATATAGGGTAGTTTGGAAGAGATTTGTAACACCCCAGGTAAATAAAGAATATGACATTTTCATATTTATCCATATTTGTGAATAAAGTTTTAATATTACTTTAAAGGGGTTGCTATGCTCAATGGAGTATCCAACACGCAACAACGAGTTTCTCGGAAATCTTACGTTGCACTCTAATAATAAAATAATATTATTTTAAATGGTAGTTATCATGTAGCCGTTGTAATGGTGGGAATGGATAGAAATAACTAAAATATGATTATATATGTTTTTTTAAATGTTTTTACATTTATCCAATAAAAGCTAAAAGGCTTAAAATATGGAAAGAATTCAATTTTAGGCGTATATGCCCTAGTTTTCACTAAAGGTTCACTTATCGCCTTTTAATGGAGAACTGTCATTAAATATAATTTTGTTCACTCTTAAACATTCTTTTGGACCAAATAAAACTCTTATTAATAATCGGGACATCAAATTTTACTTTGTGTAATTTTTTGGTATCTTTCCGATAAAGTTCAATTTTTTAATGAATAGTGTAAAATGTTGTATTTTAATTCAAAACCACTTTTTAATCTAATTTATTTATATGATTAGATTATATTTTGAATTGGTTTTAAAGTTAAATTATAAAATATTTTTACCATTAAATCCAATAGTGGTCGTTGGAATCAATTTCACTATGAAATCAGACTTAAACTAGTGTCAATCTTTTGATACTTATTGTTTTATAAAAACACGCTATTTGCTCTGACAGCGGGAATTAATTATTAAATTAATTAATGTGACTAATATGTTTTGATTTTTGTAAAATGGATTTCATTTTTGAATTCGGAATATCAAATATAGCTTAGGGCGAATTTTTGGGATTTTTCTGAAAAACTTCAATTTTTGATGAATAGTGAAACCACTAAGTGGTACTTATAAAAGCTGATTTTTCGTTTAAATGAAATTTTACCACTTATGTGTTTTGAATTTCAAAAATCCGACATACATGGTTGTCCTTAAGAAGTAAAATGTGGTTCAATGGGATAAAAATAATTTTTTGGTGAATAGTAACTTATTAAGTTTTTAATCGTGATTAGTGGTAATTAGTGTAGTTTAAGGTATAAATAATGCTTTAATAATATAAAATGACCTAGACACATGTCCCAACCTTATTGGTTGTGTCATGGCCGACCAAGACAAGTCATGGGTCAACTTGGGTCCCCATGGAGACATTTTGGTTGGGAAATGACATAAATAACTTTTTATTTAATGTAAAAGTTAAAATGACACAAACATGATATGTTTTACTAAAACAATTTTTACGTGGAGTTATACAAGTCATATTTTTTATTATAAATATTCATTGAAAATCTAAAAAGATTTCCTACATCATAGTATTTTTTTTATAATTTTTAGACATTAAATAAATTAAATTATTTGTGACATAATAATGATGCAGCGATGACATCATTATTTGACGATTTAAATAAAATGGAAAGATAATGTAAAATCTATGAACTAAACATGTCCAAAACTTATTGTATGAGTGTATTTCGAAGACTTATCACCTTATCCACGAATTATATCAATGTGGGACCTTTTGAAACCGAAACACATTTTTCAAATAAAGTAATATTTCTTTACTTTCCAAAAGTGCCCCTCCTCTCCTCTTATAAAAGGCCCCCACCTCTACCTCATTTCACACACTCCTCAAGCCTTTGGCTCGGCCAAACCCTGACCATTTACTCTCTCCACATCCCTCTCCTCATCCTAGAGGATTCCCTTTGGGCATAATCCTTTCAAAGGAAGCCTTTAGGCTCAAATCAAAAGGAGTTACACTTTTAAAGGTAATTCATTCTCTCATGTTCATTTGTTTTATTTTTCTTCTCCAACCCCCTAAACTCTTTTTATTTACTTCTTTTGTAACAACACCATTATCTTCAATATACGAAGATGTTTTTATAAGATTTATTCGAGCTACACTCTCACACAACTACATCAAATGTTTAAAGAACATACGGTTTCCGTGGATGGCGAAATTCTGCCTCCCGAAACGATGATTGTTCAATACTCATTTAACATCTTCAAAGGTGGCCATTATGATGTCACTATTATTATATATGATATATAATATGTTTATGTTTTCCTTAAGCTTCTGTTTTTTTTCATTTTGGGCATACCTTTATGGTTTCCATTATGGGTAAATGTGATATCTTCATTTAAGGAAGTGCGGACTACCGCCCCCTCAAAGTGATTTGATTCGTTAAATACCATATGTGGGACGTATAAAGGATGGAACTATGATATTATATATTATATTATACTGTAATTATAATATACCTTTATATCATTATTATTCCATAAAATATGAAATAGAAATTAAAGTAGCGTTCATACGTACGTACGGCTTACCGTCTCCATGAACGGTACATTTCATTTCTTACCTCTAAATGATTATGTAATGTTATAAATGCATGTATGTACTGGATATATATTAAATATATTATATCTAAATCATGAATATAATTCTGGATATAATAAACATTTTACCACACGAACAACATGTAATTGTAAGAAGTCCACTTTCGACTTAAGAACCAAATATCGACAAAACAAACATTATTAACTTAAATGTTTACATAATGTTTATAACATGGAAATAAGTGATATAATAGGAATAATGAACTAGAAAAAGGTTCTTAATAAATTTTAAATTAACTCAAGTTTATTATTCAGGACGTTAAAGAACGATCGAGTCAAGTCGGACCCGAGGTAAGGGATCTTACTCCTCTCTTTCTTTTTTAAGTACACTCTTTTATGTAATTCCCTCTAAAGCTCATCTTTCTTGTTATTGGGATGTTATTTTATATTAAAAATACTGTAATTTTTATGCTCATGTGATGAGAGACCCTATTATCTCTCATCAATCCATTTTGAAAGTTTTAAGTGGCGCCGATAGGCTGCCGAATTTTCATAAGAGATCTAACCTCTCTCTTTCTCTTTAAGTACTCCCCTTTATGTCACTTCTTTTAAGCTCCTATTTTTTATGATGGAGGATGTTATTTTATATTCCTCTTACTGTACATTTTATTTTAATGTGATTAGATAGCCTATTTGATCTCATCAATCCATATTCGTAAGTTTTATGTGGCGTCGTTAGGCTGCCGAGTTTTTGTAAGGGATTTTTCATCTCACTTTTATTCCCGTGAGATTTATGCTACATTTGCCACAAATTCCATTGAGTGGTGTATGTACTGTCCATTATTCTACTCTTTGTGTAATATACTTTCGTTTATGAGTATTTACATCAATGATCTATTGTCCTTCTTTCATGGGGTGTATGTTTTGAAAGATACCCAAGTCGGTAAGGGAACCTTTCACCCTCCTCTTTTTTAAAAGACTTCTTTTGTTGGGTCTTTTAATTTACATATTGTTATGTTTGGATATGTTCTCATATATTCTTATTGATGTATATTTTATGTCCAAGTGATGAGATGAACTTTTTATCTCTCATAAACTCATTTTGATGTGATGCCGTTAGGCTGTCAAGGAAACTTTTTAACGCAATTTCGATTTCTTTGGGCTCAACATGTAGTCATTGAATATGTCATCCATTGAATATGTGTGAATGACCTTTTATTGTTTTACACTTAATATCCACTTATATTGCGTGTGTATTTATATTTTTCACACATATTTTTGAGATTGATTTGTCCTTAATTTAAGGATACCTTCCTTATAAGGGATTTCATCACATTTTACATCCCTATTGAGACTTCATTGTTGTTATGCACCAAATCACTCTTATATAGTGTATATAAATTCATTAGGAATATTATATCAGGAATCCATTTATTCTCATGATATTATAAAGTTCTGATTAAATGACATTCCTCAATTATTGTATTCAAGTGTCTCTAATTTTGGTAAAACCCATTTGACCAAAATATCGCTTTAAATGTTTTAATGACTTGTTCTAATTAATATCCATGTTTTCAAAATGGTTTTAAGGATTTATTTATATGGATATTAATGGTTTAAAATTTTAAAAGCTTCAAGGTGGTATGGGACACTTTGATTCAAAATTCTCCTTATTAAATGTTTTAAATGGTTTTGGAAATGGTTTCTTTTTATATGGATTCATTATTTCAAAATACTAAAATGTTATATTGTGATTGAAATGTGGAAATGTTTTGTTTACTTTATGCATGTTTTATGTGATACGTTTATGTTATGGTTCTTGGGAATTGTTATGAAAACGGGTGGTTCCGTGATAAACTAAGTGCGGGTGAGCCTGATATAGCTCTCCAATGCACTGGGTAACGCGAAGGAGTGAAACGTTATGGTTTCTCCGAAGAGATTTAGGGAATATACTGTGATGGGTATTCCAAAACGTAACCAAGAGGGTCACTCCCTATGTAAGAATGTTATGAATGCCTCAAGTTACCTTTATGTCTTATGTTTTCTATGATTTATTCATGATTTGATATGCCTATGTTTTATGGGTAAAGTATGATTTCATTCTTATGTATATATGAACTCATGTTTCCTTTCCATATTTTTATAACCCTTACTGAGCTTTTTATGCTCATCCCATGTTTTTGAAATGTTTTTCACAGGTCAAGGTAAAGGTACATGATGTGGTGATAGTGTCAAGGATGTGTCAAGAAATAATCCATGTTTTATTTTCAATATGTTTCTGTTGATGTGAATAATGAATATTGTCTTTTATGTAACCACTTTGTTTAAATGTGGAATGTAATGCATGTTTCATGATCTAATTCTCTAAAACTCTAAACCTGAAAAGATCCTCAATGTGTAATCTTGTAATAACTCAAGATTAAGTAAGGTTTAAGGCTGGGGCCTTATAGTTGGTATCAAAGGTCGGTTTAGATAACTTTAGAAGTTAGGGTTTTCTCTTAGCACAAGTGACATTACCATAATGGTTAGGATTTCAGAAAGAGTCCTAGTTTTAGATAAAGTGAATGAGTAAGTGTATCTTAGTGTTTACCTTCCACATTAGTACATGATGGTTTTGTTGATATACTCACACTGACATTTCTATTTTTAGTGAATGGATGGATCTAGCAGGCACCAAAGAGACAACAGGTTTGAATGAAACTGTGGTGGTTCTCTGATTAAGATACAAGAAAAAATAGAGGATTCAATGAGGAAACTCGTGGTTGTTCTAAACCAAATATCAAGGAGTCATGATCAACCACTTCAACCTTGGTGAGTTCTCTAATGCATCATGTACGAGATGGCCAACTTGATGTGGAAATTCAGGTAATAATTATTAAGGTAACCATTAGGGTTTATATGATACTTAATTTTTAGGTAATTATGGGTTACTCTATGATATGATGCAAAATGAAAGGAATGAGATAAACATGAGGTGAAAATATGTTATGATTAATCTTGAAAATTTTATCTCATTTTGGGGAATGTTTTAAGAATTATATAGTTTTGGAAAAAGGACAACACGTAGACCGTGTGACATCCCGTCGCGTCGGACAAAGCTGCGGGAATCGAACCCACAACCAATGTGCGACTGGTATTTATCGCCTACCACTGGACTACGTGAAGTCCCTGGTTAGTTTGACTGATTCATTCTAGTTATATTATTTTATGAATTAAGAGTAAGTTGATTTTGGGTTATTTATGAAAATGATTAACCTATCATAGAGGATATGTGATTAGGTTAATTACTTTTCAATACGAGACTTTAGGAGCAACTGATGTTGTTTGAAGATAAATGTTACGATTTAACTTGGTAGACTATTTGACTAAATCCTTCAAATATTTGGCTTTCAATCTTATATTGGTTTACTTTGAATAATTTTATGGACAAATTGTTTATCGGATGGTCCTCGTTGAACTTTGGGTTTTGTTGGACAAATTTTGGAGATTAAGCATGGATTTTCTTTTTAATGGGTTATCCTTTTCTGGATTATCTGACCTTATACTAACCTTTTTGGTTTTGGTTTTGGTTAAAGCCTAAAGACATGGGATGTATATAGTTCTCTTTTGTATATTAGGTGATTCTCTAGAAGTTGATTATAGTACTCTTAATGCGAACAAGTCTCCCTAAATACTCGTCTTTTGGGAAAAAATATGAGTTTGATTAAGGAATCTAGTAAAAGTTGAAAGTCAACATGATAAGTGATTATGTTTCCTTATGAATAAATTCCTCAATAAAAATTAACTTAAAAAATGTTTTCTATTAACTTTTCCTACTGGGGAATCGAATACCGTTTAACCCATCACAAGTTTGTGGTTTTCTCATTGTTAACTTTCTCCTAGACATGTTTACTATCACTCTCCCTCAAGAACATGACCCTTTGCATTTTCTTCCATGTTCATATTTTTATACATGGAATCCTAGTATGGGTTAACTCGGGTGACCTCTATACTTATCTTCCTTTATTTTAAAGTGATTGTTTTACCGACTCTTGTTCCGATGTGGGACGTTCAAGGATGTTTCCAAGCTCAATTTTAAAAATTGCGAGGACGCAATTCCCAAAAGGGGGGAAGGATGTAACACCCCAGGTAAATAAAGAATATGACATTTTCATATTTATCCATGTTTGTGAATAAAGTATTAATATTACTTTAAAGGGGTTGCTATGCTCGATGGCGTACCCAACACGCAACAACGAGTTTCTTGGGAATCTTACGTTGCACTCTAATAATAAAATAATATTATTTTAAATGGTAGTTATCATGTAGCCGTTGTAATGGTGGGAATGGATAGAAATAACTAAAATATGATTATATATGTTTTTTTAAATGTTTTTACATTTATCCAATAAAAGCTAAAAGGCTTAAAATACGGAAAGAATTCAATTTTAGGTGTATATGCCCTAGTTTTCACTAAAGGTTCACTTATCGCCTTTTAATGGAGAACTGTCATTAAATATAGTTTTGTTCACTCTTAAACATTCTTTTGGACCAAATAAAACTCTTATTAAGAATCGGGACATCAAATTTTACTTTGTGTAATTTTTTGGTATCTTTCTGACAAAGTTCATTTTTTTAATGAACAGTGTAAAATGTTGTATTTTAATTCAAAACCACTTTTTAATCTAATTTATTTATATGATTAGATTATATTTTGAATTTGTTTTAAAGTGAAATTAGAAAATATTTTTACCATTAAATCCAATAGTGGTCGTTGGAATCAATTTCACTTTGAAATCAGACTTAAACTAGTGTCAATCTTTTGATACTTATTGTTTTATAAAAACACGCTATTTGCTCTGACAGCGGGAATTTATTATTAAATTAATTAATGTGACTAATATGTTTTGAATTTTTTAAAACAGACTTCATTTTTGAATTCGGAATATCAAATATAGCTTAGGGTGAATTTTTGGGATTTTTCTGAAAAACATCAATTTTTGATGAATAGTGAAACCACTAAGTGGTACTTATAAAAGCTGATTTTTCGTTTAAATGAAATTTTACCACTTATGTGTTTTGAATTTCAAAAATACGACATACATGGTTGTCCTTAAGAAGTAAAATGTGGTTCAATGGGATAAAAAATAATTTTTTGGTGATTAGTAACTTATTAAGTTTTTAATCGCGATTAGTGGTAATTAGTGTAGTTTAAGGTATAAATAATGCTTTAATAATATGAAATGACCTAGAAACATGTACCAAACTTATTGGTTGTGTCATGGCCGACCAATACAAGCCATGGGTCAACTTGGGGACCCCATGGAGACATTTTGGTTGGGAAATGACATAAATAACTTTTTATTTAATGTAAAAGTAAAAATGACACAAACATGATATGTTTTACTAAAACAATTTTTACGTGGGGTTATACAAGTCATATTTTTGATTATAAATATTCATTGGAAAGATAAAAATATTTCCTAAATCATAGTATTTTTTTTATAATTTTTAGACATTAAATAAATTAAATTATTTATGACATAATAATGATGCAGCGATGACATTATTATTTGATGATTTAAATAAAATGGAAAGATAATGTAAAATCTATGAACTACACATGTCAAAAACTTATTGTATGAGTGGATTTAGAAGACGTACCACCTTATCCACTAATTATATCAATGTGGGACCTTTTGAAACCGAAACACATTTTTCAAATAAAGTAATATTTCTTTACTTTCCAAAAGTGCCCCTCCTCTCCTCTTATAAAAGGCCTCCACCTCTACCTCATTTCACACACTCCTCAAGCCTTTGGCTCGGCCAAACCCTGACCATTTACTCTCCCCACATCCCTCTACTCATCCTAGAGGATTTCCTTTGGGAATAATCCTTTCAAAGGAAGCCTTTAGGCTCAAATCAAAAGGAGATACACTTGTAAAGGTAATTCATTCTCTCATGTTCATTTGTTTTATTTTGCTTCTCCAACCCCCTAAACTCTTTTTATTTAATTCTTTTTTAACAACACCATTATCTTAAATATACTAGGATTTTGTTATAAGATTTATTCGAGCTACACTCTCACACAACTACATCAAATGGTTAAAGAACATACGGTTTCCGTGGATGGTGAAATTCTGCCTCCCGAAACGATGATTGTTCAATACTCATTTAACACCTTCAAAGGTGGCCATTATGATGTCACTATTTTTATATATGATATATAATATGTTTATGTTTTCCTTAAGCTTCTGTTTTTTTTTCATTTTGGGAATACCTTTATGGTTTCCATTATGGGTAAACGCGATATCTTCATTTAAGGAAGTGCGGACTACCGCCCCCTCAAAGTGATTTGATTCGTTAAATACCATATGTGGGACGTATAAAGGATGGGAGTATAATATTATATATTATATTATAATCGAATTATAATATACCTTTATATCATTATTATTCCATAAAATATGAAATAGAAATGAAAGTAGCGTTCATGCGTACCTACGGCTTACCGTCTCCATGAACGGTACATTTCATTTCTTACATCTAAATGATTATGTAATGTTATAAATGCATGAATGTACTGGATATATATGAAATATATGATATCCAAATCATGAATATAATTCTGGATATAATAAAAATTTGACCACACGAACAACATGTAATTTTAAGAAGTCCACTTTCGACTTAAGAACCAAATATCGACAAAACAAACATTATTAACTTAAATGTTTACATAATGTTTATAACATGGAAATAAGTGATCTAATAGGAATAATGAACTAGAAAAAGGTTATTAATAAAGTGGAAGTTAACTCAAGTTTATTATTCAGGATGTTAAAGAACGATCGAGTCAAGTCGGACCCGAGGTAAGGGATCTTACTCCTCTCTTTCTTTTTTAAGTACACTCTTTTATGTCATTCCCTCTAAAGCACATCTTTCTTGTTATTGGGATGTTATTTTATATTACACTTACTGTAATTTTTATGTTCATGTGATGAGAGACCCTATTCTCTCTCATCAATCCATTTTGGAAGTTTTAAGTGGCGCCGATAGGCTGCCGAATTTTCATAAGAGATCTAACCTCTCTCTTTCTCTTTAAGTACTCCCCTTTATGTCACTTCTTTTAAGCTCCTATTTGTTATTATGGAGGATGTTATTTAATATTCCTCTTGCTGTACATTTTATTGTAATGTGATGAGATACCCTATTTTATCTCATCAATCCATATTCGGAAGTTTTATGTGGCGCCGTTAGGCTGCCTAGTTTTTGTAAGGGATTTTTCATCTCACTTTTATTCCCGTGAGATTTATGCTACATTTTCCACAAATTCCATTGAGTGGTGTATTTACTGTCCATTATTCTACTCTTTGTGTAATATACTTTCGTTTATGAGTATTTACATCAATTATCTATTGTCCTTCTTTCATGGGATGTATGTTTTGAAAGATACCCAAGTCGGTAAGGGAACCTTTCACCCTCCTCTTTTTTAAAAGACTTATTTTGTTGGGTCTTTTAATTTACATATTGTTATGTTGGGATATGTTCTAATATATCCTTATTGATGTAAATTTTATGTCCAAGTGATGAGATGCACTTTTTATCTCTCATCAACTCATTTTAATGTGATGCCGTTAGGCTGTCAAGGAAACTTTTTAACCCAATTTCGATTTCTTTGGGCTCAACATGTAGTCATTGAATATGTCATCCATTGAATATGTGTGAATGACCTTTTATTGTTTTACACTTAATATCCACTTATATTGGGTGTATTTATATTTTTCACACATATTTTTGAGATTTATTTGTCCTTGATTTAAGGATACCTTCCTTATAAGGGATTTCATCACATTTTACATCCCTATTGAGACTTCATTGTTGTTATGCACCAATTCACTCTTATATGGTGTATATAATGTCATTTGGAATATTATATCAGGAATCCATTTATTCTCATGATATTATAAATTTCTGATTAAATTTTATTCCTCAATTATTGTATCCAAGTGTCTCTAATTTTGGTAAAACCCCTTTGACCAAAATATCGCATTAAATGTTTTAATGACTTGTTCTTATTAATATCCATGTTTTCAAAATGGTTTTAAGGATTTATTTATATGGATAATAATGGTCTAAAATGGTAAAAGCTTCAAGGTGGTATGGGACACTTTGATTCAAAATTATCCTTATTAAATGTTTTAAATGGTTTTGGAAATGGTTTCTTTTTGTTTGGATTCATTATTTCAAAATACTAAAATGTTATATTGTGATTGAAATGTGGAAATGTTTTGTTTACTTTATGCATTTTTTATGTGATACGTTTATGTTATGGTTCTTGGGAATTGTTATGAAAACGGGTGGTTCCGTGATAAACTAAGTGCGGGTGAGCCCGATATAACTCTCTAATGCATTGGGAAACGCGAAGGAGTAAAACGTTATGGTTTTTCCGAAGATATTTAGGGAATATACTGTGATGGGTATTCCAAAAAGTAACCAAGAGGGTTACTCCCTATGTAAGAATGTTATGAATGCCTCAAGTTACCTTTATGTCTTATGTTTTCTATGATTTATTCATGATTTGATATGCCTATGTTTTATGGGTAAAGTATGATTTCATTCTTATGTATATATGAACTCATGTTTCCTTTCCATATTTTTATAACCCTTACTGAGCTTTTTATGCTCATCCCAAGTTTTTGAAATGTTTTTCACAGGTCAAGGGAAATGTACATGATGTGGTGATAGTGTCAAGGATGTGTCAATAAAGAATCCATGTTTTATTTTCAATATTTTTCCGTTGATGGGAAGAATGAATATTGTCTTTTATGTAACCACTTTGTTTAAATGTGGAATGTAATGCAAGTTTCATGATCTAATTCTCTAAAACTCTAAACCTGAAAAGATCCTCAATGTTTAATCTTGTAATAACTCAAGATTAAGTAAGGTTTAAGGCTGGGGCCTTATAAGATTTGAGGAGGGTTTGGCAGAGCTAAATGTCTTTGGATGTGTGAATTGGAGATATGGGTAAGTACCCTTTTATAAGAGATGTCAGGGGCACTTTAGGGAGGTCCAGAAATATTAATTTATTATAAGATCATTTTCGGTTTCTAATAGATACAAAAGTATTTATTTTGAGGATAAGGTGGTTATGGGTCGAAATACTCTCAAAAAATTGGTTTTAGACAACCTTGGGTCACCATATTAACCTTATCTTCTAGATTTAACCCTCAGCTAATTAACTTAACTTTTACCATGTCTTCTTGTATTATTATAATATATGGTTAATAAACATACTATAAAATGAAAAGAGAACCTCAAGTGGTTCATTAATGACATATATATAATTATATAAGTCTTTTGGACAATCAATAGAGTTTTAGGAATATTATATCATTTAATAATATAGTATTTGCTTTTAAAACTCATTTATGTCAATTTTGACTCTATTTTGTATTATGTTTTAATGAAAGTCATAAAATGTTGATTAATTATAAATAAATACATTAAATCAACCAAAACATTTCATTTTTACCTATAAAATTCGTGTATGGCTTCAAAATTCTCTATTTAAATTTATTTTAATATTTACTATATCAATTATTTTAGTCATTCATTAATAAGGTAATTACTAAATCATCATTGTGTCATCAATACATTTAATTATTTAATATATAAAAAATTATAAATAAAATACCATGATATTTGAAATATTTTAAACTTTTTAATTAATTTTTATAGTCACTTTTATCTTATGTGTATCCCTATATTAATTTTTTTAGTTATTAAT
The DNA here is from genome assembly GCA_963277665.1 of Viscum album. NCBI lineage: Eukaryota > Viridiplantae > Streptophyta > Magnoliopsida > Santalales > Viscaceae > Viscum > Viscum album. The sequence continues at coordinate 1,169,648,013 of OY728122.1, read as the reverse complement.
CTTTAAATTTAACACTTTTAACTCTTCTTTAAATAAAATATAATAATTTTCCTAATCTCACTCAAATGGTTTAAAAGAGTACTATTTTTTCCTATGGTTGATTTTGGTCGAAATACACATATCCAATAGAATTAGGACATTTTTTTGGGTGATTTTAATATTATTTTTACTTTTAATTACCATATTTACTTTTAATTACGGTAAATAAAATTAATAAGTTACTATTCACCAAAAATTATTTTCATCCTATTGAACCACATTTTACATAGAGATGTAAACTCTGCCTCTCAGAATTTTGAAATTCAATTCATAGAAATGTTATTGTTTTATTTTATACAAATTTTTTAATGTTCCAAGAAGGTGGGTAAATGTGCCTAAAAGGTTGGTAAAAAGACGTTAAAATGGTTCAATAAAATTTTATATATCTAATGTTATTATAAAATTACTCCAATTATATAAATTATACTAATATATGTATTATAAATTTATTTTAAAATTAATATTTAATTAAAAATAATTATTTAAATGAAAAAGTTGGTTTTTATATACTATGCAGTATTTTTCACTATTCACCAAAAACTAAATGTTTTCACAAAAATACCAAAAATTCATGATAATCTAATTTCGATATTTGGAATTAAAAAAGTATTTCTATTTTACCATTTTCTAAACATAGAAGTTTCATTAATTAATTTAAAATTAATTCTCATTGTCAAAACCAGAAAGCGGGTTTTTGAGAATTAAAAACTATCAAAAAAGTGTTATGTCTTTATGTCCAATTTAAAAGTAAAATTACTTCCAATGACCAAAATTGTGTTAAATGATAAACATATAATCTAATTATACATAAAAACCATTCAAATGTATATTTTAACACTATAAATTATTTTTATTAAAAAAAGTTGTTTTCAATTAAAAGTTAGTATTATCAATTATTCATCAAAATATGAAAGTAATCAGAAAAACACAAAAACTTTATCCATACTAAATTTGTATGTCCCTATTCTATATAAGATGTTTATTTTGTCAAAATTAATTTATAAAATTTTAAAATATTGGATTTAAAAAAGGTTCTCCATTAAATGGTAGTAAAATTTCTTTTTTTAAACACTTCTTTTATCTAAAAAATTGAAATTGTTCTTATATTATTTCTAAAAAATACATAATATGGATTTTATAATTATATGAATTATATAATATTTAAAATTCATTCAATATTATTCATAACTGCTTTTTAAATGGCTAATTTGGTAAGTTGTAGTGCACTCGAACTCAATGTTGTGTATGGAACAAGCTATTGAATTACTTTAAAGAGATAATGTACTATGAAATATTGGAATGTTACATTCTCCCCTCCTTGAATAAATTTTTTCCTTGCAATTTAATTTTTTTTCGAAAATAAAAGGTTAAAAAAGAAAAAAATACATTTGTGGAAGACCCACATCCGAAATAGGGTTAAAACAATTTAGTCTTAATAAAAGGGAATGGAAAATTAAAAATTCACCAACAAATTTTTATTTCGAATAGTAGAACATTGGTGGAAATTAGAAACCTATAACTAGAGGGAAAATGAAAATATTTATTAGGAGTGATTGAGGTTATCAATCACAATCAAGTGAACAATAAGTGAAAAAAATTATGGGCCTCAAAGCCATAAATCTATGATGATTTAAAATATCATCGATTTAAATAAACATAATATATTAGGACAACACATTTTTGGTATAAGTATCCTTCCCTAAATTTTTTGATTTAATTTCTATATAGAATAAAATAAGAATACTTGAGATGTAGAGTTCTATCCTTTATATAATTTCTGCCACAAACTCATCTGTCACTCAAAAAGATAATAAAACTCAAAAATATTATATCAATCCTAATCAAAAAAAGTTTCTAAAAAATGAATTTATAATTTATTTGTCAAACAATTAAAAATGAAAACTAAATTATAAAAACCAGGAAATCACCTAGGCCAGTGGTAGTTGATGCACCTCTGTCACCCTTCGGTTGTGGGTTCAATTCTCGTGGCCTTGCCAGACGTGAGGGGTTCTCACACGACCTCTATGTTGTCCTTTTTATAAAAATCCAAAAAATAATCTTAAGAACTGTTTTAATATTAAATCATAGAATCCAATATAAGGCCCCAGCCTTAAACCTTACTTAAACTTGAGTTATTAAAAGATTACACATTGAGGATCTTTTCAGGTTTAGAGTTTTAGAGAATTCGATCATGAAACTTGCATTACATTCCACATTTAAACAAAGTGGTTACATAAAAGACAATATTCATTCTTCCCATCAATGGAAACCTATTTAAAATAAAACACAGATTCTTTCTTGACACATCCTTGACAATATTGTCACATCATGTACCTTTCCCTTGACCTGTGAAAAACATTTCAAAAACTTGGGATGAGCATAAAAAGCTCAATAAGGGTTATAAAAATATGGAAAGGAAACATGAGTTCATATATACATAAGAATGAAATCATACTTTACCCATAAAACATAGGCATATCACATCATGAATAAATCGTAGAAAACATAAGACATAAAGGTAACTTGAGGCATTCATAACATTCTTACGTAGGGAGTAACCCTCTTGGTTACGTTTGGAATACCCATCACAGTATATTCCCTAAATCTCTTCGGAGAAACCTTAACGTTTCACTCCTTCGTGTTACCCAATGCATTGGAGAGCTATAACAGGCTCACCCACCCTTAGTTTATCACGGAACCACCCGTCTTCATAATAATGCCCAAGAACTATAACATAATCATATCACATAAAACATGCATAAAGGAAACATAACATTTCCACATTTCAATCACAAGATATCAATACAACAACAAAACATAGTGAAAACCATTTTCAATACCAAAATAAAAGAAAAGTAAAACATGGTATTTATTTTTATTTTAAAAAGAAGGTATGGCTTGTAGAGGATTCCGAAACTCAAATAACGGTCATGACGGCGGAAAGTCGTTGTCGCCACATACGTACGACAAAAACATTCCCTTTTTTCGATTAGTAAACGCTTCGTATAAAAATGATTCCTTTTGAATAAACGTAAAAGTCAAAGGGGTTTATACACCGTATAAAAGAAAGTTGTGTATAAAATAAAATATGCCTCAATGAAAGGAGATTGAGACGAAGTCCCATACCACCTTGAAGCTTAAAACTTTAAACCATTAATATCCATATAAATAAATCCTTAAAACCATTTTGAATACATGGATATTAATAAGAACAAATAATTAAAACATTTAAAACGATATGTTGGTTAAAGTGGTTTTACCAAAATTAGAGACACTTGAATATAAAAATTGAGGAATAACATTTAGTCAGAACTTTATAATATCATGAGAATAAATGGATTCAGGATATAATACTCCAAAGGACAGTATATACACCATATAAGAGTGAATTGGTGCATAACAACAATGAACCCTCAATAGAAATGTCAAATGTGATGAAATCCCTTATAAAGAATGTATCCTTAAATTAAGGACAAATCAATCTCAAAAATATGTGTGAAAAATATAAATACACCCAATATAAGTGGATATTAAGTGTAAAAAAATAAAAGTTCATTCACACATATTCAATGGATGACATATTCAATGACTACATGTTGAACCCAAAGAAATCAAAATTGGGTTAAAAAGTTCCCTTGACAGCCTAACGGCATCACATCCAAATGAGTTGATGAGAGATAAAAATTGTATCTCATCACTTGGACATAAAATTTACATCAATAAGGATATATGAGAACATATCCCAACAAAACAATATGTAAATTAAAAGACCCAACAAAAGAAGTCTTTTAAAAAAAGGAGGGTGAAAGGTTCCCTTACCGACTTGGGTATCTTTCAAAACATACACCCCATGGAAGAAGGACAAAAGAACATTGATGTAAATACTCATAAACGAAAGTATATTACACAAAGAGTAGAATAATTTGCAGTAAATACACCACTCAATGGAATTTGTGGCAAAGGTAGCTTAAATCTCACGGGAACAAAAGTGAGATGAAAAATCCCTTACGAAAACTCGGCAGCCTAACGGCGCCACATAAAGCTTCCGAACATGGATTGATGAGATAAAATATGGTATCTCATCACATTAAAATAAAATGTACAGCAATAGGAATATAAAATAACATCCCCCAACATTACAAAGAGGAGCTTAAAAGAAGTGACATAAAGGAGAGTACTTAAAAAGAAAGAGAGAGGTTAGATCTCTTATGAAAGTTCGGCAGCCTAACGGTGCCACTCAAAACATCCAAAATGGATTGATGAGATAGAATAGTGTCTCTCATCACATGAACATAAAAATTACAGTATGTTTAATATAAAATATCATCCCAATAATAAGAAAGAAGATCTTTAAATGGAATGACATAAAAGTGTGTACTTAAAAAGAAAGAGAGGAGTAGGATCCCTTACCTCGGGTCCGACTTGACTCGATCGTTCTTTAATCTCCTGAATAATAAAATTGAGTTAATTTCTACTTCCTTAAGAACCTTTTTAAATTTCATTATTACTTTTATACAACTTATTACCATGTCATAAACATTATGTAATCATTTAAGTTAATAATATTTGTTTTGCCGATATTTGGTTCTTAAGTCGAAAGTAGACTTCTTACAATTACATGTTGTTCGTGTGGCCAAATATTTATTATATCCAGAATTGTATTAATCATTTAGATATCATATATGTAATATATATCCAGTACATTCATGCATTTATAACATTACATAATCATTTAGAGGTATGAAATGAAATGAACTGTTCATGGAGACGGTAAGCCGTACGTACGCATGAACGCTACTTTCATTTCTATTTCATATTTTATAGAATGGAATAATAATGATATAAAGGTATATTATAATTCCAGTATAATATAATATATAATATCATATTTCAATACTTTATACATCCCACATATGGTATTTAACGAATCAAATCACTTTGAGGGGGCGGTAGTCCGCACTTCCTTAAATGAAGATATCGCGTATACCCATAATGGAAGCCATAAAGGTAAGACAAAAATGAAAAATATAGAAGAATAAATAAAACATAAACATATAATATATCATATATAAAAATAGTGAAATCATAATGGCCACCTTTGAAGGTGTTAAATAAGTATTGAACAATCATCGTTTCGGGAGGCAGAATTTCACCATCCACGGAAACCGTATGTTCTTTAACCATTTGATGTAGTTGTGTGAGATTTTAGCTCGAATAAATCTTATAACAACATCATAGTATATTGAAGATACTGGTGTTGTTACAAAAGAAGTAAATAAAAAGTGTTTAGGGGGTTGGAGAAGCAAAATAAAACAAATGAACATGAGAGAATGAATTACCTTTAAAAGTGTAACTCCTTTTGATTTGAGCCTAAAGGCTTCCTTTGAAAGTATTATTCCCAAAGGGAATACTCTAGGATGAGGAGAGGGATGTGGAGAGAGTAAATGGGCAGGGTTTGGCCGAGCCAAAGGCTTGAGGAGTGTGTGAAATGAGGTAGAGGTGGGGGCCTTTTATAAGAGGAGAGGATGGGCACTTTTGGAAAGTAAAGAAATATTACTTTATTTGAAAAATGTGTTTCAGTTTCAAAAGGTCCCACATTGATATAATTCGTGGATAAGGTGATAAGGCTTCTAAATCCACTCATCCAATAAGTTTTGGACATGTTTAGTTCATATATTTTACATTATCTTTCCATTTTATTTAAATCGTCAAATAATGATGTCATCGCTGCATCATTATTATGTCATAAATAATTTAATTTATTTAATGTCTAAAAATTATAAAACAAATACTATGATGTAGGAAATATTTTTTAGATTTCCAATTAATATTTATAATTTAAAATATGACTTGTATAACCCCACGTAAAAATTGTTTTAGTAAAACATATCATGTTTGTGTCATTTTTACTTTTACATTAAATAAAAAGTTATTTATGTCATTTCCCAACCAAAATGTCTCCATGGGGTCCCCAAGTTGACCCATGGCTTGTGTGGGTCTGCCATGACACAACCAATAAGGTTGGGACATGTTTCTAGGTCATTTAATTTTATTAAAGCATTATTTATACCTTAAACTACACTAATTACCACTAATCGCGATTAAAAACTTAATAAGTTACTATTCACCAAAAAATTATTTTTATCCCATTTAACCACATTTTACTTCTTAAGGAAAACCATGTATGTAGGATTTTTGAAATTCAAAACACATAAGTGGTAAAATTTCATTTAAACGAAAAATCATCTTTTATAAGTACCACTTAGTGGTTTCACTATTCATCAAAAATTGAAGTTTTTCAGAAAAATCCCAAAAATTCACCCTAAGCTATATTTGATATTCCGAATTCAAAAATGAAGTTAGTTTTACAAAATTCAAAACATATTAGTCACATTAATTAATTTAATAATTAATTCCCACTGTCAGAGCAAATAGCGTGTTTTTATAAAACAATAAGTATCAAAAGATTGACACTAGTTTAAGTCTGATTTCAAAGTGAAATTGATTCCAACGACCACTATTGGATTTAATGGTAAAAATATTTTCTAATTTCACTTTAAAACCGATTCAAAATATAATCTAATCATATAAATAAATTAGATTAAAAAGTGGTTTTGAATTAAAATACAACATTTTACACTATTCATTAAAAAAATGAACTTTATCGGAAAGATACCAAAAAATTACACAAAGTAAAATTTGATGTCCCGATTCTTAATAAGAGTTTTATTTGGTCCAAAAGAATGTTTAAGAGTGAACAAAACTATATTTAATGACAGTTCTCCATTAAAAGGCGATAAGTGAACCTTTAGTGAAAACTAGGGCATATACGCCTAAAATTGAATTCTTTCTGTATTTTAAGACTTTTAGCTTTTATTGGATAAATGTAAAAACATTTAAAAAAACATATATAATAATATTTTAGTTATTTCTATCCATTCCCTCCAATACAACGGCTACATGTTAACTACCATTTGAAATAATATTATTTTATTATTAGAATGCAACGTAAGATTCCCCAGAAACTCGTTGTTGCGTGTTGGGTACGCCATCGAGCATAGCGTCCCCTTTAAAGTCATATTAATATTTTATTCACAAATATGGATAAATATGAAAATTTCATATTCATTATTTACCTAGGGTGTTACATCCTTCCCCCCTTTTGGTAATTGCGTCCTCGCAATTTTAAAATTGCGCTTGGAAACATCCTTGAAAGTCCCACATCAGAACAAAAGTCGGTAAAACAAACACTTTAAAATAAAGAAAAATAAGTACAAAGGTCACCCGAGTTAACCCATACTAGGATTCCAAGTATTAAAATATGGAAATGGATGAAAAAACAAAGGGTCATGTTCTGATGGAGAGTGATAGAAAACATGTTTAGGAGAAATTTAACCACGAGAAAATCACAAACTTGTGATGGGTTAAACGGTCTTCGATTCCCCAGTAGGAAAAGTTAATAGAAAACATTTTTGTTTTAAGTTACTTTTTATTGAGGAATTTATTCATAAGGAAACATAATCACTTATCATATTGACTTTCAACTTTTATTAGATTCCTTACACAAACTCATATTTTCTTCAAAAGACGAGTATTTAGGAAGACTTGTTCACATTAAGAGTACTATAATCAACTTCTAGAGAATCACCTAATCCACAAAATATAACTATATACTTTCCATGTCTTTAGACTTTAACCAAAACCAAAAACAAAAAGGCTAGTACAAGATCAGATAATCCAGAATAGGATAACCCTTTATAAAAATAAAATCTATTCTTAATCTCCAAAATTTGTCCAACAAAACCCAAAGTTCAGAGAGGACCATTCTATAATCAATTTGTCCATAAAATTATTCAAAGTAAACCAATATAAGATTGAAACCCAAATATTTGAAGGATTTAGTCGCATAGTCTTCCAGGATAAATCATAACATTTATCTCCAAACAATATCAGTTGCTTCCTAAAGTCTCGTTTTGAAAAGTAATTAACCTAATCACAAATCCTCCATGATAGGTTAATCATTTTCATAAATAACCCAAAATAAACTTACTCTTAATTCATAAAATCATATAACTAGAATGAATCAGTCAAACTAACCAGGGACTTCACGTAGTCCAGTGGTAGGCGATAAAAACCAGTCGCACATTTGTTGTGGGTTCGATTCCCGCAGCTTTGTCCGACGCGACGGGATGTCCCACGGTCTACGTGTTGTCATTTTTCCAAAACTATATAATTCATAAAACATTCCCCAAAATGAGATAAAATCTTCAAGAATAATCATAACATATTTTCACCTCAAGTTTATCTCATTCCTTTCATTTTCTATCATATCATAGAGTAACCCATAATTACCTAAAAATTAAGTATCATATAAACCCTAATGGTTACCTTAATAATTATTACCTGAATTTCCACATCAAGTTGGCCATCTCGTACATGATGCATTAGAGAACTCACCAAGGTTGAAGTGGTTGATCATGACTCCTTGATATTTGGTTTAGAACAACCACGAGTTTCCTCATTGAATCCTCCATTTTATCTAGTATCTTAATCAGAGAACCACCACAGTTTCCTTCAAACCTGTTGTCTCTTTGGTGCCTGCTAGATCCATCCATTCACTAAAAATAGAAATGTCAGTGTGAGTATATCAACAAAACCATCATGTACTAATGTGGAAGGTAAACACTAAGATACACTTACTCATTCACTTTATCTAAAACTAGGACTCTTTCTGAAATCCTAACCATTATGGTAATGTCACTTATGCTTAAAGAATACCCTAACCTCTAAAGATGTCTAAACCGACCTTTGATACCAACTATAAGGCCCCAGCCTTAAACCTTACTTAAACTTGAGTTATTACAAGATTACACATTGAGGATCTTTTCAGGTTTAGAGTTTTAGAGAATTAGATCATGAAACTTGCATTACATTCCACATTTAAACAAAGTGGTTACATAAAAGACAATATTCATTCTTCCCATCAATGGAAACCTATTTAAAATAAAACATGTATTCTTTCTTGACACATCCTTGACACTATCGTCGCATCATGTACCTTTCCCTTGACCTATGAAAAACATTTCAAAAACTTGGGATGAGCATAAAGAGCTCAGTAAGGGTCATAAAAATATGGAAAGGAAACATGAGTTCATATATACATAAGAATGAAATCATACTTTACCCATAAAACATAGGCATATCACATCATGAATAAATCATAGAAAACATAAGACATAAAGGTAACTTGAGGAATTCATAACATTCTTACGTAGGGTGTAACCATCTTTGTTACGTTTGGAATACCCATCACAGTATATTCCCTAAATCTCTTCGGAGAAACCTTAACGTTTCACTCCTTCGTGTTACCCAATGCATTGGAGAGCTATAACGGGCTCACTCGCCCTTAGTTTATCACGGAACCACCCGTCTTCATAATAATGCCCAAGAACCATAACATAATCATATCACATAAAACATGCATAAAGGAAACATAACATTTCCACATTTCAATCACAAGATATCAATACAACACAAAAACATAGTGAAAACCATTTTCAATACCAAAATAAAATAAAAGTAAAACATGGTATTTATTTTTCTTTTAAAAAGAAGGTATGGCTTGTAGAGGAAGCCGAAACTCAAATAACGGTCACGACGGCGGAGGAGTCGTTGTCGCCGCATACGTACAACAAAAACATTCCCTTTTGTCGTTTAGTAAACGGTTCTTATAAAAAGGGTTCCTTTTGAATAAACGTAAAAGTCAAAGGGGTTTATACACCGTATAAAAGAAAGTTGTGTATAAAATAAAATATGCCTCAATGAAAGGAGATTGAGACGAAGTCCCATACCAACTTGAAGCTTAAATCTTTAAACCATTAATATCCATATAAATAAATCCTTAAAACCATTTTGAAAAAATGGATATTAATAAGAACAAATAATTAAAACATTTAAAATGATATTTTGGTTAAAGTGGTTTTACCAAAATTAGAGACACTTGAATACAAAAATTGAGGAATATCATTTAGTCATAACTTTATAATATCATGAGAATAAATGGATTCATGATATAATACTCCATAGGACAGTATATACACCATATAAGAGTGAATTGGTGCATAACAACAATGAACCCTCAATAGAAATGTCAAATTTGATGAAATCCCTTATAAAGAAGGTATCCTTAAATTAAGGACAAATCAATCTCAAAAATATGTGTGAAAAATATAAATACACCCAATATAAGTGGATATTAAGTGTAAAACAATAAAATTTCATTCACACATATTCAATGGATGACATATTCAATGACTACATGTTGAACCCAAAGAAATCGAAATTGGGTTAAAAAGTTCCCTTGACAGCCTAACAGCATCACATCCAAATGAGTTGATGAGAGATAAAAATTGTATCTCATCACTTGGACATAAAATTTACATCAATAAGGATATATGAGAACATATCCCAACATAACAATATGTAAATTAAAAGTCCCAACAAAAGAAGTCTTTTAAAAAAAGGAGGGTGAAAGGTTCCCTTACCGACTTGGGTATCTTTCAAAACATACACCCCATGGAAGAAGGACAAAAGAACATTGATGTAAATACTCATAAACGAAATTATATTACACAAAGAGTAGAATAATGTGCATTAAATACACCACTCAATGGAATTTGTGGAAAAGGTAGCATAAATCTCACGGGAACAAATGTGAGATGAAAAATCCCTTACGAAAACTCGGCAGCCTAACGGCGCCACATAAAGCTTCTGAAGATGGATTGATGAGATCAAATAGGTTATATCATCACATTACAATAAAATGTACAGCAAGAGGAATATAAAAGAATATCCCCCAACATTACAAAGAGGAGCTTAAAAGATATGACATAAAGGATATTACTTAAAAAGAAAGAGAGAGGTTAGATCTCTTACGAAAGTTCGGCAGCCTAACGGTGCCACTCAAAACATCCAAAATGGATTGATGAGAGAGAATAGGGTCTCTCATCACATGAAAATAAAAATTACAGTAAGTTTAATATACAATATAATCCAAATAACAAGAAATAAGAGCTTTAAAAGGAATGACATAAAAGTGTGTACTTAAAAAGAAAGAGAGGAGTAGGATCCCTTACCTCGGGTCGGACTTGACTCGATCGTTCTTTAATCTCCTGAATAATATACTTGAGTTAATTTCTACTTCCTTAAGAACCTTTTTCAATTTCATTATTACTTTTATACCACTTATTACCATGTCATAAACATTATGTAATCATTTAAGTTAATAATATTTTTTCTGTCGATATTTGGTTCTTAAGTCAAAAGTGGACTTCTTACAATTACATGTTGTTCATGTGGTCAAATGTTTATTATATCCAGAATTGTATTCATCATGTAGATATCATATATGTAATATATATCCAGTACATTCATACATTTATAACATTACATAATCATTTAGAGGTATGAAATGAAATGAACCGTTCATGGAGACGGTAAGCCGTACGTACGCATGAACGCTACTTTCATTTCTATTTCATATTTTATAGAATGGAATAGTAATGATATAAAGGTATATTATAATTCCAGTATAATATCATATATAATATCATATTTCAATCCTTTATACATCCCACATATGGTATTTAACGAATCAAATCACTTTGAGGGGGCGGTAGTCCGCACTTCCTTAAATGAAGATATCGCGTATACCCATAATGGAATCCATAAAGGTAAGACAAAAATGAAAAATACAGAAGAATAAATAAAACAAAAACATATTATATATCATATATAAAAAAAGTGACATCATAATGGCCACCTTTTAAGGTGTTAAATAAGTATTGAACAATCATCGTTTCGGGAGGCAGAATTTCACCATCCACAGAAACCGTATGTTCTTTAACCATTTGATGTAGTTGTGTGAGAGTGTAGCTCGAATAAATCATATAAAAACATCCTAGTATATTTAAGATACTATTGTTGTTACAAAAGATGTAAATAAAAAGTGTTTAGGGGGTTGGAGAAGCAAAATAAAACAAATGAACATGAGAGAATGAATTACCTTTAAAAGTGTAACTCCTTTTGATTTTACCCTAAAGGCTTCCTTTGAAAGGATTATGACCAAAGGGAATCCTCTAGGATGAGGAGAGGGATGTGGAGAGAGTAAATGGGCAGGGTTTTGCCGAGCCAAAGGCTTGAAGAATGTGTGAAATGAGGTAGAGGTGGGGTCCTTTTATAAGAGGAGAGGAGGGGCACTTTTGTAAATAAAGAAATATTACTTTATTTGAAAAATGTGTTTCGGTTTCAAAAGGTCCCACATTGATATAATTTGTGGATAAGGTGATAAGGCTTCTAAATCCACTCATCCAATAAGTTTTGGACATGTTTATTTCATAGATTTTACATTATCTTTCCATTTTATTTAAATTGTCAAATAATGATGTCATCGCTGCATCATTATTATGTCATAAATAATTTAATTTATTTAATGTCTAAAAATTATAAAACAAATACTATGATGTAGGAAATATTTTTAGCTTTCCAATGAATATTTATAATAAAAAATATGACTTGTATAACCCCACGTAAAAAGTGTTTTTGTAAAACATATCATCTTTGTGTCATTTTTACTTTTACATTAAATAAAAAGTTATTTATGTCATTTCCCAACCAAAATGTCTCCATGGGGTCCCCAAGTTGACCCATGGCTTTTCTTGGTCGGCCATGACACAAACAATAAGGTTGGGACATGTTTCTAGGTCATTTCATATTATTAAAGCATTATTTATACCTTAAACTACACTAATTAACACTAATCGCGATTAAAAACGTAATAAGTTACTATTCACCAAAAAATTATTTTTATCCCATTGAACCACATTTTACTTCTTAAGGACAACCATGTATGTCGGATTTTTGAAATTCAAAACACATAAGTGGTAAAATTTCATTTAAACGAAAAATCAGCTTTTATAAGTACCACTTAGTGGTTTCACTATTCATCAAAAATTGAAGTTTTTCAGAAAAATCACAAAAATTCACCCTAAGATATATTTGATATTCCGAATTCAAAAATGAAGTCCGTTTTAAAAAATTCAAAACATATTAGTCACATTAATTAATTTAATAATTAATTCCCACTGTCAGAGCAAATAGCGTGTTTTTATAAAACAATAAGTATCAAAAGATTGACACTAGCTTAAGTCTGATTTCAAAGTGAAATCGATTCCAACGACCACTATTGGATTTAATGGTAAAAATATTTTCTAATTTCACTTTAAAACCAATTCAAAATATAATCTATTCATATAAATAAATTATATTAAAAAGTGGTTTTGAATTAAAATACAACATTTTACACTATTCATTAAAAAAATGAACTTTATCGGAAAGATACCAAAAAATTACACAAAGTAAAATTTGATGTCCCAATTCTTAATAAGAGTTTTATTTGGTCCAAAAGAATTTTTAAGAGTGAACAAAACTATATTTAATGACAGTTCTCCATTAAAAGGCGATAAGTGAACCTTTAGTGAAAACTAGGGCATATACGCCTAAAATTGAATTCTTTCTGTATTTTAAGCCTTTTAGCTTTTATTGGATAAATGTAAAAACATTTAAAAAAACATATATAATCATATTTTATTTATTTCTATCCATTCCATCTAATACAACGGCTACATGTTAACTACCATTTGAAATAATATTATTTTATTATTAGAGTGCAACGTAAGATTCCCAAGAAACTCGTTGTTGCGTGTTGGGTACGCCATCGAGCATAGCGTCCCCTTTAAAGTCATATTAATATTTTATTCACAAATATGGATAAATATGAAAATTTCATATTCATTATTTACCTGGGGTGTTACATCCAATGTCCAACATAATTCATTACAACCTTTAGACTTATCCAAAATACTTCTGTCCAAACACACAGTAAAAAATTTATAAGGAATGTAAACATACTGAAGATCTCTTTTTCCACATAATAACATGTAAATACATTCATCGGGTATTCTATTAAATCATGGTAACACCCTGAATTACCATAAATCCTTATTGATTGCATTCATACTCCCTTATTCCTTATAGAATACTAGATATACTCCTTATATCAAAAAATGTTGTAAACTCCAACAATTATGGGATAAAACAACAATTAATTAGTTTAAAGGTAGTCAAGAATATGGAATATAATTTATCCAAATCAATCACATATTATTCCCAAATCATTTTCTTAATTTTAGAAACATATTAAGGGTTATATTTTCCACAACCATATATTTTCCAAAACATTTAACTTGAAACTATGTCACTTTATTTGCTACCATACTATCTCAAATCCTTAATGAAATAGTACTGCAGTACAATCCTTATATACTCTATAATTATTATAACTTGTATATCATTAATACAATACTCAAATAAACCAATTATTTATGTACAACAAAATATCACTAATCATTCCTCTTTATTTTTGGTAGTATCATAACTTTTTTATTATCCAATAGCATTATTTGGGGTACACTCTAATGATTGGGTCACTGATTTGCATAGTGTCCCAACTCCTTGCAGATAAAGTATTTTACATTTGAAACCACTTTCATACCCTTAAAATCATGAACTTGGTTTCCTTTTTCTGAAAACATATAAAAACAACCATTCCTTTCATTCACTTCCCTGGGTGATTTTTTCCACACTTAAAACATACGAGAAAATCCTTTTATCCCTTCTTCCCATTATCCATATTTCACTCTGCCATCATTTTCTTCTCTGGCTTCCCTTCAAATCTATATGACCTAATTAATTCTATACTTATCTTATTAAATCATTATAATATTTCATCATATAATGAGAATATGTGTGAGACTAACTCCCTTCTAAATGTTCTCCAAAGACCATGAAATATATGATCCTTATTAATCATTAGATCATGTGTATCACTAGATTTCTCATTCCTTCTACTGGCTGCCATTTCTAAAAGGCGAAATATAGTAGGATAGATCATTTAGTAATATATAATCCAAAAAGTAGAATAATTTTCAATATTAATTTAAACTTTTCACACATCTAGTCTCATAACCATAAAAATGGGTTCTTTGCTAACATATTTACTCATAAATACTTCATAATGGTTTGTAAAGAAAATGTGAATTATAATAGGCATATCCCCTGGGACTGTAAAACCAGGTGTACAGTAAGGCCCGTTCTCATGTACCAGGATACCCTGGGTCAAGCCCAAAACTCATTGTCAGAGTTTTCACTCCTAGGTACATCTATGCCAGAACTTCGTCTACTTGAATTATCTAGACATGGATGTATTTCTTTGAAAACCCTCATTAAATATACATTACAAATTTTTTTGTTTGTGCTTTTATACTAATCCTCAATGTCTATCTTAGGGTAATTTTTCCTAATCAGAGTTTATCTAAATATAGTTTCCACGATTTTTTATAAACATCCTCTAATACCAACTGTAATTCCCCGACCATAGTTACCCGAAGTTGAGAATTATTTTAATACATTTTCATGATTACAAGGAATCAAGTCCTGAAGGACCAATTAATTTAGTAGTATTGTAAAATAGATTACATACACAAAAATTACAATACACTTTTTAATATACAAAATAGCATAAATAATCCTTTTATAATTCCATTATTACCTTAGCTTAACCCATCATATCAATCATAACACACCTCTTGGAATCCTTGGAAAATAAAACATAAGAAAGGAATGAGATTAGATGCTCAGTAAGGGTAAATAATTAAGCGGAAGTTATAATCTTTTAAGGAAATATATATAATAAAAACAACGTCCTTTTAAACATAAAACATGAAAATACTATTCTATAGATAAGTCTGACAATACCATATAAACATGTATAAGGATATACTAATAGTATAATAATAACATGTAATATCTAATTTCATAATGAGGGAATGCAAAATATTGGACATCATAACCCCATATTCAAGCCCTCATGCCAAGACTACAAATAAGATTCTGTAAAGGCCTTGTTCCAAGACACTAGTTTGTCTCATGAGACCTTCGGATACATCGACGAGCTATAGCGGGCTCCACCCCTCACTTACTGTGTCCAACATATTCCTCAAATTAAAATGTCGAAACATAATATAAAAATTCGTATTAAAACTAGTATACAAAATTTCAATACATTAACCACAAACCATGAATTTTATAAATATAACACAGACATGGTAGAACATATTACAAAACCTTTAATACAATATGGATGATTGTATCATAAAAAATTAACTTCAAACAATTGTACAATCCATCAAAGTATGTTGACATAGATGAAATCAAAACTATTTGAGAGAAATATCTCTTTCAATTTTGAAATAATATAAAAGTCGCATTAATATAGAAAACCATTATTTGGAAAATATTCTTATAAGCTTATAAGGGAAGCTTCAAAGGTGTTATAATGGCAGAAAATATCTGCACCTATTGTGTATGTTAAAAAAGATTCTTACCTTAATTTTTCAAAAAGGTCATAAATTACCTTGTTTGGAAAATGACAGAATGATTCTTTTAAAAACTTTTTACAAAAACTAAAAATATGGTTTAAATGAATTAACCATATTCTATGAAATAATATAAATTTTTTTAAATACATTTTTAAGAAACATGGATGAGTATGATAAATAATTCACAGTTTCTTCTTATGTATGGACAACCTTAGATAATAAAGAGATTGTAAAATTAACCCCTACCTTGTACTTTCCTTTGGTCAAGGGTATGTTTAACCTCCTGTATAATGACCATCGTATGTTATTAAATTATAATAGAAATTTTTTCATAATTATGATATCATACATGATTCATTTATGACTTTATACTACACATTTAATAATAATTTCCATTTAAAGTAACATTTCGAGTAATAATCGCTTTCTTTATCGTACGTGTTTTAACTTGTTATTCTTGATTGTATCACATAGATAATGATTTAAATAAATTAAGAATATAAAAAATAATTTATATATCATATATATTAACAATATAAATATGTATCATGTTTAGATATATGAAATAGAGAACACCGTTTATGGAGACGGTAGGCCATACGTACGCATAAACGTTGTTTCCGTTTTCATATTGTACCGAACGGAAGTAAGTGAATGAGATATATGTAAATATATATATATATAGTAGAATTATTATATCATATATTAAATACTTATTAATAATATATATTTTTTATATTTATCGTTGAATGGTGAACGTGGAAATGAATATCATCGAGTTGTGGAGACGGTAAGTCGTATGTATGCACGAGAAAAGATATCATTATATTGATGGTGAAATAATATGTAATTATATGGGATATTATATATATACATAATCATAAACATATTATATTTACCTCAATTATAATCATTATTATACCTATCTAGATAATGAAGGGTTGAATAACAAACTACACCACGACAAGGAGATGGTAAGCCGTATGTTTTCATGTATGGTGACTTTGTCATTCATAGGATGGATAAAATAATGAATATTGTTGTACCATATTTATAATAACATATCAGTTTGTATAAGGTATGTGGGTTATTATTTTTTTATTTAATCAACAAATAATGAGGATGTGGGAGAAGAAAAGATCTTTGAGAGAGGTGATGAAATAATTACCACTTCTTCAGGTTCTTCCTTTGGATTTGAACAAAAGGGATCCATATGATGGATTTATGATTAAATTAAGGCCTATAGGTTGTATTGAGGGTATTTTGGAGGATATTTGAGAATGGTTTATTCGATATAAATGGATTTGGAAGTGTGAATTTGAGAAAAGGTGATATACTCTTTTTTAGGAGAGGTGACAGGAACATTAGGGAGAGCATGAAATATTAATTTATGATACAATCATTTTCAGTTTATAATAGATACCAATGGATTTATTTTGATTATATGGTGGTTTTGGGTCTAAATATGCTCTACAAATAGTTTTTAGACATGTTTAGGTCACCATATTAACCTTGTCTTTTTTATTTAACCATTAGTTAAATTGTTCAAATGTTACCATGTCTTCTTGTATTATTATAATACATGGTTAATAAACTTACTATAAAATGAAAGTAAAACCTAAAGTGGTTCAATAATGAAATATATATCATTATATAAGTCCTTTGGAACATCTTTAGATTTTTAGGAATATTATATCATTTAATAATATAGTAATTGTTTAAAAAACACATTTATGTCAATTTTGACACTATTTAGTATTTGGTTTTTGTGAAAGTCATAACATGTTTATTACATCGAAAACAATACATTAAATACACCCTAACATGTCATATCAACCTATAAAATTTATTTATGGCATAAAATAGATCTATTTACATTTATTTTGATATTTATAACATCAATTATTTTAATCATTCGTTAATAAGGTAATTACTGCATCATCATTGTGTCATAAATAAATTTAATTATTAAATCTCTAAGAATTATAAATAAAATACCCATATGTATTAAATCTTCTTATATTTATAATAAATATTTATATTCTGATTTATCTTATGTATATCCTGATATTGAAAATAGTTTAGTTATTAAACATTGAATTTAACAATTTTAACTTTTCTTTAAATAAAATATAATAAATGTCCAAATCTAACCCAAATGGATCAAAAGGATCTTATTTTTTCCCTAAGGATGATTTTGGTCAAAATAAATTTATCCAATAGAATTATTACACATGTTGTGGTAATTGTAATATTATTTTTACCTTTAATTACCTTATTTAAATTAGTAGTAGTAAATCAAATTCAAAAGTTACTATTCACCAAAAATTATTATCATTCTATTGTACCACATTTTACTTAGAGATGTCAACCATTTCTATTTGGAGTTTTGAAATTAAATAACTAGAAGTGGTAAAATTACTTTTTTTGAAAATTTTCAAATGTTCCTAGAAGGTCGGTAAGTGTACATAGATGGTGGGTAAATAGACGTTAAAAGGGTTCAATAAAATTTTATATATGTAATATTATTATTAAATGACCCTAATGACTTAAATTTTACTAATATATGTATTATCTATCTTTTCTAAGATAATTTTTTAATTAAAAATAATTATTTAAATGAAAAAGTCGGTTTTTATGTATAATGCAGTATTTTTCACTATTCATCAAAAATTGAATGTTTTCAGAAAAATACCAAATATCACCCTAAGATAATTTTGATATTTTGAAATAAAAAATGAGGTCTATTTTACCAAATTTAAATCGTAGAATATTTATTAATTAATTTAAAATTAATTCCCATCGTCAAAACCTGAAAGCGGGTTTTGAGGAGTAAAAACTATCCAAAGATTGATATGTGCTTATGTCCAATTTAAATGTAGAATTAATTCCAATTAAAAAAATTGGACTAAATGAGAAAAATATAATCTAATTATACTTCAAAAACATTCAAATGTATATATTAACATTATTAATTAATTTTATTAAAAAAGTTGTTTTCAAATATAATTTAGTATTTTTCACTATTCATTAAAATATGTTAGTTATCAGAAAAACACCAATAATTTATCTGAACTAAATTTTAATGTACCTATTCTAAAGAAAAATTTTATTTTGTCAAATTGAATATATAAAAGTGTCAAATATTGTATTTTAAAAAGGTTCTCCATTAAAAAGCGGTAAAATTTCATTTTTTTTTAAACACTTCTTTTATCTAAAAAATTAATTTGTACGTATATTATGTCCAAAAATAATAATATCGATGTGAAAAATTATATGGAGTTTATAAAATTTAAAATTAAGTTTATAATATTAATAACATCTTTTTAAACAACCAGTCTGGTAAGTCATGGTGCGCTCAAACTCGATATTGCATGTGGCACAAGCTATTGAATTACATTAAGGAGATAACATACTATAAAATCATGGGGTGTTACATTTATTCATTCCTTTAGTAATGGATATTTCTTTGGATAGGTTTATGAATCTAATTCATGTTTGGTTATTGTTTTCAATCGATCCTTTGTAGTTTCTTTTTTTCCCATATTGTTCAAATGTCGGTCTGCTGGTATTCATTTACCATTGTAAAAGGAGGAATGTATTATATAATTTAATGGTTTTTTTTCTATAAAATAGTTTTATTTAATGGATTTATTATCATTATTTTATATTTACATTAGGGTTTTTATTTATTGGAAGTGATAAGTGGTGTCAAAGGAGTTTATGGAAAGGAAATTATTTTAATGGGGGTTTTCTTTGAAAATATATTTTCTTTATTTTTTAAATGGGTTCTCAATCATTTAATAAAATTTCTATAGATTTTATTTTGTTTATAAAATCATTATAATGGTTTGGAAATTTAATTGACAATATTGCCACTTTGGGAACCGTGGATGTGTTGGGAAATGTACTTTTGTAGAATTAGTGTCTTTGGAACCAGTAGGACGTAACTATTTTTATATAGATTTATAGTGAAAGGAGGAAATATTGGTTGGATTAAATGTTTTTCCTATTCAGTATATTGAATTTCTAATATGTATTATCACACATTCTAGACCCCAAATGATAGATGTCTTTTAAAATTATTTATTTTTATCATATGATGGTTTTTATCATTGATTTTTTCTCACATGTTTTTATATATGTATATATCACATGACATCATGTTATGGAATTTCATGGATATGTTTATTTACACTTATAACATATGATGCATGAATATGATTTGAGAATTTATAACTTATACATTTCATATATTTGGTTATATGAATATGAAATTATTTTATGAATAATGGAAAAATTATTTACTAGTGCATTTGAGATTTATGGAAACGATTTTCCAAACTATTTTAGTTTTAAAAGATATAACTTTTTCATTGATGATATTATACATTGTATAGACTCTATGGTGGAATCCAACTTGGCTCTATGATCATACCCTAATATTTCCATTAGAGTGTCATACAAGTTTTGTAGTCAAATTTTGGTAAATAAAAGTTAATCTCGTATCACATTGGGTTCCCTTATTGGTTATTCCTTTGGTTTTGGTTAGTTTATAGGTGACTACAGGTCACATGAAGAATTTTTTTCTTTCTTTTCTCATACATTCTATTAATGATATTTTGTCTTGGATTGTATGGATCTCGATGTATATTTTCCTTCTTTACAGTAATTTATTTTTATAATGTTTTTATAGTCAAGACTTATTATGTTTTAATAAATCAACTCACCATGTGATGGATGACTAGTGTTTATGGTATTGTTGACCCATGTTGGTCTTTTACAAATTGGTATTAGATTGAAGGCTCAGCCATAAGTGTATTAAAACTGCCTGATTCTAGTTTTA
Source organism: Viscum album (assembly GCA_963277665.1). Classification (NCBI taxonomy): domain Eukaryota; kingdom Viridiplantae; phylum Streptophyta; class Magnoliopsida; order Santalales; family Viscaceae; genus Viscum; species Viscum album. The sequence continues at coordinate 1,169,626,632 of OY728122.1, read as the reverse complement.
TGCCTTCTGTAGACAAGGTTTTATACCGGTTTAAATTGTAGAGTAAGTGTGGAAATGGTGCTTGGATAGATCAATTCTATTACTAAATTATAGTTTCATTGGGTGCTCAGATAAATTTTTCCTAGTTTGAGACATGGAGTGTTTTGGCGATTAATATGAACTATTTTTTATTTTTTTAAATTGAACAAATCCTTTTTTTATGTAATGTATTTAATTAGTAGAATTATTAATTAATTTAAATTTTTTATTTGGATTAGAATGAATTAATTATGTGGTCCTATGATTATGGAATGTTATCATGATCTAATAGGTTATTTTCATATGTTTACTATACCATTCCACTAAGAATATCTCATAGAAATCTAAGAGAGGAAGATGCGAGATAGGTTTCATTAATGAATCCTCTAGTGGAGCCTTACTTGTTAGATGTAGTAATTATCAACATTAAGTCCCTATGTTAAGATGGTGTCTATATCCTTAGATGTGTGGTGGATAATGGATATGATTTTAATAAGCATCATCCACCAATCTACTTTGGTGACAAAGAACCATAAGAATTTTATGATTTTCTTGAGTTGATAGAGAGTATCTTAATCTTCTTGAAGACTCATAATGATTCAACTGTGTATTTTCTCACATATGTGCTCATGGTATTGTTATGGACATTTTGTGACTCTATTACGAAAGTTGTGGTATATGAAGACCATACTAGGCCTTCTTTTAGGAAATTATTTAATCCATAGTTTTACCATAAGTAATTATGTTTATAAAATACTAGGGAGTCTCTGAATATTGAGTTAGGGCATTGTACCATTCTAGAGTATTCCACATGTTCTGTAGATTTGGTCCATCTGGCGCCCATGTTTTGATCAATCGTTATCTAAAGGCATAGAAGATTGAGTTAGTAATAAGGAATTATATTAGGTCAATGTTATTTTTAATGTACCTTCCTACTATGGTAGAGTTTGTTGACAATGAACACTTTTTTGAGGTAGAAATAGCTGGGAAGACAGGATTGGGTGGAGCTTCGTTGCTGAAGTTGATAGCTACAGTATATCTTCTTGAATGGAAGATGAAGTGAAAAAGGTACCCAATTTTCTTCCAAACTAAATTTTGGGGATTCATTGGGAAGAAAACATATTATTTTCTATCAGTGTGGGAGACCATAACATACCAAGTATAATAGTGTGGAGGCTGCCCAGACTTGTCATCATTTTAGTGATCTGGAAATCTGAAAAAATATTTTGGTAGGATATCCTAGGTTTGTAAGGCAGGACCCCAATTCAAAAATGATTCACAAGTTAGTATAGATGCTTTAAAGGGTGGTGGTTCATGTCCACTGGCTATGGGGATGTGCATGTGTGTATTAATACTCCGGAAGGAGATGACACTAGATGTCTTTAGGTAGTAGATTATGAATTGAAGGAATTTTAAGTAGGGCCAACTATAGTTAAATGCATGGTGTTTATTTCAACTTCTATGGTTCTATTTTTGTTTGATACAGGTGATAAAAATTCATGTGTATAGTTAAAATTAAATTACATGGGGGGATTTCATTAAAATACTATTTTTCAATTTATGGATCTTTCCATGCATTTAGGAAAGATATATGAACATAGTTTTATATTCCCCGTGGGTCGGGAGACGATAGTGGACTTCAAGATGGTATGGTAATTTTTAGTTCTTGAATTGAAAATATTCAACTAGATTACTAGCATTGATTAGATAATCATTGTTAATTCCCAAATAGACTTTTATTAACTTTAGATATATTTTTTATCTACATATGGGGTCAATCTTGTCTTTCAAGATGAGTGGAAATATGTGTCAAGATGGGTGTGGATTTTTATTCCTTAAGATGGGGTAATGCCCTTCCGGTTGTTATACATGATTCCGTATATATTTGACCCTTCTGAGGGTGGTCTACATCCTATAGTGCTGTGTGCATACACTGAGGTATTTCAGGATGATTTTTAATGTATACATCCACATAGAGATTTAGAGTTTACTAATGACATGCTCCATGGTATATTGCCCATTTTTATTCCTTAATATCAAATTGAACTAGCTAAGTTGGTGGAACGTAGGGTCATGCTTGAGTACCTAGGGACTAAAGGATGTATTTGTCCTATCAAGTCGCCATGTGCATTTCCTCTCCTCTTTCTTAAGAAGGAAGATAGGTTCCTTATAATTCTTATTGACTATATTATTTTTTATCAGGTTATCGTTAATAACAAATAGAAGATTCCTAGTATTCATGATTTTTTTTGAAATTATTTGAGCAGAATATTTTTTTTTGCAATTGATCTATATTCTGGGTACCACAAGTTAAGGGTCCGTGAATATGACAAACCTAATAAAACTAATAGGATATTGTATGGTAATTTGTAGTTTCTTGTTACTTCATTCTAACTAACTAAATTACATGTGGTTTTCATAGATTCAATGAACCCAATCATTCATCGTTTCATGGACTCTATTTGTCTGTTCATGGATGAAATTTTGGTGTACTCCAACATAGAGTAGGATCATACTGAGAATTTAAATATCATTCATCAAACCATGAAAGAGAATAATTTTTATGGTAATATCTACAAATGAGAGTTTTGGATTCGTGAATATAATTTTATAGGTCTTGCAATATCTAAGAGAGGAATCTCAATGGATCCTGAAAAGATGAAGGCTATTATTTCCTAGGAGTTTCCAAAAATGTGTTTGAGATCTGAAACTTCTTGTTTTTGTCTAGTTTCAATATATTATTTTTTAAGTATTTGTCCAATATCCCATCATTTCAGACTACCTAAGTCTATAATATTGTAATGTTAGGATGGAATGACAATTTTAAAATTTCATCTTAGGAACATAAGATGTGGTTGACATTGACTCTAGTTTTGATTATTCAAGAACCATGTTCGGGTTATGATGTTTTCTATAGTGATTCTGGTTAGGGCTTTGGGTTATGTCTTGATGTCGAGAAAACTTTTGGTGGACCATAGATTATTCCAGTTATTACTTCATGAAAAAAACTACCCAACCCATGATATTGTGTTGGAAGCAGTAATTAATGAACTCAAAAATGCCTTGACAATATCTCTTTGGGGAGTGGTTTATAAGGTATTATGATTATAAGAGACTAAAATATATTTACACAAATAGGTATCTAAATGTGTGACAGATAGTCTTGGTGGAGTACCTTCATAATTTTTATCTTGATATCATAAAAACCCTTATGAAGGGAAATGTAGTGGCAAATGGCTTGAATATAAAATTACTAATACAATATATGAATTAATCATTTGTTGAGTTGTATCTGTTGAATTTATTTATCAAAATTATATTGGGAGTACATTTTGTTGGTGAACATGTTCTCTTGGCTTCAATAAAGGTAGAATTTTCTTTTTTGGGAAATTATTACTGTAGAAACTAACAAACATTGAGAGTTAATGTTTAGTTAAAAGCCTCTATGGTAAGGAGTCCTTGGGAGAGTGATCTTTGTCTCTCAGTTCCACTTTGTACTTCAATAGTAGGTTTGATGTTCCATTTTCCCCAAGGTAGGAGTTGAACGATATTTTGAACATTCTTTTTTTTTCTATTCCCCATAGGGATATCAAGATTTATCATGAATTGATACATTAGTATTGGTGGATATGGATCATCTGGTCAATTGGGGATTTTGTATCATGGTGTCATACTTATATGTGAATTAATACAGAATACCAGAGACCTGCAGGTCTGTTCTATCACTTACCCATTCAAGAATGTAAATGTGAAGATACTCCAAGGTAATTCATCATTGGGTTTTTATAGAATCCAAGGGGGGAGGATTAAATTTTCATGATAATTAATAAACTAATTAAATCATCACACTTCCTATATATTAATGATTTGATGGATGTGGAATTTCTTAGAGACCTGTATGTCAGTGAGATTTTAGGAATTCATGGGGTGGCCTCAACAGTTTTGTTTAACTATGAACCTAGGGTCACATGTAGATTTTTTTAAAGGTTTACAGGAGGTTATGTGTCCCCATATTAGATTAATCATGGATTATCATCCATAGATGGATGGAAATGGAGAGGAATATCTTGGTTCTTGAGGATATTATCAGGAATTGTGTGATGGATTTTTTTGTATCTTGGGAATATTATTTTTCATCATTGAGTATTCCTATAAAAATAGTTATTTAGAATGGATTAATATGTATCCATTTGAAGAATTGTACTAGTGGACATGTAGATCTCCCTTGAGATGGGAAGAGTTGGGAAATTTGTCCCATGTTGGGCTGAGACTTGTACAAGATATCACATAGATGGTGAAATTGATTTAAAAGAGATTAATCATGGAACAAAGTATTATAAAATCTTATGAAGATCGTCTGCATTGGCCACTGGTGTTTGAGGTTGGTGATCTAGTTTTTATTAGTGTTACACCTCACATGGTACATTTTAAATTTTATAGGCAGGGTGTATTGGCACCAATGATTTTGGGCCCCTTTTGATCATCAAATGATTGGGAATGGTGGCCTATTAGTTTGAATACTCATTTAAATTGTATTACATCTATGATATGTTTCATGTTTCCAGAATGAGGAGGTATATACCAGATCCTTCCCATTTTATTATATGGGAGTATATTGATCTTGATATTGAAAATACATTTGTTCAGAATCCAGATCAGATTATGAATCACAGAGTGATGGTACATCATAAAAAAAATTCCCTATAGTCTGGGTAAAATAGTAGCGTGGATGGGTTAGCCATGATATGTGGGTCAGAAAATTTTTAATTAGCTAGTAGTGGCCATCACATTTTTTAAATATGGGAATCTAAGGTATTTCTAGGGGAAGAAATAATTTATGGTGGGGAGATTGTAACACCTCATTACTATTTTCAGGTACTCTAATTTTTATGAAATTTATATCATAATTATTTTGGAATGTTTGGGGGATTAACATGTATGGAGATCATTTTGTGGAAAATTTCTTAATGATACTATTTTTATGTTTATTTGAAGTGTTGTTCTACGTATATAATTTTGTTAATGGAATTTATGTGTTCTCCACAAGTTCTCAAGACATCCCAGGTTATTGGGTGTGTTTTTCTACAAACATGGATATTTTATGTCATATTATTAATTAAACATTCTGTAAGTGGATTAATTGGGAGGTAGTGGTAACTAAGAATATTTCGGGATACAGGTTTAGGGAAATGATTTTTGGAATGCCTGGTACTATGTTGGTGTCCTATAATGTAAAAACGGGGTTTTAATGAAGAAGAACCATGTTTTTCTGAAATTTCATCATTCGTAGATTAGAATGTGTTTATTGGGATTCCATTCCATATAAGCCTCAAGGAATTTATATTTTAAGCATTGATCATCTTATTTAATTTTCATTCTACCCACAGGATTATCTCTCTCAGCCTATAGCTGACCCTAACCGATTTATAGTGATTCCATCCATTTTGGATCGCTTCATTCATTGATCAATCATTAGATTTTTTTATAACACACCTCTCCATGAATGTGTTACTTTTTTTATTCTTTCCTTTGGTCCGTAAAATTTCATTGGCCATGGTTTGGATTTAGATTCATAGTCATATATTATTATCTATCGTTACTTTAAAGTACGTTGGTTTCAAATAACCATTGTCAAGTGAGGATAAGTTTATGACATTTTTAGTTATGTGCTTCAATAAAATGGAATAATTAAATGAATTTATTATCATTATTGTAAATTTATGTTTGTATGATAATTTATTTTAATTGATATGTTGTTCCAAGGAATTTCATGGAATGGAAAATGTTTTTAAATGGGTTTTATTTGAAAAAATATATTTTTGACTAGGAAATGGAATTTCAAACAGCAATGTAGACTTAATTGTCTTGGAAAATGATTTATAAAATTGTGTTCAATGTTTTCAAATGTATTTTAAGAGTATGGAAATTTGGGAACCTTGGGTTTTTTGGAAAATATAAATGGATAGCCTTAGTTCTCATGGAACCACTAGGAGTTAACATTATGGATATCATTGGACTATTGCATCCCTAGATATTGGTTATATCCAAAAATATTCTTGTTAAGTCTATTTTATGTCTATTATTCATTTTTTCCATAATCTACAACCCAAATTATAGTTTTGTTGGTCTTTTATAGATTTTTATCGCATGATTTTTTATCATGGATTTGGGATCATAGGTTTTTATATGTGGTCGTATCACATGAAATTACATGTTTCTATTTCTTCAATATGTGCTTTCTATTATAACTTATGATGCATAGATCTGATTTTTTGGTTTATCATATCTACATTCCATATTTATAGTATTATTCTCTCACCCTAAATTTTCCATTAGGTGGTTGTAGATGATGTGTTACGAGATTCGGGAAATGGGAAGGGAATCTTGAGGTATGTTGGCTTCCCTTTTTGTTTCTTTCTTTGGTTTGGGTTGGTTGGAAGTTGGCAATGAGTCATAGTGTTCGGTCTCTCTTTACTCATAAATTAATGTTTAGTTGGGTTGCCTTATATTTTATGGATGTAGTTTTATCATTTTATTCCACGTAGTACTCTTTTTGTATTTATTATTTAAATATATGAAAGGCTTCTGGTATTTTATTGTTTTATATCATCATGTGATGGCTAGATCTATTGTATGGTTTTTTTGACTCATTTTGGTCTATTGAAAGATATTAATGAAAAGAGATAACATTGTAAGGTGATGAAATACCACCCAGATTGTGTAATTAAAACTAAATGACTTAGGCAGTGCTATGCTGGATTCTATGGTTCTGTACTAGAATTGTAAATATATTAATCATACCCTTATTTTTATATCTTTCGACCATGGATTTTTTTTCATACCAAAAAGGTGTTATAAATCCAATAATATCATTCTTAATGTTATCCCATTAGAATTTTTTTCATTAAATATCTATAAATTATTGTTCCTCTATGATTAATAGAGGTGGACCTATTCACATCATCTGTAAGTTCCCCCATTAGTAAAAGTTCTGATGGGATAAATTTTCAGGTTCTAAAACATATAATTGCATCATTAGTACTGGTGAACTCTAAAATATTATCTACCTTTTTATATTTCTCCACATTATATTTTGGGCCTCCATGATCCCCTATAAAATGGATAGTTGCTTATTTATTTGAGAATGGTATGATAAATATCCTATTTTAAACCCATTTAAATCCTTTTTATGTCCATAATGGTTGATCCCTTTCGATCCTCATAATAGATATGGTTTCAGGGTGCATTCTTCTCTAACAATCGATAAATTTTTTTCCTTTTGGGGATTATAGTGGATTAAACAATCATAATCCATGACTATATCTAACAACCTTCATTGGATGTAATTGATATCCAATTTTGTGAATATATTCATAAGGATTTTATGATCCCTATGTATATAACTTGTATCTATATGGATAAGTTAAATATATCATTAATGTGATGATTTTTGTATCTAATTCGAGATCATGTGTTACATACATCTATTGATGGATATATAATTCACCTGAGAAACAAATATTGGAATTTTTAATCTTGTAAGAGTTTTGAACCCATTCCCTTTTGGTATGTCTCTCTTTATATTAAAAATACTTCACAAATGGGGGGATATTGGAGGAATATTGTTGTTACTATCATCTTCTTTAACATTTTATATCATTACTTTAACTCATAATTCTAGAAAAACATTACTCCCCTCCATGTTAGATTTGTTAGTGGGATTTAAAATCATGAGAAATTTCCCAAAAACTAATGATTGAACAAAGATGATATAATTAAACAAGAATTATAAATCCATAATGTTTTTCTAGTAAATCCTATAATTTCATTTATATATGATGAAAAAAATATATCCCTTTGTTGGTGATAACATGCCCCAGGAATGTTACTTTTTCCATCCTAATATCACATTTACATTACTTCTCATACAACTTGTCCTTTCATAAGGTCTCTATTAAAATGTTAAAATTCTCTTCATTTCCATCCTTACATTTATAGTTGATAATAATAAAATATAAAAATGGTATAAAAATTTTATCAAGGTAATCTTTAATGAAAATTAATTTTGTACATAGATATTTTTGGACCATTAATGAGTCAAAATGGAATCATCATGAACATACATTCCTAGTACCATATATGAAAGTTATCCTTAGGGATATCCACATTATTATCTAGTATAAGATTCATGATATCCGATGGTTAAAATGGACATTATATTTGGATTCATTGATTTTGGGATCATTTTGGGTATATGTTCGATCGAGAAATCGACATCATTTCATGGAGAAAGAATATAATTTTTTTAGAAAACACATAAATATATTCCCTTAACATGTTCATGTAAAAAAAGAATGCTATTTTTGGCAGCCTCAATCATCTTATCCATATACACTATAATATAGGGAAATAATATTCATTACAAGGATGATGATAACAAACTTGATTCATCCTACTACTATAAAATGTTTTGAATTTGGGGGTGATTCGTGATAAAAATAGTGAAATACTTCCCTCAAAAATATAACTTGAATATATACAATGATTTTCGATCCATAACCATATTTAAATATAATTTCACTAAATTGTGTTTAATAATATTTTCAGTAAAGTTAATCCCAAAAATATGGACATGGGAGAATTTATATACATGGAATGAAATAATTTCCCAATTTTAGTTTTTTCACCAACAACTATATTTATATGTTTTGATATAGTTTTTTGATTGTTCTACTAAAAACTCTTTATGTGAAATAATGCATAGAACCATAGTGAAATATAATATATAATGTTTATAAATGTATGATAAGACTTACTTTCGTGATTTTATTATGGTTTTATTAATTTAACTCCACACTACTTGATTTTAATATTACAGTTCCAAAATAATTAATTATGAAAAAGAAAAATAGTGAAATTTTAAGGGGTATGTTATAAAAAACATACATTAATTAACCTATGAATTTATCAGTTTCAATCATTATTATAAATATATTATTTTTGAAAATAATTTTTTTAATGAATTTTTCATCCCTGAAAATTGGTTCATAAAGAGATTTTGAATTTACTAAAGCATATACCCCTGATACAATCAAAGTGTGAATATAGCTTGGAAAATTTATTGTGAACTAGGTGATGATTGAATCAACACTAAATGTTTCCTTTTTAGTTTTATTACTACTAGGTACAACTGTACCAGAGCCACATCAAAATTTCATATCCATATATAGATTTTGATTCTTCGGAGCAACTTAATTTATACATTAACATTATTTAGTGATTACTTCTTATGTCTGGTCATATCCTAATGACTTTAAAAATGTTTTCAATTCTTAATACCTTAAAATACCTATACATTTCACTAATAAAAACAATGAAGAACTATATCATTGATAAACTATAATCCATGATCTGTTTCTTAATGATATATATAATATAGTCCCAAAAGATAACTAGTTCTACTATCTTTTATAAATTACTTACATAGAACATTAAAATAAAACATGAGTATGAATAAAATATTTTAAAACACCAAAACATGATTTTAAATTCCATTGAATTTCTAATACTGTAGAGGATAACATTATGACATACCTATGAAAATGGTGAGATATAAATCCCACCAAGGGAATTATTAATGAATAACAGGATCAATGTATGTTACTTTAGTCAATAGGAATATCCAAGTGATATAAAAGGGGTTTTATTCTTAAACATGTTCCTCATATCATGATATAAGATGATGACATCACAATAACATGGGAATGTTGAAACAACATAAAAGATGACATCATATGCATAATCCATTTATAATTTTCAAAACATAATTACATAGTGTTCTTATAATAACCTATCATGATCCAGACATGGTATCTTTTGAGGAAAAAATATTACTGAATGCATCAGAGGGATATATAATTTTCATCCCACCTGTCCCATTAATATTATATACATGCATAAGTGCACCACATAGATTATAAAAAATAATAACTCATTATATGAATATAAATACAATGATTAAAATTGTTTAGGGTTAACTACATGGAATTCCCAAAACAAAATTGTATAGTTACATCTAAGTGAATACCATTTAGTATTAATGGGGATGATTATTCAATATAGACATGTTTGTAAAGGAAAATCGAAGTATATTCTCGACATCATAATTGGTGTAAATAATGATTTATGGAAGGTGTGAATGAGAGTGAATGGATGTATCTAATTAAATGAAAATACTAATTATAGTATATGTTTATGTAAAATAAAAATTGTAACATGGAAAATTTGAAATCATAAATTGATTATTAGAAAGAATGTACATGAAATAAAAATAAGTCGATCTAGTCACTTACCTTGAGGTGGAAATTCTAAAAGAATGGTAGGAGATTAAGAGAATATAAAAAATTAGGAGGGATTTAGATAGGCTGAATAAGATGAAATTCCAGCTCAATGCGATTTATCTGAAGTGGAATGGTTGGATGAGATAGTATTTATTGAAAAATAGGTGGAATGTTTATTAATTTATAAATAATTTTTTGGACTCTATATGATACATTAATAAAACCCATAAACATTCGGAGGTGTTTTCTGATGTTTTCTTCCAAATTAGTGTGGTCATATATATTTTATATAAGTACGAACCAAAATTTATTAAAGAATACAATTGGAGAGGTGTAAATGAATCTTGTTTAAAAATAATTGATTTTAAAACATTAAATAAAATAATAGTTTTTGAGGATTCTTTATGTGTCTCAAGAATTGATCAAATAACCTTAAAAACACATTATTATAATTATAAATCGTATTTTTCATCCTAGATTTCATTTATATTATTTATTTAATCCCTTTTGGGATATTAGGATTTCTAATACATATTTCATATTTTTACTGCCTTTAATTATTACCCAAATAAAGTCATAGAAAAATTTTATAAATTTCCCATTGGATAATTTGAACTTACTAATTTAAAATATAATACATATTATAAAAAAATAGGTCCCTAAATATTTCAATTTAAATATTTACTTAAAATTCACATTTATTTAAAAAATCCGGTTTTTCAATAATTAGAGTTGTGTAACGCTCATAATAATTATATAGGACATCAGTGATTATATTATCATTTGAATATAAATATTATTTAACAATAATTTAATTTTAAAATAGATGGTTTTTTATAATTCTTTTATATATCAAGATGAGTGTTTTCGTGAAAAAAGTTTATTTATTTAAAAATAATAATATTTCAGTTTCTTTGTATCAAAATATAATTTTCTTCAACCCATGTACTATTTTAAAATTGAAAAAAGGTAAATATTTTCATTGTCTTTAAAAAAATATTCAACTTAAAATAACGGGGTCTATATCTATAAACACTCATTAAACATGTGTATTTTCTAAAGCTATCTAGTGTAATGGTGGGGCATTCTGGGGGTTTTTTGAAAAAAATGGTTTAGGTCATGATCTTAATAAGAATGAACACTTCCTATAAATAGTTTTTTCAAGCATTCTTTATTTTATATAAAAGAATAATATAAATTCAAACTAACGTTCAAGGTATAAACCATCTTATTAAAATATATTATGCCTTTAGGGTATGGTGTGTGATTGAGGGGATTTTTTTGGTGGTTCGATAACTATCATTTTGGTTGTGATATTTATAATCACAAAATTATCTAGGAAATGATTATTATTGTGATTTAGTATTCCAAATTCATGTTGGTATTGTTCAATTTAATATATTAGTTATTCTATCCCCCTTATAATCTCCAATAAATTGGATTTATAGAGTATGATCCTACTAGTCAAGATTATCACTCATTCCATCAGTGAAAATTAAACTTTGTCATAAAATTAAATATATAATAATATTTTTAGACACATTACACTATATTTATTATCAAATGTTATGTTATATAATGGTGTTTTAAATCTGACGGAATAAATTTCCTAAATTTTCCAAAATATGAAAAGTTGTGAATGTGTTTTCAAAAACTATAATTCATTTAATAAGTAAATAGTGATTTTCATTTATAATATTTTTGTTTTTTTAAATATTACATTTCTTATGGAGATAACTATTAATATTTTTTATGTATTATCACAACCCTATTTTCAAATTTGGCATCATTTTCTAAGTGAATATGTTTTCTTCTGACTACCCTTACTCACTTCATAAATTATTAACTTATATTCCCCTTTATTTCATTATTTTCTCTTTTCATCCCCATAATAAAAAAAGGATTATCAAAACAAATAATTTATTTATATATTAAATTGAATCATTTAAATTTAATTAAATAGGTAGAAAAACAAAAACAACATTTCATATTTTATTTTGTAGATACTTTGGATTGACACTTTTTTGGGATATATTATGAAGATATTGACCCAAAATACATAGATTTAGTGAAAAAAAATCAATGGGAATGAAATAATGTAATAATCAACTGGTAGAATGCCCACAAAAAATGGACATCGTAATAAATATTACAACCATTTCAACAATAATATACTAAATCTTAAACAAGAACATATGTTTTATGGTAGTGGGGGTAGTAGCTATGTTAAAATATGAAATAACTGAGGGAGTGTTTTGTATAAAACATGTTTTACATCCAATTTCATAATGGGAAATGAGAAATATGGAAAATAATACAATTACATTCAGTGGTAAAGGAAGACATCATGGATGTTATTTTGATATTAATTCATCATATATGGGAAATTATATTCAGCCTATTATAATTAATGTGATTTAAAAATAAGTCCATTTCTAAAACTAATGATGTCATTCAAGAATAAATTAATTAATTGTTGATATATTTTCAGTTTGATGTTTTACAAAATGAATTATCGTTTTTAAATAATTAATACACATCATAACACTTACTATATTTTGATATAGATAGAAAAGTCTAAACTAATATTCTATATAGGAATAAGCTACGATGAACTTCTTATTACATCCTTCAAAAGTTGTGTATGATTATTGATAATACCAAGAATAATTGGGAATGTTTAATGGCCACCTATATGATATATTATCTATAACAAGTATCTAAAATACCACTCACAGAACTGAATATGATCTACAAGAAACACATGAGACACACAATTCCATGGTTCAATCACATTAAAAATCATTTTAAGGATGAATCGATGTACTCAAATATTTCATCCACGAATGTGGTATATATGAAACCCAATTTTATTTCAAAATTGTATCCTTACAATAACTTCTAAAAAAATTGGGTATGGTGACATTGTTCATGTCACGTGATGATATATCCTAGAGGAAAGTGAAAGAGAAATATAATAGGAACTAAAAACATTGTCATATGAAAAAATAAGAGAATATGAATCTCACATTCCATATAGATACATCCCATGAAGAAAAAATTACATTGTGTAATTTATCATTTCACATGAGATATTATATGAGACATTTTAAGGAATAAGAGTGGTGGGGGAATAGGGATTCTGAGAGGTTATCTCTAAAGAAAAAATATTATTTTTATTTCTTGTATTTGTTTTTATATTTATATAATTTACCTGTTTCGTTTCCCAATGAAGTGTATACTTTAAATATATATATAACTAATTTAAGTGTTTAAATCATAAAAAATTAAAAATATTTTATTATTTTTTTATTATTATTATTATTTCATTACACTATAACTGAATGTTTAGTCGAATATAGTTGTTTCGGTGCGGATGTGCGTCGGGTTACGCTGTTCCGCCAGAACGCGTTCGCGCGTGCACCCGTCAACCCGAGGGGATGGGCGCGCGGCTTGTGGTCCCGCAGTCCCGCTTTCCAAGGGTGGGCGGCATTCGTCCCTTATTCAGGGGCGTCTGCTCCTTGATCAAAACCGGGATGATGGGATGTCGGCTCCTCCTTCCTTGGACGTCTCCTCGGAACTCGTCGCCTAATCCGGGTCTCCCTCATAGATTTAAGACATGCTCGTGAATCTCGTTCCCGGCGCCATATCTTCATGGACACCGGTTAATTACGCTGCTTCCGCCCGGACGCTCCAAGGAGTCTGGTCGGGGCAGCAACCTGTGGTGAGAAGGCCGGGTGGCTCTGGGTGCTGGGGGCGTGTCGTAACACTGCGGCTCTGCACGTCTGTCTTCCGTCCCTAATAGGGCTTCTCGAAGGCATGATGGCCTGAGGCATCCCGCACTGGGTGTGGGGAACTGTGTCCCCTGAGGTTTTCCTCAGCTTCCCATGTTTAACACGGGGAATGCCGCGAGTTTAACGTCCAGCGGGGACGGCATCGGACTGATCAACACGAAAAGTGGATCAGATGACAGAACCCCTTGCAGGGAACCTCCGACGCTGGGGCCAGCACATGGGCGGCTTCCCAAGTAACGTGGAGTGGAGTGAAGTGGCATGACCCCACCGGGATGTGGCGGCCCGGGTAAGGATCAGGATGGATGATGGAGTGAAGAGCTTGGACCCCGTAGAGGCTTCCTACGTACCGCGCGTTAGCACGGATCAAAGTCAACGTAGTTCGGGTATACAGTTTAACGTCATGCTGGACGTCGGCAAGCCGACTCACGAAGAGGTCTAGGCCGTCGGGCGGAGGATTGAACCGAACCACCTCGCACAGAGGGGGATGGAACGGCCGGGTGGATCACAGTTTCAAGTCATGCTGGACGATAAAAGGAGAAATGGAAAAAGGGGGCTGTGGGGAGGCACAGTGGAGATACACACGGGCCGTCTCCCACAGGGGCGGATTCATAGGTGAATCGACGCAAGCGTGAACCCTGGAGGGGTCCACTGATGGACGAACCGACGTAAATACGACCGGGACGACCAGGTGGCGGGCTTGGACCTCAAGAAGGCTTCCTACGTACCCTGTTTAGAAGACAGGGATCAAAGTCCACGTAGTTCATTCTGTCAGGACATACGCACTTGAGGCAGCCCGGACGCGGCAAAACTCAGTTGGAAGGGACTTGGACCGAAAGCGGAAGACACCTCGATCCCAGTCACACCCTCTACTGGCTTCGGCAGTGGGGAGGCGCAATGGAGATACACATGTGCAGCCTCCCACGAGAAACTAGGGGTTTGTAATACCCTGCCCCCGTAGGGAAAATCCACTTCCATTAAATCGTCCCTAAAGAGGGGCAATCCCGACATCCCTGCATAGACGAGCGGGTGGGGGCCACATCCAAACCGGGGGGGACCCTGCGTGCGAGGCACGGGATCGGGTGATGCGGACGGTTTAACGTCTTGCCGGACGAAGTACAGTTTAACGTCGTGTGTTGAGGACGAAGCGGACGGTTTAACGTCTTGCCGGACAAAGTACAGTTTAACGTCGTGTGTTGAGGACGAAGGTGCTTGGCAGTTTAATGTCTTACAGCGCGGACGTGGTACAGTTTAACGTCATGCTGGACAAAACACTTGGCAGTTTAACGTCTTGCAGCGCGGACGATATGCTAGGCAGTTTAACGTCGTGTAGCTTGGACGTACGCAGTTTAACGTCGTGCAGGACGTGGTGCAGTTTAGCGTCATGCAGGACGAATATGCAGTTTAACGTCATGCTGGACGAATGATTGCCGCCGATGGGTCCGTGTCACTTCGCACGAGCCTGGAAGGCTGCACGGGAAGACAGCGCACGGTTCGGGCACCCAGGATGAGGATCATCGGGCGCCACACAGGCGGGTACCCTCATGGGGTCAAGGGAGGCGACCCTGGCGGATTGCGCGCAAAAGAGGAGCTTTGCGCGCAAAACAGCGGGTCGGCGTGCAAAACGGCAGGCTGGCGCGCAATTGGGCCAGCGCTTTTCGCGCAGATGATTGAGATTGCGCGCACCGGGCTTCGGACAGCTCGCGGGGGCAACGGCTCATTCTCTAACGAATGGCCACTTTGAAGATGGGGGTGCGCGCAATCGGGTTGGATTGTGCGCACCCGGGGGAAATTGCGCGCAAGAGGCTTCTTTTGCGCGCAAAGGCCTTCGGGTTTGAAATTTATTCAAAGGAAATGAGCCAAGGGGATTGCGCGCGAAGGCGGACCCCAAGGCTCTATTGCGCGAAAGAAAGGAGGTTACCTGAAGATCAGCATTGCGCGCGGAAGGGGTTGGATTGCGCGAACGAGCGACGCTTCGGATTCTGGCAACCTTCAAAACGTCGGGGGTCGCCTTATATTTATAGGCAACCCCAGGTGCGGAATCCGGTCTCGAGCGCGCAATTCGCTTCGCGGGCGCGGAATCAGGACCCAGCGCGCAAAGGCGCCGCGCAGGCCGCGGGCGCGCAAACTAGCGCGCCGAACCGGCGCATTGCGCGCATCCCGGGAGGATTGCGCTCCGCGGGTCAACTTTGCGCGCGAGCCTCTGAAATTTCGCGCAAGTCCTCCGGGCCGTCCGGAACGTGCCTCTGACTCCAAATATCACTTCGCTTTCCGCATCCGGAGCTTCGTTTGGGAACAACGGACTCTTCCGGCGTCTACAAAAGCCCCCCCTCGGAATCTGATCGGCGAGAGGTCGCAACGATCGGGTTCCGAGGGAGACGCCGGAATGCCGAAGTCCTGGGTTGCGCGGGACTTAGGCGCGCAAAAAGGGGCGTCGGGCGCGAAATTCGCCGCTGCGGTCGCGCAAAGCGCGTTCCGCGCAGCGCGGGCCCCGGCCTCGCTTATAAATAGGGGCCCTGGGTCCCGCGTTCCGTACACAGGCCTTCCGCGCGATAGGCTCCAACGCTCTCGTGCGCGAAATTGCCCTTTCCGGCGCGAAATTCGCCCGATCGGCGCGCAAAACCGTCCGGAATTCGCCTGTCTTTGCGCGAAAACCCGGAACTTTGCGCGACATTCTTCCCAATTGCGCGCCGTCCGCTTGGATTGCGCGCCAACCTTCAAACTTCTCTACCAGCCTCGTCTGATCCCGCACGCTTCATCCCTTTACCCGCACGACTCCCGAAACTTCTGAGATGGCCGCGCACAGAGGAAATGAGGGGGATGCCGCCACTCGCAGAGCTGAGATGGTGACGAACGAGGAGGTTTACGGAGCCAAAGAGATTGTTTCCAACAATCAATCCTTGTTCGACTTACTAACGCCGGCCCAGAAGACATATCCACTGTCGGACAACCTGCCGCTCTGGAACATCGGCATCCTAGATGAGGTTCCGGTGCCAGGGTTCGAGATTGATGCGTCGCGGACCTGGGTGACCCGGGAGGACGAGCTTCTCCGCTATAACATCACCAACAATGGGCATCCTGCCAGGGAGACCAGACACTTGGATGTCTATGTCCTGAACCCGAGGACGCGAACCATTGACGGGGGTGAGCCTACTGCGGAGAATTCTCCAGCCCTCTACTCGAGCATATATCGCCAGAGCGTCACGGACGACGCCAAGGGCTGGCTGAAGGACTGGGACTTGCGGTCTGGGGGCAATTTCACCAGCGAGTGGGCCTGGGCGTTCTGGGTACGCCACACTTGCGATCACTTCGCAGAGGAGCTGCGGTACATCGGCCTGTTCGAGGCGGTGTGGACGTCGCAGTTCCATTTCTACCAGCAGTCCGAGCTCGGGCCGGAGCTGTTCACCCGATGGTCTCCGGATACCAACACCTTCCATCTTCACCATGGGGAGGTCGGCATCGGTCTCTGGGACATCCACTGCATCGGAGGTATCCCGCTGGAGGGCTACCAATACGATGAGTTCCTGCCACCGAAGAACACCTGGGAGGACAGGTCACGGACTCCCATCCTGACCTGGCATCTGCTTGACCTGGCTACGCAGCGGCTCGGGATCAAAGACTTCCAGAAGGACATAGCCTACAAGGAGTGGTTCGGCCAGTTCTTGGAGCATGACCCGGCGGTCATGATGCCAGGCAGGGGGAATCGGTGCTCGACCGCAGCTCAGAGGAGCCGGAACGGGTCGTACTGGCGGGTCCTGGAGACGGGTGACTACCGCTCATGGGGGTACCACGTCATCGAGGCCCGGGACCCAAACGTCCGGTACGCGGCGTTCCTGGCCGCCTTTTTGAGTGGGTGGCTCCTGCCAGTGCGGGACGCGAGAATGGGCGTTCGCCCGGCGACACTGGCGGTGGCGGGCGCTATGGCCGCCAACAAAAGATACAACCTCGGGGTCCCAGTGCTGGCGAGGCTGTATGCCATCCTGGGACGCATCTCACGAGGGGGGTCGCCACGAAGGATCTGTGGGCCCTTTCAGTTCTTCCACGGCTGGATGGCTGCTCACCTCGGTGGGTACACGTTTCCGAACGCCATCATTCCTCCGGGCAACGGCCTGCGACCCTCCCTGCTGAACATCGCGGGGGTCGCTCCGATGACCCTAAGTGAGGAGGGCGTGAGGATTCGGATTGGCAATCATGCCAATTTCAACTTCAGTCCGTTCCCCACTCCCGTTGGCCAAATGATCGACAACGGGCAGGGTCTGCTGGAGCAGCATGAATACTTCCTGAACATGCGGGGCGGGGTTCTCGTGGCTCGGATCGACGGGAAGGTGATCTGCGAGCCTTACGTGCCGACCCGGTTCGCCAGGCAGTTCGGGTTCCTTCAACGGATGCCGAAGAGGGTATTCACTGCCATCCGGGAGGAGACGAACCCTTGCGTCCTTCGCCAGATGTGGCTGATGTTTGCCGCTTTCGGCTCTGGCGACGTCATCACTCTCCCTCCTACCGGGGTTGACGCAGGCTTGGCAACCGAGTATGCCGAACACTGGGCCATCGCGTACCCCGAGGGGCTTCTACGGAAGCCAGTTCGGCGGCTCGAGGTTACCCGTGCGGAGACCGGGCGTCAAGGAAGGAGGCGAGGCGCCGCCACACGGGGGAGAACGGAGGCGCGCCAAGCAGCGGAGCCGGCGCGGGCAGGGACTTCGGCGGCGGGCGCATCGCGAGCTACCGCCACGACCTCAGCGCCCAGAGAGGGGGCACGCGCGGTGGTCGAAGAGCGGCCCGGGAAGCAGGTGAGACGTCTGCTCGAACCCTCCCACGATGCAGTCTTCCCGGCGCTGTGGTCGGCCTGGATGACCCTGCGGCAGTCACTGGGGACCGACGCCATCTGGCGAAAGATTCTCAGAGAAGGAATCCATCTGCCAGAGGTCGGGCGCCTCCACATTGCCGACAGGGTGGACTTCAACCGGCAGTATGCGTATCTGACGGCCATGGATGATTACGCGCGCCAACGTGGTCAGCGCGCGGAGCCATCCCTTCTGGTGAAGGTGATGCTCGGTCTCGAGCCCGCTCCAGAACAGATGCCGCCGGAAGAAGACGATAGTAGCAACGACTCCGAGTAAGAGGAGGAAATGGGGGAGGATGAAGGCTCCGAGGGAAGATCCCATCAGGGGAGTCCGCGGGAGAGCGGCGAGGTGGCCGGCTCTGACGACGTTGATGTCACTGAGCCCCTCGAGGTCCGCTTCTATCCCTACTCAATCTGCTTCATCCATTCTCTTATGCAGCTTCTAACCCATTTCTCCATCTTTCTCAGGAGCGCACGGATGTTGGTCAGGCGTCCTCAGCGGGAGTAGGAGGGGCGCCAGCAGGACAAGGCGGGGGCCAGGCACCCATTATTGATTTGACAAGCGCGGAAGGGCCCCCTGCTGCAACTGTTCCTGCGGCGGCCGGGATAGCGGAAGATGACGCTCTGACCTCCCGTAAGTCTCCTTACTTTACTGCTGGTGTCTGCCGTTGACGATCCGTGACTAACCATGGCATGCCCTGCGCAGTGATCTCAACACTGGAGGCTCATCGGGTTGCCGAACCCGGGCCCTCCACGAGTGGACCGGTGGCAGACATGCCGCCTGCTCCGGAACAGACTTCCCAAACCGAGCCGGCCCCACCAACTGCTGATCAAGGGGCTGCGGACGTTGACGGTGCTGCCATCGGAGAGAGGTTGGGGGCTGACGAGGGTGTCAGCGCCGCTGGGGAGAGAGAAGAAGGTCGCCCGGATGTTGGGGAACCTATCCCTCGTGAGGACCTCCCAGGGGCGGACCCTGCAGCAGACCTGCTGGCTGCCTTCCCTGCCTACCGGCCTGCCGACCCCGAGGAAATGGACGACTCGGACGCGGAGGCGGTCGAGGAGAGCCGGATAACGCGCCGCAGGGGGTGGAAGTGCATCCAGCGCTTCCTCAAGCGAGACCCATCGGAGTGGCTGGGGCGCATGGGATCACTTCAAACCTGGCTACGCTTCCTGTGTGCCGGGGGAGCTGATGCTCAGCGCCTCCATCTGACGGTCCGTGATTTCATTGCCGAAAAGATGCGCGAGAGCTGCCGGCGTGCCAACGTCACACAAAGTCGGGACATGTCGGAGAGCACGCGGGCGCTCCTCGCGGCGGAGCAGGAAGTCCGGCGTCTCGAAGGGCAGGCGGCAGAGAAGGAGGCCTTCGTCGCAACATGTACCGAGCTTGTGGAGCAACTAGCAGCCCAGCTGGTTGACGCCCAGGTACAGCTGACGGAGGCGGGCCAACAGATGGTCACAATTCAGGTCGAGCGGGAGCGTGCACAGGCCAGAATCGACGAACTGCGCGCTGCGACCGCCGACGAAGAGAGGGCACGCAGAGAGCGAGAAGCAGCTCTGGAGGCCACCAGTCAAAGGGTAGCGGCATTAGAAAGACTCATTCAGCACGCTAATCCCTAAGGGCTTTGTTTTGTCATTCCCAAAACATCTGCTTCCGCTACTTTGATCCATCTGTATGAATCAATATATTTATCTGCATCTTTTGGTTTAACATGCTCAATCACAATTCGTTGTCTTGCGGGAGTGTTAACCAAGCATCAGGCATCCATAATTGGGCCTGGATTTTCGAAGAAAAGAGGGAGTTCATTCCTAGGAAAGGAGACCTCAGACCTAATCAATGTACCATCCCCCCAACCTGTTCCAACACACGAGCGGGACAATGCTAGGGGCGTTGAGATTTTATCCGAACATAGGAAAATGAGAAAGGGTGAATCACGCGTCCCGAATCCAGACATCCACAACGGTCGGTCTTCCAGGAAATGCCCAAGACGGTAGGCGGACAGTGGATCGACCATAACAAATGCAATAGACGGACCGAAAAAGGCCATCATTCATATTGCAGGAGGCGGACCACATGTCATCATGAATACCGCTTTGGGGTTCCTTCAGACACAAGGGTGGAAATCCAGATCAACAGGGCATGCGAAGCGTGGGGCGAAGTGACGATTTGTTCGGACAGAATCCAACGCTCTCAAAATTGCGCCACCGTGGGGAGAGCGTATTAGGCGGATGCACTAATCTGGCCGTGAGTCACCTCAATTCTCAGACAGCACCTCTCTGATGAGGAAACCGTCGCTTCCCATCCTTGTGATGGGGCATCCCGAGCTGAATCGGGGAGAATATCACAACTGCACCACTCTACTAGAAGCCAGGCCAGACGGCCGGCGACGAGGAGGGGCGGGACTTAATGATCCCTGAGGCTGGACCCGAGTTGAGGTGCTCGGGCGTTCCTACGTACTCCATCAGGCTGGAGATCAAGCCACACGTAGTTCTGAGAGTGCAGTTTAACGTCATGCAGGACGTAGAATCCCGTTTGGGGGAGATCTTAGTTTAAGGTCTTAGAGCTCGGACCATAAGGGCTAGATCTTAGTTTAAGGTCTTAGAGCTCGGACCATAAGGGCTAGATCTTAGTTTAAGGTCTTAGAGCTCGGACCATAAGGAGAGATCTTAGTTTAAGGTCTTAGAGCTCAGACCATAAGGGCTAGATCTTAGTTTAAGGTCTTAGAGCTCGGACCATAAGGAGAGATCTTAGTTTAAGGTCTTAGAGCTCGGACCATAAGGGCTAGATCTTAGTTTAAGGTCTTAGAGCTCGGACCATAAGGAGAGATCTTAGTTTAAGGTCTTAGAGCTCGGACCATAAGGAGAGATCTTAGTTTAAGGTCTTAGAGCTCGGACCATAAGGAGAGATCTTAGTTTAAGGTCTTAGAGCTCGGACCATAAGGACCTCAAAGTACGCCGCATCGTGGTCCCATCCCCTGGGTATGCGAAGATGCACTAAGGGATAGTGTCAAGAGTGTCGAGGTTTCGCCTGGTCAGAATGGGAGGTGGGAAATGTGAATCATGCGGCCATTCACTCAAGGACTGGGGGCACCGGGGTAACGATATGGGAGTACTGCCGACCGTGGCGGAAAAGCAGCATCAATATCGCACTAACCGTTGGTGGAATGAGGCAGCAAACGAGCATCGACCGCTCAATCGCAGGATTCATATCGATTTGCTGCCCGAGGCCATTGGGGGTACCGGCCCGAGTCGGTGGGAGAGCACTGAGGCATTGTGTCCGAACCGTTTACGGGGGCTCCACCCAGGGCGTAGACGATGGGTCCGAATGAAAGGGAGCACGAAGCCTGAAAAGCGGAGGAAACCGGACCAAGCGGATCCTGACTCTCCTGGCAATAAACCAGAGTACTCTTAACACCGGTGGACCACTGCAAGGGGTCGGGGAACACGCCTTGAGGGTGACCTGAAGGCGGCGGATTCCCCAGAGAAGGGGGAATCTCTAAGAGGTGTGGGGCTGGACCCGAAGTTTCAAACATCCGGGCGTTCCTACGTATCCCATAAGGATGGGAATCAAGCCACACGTAGTTCTTGAAGCGCGGCGCAACACAATCGGGCACCAGCGCGGGGAAGAGTGCGGGTCTGACCCTCGCACACAGAAGGAGCGGCATTTGATATTTCTTGTTTGTCCTTAGAGATGAATGGTTTTTCGTGCGGCGACATGCCTGTGATTGAGAAATCTCTGGCGTCGCCACAATGATCAAGCCATGGAAGGCATTGATAAATGGCGTGGTTATTAACCAGCGCCCAACATGAGTGTCCCCTGAGGGGAACATCACGATGCAGTGCCGTTTCTCGTCGGGCGGCCAAGACGATCACAGTTTACGGTCGTGTGGTAGGACCAGACAACACAGTTTAAGGTCGTGTGGTTCGGACCATGGAGGAATCCGCTTACCGCGGTACGGCGGACACGGCGGAGGTGGGAACATACCCAGCCCTGCGGTCACGCACGATTCCAGGAAAAGAGTCTTGGGATAGGGGTCTGCGTATGTCCATCACCCGAGGGGCAGAGATGCTAGCCTCCAGACATACTGGGCCCAGAACGCGATTGTTCGAGCGACTCCTCCCTCCTTATGGGGACGAGGGTCCAGCTACGCATGGCCCTTGGGGAGAACATCCGCATATATCCTTGGTGCTCAGATCATGGGAGCCTCGAACGACATCATTACCCTGGTTGGTCTGCCTAACGTGTAGAGGTGTACTGAAGGTCAGTATGAAAAGAGTGTCAAGATTCCACTACAACGCACAAAGGCGGAGTGTGATGAGGACTGCGCAACCAATGTTCAGAGCCTGAAAGAGCTGACATGGCGATTAAGGATGTTGCTGACGCATTCGCAACACAACATCCGATCGCGTCAGCCTAAGACGGGGCAAGCAAACGAGCATCAACCGCTCAATCGCAGGATTCATATCGATTTGCGGCCCAAGACCCGCCGGTAAATCGACCCGGAGCGGTGGGAGAGCACTGAGGCATCGTACCCAAACCGCTAACGAGGATCCCTTTGAGTGAAGGCTCGAACAAGAGGAAGCGCGAGGCCTGACAAGCAACACAGGACTTGTCGGGATTGAATCTGACACTTCGAGTCATAGACCGAAGTACCCAAAACATGTTAACAGATCTCCGGAAAGGGTCGGAGGACTCACCCTGAGAGCAACCAAAAGAGGGCAGATCCCCAAGATCAACCGAGAGACGGGGCTGGACCTGAAACACAAGCGTCCAGGCGGTCCTACGTATCCCATAAGGATGGGAATCAAGACATACGTAGTTCTGGAGAGGCAGTTTAACGTCATGCAGGACGATGAGGGTTGTGAGGTAGTCCCACACACGGGGGAGGCGTACGGCGCGGCCAGTAGACCGACGTGAATGAGGACATAATCCCCCGCTCACACGATACGCCTCGCACAAAAAGGAGGGGAACTTGGGCCAGAGGCCCAACGCGGGATAGAGATTCCCGGGAGATGGGGCTGGGCCTGAAACATGAATGTTCAGGCGGTCCTACGTATCCCATAAGGATGGGAATCAAGCCGCACGTAGTTCATGAGAGAGGCAGTTTAACGTCATGCAGGACGATGAGGGAAAAAGAAGGGGGGAGCAGAAGGCATCCCCAAACGTGGGGGGCGTACAGCGTGGCGAGAAAACCGACGTGAATGAGGACAGAATCCCCCGCGCACACACCATACGCCACATACCCAGAGGCAACTGGACCAAGGGCCCAGGATGAGATGGAAATTCCCGAAGGATGGGGCTGGGCCTGAAACATGAATGTTCAGGCGGTCCTACGTATCCCATAAGGATGGGAATCAAGCCATACGTAGTTCTTGAGGGGCAGTTTTACGTCATGCAGGACGAATGCTGAACAGTTTAACGTCTTGTAGCTCGGACGTAGTGCAGTTTAGCGTCATGCAGGACGAAGCACTTGGCAGTTTAACGTCTTGCAGCACGGACGAATGCTGAACAGTTTAACGTCTTGTAGCCTGGACAAGGTACAGTTTAACGTCATGTTGGACGAATGCTGAACAGTTTAACGTCTTGTAGCTTGGACAAATGCAGTTTAACGTCGTGCAGGACGTGGTGCAGTTTAACGTCATGCAGGACGAAGTGCAGTTTAGCGTCATGCGGGACGAATGAACACTCAGGCAAAGTTTTGCTTGAGGAACCTAGCGTTGGTGGGAGGAGTGACACGCTCACCATCCATAGTCGCTAGGGAGTACGCGCCATTGGGATAGACCTTGTGGACAACAAACGGTCCCTCCCACTTGGGCTCCAACTTGGGCGGCTTCCTGTCGGGGATCATCGGTGCTCTTAGGGCTAGCACTAGATCACCCTGCAGGAAGGAGCGGAGGCGAACCTTCTTATTGAAAGCTCGAGCCATTCTGCTTTGATGCCTCTCCAAGTTGTGCAAAGCGCGAAGTCTATTCTCATCCAGTGCTTCCAACTCGACTAGACGGGCTTCAGCAACTCTGTCCGGCGCTTGCTGGTCGTAGACCGCAGTGCGCAAGGACGGTAACTGGATCTCGATGGGCAGGACGGCCTCAGCTCCATACACCAGGGAATAAGGGGTCATCTGGGTGGAATTGCGAGTCGTCGTCCGATAAGCCCAGAGGGCGTTGGGGAGCTTGTCCGGCCAACTCTTCTTGTTCTGACCAACCATCTTTTGCAGAATGTTAGATAGGGTTTTGTTAAACGCCTCGATCTGTCCATTCGCCTGCGCATGATAGCGAGATGTATGGTTAGAGCGAATGTTATACTTGGCGTACAACTTCTTCAACTCGGCTGCTCGGAAATTGGTTCCGTTATCCGTGAGGATAGCGTGAGGAACTCCAAATCGATAGACGATGTTGGAGGTCACGAAGTCAGCGATCGAACAGGATTTGACCTCTCTGAGCGGAATCGCTTCTGGCCATTTGGAGAAGAAGTCTGTGGCGGTCAGAATGAACCGGCACTGGCGAGCTGTTGCCGGCGGGTAAGGTCCCACAACGTCCAGTCCCCAGACTGCAAAGGGCCAGGAATACCTTGTAGTATGGAGTGGCTCCGGCGGCCGATGCACACAGTTCGCATGAACCTGGCACGCATGGCACCTCCTGGCATACTCGATGCAATCATGGATCGTGGAGGGCCAGAAGTATCCTAACCTCCGAATCTGGTGGGACAGCTTCGGCCCGGTCTGGTGGGCGCCGCATGAACCAGCATGAACCTCTTGCATGACTCGTGGGATCTCAACTCCCTGAAGGCAACGGAGGATAACACCATCAAATCCGCGTCTGTAGAGGATCTGCTCCAGGCCGGGACTGCTCTGGAGGACAAACTGCGATGCGCGGCGTCGAACTCGCTCACGCTCGGCCCGGTCCGATGGAAGAATGCCATGTTGGAGGTACTCAACCAAAGGCATCCTCCAATCAGGGGCTGATCCGACTGTCATATCTGGGGTACTCGGGTCTCCGGGCATAGGGGCAACCGTGGTGAGATTACTTACCAACGGGCCGCGATCTTCTTCCGAGATAACGGGAGCGATGAGCCTGCGGCGCGTCACGCGGACGATCAGGTTGTCCTGTTCAAGCTCCGCAAGTGACGCAGCAAGGCTGGCCAAAGCATCTGCTCGACCGTTCTGCGACCGGGGAACATGGACAATTTCCGGCCGAGAAGGGAACCGGGCCATCAGAAGGAGGGTGCACTCCAACAATGGCACAAGTTCCGGCTTCCTGACAACGTAGTCGCCATTGATCTGCTTAACGACCAGCTCGGAGTCCCCTTTCACGCACAGACGTGGCACGTCGATCTCGAGAGCCAACTCGAGGCCAGTGATGAGGGCATGGTATTCCGCCTCATTGTTGGTACAACCCTCTGACAACAGGAACGAGTATGGCAGCACGGCTCGCTCCGGGGTAATGAAGACGATGCCCAAGCCCACTCTGTTGAGCTTAGGATTATCGAGTCTTCTACCGGTGGGGCTCCGGGAGGCACCGTCAAAGTGCATCTGCCAGCATGGATCGGCTCGATCAACCGAGAGAATGGTCTCATCAGGAAAGCCTAGATCCAGCGGCTGATCCGCGGAGGTCGGGTGAGCTGCCAGAAAGTCTGCCAATGCTTGCCCTTTGATGGCCTTCTGAGACACATACCTGATGTCGAACTGCTGGAGAATCACAGCCCACCGCGCTAGACGGCCAGTCAACATAGGCCGGCTCAGGATATATTTCAACGGGTCTACCCGAGAAACCAACTGTACCTCATGGTGCTGCAAGTAGTGCCGTAATTTCTGTACGGCAAATACGAGCGCCAGGCAGCTCTTCTCTATGGGGGAATACCTAACTTCCGCATCGAGGAGCATGCGACTGATGTAATAGAGGCTATTCTCCGTTCCCTCGTTGTTCTTCTGGGCGAGAAGGGCACCCAGGGACCGTTCCAGGGCGGTCACATAGAGGACCAGCGGCTTCCCGGATACAGGCGGCATCAGAACCGGAGGTTGAAGCAGGTACTGCTTGATTTCCTCGAAAGCGGTCTGACACTCTTTATCCCATACATAGGTGACACCTTTCTTCATGAGCCGAGAAAAGGGCTTACACTTGCCGGCCAGATTCGCGATGAATCGGCGTATATAGGCTAAGTGGCCTTGGAACCCTTGCAGTTCCCGGACGGTACCTGGGGGAGGCATCTGGCTAATCGCCCTGATTTTCTCTGGGTCGATCTCAATACCCCGGTATCTTACCACAAATCCAAGGAACTTTCCGGAGGTGACCCCAAAGGCACACTTCAACGGGTTCATCTTCAGGCAGCGAGACCGGAGGAAGCTAAACACTTTCTCAAGATCTTTGAGATGGTCCTGACGCTGGCGCGATTTGACAACCAAGTCGTCGACGTAGCATTCCACCAGCGTGCCGAGGATTGGCTTGAATATGCGGTGCATCGCCCGTTGATAGGTGGCACCTGCATTCTTCAGGCCGAAGGGCATGACCCGGTAGCAAAAGGTACCTTGGGGGGCCCTGAAGGCAGTGAACTCCTCATCCTCAGGGGCCATCCGAATCTGGTTGTATCCGGAGTATCCATCCATGAAGGAGAGGGCTTGGAACCCTGCCGTGGCATCAATCAACAGCTCTGTCACTGGAAGGGGAAAATCATCCTTCGGACAGTGGCGGTTGAGATCGCGGAAGTCGATGCAGACTCTGATCTGCCCGTTCTTCTTCCTGACCGGCACAATGTTGGCCAGCCATTTGGGGTACTGAACTTCCCTCACGAAGTTGGCTTTGATAAGCTTGTAAACTTCGGCCTCAACCATGGCACCGTGGGATGGGTGCATCTTCCTGGGAGGCTGCTTGAACCCGCGATGGTTCGCTGGGAGACCAAGGCGGTGGACGGCTACCTGAGGATCTATCCCCGGCATCTCGTCATAGCCCCAAGCGAACACATCGCGGTGCTGCCTGAGAAAGTCCACGTACTGTTGCCGCTCCTCAGAGGGCATGGCGACACTAACCAATGTGGGTCTTGGATCGGCCTCGGTTCCAAGGTTCACCTGTATTAACTCATCGACTGTGGCGGGGACGCCCTCCTCAAAGGCTGGGGGTGCATCTTCCACGTCCTCTCCACTCGGGGAGGGATCGTCCACGGGAGAGACTGCATTGGCAACTGCATTGGGGATACCAGATCCTGCTGGGCCACTGGTGCTGGCGCGGGCGGTCGCGGTCATCTCATTAGGAGACTCGCGGGCCGTCGAGACCATGGCCACGTCCAACCGTTGAATCGGGAGGATGTAAGCGTCATCCAAACTTGCCCAGGGATCACTTGCAACAGCGACAGGCTCAACCTCACCTGCCAGGATCTGCTTATCCTTGCTCTTGTAATAGTCCGCGTCCAGATAGCGGGCTTCACATGAGGCAAAAGGAGAGGTATCTCCTTGAAGCACGCCTACTCGACCATTAAGGGAGTATTTGAGGCATTGGTGGTATGACGAGGGAACCGCCGCGTGAAGATGGAGCCATGGCCTGCCCATCAATGCGTTGTACGCAGTGTCCTGAGAGACTACCATGAATTCGGTGTTGGCAACCAAGTCACCGAACTGGGTCTTCAAACGTATCTTTCCGACCGGGGTTTGATCGGTGCGATCGTACCCCTGGATCCTGAGGTCGGAGGGAATCAAGTCATCCTCAGACAACCCCAATCTCCGGAGCGTCCGAGTTGGAATCAGGTTAATACCGGACCCCGTGTCGACAAGACAGCGCCGAACTTCAAGGCCATTGAACTGGCCAGTGACATACAGCGGACGAATGTGTCCCTGTATAGGAGGGTCTTCATCCTTACCAGAGAACGAGATAACTTCCTGACATTCGGCGTCCTCGATCGTTTCGGCGGGAAAGGCCTCTGCAGCCGCAACCTCTGTCCCAAACTGGAGGGGGCTTTTCAGGGCTTCAGCGAGTGCCTCGCGCATCTCAGATGACATGCGCAGAGCCTCAAGGATGGAGAGCCTTGCTGGGATGTCGGCCAAGTGCTTCAGGACATCATACTTTTTAGCCAAGCGCGAGCCCCTGGTTGCAGGAGGTTGCTCTGCGGTTGGAAGCATGACGGGCCTTGCCGGTTGGATCGGCGACCGACTGGTACTTGGCGCATCTCGCTGTTCACCGGCTACAGTCCGGGAAATGGTCACCGTACTGGGGTCAGGAGGCCGGGATGGACCCGTGGCAGGGCGGAGCTGGTCGTGACGCGGCTGAGGCGGTTCTGCCTGGTCCCACACCACAAACAGCGGCGGAGGAGAATCCGTCATCCCCGAATGGGGGGGCGGCGCACGTTGTGCTCGGTTTTGAGCTTGCTGCCTAGTCTCAGTGGCGTGCACGGCCTGGCTGGAGGCACCAGCGGCTGTGCCCCGGCGACTCCTGCTGCTGCGGTTCTTCCGACGGTGGCGACGACCGGGGACACTAGGGAGGTCCACCTGGTGTTCTTCAACGTCGGGAACCGAAAAGGGATTTACCAGCTCGACGGTGTTAACCGAAGCGTACCCAATACCGTCATCGGACGAATCATCCATCGCCGGGCGGATCCGAGGAGGGACCCCCATCTCCGGGGGCATGAAATCGCCGAGAGTGCGGGATAGTGGCGGAACCGGCAGGGCGCGCTCTTCCTTCTTGCGCTGCCGCCGTTTGCTCCTCTTGGAAGAGGCAGGCTGGGACGACGATGCCGAAGCAGCACCCGCAGATTCTGGGGGCTCAGGCTGATTCAAGCGCGCACGGATGATTCCGTGGGCGCGAATGGTCGTCTTGCGGGCCATCCAGTTATTATACTTCTGGGATCCGCGGTTGGAGACCAGCTGCCATTCGTCCTCGCTGCCACTATCATCATCTGATCCCACGAACACGCCCGCCACTTGTGCTGGAGCTGGGCCCAACCTGATTACATTGTTGTTAATCTGGTCTTGGAGCCAATCCTTAAACACATAGCACCGTTGGATGGTGTGCCCCAGGGCCCGATGGTAGGGGAAGTAGTGGGGGTTATTCGTAAGATGTGCCTCCTCTGGCTTCCAACACTCAGGCAGTCGCACAATCCTCTGCTCCAGGGCGCTCCGGAAATAACCGGGGACCTGATCCTCGTGGAATGAGTAAGTCAGGTGTCGCGGGCCCCTGGGAGCGTGGTCTTGACGAGGGGCTAGAGGGGCCGGCCGAGGAGGTGGACCCTGATTATCTCGCCTGGGTTGCGGCGGTACATTACGCGGAGGGGCCGGCCGGTTCTGAGGCTGCCGCTGCTGGGCCGGGAACTGAGCCCGTGGAGGCGGGTTCCTGTGAGGCTGTGGAGCTGGCCTCGTCGGCAGCAGCTCCAATGGCCTGGGGGCCTCTATCTGGGCAACAGCAGCGGGCTCAGCCCTGCTGACTCTCCTTGCAGGAATCATAGGAGGCAGCGGGTGTGCCTGGCTGGCCTGTTGCAGGGCTTCCTCAAGACGTTGAGCTTTGTCTGAGAAGTCCCTGAACCCTCCGGGGTAATTTTGAGTGATCAGGGAAGGGACCAGCTCGGTCTTGATGTTCCCGACGCACATTGTCAGCAACTGCTCCTGAGTCAATGGCATGTCAAGGGAATACGTGAGACCCTTCCATCGGGCGACGAAGTCCGCGACTCGCTCATCAGGCCTCTGCTTCCACTTGAAGAGGTCTGCGATACTTCTCTTCCAGGTCGTGGAACTGAACTGGTAGAGGAACTGTCTACGGAGGTCCTCCCAGCTGGTTACCGACCCGACGGGGAGCTGGCTGTACCAGACAAATGCTGGCCCTTCCAGTGTCTGAACAAAGCAGCGAAGCTTAGCGGCCCCCTGCTGCGCCGGAGTCCCCAACATAGGCCCGCACCTCGAGTTGAAGTGGGCTAAATGCTGTGGCGGATCTCCAGTCCCGTTGAAGGGAGCGAAAGTGGGATTCCCGAATCCCGGAGGCGCCGACATGTCATCCACCCATGCTGAGTAGGGCTTGCCGTCCTGTGGGATCGCCACCTGCCGAGTCTCGAAGGCCTCCAAGCGGGCAATGAGTGCCGCCATCGGATCGTCCGGACATGGGTTCCAGTCCTGGCGAGGATCTCTAACCACGAGCGCATTGCATGGCCCTTCAATCGGGTCGTCGACCGGGTCGTCGAACTCGGCAGCTCGTGGGATGGCGGGCGGAGCGGCCCTTGGGGCAGCGGGAGGAATCCGAGCGGGGTCTCTCAGGTAGTCACGCCGCTCGGGAGGGTGTGGCGAAACATAACGCGCCCTCTTGCCATAGGCAATGGCCTCTCTCCTGTCGGCGAACACGGCGTAATCACGGTTGCCCGGGAGAGTCTCGTCGAGGAGCGGTTGTTCCGGCCCCTGCTGTCCTAGCCTAGGATCACCGTAGTCAGGCCGCCGTTCTGCAGCGCGCTCGGCGAGGAGCTGGTCAACCAGCTTCTTCTGTTTGGCGAGCTGCTGACGTAGCGTAGCCTTCTCGGGATCCTCCTCTGCCCTCTACATGGAGGCAGATGGGTCGGCGGGCCTTATAGCCTCGCTGTGCTCTTTTCCTTTGCTAACGTTTCGGCTCAACGTCAGTGCTTCAGTGGGTGCGGAGAGCCCTAGGAGGTTCCTCTGATGACGAGTAACTCTCACCGATGGATCTAACGACGGCTTGTCTTCGGGGGGGAAGCCCCCGTCGAGAAGTTCCAAGTCGTTCCCCTCTCCCGACAGGTCAGCCATATTGACTGTCTCCGTCCCTGTGGATATACCCTCAGGGCCGCCCAGTGAATCGGGCTGTCGGCGAATCACACTGAAGCGTAGGGCAGCGTACTGCCCCCATCCACGGATATACACGTGGGGAGTGGCTTCCTCGATAACTTTGCGGAGTACCTGAAAACACTCAACGCATCGTTGTTGGAGGGCCTCGTGGTGCCCAAATGACCCGGGGTGCCGAACCGCGGGGAGCATGGCCAGGTCAATTTGACGGCACTGCTCACCAATATCCTCCAGGTGCGCTTGACTCCCGGGGTATGGCATTTGTAGGCGGTGAAGACAGGAGCGAGTCTCCCGGAGAGTTCGGCGGAAGCATTCAAACTCATCTGGGGTGAGCGATTCGGGTGCATCAAAGTCCGGTCCTGCGACTGGCCAAAACTTCTCAGGGAAGTGGCCCTCTGCTAGGACGGTCCAGAAGCTCCACGACTCAAACTCGGGACCCAGATCTCCTTGGTCCTCTTCAATGGCTGGGAACGGACGGGGAACCGGCAGTGGTGCCGAGGCGGGCCGCCGGGCTGACGGGCTGGCCGGCGGTGAATACGGCGAACAGGCCGATTGGCCTCCATATCCCGGGCCGCCCTCTGAGGGTGGCGGTGCCCTGGCTACCACATCGCGATAGGACAGGCCGGCGAGCGAACATCCTGCCGTAGCATCGGTGCTCGCCGAGGGTGCACCAGATCGTGGTTCGACCGTCGGTCCCCAGAAAAAGTCTCCGGCTTCTCCGACCGAGACGGAAGGCACTTCCGGAGGGGCCGGTATCAACCGCAGGCTTGATCCTTGGGGGTCTACCAGGCCCTCGTTACTCCGGATATACCTTCGGAGAGAAGCGGGGATCACATCGATCTCACTCTCGGGGAGCACGAGGCTGACGTGCCGCATTCCTACCCCTGCCCTTGACTGGCGGGATTGGGGAAAGGGCTCTGTCGCCGAATCGTACTCCGCCTCTGAATCAGAGAAGCGAACCGGTCGAATCTCTGTCCGGAATTCCGTAACATTCTTCCCTCGGCGTCGACGCCTTGCCTTCCTGCCCCTGGGTGGTTCTTCGGGGCAGGGCTGATCTCTGTCCTAGCGTCCTCCAGCCGCACTGGTGCTGGGGCCAAGAGGACTGGAAACCAAGGTGCGAGGGGCACCGGGACAGATATCAAAGGGGACGCGGGGAGAGATGATTCCGGGCAGGCCTCCGGGCCGGGATCGGAAGGTGGGATGACCCATGCCTCCTGGATCGGCCACACAGAGTAGATCCTGCCGGTGAATAGCGCTACCGCGAGGTGGTCCGCGGTGGCTACTGCCAGTGCCAGCAACCGGGAGAGTCAACCCAACCTGCCTTTGGGGCGGTCGGGGCCTCGATCCAGGTCGGGCATAGGAGTTCCCCTGCTCAGGATGCGCAGAGGCCTGGCGACTGGAGCCAGCAGTGTCTTGGGCCAATGCGGCCGCTGTTGCTAGAGCCCCAAGGTGGGCATCCTCTTCCGCTCGTGCCCGACGTTGGCGTCGAGACAGACGAGTCGGGATGAGCGGCGCGGGCAGGTGTAGAGCCCGCTCTTCGACTGGAGAGGCCTGGCGGCGGTGTCGTCGTGGCCTGGCGGGAGTCCTTACCGTAGATCCCTGGAGCGAATCCCGGATAGGGTGATCCCGTGCATCATCCACCTCATCCGCA
The DNA here is from genome assembly GCA_963277665.1 of Viscum album. Classification (NCBI taxonomy): domain Eukaryota; kingdom Viridiplantae; phylum Streptophyta; class Magnoliopsida; order Santalales; family Viscaceae; genus Viscum; species Viscum album. The sequence goes on along the minus strand of OY728122.1, from coordinate 1,169,593,240 downwards.
TAGGGAAGGGAACTGTCAGAGCGCTCCAGGGATAAACTCCCGAAGCGATTGGACGTTGAGGTAGGCAGCGGTGCCTCCCTGCGCGGCCCTCGGGGGCGGCGGTGGTGGCGAGGCGCAGCCTCCTCAAGGTCTAGGCGAGCCATTTCCCTAGTGGGGATGACTCCCTCTTCCTCGTATCTCCGCACCAGGGTGTTGATCACCCTTCTCTGGATGACCTCCGAGGGGGAGAGAGGGCGTGGTCGTCCCGCAATTGCGGCTGCTGGGACGGCTGTGGAACGGGCGGGACCGCGCGGAGTAGCCGCGTCCGTGTTTCCCCTGCCCCTGCGCCAGTGGGCGGGTGGCGATCGGGCACTGGATCGGGCGACCTGATTTCTGAAAGCAGGGAGAATGACCCATTAACACTGACAGGAAAAAGGAATCGACAACCAACCATTAGCGCCACGACGCCTTCCGTGCGGGGAACCCAGGCCCTCGACGTTGCGAGACGGAGTGCCCGATGTCCCTTCCCCAGCCCCTGGCGGGTAAGACTGAATGCTTGGCCGGGCAACATGCCGGTCTTCCAACACCTCTGAAAGCCATCGGTCTTCGTATCGAGGAGAAGAGATTCACGTCGGGTTCACCATTTTTCTGCTTCGGTGCGGATGTGCGTCGGGTTACGCTGTTCCGCCAGGACGCGTTCGCGCGTGCACCCGTCAACCCGAGGGGATGGGCGCGCGGCTTGTGGTCCCGCAGTCCCGCTTTCCAAGGGCGGGCGGCATTCGTCCCTTATTCAGGGGCGTCTGCTCCTTGATCGAAACCGGGATGATGGGATGTCGTCTCCTCCTTCCTTGTACGTCTCCTCGGAACTCGTCGCCTAATCCGGGTCTCCCTCATAGATTTAAGACATGCTCGTGAATCTCGTTCCCGGCGCCATATCTTCATGGACACCGGTTAATTACGCTGCTTCCGCCCGGACGCTCCAAGGAGTCTGGTCGGGGCAGCAACCTGCGGTGAGAAGGCCGGGTGGCTCTGGGTGCTGGGGGCGTGTCGTAACACTGCGGCTCTGCACGTCTGTCTTCCGTCCCTAATAGGGCTTCTCGAAGGCATGATGGCCTGAGGCATCCCGCACTGGGTGCGGGGAACTATGTCCCCTGAGGTTTTCCTCAGCTTCCCATGTTTAACACGGGGTATGCCGTGAGTTTAACGTCCAGCGGGGACGACATCGGACTGATCAACACGAAAATTGGATCAGATGACAGAACCCCTTGAGGGGAACCTCCGACGCTGGGGCCAGCACATGGGCGGCTTCCCAAGTAACGTGGAGTGGAGTGAAGTGGCATGACCCCACCGGGATGTGGCGGCCCGGGTAAGGATCAGGATGGATGATGGAGTGAAGAGCTTGGACCCCGTAGAGGCTTCCTACGTACCGCGCGTTAGCACGGATCAAAGTCAACGTAGTTCGGGTATACAGTTTAACGTCAAGCTGGACGTCGGCAAGCCGACTCACGAAGAGGTCTAGGCCGCCGGGCGGAGGATTGAACTGAACCACCTCACACAGAGGGGGATGGAACGGCCGGGTGGATCACAGTTTCACGTCATGCTGGACGATAAAAGGAGAAATGGAAAAAGGGGGCTGTGGGGAGGCACAGTGGAGATACACACGGGCCGTCTCCCACAGGGGCGGATTCATAGGTGAATCGACGCAAGTGTGAACCCTGGAGGGGTCCACTGATGGGCGAACCGACGTAAATACGACCGGGACGACCAGGTGGCGGGCTTGGACCTCAAGAAGGCTTCCTACGTACCCTGTTTAGAAGACAGGGATCAAAGTCCACGTAGTTCATTCTGTCAGGACTTACGCACTTGAGGCAGCCCGGACGCGGCAAAACTCAGTTGGAAGGGACTTGGACCGAAAGCGGAAGACACCTCGATCCCAGTCACACCCTCTACTGGCTTCGGCAGTGGGGAGGCGCAATGGAGATACACATGTGCAGCCTCCCACGAGAAACTAGGGGTTTGTAATACCCTGCCCCCGTAAGGAAAAGCCACTTCCATTAAATCGTCCCTAAAGAGGGGCAATCCCGACATCCCTGCAGAGACGAGCGGGTGGGGGCCACATCCAAACCGGGGGGGACCCTGTGTGCGAGGCACGTGATCGGGTGATGCGGACGGTTTAACGTCTTGCCGGACGAAGTACAGTTTAACGTCGTGTGTTGAGGACGAAGCGGACGGTTTAACGTCTTGCCGGACGAAGTACAGTTTAACGTCGTGTGTTGAGGACGGAGGTGCTTGGCAGTTTAACGTCTTACAGCGCGGACGTGGTACAGTTTAACGTCATGCTGGACAAAACACTTGGCAGTTTAACGTCTTGCAGCGCGGACGATATGCTAGGCAGTTTAACGTCGTGTAGCTTGGACGTACGCAGTTTAACGTCGTGCAGGACGTGGTGCAGTTTAGCGTCATGCAGGACGAATATGCAGTTTAACGTCATGCTGGACGAATGATTGCCGCCGATGGGTCCGTGTCACTTCGCACGAGCCTGGAAGGCTGCACGGGAAGACAGCGCACGGTTCGGGCACCCAGGATGAGGATCATCGGGCGCCACGCAGGCGGGTACCCTCATGGGGTCAAGGGAGGCGACCCTGGCGGATTGCGCGCAAAAGAGGAGCTTTGCGCGCAAAACAGCGGGTCGGCGCGCAAAACGGCAGGCTGGCGCGCAATTGGGCCAGCGCTTTGCGCGCAGATGATTGAGATTGCGCGCACCGGGCTTCGGACAGCTCGCGGGGGCAACGGCTCATTCTCTAACGAATGGCCACTTTGAAGATGGGGGTGCGCGCAATCGGGTTGGATTGCGCGCACCTGGGGGCAATTGCGCGCAAGAGGCTTCTTTTGCGCGCAAAGGCCTTCGGGTTTGAAATTTATTCAAAGGAAATGAGCCAAGGGGATTGCGCGCGAAGGCGGACCCCAAGGCTCTATTGCGCGAAAGAAAGGAGGTTACCTGAAGATCGGCATTGCGCGCGGAAGGGGTTGGATTGCGCGAACGAGCGACGCTTCGGATTCTGGCAACCTTCAAAACGTCGGGGGTCGCCTTATATTTATAGGCAACCCCGGGCGCGGAATCCGGTCTCGGGCGCGCAATTCGCTTCGCGGGCGCGGAATCAGGACCCAGCGCGCAAAGGCGCCGCGCAGGCCGCGGGCGCGCAAACTAGCGCGCCGAACCGGCGCATTGCGCGCATCCCGGGAGGATTGCGCGCCGCGTGTCAGCTTTGCGCGCGAGCCTCTGAAATTTCGCGCAAGTCCTCCGGGCCCTCCGGAACGTGCCTCTGACTCCAAATATCACTTCGCTTTCCGCATCCGGAGCTTCGTTTGGGAACAACGGACTTTTCCGGCGTCTACAATAGTAAGGAGAAGTTATGTTGTAAAACATTACCTATTGTCTATTAATATATTCTATTTTAATATTTTCACTATATAAATAATCATAACATCCCATTTCAAATTTATTCACAAAATAATGGAGATATTGTAGTGAGGGATAATATTCTATTGTGATATGGACCCATGTGGAGTGGGGGATCCAAACACACTATATTGAAAATTGTCACAATTGTTTGAAGTGATTTCATGGAATTGGAATGGGGAATCAATTGAGTGTCTCACCCAATCGAGGATTGATTTCCACTAAGGAGTATTATAATAGAATAGAATCATGTCCTCTTAATTTATATATAATAGTGATCAAACTCTTAGCGAGTGTGGGGTAGATATGTGAAAAAACAATTTTTCTTCTTATCATGGTGGAGTTGATTGAAAATTTCTATTACTATGAATAAAAATTATCATATATGTGAATTTTCAAAAAGGATTATTAATTTTGTCATTGATTTTTTTATTTCAAACATTTCTTTTCATTTTTAACAATGTTCAATTTTTTATTTGTTATCATTAAAAAATATATAAACATATAAACACATAATAAGGACAATATAAGTTATTTAGTGATATTCCAAGACTCTTTTAGAGAAATCACAATGGAATAGAGTAATATTACATTCCATAGATATATTATTAATGATATTTTGATAAAATTTCACTATAAACCTATGTCAACCATGTATATAAACTTGTATATTTTTTCACTATAAAATATGAAATTAAATGGTACGTTGAAATAGAATAAAATCTATTTAACATACATTAGGTTTGGCTCACCATGATCACATTGGAATCATGATGACACGATAAAAAATAAAATATATTATTTTTCAATAATCCTTAGTAATGAATTCATTTGGTTTCTGTAAAATAATATATTCAAATTTTCACCCTCCAACCATTAGTAGTTTTATTCTAACCATAATATTAACATTATTTTTTGTATTGAAATGAAATATGGTTTGGAAAATTTAATCAAATGACTTCACTGGATGAAACAATATAACAATTTCTTTAATTTATTTATATTCTAAATAATAAATTAATTCCAATATGAATTGATATCTTAAATATATTTTCATTTGGGAAGAAAAATGACTGTATATTTACTTCATTTATCACTAATGAAAATTACATAATCCACATTATATAAAATATATGATTATTTTTAAATAAATCATTTGAATTGAAATTAATTTTTATTAAACTGGTCGGGGATGAAATTATAATAGTGGGTGAGTTATATAATTGTACATCATATTTTCTATTTAATCATAATTTAAATAATTTTCTATTTTTACCTTTTTATAAGCAGTATCATATTCAATCCTTGATAAAAATTATATAACATTATCAAAAACACCTGGTTATATTACATGTTTACTCGACTATATAAATTTAATATAATTAAGTATAATGGAGAACCAATATTTTAAAAGGGATGACTACTCAATGTGAGTTGAATGACCATTTTTTAATTGAATATTTTATCACACCATATAATTGTTTTCCCACCAAGAGAAAACAAATAAATAATGAAGGAGATAACTGTTAAATAATTCACAAGTATATATCGTGGTAACCACTTTATACCTCCTAAACTTATTAAAAGTGTAAGAAAGGTATAAGAAAATAAGAAAATATTATTTTTTCCACAAAAAAAATACCATTATTTTGATATAATAAAAGTAAATATTATTTGGTAATGTTAATAGACATACCAAATAAATGTGAACCTCGGTTTTTGATGATCCCATGATAAGAATCTAAAATTGAACACATTATTTGAACTAATTTAAATAATTTATCGTTGAATCTTCTTAATATAATGTAATTTTTTTATTCATTAGAGTTTTCATTAACATAATGATTCTTAGGTTAATTTACACTAATACTATAATAACATACTTATAGAAATATCTTATCAATATATCCATCATTTAAATTATTCTCTCCATCTACATCTATTTAGACATAGTTCTTATTCGATTCCTCATCTCCCAAATCGTCTTATTGTATCAGACCAGTAACAATATAATTTATAATTATTTATTATTATTTTGATTTAATTGTGATATAGTAGAGATGTTTCATAACAATTATTTTATTTTTTAATATAATGAAAAATATAATGCATCCATTATTTTTCATACAACTAAAAATAATATAATAATGGATGAAGAGTGCTCAATTATATGAACTCTAGGTGCTAGGGACTCTTTCCATATGACATAGATATGTTGTGTGTAATGTAAAAGCATACAATATATAACCATGTTCAACCACACATGGAAGAGTGGAAAAAAATATTCCACATTGTCTGGGTGTCATTACGTGGAATCACTATACACTATGTATACACCGCCTGTTTTCATGCATTGAGACAAGAAGTACATGACATGTAAATGGTAGATACAAAATATAACCCCACATAGTTTCAAAAAAATGTGATTAAAATACACATTGGGTAATTAATAAACACAAACACCACATATTGAAAACCAACCGAGAAACATTACATCACTTGAAGTATACAACAAGTATGAGGATATACATGCCATGTTATTTAGGATAATATCAATGTGATACATGACATTTTCCTATTCATGTACTAGATATGGATTGTAAATAATTACATTATTTTCTTTTACATTTACACATCATGTATTTCAGACCAACTCATGTGACGATGATTCCAATACATGCATTTTGGGTGAGTTAAGACAAATGAAAAAAAAATTATTAGTTAAATAAAAACCAAACTACATAGAATATAGATTGACATACACTCTGTGTGAAAAGATTTTTCGGCACCAGGAACACACTGATAAATTAGAGTGGTTCATGTGGATATAAATGATTTAATAATTATTTGTATTGAAATATTCCAAATACATAGAAATTATTCTAGTCATGTAAGTATTTACTTTATAGACATCACTAGTGGTAGATGTCAACTATATTTAATTAAAATATTTTTTTCATACAAGTCATGTAGACTACAGAACTTGACCCAAGGAATAATATAAAATTTGATGTCATGAAAAACAATTTTTGAGTACCTTATATTTATTTAAACAGTATATTATACACACTATATATAGATTATGTCTCATACCCCGTGAGTGGATTCAGACCAAATAGAGGATAATATAATCATTAAATTAATGTAAGGAAAAGAATTCCACCTTATCTAATATTCAAATTCCATGCACTCTAGTATACTAATTTAAACAAAAAAACTCATTTTATTTCAGAATAAGTGAAGTATCTATATTAAGATATGTATATAATAAAGGAGTAGATAACATAAATAAATATATTCCTCCATTAAGAGTAAAAAAATAGATAATCGAGGAGGAAATACAGTTCCCATTAGGGTTAGAGGAAGAGGCTATGAAGATAGAATAATAATTAATTTATCTTCTATACAACATTATTTTTTATCTATTAGAAGTGATTTTTATAAAAAACAATCGATTTCTAAAATATTTTAAGATAATAAATAATGCATTAATGAATAGTGGATTAAATTTATTTTAGACATCATGAAAGAAGACCTATTGGTATTCGATAATGAAACCTCAAATCAACTCTTACATTATTTGGATATAGCTAAACACATATAGGATATGATATTATTTCTCAATAATATTGATTATAAACAACTTATTACCTCCATGAAAATTCATGTAAATTTATTGAAATTATTAGAAATTCTAAGAAAAGATCTATACATGGTTTTTTTATCTATGTTATTAATTAAATACCAACACCACCATGTACTCAACTAAAGCTCAATTATTATACATACCATGGAAGAAACCACTCTATATTTTGGAAATCAGATAAATTCCAAGTGGACATATTCTAAGGATAAAATGAGATTGTGGATTAAATCACATATGCATGTGGAAAATATCAAATCCAAAAAAATATAATATATTATATATATACATACTTGTTTAAATAAAATAGTTGTATTGAAAATGTGTATGCTACGTGAAGGAAGATCTAAGAGGGATAATATAGATAAAGATAATGCAACTAGAAACCCATGTTAGGAGAAAATATAAGTGTACATGAATCTCAAATTCTATATGAAATCCCCCAAGATGAACACATTATAATGTGTCATATAATATTTCACCCATGATACTGTACAAGATTTTAAAAATAAAAAGGGGGATACAGTTATTTGGATTCCGAGAGGTTATCTCCAAAGAAATATATCGGTTTTTTCTTTATTTATCTGACTAATTCTATAATTCTAATTTTTCATTCCAAAGAGAATATTACACTTTATCTATAAAGAGTACTAATTAAGGTGTTTTCATACTAATAAAATAAATAATGATGTATTTTTTGAGTTTTTATCATTTTCAATTTCTTTACCTACTACTCATTGTTTAGTATATGATTGTATGGAATATTTGGCCTAGAAATAATCAATCACTAGTCTTTATTATATGATATTTTATTTCCCCTAATGATATAATAATCATAACTACCCCAACCATGTAACAAAACAAATGAAAGATATATGACTTATTGTGATGTAATTGTTTTTTTATTATTAACCTTGTGGAGTTGAAGGGGGTTTCAAAAATAAAATAATTATTCTTGTGTCCCTCAATGTTGTGATTTCATGGGGATGAGAACTAGTATTACTTTGAGTCTCTCACTTGACCGAGGTGTAATTTCCAAAATTGTTCACTAGAAGAAAACATAACCTTATTCTCAAGGTTTCAATATTATAATAATCATATGAAGGGACATTGTATGATTTTTTGGTGTAATTATATTAATTCTAGTAATTATTTTGGAGTGGATTGAGATATTATATTTTTAGGTACAATGTGGATCATACCTAGAGATTTTCCATAAGTGTTATTCAATCTATCACTGTCTTTATTTGTTTATAAGGATTTAATTCAATTTCAACCCAAACCAATTTCTATTTTTTGTCTTCAAAATTTTAAAATATATAAAAACGTGTCTCAAGGTCTAGAGAATTGGTGAGTGGAATTCATTTCTGGCTCAAAAAAACATCCAAAGGGTATACAATAATATTACATTTTTTGAGATATTATGAGTTTTATTTTGAAACAGTTCAAAATAAAACTATAATATATATATATATGTGTGTGTGTTTATGTGTGTATGTGTGTGTGTTTATACATTCCTTTCATTATAAAACAAATACCTGAAAGGTAAATTTCCATGAAATATTATTTATTTATACATCAATTATTTTTGAATAACTAGGATCATATTCAAATTCTGAATGCAAAATAAAAATAAATATAATATATTGTTTCAGCATTTTTTATAAAAAAAAAATTTATATTTCTATCACTATTAATTTTTTTTAATGTTTTTCATCCTCTTCCCATTGATATATCTATCCTATAAATAATATGAAGACTATTTTTTAAAATTTTCAATGATAACAAATTACATAAATATTCTACAATTACTGTCTTAGAATAAAAAATTATATTCATTTTCATGCTTCAATTGAATTATAATGAAGAAAATCATACCCCCAATAATTAATATCATAAATATAATCATTTTTTGGGAAGAAAAATGTCACACCTTCCTCCCTCTAATGATACTGTAATGAGGGTAGGGAGAAAATAACCCCTGAGTTCTGCCTCCAATTGGCCCCTGGTTGGTGACTAGCTCAAATGGTATACAAATCTCCAAATATGGGAGGCATTACCCATTATAGAAAAACAAGATAGGGAGATAAAATTAACCATCCAAAACATTTCCATGAAAAAATATAAAAGGGAAACCCAAAGCATCCCACATTAATATATAAATTTCACCGATACAGATAAATGTTTACAATGTAAATATCTGAAATTAATGATAAAGTAAAAAGACCAAAATATCATGGATCCAAGATATAATGGTCTAGAAAAGTCCCCAAAATTTTCCTAGAAACATGAAAACAATTTTATATACGTAGGGTGATCATACAAGTATACTTCTTTGGAAAATCAAAGTCTCCCCTGTAAAAGTGATAGAAGCATACTAATGAACCTATGCGAAAATAGCAGAACCAAACAACACCTAAATAGGAATGCTAACCATCCCAACCCCACCAAGTAACTCACACAAAATAATGCACATCATGTAATATAATATAAAGTAATGAACATTAATGATAAGGTACCCCACCCCACTTTTCCATTTACTAGATTCTCTCACAACCCAATAGAAAACATCATGGTTTTCCCACATTTTCCTAATATACCACATCACATCCAACTCATACACACTTGGGCCTCACAACACATCCCAACTTCATACACCCGGGCCTTACATAACATTCCCCACACACCTGGGCCTCATAACACATCCCTCTCGCACATACCTAGTCCTCAAAACACATCAGATATCTTCCTATAGACACCTGGGATAGAACAAAACTCATTCTGAAGACACCTATGACACAATATAATAACTCATATCGATGAAACCTTAGTTAAAAAATCTCATCAAATACTCCCCAAATAATCTTCTTCCATATTTTCCTAGAAAAGGGGGAATGGAATAGATTTTGTAAAACTATCCATCCTCTCACTAGGATGTAAGGAACTAAACACCCCCCACGACTATGTATGTGTTTGGGTACATAGTTCTCAACATGGGAGAGTTTTGTATAAAAATTAAAAGTAAATTAAAAGTATATATATATTATCAAACAATCAAGCCTAACATATGGGTCCAGAAATAAAAAAACCAACTCACAGCACCATTAAATTTTCTACAACCACTAAATGAATAACTTCCCTCAACAAGAAATAAATCCCATTTCACATTTCAAACCAATTTCATTTAATCAACAATTCATTTTATTATTTTTCATTAACCACATTAAAACACATACAACAAACCATTTAATTATCCATTAACCATTAACATTACATTAACTAAACCTACCTAATACATTTCAATCATTATTGAAGAATTAAATATGTATTCCATTAAAACACTGACATCTAGTATAAAGAAACCACAACCTCATCACCCCAGAAGCATGAAAAACTAACTACCTCCTCACCACCCCAAAAGCATAACAAAAATATTAATCTCTAAATTCCACAACCACACACCACTATCCCCAAAGAAAGTCAACCCAGTAAATCAAGATTATTTCACAAATTTACAAAGGGTCTTTTATCGTATTCCACATTGGTTTAGTGGAATTATCACACAAATCATAGTGATGGGGAAACGATTTTATTATCCAAATAAAAGTGTTCAACCAATTTCCATTTTGGGGTGATATCACAACAATCATAAGAAAAACAAAAATCATATCACAAATATCTAGTGCCAGAAAATCCCACAATGACCTAAATTTTTTTTGGGGCATCAGGACCATACAATGCACAATATCATAATAATATCAATGAAATAAAAGCATTTGAAAACCCCCTTTACCCTTTAATTCAAATCAACCAATTCTTAATCATTAATTAATCCATCACAACCATAACCCATAGATAAACAAAAGAAAACCCTATGTATGATACATAATAAATAAAATTGAGGGAAATCCTACCACAAAGAAGCATTTCAACTCATTGTGCATTGCAGGGTGAAGAAGAATGCCAAAAAACCACAACCTTGCCTTGAGGAATCACAGAACAACCTATACGGCACCAAAAGACTATCAAAACCCATCCCAAACACACTATACAAACCAAAATACACCACTATAGTTAAACCCCAGTGAAGAATGGAAGGGAATAGAAAATAATGAGATTAAAACTCACCAAATATCAAAGACGAGATCTGAAATAAGGAACCTCGTCAAAATGAATATAAAAATGATAAAGGAATGGGTCATCAGACGTATGGGATGAATGAAGTTCCATTAGGCATAGGGTTTGGGAAAACCCCAAGAATAAAAAATCATTAAAACTATATAGCAGCGGGGAATTACATTATGTGTAATCCCCTTTCAGGAAGTGTAATCCTTGGATTCTAGGTTCCACTGAAAACACATCACCATCTTATTATTTTTCCCAGAAAATATACACATCGTGAACAGCCATAGACAAATAATGAAACCAACTTTTACATCGTGTCATACACAAGCATGATATCTATGTCCTGTAGAAACTCTATTGCACCTCTATATTCCACTAAAAACTCTTGGATCCTCCCCCAAACACATCAAATAACAAAAACTATAAAAGTAACTAATCCATAGGGATGTAATTGTTACTTAAAAAACTCTAAAATGATTATCTCGCATGAAAATCAATAACCAAGACTAGAAGAAAATGGGGGTTTAAACAATCACCACTTGAGATACCACTCAAGATTATCATCACACCTCAAATGTTACCACCAGCTAAAGACGGCAACCCAAACAACCACAAAAAACTCATCACAAACACAACCCACCTCATATCACAAAACCACAATTCCTCATAGCCACTTCACAACCATATCAACCTCCACACATCCCAAACCAACAAGTTCTAGAATCAACAAACCATGTCATCTCAGACACAAAATCCGTGAAATGTTGTTTTCCATGTAAAGAGGATATCCACTCTTGGTAGAAATGGCTCACCAACATGAGTTTAATCACATCACAGTTAATTCATCCCAATTATAAATTGGGTCCCCCTTTTTCATATGTCAGTACATTATAATATATCACACCACACACATTATAGACCATGGGAAACAACTCATCTCATAAAACAAGGTTCAATCATTACATCAAAAAGTTGAACAGATCAAATAAACACTCAAAAAAACTCTAGGTACTGGGCATGAATTTGCGTCTCTCACTCACAAGTACCCTCCTCCAAGAAATAATAACTATAAATCACATGAAACATTGAAATGATCCATCCAAAAAACACCCCCTCAAAGTAATCATGGATCTCTACATGCCTTTATATATTCATAGATTCCTCCTTGATATACCCCTCTCCCCAGTCAAGGAAAATGGAGTATCCTTGAATAGACAAACGAAGCTTAGAGATGTGAAAAATGTTGTGGATCCTCTGAAACTGCGGTGGAAACACCAACCCATATGACACATCACAAACTTTCCACAACACCTAAAAGGACCCAAAAAACCTTGGAGAAAGCATACTTTATCTACCAAAGCTCCCCTACCCACTTCTAGGTGAAACTGTTAAGAACATGTGGTCCGTAACCTTGAACTCCAAGGGTCTCGTCATGTGATCCACATATGAATTATTCTAGTCCTACACTGCATGAATTATATCATGAACATGATAAACATAATTTTTCTTTCTCTACACTACATCAAGACCAAAAAAGTATATCTACCCAGACATTGTCCAGTAGAATAAATAATGACATGGTATCCCATAAAAATCCTCAAACAGGGATATACCAATGGAAGAGTTGTATCTATTATTACGAGAAAACACTACCAAAGGTAGGTGTCAAACCCAAGACCCACCAAACTCCAAGACACATGGCCCCGACATATCTTTTAATATTTGGATAGTTTGTTCTGTCTGTCGATCTGTCTAGGGGTGGAATTATGTTTTGTGGCATTTGTGAATTCCAAAACCATGTTGTAATCTCCTCTATAATCATAAGGTAAAATGTGTGTTTTGATATTATAAAATTGTCCTTGAAACTCCATAAAACCACCCAACCTCATCCATAAACCCCTTATCCAATGAATCTACTATTCATGTCTCCTAGATCACTATGAAGTGGTACATTTTCATCAACTGATCCACAATCACCTAGATATCATAACAACCACCCTAATATCTTGGTTATCCTGTGATGAAATATATCAACATGTCATCCCATTTCACTCGGTAATATCCAAGGGTTACGAAAATCAGAAAGGAAAATGATATTGTACCTTTACCTTCTGGAAAACCATTCACCTTACCAGAAACTCTCCCAATTTTCATTTCATCCCTGGCCACAAATATTTCTTCCTCAAGCCCCGATACATCTCAAAACTTCTTATGTGTATTTCCATAGGTGAGCAATGAAACATAAAATATTCACCCTTGTGAATTTATGGTGGAACAAACAACCTCCCACGGAATAAAATCCAATTCAACCCATCCTCCTTCCATCCTACAGAAACATCACCATGGATAACACAATCGCACATCACCTCTTCCTCTAAGTCTCCCTATTGAGACACCTACACATACTACATCAGATAATATTTTACCTTCATTTTATGAAAACATAAACTACCACCATACACCCTTACATCTAAGTGAAATACTATCAAATCCTACAATACTATCAAAGTATCCCAAAATTCCCCAACAAAGGGCATCATGGACATTTTTCTCAATTCATAGGCCAAAAAATTCATTTTTAATATGGTGTTGGAGATCTTAGAATAATAATCCAATTGAAAATCCATCCACCTAAGATGATGCAAGTTCAAATAATACTAGGAGAATATATACCACAATATTTTGTGATTCGTGAAGACCAAAAAGAAATCTCCAATGAGGTAATGTCTCCAAAACATCAACAAGGACAAAAACACTGATAGATATAGATCATGGGTGGAATAGTTATTCTAGAGTGTATGTAACTTTTTAGACCCATAAGATGTCTCTACAAAATTCTCCATCATCATGTATCCCTAACCTAGACAATAAGTGACACAAAACTCTTCAAAAATCACCCCTTCCTTAGGAAAATAGACCACTGGAGCACTTGAGCACTGACCAACTTCCCCTTCAGGTAACCAAATTTATCCTTGAAATGATCAATCCAAAAATAATATTACTTATTCCTAGTAAAATCTTTCAACAAGTCTTCAACTCAAGAGAAATTGGGTACAACCCTCAGATAATAGCCTGTGATACTATGGAAATTGAGAACCCCTTCCTTGTTCTAGGGTGCTTCTAAGGGAAAATATATTTCATCCATCGATTGGTTCACTTAAAAACCATACTAGGGCAAAAATTACTGGGTAACTATATAAATCATGCCCATAACATACCATTGTTTAACTTTTAATAAATCTGGTAGCATTATACAATATGCAAGATAGCTCCAAGATACTCAATATTTGACTCCTATAACTTTTAATAGATCAAGATATTATAGATGAACGTGAAAATGAACTAGACCAAGAAATCACAAACAACAAAGTACATAATCCCTGAGAAAATATATGGTGCCTTCGTTAAACTGAATGACATGACTAAAAATTTGAAGTGCCCATTCCTGCATCTGAAGAAATACTTCAAGATATCTCCCTCATTCACCCTAAACTTGTGATATCAAGACCTCCGTTTGATCATAGAAAACTAACAATCCCTTCTCATCTAGTCAGCAATATCATATATCCTAAGAAGAGGGTAGTGGTTTTTGACTGTCATTGGTTCATCCTCTGGTTGTTTGTGTAAAACCTCAATCTACCATCTATTTTCATAGAGAACAAAACTGGAGTGCCACCTCATAGACACACTAAGAAATATAAATCCCTTATACAATAGATCATATATCTAAATACACAACCCCCACAACATAGAATGTTCCATCTGATAAGGAGCAATAAAAACCAGAGAAGCATCGGGCTACATGTCTAAAGAAGTAGTAGATTAAATCACCTATTGAATACAAATATTCAACAATGAGAATGAAATCATAGGAATATATCTGTAGCAAGAAAGGATCACCTTGAGATTGATGCATCCCCAACAGCTGTCTACACCCCAGGCACACATCAAACAAGTTGGTCTGGCCTCCTACTAGAGTATTCAACACCAAGGGTATGGGAATCCTCCCTATGTATACTGCTAGAGAATAGTCTAGAGTGGTTGAAACAATGAAGTGATAATCTATGAAATAAAAAAATGCACAAACAAGAGTATTAAACAAATTGATCTTATTTCTGATGATATCTTTCCCCTATAGAACTAGTACCCTCACTATATGTAACTGACCACACCCAACTCCACACCCTCTCTGCTAATAAACACCTTCCTGACCATGATCGGACATGAGTCCCTAAACACCAGGAACATCCTAATGTTAGTGTATAACCACTCTATCTCCCCTAGTAAAGAGAAAGAATCTCCTTCCACTTAAATATCTTCATGGCTGATGGAAGGAACTCTAATCATAACTCCTTCTGGATATCAACCCCAAAAAAATATACCTACCACCTCTATCCTAGATATATCATCCACTAAATATTCACAAATTCTTGGATCTAACTGAATTTCATGGTCACCCTACACATCATTGGGGTCAAGATCATAATGAAAGTGATCTAAAGATCCTCTAGCCAACTCTCTATTTTTATATCGGAAACACTGCCATCAGACTTCCCCAAGGATTTAAAATAAAAATAACACAACTTAATATGCTAATAATAATCCTCATTAATTAGATCCACCCTATGGTGATCAACTGGATCAACCTTCTAAACATTAACTTCTTGATCCAGACATAATAGATGAAAAAAATCAATATTTAAAATTCTAATGAAGATTTCTTAATCTTGGTAGTTTGGATTTTTATTATGATATATTTTTAACTAATTAATTAATTTCATACATTTTTACCTTCACAAAAAAACCAAATTTAAATAGGAACACAATTCAATAGTATAAATGTACCTATTCAAGATCTATACCCTACATGTTGGTCCATATCACTTAGTTGTTTAACAAGATCAGAGTCCATGCACTGGATCACAAGGGCCCCTAAAATCTCATGTACTATCCATTCTTACTATCCCAAGTAATTTACAAAGGTCGACTAGAACTATTTCAATACCAACCTGTGAAATCATCACTATTCCTAACTCCAAACTCTAACTTATCTCTTTTCAATCCATTATTTATTCCACTATGTCATGACCCCCTCTATCCAAATAACAAACAATTAAGGGAGAGAGAAAATTCACCCCTTTCCATACCTCAAGTAGGCCCGGGGTTGGTCATTAGCACCAAGGATATACAAATCTCACAATATGTGAGGCATTAAACATTAAAAGAAAATAAAATCATGATATAGAAGTATTAGTCCACAATAACTTGATGACACAATGTGAATGAGAATCCCAAACCATCCCACATGCATGTATAAATAGAACTAAAACAGATAAAAATATCCAATTTAAATAACCTTTAGTAACGTTAAAGTAGTTTTATAATAACTATTAAAGATACGAACATGTAATGACTAGCACGGTCCACGAAATCCTATTAGAAAAATAAAAAATGATTTATATACATAATGTGATCATAAAAGTATAAAATGTAGGAAAATCATAGTCTATTGTTCTCATGTGAAATAATAAAACTAATGATATTATGAAAAAAAACAGAACCGAATACCCCCTAAACAGACATACTAACCACCCCAACCTCACCATGGAATGCTCACCAAATAACGTATATCGTGTAGTACATTATAAAGTAAATCACATCGATGATATGGTAACCCACACCACTTTCCCATTGCTTATACACTCTCATACACCAATGAAAAATGTCATGTTGTAACCACCACATCTGAATATGTCATATCACATCCCACATGTATACACTTGGTCCTCACAACACATCCCACCAGAACAAAACTGGGCCTCACAGCACATCCTCCCCCACACACTTGGGATAATACAACTCATCTCATCCTACCTTAATAATCATGGGTTATCATCACCTTGATGAGAGAGCAGAGAAGAGTGGTTGTCCAGTCATCCATCAACCCAACATGATTTTATAAAAAACACCCCTTGCATGACTATGTGGGTGTTGAACACATAGTTCTAAATGTGGGTGGGGTGCATATAGATATCATAAGGAAAATAAAAGTATATATATATAGTATCAAACACTCAATCACAATGTATTGGTTCACAATCAAACAAACCAACTCACAACACAATCACTTTTTCTAGCACCTCTAAAATCGTAACATCCCACAACATGCCCCAAACCAAATTTTAGATTTTTAAACAATTTCATTTAATCACACCACTCATTTACTTATTTATAATCCACCAAATTTGACCCCATACAACCCACAATCTTTCTACCCATTAACCATGTCCATTACATTAACCAAACCATCCCATTGGATTTCAAGCATTATTAAACAATTATCTATTTGTTCTGTCACTACTCTAGCATCTAGCACAAAGAAACTTCCAACTCATCATTCCTAAAGGATGGCCAAGCGAACTAAATCATCACCACCCAAAAAGAACAACAACAAAAACTATCATCCCCACATTCCCCAAAAACACATCATCGTCCCACAATCATTACCACACATCACAACACATCAAAATTATTTCCCAAATTTATAATGGGGCTTTTATCATGTCCATTTTATTTTCGGGGAATTATCACAAAAAAACATAATCCTTGGGAAACCAATTTGTTAACCAAATATATTTGGTTATCCAAATTAAATTTTTATAGTGATATAACAATAATCACAACCAAAGTAGTAACAATTGAACATATATCGGGTGCAAACAGAGCCCCCAATGACCATAATCTTTTGTGGGGAATCAGGTGCGTACAATACATAGATTCGCAATAATATCAAAGCTATAAATCATGTAAAATAAAACCATTTACCCTTAAATTTCATATTGACCAATTACTTATCATTCATTATTCCATCATAACCATAAACCATCGGTAAAAAAAATCCCCCCCCCCCATGATTCATAATAAAGAGAAATGAGGGAAATCCTTCGTCAAAGAATATTTTCAAATAACTACACACTATAGAGAGAAGAAGAACACCCAAAAACCATAACCACACCATGAGGATCCATGGATCTGTTGGGACCACTTTGGGTATAAGGTGGTATTTTTTCAACAAGTGGAAATGAAGATCAAAATTAAGACAGGGATGACAAAGAACTCCAAATTTGTTTAATGAGCTGTCATGTGATGATTTGAAGATTTAATAATGATCATACATAGATGATAATATGATGCTAGTAATATTCAACGTTTACTAGAGAGACTAATGTTTTTGGAAGACAAGGGAGTTGGGAAGCTGCAATAATTTCCCTAGAGAATATGACGATGCTGAAATTGATCATTTAATGAGTATATATCATGGTGGACGGAGGTCATGATGAAATATAATGGTCAATGAAGAATCCATATGACAGTTAAGAAGAATGGTTGTTCTTGCTGAAGTAGATATTTGTGGTGGTTTCGTTTTCTACAGTTTTCCATATTTTGTGACCTCTAAATCTGGAGTTTATTTTTGGAAATAGAAGTATTTCTGCATAGGAGTGAATGACATGTGGAATTTAGAAGGAAATCAGAAAAGGAAGAAAACTGCATACCTCGGAACATGGACGACGTACCATGTTCTGGGAATGGTTTGCAGTTGTGTACCTTGAACCAAAAACGGTACACGAAGTCGAGCGTAGAGACAAAAGTGGTTCGTAGTGATTATATGTGGTGAAGGCTTGCGGTACATGGAATGCTACTAAAAATGGTTCACATGATGGTATGCGGAGGATGTGGAATGGTTCGCGGAATGGTTCACAGTATTGAAAATTGTTCACCACATAAGGTGTTGCGGTATGCGGAATGACTCTTCATTGGTGGAAGAGATGCAGTATGCGGACCTATAGATAAACGGTATATGGTAAGGGTTCATAGCTTCCCAAAGGGTCGCAATACAAGGTTGAGTCTTACAGTATGTGGATGGAGTTCAATATGCATGAATTTTATCCCACATTGAAAATTCTGGTAAAAATGATTAGTGAAATTTGCAGAGTTATTTTCCTATAAATTTATTGATAATCCAATAATTAGAGAGGGGTGAATTCTAAAAGAAAATATCATCATTGTGGAAGATCTCATCTATGTCTGAATGTGGTAGTAGGAGGGATTTTTCCTCAGGAAAAGTGGTATGAAAAAGATAGACATTTCATAAAATTGGATGGAGTAGTCTATGAAATAGATTTTTCATAAGAAAAATTGGTATGCGAAAGATTAAATAATTTTCAGAATTCGAAGAAGAAGTCCACGGAAGGAGGAAGAGGAATTCTATAGCGGTATGCAGAGGTAGTATGTGAAGGCATAATGTGAAGGCGTTATGCGAAGGTGGTATGCGAAGGCGATATTCAATGCTGGTACACGATGGAAGTATGAGAAGGGGGTCTGTGAAGGCGGTATGCAGAGGCGGTATGCAACGACCAGGTGCAAGGTGTGGATCAGGTGTGGTGTGTAGAGAAGGCGTGGTTAACGGAGCAAGCATGGTAAGCGGAGCAGGTGCGATACGCGAAGCAGAGGTGGTACGTGGAGCTGAGGTGATACGTGGAGTACACATGGAATATCGAGAAGAGGAGGTATACAGATCAAGAGTGGTACTCCGAACATGGGCGGTATGTGAACCAGGAATGGTACACAGACTAGGTGTGGTACACAGAGCATGCGTGGTACGCTGATCAGAGGTAATCTGCAGAATTAGGGATAGTTCACAGAAACAAAAACATCATAAATGGAGTGTATTATTCAAGAAAATAAAAAGATAAGAAGTTCTAGTGCATTTAGTAATTGTACTAAAAGAGAAAATTGAGCATAAAAGAGCATCAATTTGGGACATTGATTCAAGAAGTGTCTCTTGTAGAATAGAGACAAGGACATTTCATGCCAATATATTGAAGTGACCTTCAATTCGAAATACTGAGTGAGACCTCTCCCAAGGAAGCTAGCTAAGGAGGTTAATGGAAGGGATTTGAGGGAAGTCGTGGGCTATCTGTAAACTATAGTAAAGGCATTGTGCCCAGGTCAGAGTGACTATTCCTGAACCATTGCAATCCATAGCTAGTGAAGATTACTAGAATTTGGTATGACTGGTAACCATTCAGAGTATGATCCTTGGACGTAGCCCTTAGTGGTCAACCATCTAGAAAGTGTCTTGTTGTCCTTCAGCATATTTTAATTACTGCACATATTCATCATACAAGTTTAAAAACGTTTTTACCAATATATGAACAAGATATAGTAAAAAAGAGAAAACGTTGACACCCTGATTCACCCCCTCTCCCCTTTTCTTGGTTTAGTGTCCTTAAATTAGTATTAGAGACAAATGTTTTCTTATGTTGGATACTCTTCACTATTTCTATTTAGAAGTGGATTTGAGTTTCTTTCCTGAAGTCAACATTGAAGTGCAGTCTTGATGAAGATTCAACCATCTTTGAGCATAATCTACATCCAACAAGACCACGAGAAATGGGGAAAAGAAAGATAAGATACATTTGAAGAAGTACCTCATGTCCAAAGAAGATGCAGTGGCTGGTTCTCCATGTCCTTCTAATAATAAAGAAATATCATGCTTGGAACGTAAAGAGAAGGCGGATCAGGTTCCTACCCGAGGAAAGGAAGACACTTATATCTCATTTTCAAGTGATCAGAATAAATTAAGAACTTATCGGCATGATATTCCTAAAGAACTATTTGGTGTTGTTTGTAGAATCTTTCAATGTATGTAGTATGAGATCAAACGATGGGGAAGGGAAGTTAATAATATGGAGGAAGTCTTGGTAAAGAATGTTTCAGAATATTATAAGCTCTCCAGACAGATTGATGCCTTTGAAAGAAACAAATAGGAAACATGACATAAATACATCAAATTGTATCAAAAAAATTTAATAGGAAGAGATAATTAGAAATACCCTATATTAAAAGATCTATGCACTTGATGTTGATCTGGATAAGGGAACCAAGGTCAAGAGATTATATTTGGAAGAATCTTCCAAGAAATTTAAGGAACTTGAATCTTTTTTACAAACTAAAGTCATGTTTCATGAATTTGAAGTTAAAAGAATGAATAATTCCTATAAAGAGAAGATTAAGGTGACAGATGATCGAAAATTCATTTTTAATATGAAACTTCTTGAACTGGAATCTCAGTTGACCAATATTTAGAAGACACATATTGAGTTTTTAGAAAAGAAGGAAACAAGTTCTATTGCTACTCAGTGTCCACTGGAGGATTCTAAAGATGAATGATCTTCAACATGTGATAAGAAGATCATGACATCTTTCAGTGATATACCAAAACAAGAAGAGAGGAATAAGGTACATCCAAAACATCTTTTAACCATGTTTCTTAATGTGTTCCCACAAGCAGTGCAGACTGGAATAGAAATTCCAAACAAGTATGGATGAGGATAGGTGAGGAGCTTACTATCACCATCTCTAGGGATAATAAGAAGAAGAAGAATGTGGAAGGTCATTCTCCACAAAGAGCAGAAAATGTCAATAAGAAGTCCCTAAAATAGAATAGAAAGAAATCAGTATTTGTGGGTTAATGTTGGTGTAGCAACAGATTTGGGCATTGTGCATTAAACTGTTGGTAATATCTTGATAATTTAAAAGTAGAAAGAAAGACTACCTCATGGGGGAGAAATCTAGTGAAGAAGAATCAGCATCTACAGGTCTAAATCAATTTTTTACCACAAACAGATTTGTAATTCTTGATATCATATGCGATGAATGGAATGACAGTGGTCACAAGGTAGGTACATGCTTATCTCAACATGAATTCACTATTGATAAGAAAAGATGACATCTGATGTCGGCTAAGTATAAAGAAGCTACCTTGGGAAGAAATAAGAAGAGTATTCTGAACAAAAACTCTTCCGAAGAATATCTCAGGTAGGGAAGCTGATAAGACCTTGGATTTTAGATCCATGAAATTGAAGGGAAATTCATCCAAAATAGTAACTAAGAGGGATGACACTTAGATGAACCCGTGTCAATGATCCAAACTTTCTGTAGTAGATCCAAATGAAATGTTGGTCATCTATCCAGATGATTTGGAATGAATGAGGAAACATGAAATCGAATAGGCCAAGGCGGGTGGTAAAGAAAAATAAAAACATCCACAAGATAATGATAAAGTTCATGAGATATTGGAAACCAAGGGAAACATGCATGTTAAATAAGTTTTTTGTGAGAGATGCAAGAAATATAGTCGCACTACAAATGTTTTCTAACATTAATATGGGAGAAATAGGGAGTCTTAAAGAATATTAATAATGTATCATTCGTGAGGGATGATAAGAAGAATAATTCTCTACACAAAGAAGAAGATAAGGTGAATAGATTCATGTCGCATCAACACATATCAGAGCATATGTTCAAATGTGAAATCATCAAGACTAGAAAAGATGGAGCATCTTGGTTGAGAAAACCATCTTAGCCTTCTTGATCACATTAAAGAAGAAAAAATGAACCACCTTATTCCCATAATCATTTTTGTATTGTATTTGTGCTAAAAATATATGTAATTGGAGGTGACGCTTGCTCTCAAGGGGAGGACCTGATTAGTATTGAATGCTATCAACTTTTTTTAGCTAAGATGAATAAGTTACCATCCTTGTACGATTAATCAATTGATATTCCAATATTAACATGATTTTGGATCATCCTTGATGAACATGATGAGAAGTGTTTCCTTTGAGGGGAATACAAATGAAGAAGCTTCCAGAATTATTATTTCAATTAGTATCAACTTCAATTGGTATTAAATTCAATTAATTTGGAAATTGTATGAAGAACATTTCATTTAAAAAGGTATATCATTTATCAATATCTCATCCTTGGTTACTCAAAATGAAGATCATTTTACAAAGGGGGAATAACTTAGTTAATAAGTGGAATAAGAAAAATGGAAGTTCCCCAAGGCCAGTTATCCTGCCAATTGCACATGAATGTTTTTATCTATTTTTCGAAGTGAGTGTAGGAGTTTCAGTTTGATTATACCCTATCACATTCAATTTCTTCAGCCTGGAATGAAATTGGAATATCCTTAACGACAAATTACATGAGTCCCCATCTCACGAGGTATCATGATCAGTGAGTGATAGACAACCTTGTTGTGTAAATCAAATCCTCTTGTTTTCTACACCAAGAATTTCTCAAGTAGACATAGAGTGAAATTATTCATTGTAAATTACTTAAAAAGGTATTGATACTCTTTTCCCATGAACTTTTTATTTCTTGTCAATAAGGGGGAGAAAAGTGAAATGAAATTAAGGGGATAGGGAAGATTCTTGTAGATACCTGAAGCTTGATGTACATTCACATTACATTACTTTTGCGGAATATGTAATACATAACAAAAATAGACACACAAGGACCGTAATAGTTTAGTGTCTTTGGAAACTCAGAATATAATTGTCTAATCATGTTGAAAGATCATCAACATCTCCCATAAAGATCTTCCCCTTTTGTTTTCTTACCTAAAACCATTCTTTAAATCCTGGGGAAAATAAAACATATAAATTGTGAGCTCAAATTCTCAGTAAGGGTAAACATAGAGAACAGAAAACAATCCATAAACATTTGAATGCAAAAAAAAGGAACATAAAATCTAAACATCAAAATCATGAGAAATGACATAAATCTTGGAAGTACATAAGGCATAGATCATAAAGGAACATTAATCATGATAAAATAACATGGGAATAAAACATGTCATTGTTGAAAACATTAATCATATGATATGATTTCCATAGTAGCCAAGGCATTGCTGCCAAGACCATCTTAGTGGTCAAAGTCCCTTTCTGAATTGAGTTCACTCCTCGTTTCAGTCCTCTAACACTGAACCATATTAACTTACCATTCGAGCCATGTCTATCTCATGGGATATAAATATTTACCCAATTCATTGGAGGTAGATATAGGTCCCACCCATCTCATAATGAAATCATTCTTACTTGTGCCACAAAATAATCATTCATCATTCATAATAACCCAACGAATAAAATGGGTGTCATAAACATCATCCCATCATAAAATAATCCATATAAAAGAAATAGATATTATTTCATTATAAGAAAAGTGAAACCATGTAAATCATAGAGACACATATGAAATAATGTCATCATATATGGAAAATGGTTTTGATAAATCACTTGAAATGAATTCTTGAGGAAAATATTCTTTCTTCTTCAGAATCATTTTCTTTTCACAAAATGTAATGAAATTCTAAAAGAAAGGGATTTTGTTGAAAATAGTAATGAAATATTTTGTAGTAAGATCCATGAAAATAAGGCTTTATAAAACTCTAAAAAATCCTTTTATGCCGTATAAGTTAAAAAAAGACATTCTTCTCATACTTTTGCCGGAAAAGTCAAAAAGTACCATGTAATAGAAAGATTCTTTACATACCATGTAGTAAAAGTCAAAATGGGTAAAAAGGACTTTAAACATATATGAAATAATTTTTAGAAAACAAGGAAGTGGATGATAAATATAACCCCAGTAAATACTTACGAATAAACAATCTCGGATAAAAATGAGATTCTAAAATTTAATCCTTACCTTAGGTCAGATATACTTCATACGTATCTGAACCTATAGTATAATGATTTAAATAATGTCATTGAGTTACTAAAGAATAATATTCATTGTTATGATATCATATATGGTTCACTTATGACTTTATATTACATGTTCTTTTGTAAATCCAATGTTAAAGCAATGTTTTGGGTAAAATCATCTTATTTATCGTATGTGTTTGGACTTGTTGTTCTTGATGTTATTATTACTTATATCAGGATTTAATTACTTCCAGAATTTAAATCATGATTTATATATCATATATATTCATTATATATCCAGCATATACATTTATTTATAATAGTACATAACATATTGAGGTATGAAATGAAATGCACCGTTCATGGAGACGGTAAACCATACGTACGCATGAACACTACATTAATTTCTATTTATTATTTTAATGGAAGAGGGATATTATAATTCCAGTATAATATCATTTATAATATCATTAACTCCATCCTTTATACATCCCTCATAAGGCATTAATGAATCACATCACTTTGAGGGGGCGGTAGTCCGCACTTCCCCAAATGAGATTATCGTATTTACCAACTATGGAAACCATAAAATCATGATATAATTGGGAATTAAATAAGAATAAATAAATAATAAACATAATATATATCATATATTAATACAGTTCCATCATAATGTCCACCATGAGAGGCGGTAGGAGAAAATCGGACAATAATCGTTTCGTGAGGCGTTAGTTTGCCATCCACATAATCATTATGTTCTTCATCCATTAAATGGAGGTGTGTGTAAGTGTAGTTATAATACTTCTCATAACAACATCCTAATATTTTTAGGACACTGGTGTTGTTACAAAATGAAGTATTAAAAAGAGTGTAGGGGTTGGAGAAGTAGAATAAAAGAAAACAACTTAAGAACAACTATTACCTTTAATTTGGGTAACTTCGTTTCGTTTGAACCAAAACGACTTCTTGAAGTGCCTTCTGCCTAATGTAAGGCTTCTAGGGGGAGGAGAGGGATGTTGGGAGATTATTTGGGTAGAGTGTGGACGAGCCAAAAGGCTTGAGAGGTGTGAGTAATTGCATAGAAGTGGTCTCCTTTTATAAGGGAGAGGAGGGGCTCTTTAGAAATGTGTGAAAACATTATTTTTTTATAAACTTATCTTCGGTTTCAAGAGGTCCAAAACACATTAATGTCGAAAATAAGATGACTCATATTCTAAATAAAAGCATCCAATAGTAATTGGACAGGTTTTGGATAATATTTTAATCATTATAATCTTATTTATTTAAATCATTTATTAATGAGGTAAATACTGCATCATTATTGTGTCATAAAGAATTTAATTTATTTTATGTCTAAAAATTATAAAAAAAATACCAAAATGTAGGAAATAGTTTTATATTTCCAATTAATATTTATAGTAGAAAAGATAATTTATATATCCCCTTATAAAAATTAATTACTAAAGGATTTTTGTTAATGCCAATTTTGTCTTTACATTAAATTAGTTAATCTAATGTGTCATTGTCTTTCATAAGTGGATTCATGTGGTCCCAAAATCGACCCAAGGATTCCCATGGTCGTCCATTACTCATCCAATATGGTTTGGACAAGTGTTAAGGTAATTTTGATTTATTATAATATTCTTTTAACCTTGAATTACCCTATTTACTTTTAACCATGGTAAATAAAACTAAAAAAATTACAATTCATCAAAAATTATTTTTATCTAATTGAGCCACATTTTACTCCTTGATATTAACCGAGTCTCTCGGATTTTTGAAATTCAACTCAGAGAAGCAGTAAAATTATATTTTATGAACAATTGAAAAAGCTCCTAGGAGGTAGTTAAAAGATGGTGAAAAGTTCAATATAATTTTTATAAATCTAAAATTATTATAAAATGATTCCTATGAATTTCATTGAACTAATATAATTATTATGTATCTATTTTGACCTAAAATAAATTTAAATCAAATAAATTATTATTTAAATGAAAAGTCGGTTTTAACCAAAAACTGAGTGTTTTCACTATTCATCAAAAATTGAAGTTTTTCAGAAAAATACCAAAAATTAAGCATAAGCTATATTTGATATTCTGAATTCAAAAATTATTTCTATTTTTTCAAATTCAAAACATAGAAGTGGAATTAATTAATTTTAAAATTAATTCCCGTTATCAAAACAAATAATGTGTTTTTAAGAAACAATAACTATCAAAAGATTGATAATTGTTTATGTCCAATTTCAAATTGAAATTAATTCCAATGACCAAAATTGGATTAAATGGTAAAAATATATTCTAATTAAACTTTAAAACCAATTAAAAATATAATCTATCCATATAATTTATTATTATGAAAAAAGTTTTTTTTTAATTAAAATATATAGTGTTTTAACTATTCATCAAAATATGAAAGTTATCAGAATAATATGAAAAATTTATCCAAATTAAATTTTTATATACTTATTCAAACGAAAATTTTATTTTTTTCAAATTGAACTTATAAACATGTCAAAAACTAGATTTAAAGTGGGTGCGCCATCAAAAGGCAGCAAAACTGTATTTTTTGAAAGATACTTATTTTACCAGAAAAATTTATTTTGTTCTCATACCATGTTCTAGAAAATATGTAATGAGAATAATAATTTTATAAAATTCAAAATTTAGTTAATACTATTCATAACATCTAGTTCATAATAATATTATAACCATATATCGTTGTTTAGTGAAACCTGGTATTGCGTACAACACATGCTATCGAGGAAGGTCGTGATTGCATGTAATGCAAGCCAAGTCAGGGTTGTGTGTAGTGAAAGACTCCTTTTTTGTTAGATATAACAAAATCCAACCATATTTCATTTATACATTGAATATTTATATATATATATATATACACTCAATGTTGCATAGAATAACTACTATCAAACAAACTTGAAATTGTGTGTAACACGATACAAGAATAGTGTTGTGCATAATGCAAGCTAATACGGTGTTGCTTATAGTGCAAGATAATCTAGGTGTAGCATACAATAGAAGATATGAAAGAAATTAAAAATATTATATCTCATAAAATCTCGGGGTGTTACATTCTACCCCCCTTAAAATGAATTTCGCCCTCGAAATTCCTCGGGGTTATAAATGGTTTACTACTTGAAAGTTTATTTAATAGAAACCCCCATCGTAAAAAATAATACAAAAACTTGACTTTAAAAACTAAAGTATAAAATGTAACGGTTAACCAAATTTACTAATCACTGGGTTTCCATATAGGAGAAAATATGTGAAAATATGGATATGAAAGAAAAATCTAACCATCATGTTCTGATAGAGAGTGGTAGAGAACATGGCTATGAAAAAGCCAACAATCACAAAGCCATAGATTTGTGATGATATAAGGTACCATATGATTCCTCGGATATAAGGGAACTAGGAAAACTTTTTTGGTTTTCAAGATCATTTCCCTAAAGGTGAAGAAATTGGAATTAGAAGAAATACATTCTTGATTTTGGTACAGTCTCACCGTTGGTTGTTCCTTGGACAATTTCCACTTCATCTCTTAATGAAATGAAGTTGAATTTGTCATTTTTGAAGTGTTAGCAGATCATGTGATAGAATGACGGGTCATTCCATATGTCTCAAACAAAAGTTTAGAAAAAGTTATCAGATATACATAATTCCATCTATGATGTGGTTAATGGTATATGATTCCAAAAATAGACTTATACTTTATCTATCATACCTCTTAATAAAATAAAACGAGTTTATACTAACCAAGGACTTCATGTAGGCCAGTGGTATGTGATAAAGGCCTTTCAGACATCGGTTGTGGGTTCGATTCCCGCAACCCTGTCCGACGCGACAGGTTGTCGCCCGTCTTGCAGGTTTTCCTTTTTCTAAAATTACATCATTATGACATTCCATCAATAGTATCGAAAAAAATTTCTAACCTTAAACAATAATAGCATGTGCCCAACATAATCCATTTCAGATCTTTAGGCTTATCCAAAATACTTTTGTCCATGCTTATAGTATAAAGAAAACAATTACTATAAATGTCATCTACAGAGCATGTGAATACCATCATTTATCCCTGATATATCTTGTTGATCACATTCCAATCATGTGAATACCTTAATCATGTACTCTCTTGAAAAATGAATACCCATTGAACCTTAGTGAAAACATGAATGTTGTCAAAAGTTAACTCTTTACACATACCAAAATCCCAAAAAATTCTTTATACTCAAACCATGATATCACTTTGTCCTTATATAATTCATGAGCTCATTAATACTATCAAACATTTCATTATCTCTTTACTGCTTCTTTATGTTCATATTAGGTTCTTTCCAAAAATATCTGAATAGCCTTTCATAGTTACAGGTACCATTCATCATACACTTTCAAAACATAAGGAAAGACGACCGTGTAACAATCCTTAGAAGTCTCTTTATTCCATAGTACCATGAGATTACTTTAACAACATTATTTTGGAATCCCATTACATGAACACTAAATCATTCCACCAAATCGTTGTCATATTCAACATTTCAAATAGTGATCACATGTGACATCCCTTTTTTCCTTTGCCTTAAGTGGTTTCACATTTTGATCATCATTAACCCTTGGATTAGGGCATTTATTAGCATAATGCCCCATTTCCTTGCACTTGAAGCATTGAAGTGTTGGGGGAGCGTTCTCTGTTGTCTTTTCTATATTCACATCATTAGCAACCTTTTTCCCATTACTTTGACAATCAACTACTCGATGACCTTCTTTTCCACACTTAAAACATTTTCTAGTACCTTTTAGGCAATCTCCACCATGCTTCTTTCCACACATTGAGAATAAAGAAACATTCATCTTCTTTTCACCATTGTTCTCGGATTTCTCCTTGAACTCCATCTTTCGTTTCTTGTCAAAACCATGAGATGGATATGTAACACCAACTTCCATTTCTACCTTCATAGCACAACGCACAATTTATTCATAGCTACTGAAGTCTCTTATAGCTAATGCCCTTCGAATACTTGGTTTTAAGACACTAAAGAATCGATCAACTTTACTTTCAGGTTGGACGATAATGCCAGATGCATACCTTTCAAGCCTTGTAAAATTCGCTTCGTATATACTAACATATTCCTCATCCTTTTTCTTAAGCTCAAGGAACTCCTTTTCCATCTTTGTTCGAAGAATGCGAGGGAAGTACTTATTGAAAAATAAGTTCCTGAACTCATCCCATTCCATGGAGTCAATTTCACCTTGGGGCCTTGTATTCTTAATTAAAGTACACCATTGATCTGTTCCACCTTATAATCGATAAATAGCCAGAATGACTTTTTCATGTTCCGAATAGCAAAGTATGGAAAATATATTTTCAATGGTACTGATCCACTGTTCAGAAACAAGTGTATTAGAAGACCCACTGAAAGAAGGGGGACGTTTCCACATTAAGGACTCAATAGAGTATTGTTCCCTTCTCTGCTCATTCGGAAGTCCAGAATGATTCATAGCATGAGTATGTATAGCAATAATATTTTTCACTCCATCTCCCATAACATTGGTTTGTTCAGAAGGACAATCATTCCATTTCCCATTACATTGATCAACATGGTTCCTTCGGGTTCCATCCATCGTCTAAAACGAAAAAATAATAGTGTGAGAGGAAAAAATCATGATAGGTAAAGCAACATAATAAAGGAGGAGTAACTTCAATATCTAACTTCTTAGGTTTAATTCTAATATCGTTGCCATAATTCTAGGACTATAACCTATACTTATATGTAACCTTAGGGACATCCCTAGTCTTACCTTAGAAATATCTCTAGGGATCTCATTAAAGTTTTCGCATCCTAGTTTCCAAAGGTTAACTAAACATTTCCTCAGATACCAACTGTAGAGACCCGAAGCTTGATGTACATGGTAATTACATTACTTTTTTGAAATACTTAATACATAACAAAAATAGACACACAAGGACAGTAATAGTTTAGTGTCTTTGGAAACTCGGAATATAATCTTCTAATTGTGGTGAAAGATCTTCAACATCTCCCATAGAGATCTTCCGCTTTTGTTTTTTTAGCTAAAACCTTTCTTTAAATCCTGGGGAAAAGAAAACATATAAAGGGTGATCTCAAATTCTCAGTAAGGGTAAACATAGAGAACATAAAACAATCCATAAACATTTGAATGCAAAAAAACAAGAACATAAAATCTAAACATAAAAATCATGAGCAACGACATAAATCTTGGAAGTACATAAGGAATAGATCATAATGGAACATTAATCATGATAAATAGAATGGGAATAAAACATGTAATTGTGGAAAAAACATTAAGCACATGATATTATTTCCATAGTAGCCAAGGCATTGCTGCCAAGACGATCTTAGTGGACAAAGTCCCTTTCTGAATCGAGTTTACTCCTCGTTTCAGTATTGTAACACTAAACCGGGTTAACTTAACATTACATCCATGTCTATCTCATGAGATATAAGTCTTTACCCAATTAATTGGAGGGAGATATTGGTCTCACCCATCTCATAATTAAATCATTCTTACTTGTGCCACAAAATAAACATACATCATTCATAATAACCCAATGAATAAAATGGGTTTCATAAACATCATCTCATCATCACATAATCCATATAAAATAAATGGATATCATTTCATTATAATAAATGTGAAACCATGTAAATCATAGAGACACATATGAAATAATGTCATCTTAGATAGAAAATGGTTTTGATAAATCACTTGAAATGAATTCTTGAGGAAAATATCCTTTCTTCTTCAAAATCATTTTCTTTTCACAAAATGTAATGAAATTATAAAAGAAAAGGATTTTGTTGGAAATAGTAATGAAATATTTTGGATGATGCTCCATGAAAATAAGGCTTTATAAAATCGTAAAAAATACTTTCATACCGTATAATTTAAAAAAAAGACAGTCTTCTTGTACGTTTGCTGGAAAAGACAAAAATTACCTTGTAACAGAAATATTCTTTACATACCATGTAGTAAAAGTAAAAATGGGTAAAAAGGAATTTAAACATACATGAAATAATTTTTAGAAAACTGGGACGTGGATGATAAATATAACCCTAGTAAATACTTACGAATAAACAATCTCGGATAAAAATGATATTGGAAAAGTTATCCCTTACCTTAGGTCAGATATGCTTCGTACATATCCGAACATCCTGTATAATGATTTAAATAATGTCATTGTCTTATTACAGAATCATATTCATTGTTATGATATCATATATGGTTCACTTATGACTTTATATTACCCGTTCTTTTATAAATCCCATGTTAAAGCAACGTTTTGGGTAAAATCATCTTATTTATCGTACGTGTTTGGACTTGTTGTTCTTGATGTTTTTATTACTTATATCACGATTTACTTACTTCCAGAATGTAAATAAGGATTTATATATCATATATATTCATTATATATCTTGCATATACATGAATTTATAATAGTACATAACATATGGAGGTAAGAAATGAAATGCACTGTTCATGGAGACGGTAAACCATACGTACGCATGAACACTAATTTCATTTATATTTATTATTTTAATGGAATAGGTATATTATAATTCCCGTATAATATCATATATAATATCATTAACTCCATCCTTTATACATTCCACATAAGTCATTAACGAATCACATCACTTTGAGGGTGCGGTAGTCCGCACTTCCTCAAATGAGATTATCGTATTTACCAAATATTGAAACCATAAATGCTTGATATAATTTGGAAGAAAAGAAGCATAAGGAAATAATAAATATAATATATGAATATATGAATATAGATCCATCATAAGGGCCACCATGAGAGGCGGTGGGAGAAAATCGAACAATCATCATTTCGTGAGGCGTTAGTTTCCCATCCATAGAAACATTATGTTCTTCATCAATTAGATGGAGGTGTGTGTAAGTGTAGTTATGATCATTCTAATAACAACATCCTAGTATTTTCTAGGATACTGGTTTTGTTACAAAATAAAGGATTAAAAATAGTTTAGGGGTTAGAGAAGTAGAATAAAAGAAAACAACTTAAGAGAAACTATTACCCTTAATTTGGGTAACTTCCTTTGGATTGAACCAAAAGGACTTCTCGAAGTTCCTTCTAGATAATGTAAGGATTCTAGGGGGAGGAGAGGGATGTTGGGAGATTATTTGGGCATAGTTTAGATGAGCCAAAAGGCTTGAGGGGTGTGAGTAATTTCATAGAAGTGGTCTCCTTTTATAAGGGAGAGGAGGGGCTCTTTAGGAAACTGTGAAAACATTATTTTATTATAAACTTATCTTCGGTTTAAAGAGGTCCAAAACATATTAATTTAGAATATAAGATGACTCATATATTAAATAAAATCATCCAATAGGAATTGGACAGGTTTTGGATAATATTTTAATCATTATAATCTTATTTATTTAAATCATTTATTAAAGAGGTAAAGACTGCATCATTATTGTACCATAAATAATTTAATTTATTTGATGTCTAAAAATTATAAAACAAATACAAACATGTAGGAAATATTTTTATCTTTCCAATTAATATTTATAGTCTAAAAGATAATTTATATAGCCCCTTATAAAAATTAATTACTAATGGATTTTTATTAATGACAATTTTGTCTTTACATTAAATTAATTAATCTAATGTGTCATTGTCTTTCATAAGTGGCTCCATGGGGTCCCAAAATGGACCCAAAGATGCCCATGGTCGTAAATTAGTCATCCATTATGGTTTGGATAAGTGTTAAGGTAATTTGGAATTATTATAATACTCTTTTAACCTTGAATTACCCTATTTACTTTTAACCGTGGTAAATAAAAGTAAAAAGTTACTATTCACCAAAAATTATTTTTATCTAATTGAAACAAATTTTACTCCTTGATACTAACCTTGTATCTCGGATTTTGGAAATTCAACTCACAAAAATAGTAAAATTAAGTTTTATGAACAATTACAAAAGCTCCTAGGAGGTAGGTAAAAGAAAGTGAAAAGTTCAATACAATTTTTATAAATCTAAAATTGTTATAAAATGATTCCAATGAATTTCATTGAACTAATATAAATATTATATATCTATTTTTACCTAAAATAAATTTAAATAGAGTAAATTATTATTTAAATAAAAAGTCGGTTTTAACCAAAAACTCTGTGTTTTCACTATTCATCAAAAATTAATGTTTTTCATAAAAATAAAAAAAATTCTCATAAGCTATATTTGATATTCCAAATTCAAAAATGATTTCTATTTTTAAAAATTCAAAACATAGAAGTGGAATTAATTAATTTTAAAAGTAATTCTTGTTATAAAAACAAATAACGTGTTTTTATGAAACAATAACTATCAAAAGATTGATACTTGTTTAAGTCCAATTTCAAAGTGAAATTAATGCCAATGACCAACATTGGATTAAATGGTAAAAATATATTATAATTAAACTTTAAAACCAATTAAAAAGATAATCTATCCATATAAATTATTACGACGAAAAGGGTTTTTTTTTAAAATATAGCTTGTTTTTACTATTCATCAAAATATGAAAGTTATCAGAATAATATGACAAATTTATCCAAATTAAATTTTTCTATCCTGATTCCCAGGAAAAATTTTATTTTTTCAAATTGAACTTATAAACATCTCAAAAACTAGATTTAAAGTTGGTGCGCAATCAAAAGGCAGCAAAACAACATTTTTAGAAAATACTTATTTTACCAGAAAAATTTATTTTGTTCTCATACCATGTTCTAGAAAATATGTAAGATGAATAATAATGTTATAAAATTCAAAATGTAGTTAGTATTATTAATAATGGCTAGTTCATAATAATGTTATAACCATATATCGTTGTTTAGTGAAACCTGGTATTGCGTACAACACACGCTATCGAGGATGGTCGTGATTGCGTGTAATGCAAGCCATGTCAGGGTTGCATGTATTGCAAGACTCCTTTGTTGTTTCGTATAAAAAATCCAACCATATTTCATTTATACATTGAATATTTATATATATATATATACACTCAATGTTTCCTAAAATAACTACTATCAAACAAACTTGAAATTATGTGTAACACAATCCAAGAATAGTGTTGCGCATACTGCAAACTAATACGGTGTTTCATATAGCGCAAGATAAAAATTGTGTAGCATACAATAGAACATATGAAAGAAATTAAAAATAATATTTCTCATAAAATCTCGGGGTGTTACAATTCTCATTTTGATATTGACACATTCATTTAAAGAGGACTATACTGTATTAACAACAAAATAAAAGGGGGGGGGGGGGGGGGGTTGGAAAAATGTGTGTATAAGGTTGTATTTTTTTAAATAGTTAGAAATGAACATCAAAATGAAGAAGGAGATAAAAAAGAACTCTAATGTTATTTCCTAAGGGGTAATGTGGTGATTTGATGAATTAAGAATGATCATAAAAATCTGAAAAGATGATGCAAGTAATATTCAGTGTTTACTAGAGAGAATGTTGTTGCTGGGAGATGGGGAAGTTGGGAAGTTGCAGTAATTTCCCTGGAGAATATGACGATTCTTAAACTTGTCATTAAAATTGTATATGTGACGGTGGAAGGATTTCATAATGAAATTTGGTGGTCATTGAAGAATCTAGATTATACTAAAGAAGCATGGGTGTTCTTTATGAAGAATATATTTATGGTGGTGTTATTTTCCATCATTTTCCAAATTTTTGGACCTCTAAATTAGGATTTGATTTTTGGAAATGGAAGGATTTATGCATAGGAGTGAATGAGATGTGGAATGGAGAAAGAAATCAGCAAAGAAAGCAAACCACGGACCTCGGAACATGGATCACATACCTTGTTCCGGTAATGGTTCGCGACCATGTAGCATGTAGCGGAAATTATATGCAGAGTGGTGTACAGAACCAAAAATGGTTCACAACGATGGTACATATTGAAGGAATTCAAAACATGGAATGATACTAAAAATGATTCACATGATGGTACGTGGTGATGATGGAATGGTTCGCAAAATGGGTCATGGTACCAAAAATGGTTCACTGTAGAAGCAGTTTTGGTACATGGAATTACTCGTTATTGGGAGAAGATATGTTGTACATAGACCTACAGATACACGGTATGCATTGAAGGTTCACAGTTTTCCAATGGTTCATAGTACGTAATTGAGGCTTACAGTATGTGGAAGAAGATCAGTTTTCAATGAAGGTTGTCCCACATTTGAAAGTTGGATAAAATAGATTAGCAAAATTTATGGAGTTATTTTCATATATAAGGTGTGTTAATACCATCATTAGAGCAGAGTGAATTTGATATGAAAATCTAATCACTGTGGAAGATCTCGACTATGTCTGAAAGTGGTACACATGGGAGATTCTACGTAGGAATAAGTGGTATGAAAAATAAAAAATAGTTCATGAAATTTGAAGGTGTAGTCCACGAAAGATATTTTTCCTAAGAACAAATGTTATACAGGAGATGAAATAATTTTCAGAATTGCAGGAAGAAGTCTATGGGAGGATTAAACGGTACGCCAAGGTGGTATGCTGAGGTAGTACCTGAAGGTGGTATGAAAATATGGCACATGAAGGAAGTACACAAAGGTAGTACATGAAGGTAGTGAGTGAAGGAAGTACATGAAGGGCATACGTGATAGGGGTATGAGAAGGCGGTGTAAAGAGGCGGAACACAGAGGACATGATTGAGGCACAGATCAGGTGTGTTGCGCAGACTAGGTGTGGTAAGCAGAGCATGTGGGTTACATAGAGAAAAGATAGTATGCTGAGAAATACGGTATGTGGAGTATGTGCAGTACACTGAACAGTGGGTACACAGATCAATCACGGTACGCCGAGTAGGGGTGGCACATGTAACATGCATGGTATATAGACCATGTGCGGTACGGAGAGTAGGCATGGTACACATATCAGTGGCAGTTAGTAGAATTTGGGACAGTTCGCAGAAATGAAAACATCCTAAAGAGAGTTTTTGATTCTAGCAAATAAATGGGAAAGAGTTCTAATGCATTTAGTCGTTTCACTAAAGGAGAAAATTGAACATAAAAGATCATCAATTAGGGACATCAATGCAAGAAGTGTCTCGTGATGAATAGAGATGAAGATGTTTCATGCCAATCTGTTTAAGTGAAATTCAAGTTGATAAACTGAGTGATACTGCTTTCAAGGAAGTGAGGCAGGGGGAGTCAACATAAGTTATCCGAGCAAAGCAATGGGATGTCCCGGAACCTTTTTAAAGGTAGTGTTCTTAGGACTGAGGGACTGTTCCTGAACCTTTGTAATCCACAACTAGTGAAGATTAGTGTAATTTGGTATGACCAGAAACTAGTTGGTGTATTCTCCTTAGATGTATCCCTTAGTGGTGAACCAAGTAAAAAGTGACGTATTGTCCTTTTGCATGTTTTAATTACTGCACAAATCCGTCATACAGTTTAAAAAATGTTTCTACCAATGTTGGAACAAGATCCGGAAAATAAGGGGAAAAGATGACACCCTGATTCCCCCCCCCTCTCAGGGTGGTCTAGGGTCCTTTAGGATCAACCTATACCACACCAAAAGACTATCAAAATAAATCCCAAACACACAACCCAAACCAAACTATACGACCACAGTGAAACCCTAAAGAATAGTAGAAGGGAACCAATGATATCAAGGGGATAACTCAACACAGATCAAAGGATGGATCCCAATGATCAATCCAAATTTAATTGATTCTCAAAATGATAAAGGATTGGGTGTTCAGACACCTATGATGAGATAAGATCTGCTGACTATAGGAGTTGGAAGAAACCCATACGACTGAAACCATTAAAATTATACATCATTGGGGAATTACACTATGTGTAATCATTTTTCACATCATGTAATCTTGGGATTCTAGGTTCCACCAAAAAATGATCATACTTTTTTATTTAACTTTAAAAATCTACATGTCCTGAATATCCCTTGATAAGTTGTAAAACTAACTTTCACGTCATTTAATACCCATACATGATTTGTGTTTCCTGCAGAAAGTATGCTAAACCACTAGATTCTTCCAAAAACTCTTTGAACCTCCCCCAAACACCTCCAACAACCAAAAATGTTAAGGTATTTTATGGGTTTAAATAGACATTTACAAAAAATACTTCTATATTTAATTTATCCAACACCTTATAAATTTTTTAATCAGCATAATAAATAAATAGTATCTAAGTTTTATATTTTTTCCTTAAATTTAAATTATTATTTTGTATAACAATATAAGAGAAATTTTATAGGAGGGGTAGAAAGTATATTTGCATATAAATGTTTTGAACATTTATAATCTTTTATCAAATTTACTATATTCACTATTTATGAACATTCCCTTCTTCATCCATTTATACCATTTATTTTAAATTACATGATCAATTTAATTATATTACTTCATCACTACACAATATGAAACTATTATAAAAAATCACAACAGAACACAAATATTTGATGATACAAAACATCCCAATGTGATTTGTATTTATTTTTTAATAGAATAAGTGAACATACCATATAATGTTTTTTTATTGGTGAAACAAGAATATGATTAAGGTGATAACCCAAATATCCATTACATGCTTGTCTTATGAAATTCTCATTACTCATACTACACTTATTACAAATGTGGAATAAATTTATAAAAATCATAAAAAATATTATTGGATCATCACTACCAAAAATAAAAATATTTAAATATGAAGAAATTAATTATTATTTTCTAACAAAAATACTTATAAAAAAAATATTTTCACCCCAATTTCATATGAGTGAAGGATAATATTTAATAAATTCACACATTATTTTTATTAATAAATTTTACCTATGTACTAAATCCTTAAAAAATTATTTAATAAATGTATCTATATCATCATTGACATTAAAATATCAGCACAAATGTTTTTTAAAACATGTCTTATAAATACAGACTTATAGAAGCCCATTTTCTATATAATTTTCATTTTGATTATTTTCTATACATCTATTTATTTACATTTACTTCACATTAAATATTTAATATCAAATAACTTTATAAAAAACACATATCTATCATCATATTTTTATAAGAAATGAATTATATATGATAAAAGTTTTTTAATAAAATGTTAGTTTTTATTATTTATAAAAATTATATACATAAAAATAACTATAACCCTTAATCTTACTTATTTAATACTTCTTTAAAACATAACTAATCCTGGAGTTATTAAAATTACCAATGGTCATATTTCAGTGGTGTCAAATACAAAATAATTTCAATTTCTTGATATGGGTAGTAAGTGGAATCATTTTATTTTCATTGGAGTATAAATAGATTTTAGAAAAGTGAATATAGGTTTAAAACTCCATGAGAAATAAATTTATAGTATACATAATTAGTGGTTTTTTCATCCTCCAAAATTTTCCACTATATCTCCAATAGAAATATACAAGAATGTTTTCAGGATAAGTAGTGCTACAAATATACAACCTTTACTTTTGAAATTCCTATAGATATCCCTATGTAGTTTAATGGTCTTACTAGGAGTTCTGTTAGGCCCCTAAACATTTTGGAGTGTTTCATCAAGCACATTTTATATGGGGTCATTCTAGTTATTTCTAATATAAGTTAATTAAATAATGTTTTGGGTTTTCTATCTATGATAAAAAAACTAATGGTGATTTACCCACACTCACACCTTATTCTCCCCCACACTATTATTCTGAAATCCTAGGTTGCCAATGTGAGATTTGTTTCATTGATTTGAATTAATATATCATTATATGAATCCATTTCTACATCCTATATCTATTTAAATATTTTTAATTATCTTGGTTGTGGACCCGATAATAAAATTTTAGAAGATAATTATATGAATACTCCAATTGATTTTGATTTTGTGTATAATTGCTAAATTATTTAGTGTGATGTTGAGAACATGTAAGTTCTCGTCATTTTTGTTGATTTATGTGGTAACTTAATTTCTCTATATATTTTATCATTTTGTGGTGAAATTAGTCCATTATACAATGTTTGAAATTGGGGATTACATCATAAGGGGACAAGGTTGAATTATTGACAATTTCTATAATAGTGGATCTATATTTATAATAATTAAAAAATTGTATTTTTTGGGGGTTCTAGAGATTTTATGTTGTTGTGTATTTTTTGTTTGGATAATTATATTATATGTATTTTAATTTAATTGGAGCTCACTAGAATAAATTATATTTAATATGACCTTGGATTGAAATTAATTGATGTTATTTATGGTGGACATCAATCACTCATCTGATAAGGCAACCCATTGATTAATTTTATGAAAATAAAAGTTGTTATTTTTTATTAGTGTTTGATTATTATAGTTATATTAGTACGATTTTGTGCTAATGAGGATCCTAATAAAATTTGATAATTTTTTTCACTTATCAGTAAATAATAGTTTTTATAGCTACTGTACATGAATTTTTTGGTGAGGTTAATATAGTATTAGTGGACCGAATTAAAGCATTCATGGGTCCTGTGATTCAATTTATACATCAATTTTATTAAATTTAATGGTTAGACATTTAAAATAAGTTTCCTCTTGAATGAAATATTTTGAAATTATATTTCTATAAATAGTATAATTCATTGTACATGAATTAAATTGAAATAAAATTTTTAATGAAAAATTTTGTATTAATGGATTTTATTAGAGGGATATCTGTGAATAGGTAAGTAATGAGTTTCATTATGAGTGTTAGACTCCTCATGTACTAATAATGGTTTAATGATCACAAATCATATACATTTTGTAAAGCTGGTTAATCCGGTTTAATCTATATACAATCATGTGTATAAATAATTAGTTTCTCTATGACTTGAATAATTATTATAAATTATTTTTTTCTAATGAAATTCTCTTATGAAGGAATAAGATTAATTAATGCTATGAATATCGTCGTTTAAGTATATGTACAGAGATTTGACTAAGTCTGAGAGATTGTGATTCTGCCACAGGTTGTATTCTTCTTGCAAATGACTCAGACACCATAACCATACAGACATCGTAACTATAAAGACACGGTAACCATACAGACACCATAACCATCCAGACATTATGACTATCCAAAAACCATGACCATCCAGACACTGTAACTATCCAGACACCATAACCATCTGGACACCGTAACCATCCAGACACAGTAACCATCCAAACACCGTGAGCATCCAAACACCGTGACCATCGAGACATCCTGACCATCTAGACACCGTGTCCAGACAACGTGATCCTAACACCTCATCTGTGCTACCAGTTTCTAATCTATATACAACTATGTCATCATAGATGTCTCACCGCTCAAAGAAAAATAAGGAGACATCGTTTCAATGAGACACCATTTCATGGAGACATTGTTTACAGATAGACTTTGACACCATTTCATAATCTATTTTTTAGTTTCTCAATTTAATTTCTAACAGTCTTATTTGATGCTTTAAAATGTATTGACATAATTAATGTTTATTTGAAGACATGTTACCTGACAGTACGAGGTACAATGTTCAGAATTCATGCATCTTATCAGCTCCAACACATGCATTTTATGAATAAAAAGAACAACATTGATAGTAGAAAAGGGTGTGATCGTGGTGACTGTAGTGAAAATAGTGTGATAGAAATAACAAGTGTATGTGTGATAATAAAGAATCATGAGACTTAATGTAACCCGACACTGCTGAGGAACATACTAAGCATACTCAAATCCTAGAATCATGAACATTTCTGCATTACCCACTCCACTAAGAACATGAGATAGATCTATCTGACATATGATGCCCTATTTTTCATGAGCGGACTCGATTTCTGCATCTACTTCATCCCAGAAATCCAGAAATACATAGACTAACACTTAAAACTCTTCTAACCATATCCCATCATCTCTAATCTGTTGTGTATTTTTTTATCATTAGAGCTATTTATGTTTCTGTATTAAAAATTCATTCTCTCCTAAATCAAACTTAATGATACTAGATATCCTTTATCTTACATATTTTTACACTTTTGTATTACCATGGATAAGTGTGGAACAGGTCCCTGTGTGACCTGTTAGTTCATACCCACAAAGAACTATAAAAGAGTTCACAAGACCTGGACAATCTTTTGTACTGTTGTTAACCCTGATCCAGGGTGTGGATCATGTTTATTTATATAAACTGCTTGGTGGTAAGTTATCACCAAGTGTAGTGGATTAGGTCTCATCAAGAGACTGAATCACTTATTTTATATTCGTTGTGTTGTTTACTTTAGTTTTCTCTTTTTTATTGTTTAATTTAGAAATCACTAAATTTAAAATGATACTTAATCTTGGAAAGAAGTTATAATTTTTCCCTTATTATAATAGCTTAAAATGTAATG
Organism: Viscum album; assembly: GCA_963277665.1. Taxonomy (NCBI): domain Eukaryota; kingdom Viridiplantae; phylum Streptophyta; class Magnoliopsida; order Santalales; family Viscaceae; genus Viscum; species Viscum album. The sequence continues at coordinate 1,169,551,041 of OY728122.1, read as the reverse complement.
TTAATAAATGATTTTAAAATTACTGAGAATTAATCAATCTTCTAAGAATTTATTTAAATAGACAAACTTTCATAACCATATAACCTTGATTAATTAGGCTATATTTATATTTATTGTGGAACCTTTTTAAGAATACATTTTAAACATAAATTCTGAATAGTTACTTAATTCACCCCCCCCCCCCTTGAGTACTCTACTCCAACCAACATTTGGTATCCGAGGGTGTTTATTAAAACTCTGTTTTTGACCCTATTAAACTGTGATTGTAGTTGTACTTTAAAGAACTATAAATTTCAATTAATTCGAAATTTCTAGCTCTTTTATAGAATTTCTATATTATGGAAATAGATTGTAAGGTGCTGCAAAAAACAAACCATCATTATTTAATGGAACCTATTACGTGCAGTGGAAAATTAAAATTAAAATGCATTTAGAAATTATGATATTTGAAATTTGGTCTTCAATTAAAGATAAATATAAGATTCCTTCTACTAATAGAATAACTTGGGATGAACCTACCAAAACTACCTACAATAACAATTGAAAAGCGATGAATTCTTTATAATTCTCTTTAGGAGATGATGAATTTAGTAGAATCTTTGCATGTAAAACTGCCCATGAGATTGGGGATGCCTTGTATGTTTCACTTTAACAAACATCTAGTGTTAATGAAATAAGACTTAATACTTATACTATTAAATATGATAACTTTAAAATGAATCTTGATGAGCATATTTCTGACATGGATCTCAGGTTCAACGGAATTTTCAACACTATGATTTCTCTTAGAAGAGATGTCACTCCCAAAGAAAAGATCATGAGGATTATCATATGTCTACCTGACTGATGGAGTGGAAACCTTGTCTCTATTAGAGATTCATGTGACATCAATAATTTACCTATAAAATAACTCATTGGAAAACTGATTATGTATGAAGAGGAGATGAAAGTCAACAAGGAAGAGGAGGATGAACCCAAAAGAAAACTTTTTTCATTCAAGACCACAACCTCTAAACACAAAGAGAAAGGGAAATTAGAAGTTTTTGTAGAAAGATCCAGTAGTGAACAACCATCACTTGACATTGATGAAGAGATGGCTTAATTAGCCAAATGGTTTAAGAGATTTTACCAAAATAAGAACTTTTTCAGAAAGCCTAACTTCAATGGAAGATATGATCTAAAAGGATGTTGGAAGAAATATTGGAAAAGAATTGACAAGTCTTATGAGATTTTCTACTAAGAATGTATGCGAAAGGGACATATCAAGGTTGATTGTCCCAAGATCAAGTATCAAAATAAATATGAGGAATAAGATAGAAATTATAAAATGTAAATGAAAGAATCATGGAGTGATTCTAAGGATAGTTAAAGTGAATTAGAATCTTCACATGATGAGCCGGCTAACAAAGCCAATATGTGTCTTATAAAATACACATCTAAGGTAACACTGGAATCTCCTATACAAAATTCTTATTATTCTACAGATGAGAGTGACTTTGAAAATATGTCTAATGAAGAGATGTTTGAGTATTGTAATATTCTTGAAGAGACATGCAATTAACTAAAAGATAAATACAAGTCTTTAAAGAGAAAACATGCTCATACCTCAACTGTTAAAACAAAACTCACTATAGAAAGAGAGAAAAATGCTCAATTACTCAAAGAGAACAATGAACTAAAACTATCAAATGAGAAATTGAAAAATGATTTTGAAAGGTTTACTAATGGTAGAGATACCTTGGTACAAATTCTATGTTATCATATTTCTCATAAATATAATACTAGCATTGGCTATCAACCTGGTAAAAGAAATTGTGGAATAAATAATTTTGTTTCTAAATATAGGACATAGAGCTTTACTCCATGTTCTGGAAAACATTCAGTTAGTTCATGTAATGACACACTCTCTACTATTTCATGATTTTCTGGACCAAATAGAGTTTATGTTACAAATACTTTACATAATTATTATAGGAGACCTATGAGGCAGATTTGGGTTCCTAAATCACTATTCACTAATATTACAGGACCTAAACTAATATGGGTACCAAAATATGTTTTTATCTGACTATTTTTTAGGAAATTTTCTTAATGAGTTCTTGTAAAATAATATGGTACTTGGAAAGTGGGTGTTCGAGACACATAACAGGACAATATTCCTGATTTAATAATATAATAAAAATTGATGGAGGACCTGTCACCTTTGTTGACAATGTCAAAGGAAAAATTATTGGTTTTTGCCAAATCAGAAACTCTAACTCAGTTTTGATTTCCAATGTTCTTTTTGTTTATGGATTGAAATATAATTTTCTTAGTATTTCCCAATTATGTGATGATGGATTTCATGTCAAATTTTAAAATGATTCCTATAATGTTTTTAATTATAAAAATGAATTAGTATTTTTTTCATTAAGAAATGAAAATGTATATTCTGTTAACTTACAATCTTTATATTCTCAAAATGCTTCATGTTTAAGTGTGTTTCACAAAGAGTCTTGGCTTTGGAATAAGAGACTAAGACACTGTAACACTCACTCCCTTAGAATGTTAACTATAAAAATATTAGTCAAATACCTACCCAAACATGAGTTCTTAAATGATAAAGTGTGTAATCCTTGTCAAAAAGAAAAGTAACACAAAATTTCTTTGAAACCATTGAAAGAAGTGTCAACATCTCATCTTATTTAATTGGTTCACATATATTTGTTTGGGCCATCTAGTTTAAATGGGAAGAACTATGTTTATGTTCTTGTAGATGACTTTTCTAGATATAGATGGACATTCTTTTTGGCTCATAAAAGTGAAGTCGACTCTCATTTTACCAAATATTCAAAAACTGTATAATATCTTAGTGGACATAAAATTAAATCCTTAAGAAGTGATCATGGCAATGAGTTTTAAAATCAATAGTTTCAATCCTTATTCTCACAAAATGGATATAGTTATAATTTCTCTGCCCCTAGAGAACCTCAATAGAATGTTGTTGTAGAAAGAATAAATAGAACCCTATAAGAGATTTCTATATCTATTCTTAGTGAATATGACATACCTATTTACTTTTGGGTTGAAGCTATAAATAATACATACTACATAATCAATAGAGTTTTCATTCGACCTATCCTTAAAATAACTCCTAACGAGTTGTGGAACAATAGAAAACCCAATGTTCGGTACTTAAAAGTATTTGGTTGAAATTTCTATATCCTTAATACTAAAGAAATATTGTAAAATTTTCATCCCAGAGTGATGAAAGAATCTTGTTAGGATATTTTATTTCTAGTAAATCCTATAGAGTGTTTAATAAAAGAACTAAATGTGTGGAAGAATCATTCCATGTCAAATTTGATGAAACAGATCCACATGAGCCTAAGACCACTGTAGAAAACCTATTGGATGATGTATCATATCCGGACATTAATTAAAAATCCCCTAACCATCCTGTAAAGGAATTTGTGAAAACATCCAGTTCTGGAAAATTTTTAGATTCTGGTCACAAGGAACCAAATCCTGTTGAAAAACCTAGAATCACCAGTCTTTATTTTTCTACAGCTGTTAGAACTCTTAAGAACCATCCTTTAGATGTTTTTATTGGAGACTTAGACAAAAGAACTCAAACTAGAGCTTCTATTATAAATTAGGTTGACCATCAAGACTTCTTATCACAACATGAACCAAAAAACATTATTGATGCTATCAATGATGAATTTTGGGTGATGTCTATGAAATAAGAACTTAATCAGTCTGAAAGGAACAAAGATTGAAAACTTTTTGAATGACCCAAAGACACGTTCACCATATGAACTAAATGTGTGTTTAGAATTAAGGTAGATAAAGCTCTTAATATAGTTAGAAACAAAGCTAGATTGGTTTCACAAGGCTATAGTCAAGAAGAAGGAATTGACTATGAAGAGACCATTGTACCAGTATCTACACTTGAAGCCACCAAAATCCTACTTGCTTATGTTACACATCTGAATTTAAAAATATATCAAGTGCATATAAAAATTAAATTTCTATATGGGTATATAGATGAGGATGTCTTTGTTGATAAACCCCCTAGTTTTAGAAACCCTCATTTTCCAACCAATATTTTTATATTATCAAAAGCATTATTCAGCTAAAAACAAGCTCCAAGAGCTTGGTATGATAGATTAAGTACTTTTCTTATTTCCAAAGGTTTTACAAAATGAATAACTGATCACAGCCATTTTATAAAACCAATTTCCAATAATGTTTTAATATTTCAAATATATGTATATGACATTATCTTTGGATCATGAAAAAATTATTTATGTATTGAATTTTCTAAAATGATGAAAAATGAATTTGAAATGAGTTTAATGGGTGAAATAAAATTCTTTCTTGGATTTAAAATCATCATAATTAATGATGGTATTATTTTAAATCAAAGCAAATATACTAGAGATATTCTAAAACATTTTCTATTGGATATAAATAAAGTAATGAAACTCTAATGTGTACTAGTTGTAAGTTAGATCTTGATGAAGATGGAAAATCTGTTTGTCAAACCACATACAGATGAATTATTAGAAGCTTACTCAAAAAAACTTATAGCCGACCAAACATTATGCTTAGTGTGTGTATTTGTGCTCAGTTTTAAGAAAATCCTAAGGAATCTCATTTAAATGTTGTTAAGAGAATTTTTAATTACCGAAAAAATACACCATATCTAGGACTGTTCTATCCCAGAGGATAATAATTTTAGTTAGTGAGTTATTCGGATGCTGTCTTCAGTGGTTGTGAGTTAGATTTAAAAAAAACACTAGAACATGTCACTTTTTAGGCAAGTCACTAGTGTCTTGGTGTAGTAAGAAACAAAAATTTATTGCATTATCTACTACAAAAGCTGAATACATAGCTGATGGTAGTTGTTGTGAACAAATTTTGTGGATGAAACTCACATTACTAGATTGTGGATATCAATTCAGGAATGTGACTATAAATTGTGACAATAAAAGTGTAATTAACATCTCAAAAAATCTTGTTTCACACTCTAGAACAAAACATATTTATGTAAGACATCACTTTTTGAGAGATCTTTAGCCGAAAAGTGACATAACTTTGGAATTCATTGGAACTGAATATCATCTTGTTGATATATTCACCAAACCACTAAATTCTAAAATAATAGATCACATCATACCTGAATTGGGAATGATAAATCTTAAGTACTAAGTATATTATTTAATAGTTTACAGTTTCACAAGTGACTATATTAATAATACTGTTTAATTGTAATAGTTCTATAGTTTTTCTATCTTAAGAGTTATTGTTCAATGTTTACAATCTCATTGTTACTATTTATTAGTTATTGTCTGGCACTAACTATCTCAAACAATATGGTCACACAATTTAGAAATCACACTGGTATGGTCTCACCATGAATGCTTGTTATAGTCTCACCATGAAGGCTTGATTACGTTCTCACCACAAAAGTCAATTACAGTCTCACCATAAATATGCATTATTTTTTTATTTATACATTATAACCTGTATCTTGGTAATTCATTGTTTTATTCTTTTTTCTTTCTCACGCCTTTTTATCCCACGACTCTTGATATCCCTAAATGGTAAAATAAAATAAGTTTCACTCATTCTTCAGTCAAGCTCTATAATCTCAGACTTTAACCCCTTTTCCAACCCTTCTATCTCTCAAACATTTGGTGAATGGCCTGGATGAAACACCCTTCATCGTCAACTCCCCTAAGAAGAATAGTTCCAAGAAGAAGTTGAAAATCACATAGAATTTATCACTTGAAGGCCCTCTGAATCAGAATCTTGTGAACATAGTAGTGGGACTTGAAAAGGAGATATGGCCTAAGTGGATTTTATCAAGAATGTATTTGGTGTTGAATGTGATAACATAGTAAGGATGGAATGATTTTTTTTACAAAGGAGTATAGGTCTATTTACTTGAATATAGTTGCAGATTTTTATCAGTATTTGCAATTCTCTTTTGTTCCAGAAGATGGTTACGTTGTGTGATGTTCGATCAATGGTCAGTTTTTTACATTTTCTTAGAGTTTATGGGTTGTATACCTTAGGATTCCTCATGAGGGTATTTGTGAGGAATACCAAATAGGTCCTCCACATTCAAGTGAGTTCTTTATTTTGTAATAAGATTTAATATGTTTAACTAGAAATGAATCCAAGAGGAGATCCATAAGTGTCGGGCTATATAGTGAATCTAAACTCTTGTTTAAGTTTGTTCAGAATTTGATTATCCCTAGAAAAGGTGATTTTGTTGTACTCAAGTATCAAGATGTATATTTTATACATCTCATGAAAAATGGAGATAAGATAAACCTATGAAAGTATGTTATACACCATATATGTGAGTTGATCAAAACAACCCCCATGTCAACATCCCTATTTTATTCAGGTCTTATCTCAGTTGTGGTTCATGAAAAAGGATTGGTTAGACCAGATGAAGAATTCATATAGGATTATAAGTTATGTCTTTCGAAAGATACAGTAAAGATAATGAAAATAAATTATAATCCATGGAGGAAATCATGGGTTAAATATAATGACGTAATTTATGAATTGTTTAATCTGGTGGAACACCCTTCAAGACCTAAGGATATTTATGATCCTGGTATGGAGCCAGATGAAAATGTTGAATATTCTGATGAGGAAGAAGAATAAGAGGTTGTCATACCTCCGATAGAAATTGTTCTAGTTAAGGAAGATAATGAATCTTCTCCTCAAGTCTTATTTGAAAAAGAAGTGCATGTTCCTAAAATTTTTGTTTATCTGGAAGAACAAATTTCTTCAAAAGAAGAATCTGTTGCAAAGGTAAGTGGAAATAATGTTGTAGAAGATCATATAGAATAAAATCTTCCTATTGTGCAAGAAGCTGCCCTTGAGGAAACCCCATAGAAGTATGTTGTTCTTGTGGTTATTCCTTCTACTAAAGAGAAAATGGATCAATTCTTTCTGTTGGATAGAAAGGATATAGATGAGGAAATTAGTGATGAATTCATGGAAATAGATCAAGGATATAAATCTATTAGTACTTAGAAAGATGCACCTATTGAGGGGGAGCATCCCCCCAATATAGAATTTGTTGAAGTCCCTAATCTAATTGATCCAGGCTAAATTGATACATGGTATAAATTCCCTAGTTATTTTGATGTTATTGATTCCCAGTAAGTCTCAGATAAAGGAATTGATTTGTCTCCTATGTTTCATTTGAAACTGGAATCTGCACCTAAAGTTATCTCAACCATGGAACCTCAGCCTGTCTCAAATTCTATTCATGAACCCCCATAATAATCTCCAAACATGGTGAATAAGGATGATTTAAAATCATTTGGAGCTACCTTATTGGGTAGAGTTGAGCAAATCATGAATACCCAATTGGCTCTTGTATCTAATCTGAGTGAAAGAGATGCTTCACTATTGTTGGAAAAATTCATATGGTAGATTCAAACCAAGATTCTTCATGAGATTCAAGAAGTCAGAGTTGAGAACATACTTCTTAGTGATGATGTAAAAACTCTAATAGGTATGGTTGAAGAAATGAAGAGAGTGGTAACCTCAAAACTAAAACCAATTTCTTATTATATTGATGATATTTTTAGTCATACCCCACAAGATGTAGCCTCACTAATTAAACCTCATTTAACTTCCTTTTCTAAAAAGGTAGCTGAAAGAAACAAGAAGATATTTCAAGATATGTGTGAGCTTGTTATTGGTTTTAAAAAGTTAACTGATGAGTATAAGGGATATCTCCAGAAAGTTCTAAATCAACTCAAATCACTTCCCTCGGCTGTCACTGCTTCTCGTACTTCTGGAAAATCATCTCAACCTTCTTCAGATAGTGATCTTCTTCAAACAATTGTCAAAGAAGAACATCAATATGTGCTTAGTGTCTTTGAAAAGGAACCTCTATCTAGAGTTATCAATAACAGTTTTTGAGTTCTTTATTTAGTGAGAATTCATTCCATGATTTCCAATGATGCTCAGCAATAAATTCCTAATAATGTGGAATTATACTTCAATCGAATCTTCTCTAAAAATGAAATGACAAACCACTTCAAGTACCTTATAGAGAATCTAAGGATCCCTCCTGTAACCCAAGCTTTCAAAACTCAAGTACAAAAGCTCAAATATTTCACTCCTTTGTTGGATATGCTTATGGATAACAAGGATGACTTTTTGAAAGCTATGTACTCTGGTGGTGATATCATTACTGAAATCATCAATCTTTTGCGGTCTTATCTTCATGTTCAGAGTAATTCCATTTTCACTCCTATAGATGCACCCATGTGATCTGGTTTACCTACCTTCTCATCATATTCCCTAGCCTCCACATGTAAGTCTGTATCTTAACCTTTGAGTCATATTTGGCCTATAGTCCTTGATCAACAGTTTCCTCGACCTTATACTGCACCTACCTTGGTCCCTTCTCTATTTGCGGGACTCCCTTTACTATCTATGTCCACTGTTTCACTCCCTTATTTCACTTCTACCTCTATTCCTATGGCTTATTCTTCTAAATCTATTTCCAAGCAAAAATAGGAGACAAGACAGTATTGAAGAATAGTGATTACTATCTTTTGATGGGGTTGTTTTGTATAGTCTTGTTCCTTACCGCTTGTACTGTCACTTTTTATACATCTAATGTTTTGTGAACTTTTATTTTCTACTTCTTATTTAATCTTTTGGACAGTCCTAAAAGGGTGAGAAATATGTATTATATATGTAGTAAATGAACATTATAGAGGAGACACATTACCTATGGCTAAATGTCACACTCATAGGATTTGTGATCATCAAAATGGGGGTGATTGTTGGACTCCTCATGTATTAATCATGTTTTAATGATCACAAATCATATAAATTATGTAAAACCTACTAATCCTATTTAATCTATCCATAATCATGTGTACAGATGAATAGTTTCTCTATGCCTTAAATAATTACTGTAAACTATTTTATTTCTAATAAAATTATCTTATGACTAATTATGTTTAATTCATTCTGTGAATATCATTGTTTAAGTATGTGTATGAAGATTTGACTAAGTTTGAGAAACCAAGAGTCTTCCACCGGTTGTGTTTTTCTGGAAAATTACATAGACACCACAGCCATTCAAACACCATAACCATACAGACACCATAACCATACAGACATCATAACCATATAGACACGGTAACCATACAGACATTGTGACCATCCAGACATCGTGACCATCTTGACATTGTGACCATAAAAACACTGTGACCATCCAGACACCATGACCATCCAGACACCATAATCATCCACACACTATCACCATCCACACACTGTAACCATCCAGTCACAGCAACCATCCAGACACCGTGACCATCCAGACACCATGACCATCTAGACACCGTGACCAGAAACCGTGATCCTAACACCACATATGCACAACAAGTTCTTTATCTGTATATAACTATTCCATCAAATCTATCTCACCGCTCAAATACAAAGAAGGAGAAACCATTTATAGAAGACTTAGTTACCTGGAGAAACTGTTTAGAGACAGCATTTGACACAGTTTCTTAGCCTGTTTTTTCATTTCTCCATCTAATTTCTAATGGTCATATTTTATTCATTTACATGTACTAACATAATTAATATTTATTTGTAGACATGTTACCTGACAGTACGAGGTATGAGGTGTAGAATAAATGCATCTTGTCAGCTCCGGCAAGATGCATTCCAAGAATAAAAAGAACAATGTGTCCAGTAGAAAAGGGTGAGATTGTGGTGACTATAGTGACAAAAGTGTAACAAAAAACAAGTGTATCCATGATAATGAAGAAGCACTACATTTCATGAAACCCGACACTACTGAGGAACACATAAATGATACTCGAAACCTAGAGTTGATAACATTTCCACACTACCAACTCCACGATGAACACAATCTAGATCTAGATGACTTATGATACTCTTTTTTCTGTAAGATGATTCGGTTTTGTCGTTTTCTTTATCCCAGAAATCTATAGGTTCATAGACTAACACTCAAAGAGATTCTAACCTTATCTCATCATCTCTGGTCTATTGTGTAGTATTTTTATCCTTCGAGCATTATGTGTGTCTATATTAAACATGAATTATCTACTATATCAAACTAAATGATATAATATATCTATTATTTTACCTCTTTCAACACTTGTGTATTCTCACAGATAAGTGTGGAAGAGGTCCATGTGGGACATTTTAGTTCATACCCATGAAATACTGTGGAAGAGGTCGTGAGACCTAGACATTCTTGTGTGCTGTTGTTAACCCCGATCTCGGGTGTGGATCATGTTTATTTATATAAACTTCTTGGTGGCAGGTGATCACCAAGTGGAGTGGATTAGGTCTCAGGTTGAGAATGAGCCACTTGTTTTATATCTGATGTGTTGTTTACTTTAGTTTTCTCTGTTTTACTATTTAATTCAGAAATCACTAAATTTACATTGATAATTAATCTTAGAAAGAAGTTATAAATGTTTTTTACTTATTAGAATAGCATCAAAAGTAATGTTAATAACTTATATTAAAATTACGGATAATTAATCAAACATCTAAGAAGTTATTTAAATTTATCGAGGAACCTTTTTATGAATACTTTTTAAACAGAAATTTTGTATAGATACTCAATTCCCCCCCCCCCTCTTGATTAATCTACTCCGACCAAAAATGAGTAATTTTGAATAGTGGTAATTGAATCATGTTTTAATAAATGAGAATGTTAGAATTTATTAAAGGGGATATGTCCTGATTGACCCTGTATTGGAATGACCAATTTTAAAAGCATGGTTACTAGAATCAAATCTTAATTAGATGACCTCGTTGTATGGATTTTCATGAATACATGATGATGAATTATTTTATATGTTAGTTATTTATGAACCCTTTCATTTAGTGACAAGATATATTATTATAAATGTAATGTTCATTCATTCACTTTTTAATTATGTGTACATGATTCCCTGAGATGGCCCATAAGATGGTGTCAAATTCTAGGACACTACTATTTCCCTAGTTTCATAGAGACAATTTGTGTGGTTTAATCTGATTTCAATGGTAAATGAAACCTATGAATTAATAACAGAATGTGAAAAACTATACAAAAACATGAGAATGCTTTTTAGACAAAGAGTGGTTGAGAGAGTTCATTATTGACATAAAATTTGATAATATAGTTTAGGAGAATCATTATATTCATAAATTATATTTATATACTAATAATCCCAAATTCCTATTAATATATTATTATTCATTTCAACATGAAGTGGAATGGGATAATATTCTTATATATGTTAGATTAGTATAGAGTACAATCAATGATCAGTTTTCAAACAAGTAATTTGTAAATACTTATTTTCATGATAAATTATATAGAGAATTATCGAGTGATAGAAATGGTGAAGTAATCTAGTTTCTCAAGGATGAAATAAATTGGAATAATTTCCTGATATTTTTGGATAAAACTATAGTGAAATAAAAAAATTATCTTTAAAGGATGAGAGATTATGAGAAGGATTGGATTATTCATTGAGTACATTTTAATCTTAAGAAACAATTTCATAGAGAATAAATAAATAATTAAATATCAATTGGAAAAATTATTAATATTAAATTATTTATTTATTAAATTATATATATGTTTGCATATAAATATTTTAAAGGATTTTGGTCAGTTCCAAGAAGTTGATGACCCCCTTACTTCTCCATCAATATCATAATGGTTTTTTATCAATCATCCAAATTTTGTATTTACATATAATTACACAAAAGTAATAATTTCTGGGTACAAAATTTATTACCTAATTATTTCACTCTTCCCACATTTTATCTAGGTTAATTCCTTTTAATTTTTTTAAAAAATGGGGAAGAATGAAAGTATTTGTATTAACCATATAGTTAGTTATAAATGTAATCACAGACTATATGAAGGGGAAGGGATCTTTCAAATGGAATATGTATGGTTTTAGATTTCTTATCTAAAGTATGTATCCATTAAAAGTAAATATGTTTACAGAATAAATAAATTTTACAGTAAAGGTTAAATAATTTGAAATATCATATATAATTTTTTTCAATTAAATTTTAGGCACATGTGTTGACCATGATTTTGGGCTAGCTGTGCAGATAAAGTCTTAATTAGGGAAATTTCATCATAAGTTCATATTTAACAAAACTAAAAACTGTAAGAATATACTTATCTATGGGATAATTACATCTCATTATTTAAAAAATATTTTGAATATGGATTCCTAAATTATCTATTTAAACCAAGATGACTAAAAATAAATTAAAATTGAATAATTACTCTTCTATCTCTACTCAGCTTAATAACATTTTCCTCCTCCCTGTCCATTTCGAAACTATCCAAGAATAGGTCATCAATCCCCTTCTATCATGTCACCTCTATTATCTATTATTAATATATTTTCATTAATATTCATAATGGAATAATCTAGTATGTGGTTTTCGGAAATATTTTTATTCATTTTCATCCATCTTCATGTGTTTCATCTATACAAAAGGTCATGGTGGATCTGTGTTCATTTTGAAATAAAATTAATTTTATGTGCTTTTTATATTAGGGATTAAGTTTTCTTATATGGGAATAAAAAGTGTTTCATGGACCTATTGTTGGATAATAACATTGTTCTATTTGGATTCCATGACTGAGGTTGGATTCTCTAGGAATAAAACATTAGATTTAAATCCATGATTTATTTCCAATTTTTATCCCAGGATTTGTATAACATGATAATTGTTTTAAGTTTACCTCTAAATTCTATTCTATGTGTTTTGGTTTAATTTTTAGTTTTCATTTTTCATGGAAATATCTTCTAATTATTTAATGATCAACCTATTTATTAATATAAACTATTCACACCTAGTTTTTTTCAAACTCATATTTGCATCCCTTAAAAAATTGATAATTTAAAGGGAAATTTGATTCTGAATTGATATCTCTAGAAAAAAAATCATATTTCATACACTGTTTTTGGAAAAAAATTTGATGTGTTTCGTTTCAATTAAAATCATCTATATATTTCTTGTACTATTTGATTTATTTTATGTTTATTCATATGATGGGTTTTCATTATTGAATTTAAAACCTGGATTCTCTAATTATGTTCCAAAGGGCTAGTTGAAATAATATATATTGGTATTTATAATGAAAATATACCCTTCATGAAATCCCACTTCTGTTATTTGAATAAAGGATACAATGATATTGATATTTTGTGTAATTGAGCAGTACAAAATATTCTGGGAATACGATTATTAGTTGTTCTTTTTGAAAAGGGACAACTACAACAGAGGTTGATTAGAGGTGAGGGAATATTCTGATTATTTAAATTTTAAATATGTATATATATATTATTTGTTTTAGGTTACATATTTATTAATCATAAATAATCTTGGTTATGGACACCACACATAGATAAGAATTGAAAATTTAAGTATATTTAATGTATTAGTTTATGAATCTGCACCTCATTTTTTGTCCACATAATGATATGAAATGGTTAGAGGTTTTCCCCAAATTTAGGATGAATAGGTTAAAACTAAGTGTTAGGGATGTTTAATCACAATATGTATTAATTAGGTAGATTTAACAATATATTCTATCCTAGATAGTCTCAAGGGCCCCAAGTCGTTCCCATCAAAGGTGGATATTTGATGATCTAGTGGTTATTTAATGATGGAACCTTATAATTATTTCTTTATTCGACATTTTTATGTATTTATTTAATTATTTGATTATTTATAAGACATAATCTTAAGGGAATTTCCAATGTCCATTAATTTACTCCTCAGTTCACTTTTTTTGAAATGTTTCTTTATAAAATCAATTGAATTTACCCTTATATCTCCAATATGTGTATTTTTAAATAATTATTTAAAATGGTTTCCATTACATTAATTTCTGGATTTCATGAAATAAATTATTTATTTTTTATGATAAAATGTTTTTACATTCATTTTGACATCCTGAGATTTTAAAAGAAAACTATGTTTGATACCCTATAGACCATAAAACACTGAACATAAATGAAATAATAAATAGTACAACAAAAATTTTAAAATTATAGCCTAACCATTTAATTTATGTGTATTAATAGTATTAGACAAATTATGAATTATATAAAATATACCTACCTAATAAAAATATATTGATTAATTATTAGGAAATAAGTACTCAATTGTTTTGTATATGAGTTTTATTTTTCCAAATATGTGTTCTTAAAATATGGTTTTTATTTATTTTCATGAGAAAACATTATAAATATCTCCTCTAACATTTTAAAATTTAATCTTATAAAATTTATAGAATTTTTTAAACCAGCATATCATTATATACATAAGAATAAATATTGTAATTTTTCTGAAATGACTGAATTTTTAATGAATACTACAAAATAATTATTTTTTAGATACTATCATTAGATAAAAAAATTAATAGAACAATTATATTTTTCATTTATATGAATGTTACAAATGATCCATTATATCTATAATAATATAATTTGAATCCACAATGTTCATTATTTTGATATATGTTAGTTTTTATTCTTAAAACACATTTTTTCTAAAAACCTATTTTATTTCAATTAAAAATATTTATGTTAAAAATAATTTCTACCACTTCTAGAAAATTAATCATGAAAAATGTATATGATATTTTTAATTATCATATTCCAATGTTGTAAATTGGTCCATTTTATTTTTAAGCATTATGAATATTAATTGTTGTAAAATTTATCACATCAATAAAGTGTAAATCATTTAAATAAAGTCAAACATTTTTTGATAAGTCTTTAAAAAACAACCCAGCAGTTCCTTATAATTAATTTTATAGGATTAGACTTATATTTCCATACAAAATTATGATATATGGAATTTTGGTTCTATTTTACCGTTGTAGTGGAACATATATTATTTTAAGTAATGAAAATTCAGAAATGTCAGTCACTTTCTTTTATCTTATTTTATCTATTCACCTAACAATAATAATATTCTTTTAATTAATATTAGTTATTATTTTGAACATGAATAATTTATTTTTATCATGTTAATTTATTTTAAATTTTTAGAGATTGAATAATATTCTTAAATGATAACACAACTCTGAAACAATATTTATTAAATTAATAGAAAAAGAAAATAATTGATCAAAAAATATTAAATGTATTATAATAAAGATTAATGTTGGTATTCCATGAATATTAAATGTAAATAATATTTATTAGTGATGTTTTAAATGAATATATTCAAATCACATCATTTTCATTATGGTTGTTAAGTCAAATTAAATATACAGTGTCAAAAATGATATTGATTATATTATATGAAAGTATTGTTTTATTAAATTATTTTAATATAATAAAAATCATTAACTATGACAATGGGTTAAGATAGGGTCATTAATTTAATATTTTCTACATTTATTGGCTAATATCTATTTTATGGTAAATTTATTGTTCCTTAATGTTTATAAAACATTTATATTTAAGTATAGTCAATAGGGTTAATGAAGTATTAAAATAAAGATATAAGGATGAACACCAAACCAAAATTATAATATAATTTAGTTTAAAAGTGGATTTAAAATAATAATCATTCTATTACCAAATTATATCAATCTGGATAAATTTTCATGAAATCTAACTTATGTTACATTAATATATTAATTAATTTCATTAGTGACCCTCCCCTAAATTATGAAATGGTAACCCTTCACCATTTTATTTCCATTACATTGAGAATCCTAGCTCATCTAGAACCACAAAATTTATTTTCTAAAAAATTACTCATGTTCTAGAGGTTTTGGTTTTTCCAAAATACAAATGTTATTTTCCATAATAGTATATATAGAAGATGTATACTAAGAAGTAGTAATAATCCTTACCAACTCTTTCAAATTTATTTCATTTTCTACATTATATAAATATAATATATCGATTTCAATATAATGAATCAATTTTAATAAATATATATTTATATATTATTATGATTATGTTAAAACCATTTCCCACCACTTTTCTATCTTAATGAAAACAAAAACATCACTCGTGTGTACATACACCTTATTTTAATCATATAGTAGTGTAATGCATTTTTCCTCAACATATTACATAGATATTTGTAAATAAGAAAATAACATATATATATATATATATATATCTATGTGTGTGTGTGTGTGTGATATTAAATATTTACTTGTTATTATGGAATGATAATACCATATCTACCATCTTACCTTCCTATCATTCTAAAAACAATATTATAGCTTGCGCAAATGTGTGGACAAAAATCTCCAAGAAGGGAAGTCGTCTATTTTTTATTTAAACTTTACAAGGATTGTAATAAGGATTGATTTAATGAATATATTTGTGATATTTATATCATTTTTAATATTATGAATATGATGGAACCATAATAAATTTAAAAGTATAAAAATTTATTTGATAAAGAATGTTTGTGAAAATTAAGTCATTATTTCCTGAAACAATAATAATAATGAATTATTATTAATGAATAGATGTTACAATGATATTAGAGGATCATATATAATATTATACATATTAATATCAATCTAGTATAAATGAATTATATTTTTACACCCATTACATTATATGTTAAGGAATGTTCAACTAAACTGTTACCTAAGGTAAGGATTTCTTAACTCAACATGAAGTCATTTGGTTATACTTCTTCTTCATTGACTATGTTATGCCATAATTATGTGTGAAATTTAAACTAGATATATTATTTTCCATTTTATTTTTTATGTGGATTTATATTTTTCACTACTAATCAATTAATTGTATAAATTAACACTCCTACAATATGATCTCTAAAATGGATTTCATCTCAATTTGAACAATATTGGTGCATATTTGGTATTATGAATCTATATATTTTTATGTGGTGGATATAATACCTATTTTAGGGGTCTATAATTACTATATATTTATTAATTATGAATAATGTTTCATTTCATGTATACTCATTCATGGTGATGTAATTTAAATATCACCAAAGAGTTATGAATTTATTTTAAAATTTCTCTTTATTTGGTTGTTACATATATATTGGTTGATTTAATCATATAATTTTACTATAATAAGATCCAATATTTTTATTATACTATGTTTATTAACTGAGTTTCCATGCTTTCATCTATCTTTTAAATGATTTGGATCTTTAATCATGAATGAAAATGATTAAAAAAATCCTTAAAATAATTCTTTTTTTCATCGGGTATATTTTCTTCCATGTCCATATTTTTCAAAATTATTTTACAAATTAATTTTATTCAGTAAAATTATATATTAATGAAATTTTAATATATCCATTAATTTTGAAAAGTGTTGAGATGAATCATTATAATGACTTCTAAAATGGTCATTTTTATTTTTAAAACAATAAGACTAAAGTAGCATTTATTAACCTATATGACCATAACTGAATTTTTTTCCACCATAACCATTTTATTCTAATATATTATCCTAAATTTTATATTGTTTTACATGGATGAATCTTTAATTAAATATCACTTTTCATAAATTTTTCTTCCATGTCCTTTATTTCTCAAAAAGAAAATGATTTAATCTTAAAACCTATTTTTATGATGATATGAGGGTCATATGTTTTCTCTTTGTAATTTTTTGGTCATTAAGATTACACTGAAACAGTAATATTCATATGATTATTTTTTATCACATTTCGCTTAAATATTGACAATAGTTGTATCATATATATGATTATTCAAAAAAAATAAACAATATCTTTATACAATTTAATACTTTAAATGTTAGTTGATTGAATAATGAAATAGTAATGTTTAGTATTTGTTACTCAATATAGAAATTTTTTGATAATGAATATTTATTATGAGTTAAATTTCTAAATAAATATATTATGGATTTATAATATATTAATTAATGGGTGGGGTTCTTAACTATATAGAACCTCTATAAAAAGATATGTCTCACGAGACAAATCTTATAATAGGCATTATTAAATGGATTTTTTGTGTATGCATACCCATAGTTTTAAAAATTCATATTGAAATAGATTTACGATAAAGAAATAATGACATATGCGATCCTTCAATCATATATTAGGAATTTAAATCATTTGGAATTTAGTTAATATTATTAATGTAATTTGGGAGTTAATATTATTCAGAAATTTATTTCATGATCATATTATTGATTAAATGACATATGATTCTAGTTATATAACTTCCTATATAAGTTATTCCTCATTTTCCCATGATAAAATATAATGTATGTAATACATACTGAGTATTTTATTTCATGATTTTTTTCCTTTCATAAGGATATAAAAATATCATTAACTATGATTTAAGGATGTTAAACATTTTATTTTTTTATGTTTTCTATTAAAAATCTTATATAGAATTGTAATCATAAATGTATCTTGATATTCATGACAACAAAATTGATATGTCCATCAGAATGACACCCCATGTATTTTATACCATTATTATAAGGTAGACACAAACTTTAGGAAACTTTTGTTGAGGCTGTTATGTTGGTATCATAGAATGTTTCATAGAATACGTGAAAACTACAGTTAGGAAAACATAGATTGTGGAACATAAACCTATGAATGATATTTAGAATAAGTATATGTAAAGGATAACGTCCTAATGTTTGGTATGTTATTGGTTAGGTGGTTTCTAACTATGAATATCATTTCCCATACTATGATTTTTGTTTTTTAGTCAATTGTTGAAACCATGGGGATCATTATAATATAGAATGTTGTGGAAATCTGAATATTATGAGCCATAAAATTTTACAATTACTATTGTAGAATATATTTTTATTATGGTCCATAATTTTCCATGATATATTATTAACAACATAAACTATATCCAACTCTTATACTCTAAATATAAAATTATAATTGAGTTGGATGATTGACTGTTTGGTGGAGACCATAGATGAAATAATGCCAAATTCCCATCTTGTTAGAAATGTTAAAAGAGATAACATAGAATATATACTGATAATGGGAAAATTTTATTCAGAAAATTTGTGCATAGATAATTCAATTATCAAGGAATAATAGAGAGTATGATTGTTGACAATGTTACATTATTTTCTTTCACTTAGTCATTGAAATCATGATGTGATCCCCACATAGACAAAAAATGTCATGATTAAGAAGAAATGATTCTTTATACCGGATTATGTAGAAGATTGGATTTCCTTGTGGAATAAGAATTTTTCACACACCGAGGGATGAAACAATGCCTAAAATTCTATTTGGTGAATGTGGAACCTTCTACATCACATGTGCACACCAATTTTGTGGAATATAAAGACCAACCAATACTCTGCAGGGTACCTCCATTAAGTTCCTACACCATAAACCTACGTGAGGTAAACCCATAAAGTAGGGTTTCCTATATTCATAAAAATAGGAACCTAGGGGTCCTCATCTTCTACTCTATAAAATCATAATAAATCCAAAATTTTGGGTCGTGCAGCCCAATTTTCTAGATTTTTTTAAAATATATTAGGTAGCCTTATGAAACCTGAGGAAAGTGGGAGTTAAGGGGGATAGTGGGATCAATTTCCCACCATGATATGAAATACATCACTCCTAAATAATGATCTTATTTACCCTTAGTGTGAAACCACTTGTTTCAGTCCCCATCCCTAATCTGGTACCTATGATAGACCCATACAGGGACACCTAAGGTGACTCGTGGTGCCTAGTCTAATTCCTATCCAAAATTTTTATTCCCATGTGGCCCCTTTCCCACGTAATCTCGATATCATGTAGGCATATTACCCTTATAAAAATCACATAAAGACCCCCCAGGCCCAACATGATGTACATTTTATCTCTAATCTGGGACCAACATGATCCCCCTTTGATCAATATTTCATACAACCAAAGTCATGAATCCTCTTTTTCATGATCCCATAAATGAGAGGGACAAATTTTAGACTGCCACTAAAGCTTCATAACATGAATTAAAAGCGTATGAGGTACACCAGTGTGTCTATGTTTTGGGTATTCATTCAAACTATTATAGGTGTATCTCACATTTCATACTTGGTGGCTAGGGTCCTCATGGTGAATATGACTATGAATCCTTTTAGTCATGAGGAAATCAGCCCTGGGGGCAGTGTTAGGGATCCCCTTATCATAGAGGAAATGGTTAGAGAGTTTTATTTCCTGTGTCATCTCTACGACCCAGGACCATTAGTTTGAGACAGGGGGTGATGATAACGATTCATTTTCAATTTGAGGATATTATATTATCGTAAATTATTCCAAATTAACCAATTTTTGGGAATCCCTCCAGGATAAATCCTCTCGTCGTATATGTATACCTTCTCCTAATTCATTATTCCTCCTTCTCTAGGCCCATGGGTTGTTTCATTACTCATAGTTGTATCTGACTACCTGGGATACAATGATGGGAGGGAAGGGGCACATCAAAGCCCTTTCTTCTAACCTCATATCCATGTCCTCTTCCACAAGGGAGAGAAGGATATAGCAGTATTCAAAATAATTTCTTCCGACTGTTTCTCACACTGAGAATGAATCATTTATCATTAAATTTTAGATTGATTCTCTTATAACCATTGTTAGATTCATTTCAAGGAAGCGGGATTTTTTCTATATCTTCCTCTCTCATTAAGTCAAAGGGCCTTCATAGGCATGAGCCCTCAAATCTATATATCCACCCTTAGTGAATATTACATTATTGTACACTCCACAAAAACAAACCTAATGGGAATCCATCTATGAGTAATCCCCAACAAAAAAGGGAATCATCCATTAGAGTAAGCCCCAACATCTAAATCATTAAGGAATCCTCATTTGCAGTAAGTTGTACAAAAATATCTCAAATCACTTTGAAATCCTCCTTAGCTATAAGCCCCAACTCAACCCTATAAAATATAAATAATAATATATAAGTAAAACATCTCTAGGGCCTCTATAGTTGTCGGTCCTCAAAATGAAACTACACGGGATTTTCATCCCGTCTAAATGGGATATATTTGAAGCCTCCCTCATGTTCAAATCCAACACCCTAAATCTTTCTTATTCTCTCATGGACTCTTTACCAGTAGAGTATTATAAAACATGGGAATAAAAATCCATTCTATATTTCTAGAGCCATTTCAATAGTATTCTAACACCAAACATTGTCTCAAAACCTTCAACCAAAATATTCATGCTACCAGCTGTTAATTTAAAAGGTTTTCTCCTTATCACATGACCTTATAATTTATGATGTGTCATGTTTAGTGGGAACTAACTATGTGGGTTTATTTTCATTCACAATGACATTTTTCAAGCCCCTAATATGGTCCTGATCCTAAAAACAAAACAAACTTGATCTCTCTATATGATGATTCACTCTTGAGAGCCCCACTGTGTAGCTAAAAATTAGAATCTTAATAACCAAAAACAAAAGAATATATGATCAATACATAAACGGGTACAATTGATAGAGAAACTAGGATACATAATGATTACTCAATTGATAAAATAACCTCATATATAGATAGATGAGTCTATATTATATACATAATAATAATTCATTGTTAATCTAAGGGTGATCTAGGCAATACTTGTAATTTCATAAGGTATCCACAATCATATCAAAAATCTATAATACTATCCTAGAGTCGGTATTAAAACCCCTGTAATGGTTTGATGAGCCTAATAAACCTTCCTTTAAACCAATGTGTGTTTAAAGTATCATTGGTCTAGTGTCCAAATGAGAACCTCTCATTATAAAGATGGTCCACGGGTTGTTAATTATATTGAACCATTGGGTGTTTTGGGCTCCATAAACTAAATTTGATGGAGAATGCTAAGAATTAGTAAAACCAATGGGAATGATGTTAGAAAATTCTAGTCCCTATAATCAATCATTAGGAACAACGTTTTTTTATCAGAAATAATAACAGTGAAACTAATGTGAATCATTCACCAAGATAGTGGTGTCATGCATATATGAAGCCCCTTTTTCTCTCAAAATGACAGAGGTATATACATGAAAATCAATAATTCATTCTTTTGTTTAATGATATGATTCTTTAATATTTTTTTCTTGTTTTCATTTTTCACCTACCTACCAAGAACATCTAACCGGATCTCCCTTCAATAAAAATGGTGTTATACCAACTCTCATAGATGTTTTCCCAATCCATCATTCATGATGGTTCCTCATATTGGAAGAGGAAACCATCACCAGCATATCATATTCAACATTGTTTCGTGAATTAAATTGTATGTTAGTACCCTTATAATGGTACCATACAGATCTGGGATGATTCCCTACTGGCCCTCCAACTTGCAAAGCCCAATGGGTGGTCCAACCAGTGATGATTGGCGGTTAAGAAGAAGACTTCACAAACCACTGTCTTCAACCATTTTGGGTTAATATACATTGAATTAAACTACCAAATCCCTAAAATATCATAGGATGGTTTATTAACAGGCCATATATAGTATTCTCTATATGAAACATGGATATTTCTAAAGGGATACTTTAAGAAGTTGTCATATCCAACACTGCAAGGTAGTAAACCCTTCCCATGAAGAGGGTTCCAACCTCTATAGTCCGGACTAGGTCATCTAGACCTGGGCATGCAAGATGGTGTTTCTATAGAATCAACTAGAAAACAATTAACATAAATACATCATTGTCCCCTCCAAATAATCTCACAAATAAAATGTGGTTTCCACATCTGAGTTGGCACAGACACCTGCCCAGACTAATTCATCTTGCTGGAAGACTCATTTGGAAATATCTAAAGAAGCCCATAGTTAAAATCTGGAAATACACAACGAGTAGGGAAAAAAATTCCTCAAAAAACATGTCATATCTACCCCTTTTTTGATGTTTAAATGGATTTTCACCATTCAAATTCAGAGAAAACTTGCGAGAAGGGAAAAAACATTCCCATTAATTAGAACTGCTAGAATCTGCTTCTATCGATGTACAAAGTAGATATAAAGTCAAATCTAGTGAAAACCCACATGATGGTGCAAAAACTATCGTAAAATTATTTTTCCTCCCATAATCCTCTTATAGTAGAACTTAATGACGTTAGTCAGAAAGCACAATAAACAAATAGTAGGAAGACCAGGCCCTAAACCCCCACTCTTTAGTATTTTCTATATCCAATAAGAGTACATGGAAGACATTAGTATGAAATATCAATACTCTCGTTATAAAATAGGAATTATTCACAGTTCTAGTCACTTAAGTCGCCATGAATATCTTGAAAATGGTGAAAGGTTTGTTTTAAATATCATCCCGCATCATACAGACCTACCAGGACATCCTAACAGTGATAATAGTTGTGACTGAAGGATATACACATACCTCTATCCCCATATGAGGTTTTGGTAATCATTGTTTCACCTCAGTGTAGTCACATACTTTTCCTCTAATCAAAGAGGATAATTGGTCAAAATCCCCTACGATATACATACAACTATATTGGGAACATACATCCATTCCAAAAAGAGGTATGTGACCTATTCCAATGGTCACTCCATGGAATCTAGAAACCCCTACCAAAATTTTAGTATCCTTTCGGAATATTTTGGTAGTAACATGGTATATAGGTAAGTACGAATCCATAAATGAAATCCATATTCTCTGCCTTGTGTCCTAAGTCACTTAAAAGATGGAATGCAAAAAGAAACCGCACTAGAGAGAACTAGACAATGAAGAGATGTTTTAAAATCCCTCTCTACTTAATGTTGGAGAAATTAAAGCCCTCATACATTCATATATGGTATATTATGATCCTCAACTCCTATTACTAAATTATGTGACCAGTAGTGGTTATATTGAAGGTCCTCCTGATACAATACAATATGATGGCATGATTCTTGTATATAATCTAATCAATCTCGAGAGAACATATCCAGATGAGAGCCAAGAAAACACTATGTTTGGTAATAAGATCAATGAGGAAAAGGGCCTTACCCATTATATAATACACCATGATATTCATCCTCATGGCCGAATTCACTGAGAATGTTCTTTCCACATTAGTGTTTCATTTCAATAAAAGTTTCTACGCATGGGCTATTTAATGATGATAATGCCATCCTACCTTTAAGAACGTGGGAAATCAAGCCCATTAATGCCTAATTACTTTTCTTTGAGAAGTGAAATACTTTCTTAAATAGAACATAGCCCAAGGAAATAGTTATTATCCATGCCACACATGGATCTCTTGCCTTCAACAATAATATATGATACTTATACCGGTCTTTTAATTTAGTGTAATGAAGATGAGATGTGTGTGCATTGTTTGGACTAGATTGAGTAACCCCTAGAAGAATATGATTAACACATTCTAAACATGATGAACAACTTGTTAAATATGAGCTTCCAGTCATGTTTTTGTCTCTTGAATCCCCTCAAAAAAAATTCTAGAAGTGTGGCTAGAATATTGTGTGCATGATATCTACCTCAATATATGGAGAACTCTTCATCACTTCTTATAAATTGTACTACCCAACGATGATTTTCAAACTTACATTAAGGTAATAGGAGGGTTATCATTCCAAAATGAATTAGCGGCTCTCCTAACTGCACAAAATCAAAATGCTGGGAAACTGCATGGAGTCCTTCAATGTGGGTTCCTCATAACATTAAATGAATTATAGAAACTAATCATAAATTCCCCTTCATTTGGTTGTATCTGAGGATAGGGTTAACATGGAGCATTACATTTCAGTGCACTCCCAAAACCAAAAATTCCTGAAAAAGTGGTATCATTATATTTCATTACATTTGGCTGAATTTAATAAATGGAATCTGATCACAACCAATGATATACTCAAAAAAAGGAGGACCTAATTGAACGTCACTATTTTTTCAAGAAGAGAGTAGGATATTGAAATATTTTTTCCTAATGCATCCGAAAATATTGACAAAACCTTTTTTCTAAGGGAATTCAACCATATTATATTGCATTTTTATGAAATATTACATTGACATTTAGAAGTAGGAGATTCAGCTGAATACAAAATGACGCACCCATCACATGTTTGAACAAAACTCTATAAAATTCGGAGGTAATTGCCATAATAATCTAGGGAACCCCCCCCCCCACATAGGTCAAGGTGTTTTTTAACAAACCCATCGAGGTTAGAAAACCTGGCCCTTGGAGTTCTGATTATGGAATAGGAATAGCCCCAACCCTCAGGGATGGGGAATTTTTCACCACCGAAACCACATCCTAAGTGGAAGTCATTTTTCTCCTAACTGTGGGGGGGAACCATATAACAAGTCCTCCCAATGTGTCCCATACTATTATTTGATACACTCATCATGAAGGTTCATGACTGAACTATCTAGATTCAATTTGGAGTACTATCTTCCAAATGGATCCTAGTGGATCAGTGAAGGATAGGATAAGGGATTTTGGAGGGAGTAAAAAAAGGATATCTCACAAAGAAACACATAAAATTCTTACAATTCAATATGTGTTAGTGAATTTCATTAACACCACCGCTATAAATCCTATAGAACAACGGGACAATTTTGTTTGGTGTAAGAGCAGGATGTTTCATTTCATAATATGTTCCACAATGAAATTATTGGAATAGGTGACTGTAACCAGAACTAGAGGACCTCTATGAATTTGAGAGTACCCTCAATCACTCCACCACTACCTTCATAGATAGAACCCGTCATAGGGAAGTTAAAAGGTATGTTTACACATTAACTACACCTAGATATAGTTGTAACCCCCATGCTTACGGAAATATTTTCTCAAAAAAGGAATACATGAAATAATTTAGGAGACTCAATGTATAACTACTATGAGGTAGCCTTCCAATTCGATATGATTTTCAAGCTGATCCTCAACTCACACTCTAAATTGGAGGCCCTCAACAAAGAGGTTACTCATCAACCACTAAAGTGGAGATGAAAAATCCACTCAATATAGGGAAATAACAAATATACATAGATCCCACAACCCCATATCAAGAGTTACATCCAATCAGTATTCAAATTGATCAAGGTCAGTCATATCCTTGTAGGCCAGGATATAGAGCCTACCCACGACAGATACTAGCAATGCAACTTCATATGTCCCTACCCAATGATGCCCTTGTTCGATCCCCTTCACATCTAAACATTCTGTAAAGAATAATTAATAATATTGAGCCAATAATGGATCAATTATAATAAATATAGTCAAAGAGTGTTATGGTACAACCTAAGATGAAGGATTACCCAGAATGGGATGATCAGACTCTTCCCCGTCCAAATTTTTGAAACACTAAATTTCTATTTCTCAACAAATCATGGGATATGGAGCAGAATATTAATCATTTCATATCCCACTAAGATCCCATGATGGGGAACCTATACTAATAAAAACAGTAAAATTCATGTGCTTTATTAAATCGCTATAGGAACCAGCCTTTGTGTGGTACACTAGCTTACCATCTCGGTCAATTACATTATGGGGATATCTCCATCTATTGTTTTTTAACAATTCATATTGACATTATAGAAGAAAATAGTCCCTGAACTCTTGAAATGAAAACAATAATAGAAAAATAGAGTCTCGAATTTGATTACCTGGTTGAATGGATTTAGATACTCCATAAACCAACAAATTCCTTAAGAAGACTTGGTTACTATATGTAAAGATAATATTCATGACGATTTTCATAGACCACTCATCCCTATGAAATAAACTGAATTTTTTATGGACCCTACCACAACTTAACAATTGATTTGAAGGATCTAACGCACAAACCATGGCACTGAAATACACAACATTTTTTAATTGTTCTTATAGGGAGGCCTTGGATACATCCTCGTAGAACTATTCCATCATCATACAACCAATATCTCAAATATTACATCAATGGTAAAATTGGGACATTTAACGATTAAAAATCCCCATTAAAATCCTATGAATTGTAGTCTATTATTGCATGATTCTACCATATGGAAGGAAATGGTCTATGACAGATGACTTCAATCGAAAAAATGCCACAAATAGTCTAGAGACGATTCTAGTTGATATGTTCAAGTAGCTCAGAGCAATGTTCATGCTTTCCATAAACCAAATCAAAGTGTTGGGTCCTAATTCAAACACACATACAAAAACATCTTTGATGTCAGTCATGATAATATTACTCAATAGCACTGGATAATTTTTCATCTCTCTATGTAGTAATGAAATCCCAGATGAAAATTTATTCCTTACACCCCCCAAGATTCACAAAATACTTGTTCTGACAGCTCAATTGGATGTAGTTTTTATTTTAATTAGAGAAAATTAATATACTCATTCTCTGTCCCTAATTTGTCCTTTAGAGCTCTAAAAATCCCATGTGCCAAAAATTATGCCAAAATTAGGTTATTCATTTTTTAAATGTCCAAATGGAGACTCTTCCAAAAAAATAAGAGAGGTCTTCATCATTAAATACTAGCCAGGTGGAGGGAGTAGAGGTATGGTATGAGGGAGAAGAAGATGTGAAACACCTCTAGGATGCCCCTATAGTATTAGGGAAGGTGTCTCCACTAATGTTTATGAGTTCAATGAAATTATTCTCGGCACAAAAGGATATCCATGACCCACTTTGATTAGTGTGACCATGAATTTTAATGAATAAGATGTGTATACCTTCTTCCAAGAGTAATGACAAGACATGTTCTCCTTGAATTGCATAGATATTCCAAGACTAAATATCGAGGTGGACACAGTCACTTGGGATTTCTAGAAGACCATCGAGGATACAAAAAGGAACCCAAAAGAGCACACCGACTCAAATATAAAAAACTAAAGATAAATTAGAAAAACATATCAAGGTAGAATTCATCCAAAAATATTAGTGTCTATAATGGATAGCCAACATCATCGAGGTAAAGAAGAAGAATGGGAAAATCAGGGTCTTCATTGATTTAAAGATCTTAACTGACACTTTTCAAAATTTGGATTCCTCATTCTACTCATAGAACTACTTAGTGATGTGACTACTGGTTATCTTTACCTATCCTTAATGGATGAAAATTTATGGTACTACCAAATTCGTATGAACCAAGAATATGAATAATCTATCACCTTTAGGAACCCATGTAAAATACAATTATAACTTAAATCCCTTCGTATTGAATAATTATAGGGCCACGTACTACCATTCTGAGCACCACATCTTCAAATCCTTCATAGGGATGATTGTCGAATACTACACTAATTATCTAGCGGTTATGTCCTAATACCCCTCTGACCACCTAACTAATCTTGAGACCATATTTCAAATTCTATGACTATATAGACTATAAAAACCCATAAAAGTTTCTATTTGGTTATCCATAGTAATGTATCTCTACTTCATCGTACACTATCATGTCATTGAATTTGAATCTAAGAAGAAAAATTCAATCTATAGCATGGTATATGCTTGAAATATTAAATAGTTGATAGGAAATGAAGCACACTTGGAATAAATCAAATAATTTATAGAAAACATCATTGTAATGTGTTTTACCGTCACCATGTTAATGAATAAAGGGGTCATATATTTGAGAAATAGTGATTTTCTAGAAACATTTTACCCTCTAAACAAATATATCAAGAGTGCACCATTATAAATGTGAATCATTGAAGGAAATTCAATCATTCTATATATAACAGCCTTGATGTGGTCAATAGGATCCTTCCTCACCAAAAAATGATGTCCAGAATGAAAAAAAAAGTCTTTATTACATAATTTGAACCATGGTTGATGCAAAGAAACATTATTCAAACATCAAGAAGTGATTCCTGGAATTAATCTTATTTGTGCAAAAAAAAGTGGCACTACATGCAGCACAATTAGGTATAAATATTATTTCATAATAACCTACTCGAATATATCCTCATCTGTCCTATGATGATAGGGTGTTTGAAATGATGGGAATTTGTCATATAACAGTTTGATATATAATTTGTGAAGTATAAATTAGAAAAAATACATGGTTTAGTAGGTTTTAATATAGAAAATCCATCTATAGAAACAACGTTGTGGAATATTGAACTAACTGATAAAGTGATATTTAAAATTTAATAGTACCCCCAAATGTGTGATATATATTTTTACAGAGCATTTTGGATCCCAATAGGGAAGATAGTGGAAGTCCCTCAGATTAGGAAAGTTGAATTAGGGATCATGATCATTTAAATTGTGATAGAAAATTTATCTTACTCTTTATTATCAGAAAGATGTACAACTACTAAGATAGAATATTAGGGGGCCATTGCAGTCCATGAAATGGCACTCCAAAAACAAGTGTACCTCATGGGGCCGAAAGGATACATAGATTTGGAAACAAATAATTAACATGTATTACACCATCAAAAAAGAAGAGATGATCCCCCTTCTTGACTATGACTGAGGGTTAATGGAAGAGTTCACTTTGGAGAAAACATAAAATCATGTCACACGTTAATTGAATGGTCATGTATATGAATTGGAGAATGCATCCATATCAATGTAAAATCTAAACCAAGAAAAATAGTCAAATGCATTTCCTATTATTGAATGGTCTAACCTTTGGTTCATGTCAGAATGGAAGATATCAATGAAATCAGACTTGTCACCAAACTATTTGGCCCCACCACTAGATGGAATATAACAATATTGTACTGCCAACAAAATGGATTAATCCAATTAGAATGTAATGGGAAATAAAAAATATGATGGTGAGAAACCAACAACAGTCTTTATGATGGCCTAAAACACTAGGAAGACTTTTATAAATGAAAAAATGATGAATAAATTATCAGATGTATTGATGGAGAAGATACTACTAATGTAATTAATTAAGTACACTTGGGATCTCATGGTTCCCACCAATCAGGATACAAGATATCCTACAAAATATTATGTCTTGGATACTTCTGGACACCGATGACAAAGTATTACAATGAATTCACAAAGAATCTTCACACCTTCCAAATGCATTCCAACTTCATCCATCAATATAAAATGTTTCTAAATACATACATATACTCATGGATATTTTCTATATGGTAAATTTATGTTATGTTTCCATACATTACTACTACAACCAAGTAGTTCAACAATTAATTAACTGCTACCTATTTATTCTTCAAATGGGATGAGGAAATACCTTTCAAATAATTTAGGTAAAATCATTATATTCTTCTTAAAAGCCAAAATAATTACCATTTTTGGTCCCCCTCATACAATAATGATTGATAATGGAACTAATTTCCATTATAATGAGGTAAAATATCTGTATCAATAGTAAAATATCAATTCCTACCATTCATCATTGAATCATATTCTAGCTAATGGACCAATAAAGGCCTTTAACAAGAACTTTTCAATCACTATCCAAAACATGGTGGATAATGACAACATGTCTTTTCCTGAAAAACTCTTACATTCCTAGTGGTATAACTAGGCTTCTACTCAAACCGCTAAGTGGGAAACTACATACTTTCTTGTCTATAGGGAATATGAAGTCTGACCTATTGAGGTCCAATTTAAATTGATCTGAATTGAAATATATTAAGTCATATTCTTGAACGAGCAGTTCTAAGAATGACTGGATGAATTAGAGTGACTAGATGAAAAATTATTGCACACAATTCATCATTTGGAGGTTCACCAAAATTAGATAGTATGAGCATTTAACAATAAATTCTTCCTCTATTTGTTCCTCTAAGGGGAACTGGTGCTGGTCTTTATGAATCTAATGATACCAGGAATAAATCCTTTAACTCAAGAGATGATATGTTAAATAACATATTCCATAAAAGGGTCCATTATAATGGATCTCATTCCATTATCTTGATGGATATAAATGTGATTATAGCCCAAACCAATGTGAGGTTTCTCAAAAAGTACATCTTGTAGAAAAATCCAACACATCATACATGTATGATGTTAATCTGCATAGTCATCCCATGTTACATAAACTTAAAATTATTGATAGTCATTATAGTAGAATGATGATAAAATTAAAATCACTACATATCCCATATTTTAAGACTCTAAACTACTTAAGATATCAACCGAACTCTATAGTGTTAAACTACATGTTTCATGTCTGTGTTGCATGATATAATATTTCATAACATTTCAATTCATATTTAAAAACATCATAATATTCCATGTTGGTACCCCACCCAATGTTTATTAAATAACTATGTATGGATTAATTCTCATTTCAATGAGATGCATAGTTACCCTTAGACCTCCTATCCAAGGTCTATCCAAGATAAAAAAACTCCCCCATTCCATTTATATGAATCAGACCTACACAATGATATTTTAAAAAACTAAATGTGGATTGATTCTCAATCCAATAAGACACAAATTGATTCCAAGATCTTATTACATTGGGCTGACCATCATTCTAAAAAATATCAAATCCCCTTTTACCCATGGGAAAACCTGATATTTGAGAGGAAATGTTTTCAAAAAATAGGTGTGGATTGATTCTTCATAACACATAATACGTTGTCTCACCCAAATCCCTAATCTCAAGCCCAACCACAACACTACATACCTTCCATGTCAAGTGAGCCATGTCCATACCGTTAGACATTAAACCGCATAGGTAACATCCAATTTGAATAGTGATAAACTAGAAGATATTTTGAAGAACTACATGTTTCATGATTCCTTCCATTATAGGATTCATTGTCACTCCCAGATTTCTATCCATTGGCTAAGCCACAAATTTTACCCTATTTCACCTAGGTTGATCTTCATCCTCACCACCTAAAATTAGAAATAATGGGATTAAAGAACATTATCTTTCCTGATTCTTATTCTAATGGAATATTTTGCGACACATTTATCTCACATTCTAGTCCAACCACCACAATATATAAATTCCATACCCTTCAATATTGTTGACTTTGACTGGAGGATGAAACCATTATATCTAATTTTTTTCTCACATTGACAATAGCTCATGTGGGATTATGATTGTTGCTAAGAGAATTTCCAACATAAAATAATTCATATCAATTTTTATCAGGACTATCCTAATCATGTCTATGTTACCATAATATGGACATATGATGTCCTCATCGCACGATAATAAACTACACGATTTCTTCATGATCTAGGTGTTTCTTGATCCACATTCTGATGAGATATGTAGTGACGTTCAGATATTCACTATTAGGCCCTAACACAACATAGTATAGAAAAAACCACTACTCTCTAATGTATGAGTCAGATCAGTATCAGATGATTTAGTATGGTGTATCATGCCAAGAGAGAACCCATATTCAAAAAAACATTATATACACACGTGAATCCAATAAATTTTTGGAATCCAATCAATAACTACATGTGGAATTATTATTTCTCCCAAAATATATATAGTGATTCCTAGGTCCTATACCACGGTCCCACTGTAATATTACCTTTTAACATCATGTCACCTTCATCCTTACAAAATTACATTAAACACCCAGACTAATTTCCATGTCACATTACATTAAACTGCATGGTACCTCCAGAACTATGTGTGGGATGATTATCATTATAGAGAGATATGTTTTGATGATCATGTCTCACAACCTAGTCCCAAAAAAGTGTATAGAAAAGAACCACCTCCCTATTAAATGAATCAATATAATCGCAGGAGTTTTTAATTTGGGTTCCCTCATTCAAGGGCTCACTGAGGAAATAGAGATTTCCCCTCCTTTATATAAGCTAGATATATTCAAGTGAATCTATACTCCATGGATAATATCAGTCCAAGTACATCCCTTATTCTCAGAAAAATCCCTTCAACACTTCATACTCCTAATATTGGGAACTTTCATATCTTCTTAAGATTTCTCCGACTACTGGTAATAGAACATATGGTGTATGAGAATCATTTTTCAGACTATGCAGTAACATTACCCAGTTGGATTTTCATAATGTGTCCCACACAATGGTCTAATAATCCAAACTATTCCACTATTTGAAAATAAATAAACATTCCCCCATTGAATTTTCATAATTCATCCTGCAAAACGGGGTTTTTTACAAGTGGTAAATTCACCCACGAGATAAGAATATTCATTCCCTATAAGAATTGATGATGTTATATTGGAACCTTCTATTCATATTTGGTCAAAAATCATCCCCAACACACTTTTCCCAAATCTTTTATCCTAATCAAGGAACCCTTATGATCGTGGATTATAATTTCCTCCATCATGTCTAAAGTATGCTAGAACAACCTTGGTCAAGTATGCAACATATTACATGACATTTCCATAAAAACAGTCCTATATTTAAAACATAAAACTACTTGTACTATTATTTCAGGTTCCTAGGGTCTATTCTAAATAAGAAACATTTTACCAAATCTTGTGTAATTTTGACATAAAATTATTCACCCATATTCATGTACATTCCTTCCACAAACCATTCATTATGTCTGGGGAAATACAAATCTCCATAAACTTCCTTTTGTGATTAGTAATATAATTTTAGAATTTCAAAGATCTCATTTTGAATAATACGTTTTCCCATGCCTCAGTTTCATTTTTTATAAATTTTACTAGAATACTTTTTTACTAGCCAGTGGTAACTTCATCATCTAGGGAGACCTTCTATATCAACATAAACTATTTTCCCCATACAACTCATAAGATCTTGGTATCCCAACATTATAACATGCAATATTTCCCACCTCATAACGAAATGTTATGTCACACATATGTATAGATTACCATGTTAGGGGAGAAATATTAACCTTTTATTCTAACATAATGACCTTAAATTATACCCCTCATTATCCTTCATAAAGTAAAATAAAATTCATAGCATAGTGTCAATGTTGTATGATAAAAAACTGTATATCGTAAAGTCTAAGTGAGATGATGTTAAACTGTATAAAAATTTACATGTCATAAGATATTTATCAATATAGTCAATATCTAGTCCACTGGATATTAAATACCCACTTCTTAAACACTTGTCAGAATGGGGCCTTCCCTGATCTTACAATGGTCATTTAAAGAAATATACCCTCCTTCACTCCAGGGAAATTCATATAGTATTGTTTCCCATTTTTTGGATATTTACAATATGTATACTCTCTTCATTCATAGATGTCTTCCTATAGAAAACACCCTTTGTGTTATTGAGAAATATAAATCATCCTAAACTCCCCATTCCTGGGTAGTATAATTTCATATTTCTAGATAACACCTCTATCTTGCTATGTAGTAACACATCCCAATTGGATTTTCATAATTCATCCATATAATGGGTCTACCAATCATAGTATGATACTACATGACTATGAAGAAACATTCCCCAATTTTATTTTCATAATTTCACACACAATATGAGTTTTTTCAACTATTAATAATTTCATCTTCAGGAAAGACCTCCCCTAATCTCATTAGACCTAAAAATTCTGTGTTAGAATCCACCATTAGAACTAGTTCCTAGGCTGTTCCTCACATATTTTTCTTATATCATTTATTATTTTTCGAAAACACAAAACAGGGATAAAAATTCACTACTAGGTATCTAAATAAGGTTAGTGTTTTCAAAAACAACAATCTTTGTTTGGGAAATCATTTCAAATATTATGGTAAAAGCTATTAGACCTAAAAAACCCATTTCATTAGATCAATTTTAAAGGCATTAAATTTACCATGAAAAGAGACACATTACTCATGTGTTTGAAAACCCATGAAGGGAACCCTGGACAAAACTTTAGTCTCAGCTAGCTAGACATGCAATCTGTATGGTTTTGGAAGGAATTGAGAAATGAAAAGAATAATGGAAGTACGCTTGTTGGGGTGAATACCCACAATGGTCAGCCTAAGAAAAATCCAATTATCACCATATAACTCATATTCATATTATACATTGGAAAATATTAGGGGATCACATAAAAGAAACATTTTTTGAAGCTTTATCTATATCAACAAAGAAATATTAAAACTACAATCGCTCAACCCCATGTATTTGGAAAAAAATAGAGCATCCTACTAAGGTTGAGATAGATCTAAATCCAACAATGTTTTCTTGGAATGAATCAATGTTCTAGGTAGTAAAATTATAATTAGATCCCTTTCAATATGTATAAATTAAAATCATGGGGGAGATATTGTGGTCACTATAAAATTCTCCCCACACACTTTTCCAAATAAATTATGATATTATCCTCACATTGAAAACAAATGTGACGTTGTAATAGAAATAATTAATTATTCCAAAAGAAGGATAAGATTGGATTTTCATGTGTTTCATGCATTTATCACAGACTGGGTGATGGAACTCAGCACACAATGTTTTTTGTGAAACACACAAATATTCATAGGGGTTAGTAATGGTAGCAAAGGGAAAAGACAAAAGGGTCTAGATAATAGATTGATAGTGATACCAAATATTGGTATGGGGGTTAATCCCATGTGGTATAGAGTGTAGGGTTGTCCTAGGATTTCTTACATGCACCAAACCTACATTTTAATAGGCCAGAACAGACCTGGCATGCATATCCTAGTATGCATGGACAACCCTATGTGAGGAACCTATATGAAACACCTATGAACACCACTTTCATGGAAGAAAATGATCATACAACCCTTCTAGGAGTACCTACATTGGGTACCTACTCCATCGACTCATTGAGGTAAACCCTTGAATAAGGGTCTCATGTTTTCCTAAAAATAAGACCCTAGGTCTCATCAATCTCACAATCTGAAAATTATAAGAAACCCTAAATCTCTATTTGTGCAACCCCTTCACCTAGTTTATCCAATGTATCTTAGGTATCCCTCTAAAACCTAATAAAATGGGTTTTTAATGGGGATAGTGGGATCAAATTACCTCCATGATCTAAAAAGGGACAACTATTTGAGGACCATATATCTCAAAAGTAGACAACCACTTGTGTGACTCCCCAACCCTAATCAGGGACCTGTGTAATACTCATCCATGGAAAATTGAGGGCTCTTGTAGGGAATAGGATAAATCCTATCCCATGTATTATTTCCTAGGTGGTGAAATTATCAAGGAATATCCCACTCTAATATGCATTTTCCTATTAGATGACACACATCTAACTCCTCCCATTCTTAGTATGAATCACCTTTTTTGTAAAATCCATGACATGTTTGATCCAAACTTTGATCCCTCTCTTGTGAAATTCATGGAAAGTATCATCTTTCTCTACCTACCAAATATTAGTGGGACTAAATTGAGACATCTACCAAAGTCTTCATGCTTTAATTTCCACGGTGTGAGGCACACCAGTGGGTCTCCCATTTGGGTATGCATTCCTTATGTCAGAGGTCTCATTAACTTGTCCTACCTAATGGGTAGGTTCCTAGGGATTTACTAGATTATGAATACCTTTGGTTAGGAGGACCCTGACCCTAGGTTCCATGCCTCGGATCCCATGGTCTCTATGTCAAGGGTCATATCCTGGTTCTCCACATATCATCTCTAAGAACTGATATCTCTGTTTACATAAGGGGAGGGTGAGGATAACACATTATTTTACATTTGAGGATAGTGTCTTATACACCATTCTTCACCAAGAATCAATATTATGAAATCCATCCTGGATTAAGACCCTATATTTCATATAGGACGTCTCCTATTCTATTCCTTCATCATTCACTATGTCCACAGTTATTGTCCATAAGAATAGCCAGATCAGACTATTTTGGATATAGTGATGGAATGAACGGGTAAGATAAACTCCTTTTATTACTCTATAACATCCTTCGCCTAATCCACCAGTGAAAGAAAGATCATGTGGTCTTCTAGATCTTTGAAATACTCTTATTTCTCAATCCTATCATGACACACATTTTCGTGGAGGTTAGCTATGATCTTCACAACCACACAATCAGATTCATTCCAGGGACAAAAATCTATTTCTAAATCATACTATCATATTTATTTAGATGGCCTACATAGGCACAATACCTAAAATCCATTTGAACCAAAATGGGGAATACTTCTATATGTTATAATCCCTAAAATGAAACATAGTGGGAATCATTCCATGTGTATTTTCCAAATAAAAAAAGATAACCCTCCATTAGTGTAATCCCCAACTTCAAAATCACTAGGGAATACTCCTTTGGAGTAAGCCCTAAAAAATATTTCAAATCACCATGGTATCCTACATAGGATTAATCCCAACTCAAAAAAATAGGGTTATACCCCCATGTGAGAAAAAAATATATAAGTCCTCCATATTCATAAATCATCACAACCAAACTATATGGGATTTTATTCCCGTCCAAATGGGATATATTTGAATCCACCCATTGGTTAAAACCAACACCCCAATTCTTCTTATGTTCTCTCTAGACTGAATTCCCAGGAGATTCTTATTAAAAATGGAAATCCGTATACCATGAATGTTTCTTGGTCTGCTACAACAAAATTCACTTTCTAAAAATGGACTCGGTTAATTTTTCCAAGATTTCCTTACTACATAACATTAAACAACATGGTTTGGTCATTCTCACTAACCTCAAATGGTACGATGTGTCCCATTAAGTGGAACTCAACTATGTGGGTATTGATTCTTTTTATAATGATACCTTGGAATCCCACCTTAGGGGTCCAATCCTAACTACAGAACAGCTTCCACCTCCCTAGATGATGATTCACTCCAGAGAACCCCATTGTATGTCTCAAAAACCATTTTCATAATAATAAATGATAAAAGAATCTTTGATCATTACATAATAGGGAAAAATTTATGGGGAACCTCAAGTTCATATATATATCTCCATTCATGATGAATTGTGGGTACATATTAATGATTCTAAATTTAATACATGGTAATAATTTATTTTTTAACCTCTTGTGAACCATGTCATACATCGGATTTAATTAAGGATTCATGAACATTTATTTAATCTATAAGAGATTTTTGAAGTTCGGAATAATTCCTCTAAAAATGTTGTGATGAGATAAACCTCCCATCCTCTCAACCAATGTGAGTTCTTTAGTATCTTTGGTCCAGTGTCCAAACGATCACCTACATTTGGACAGAAATACCATTGGTTATCATGGATATAGAACCATTTGGTGTTTCCAAATCATTGAACAAAAACCATTTAAGAGTATTCATATGTAGTGAACCTGATATGATTGATTGTGAAAAACTATACCAACAAAAATCAATAATCATGCACAATGGTTTTTCCTGGGAAACATTGATGTAGGGGTATCATGTTCATCATGAGGTTCTATTTATAGTTAAATGACTTATGTGTTAGTAATATCGATAATATACTAAGAAATTCAATAGTCAAAGGGTCAAATTATAGACCACTGAATAATGTTCCATATACAAATAATTTATTTTTATGGATTGAAGTGTTTATGTATTGGGATAGGTGCATGATTTACAATGATGAGACAAATTGAATAGTATTAGTGACCTTTAACTTTTTTTAGTGATCTAATTAAAAATAGATTTAGGTCATCTTTGATGATTTTTATTTAATCTTTGGATTTATTGAAATACATTATGTTTTTTACTTGTGGAATAAGGAATGTGATAATTTTTGGAAGAAAATAGTTTTTCATCTGGGTTTAACTAAATATATATGGATATTATCATCGGTTTATGTCATTATGGTTGTCATAAGAACAAATAAATGGATAAAAAAATTGGTTTTATGTTAATGGAGAATCTAGAGATTTGGAACATTTATTGGTATATTAGAAGTGTAAACTATTTGTGAATAAATAACCCTTTGGTTAAGAATGTTATTTGGTATTATGTTAAATATGGTCTGTAAGGTAGTGGGAAATAAATAATCATGGTGGATAAAACCTAATTCCTGGAAAAGATCATATTTTTAGTTATATTTATGTTCATGGTAGTGATTAGCTTTCATGTTAGTATCTAAATTTGTTTCATGTTATTTTCTTTTAATGTTCAATATATTATATTATTTTATGTATATTTATCATGGTTATTAATTATAGTTTTGGTATTATTCATTTCATTGATGATCATGAAAAATTTTGGTTTAACTTGTTGTTTAACATGACTGATTATTTGGGAAGAATGCAACTATTTTTTGGGGTTGAAAGATAAAACATATGATATCAACATTGGGGTTAAAAAAGTATTTAATTTTGAGGTTATTAAGGTTAAATTGGATGTAGGGATATATATTTATAGATGATTTGATGTTGAAACTTTGGTTTTATAGTTGAAGTTATGAATAATGATATATTATTTTTTTCATATGAACATTTTTAAGTTTTGGATATTATATTCCATTACAAAAAACATTTCAGTTTAAATTAATATTTTAATATAATAGGAATTTATTTTTACATTTTTTTGTATTGTTTGGTCTATAATATATTTGTTTTAATTATTTAGGAAATAATAATTCGACTTGAATACACATCATTTGGAGAAAAAGATAAAATTTTAGAACAAATTAATTAATGGATGATAATATAAATGTAATGAAAGTTTATTTTATTATCTTATCATTCTAGATGGTGAATTTATTCCTAAACTATAGGATAATTTATCTTAAAAAAATCAACCTATTATAATCATTTCTAATGAATAGAATGTTGGTTTTTCAGTCCACTTTGATTTATGATTTTTTTTTCATCAACATTATCATAACCATTCAATTTCTTGTTACCAATGATCCATGTCCCTCAAAATCATTATTTAGAAATTAAATTTTCCTATATGATCATATCTTCAATTCCCATTAGTTTTTTAATATTTGGAAACCAATTTATGTGTTACTATATATGACCTTTGTAGATTTTACTCCCTCAATGAAGAGAATTTTCTACTAACCCTTTTTAGGATAATGATTTCCAAAAAAGGTTTTTTAAAATTTTAAAAACATGAGTAAATTTATCAATTTAATGTTTTTTTGGTGGAATTTATTTATGTGTGATTAGAATGTGACACCCCGAGATTTTTAAAGAACACTATATTCAATATTGTTTACAACATTCAATACTACAATTAAAATATACCAGAATATTGTTATATAAATACGGCAATTAAAACCTAGTTTTTAAAATGGAATGATTTATTAGTATTAAACACATTTTGGATTATATATATGTATATATATTATGGGAATACACAATTAAAATCGATTGATTAATGAATATGATATAAGAACTAATTTTTTTAGTAATGTCATTTTGTTCATTAAAATAAATTTTCTCCAAAAATAGGTTTTATTATTTAGTTAATATTATAATTTTTTTATGAAACATTTAGATATATTATTTTATAAAAAATATATAATTTTTGAAAACACCATTTCTAAATTTACTTACGATAAAATTATGGATTTTTTAAAATGATTGTTTTTTCAAAGAATAGTTCAAAATACAGATTTTTCAAATACTATCATTTAAGAAATTAATAAAAATGTCAAAATATATTTTAAATTTTATCTTAATATGGAATATGATCCATTTAAATATTTTTAATATAATTTTAATCAATTATTTTCGTTATTTTTATTTAATTATTTTTATTCTAATAATGAATATTTCTAAATATTACCTTTTTGTGTTTTACATATTTATTTTAAAATTAATTTCTCACACTTCGATAAATTGGATAGTGAAATTTTATAGATTATTATAGTTTAGTAGGATAAATTTTTTAAATAATTACTTTTTATTTTTACCCATTTTTAATAGTAACTTTGGTAAGAATTATCCCATTAGTAAAGGGGAAATCGAGAAATTAAGGCAAAAAATAATGCGATAAGACATTAAAAATTGACCCCAAACCTTCCCTTATTTCATTAGATGGAAATAATTTCTTCATATCATTCCCATGATATATTATTTTGAGTTTTGGTTCTATTTTACCTCTTAAATAGCATTAATATATTGTTAACTAATGAATATTACAAATTATAACTCTATTTATTTTCAATTCATTTATGAATTCACATAAGAATACTAATATTTTTGAAATAATATTAATTTTAATTTGTAACATAATTAATTTAACTTCATCATTTTAATTTATTAAAAAATTTAGTGACGCAACAATTAGATTAAATGCCAACTCAAAAGCGCAATAATATGAATTCAATTAAAATTTTAAAATAAATAATTTAAAAAAACAATAAATGTTAAAAAAATATTTATAATTTATTTAACATGAATAAAATATATATTAATAAAATATTTCTTATATTTTAAATGATTATATTTAAATATCATCTTTTTCTAGATATTTTTACAGTAAAATAAAATAAATATTATCAAAATTGACACTTATAATTTTTTTTATAAGAAGTATTTTTAATAATTTATAAAAATATATATATATACTTTTATAGAACAAGGGATATAAAATATGATCTATTATTTCATCCATTTACCATTATTGTGTGAATTTTCTTTTAATGGTAACCTTCTTGACACATAAAGTGTATAAAACTTTTATATTGGGATAATTGTAAAAATAATTATCTTGGGGGTTAACACAATGAGATATGGGTGAAAATATGACCAAATATTCTCTAAATACAATAGCATGGGAGGATATCAACTCATCCTAGTTCTACTATAAAATTATATAAATTTATAACCATATTCCCTGAAAAATAATTTATCACAATTTTATACTTTAAGTAATTCAAATAGTGTAACTCCCGTCACTTTTAAAAGGACACCCATTCATTTTTTTCATTACACCACATTGATAAACCATTCTCAAATAAACCATAAAAATTTATATAGTAAAAATTCTTATTCATGTTCTCTAGGTGATGGTATTTCCATTATTCCTTCCCTAGGTCCCTAAAGAGTGTATCTAATGGAAGTCTACTGAATAAGAGTTGACGATCCTTTCCAAATGTATCAAAAATAATTATACATATACGTAATATATATCTATTTTGACCATTAAAAAATATTTAATTCAGAATCATAAATATATATATATATATATAATCTTGATTTTGGGGAAATGATTTTGCATATTCTTCCATAATATGGAATGAAAAATAATAATTGTTTTATACATACGGCTTCCAATATCTATATAGTGGTGCAATTCATTTATCATCACCATTTTACATGGATGGTTATAAACAAGTAATTAATTAAAAAATATTATACTTATGACATAATTTGTATTCAGTAGCTATAATATCATATACACCTTCTTACCATACAATCCTTTAGAACATGATAATGTTTCTTGTGCTTACATATGAACCACCCCTACCATGAGGTGACATAATGAATTTTTCATTTATACTTTTCATGGATTTAAATAAGGATAGATTTGATTAATATATATATGATATTTATATCATGATTTATATTGTGGATATGATTGAACCATAATCAATGAGCAAGGAAAATTTCATCTAGAATAAAACATTGATGAAACAATTAAATAGTTGATGGATGAAAATGATTATAAAGGAATTTTGTTTATTAAAAAAATATAATATGTTATATTAGTAAGAAATATGATACTATGAATATTAAAATTAATTTATTTTAAATTAATAATTTTTTTAAAATAATTATATAGGATTTTAAATCATGCTGAACAAAATGGAAACATGATGTAAAGGGCTTCTTAACTCAATTACAATTCGTTAGGTTATACTAATAGTTTTTTTCTGTATTGATTCATTATAATTTATAAAATAAACTATGATTGTAATATATTTTATTTTCAATTATATTTTTTGGATTTATAATATACATAAATAATCACTTCAATTATTAAATTCTTAATCTAATGATACAGTAGTTGTAAGGGATTTTGTATCAATTTCTAATCCATTGATACATATTGGTCAATAAGAACTTTTTTTATTTTTAGGTGTTATTTATAATTCCCCGTTTAGGGTCTTATTATGAATATATATTTATTAAATTTTATTAAATTTTAAATTCATGTTTACTTTTTCTTAATGAAACAATTTAAATGTTACAAATTAGGTATGAATTTATTTTACAATCACACTTTCTTTTTATATTGATAAATAATTTCATTGAATTAATATTATGAAATATCCCCAGTATGGTCCAATAGGTATCTCAATATATGTATATTTTTTTAATTTTCAAATTCTATTCAAATAATTCCCCTATTTGTAACTTGAATCAATCAATAAAATATTTAAATGAAAAATCATATATTATTTCTCTTTTTGATTCCATATATTTTTCTGCCATGTCCATACTTTTCAAAATCATTTTACAAAACTCATTTTATTTACTCAAATGATAAATTCATGAAATTTTTTGATTTCATTGAATTTTTAGAATGTTTTATAGGATTATATCTAATATTTTACAAATGGTTTGTGTTCAATATTTATTATAAAAACTATAAAGAAATTTTTCCTAACATGTGTGACATTAACATATTTTCTCACTTCTATAACCATTTTATGATATTAGATGTTTATACAAGTTTGAAATGTTTTTAGAATCAAAACAATTTAATTAATTCTTATATTAATATTTAAATTCAATTTCCAATATTCCTATAAAATTGAATTATATTACTAGAAAACATATATTTTCAATGAATTGATGGTCATATTTTATCTCATGGATTTGTTGTGGTAATTAATTTCCTCAGAAATTATTCAATTACTTAAGATAATTAGAAAATACATTTCTATAAACTATAAATAATTTTTTATCATGAATTTGAATAATTCTTATACTATATACCATTTATAAATATAGTTTTTAACTATAAATGTAATTTTATTGACAGAGGAAATAGGGAAATTCTATATCCACAACATAATAAATACATATATAATTAAGGAATATTATTTATGAGTTAAATTTATCATTACATGTGTGAGGAATGTATTGGAAATGTAGTGAAGGTTGAGGCTTAGAATTATATATCCCATTTATTTATTGATAGGTCTAAGGAGGAAATGTAGTTTTATAGAATTATTAAATGGGTTTTTAGTGTACAACTAACCATAGTAGAAAACAATAAAGGAACAAGGTCTTAATAGTAATGATAACTCTATGTCTATGGTTTGAACATAAAATATTATGAATTCCACTCAATAAGAATTTTTTAATATAGTCCATGATATTTCTACATTGATATTATACATAGATGTATATTTTTTCTAGTTATTGATTAAATGGATGGTGTTTCAAGTTATTTATATTTACCTATTGATTATTACATATTTAATCATGGTATATTATAATCTATGTAACCCTTATTGAGATTTTGTGTTCCCACCTGTTGTTTCCATTCTGTATTTTTTGATGTAAAAATATTTTAAAGGGTTTCAAGGATGTTGATAATTTTATATTTTATATTTTATATTTTATTTATAATGTATAATGGTAATCATGTATATATTCATATATTCTTCAATACTAATAAACTAATTGGTCATTCATGATTTGATTTCTACTATATGTTTCTAATATAATAATTAAGTCTTTGACTCTAGGTTATTAGATTTGGGTTTTAGATTATTACATTAATTCCTAGGGTTAAATTATTTCAATTAATTATCTTAGGTCCCTTATCATAATTTATCATTACAAAATTACATTCATTGATTTATTTTCAAGTAAAATAAAATTTATTTACTTTTAATGGTTAGGCATGGGGTGTTGGGATGATAATTATTGAGAACTATTTTATCACACCTATCATATTATAGGTTCATAAAGGATCCAATTAAATGTATAAAATTGTTCATATATTTTCTTGTTGATGTGTATTAGAGGTTGTAGGTTAATATGTTCACCTTACACCTAGTGGTGGATTTTTAGGGATTGTTATGGACTATTTTTTTCTCTAGGTATTCTATTATTCTCACATA
Source organism: Viscum album (assembly GCA_963277665.1). Lineage (NCBI taxonomy): Eukaryota > Viridiplantae > Streptophyta > Magnoliopsida > Santalales > Viscaceae > Viscum > Viscum album. The sequence continues at coordinate 1,169,506,144 of OY728122.1, read as the reverse complement.
TCATGGTACATAAATATTCATATGATATCACTTCTAGGGATATTCTATGATATTGTTGTTATTTTTAGGGTACTTATAATTAGGTTGATGACATATATTTATATTCATATTACTTGTTTAATTGTTTTTGTTATTGTAAATTGTTTTTTATTTCCGTGGATCTATGATTTTTGAGAACATAGTGAATGTCTTCCAAGAGGTTATACTTTTCTATTATTATTATCAAGAAAAGTCATTCCAAATGATGTTTATTTTTATGCCCATGAACTATTTTCTATTCTCTGATTGTCAAGAATAATATTTGGGTTATGTCATGGGTCAACTCAAGAAAAAGGTTTTGAGTAACCTGGTTTAGTTTGTAAATCATACACTCAATAATTTCATGACATGGATATTTCATTAAAAAATATGTGATTGTAATGAATTTTTATTGAATAAGTGATGATGAAATTTATTTTAAAAATTCATTTTTTTCATTAATGAAATGTTCATTAGTATGTTGACCAAAACTATTGACATTATCTGATTTGGTATGTCTTTGAAGCATATATCATAACTAATATTTATTGTACTATATATTGATATAATTTTTAGTACAACATATCTGTAGATTTTTTGATATGTTTATAGAATATTTTTTCGATTTTTACCTAAATTACTTGTTACTGAGATTTTTAAAAATTTCATTATTTTAGTATGTGGTTAGAGCTCTACTATGCTCCCTTCACCCATAATGGAAAATCAGGATATGATGATGGAAAAAAATGGCAATCATAATTAAATATCTGGTTATGTGAATGCAGTATTTGAGACCACGGCTAACAATCCTCCCTCCAAGGAATCTTCCACTCATCATGAGTTCCCTCATACAAATGATATGGAAACAAAGGACTACCCCACTCCAACCTCTCTTAGTGAAGAGCAAAGAAATGAAATAGAGTCACATGAGGCTTATTAGGTTATACAGTGGGAAGCTGAGGATTATTTTCAGGAGGATGTTGACAAGATCACTCAAGTGGAGGATAATTTTCATCTAAAGAACCGGGAAGGGAAATATTCATTGTTGAATCTAATGGTTTCATCACTCCAAATCCCAGGAAAACTAAGAAACGTAGAGATAATGTCAATTATGAAAGAACTATTATCACAAGATCATTAGCTGCCAAAACTACTGATTTTGAGGTTCCTCTGTAGCCTATCCCTATTGAATCCCTAGCTGAACCCTCACAATCTTCTGATTTCTCTGATTCAGATACTTCCGCAAGAGAAGATGATGAAAATGATCATGTATATTGGGATCCCTATCAGTATGAAGAGGAACTGAATTTCTCAAAAGATCATGACTCCTGGTTAGAAGAAAATGATACAACTTCCTTTAGAAAATACTAAAATGGTGAAATGAATGTTGATTCTTATCTTCATATTAAAAAGAGGTTGTTTATTAGAGTGGCTGAGGAATTTGGGAAAGATCCAAACTTCCATTTTAAGGACATTACATTGAAATTATTTTCGATGCATGATTTTTTTTGTTGTTTAGATGAAGACCAGTGGGGAATGTTGGATATTTTGAGATGCTCCAGCTAACTATTATGCATCTTGTTAGATGTTGCCTTGCTCTACCTGGATTATGTTTGGATAATTGGATTTTCCTTCAAAGGTTTCAGTTGGAATGCATTCTTTCTGAACAACTCTGATTATTTATCTGTTTATCTGCTCTGTTCTTGGTGGGTTTTCTGCCTGTTTTTTCTTGGTTTCAGCCTTATTTATGGTTGATCTGCTTGCTGAAAAACATGTTGTGTGACGGATGGATGTCTTTATACATCATGGTGTAGTGCTGGATCTTTTTGTCAGTTATGCAGATGAGATTGGACTGTTGTGATTCAATTTTAAAGATGAAGACTGTATTGTCTTCACCTCGGTACAAGTAAGGCGCAGTCTACTCTTATTTTGTAATGGATCTCATGAGGGTTGCAGGAGTCCTTTGGTTTTGTGTGAGCTGTTTCTATTTTATCAGCATGTATCTTTATTTTTTATTTCTATTGGTGTAAGTTATTTACACCTCTTGCAAAAACTATGTAACCTTTTTGATTTAATGAATTCCTTGGGGGAATGTATCAGATGACTGATCCATGTCACCATTTACCTCAAAAAAATTATTTTAGTATGTGGTTATCTAAAATTAATAAAATCTAAATTTCATGAAAATAAAAACATATATTTTTATTATTAAAACCACAGAAATGTTTAATGGAAATGAAATTATGATTTGTAAACACCATTTAATTGATTATCAAATGAAAAGAAGTATTTTTAATGAGTACAAAAAAATAATATATTAAAATTAGCTACCACTTTTATTAAATACTCTATTTTTCGAGGGGAATATAGAATTTTCTGAATTAATCCCATATTTTGAATTTAAAAAAATTTGATAAGGAACTATAATGGGTATATTATTCAATAAATAATACATAAAATTATAGTCTAAAAATATTGAATGTAATTAAAAAGATAAATGTTAAGGGATTCCAAGTGATTATTTTTAACTTATTGTATAAGGCTAGTAGGCCACTTATTATTCTTCTAATGATTCTTTCTATCTACTTTCCAGTATTTATGTATGACCCAGAGATTTTAAAATATAAAAAACAAGTTTTATAGTATGTGTGGTATAAAACATAAATTATTTAATAGAATATAACAACCTGAGACTTTATAAAATGTTTCTTTAAAAAAATTCATTATCTTTGATAACTTGTGATACATGAAACAAAAACTATAATCAAAACATAATAAACTATTAAAATATTAATAAATGATGACCAATGTAACCTATAAATTAAATTAGAGAAAATGAATAATAGAAAATAAAAGATTAAAAAATCTATGGTTTTCTTATTTTCATTGGTTATATATTGATTATAAATTAAAATTATCATCAATTTAAAGTAAAATAATTTTTTTCTAAAATACTATATTTTTCATAAATAATGTTTTCATCAATTCATACGTAATTATGTTATATTTAATTTATTATAGTTTAATAAAATTTATTTTACAATATTTACTTCATTTTTGAGTTAATAGTATCATAATTCTCTTAGGGTGAAATTTTTGAGTTTTTTAGAAAAGTTTCATTTTTTGATAAATAGTGAAAATGATAATTTTTATTAAAAAAATGTAACTGTGTTTATATTAATTGCAAATTAAAATTAGATTTTGAAACTTTTATGGTAAAATGAGTTCAGTTATGTTATAATATATTAATTTTACATCAATGGAATCAATTTCATATTGAAACTAATTATTTAAACATTAAATACTAAGAATTTTCTCTTTGGATACCCCCTCATTCACCCCATCTATGGGTTTAATTTTAAATTAAATTATACCATTTATTATAATTTAATTTCAAAATATTCAATCCTTATTTGGAATAATCATAATTAATATTATATACTACAATTAAATATATTGTTGAACATAATTATTAGTAAAAAAAGAAAACATTAATTACCATGGTTATGGTATCAATGGATTTACTAGGGTGTTAAACTAAAGAGATAAGGGTTAAATTGAACTCTAAATTTATAAAAAAAACTAATTTTTTATAGTATATTGAAATTATAACCTCTAATGTTTTATAATGACCCATTTTATTGGATTTTGTAATTATAATAACATTGGAGTAATATAATATTTTCAAAATTTTCAAACTATTTCCTTTACCCCCCCCCCCATAAAAGTCCACCAACATTCCTCCTTATATTTTCTATGATCTACCAAAATATCTTCTCTAATTCCCACCCAAAATCTTAGATCCCTTTTTATGATCATAAAAACATATATGAATGTTTTTTATTAAACATATTGAGGTTTCATGAAGAATATGTAATGTTATTAACTATTCGTTTTCCTTTTAAATATACATATTAATCATTAAAATATTATCATAATAATCCAAAATAGTAACACTTGGTTCTTCAATACACTAAGGTATTATTGGTTTATAAACTATATCCAACTACATATCCATCAAATGGGAAACAAAACTACTGATATTATGTACGACAAACTACCACCTCACAAACTCAAGTAATTAGTTTTCCATCCCCAGCATTCAATGATGGATATAATTTTTTATTTAAAATATGTAACTGATATTTATGAATTTATTATACTTAATTAATTGTTACATTAAAAATACATTTTATCATTATGTGTCGGATAGGATAATGTCACTTCTGTTTACTGAGGAATACCACCTCACAAAGTGATGAAATTCGATCTTCACAAACACATTTTAAAGAAGGATGTAAGGATAAAGTTAATGAATATATTTTATTTTTATTACCTATGAATAATTCATGACATATAATATCACATATAACTTCTTAACTTCTAATACATTGGAAGATAACAACAGCATTCGTGTGTACAAGTGGATTTCCACCACCTCATACTGATATGAAATGCTTTTCATTTTACATTATCATGGATTCTAATAAGGTTGTATTGGATAAATATATATATTTTATATAAATTATTAATGATTATGGAAATGTTAATTGATATTTATTTTATTTTATTTCCATCCTTCGAGAAAATGGAAAAGGCGTTTACATAGATGTATAGCTTAACATCTCCATGAAGGGTGTGATTAATTTTATATAATTAACATATATCCATTAAAATAATTAAAAATATAATGAATATATTTTCATATCCATATCATGTTTTATATTTTTTATTTGATTTAACCATGATCAATGTAAAATTAACAAAATTAATGAATAAAAACAAATAAGAAAATTGAATCAATTATCCCCTGAAATGGGGATTTTAATATAGAATTATTAATAAATATGTGCTAAAAGACTATAGGTAAATAAAATAGGATATTAAATATATGATTATGGTTGTTTAATATATGAATTATAGGCTTATATTTTTTATAAAAAAGGTTTGGACATATATAATGGAAGTAAAACTTGAGTTATGGTTTCCTCGTCTCATTTTTACTTTTGTGAAACATATGTTATATTCACCATTTATTCCTTTAGTGTATGGAATATACATACCCTTTATATATAATATCTATAATATATTTCTATTCATGGTATTTAATGTCTAAATATATGTTATTCCTTACATTTGGCCTATGATTCAAAAGTTACCAATGTGGATAGAGATTAATGTTTAAATCTATTTTCATTCAGGGTTGTTTATACATGAATTTGCAATGAATGAAATTATTTTAAATTTTTATTATGAATACCGTTATTATTATAAAATTATTATTATTCAGGATTTATATGTAATCATTTCAAAATCATCTCTTTGGAACCAAAAATGAATGAGATATTTTTTAATAAAGTACTAAAAAATTTCTCTTTTTGGTCAAAAAACATTTATTCTTTGAAAATAATTTTTTATCATTATAAAAACTATTAATTAATTTCATTTTCCCCATTAATTACTCTCTTTAATATTTTTTTAATATAATCTTAATGTCATTTTCAATACAATTACAATTTAGAATTCATTAAACAGTTGAGAGGAATTAATAGTTTAATGCATTCAAAAAGAAAATAATTTTATATAGTTGAAACCAGTAAATTTATTATGAGGTATTTTATAGATATTCAACGATCATATAAAAAATATTCATAATATTTTTTAATTTTTTTTTCTAAAAAATTTTCAAATGTTAGAATGTTATTTTCTTAAAAAAAAAATTTGATGAAAAATTTGTGGTCTTTCTATTCAAAAAAGTCAATTTCTATTTATTTTAAATATGTTATAATGGTGATATGTTTTATTAATATGATCCTTATTATGAATTTGGATTATTTATGATCATTTTTACTGAGAATGCACACATTTATTAACATTTTCCTTATTACTCTTGATGGTTTATGTTTATGATTATTTGGATAGGGTATGTAATAACATTTCATTTGTCAGTTTTTCAGTATGAAGAATTATGTTTATTTTGTTTCGCCAATTTTAGATAAATAATTAGTTGGACTTAATGAGTTATGGGTGCATCTTAGTTATATATAGCCGCTGAATAAAATTATAGGTCTCATAAGACAATTTAGATGGAAAAATTAGATGTATTTTACCCAAATTTTTAAACTGTATTATGAAAGGAAATGATATTATGATTTAGATGTTGATAATTATGGATTATCTCATATTTGGAATATTTATTAATTTCCATGTGATCATTCATTTCGTCATAATGATAATGTATATGTTTCAAGATCATGTGATTATTTATTTGGCTTTATTTGATCATAATTTTTTCCTACCATATTATACACATGTAATTGGGTAAATGGAATGAGTTTAAGTGATGTACCATGTTGTATATATTATTATAATCTATTCATGATAGCTTCTATTCTATTCTTACCCTTAGAATGTATTTGAGCTCACCCTTTTCTTATTTATATAATAGGATACCAGGAACTATTTTATTATTTATTTTTATTCATTTGCTAAGGGTAAAAATTATGTTCTTGAATAAAATAATATTTATTATTTTTTGCTTTCAAATGTATATTAAATTCATGTATGTATATTGTTTACAAAGACAAAAACACTATTCATTCCATTAGTATGTGATTTCTTATATCTAAGGAAAATTTAATAATGTAGAAACCTGCTCTAGGTTACTAGCATTGGGTCATTAATTTTAGTATCATAATAGGTTTATGATACTCCATTGTGAATATATTTAGGGAAAAATATATTAGGAATCATAAACCTAGGATACAGATTGAATATAATTATATTAAAAAATCATAATGTTTTAGTGAGGTAAATATTATATTGTTTTTCCTAGAAATACATCACTATATGGACACTATAAGTGGATGTAGACGTAAAATAGATGTAACTAAGGATAATTACTCCAAAAAAGGCACATTGGGATTGACTCGAGCATTACCTAGTACATGAGAACAAGCCTTATAGTACCCCTAGATTGAAACCCTTGAGGGATATTCTGGAGATAAATCACACTTTATTTACAAACCATTATGATAGATATTAAATTTTTATGTTTTGAAAAAACTAACAGTTATTCAATGTTTATGATTTTTTTGATTGTACATGTATATGTTTATTTAATTTCTATTAATTTACTGACTAGTATTTGGTGTATACTTTATTATTCATAGTGTTTTAATCTAATCCTATTTATGTAACCTGAAGTTTATTTTTATTATAGGTAGATGGAACAAAAATCCTATAATGAGGGGCACTAGTAAAATTGAACCCCAATAGAATACCTTATCACATTGTAAAAAAATCATGGGGGGTGGGAACCAATGCAGTAAAAAATCATGAAATGGAGTTCCTAAGAAGACCTTATAGAAGGAATGTTAGCAACACTATTACTATAACACCACTTTTGGTGTAAATAAATTTTTTTTTTTGAGGAATGACATTTATTTACAAACAAAATAAAAGAATTTCTAGGGTATAAAGATGAGGGATTTTATATAGATAAAAACAATCCTCAATTCGGTATGCATTGATTTCAAAACAAAACAATGGATATGAAAAATATCGAGATCATTAGGAATGGAATTATCCTCTCAACGGAGATGATCACATTATCCATAGAATATAGTAGAGTTAAAAATAACTTATCCCTGGGGATCACAAACCACTCACCACCTTCGCTTAAACCCTTGACTAAAAGTGCCACCAACGTTAACATTAATACCAATAACAATTGATGTTTGGGAGGGATTCTAACACATCCATTGACCTCGTGTAATGTTACTAGATGTAGAGTCATTCCAAGTGAAAAATATCCTTTGAAAGGCAGAATCATCCTAGTAAATCAAGAGATGCAAGATTCTCTAATAAGTTAGTTTTTTCACACCAAAAAATTGTATCTATACGAGGGAGTAATATTATGATAATACTTATTCCTTTAATCATAAAAACTCCATAGTCCTATCGTGAGAATGATAGATCTCTCCATATGTTCTTGTTTTATGATTTTGACACCATTAAACCCAATATGACTGTAGTCCTTAATGGTTTTGACAGGCATTGTAAATCCCATGAATTCACCAATAGTTCTCTACAGAGTGATAGCCCAATCACTTTGGCTAAAGAAATCCATAATGGAATACACAGTATGAATATGGAAGCGAGAGCACATAGAGGATTGGTAGATTCCCTCACCTTGAACCGATGAATTTATAGGTAGCATGTGATTCCAAATTCCCCAAAAATAGAAATTAAATTTAGTTGTGATGTATTTACATCCGATGTGGAAACCCTAACCATAATTATCATGTGGTGAGATCAATATACCCCTATAATCCTTTGGAAAAAATTCCAAACTCTTTTCCCATCAATGAAAAATCATCCAAGGAATCTCCATTTGGACATCATAAAAGTTATATTATTAGTTGGAATTAAAGATCACCTAATTTAAATAGGGATAATGGCTGGTCTTCTTGAAATCCAACTCCATAATGGGAAACCTGAATTAACCAAAAAAACATCACCCTCCCAATTTTAATCTTAGATGTTGATATCTACATGACTAAAAAACCAATGTGAGTGTTGTTGAACCAATAGTAGATGTTATTTGAGAGAACTCCATAGTGGTGTGGGGTTATTTATATACAAGATACAAGACATTACATATTTAATAGTGATTAACTTACCCTGTATCGAATGTTCTTCAATGACATCCCACAAAACTTTTCGTTATTGAGAATACATTTCCTCTACAGAATTCCTAACATTTAATCCACCTATTTCAATTATCCTAGTGAGCTAGCACGAAGAGGCCCATTGGAATTTCCCCTCACAAAAAGAATCCCAAATTTTGGAGTATACAAGACTGTCAATATAATTCATAATTTAATTGTGAACCTTATTAATAACTAGACATGATTTTTCATGGATGAAATGACATAATTGATAAGGAATATTATACCACTAATAGATAGAAACCTACTTTTCCAATTAGTGATACGCCTAGTAATCTTTTCCAATAAAAAATTAAATTGGAATGTCAATATCATTCATGGTGGAAGAGTAGAACTGACTAATTCCATGGAAAAATTATTCTTGAGGATACTCATCATGGATTCACTTATCCATTATCTTCCTTCCAAGTATTATAGGAAAAACACACATATTTTATCAAGATTGATTTATTATCTACTCTAAATGGTGTACTCATCAATTATTTTAATAATTACACAAATTGAGGATTTTCACCCATTAATATAAAATATCATGCCATCAAAAACAAGATGTTGGGACACCCCCATTAAATTGTGGTTTTTATTGATAGGGACGAATCATTGCTAAATTCATACCAGATGTAACATGCCTTATGAGACATTGTTAAACCATTTTGAAGTTTTTAGTAGATAAGGGGTCATCCAGTCTCATCCCCGAAACTAACTTCAAAAACCCACATTACCTCCCCATGGAGAGATTAGAGAACCAAGGTGAGAAGTATTAGATGAAGAAAAGATCAACCACCCATTTAGAAAATATCAGGTAGCTCATGACATGATGACTAAAATTCCATTAATGTTTATCATTTTCCTTGTCCATATCACATTTAGTAACAATATTTAAACCCACCTCTTTATTGTTAATGTAACCAACCATTTCTTGATAAATTCCAATGGATCCTTGAGTTGATATACCTTTTATAAATACACATTCCTCTTCTAAATCCTTATTGTAGAGGAACTTTAGGATCTTCTATTTTATAATGGAGGATAAGAAATTTTATGGGATGTTTCACATGCTAATTGACATGAATTGTCTTATGAAATAGATATATTTCACTTAGAAGATGAGATTCATCATTGTGGTAGAATAATCCTGAGAGAGAAAACCCATGGAAGAATAATTTTATCACCTCAATGTGGTAAAACTTGATTATATTACAAAAAATCACACAAAAAGACCCTAAAAAAATCTATCTGATCTAATGGAAATTTCTTTGATAAGTGACCTAATCATATCTGACACATCCTACTCTTCTTAGTAGTGAACCAAAAGGGAATTAACATGCTAGGATTCCACATTTTTTTTTGAAGTTAAAAAATCATCCTAGTAACTAGGGTTGTTATCCTTCTTGAATGAGTTAAGTTTTCATAGTAAGGTATTGATGTGAAAACTTATCTTACCACCCACTACATCTGGGTCCCATGTGAGGAAACCATTTTCTAGAAGGATTTTCAGTGATTAAATGAAAAATATTTCTTTAATTAAAACATTCAATAACATAGAATTGTGATAAAATTCCCTTAGTCATGTGGCTCAAGACCATTCATGAATATATCTCTTATATATGAGTAGATTCTCATTGAGAATATTTATTATATAAAGGAGGTGTATATTTCATCATTAAATATATATTATTATCTTGTTTTCATGTAATAAATATATTATTTAACATCATCTAGGTCTTTGGCTTAGGATAAATGGAAGAAGGCCTGGGAAACATGGTCTTTAATCAATAATAACATCTTATTATGAAACCAATTAACATTATTCCTTTATTAGTGTTATCTCAGAATTCATGCACCACTTGTCGATAATTAGGATAATGAGACCTACCGTTTCAGAAAAAGAAACACACTCCACCACCAGGTGTTGAATTATGGTTTATATATGTAGGTGAGTGACATGAAAGTGTAAAACCCATATGGGAGAAAAATAAATTGGCAAAAGAAGAAATGGATCTAATTTAGGAAAGGTTTTAATCCAACCTACACCATTTTTTCTGGATGACTCTCTAATTATTCCAATTTTTAAATACATAACCTCAATAGATGATATCAAACGGTTCCTTTTGAATAGAAAAAGAAGAGAAATTAGATATCTCACTTTTTCAGACAAAATTACAAACATATATTCATTAATGTTTATATAATTGTATTAAAACATCATCCTGCGAACAAAATAATCCCCTCGGTTGAAGGCATTGAGATTTCACCATAGATGATCCATTAGCTGAGCCTCATACAGAGCATAATAAGAAGATAAGAGATATTTAATATATCCAAATAATAAATTAACTGAAATATATTGATAAAAACCATTCAACTTATCCAAAGGGATATAGGAATTATAGAAGACCCACATATAGAGATTGGACTGTTCCCTATGTTTATAATTATGCATTCCCTTATTAGAGTAAAATTACACAATCTTGGAAGATATTTTTTTTTGGTTTTATCCTAAAAAAAAGAGAAGAATAACATATGGATACCTCATTGGAGAGGAAATAAATTTTCACTTGAGGAACTAGGCCCTAGACATTCCAGATAATAAGGTATATCATTTGGAACGAGGGAACCTAGAACTCAACTCTGTAACTAAAAGGCTCTTAGCATTGAATCCAGAACATGTCAATATCTTTTTATAATGGGACCTAGTAAAGAATCTAATCAGATGATACATTGAGATTAAGGGTGTCTAAGGATTATCCACCTATGCATGAAATACTTATATAAAGTAGTGGAAGGTGATGAGTGATGATATTGGATTTAAGGGGGATAAAATAATACGTTGTATTTGTCCAATAGTTGAGCTGTGTAGAAAACTGAAGGAAAAAATCTATTCATAGAGTATTGGATTATGGGTAATCTATATCTTTTATATGATATTATAATCATTCATGGTAGTAAATTTACTATAAACCCTGTCACTAAATTAGTATGGGAACATTGTGTATGCTAAGAGATGATATTTATGGAATGGTGGACAAAGGGATCCACCGACCACTGAGTCGAGACTAAAGGGACAAGGTAAAATCTTGATGAATCCCCACATCAACATCAATGATCTATTTAATCCTCAAAATGTTCATGATCTAGAAAATTTGTATCCCCTATATGCGGTGACATTGATATTCCATAGAATAAATTATATTTCTTGCATAAAGTTGAGTGATTAGAGGCCTTACTGCTAAAAACTAAAAGTGAGTGAATTTGGAGCTGATTGTACACATTTTGTCTGATCAAAGAGGGGTAAATAAGGGGTTACCTCCATTACAGGGAGACTTCCACTGAGATAATGAGTCATTGGGAGAGGGGGAGAAGCCAAATTCATGTGAAAACAAATTATAGTAGATGAAGAATTTTTTATCCAAAGGGTGAAATCATCCACATACAATAACTCCCATCATAAGGAACCATTATTCCTTAGAAATGAAATATTTTGAAAAGGGATTATGAGTGTAGGAAGAAAAACCCAAAACACCACTTGTGGGGATTCCCAAACTAGGTAAACCTTTATATAACATAGAGAAAGATGGAAAGACCAACATATGAAAAATATATAACCCCATAACCAATAATTTATGAAATTCTCACGAGATTCTAGGATGATGAAAATTTATTTTTTTATGCTTAGAAACAGATGTTGGATTATATAGATTATAGGAGAAAATTATGTTAAAATAATGGTACATTAGAGGAATGTACTCTCCAAAATGATCCACTATGGACCTACGTAGGATAGAAGAAGAATCATAAATTTTGTGAGAACATAATTGTTAACAAGCGAGATCTATCATGCTAGCTAGGGAAGTAAGAATCCATAGAAACCCCCCAAAACCTAAGAAAGAGGATGGAGGATGAAATGAGGGGATCAGGGGAGGAAATATTTCATTAATATACTGTTCATGACCTCAGGAACCACCAAAGCATGATCCATATATTTAGAAGATAAAGGATCTACTACTGCAGATCTAGGGAGGGGAGGAGGCAAATCCACCTATGGCAGCTTCGCCTTCATCGAACACTCAAGACCACATGGGAGAACAAGAATGGTAGGGAATGTTTGAATTTTTAGTGTAATGGAAAACTTATTTTTTGGTAAAGAATCAACCATTTTCCAGTTTATTTTATTATTTAAAAACAACTCATATTTAATATAATGGAAACCAATAAAATTAAATCACTAAATATAGGGATTTTCCTCCTAGGAAAGATAATGAAGCTAGAGCTGGAGCTGTCGTTGTAATTGATGAAATTAAAAAAAATTGGGGTAGTTCACTCATGTTAAATGAAATAACATACACATATGGGTATTCTTAATGATCAATCATGTTTTGTCGTAGTTATAGACCAATGCTTACACAACCTCCTTCATTTAATGGTATTACAAATCCATTTGTAGTATAGAAATTGATATATTCATTAGAAAATATATTTCTCTCACTTGATGGAAATGAAATAGAGAAGGTTTTCATGGATTTATATCATCACATAGAATATGGGGATTATTTGTGGTCAATAATTCAAGACACTAAGTTTTAAAAAGAAACGACAAAAATAGAATGAAATTATTTTAAGGAACCTTCATTAAAATATATTTTCCTCTTGATGAATGAGAAGATATGGAGAGAAAATTAAAATGTCTATGACATAAATAAGGGGAAAAATTTCTATGTATTATTCAAACATTATAGGGTTTCAACTAATTATATATACTACATAAATAATCAATACATAATGATGGACTATTTATATGGTGGGATCATGCCATTTATTCAAAAAGAATAACTCTCCATACACTATCACCATTTGATGGAAGTGTATCATGTCATATGAAGAAAGAGAAATAATTCTCAAAGTATTATTTATTCAAAGAGAATAAAGATATTAAGATAATGGAATAGTAAGATAATTATAAATGGATTATGGGATATTAGTATTTTCATTCATGTTATAATTGTTTAAAGAAACATCATTGTGCTTTCTTTATGTAAATGAGAGTTTTATACAAATGTGGAGTGAAAGGCCACCATGACGGTGATTTCACATACACAAAAGAATATTAAAATAATCAATGATACAGTTGTAAGGATATGGGGAACTATAGAAATAAATCTGCATGTATCAAGGGAATATACCTCATAAGAATCTAAGGGATCTATGTCAAGCGTATGTTGTCACTACAACTGATGTATACTGAATGATGTGATTTTATTGATACATGAATTATTTTGTTGGATAATTTTATAAAAGTTATTATTTTTTATATGAATTATGAAATTTTAAAGGATTATATAGAAATACCTTTTCATTGATAATTTGAGATCATATATTAAGTGGTATAAAAGATAAAGAAATATGATTTAGTTCCATGTTAATCATCCTTGAAAACACGTGATTTTTTAATTTCACTACTAATATGTTATTTGTGATGATATAATAATGGTAAATTTCTATTTATGGGATTTTAATGGTGACCTTGAAATTGGTTTATGATTGGATATTTTATTTCATCTTTTATGTGTTTACTATATGCTCATATTAATGGAATATATTTGATAACATGAGATTTCATTTTTAGATGAATCCATGTTTAAATTTTGGTTATTATGGTGTTTAAGGAATTAAAATATCTGTAATGTGAAATTAATATCAACATTATACTTTCTTGTGAATATAATTTTTATTTAATGATCCTTCTTCAAAATATTTGGACATTTAATTTGGGTAAATTTAATTTTGAGGAGTATTATGGATAAAAATTTCTGTACTGGAAAAGTTTATGTTTGGGAGTCACTATTTTGGAATAATAGATTAATTTATTATTTTAGATAACTTGCGATAACTATAATGGTTATGGAAAATATCTAGATATATGAGGAATAAATTTTCATTATTTTATCTATTTGATGATCAATTAAACGTTAATTTTAGTTCATTATTAATAAAATATACTTATAGATACTAATTTCATGAATGAAGATATAAATTAGGAATTGATAATATCATAAAAAAATGATGAAATGGTTCTTAATTATATTTTACTGTGTTCTCGACCAAGAATATAAACGAAGTCCTCGACTAAAGGAAAAGGATCAAGAAAAATTTGATACCCATGAGTAATAATTTATATAGAATCAAGTATTACCTTAGCACATCACGTATTTATTCCTTCATGGTCACTAAATTCTCTAGATAATTCACTTTCTCATAATCAATTATCTCTGTCACTCAACATAATTATTTACGCTTTTCTTCTATGTTCATATCATCACGTGCCACTAATGTTTAATTATTTAGAATCTTTATATGTGTTGGTCCAAATAACAATCCTAATTTCCTTCCCCTATTATTATGATTATATTTTTTTAACCATTTTAATGGCATGGGTCTTCAAGAACGATATTTTAATATTTCAAACTGTTGATTTTGTAGATCATGATAAAATTGAGTGGACATAATTTATTTTAGGGGGGATGAATGTAGCACCCTAAGATCAAAAAATAGGAACATCATGTTAAATAGTGTGTATCAAACACTACACCATGTTTTTTTGAAAATATAACACCAGGAGATATTATAATATTTTTTTTAAATAAATTCAGTCTCTTCAATAGCTTTGGATGTAATCATTAGCTGGTTTAAAACAAAACATGATACTCTTTTAAAATTTATTTAAACATGACCTTTTTTACCTATACATTTAATTTAGGTCTATAAATAGAACTATATATATTATTAAAAATATATGTTTGACACATGTTCATTTTTTATCTATTTATTATAAAAATCATATGAATTATTTTAATGTAAATGTAATGATTTTTTAATTTGTCATTAAAGAAAACGGTTTCATTGCTTCATTCACACATATAAAGAAAATAATTTTTAAAAAATATAGAAAATTTATTTTATAAAATAAAATACATTTTATAATTAATCATTTAAAATTTATTTCATTTTTTTGAGTTTTTTTTTGAAACTTTTCATTTTTTGATTATTATTGAAAAAAATTGATTTTCATTAAAAATTTCCATTCACATTAAATAATTTTCATTGTTAAATTATATTTTTAATATGTTGTAAAGTAAAATTTAATAAAATATATTATAATAAATTAATTTCAGTTCATTTCAATCATTTTCATATTCAATGATGATATTAAATCCTTTTATACTTATAGGAATTTTCTCTTTGGAAACCCTCTTTTTCGTGCATGTGGGTTTAATATTAAATTGATTTCATCCAATTATGTTAATTAAGTTTAAAAATATGGATCCCTTAAATAGATTCATATTAATTTATATTATATAACAAAATAAAATAATTTTTTGAAAATACTCAGTATTAAAAATAGTAAAAATTTATTACATCATTTAACGTAAAAAGAAGTTTACTATGGTGCTAAAATAAAATTATTAGTGTGAAAAATGAACTAAAAAATTTATAAAACAAATTTTATGGAAATAGTTTTACCTTATCACCTATAATACCAGATAATAATCCTTTTTATATGAATATTTCATGAGATAAATTTTGTTATAATTGATTATTTCAAAAATAATCCAAGTGTGGCCACTCCCCAACTTATAGAATGATAGCCCATCTCCTCTCTTATTTGAACTCCCAAAGACATTTGGTTCATACATTACAACCTAAAATAAATTTATTAAATCCCTCTCAACCACTTTACAAAATTTTTATCATAAATTCAATATATAATGGATTTATGTTAATCCTAAAGAGGTTTCCTGAAGAATAGGCAATGTCTTCAACTATGTGTCTTCCTTTAATATATGTTGATAAATACTTATAATACTCTAAAAATATTCAAAAATAATAACACCATTTTATAGTACATATTTATATGTTATTATGTTAATTTAATATCCTATATCCATCTCCACTTGCAAAAAATTGGAAACGAATCTGTCGATCCGGAGTACGATGGACGACCACCTTGCGAACTAATGAAATTCATTTTCCATCACCACCATTCAAGGATATTTTTTTTTGATGTATTTAAAATATTTATATGATATATATTAAATTATTTTACACAGGGAATTATTAAATGAAGTATAGCTTCTTACTTTTCATTTCATAGGGGATACGATAACATCACTCATGTGTATGGCGGACTACCTCCTCACGAAGCGAACTGATTCGTTTTTAACATACACATTTCTTGGAAGGTAGTAATGATAATTTGGTTGGAAATATTTTATTTTTATGAAATACCCATACTTCTAGAAATATAATATAACATATAACTTCATACCTTCCAGACCTTTGTAAAATAATAATGTAGCTCGTGTCTACGTGTGGACTACCCCCTCAACCTAGTGATGCAAAATGTTTTCTGTTTTACTTTTAATGAACATTATTAATGAAGGATATTATAAATATTAATTCTATATATAAATAAATAATTATTATATTAAGGTTTAATAATAATTATTTTCATTTCATTCTATCTTTCTAGAAAATTGAACCAATGTTCATGTGTACATACGTCTTACCATCTCCATTAAAATTATTATTAAATATCTATCGTTAAAATATATGGACAGTTATAAATACCTATATAATGAATATATACGATATTTATATAATGTTTTATATTCTATATCTTATATTTCATTGATCTAATGAATGGAATAAAAATTACTGAACACAAATAAACCTAAAATAGGAATAAATCATCACATGAAATAGTTATTTTTAAAAATAGTTTATAATAAATTGGTTGTAAAAGACTTTAAGTAAATAATATATTGTCTGATATATATAATTAGGGTTTAGTAATAATTTACAATAAACATATATATATATATAGGAGTTTATGATAAATAAAAAGGAATTCAAACATGACATAAGGGTTTCTCATCTAACATTTACATCCAAGAGATTGTAAACACTATAGAATGCGTTTCATACACTTTTCCATAGAATTCATGATTGGATTCCCATTTTCTATGAGAATTATCCACAATGAGGGGTGCGTGTAAAGACCTCTCACTACAAGTGTAGTCCTTTGATTTCCATGATCGATGATAAACACGTGTTGATGAGTCAAATTTCAATTTCCGAGATTCATCTGAGAAGACATAGTGTATTAAACATGTCAATAAGTGTATATATCTTAGAGAGCATTGATTTGACTAGTCATAGAGCCCAAACTAAATTATTGTTCAAATGTTATAGGACACATAAGATATAGAAATTTTACATATGGATTTGCCTCACCTATGAAATGGACCTACGTGGAGGACCTATACCGAGGACCTACGCCGAGGACCTACACAATGGACCTACTCAATGGACCTATGAAATTGACATGCACATAGGACCTACGCAGACAACTTCCTGTTGACCAGATCCCCTCCTTTCCTATAAATATGACCCTTAGGCTCCTCATTTGACATTGAAAAACATTGTAAAAACTCTTGAAGCTCCCATTTCATAGCTCTTTCTCCTAGATATCTAAAATTTTCTCATGTAACTCTCCAAAAACATGAGGGAAGAGAACATTAGATGGGATAAGAATGTTTCAAAATCCTTTCAGCATTTTATGCATGAATAGGCTTGGTTCTCTTATGTTAAGAACCTTTTTCTAGTCATCTCTTTGACCTGCGTGACACACCTATGCAACATACATGTGAGGTGTACCTACGTGACATGCCTACATAGTATAACTACGCTGCATAGTTGTGCTTAAGACCAACACATATCACTTTGTAAAGCCTCTTCAAATCCACTCACGGTAGGGTATATCCTTCCTTGGTATCATTATCTAAAAGAGACTTAGTTGAAGCCTCCACCAAGACCTCTTGACTTATCAAACCTTTGGGAAGGTCACGTCATTGTGTCTCCTATTTTAGGATTGTAAATCTACATTCAAGGATTTCTAGCATTCATTTATCAAGGGATTTAGGATACTTGTGATGTTTTTTGGTTTGTATATCTACAGTCACAATGATCAAAACCCTAGAGATAATGTTGGGAAATTCCTTGTCTTAGATTTTGGGAAGGGGACTCCGACAACCACTTCCCATCTCTAAGACTCAGAGCCTCTGGTTCCCAATATTGAGAGTGAGGGTCACACATTATTTTCCACTAAAACAAAATAATAGTCTCCCTCCGCTCCCTGGATCCAAAAATGGAACTCCTGCTGAGTTAATTCCCTAATCATATGAGATTTGGGCCGCATGACCTCCAAAGTCATCCCACATTGAAAGGTTCATCGAACCACGCCCTTTCCCACCATCGCATCGGCTTATTTCGTCATAGGCCCATCCTCTTCTACCAACAACGAAGGAAAAGTGTGAATTCCTTTTTGGAATCATTCACATACACTTGTTTCTCACACCGAGTATGACTCATGTGGGATTAGAGATTTTTGATGATCGCAACATTTGTACAAACACCTCATATGAATGAACTGTGAGAACTCTGATTCCCATCAAAGATGGGATATATAGGAAGCATTCCTAAGGCCCAATATCCTTTTCATATCATCCATAAAAGGCATCATTTTAAGGAAATATTCCCAAACCCATTAATCTCAAAGGATTACACTATCCTATGAGACTCACTAAACAATGTGGGCTTTGATTCCCAACCGAATGGAAAATGTAGAAAGCCTCCTTGACGTACAAAAACAACAATTCAAATCAAATATGTTTTCCTTAGTCCATATTCCCAGTAGGGTCTAATCCAACATGGAAACTCATATCTTTTCCAGGTTCCTTGGGCTGGTTAGCAAAAAGTACCATGCCAAGAATTGACTAAGCACTTTATGATTAGATGTCCTTACCACATGACATTAAACTATACAGTTAGTTCTTTATCACACAGCCTTAAAAGGTATGATGTGCCCCATTAAGAGGAACCAGACTACGAGGGTTATAATTCCATTCACAAGGTTACATTGGTATCCCTTTTGGGTATGATCTCAATTTCAAAAACAATCCCTCATCTCCTTAGACGACAATAAATTCTAGAGTTCCCCACTTAGTGGCTTAAAAACAAGTATTATCATAATAATGGTTAAAAGAATGTTTAAATAGTATATGAGAGGACACCATTGATAGAAAACCTAGAATACATAAATATGTATCCATCAATGAAAAACCTCGATAAAATACAAATGATTATAAATATCACAAATGCTAAAAATTGATTGAAAATTTCAAGGGAAACCTATGTTATACATGGTAAATTAATAAGGATTCACATGAAATAACTTAAATCAATAAGAGAGTCATAGAGTATTCAATAATTCCCCACAAAAGGGTGTAATGAGTCAAAAATCCCATCCTCTCGACCAATGTATGTTCTTAAGTATCGTAGTTACAAACCTAATGAATTCCTACCTTTTAAAGTAGGTCCCTTTGGATAAAGAACAATTGGATGTGTCTGGTTCGATAAATAAATCCAATGGAAAATTCCCAAAAGTAGTTATTCTTAACAGGAACACACGTTCCGAGGGAGACAAAAAAAATGGTAAACCAAGCATGAATCCTTAACCAAGATAATAGTGTTACAAAAATTTTAAGACCCTATCAATTGATAAAGTAAGGGAAGACAAAGGAATCAATCATGCATGTGTCCATCTAAAAGTTGTTGTTCTAATGGAGTTCCTTTTTTTAATTTCATAGTTTTCTCAAAACTCCCTTTACTCCAAATGGATTACTTTAAGTATGCACCGGTGAATGCCTCAGCTGCTGCAAAATATGGATTCCCATCTGCTCGAAGGACGCCATCATCAACTCAGTGTCTTCAAAACTGGGTCTCAAATGTATTAGTTTAGGAATATCACCAACATGGTACTATTCCAACTCCATAGGCTACTAGATAGGATCTCCAAGTTAACAACGACCCTCGATCACCCGGTTACTGACGACCGGGGGTCAAGAACCAGACACTGCCAACCATCATCTTCAACTATTTCAGGTCTTTATCCCCAGAATGCAATAACTAGTACCACCCATACTATAGGGAGTTGGATTAGGAGGTCCCTCAAGGACTCAATTAAACTATACAAGGTTCCTTCCCAAGAGCTCCCACTAAAAATTTCCTCCAGCAGAATCATGAACCAGTGACCACCTATCATGATGGGGGTATTTAAATCAGTTGTTCGGTCGAGGTCCCCTAGAGCTGGGCACACAAGATGAACCTCCTGGGAAAATATCTAGCAAACAGGGATCAGTTTCTTACCATTTCCCCTTTAGAGAAGTCTATTAACCTAACTTGGTGGAAAATAATGAACAGGAACATACACCCATCTTCCCTAATTCCTCCAACCAGTAGACTCGTCTCAAAGTGCCCAACCAATCGCTCCATTTAAACCCGATGGAGTACTATGAGCTGGCACATACACCTACTTAGAAACTATCATCCATCTAGTAGACATATTTATCTTCATTCATGGAAGCTCATCAATCAAATATGGTGGAAACTGGTAAGCTGGAACATACACCTGCTAGCAGTCTCATTTGGCAGCACATGGAGAACTTAGTTGGAATGCTCTGAAGAAAAAATTGAGGCATACACAACTTTGTGCCCCCATATATCAGTACTATCAGTATCCAATTAGAGTAAAGGGATGATAGGAGTATGTACATACACCTACTCCATTTAAAAAATGGATGTATACTCTCATTCTTGCTGCTGAAGTTACCAAACACATTTTAGAAATGGTGAAAGGGAAGGCACAAATTCTCACCCCTATTCGAGAATCCTACCAGAATAACATGATGGAAACATCAGTAGTACTAGGGCACAGACACATAATTCTATCCTCACATATGGGATGAATCATCAGCATGCCTTTATGGATTAGATACATACCATTGTTCCAATCCATGAGGGTCCTGGTGTATACTCTCCCCATATCATATGGACATCTGGATCTGGAACGTACACCTATTACAATTAGAGATAATCATCCCCTTCTGATGACCACTCGAAGGCAGGCACATAAACCTACCCATGAAAACCACATCTCCCATCTAGTGGCCCCAACTATTTGTAAAAGAACATGGAATAAGAATTTTTCTCCAACACAGTTGGAAAATCGAGAGTCAATATGCGATTTAGATCATCTTAAATATGGAGTTCTTGAATCCCTCATAAATTTATCAGTTTCAACCCAAGATCCTACTCTCACATTACCAAATTATAGGGGTAGTAGCAGTAATTATGAAGTTCCACATCAAACACATCATCATGGAGGATTTCTTCTTGAAAATTAGGTCAATATAGAAAATGTATCTCTATATGAGGGCCACATGGACCCTCTGTGTGTCCAGAAGACAAAGGATAAATATGTTTTATCCCTTTATATAATCCACCATGGTGGTCCTCTCCATGATGGAATTGTCTATGAAAGTCCTCTCTACAGTAGTGTTTTGTATTGTCTAGATAATTTTCTAATTGACAATATATTAATAGGAAAACCCTATGAACTCAAAAAAATCCAATATATGGCCAATCATGTTTGATTCCTTGTTACTAAAATGTAAAATAATTTCTCAACTAGAATACATCCCAAGGTGACGATCATTCTCTAAACCTCCCTTGGGTCATTGGTTTTCTAATATAGTAGAGGAAAATACAACGGATCCTATAGTTTATGATAAAAAAGTTGAGAAGCTTCCACTCTAGTTAGGACATGTTGAGAAACCTCAAGAAATAGTTGATGAAGATATATTAAATATGAGAAAACAACTGGCTACAGTTGAAATACCAGTCATGTTCTGGCCTTTGGAAAACTCTAAATACAAAATTCCATAATTAATGTAAGAAGATTGCATTCATGATATCTACCTCAACATATGAAAAAATAATGATCATATTAAAGCCAATGTATTATCATATGATGAATATCATATTCATGTAAAGCTAATAGAAGATTTTTAATTCCAAATTAATAAGGAATATCTCTCAGCTTCCTGACATCCAATGGTGGAATAGAAGTAGGGAACCCTTTAGCGTGCATGCCTCGTCAACTAAAGAGGCTACAATAGTTAATTACTAATAACTCATATGGTGTTCATATCAGAGGATGGGGTTCACATGGAGCATTTCATTTCAATGCCAACCAAAATCAGTAGAGCCCTCCCAAATTGGTCTCATGCAATGTTATTTTCCATGGCCTACTACTATCAACAGATTTTGTGTGTAATAAATGATATACTCAAGAACGGGCCTTGAATAACTCTCATCAATGTTAGGTCTAAAGAGACCAATCTATTCAGATGCTTTTACATCAACATTCTAATGACATTAATCATGCCTTCCTCTTAGAGGATGTTAGCCATTAGATTATGAAAATTTAGAAAATAGAACAACGGACTTCCAAAATAGGTGATTTAAGTTGTTTTTATATAATTCATCCAGCCAATGTTCGTACCATAATTCACAAAATTAAAAGAGTAGATGTGCTAATATCAGCAATTTTAGATAAAGAGCCACCCCAGCCTGTAGGGATGGGGTGTTTTTTAAATCATTCTTAGAATTCAATAAAAAAAAATTGAAGGATTGAATAAGAATAAAAGGAACAACCCCAACCTGAAGGGATGATTATTTTTTCACATTTATAATCCCCTCATAAATGGATGTCAATTTTCTCTTGATTATGGAATAATCTAAGAAGTGAACGCACAACTAAACTTTCCAAGGATTCAATTCTGGTTACTATGTATCAAAAAGTTCCCAAGAATTCAGAATATTAGAGAACAAAGTCTCATCGGGGATAGAGAAGGAGACAATCGTACAGTGATATCGACAGAATGCCTCAAATGCATTATGCGTTAGTGAATTTCATTAATACCATTACAGAATATCCTTCAGAAAATGAATCTAGTTCAGGGGATTCAGAGTATGAAGTTCTTATCCATAATGTGGTACACACTAAAGCAAGTGAAGGAGGTGTGAGTACCAGAAATCAGAGGCATACCTAGAATTTAGATATTCCCTGATGTAAAAAACTCTCTCCCCTTGAAATAAATCTAACAGTGGGAAAGGAAAAGGTAAGATCATGTCTCACTTTTCCACTGGAAAGGGAAATCTATTTCATTTGAGAAAATATTTTCCCAACAACAGGAGGAGGTAAAAGGGTTTAAAAGATTCAATATAGAGTTACTTTGAATTGGAATTTCTTATAGACATTCTCCACAAGTATATCCTTAGCTTGAACACCCTATACGAACTCCCCAGCAAATGGATTATTTGCAACTAAAGATGTAGATAATGAATTCCCTCCCTTGGTAACATAGCTAGGATAGGATCAAACACATCCTTATAGGCCTAACCACATTGGTTATCCAATACAATTACAATAAGTACCACCACTTTTGGTTTTTCAAGTCATTACTTCAGGTAAGGATCCTATTTTTTTACCCGTACAGGTCCCAGCTCATCAAGATTTTCCCCAAATGCTTATGAATAAAATTGAGACATTAATAGCTAGATTGGAAGCTTTAGAAGAATTGTGTGCACCAGTAAAACCAGAAAATAAATATTACCATGAATGGGTAGATCAGATCCCTCTCCCACAAAACTTTGGGAATACCACATTTCTATTCTTTACTTATTAGGGAGATCTAGAGCAGCACTTAACACGTTTTTTCTCTTGTTGTGAACCCATGATAGGGAACCCTCACCAACAAGAAGAACTAAAAATTAGATGTTTTGTGAAATCATTATAGAGGAAATCCTTTTTATGGTATACATGTTTTCAGTCTCGATCAATTACAGTATGGGAAGACCTCTATTAGAAATTCCATCTCCAATTCAGATCAATAATGTGAAAGACAACCATTTTTATCATAAAAATTGCTAACAAAGGGAGAATGAAAGAGTTTTATATTTCATTACTCGATGGAATGGATTAACATATTCCTTAAATATACCACTACCTCAAGAAAAGTTTCTTCCCATGTCTGTGGAAAATCTATATGATGAGTTATGCACACCACTAATCCCTATGAAATACACAAGATAGTTTTGCAACATTGCTCAAATCACCCAACAAGTGGAAGATTCCACTGTGGAAACCAAATCCAAATCTCATGTAATCCCATAAACTCTGGGAAGGAGAATCGGGAAATTAGAGGTTGTTATAGTCACACTAAAACTAGAACATGTACATTATTTTACTACAAAACTGTCATTATACAGAAGGGATCCTCCTCCGGAGATAGTTTGAGGTGTTAAAAAGAAAAGTTTATTCCTTTCAAATAAAATAGGTTCCCGATTACATTATTTCATCTTTGGAAAACAATTTAGTTCATTTTCCAAGGCTGAAGAATCCAAACAAAGAAAGAGATAAAGATCTCAAAAATTATTTCCCCTTTTATCAAATGTATGGTCATACCATTCAAGACTACTTTGTTTTCAAACACCTCCTACAAAAAAATGGTAGAATCTAGAAAATTGAAACTAAAAAGTTCATCATCCCATGTACAATTGGTTACTAATACTAATCCATTGAATGAAAGTGAATGGAAGAATGTCAAAATAAATTTTGTGCCAAAGTATAATTATTCGATGGTCAGGAAAATGATCAACAAAATGCATGCCATTCTATGAAAACAGTTGAAACAAATGACTGTGTCTTTTTCCACTTCCACTATAAAAAATCCAACTTCATCAAAAGATAATTCCCTCAAAGATCAATACTCAATGAAGTGACTATATTATAAAGATAAAGAGTGGTCAGAAGAAGATGAGATCATGTCAAGGATAATTTGGTCCTTGAATTTGGAAGATTTCATGCTAGAAGTCTCAGAATCTTAGGCACCACCCCTCTAAATGGAACAACAAAAACCGACTTCTCAAGGAGAATCTTAATCAGATGAAAAATGGATCTTCAGTTCTGTTAACATTATCCACATAACGGACCATTATGCAAATGATGATTTCGGTTATGAACATAAATTATTTTATACCAGATTGGCGAACTGGAGGAAGAAGTCAAGGTCAACGCTATAGGGGAATACATAGATATGCTAGAAACCACTATTTTAACAATACCCTGCTTGAACCATTTATGCAGAAGAAACTCAGGGGAGAACCCTTTAGTGAGCTCAGGAAGAACAAGGAAATTCTCCCACACATGGAAGGATCAGATCTAACATGTTCATCTTGGGAGATCTATTAGAGGTTACACCATCACTCTCTCGGAAAATAGATAAACCTAGTCAGTCTAATCTACCAAGAGAATAAGTATTTCCAACTTCTACCCCAACACATTGTACATCTACATCAAGAACATAAACTTCCAAGGCACCCACAAAACCACATCTACATACTATAAAATGCATAAATTTGGACAAAAAGTATTATTTTTGAAATATCTAGCCCATGTAATGGAAAATTTGTCAATCTTGGATGCCTTGAATCTGTCAAAATATGTTCCAAAATCACTTTTTGAGGCCTTGTCAAGTCCTAATGATTTTGAAACCAA
Organism: Viscum album; assembly: GCA_963277665.1. Taxonomy (NCBI): domain Eukaryota; kingdom Viridiplantae; phylum Streptophyta; class Magnoliopsida; order Santalales; family Viscaceae; genus Viscum; species Viscum album. Next base: position 1,169,479,876 of record OY728122.1, on the reverse strand, counting down.
ATTTGTTTCACCTGATGTTTACCATATAGAGAATGATCATGAAAAATTTCATGCATTCATATCTTTCATGGATGAAGATCAGTATGATTTTGGTCATGGAAACATTAGGCCCTTGTATCTATCTATTAAGGATAATGTTATAGGCATATAGAGAGCCTTCATTGATCATGGATCAAGAGTTAACCTCATTCCCATTCATACACTTTGTCGATTGGGTCTCACTGAATATGACTTATCTCCTTCCACTTTGATTTTGTAAGGTTATGAAAATAATGAAAAATAACCTCTAAGTGAGATTACAATCGGAACTCATTTTAAGGATCTTGGTCTAATTTATATATCATGGTTGTCTGATTGGACACAACCTTCAACATTCTACTTGTAATGCTTTGGCTACATAAACATGAATTTATTCCTTCTTCATATCACCAATGTCTCAATTATTTCTTCAATGGTCAAATTGGGACATTTTATGGAGAGAAGGATACATTCTAAATGTGTGAATCTCTGTATATTGAGGCATAATTCTATCACACAATGGGAACAAGGTCCACGGTAGATGATGAAACAAGAATAAATACTCCAAATGGTCTGGAAAAGATCTCACCTAAACCATTAAAACAACTGTGTATAAATTACGTGTTTCCTATCAATCAAATTTAAATGATAGAACCCAAATCCAAGAAATCATCTAGTTATGTTCATAATTTCAGTTGTTGAAATCGAGATCGATAACATGGGATAATTTTTTGATATTGAAAGCATAAATAGAGATGTATTCATTTCATCCACCATACATCAGTAAGTATATTCTTCATCAATCAGGCTAGAATAAGTTGTAACATTAATAAATGAAGACAAGGAAATTAATTCCCAAAACAATATTCTCTATTAAATGCTTCAGGAAGACCCTCAATAATTAGCAGGGTCATAAATGATTGCCTCTTCTTCAGGATGTTCAAATAATGAGTCTTATCCTAGAACTGAATGTATTAATTCATCACATACCCTTCAAGTAGAAACATAAAAAGTGACACTTGAAGAAGAAGATGATCTCAAGGACACCCCTCTAGCATTTAAGGAAGGCGTCTCCACCACTATGGATGATCTTAGAGAAATAAATTTGGGTACAGAAGAAGATCCACACACCACTTTAATTAGTGTGATCATGAATTATCAAGAAAAAGAGATGTATACTTCATTTCTAAAGAAACATCGAGATATATTATCTTGGTACTATATAGAAATTTTACGCCTTAATCTCAATGTGGCCACTCATCATTTTTGTTTTCTAAAATCGCATCTTGGATTTAAGTAGGCAGCAAGAAGAACACACCCAAATCATGCCTCTAAAATTGAATTTGAAGTCGAAAGTCTTATCAAAGCTAACTTTGTGAGGGAGGTACAATACCCCAAATGGATAGAAAACACTTTCCTAGTGAAAATGAAGAATGGGAATATCATATTTCACATTTATTTTAGATATCTTAACCGGAACTTTCCCAAATAGGACTTTCTAGTTCCAATCACATAAATTTTGATTGATACAACAGCCGACTATAAAACTCTCTTCATCATGGAAGGATACTCTTGGTATTATCCAATCTAAATGGCCCTAGAAGATAAGGATTACACATATTAAGATCCCCTCAAGGTGTGTTTTTTTATCAGAAAATGGTCATTGGATTAATGAATGTAGGTGCAACATATCAACCTGTCATGCACCATATCTTCAAACTCTTCCTCGGAAAATTTGTCGGATGTTTTTTGGAATATTTAGTGGTAAAATCTAGAAAACAATCAATTCACATTATCGATTTGGGAACCATATTTAGTAATCATCGACAACATAATCTAAAAATAAACCCCTTGAAATGTGATTTGGGGGTATCCTCAGGAAAATTTCTCTATTTTTTTGTATGCCATCATGACATCAAAGATGACCCCGAGAAGAAAAAATAAATCATGGGCATGATACCTCCTTGAAAGTTGTAGTAATTAAGAGGAATTTAGGGACACGTGGCCTATATTCGGTGGTTTATTTCCAATTTGATAGGAAATTATTTACCCTTCTCCATTTTAATGAAGAAATGAGTTACTTAACAAAGTAAAGAAGACTACCAAGAGGCGTTTAATACCCTGAATAAATATCTCTTAATTCCATTGTATTAATGCCACATATTGAATAAAAATCCACTTATTCTCTCTATTACAACTTTAGCATGATCAGTGTATTCTTTCCTTTCACAAAAGAATGATGTTGGGAATGAAAGTAGCCTTTATTATCTCTGTTGAACTGTGCTTGACATGGATACTTGATATTCACGTATCAAGAAGTGATAACTAGAATTAATCTTTGAATTTTAGAATATGAGGCACTACCTTCAACATCACGAGGTACACTTGGTATCTCATAATAACCCCCTCAATTTTATCCTCAGTCATTCTATTCTTACAATACATTTGGCATAGTGTGTAGTTATTTTATAACAGTTCGATATCCATTCTGTGACTCAAAAATCAAAAATAAAGCCAAGACGTTCCAGTCTTCCTTCCTAAACACCCATCTTTAGAAGAAACATCTTTTAATACTAAACTTACCAATGAATAAATATTCTCTATTCAATAAAATCCCTAAATGTGGGAAATGTGATTCGATGGATCTTCCAAAAGTCCAATAGGAAAGAGAATGAAATACCCTAATATCAACATAGTTGGGCTAGGAATTGTTCTTATCTCCCAATAAAAGTCAGGTTTTCCATATTCCTTTATGTTATTAGAAGGCATTACCAATAATGAGAAAGAATATCTTGCTCTCATTACCGGACATGAATTGGAACTCCAGGTATAAGTGGACCACATGAAATTGAAAGGTGATTCAGAATTGGTAATTAAATAGATCAATGGGGATTATTCTATCAGAAAAGAAGATTTAATCCCTTTATGTGATTATGTTAGATGGTTAATGGATTCATTTACCTCAGATCCAACATAGTCATATATCTCCCAATCACAAAATTTCCATGATGATGCATTGCCTAATGAATCCAAAGCCCTGGTAGATCCAAATTAGGATAAGACAATCATTATTATTTCCCATCGTAGTGTTATTTCACAACTTTTTCAAACTATAATGGTGGAAATTAATGAAATAATACCTATTTTTAAGTCATATGGACATGATATGAGATAGATGACACTTGTCATGGAATACCTTCAAAATCGAATACTTCCACCTGATAGAGCTTGGAAAGGGAAAATCTGGAAACAAGTGGTCAATTTCACCCTTTATGATAGCCCATATCAACAGAAGATCCTATTCAAATGTGGATTTGATGGAGTGCTCTTCGGATGTATTGATGTATAAGAAACAATTGATGTCATGAATGAAGTACATACAGGAGCTTATGGTGCTCACCGGTCTGGGGATAGTATTTCAGATCAAATCAGAAGGCTTGGATACTTTTGGCCTTCAATGAAAAAGGATTGTATAGATTTCACCAATTAGTGTCAACCTTTCCATGTGTTTTCCAACTTCATTCATCAACACTCGGATTTTCTACATATAGGTAAATACTCCAGTCCATTTTCTACATGGGGAATGGATGTTGTATGACCTTATCCTCCAGCTACAAAAAATCATTTCAAGTATATTCTTACTGTTACTGATTTCTTCTCCAAATGGTCTGAGGCAATATCTATCAAAGAATTCAGACCAAAAAGAATTATTAGTTTTTTCAAAGCTAATATCATTACCATATTTGGTGTACCTCATACCATATTGATAGATAATGCCTCCAATTTCTAAACTATTTAGGTAAAGAAGTTATATCATGAGCACAATATCAACTCCAACCATTCAACTTGAAATCATGCAGAAGCTAATGGATAGATAAATGTTTTCAAAAAGACCCTATCAAATATACTCCAAAATATTTTGGTTAAAGATAAGAATTCTTGTCCTAATAAACTTTTACATGCTTTATGGGATTATAGGACTACTACCCATTCCACCACTCAGGAAACTACGTACTCATCAGTGTACGTAATAGAAGCAGTTTTTCTAATTTAAATTTAATTTCCTTCACACTGAGTTTCAATCAGTGATCATTAATCTACATATGTATAGTATCAGAGGTGATTGGATTATCTATAATGATTATATGAAAATAGATTTCATACTTTTCATCCATTGGAAGTCTATTCGAATCGAATAGCATGATCTTTTAACAAGAAATTTCACCTCCAGTCATTTCTTTAAAGAGAATTGGTATTAGTCCTCAGGACTCCAATAATACCAGGAAAGAAGCCTACAATACATGAGACAATGTTGGAAGGACCTTACTCTGTACATTAGGTCTTCTCAAATGGAGCTTATTCCCTAATCTCAATGGATGAAGAACTCATTACAACTCCAACCAATGCATGATTCTCGATGAAGTACTTAGTTTAAGTACATATCCTCATGTCCTCACTCCATGAATCTAAATAGCATAGCACAATGTCTTGGTTTCAAGACATTAATCTTCAAGAAAACCATATGTATCCATGTTTCACAACATTAAAATGTGTAGAAAATTTTTCCATGTCGCACGACTTTAAACATTAGGACATCATTTTTCCTCTCTACATGATAGTAAACTATACGGTTAATGTCTTCTTCATTTGGCATTAATAAATCCCGTAAGATACCGAAAATTGGTATTCCCTGTGACTCTCTAAAAAAATAGGTATCTTCCAGGCACATGCATCACTCACATCATTTATACTCCTTAGTGGACCATGAGTTCCATTTCTCTATATGTTTGAATCAGAACTGCATGGAGATCTCATTTTAAGAACTATATGTGGCTTGATTCTCATTCCAATGGGATATGTAGAGATGCATTAATCATCAATCGTAGGACCAGTGGAAACCATAAATAATTTTTTCCCTTTATCCTCCTATATATGAACTAAATCTATATATAGTACTCTTCCAATATATGTGGTTTGATCTTCATACCATCTTGTGTCTTAAGTTTTACCATTATTCTCAAATGTCATAAAAGCCCTCGTTTCTGATATCAAACTCAATTGGTGTGGGGAATCTTTGTTTCTAGAACTATGTTTGGCTTGATTCTCATTTTAATTGGATATGTAGAGATTCCTAGATCCCTAATCATGTGCCCAACCAACACAACAAAAAATTTCTATCTTCCCCTTGTCAAAACGTGATTGATATGGGGAACAATCTCAAGAATTATGTGTGGCTTGATTATAATCCATATGAGATATGTAGTGACACATGGGTCCTATCATCTAGTCCAGCAACAATATTCCTTTCCATGTCAAAATCACTTCATGTCCATACTGCATGACATTAAATAGAACAATACTCAAAGAACTATGTATGGCTTGATTCTTACCCTCTTGAGATACATAGTGAAGACTCAGCCTGAACCCTTAGACCCATTCACAAGATTAAATAAATTTTTTCCCTCTCCGGCATACAATTTAAAATATATGTAGGAGCTCTTAATTTTGGGTCCTCTCCTCAGAGAACCCACCAAGGAAATAATAAAATGTCCCTATTCTTCATATTTGTTAGATCTATGTAAGGGACTCCAAACTCATTGCAAATATTGATTCAAATATTTCTCTTATGTATTGAGAATTACTCCCTTTCATATAACACAATATTAATCCTAAATACCTTCTGATCTACAAAATCTTTCTTATGGTTTTTGGTACTAGAATGTTTGATACCCAAGGGCTATTTTTCCATACTATGTTGTGCGTTCCCTAGGTGGACTCGCATAAGTTTCCTATATAACAGGACTGTCAGTCAAAATATTCCACTATTTGGCTATACAGTATATGCCCTAGTAGGCCCTGCATAATATAGACCCCATAACGGAATTTTGCAAATAATGGTAACCTTTTTCTGAGTAAATGCATCTTATTTGTCTTTCAAAGTTTGATGGAAATATACAAGAATCTATTTCTTAAAGAAATATTTAATGTATACTGGTCCCATTACCGTTCTCTTGATCTGAATGTCTCCAAGACCATGGTTTACAGATTTCCCTTTCAATTTGGTCAAAGAATATTGAAATAACCTTGGATCATTTGACCACATATTGTGTATTAGTTCCATTATATTTTGGTCTTAATTGTATGACTAAAAACTATAGACTCCATACTTCCTACATATGGGCCAGACCTTTTTAGAAATTCCATTCCTCCAATTTTTTAGAAACCATGCTTGGAAATAATCTTCATGTATTGAGTTATGTTTATCCAAAAACCAAACTCTATGTTGTGGAAAATCTAAATCACCATAAAAATTCATCATTTTTGGAAATAGAATGTTTGAATCCCAAGATCACTTTATCTTTACTAGAAGTATGTTCCCCTCGGTGGCCTTGTATAATGCTTCCTACATAGTAGGCCTGTCAGTCAAAAGATACCACTATTTGGCTATGCATTATAGGCCTTAGTTGGCCCGGCATAATATAGCCCCCATAATGGGTTTTTCTAATAATGGTAACTTTATTCTTGGAAGATAATTACTCTAATTCCTTTATCCCTTTTCATATACCATTCTCTAGATCCAAAAATTCTAAAATCACAGATTACCATTCTTTCTTTCCATACCTGGCCAAGGTGGTATATTTCTAGACAAATTATCATGAAATTGGAAAGTATTAATTCTTTGGTCAGAGATAAAGACATTAAATTAAAACCTCCACAATTTCCTCCCTACAGTACTTGAAACTACATAGTACAGTGTCCTCATTGCATCACATGAAACTGCATAGTATATTTTCCATGCTATATGACATTAAAACTACCAAGCATGATATCAGAGAGCCCCCTTTCATAAAAATTTTAATTATTCCTCACACACCAAATTTGTGTAGAAGCGGTTTCCCAATTCAAGACTAACGCCGACATAGATGGACCTTTACTCTTAGATCTCTTTCTTTGGAAAAACCACCCACTATGGTTTTGAGCCACCCAAATCTTATTTTCCCTTATCTATCAACAGTATAATGTCAAATTTTTGAGAGCCTTATTTCTTGACTATAGAGTACGTGCCCCTAGGTGCCCTTACCTATATACTCCTATATAACAGACATGCCCATCAAAAGATTCCACTATTGGGATATGAAGAATATGTCCAAGTTTTCCCTACGTAATAAAACCCCCCTAATGGGTTCATCAAATAATAGTAACTTCATTCATGGAAAATACCTCCTTTATGTTTATACTTCATGTTTTGGATTTTGTGACCATAAAAACTATGAATCATGATTCCCCATAGAAGTATCTAACGAATATTGGAGTAATTCCAAGCCACTATGCTTTGTTTGGGATCTAATTTCAAAATTTATAGTCAAAGTTATTCAACCTAAAACACAAGCATTGTTAGTCCAACATGCCTGATTATATACATCCAATAAATAAAGACATAACACTCCCAAGGTTGAAAACCCTCAAAGGTCACCCTGGAAAAAAGTCGAGTCTCGGCTCGCTAGACCTACAGTTGTTATGGTTTGGGAAAAATGAGTAATGAAAAGTTATAAGACATAGTGTTTGTAGGGTTGTCCATAAGACCCCATAAACAGTCGAACTATTCATACTAGGCCCCATGTTTTAGGAAAATATTCATGCATCTTTCCTTAAATGACATAGTTCCAAATTTCTGTAAATAATATTGGAATGCGTCAATGTTCCCTACAGTTACCATATAACAAGATTCTTTTCATTCTGAATGAATCTAATTATAAGGGGGGATATTTTTAACACTATAGAATATGTTTCATACACTATTCTGTAGAATTCATGGATATGTATCCATATATTGTGAGACTTATCCATAATGAGGGATACGTGGAAATAACCCCTCTATAGGATCATGCCTTGGATTTACAAGATAGATGATAAAGAGTTGTTTATGAATCAAATTTCAATTACGATTTTTATCATATTAAACCTGGTGTATTCAAAATCTCAAGAATTGTAGATCTATTTGAGATCATAAATTTGACTAGTCACTGAGCCCAAACAGACATATGGATCAAATTTTATGGAACTCAGAAGATGGATAAAGGTTACAAAGGTATTTTCCTCACCTACGTAATATACCTACGCATAGGACCTATAAAATGGACCTACTCAATAAACCTATGTAATCAACCTATATAATTGAACTATGAAAAGGACTTGCACAGACAACTTCTTTTAGACCATCTCCTCTCCTTTCTTATAAGTAGGACTTTGGGCTTCTTATTGGACACTAAAAAAATTGTAAGAACTCATGAAACTCCCATTTCATATAACTTTCACCCAGATTCCTCAAATTTTATTAGGTAGCTCTCTAAAAACACAAGAGAAGAGAGAATTATATGGGATAAGCACATTCTGAAATCCTTTCAATGTTTTAAGCTTGCATACGCTTGGTTCTCCTATGTTAATCACTTTTTTCAGTCATCGCTAAGACCATTGTGGCACACCTATGAAACATTCTTATGTGTTGTACCTAAACGACATAACTACACATTATATATACACTACATAGCTGCTCTTGAGGCCTATGCATATCAACATGTAATCCCTATTAAAAGCCACTCATGGCATGGTATCTTTTTCATTTTATCCCTTATCTAAAAGAGACTAAGTTGAAGCCTCCAAAAAACCTCCTGACTTATCAAACCTTTGGGAAGGGAACATCAGCATATCTCCTATTTTGGGTATGTATATCTATAGTCAGAGGTTTTCCACATTCGTAATCTAAGGGATTCAAGATCCTTATGATGTTTGTAGGTTTGTATAACTACAGCCACATGGATCCTTACCCAACAGATAATGTTGGGAAGTTCCATGTCTTAGATTTTGGGAATTGGACTCTGAACTCCCCTTCTAATCTTTAAGACTCAGAGCCTCCAGTTCCAAATAGGGAGAGTGAGGGTCAGACTTACATTTCCATTCAAACAATGGAAATGTATCCCTCCTCTCATGGGATCCCAACATGTCACTCCCACTAAGGTAATTCTATAATCTTCTGCGAGCTAGTTGCATGACCTCCAATTTCATCCCATATTGAACGGTTCATCGCTTCACTCCCTCTCGCACTGTCAGCTCATCTACTTTTATGGTATACTCATCCTCTTCCACTATCTAAGGAGGAAAAGTGTGTGTGAATTTGTTGAATCTTTCAGATTCTCTTGTTTCACCCACCAAGCATGACTCAAATGGACTTTGAGATTTGTGATGATCACAACATTTGTACAAACACCTTATGTGAATGAACTACAAGAACTCGGATTCCCATCAAAATAGGGATATGTAGTAAGCCTTCTTTAGGCATAATCTCCATCTCATTTCATCCATAAAAGGAATCCTTTTTAGAAAATAATCCCAAACTCATTTCTCTCAATGTACTGCACACTTCTATGAGACTCACTAAACTATGTGGGCCTTGATTCCCATTAAAATGGGATTTGTAGGAAGCCTCCTTGAGGTTCAAAACCCACACTTAAAATAAACCATGCTCTTCTTAGGCCATATTCCAAATAGGGTCAAATACAACTTGGAAAGTCTTATCTTTTCCAGTTTCCTTGGGCTGCTTAGGCATAATCCCGACACCAAGAATTGACTAAGCACCTTTGGCATAGATTTCCTTACCACATTACATTAAACTGTATGGGTAGGTCCTTATCACATGACCTTAACAAATGTATGGTTTGTCCCATTAATTGGCACCAAACTAAGAGGGTTATTTTTCCTTTCACAAGGATACGTAGGTAGCCCATTTATGGATACGATCCCAATATCAATAACAATCCAATGTCTCCCTAGATGACAAAATTTTTGTAGTTCCCCACCGAGTGGAATAAAAACCAATATTATCGTAACAATGGTTAAAAGAATTTCTAAATAGTATATGATAGGATACCATTGATGGAGAACATCAAATACATATGGATGTCTACATTAATGATGATCCTCGAATACATATGGATGATTATAAATTTCACACATGCTAATAATTGATTTAAACCTAGGTTATACTTAGTATATTAATAAATATTCACAAGAAATATCTTAAATCTATAAGAGAGTCCCGAAGTAGGAAATAATTTCACCCAAAAGGGTGTGATGAGTCCAACCACCCATCCTCTCGACCAAAGTGTGTTCTTATGTATCATTCGTCCAAACATAATGAACTCCTTCCTTTGTAAAGAATGTACCTTTGGATAAAGAACTATTTGATGTTTCTAGTTCCATAAATAAATCCAATGGAAACTTCCTAGAAGTAGTGATTCCTAACTAGAACACATGTTCTGAGCGAGATGAAAAAAATACATATGCCATATATAAGACTTATTCATTTGGTTTGGTTTAAATACTACCCCCATTTAATTTTTAATATCCTGAATATATTAATATTCATGGTATTTAATGATTTATTTGATTCCATTCTCTTCATGGGACTTACAATTCAAGAGTTACTGATGTGGTTCATGATTTATGTTTCAATCATATTTTAATAAAGATTATTTATACATGAACTTCCAATAAAGGAATTTATTTGATTATTTCATAATAAACCCCTTTAATTGTCTCACCTCTGGTAATTCATATATACAATATATAATATTACCATAATCCATACTTTGTCACTCAAAATTATTTAGAAAAGTTTTTAATAATAACTAACATTTATTTTTATCTTTTGTCGAAAGTATTTTTTCTTCCAAAAACATGTTTTCTAAAAAAAATTCAGAATTTTTTTTAACATTATCAAGATTAATTTTGAAGAAATATTTACCAATGTTTAAATTTTTTTATAAAATTATTTTAAATTAATCGTCATTCCATTTTCTAAATAATTCCTAATTGGATTTTACTAAAAACATGAATGGAATCATTATTTTTATGTGTACAAAAGCATATTATTTTCCACCATCATGACAATTGATTATTTTTAGAAATATTTTTGAAATATTGAAAAGTTTATTTTCAAATTAATATTCTTTTGAAAATACTTTGTGAAATTTTTGGGTTAAAATTAATTTCAAAGTGAAAAGTTTAGCTTTCTAAAAAATGTTTTCAATGTAATTTTTATGGTATTCTGACTGATTAATAACATCAAATATTTATTTTAATTATTTTTCAATTGGGATATGCTGTATTTATATAATAGTAATTATATAATTCGATGGTTAATGATTGGTTTGAATGGGGATATAATTTTTTTTACCATTCACGATTTTAATCTAGATGGTTTATGAATATATTTATTTTATTTGGGTATATATATATATAGATTATGTTGATTTCATAATATTAATGTTTATTTTCATTATATTTAAACCCCTTAACATGATGAATTCATTGTAAATAGAATGTGAATGGTCTGGACTTGTTATATATAACTCCTCAAATCATCAATGGGTCTCATGAAAAAAATTAGGTTGCTAAATATGTTGGGGTTTTACCCACATATTCAAACTACCTTGGGAATGACTTGAACAAATTTTTTCTGAGGTATAGTATTATTAATTTTCATTACATGATATTTACTATTGATATCCATGTTAATATTTTATTATTTAAATATCCATGGATAAGTTTCAAGATCACATGATTTTTTATAAATATTTATTTGATCATCATTTATTAAATTCATATTATTCTCATGTTATTATTTAAAAGAAAAAAATCTGCTAAATACCTATCAATATTTATTATTCTTATTAAATCATGATTTCATCCACTATATGTTTACAATTATAGTGCATCTGGGATCACCCATTTCTTATGTTTTACTTCTCTATAATTCTAGGAAATGTTTTATGACTAGTATATAGGGATATTCAAAGGGGAATTATTCGGTACTCAAATAAAATATATTTTGGAAATTTTTTGGAAATTTTTTTCAAATGTTTCAAAATTAATGTATGCCTCTATTTTAAAAGACTACTAAACCATTTGGTATTTCTATATTTGATTCCTTCTATCTTGATCTAAAGTAATAATGAAGACACCAGCTCTAGGTCCTTAAAAATTGTTTCCTTAAATGTTATATTCATTAGGTAGAAAAATTTCTATTTTAGGTTCCTGATTTAGATTTTTGTGATGGATTCTCAATTATAAAAATTAAAATTATGATATCTAGAAATCCTCTAAAGAAGTTTGTTAGGTGTAGGTGGTTCTAGGGACTAAAATTGGAGGAGTTTCGTAGCTTGGTACAGTGAGTGGTGATTCATCAGAAAACACTATTACATTTTTTTTAATTACATTATAGGATCTAATTTAATTATTTTCCATTATTTTAGATATTTTAGATATTTTAGAATGTTTGAGGGTGTAACAGGGTTTTTAGAGCAAAGTTGAAGTAAGGGGTAGGATTATGATATTTAAACTGATGGATGGAAAGTGTGATATACTACGATAAGGAATTTGGATGATTCTTTCAATCACATAATTCATAAAATGATAAAAATTGTTCCTATGATATTGGGGGAACATCTTATAGAGACGTTGTTGAAGGGTAAGAGTTTGAACAATGAGGCCTATGCCTGTTTATTGGTATGGAATGGGATAGACATTGTTAGTGTGTTGATTTCATTACTTATGTGGTGAGAATAATGTTTTAAGTGACTAATGGAAGTGAAGGTAATAATGGTATATTCAAAATGTGTTTATAAGGTATGAGAATAGATATTTTGGTATTAAGAGAATGATGTGGGTATAGACCTATCTATTGTGAACTAGATAAGTGTATTTATTTTTAAAAAAGTAATATGTTTGTACAAATAAAAATATATTAGGAAATTAATTTTGGAAATAGTGTGTGGAGGATGTCCATATTTTCAGATGGTTCTACAATGACTGTAGGTAAGGTACATGTTTTGAAATAATTACAGGGCTTAGGGAATAATAGGTTTTCAAAATGAATGTTTATATGACGGTTTGAAGGGGAGGGGAATGATGGGGAAGTGATGGATTAAAAGGGATGATTTTGGAGGTTAAATATATGGAGGGGAGACTGAATAGGTGTGTCTCCTTAGGATTCCATCAAAATATTTTTATTTGACTTTTTATTATTTTATTCATTGGGATCATTGAGCTACAATAGGTTCTTATTTTGTAGATCAATATCTAGGAATAGGTCATATAGAATGGGATCCTCATTAATTTGTTATCCATAATCTTAGTAACCACATATGGGTCTTTGAAATTCTCTAAAAGTGATCCAAAAATTTTTAGACTAGAGATAGAAATTGATGATGTTAGATCATTGTGGTTCAATATTTTAAAATTTTTCCCGATATTTGAAAAATAATATATATTTTATCAATGGTTTGTCCAATTATGGGTTGATCATCAATTGACTGATAGAAAAATAAATTTATTTTTAGATAAATTTTATGTATAACAATTTGAATTAATGAAATGATTATCCCATAGTGTTGAATCCTGGCCTAATGCTAGTAATAGGTTATGGAAATAAATTATTCTAAAAAAATTATTCAACATTGATGTGACAATTCCCATTTAGAACATATATCACATATAGCCCTTTTAATATTCCAATTTCAATGTCTCGTTTCTCAGAAAAAGAAGCATATGGGACGAGTTATATAAAATATAAAATTCATTTTCAATGATTTTAAGCTTGTAAGACTAATATAATATGGTAATAAAATGGAACATGGATTTTGTTATTATAATATAATAATAATTCATCAAGTATTTTATAGGAGATAACTATTATTTTGAAATATTACCATCCCATTTCACTATGAATAGTATCCAGTGTAACATCCCAGTTCCGGGTTCCACTCAACAGGTGCCCCGAACCCGGTTCTCTACGTGACCTCAAGTGCGTTTCCCCAAACTTAAGAGGCTGCCGACTAGAAGCGAGGGCCCAAGTCTGATAGTGGGAAGGGTATGCCCCCATTTGTCAAAGTGCAGTGCAGTAGAATACAAATAAAACTTACAATGAACAGCTGAAGCATTAAATCATACAAAACTGAAATAAACAACAGCAGTTTATATAACCAACAGTAGATAAATAATGATGCTACATGTCTCAAGTTCTAAGAAAACATCCAGAACATGTTATACATCAATAAAGTACACCCAAAATCAGAGTACATCAAAACAAATCAAAACAGGTGGCAGCAGCATCGCGAGCCTAGGCTCGGTCCCATGCCCTCCTACTCCTCAGCAACAGTCATGTACATGTATAGGGACTCTTTCCCCTATCCACACCTATAGAAACGTAATCTATTTGGGCCAAAAAGCATGACCCAAACAGGATGTGAGAAATAAATTCCCATTAGGCACCCACTAAAGGCTTGTGCCCAACTGCGTGTAAGCATGCAATGACAGTGTTCCGTAGTAAAATGCAATAAAGTAAGCAGTACTCAAAAGTAACTAATTACCGGTTATATTGCCATTTTATTATCCATTTAATCCATTAAATTTAAAATACCACCACAGTGAATATTCTAAATAACCAGCTAATGTCCTCAGATACGTAAAATCCTACCCTTAGGTAAAGAGTATCCAACATAAGAATCTGCCCTCAGGCATAACAGAGTTTACCCTCAGGCATAGGTAGTGTCGCCCACAGGCACAGAGTCCGCTGCCCACAGGCACAGAAGATGTTGCCCCTAGGCTAAGTAGTACAACGTCCACAGGCTAATCACAACACCACCCTCAGGCTAACCAGGTAACCAGGCCATGCCCAACATTAAAATATACAGTAAAGAAGCAATTCCCCTTGAGGAAATTCTACAATCACTACTTTTAAGGCATACCCTCAGGTATCCTGGCCAAACGGCTAAAGAGTGGAACACACCCAAGGTGTGGTTCCGGCTCTAAGAAACTATCCCAACTATTATATTAATATCTTAATTAATTACCTAATCAATTATAGGTGTTTAATATAGCAACGACCTTAGCCATACGACACCCCAACATGGGTTCGTAGCACAAAAATTCACAAAACACACGTCAGTTGGAAAAATTAACACCAAGCCACCTACCTTATATGCCAACGAACGATATACCCGAACACCGACTCCAGAAACGCCCAAGAATGGCATAGATATGACGAAGAACAAAACTCATTCAAACGTATATAACTTTACCTCGGGAAAGAATTGGTAAGAACGGATTAAGGAGAATAAAGGGCTTACCCACGCGGTTCCAACAAGATCGTCCAAGGCAGAATTGGATTCTAGATGAACACTCGGTAGATCTTCAATGGTCCGGCCTCCTTCTTTGGATCCAAAATGGATCAAATGACTCCTCTGCCAAATGAGGAGGCTACTTCCTGTTTTAAGCCGAAAAAACAAAGTACACGGCGTGTACTTCCGATTAAGTGGCGTGTACTTCCCAAATTTTAAACTGTTCCTCTGGCGGCTTCCCGCCAGCACGGCATTGTTCGTCTGCCGACAAGAGTACACGGCATGCACTCTTGAATACAGGGCATGTACTGCCACCCAGCCGGTGGCTACTCCACCACCATACTATTTCGGCCAACCGACTGACTACATGGCGTGTAAAGGACCACTACATGGCGTGTAGTCGGTTCCTACACCCTTTTGTCGTCGACATGGCTACACGCTATGTGTACGCATCCCAACCTGGCCAGAAGTACACAGCGTGTCGAAAAAGTACACGACATTTAGTTCCAAAATTTAGGATTTTTCCCCATTTTCAATATTTTATTAAAAACACTTATGGAAAAGTGAAAAGAAGAAGCTCTTACCTCAAGAGAAGAACCGGGTTCTTACAAACTGCCCCCCTTATAGCAATTCGTCCCCGAATTTCTCTTCCAAGGGTGGAGAAGATATAGTCGTGAACAACTCCATCCACTAAGCACGTACGTTGTCCTCCTGCTCCTAGGTCTCATCATGCACTCGGCCATGCTGCCATAGCACCCCTACGAGAGGAACTAACCAGCCTCGAAAAAGCTTCATGCTCCTGTCAACGATACGAGTCAGATTCTCCTCAATGGATGCATCTGCCTCTAGCTCAACCTCCTCGGGCTAAAATACATGAGACGGGTATGAATGATAGCGATGCAACTGAGATACATGGAATATATCGTGCATGGCTTGGTACCGCTGCAGTAACCACAACCGATAGGAAACCATCCCGACTCTCTCAAGAATATCAAATGGTCCAACATACCGCAGTAAAGATTACCCTGTCTCCTGATCCGCTTGTGTCCCAGCCTCGGCAAAACACGCAACAAAACCTGATCCCCGACCATGAACTCCAAAGGTCGTCTGCGGTGATCAGCATAAGATTTCTGATGAGACTGCACAGTATCCATCCACTTCTGAATCAACTAGACTTGCTCAGAAGTCTTCTACACGAGACGTGGTCCCAACAAAGCTGCCTCACCGGCCTCTAACCAGAACAAAGGTGATCGGAACGGCCGACCGTATAAAGCCTCATATGGTTCCATCTCAATAGTCGCCTGGAAGATATTGTTATAGGCAAACACAACTGAGGGTATATGCTTCTCCCAAGATCCCCCAAAGTCTAGGACGCATGCACGCAGTATGTCCTCTAGCACCTGTATCGTACGCTCTAACTGGCCATCGGTCTGAGGGTGGTATGCTGTGCTCAGAAGCACCTGTGTACCCAGTGCCCTCTGAAAACTCTTCCAGAAACGAGACATAAAGCGGGCATCCCTATCTGAAATGATATAATGAGGGAACCCATGAAGATGTACGATCTCTCAGACATACAGACTTCTAAGCTCGTCAACACCGAAGGTCTCCTTGATCGGCAAGAAGTGAGCTACCTTCATGAGTCTGTCCACAACAACCCACATGGTATCATTGTCACGAGGTGACCTCGGCAATCCAGTCACAAAATCCATCGCGACATCATCCCATTTCCACTGTGGAATGGGTAACTGACGTAACAGCCAAACTGGTCTCTAATGCTCCGCCTTCACCTGATGACATGTGGAACACCTCATAACAAAACCAGCTGCATCTCTCTTCATACCTCGCCACCAGTATTGACGTCTCAAGTCACAGTACATCTTGGTAACCCCAGGATGAACTGCCCAAGCTAAAGTATGAAACTCTTGCATCATCTCCTCACGTATATCCCCTAGAACCCATACTTGTCCTTGGAAATGAAAAACCTCATCGTCACGAATCATCCAACAAGGATAAGGGTCCACACTTTCCACCGACTCCCGTAGAACTAGTCCTTCTGGATCAAAAATTTGTCTCATCCTTACTCTATCCAGAAGGGTAGAAATCACAGCTAAAGAAGAAATATAAGTCTTCCCCTGACTATCGTGCACCTCCAGATGCATCTCAGAGAACAAATCCATGAGCTACCACTCGCCACTGGCCTCCTGCACTGCCTGTATCTGAGTATTTCTGCTCGGAGCATCAGCTACCGCATTACCTTTACCAAGTGTATAGGAAAGCTCAAAATCGAAGGATTGTAGGTACTTGACCCACCTTCGTGGCCTCAGATTCAGTTCACACTGTGTAAAGATATACTTGAGGCTTTTGTGGTCGGTGAAAACCACAAAATGCTCTCCAATTAGATAATGTCTCCAACAGCGCAATGCATGAACAACTGCTGCCAACTCGAGATCATGCGTCGGGTAATTCCTCTCATGTGGCCTCAACTGCCGAGACCCGTACGCAACTACTCGATCACTCTGCATCAATACTGCTCCTAGACCAATACCTTATGCATTACAGTAAACTGTAAAGCTCTCCCTCGGCTCTGGAAGTATCGGTATCGGTGCTGATGTCAACCTTCCCTTCAGGTCCTGAAAGGCTGCCTCACAAGATTCCGTCCAAACGAACTTCACACCCTTCCTAGTCAATCTCGTCAACGGCGCTTCTAAGTGGGATAAGTCATGTATAAAATGCATGTAGTAACCATCCAACCTTAAGAAACTCTGTATCTCAAACACGTTCTTAGGCTGCTCCCAGGAAACTACCACTCTCACCTTCTCTGGGTCTACTGAAACTCCTGCCTCAGAGATGATATGTCCTAGGAAGTGAATCTGGTCCATCCAAAAGTGGCGCTTTGAGAGCTTAGCGTATATCCGATGCTCCGTCAGTGTACTCAATACGATCCCAATATGGGTGGCATGGTCGTGTCGAGTGTGAGAGTACACCAAGATGTCGTCCACGAATACTACCACAAAAGAATCAAGATACTGATATAACACATGATTCATCAGAGCCATGAAAACTGATGGCGCGTTCGTGAGTCCGAATGGAATAACCATATACTCATATAGACCATACCATTTCCTAAAATCCATGAGAGGTATATCAGATGGTCTCACGCACAGCTGATGATATCCTGATCTCAGGTCAATATTCTAGAACACTCGTGCTCCACGAAGCTGATCAAAAAGATCATCAATACTCAGTAAGGGATATCGGTTCTTAACCTTAAACCAGTTCAGCTTTGGATAATCGACGCAAATTCTAAGGGTACCGTACGCCTTCTTCGCAAAAAGGACTGGTGAACCCCAAGAAGAAGTACTAGGTCGGATAAATCCCTTTGCCTGTAACTCCTACAACTACCTCTTGAGCTCCAGAAACTCAGGTGTGGCTATCCTATATGGAGGAATAGACACCGGTGCTGCTCCTGGCACACGCTCAATAGAGAAATCCACCTCTCTTTCCGTAGGTAGACCTGAAAAGTCTTCTGGGAAGACATCTCTGAAACGATCAAAAATAGGAGGGAAATCCTCCTGACAAGTCCCCTGGTCATCCAGATATAAGCTCGCAATCTGGTACGTGACTCCACCTTGCCAACGATGCTCTGGTCTAGCTCGACTCTCCTGAACATCCCATTATCCCTTGTATAGAAACTCTCCGCCCTCTAGTGACATGAAATGCACCCTGCGACAATAGCAGTCTACAAAGGCCCGCAAGAGAACCAACCAATCCATCCTGATAATGATGTCATATCTTGTCATCTCCAGGACATAGAGGTCCCAAAGGAAGTGACACCCACCAACCTCAAGGGGTAACTCCTTACACTGGCGCACACCAGTCGTTCTAGTCCCCAACGGAGTGTCTAGCGTCATGCTATCAGAAGAAGTAGAAACACAGATCCCAAGGCTCTCCACAACGGGTACAGATATGAAACTATGTGAAGAAACCATATCGAAAAGTACTAAAGATAAGACATAAGCTACTAAAATAGTACCTCTGACTGTAGAAGTTCCGGGATCCTGCTCTTGCTGGGTCTGTTGCACTGCATATGCCTGCCCAGTGTCATGGCCCTGCGACATAGCCTGGCTACCCTGAGCTATCCCGCCCTACTGCCTCTGAGATCCTGATGTCTGGCTACTCAACCACATCCACCGTATCTGCATGTACGCCCTGACGTATTCCAATTCCCTGACTGGTAAGAAGCCACTGGTCCTGCTCCCACTCGCAGATTCTGCACAGAACCCCTCTCACTAGCCATCGGTGGGAACGCCCTACAAAAGCGCTACAGATGACCCATCCTGCCGCAAGCTCAGCACTCCACTAGGTCTCGTGGACACTGTGGCCTCTTGTTCCCCTCTCTACCACACTGGTAGCACATAACCTGGCCACCTAAAGCATTCTTCTGAATGGTACTTCCACCCTGAGAGAAGTCTGCCTGTCTCTTCCTCATGCCAACAGAAAAAGTACCAGTAACTGGTGCTGAACTGCCCTGGCCCACACCACTAGATTCTTGAAGGTTACTCTCTATGATTAAATCCTAGTTCATAATAGTGTGTATAGTAGGCAACCTGAAGACATTCACCAGTTCTTGGATGTCATACCGAAGACCATCCTCAAAACATCTGGTTCTCAACATCTCATCACCCACCAGCACGGGTGCAAAGAGATGAAGCTCTGTAAAACGATCAAAATATTCCATCACTGACATAACACCCTGCTACAGATTCAGGAATTCTCATGCTTTATCTACCCTCAGCATCTCGATAAAGAAGAAGTCATAGAAGACTGCCAGAAAATCCTCCCACGCCATGTACCTGTGATTCTATGACTGGGTGGTAACATCCCACCACCTCTTGGCGGAGTCACGAAGTATGTAAGTCACGAGCATGACCCTACAACCCTGAGTCATCTCTAGATGCGCGAAAATAGTCCGCATCGACCCCAGCCAAGACTCTGCAGCCGATGGTCCACTATCCCCTGAGAAAGTAGACGGATGCTATTGCTGGAAGATACATGTAAGCTCATCCATATATGTGGCAGTCGGCGATGCTCCCTAAAAGGCCAGCATGAACCGCATAAATCCTTCATGGAACTGCGCCTCTGTTCCTGTGTCTGGTATAACAGCTGGTGCTGCATCTGGCTCTGTTGGAGGATCAACTGGTAGCCCATGGCCCACCATCTCTGGAGTATTCACGTTGCCGCTCTCCTGGATAACAACGCGCGGTCTTCTAGGCGGCATGACACTACATGGTCAAAAACACGCCTTAGATTCAATATTATTATGGCCGAAAATAAGAAACCACAAAGGGAACATGAAGAATAAGGTATTTTAAAATTTTCAAAACAAGACTACACAGCGTGTATACTGACTACATGGCGTGTACTTGACTTCGCTTCCCTTTCCTGGGTCCTTATGCATGGCTAAGCCACACGGATCTTGTTTGAACAAAACTACATGGCATGTATATTATCTACACGGCGTGTATGGTATTATTTTCCAACTGTCTGTGTCGTCTGTTACACAGCCGACTACTCAGCATGACACTATACGGAGTGTTACACCTGCACATGGCGTGTCAACAACCCTGTTTCCCCGCCACACGGCTATGTCCACACGGTCTGTCCTCATACAAGACTACACAACATGTCCCAATGGTACACGGAATGTTAAAGGAGAGGTGACACCGACCTGTGTTCTTAGTTACACGGCCGAGTCCCCAGGTCACACTACACGGCGTGTACTTTACTGACACGACGTGTTCTGTGAAGGAGTTCACCGACCAATGTTGTTAGTTACACGACCGGACTCCGGGTCAATACTACACGGCATGTATATCTGGTACAAGGCGTGTTTTACCCAAGCTCTTCCCTACCCCATGTCACCGCCCACAAGGTTTGTGACACGGGAAGAGACTACACGGCGTGTACTCAGAGTACATGGCATGTACTTAAAAAGTTCATTTTTCTTCCTGAACAGAAGGCCATACACGGTGTGTGGAAAAATACTACATGGCGTGTATACTGGGTTTCTGGATAGTATGTCTCAGAACCATCTTCGGAACCACGAAAATACAGAAAACCAATACCTAAGTGTCAAATTCCGACCTGTGAGGGCCCATACTCCCCACAAATCAAAGTTTGACATCTTATCTGTGTTATAACTAATAAACAGTCAATGATCCACCAAATTCCTGTCAATGGGGGCCCATACTCCCCAAAAACCAAAGTTTGGCGTCCATTCTATAAACAAGATTACACAAAATACCCTATCAAACAACAGGTATTTATCAAGCAGCTATTACAATAGCATGCTTCTCTAGCACAACTACTATCCCAACAGCATGCAATTTCTAATACACCTACATGGCATGGAACTATGCATGGAATGTGAATTCTATCATGTGACTAAATGATGCACGAGATGGCATACCCTCATCTCATCGGGTTTCAACTAAATAGAACCCACAAATAAATTATAACAGCACAATCTCAAGTGCGTCACCCAACGGTGAAAACATATCAACTGTAAAATTTTCAAAATCAGAAAAATTAAAAAATATGAGGTAGACTGGCTTCTCCCTATACATGGGTTAGCTACGCTCGAGAACAGCTTATTACCAATTACCGTTCATCCTATCCCTAACTAAGGCTCTAAACAGTAATTCAAAGAAAATAACAACCTTTGATACCACTTTGTAACATCCCAGTTCTGGGTGACACTCAACGGGTGCCCCGAACCTGGTTCGCTACATGACCTCAAGTGTGTTTCCCCAAATGCTAGAGGTTGCTGACTAGCAGAGAGGGCCTAGGTCTGATATTGGGGAAACTATGACCTCATTGGTCAATGTGCAGTGCAGTGGAATACAAATAAAACATACAATGAAGAGTGGAAGCAGTAAATCATACACAACTGAAATAAACAACAGCAGTGGATATAACCAAGAGTAGATAAATAATGATGCTACATGTCTCAAGTTCTAGGAAAATAGCCAGAACATGTTATACATCAATACAGTACACCCAAAAGCAGAGTACAGAAAAATAAAGCAAAACAGATGGCAGCGGAATAGAGATCATAGGCTCGGTCCCATGCCCTCCTACTCCTCAGTAACAGTCATGTACCTGTATAGGGACTCTTGCCCCTATCCACACCTATAGAAATGTAATCTGTTTGGGCCGAAAAGCGTGACCCAAACAGGGTGTGAGAAATAAATTCCCAGTAGGCACCCACCAAAGGATCGTACCCAACTGCGTGTAAGTATGCAACGACAGTGTGCAGAAGTAAAATGCAATAAAGTAAGAAGTACTCAAAAGTAACTAATTACCAATTATATTTCCATTTTATTATCCATTTAATCCATTAAATTTAAAATACCACCACAGTGAATATTCTAAATAACCAGCTAATGTCCTCAGACACGTAAAATCCTACCCTCAGGTAAAGAGTATCCAACACAAGAATATGCCCTCAAGCATAAGAGAGTTTTCCCTCAGGTGTAGGTAGTGTCGCCTATAGGCCTAGAGTCAGTTCCCACAGGCATGGAAGAAGTTTCCCATAGGCTAAGTAGTACAACGCCCACAGGCTATTCACAACACCTCCCTGAGGCTAAATAGGTAACCATACCATTCCCAACATGTAAATATGCAGTAAACAAGCAATTATCCTCGAGACAATTCTACAATCACTACTTTTAAGGCATACCCTCGGGTATCCCGGCCAAATGGATAAATAGTGGAACACACCCAAGGAGTGGTTCTGGATCCAAGAAACGATCTCAACCAGCATATTAATATCGTAATTAAATACCTAATCAATTCTAGGTGTTTAATATAGCAACGACCTCAGCCACACGACACCCCTACATGGGTTCGTGGCATAAAAACGAACAAAACACACGTCAGTTGGAAAAATTAACACCAAACCACCTACCTCATATGCCAACGAACGATATACCCGAACGCTGACTCCAGAAACACCCAAGAACGGCATAGATATGACGATGAAAAAAAACATTCAAACGTAAATAACTTTCCCTCTGGAAGTAATTGGTAAGAACAACTTAAGGAGAAGAAAGGGCTTACCCACGCAGTTCCAACGAGATCGCCCGAGGCAGAATCAGATTCCAGACGAACACTTGGCAGATCTTCAAACGTTCGGCCTCCTCCTTTGGCTCCAAAACAGCTCAAATGCCTCCTCTTCCAAATGAGGAGGCTAATGCCTATTTTAAGCTGAAAAAACAAAGTATATGGCATGTACTTACGAGTACATGGCCTGTACTTCCCAAATTTTAAAATGTTCCTCTGGCAGCTTCCCACTAGCGCGGCACTGTTCTCCTACCGACAAGAGTACACGGTATGTACTCCTGAATACACTGCGTGTACTACCGCCCAGCTGGTGGCTACTCCACCGCCTTACTATTTCAGCCTGCCGACTGACTACACGACATGTAAAGGACCACTACAGGGAGTGTAGTCAGTTCCTACACCCCTTTTCACCGACATGGCTACACACCCTGTGTACTCATCCCAACACGGCCAGAAGTACACGGCGTGTGGAAAAAGTACACGGCGTGTAGTTACAAAATTTAGAATTTTTCCCCATTTTCCATATTTTATTAAAAACACTTAAGGAAAAGTGAAAAGAAGAAGCCCATACCTCAAGAGAAGAACCGGGTTCTTACATCCAGAGTGGGTCACCCGATGAGAAAGTGTTCCCTCCCCGTATGATAAATATTGATGACTATAATTGTGGATCTAACATAATACCATGGGGAGACTATAACACCATATGAGTGTGCGAAATAAGAGATTGAAATAAATCAAACACCATCCACATTTAGAAACATCAGATTATGTGTAAGTAATAAAAAATCCATCATTATCAAAATAAATGAGGAAGAAAACTGGCATAAAAACTAACTAGCTATCAATTGGGATGAACAAATATAAGAACTAAAAGTAGAATAAAATAAATTTATATGCATCCCTACTAGTATCTTGGAGTGTTATATCCTTGAAATAACTAACCCTGTTAGAGAAACAAGTCCTGACTATGTTATCCCATGCCTTTTACCAACTTGAACTTGTAACCAGTTAAGTCAAATCAGGTGCACAAGTGTTATGGCCTCTTGATCGGGGTGTGAGTATATCACAGTAGGGAACCACAAATTTTATTCCATGTATAACTAGTAGATACATTATATGCTTGTGATATGATAAAAATATCAAATAAATAATATATGGATACGTAAATAAATAAATAACCACTATTGATTCATAGGTACTAAAATGAAACCTAGGATAAAGACAATCATTCTTCATCCAATACCATACTATTCCTCAGAATTTCAGACAACCATGGCAACCTTTCATCATCTTAGTTCCAAGGAACTATTACATGGTGAAAAATTCTTATGGGGTGTTCTATGTCAATACTGAAAACCAAAGAGTCTTGTCAACATCATGGATCCAATTTAAGGCTACTCTAGGATAGAAATCATTTTATCCCAAATTCTGGTACATCATGTTGACTATAAGAATAAAATCAGAGGTATCCTAAACCATGTTACTCCCAAATTCAAATCCATTGAATCTGAAAACATTCACATAGGTTTAATCTGACTACAAGTTGCATATCCTAGGTCTCCCAAATCCTGATACTCCCAGAAACATTACATGGAATTCCAAAACACACGCGTAGGACTCATATAACCCCTATGATCATTTCTAAGGTACTTCAAACTAGTAATCATCCCGAATAAGGGGATCCATCCAAGGAAACCTAATACAAGATCACATGCCTCATTTGACTACTGAGAGAAATTATTATGTAGTGAAAGCCTATATATCTCAATGGATAGTATGTCCCACCCAAACCATATTAAAATTCATCTCAATGTGGTCAAACTACCAAATAATTACATTCATAACATGAGGTTATACATATTGGTTCATGACATATTTACCTCAAAACTAAGATAAGGTCAAATCATTGATTCAGGATCTATGGTGACACTAAAATTTGTTATTAACCATTCCTATATACAAAATCACACTAGGGTGAAAATTTCAATGAGGAACCTACTTAGATCCCATATGTTTCATTGGGCATGAAAAACCATTATAGGTTCCCCTGTCTCAAAAAAACATCAATGTTCAACATGCATCACTCATAGGGTATAACATCCCTTGGAATTGTCTTGTATCATCAAGGCCTTATTGAGCTCATTGTAAAATCTCACATGAGAGAATTCTCGAGTCCCGTCACGTTACCCAAGTCAACCCAAGGATAGTTCGAACACTTGACCTATCATCTGACTACCCATGGTCTACCATACTAGGAAATCCCATATCAAAGGGGTAGGAATGGTCTCACCACTATCATCACACTTTACAAAATGTTCTAAGGAGTAATATGGGTCCAAAATGTCCTATTAAGTCCATTCATCATCATCCCAACACTTTCCTGAAGATGGAGGTAAACAATGTTTATATTCTAAGGCCCTCTATGATTATATAAACCAATAACACCCCTAAAGTAGGTCTATGTATCTTAATAATTGTATATGTGTAGCACCTAATTGTTTTTTTGAAATATTTTCATTAAATATTTTTAATTATTTAATAGCGTTCATTTTATGAAATTGTGGTTTTAAACAAAATTTGAGACAACGTTGGTATAAAATGAACATTATACCCAAATCTTTATTTTAGTGGGAATAAATATAACTATCATATGAAAATATATGGTGAATTATTTGGCTACCAATTATTTAAAAATGATATATTTTTATTTTTTTATTAATAAATTATTTGAATTACAATTAGTAACTGAAATTAATGAAATGTATATGATATATATTTAGTAACATATTTTTGATATTCAATCAGTATATATTTTAGTCATACGGTTTGAATAAATGATATTTTTTTATAAAAACTATATTTTTTTCAAAATGGTATTTTTACCATCTTTTAATGGAGTAACCTTTTAAAATTAAAATTTTGACACATTAATACTTTTTATATGAAAACATAAGCCTCTTATTTGGAATAGAGATATAAAATTTTACTTCAGAATTATTTTTGATATTTTTCTAATAACTTTCATGTTTTGTTGAATACAAAAAATATACAAAATTTTAAGTGAAAATAATTTTTTTCACTAGAATAATTTATATGGTTGAATTATTTTATTTAATTTTTTTAAAGTATAAATATAATATCAATTCATTAATTAATATAATTTAGGTCATTGGTATTGATATTATTTTGAATTTAGACATAAAAACATTTCAATCTTTTGTAATGTTGTAAATTTTTTACACCCATTTTTTCATTCCAATGACACGATTAATTTTAATTTAATTACTTAAAATTATGTGTTTTGACTTTTGAAAAATTTATTCCATATTTGGAATAAATATTTCCAAATTATTTATATATATTTAGTTTATTTTTGTACATTAGAAAAAGTTACTTTTCTAAATTTTTAATAATATAGTAAATGGGTAAATTAGATAATTAATCATAAAAATAATATTTTAAATTTACCCTAACTATACTACTACGATAATTGGTTGAGTTTTATTTCACATAAATTATATTTGGGTATAAATAGTATCCATTGGAAGCCACTTGGACAAGATTAGGACATTTAATTTATTTTATTTATGGAAAAAGTTAAATATTCATTACTCAACTTTTAATATCTATATTATTTTTAATATAATGTTTTACAATAGCTAAATTAGATTATAAATACTCTTATGAAAGATATATTTTTTCATTTATCATGTAAATTTATTTTTAATTTTAAAGAAATAAATAATTACCTTAAAGGATAATGCATTGATGAAGGAGAAATTATTTATATGATGAAAAATTAATAAAATAATTTTTATTTAAATGATAATAAACATTAAGAAACACAAAAACATGGCCAAATCATATTTTTAATGTATATCTCCACCATTAAAATCCAAGGGAAGATTTATTGACCATTGGAAGCCATAAGGAATAGATTATTACACTTATAATATTTTATAAAAAGGGATTTTAATGTTGTCACCTTCGTGTTTTAATAAATATAACATTTTTAATGTTGGATTTTCAAGAAGATGCTTTCAAAAAAAGTATTACTCTGAAATCTAGAGGATTTTTATTCATCTTAGTAATTTATTTTTCATTTTTATTCAATAAATATGTATATTAGATAATTATGCAAAAGTGATGTAGTAATTATTGTATTAATGCAAATAACAAAATATTTTTATTGAAAATATAAAAATAAATATAATTTGGGTTAATTAACAAATAAATCAAAAATAATAGATGACATTGACCCCATTTAAATATAATAATAAAAAATTCGGTCTAAAATTTTTAACATAAATTTTTAAAAATTCATTGAATTTGATTGTGTAAAAATTGATACTATTGATTGTTTATCAAAATAATATTTTATTAAATTTTTTAAAAATCCTAAATTTTCATAATATATTTAAAAATTATTATATGGTCATAATTTTTTGAATTATTTAATAATTGTTTGTTTTATGTCAAATATGTACATATTTCACCAATTTAATAATGAAATATTTGTTACCTTAGTTAAAAATTAAATAGAATAAAAAAGTGTTATTTGAAATGTTAATGTTTAAATTGACTAGAAAACATGACTAAATTTTTTTTCTTTATAATATTAAAACCTTATATCATCTAATATTTTAAATTAAGACATTTTTGAAGTTTTTTTGCATGTGTTTTAATTTTATAATAAATTAATATTTTTGGAGACCCAATAAGTTCCCCTCGCCTAAATTACAAAAGGGAACCTCCACCATAAATTAGCCACTTACTTTTGAATCTTGAATATCAACCATCCCCTACCCATTTCCATAATATACTCAACTTTTCACTTTCTAGATGTTTTTTTCTTCCCCAAAGACAAACCCTAGTGCTTCTAGTGGTGATCGAGGGAGATATCGTCGAAAGGATGTATTCTCCTCTATCTGATCTTTTAAACTTTTTCCTTATTATACTTCCTCTTCTTGAGTTTCTTCCATTATAAATTAACAATTACAGTAACAATTATATACTGAGATGTTATTATGATCATGTAAGAAAAATATTCTATCTTCAATCTATCCTAGGAAAAATGAAACCCCTATGTGTGTGTACGTATGAATTACCTTCTCCGTACCATGGTGTAATATGTTTTTACCACCACCTTACATGGATGGTTATAATGATGGAAATAAAAAATATATGTTATTATTTTAATATTATAATGATTAAGGAACCAAATATATACCATCCAAATCTATAGCATTTCACATTTATGGGAATGATTTCCTCGCTCCTGCAGATGTACGACCTACCATCTCCATGATGCACTGTGGTTAATTCTAATGATATTCCTTAAAGAATGATTATATAAATGTATAGAATGAATAAATATGGTATATATTATGTAATAAAATTTTGGAATTATATTACAATTACCTAATAAGTATAACCATAACATATTCAACAGAACATGCCTCTGAAAATGAGTCTATTAATACTCGAATAATGAGTAATAGTGAAATGTTATTAACAAACGGATTATCATATGATCATATATGATATCATCATAAAAATAAATATGAATATGTAATAATTCAATAAAATTATTTAAATCATTTTATAGTAGGTTTGGATATATGAAATGGATATCAGACCTAAGGTAAGGGATAATTTCTGAGTCGCATAATTATATGAGATTGTTAATAGGTAAGTATATCCTAGTGTATATTTATCATCCATGACCATGATTCATAAATATTTATTTCAAAACATTATTTTTATCCGGGTACAATTTCTAAAAATTAATTTTACCTATTTGGTATTCTTTATTAAATTGTATGAATGGTTTATCGTTTTCAATACAAGATACTTTGTGTATTCCTAACAATAGTATGAGAAGAGTGTTTTCTTTTAACATATATATAATGAATATATTTTTATGTTTTAATAACTCCATATTTACATGATGATTCCTTTAAAATATTTCAAGTACATTTTTCAAATAAATTCCTCTCTTTTAAAACGGATAAATATTTTGAGAAAATGAATCGTTTTTTAAGAAAAGAGGATATATGCCCCAAGAATTAATTTCAAGTGTTCTATCAACATTATTTTCCCTATAAGAAGGAATTATTTAATAGGTTCATGTTTCATGTATACTGTTATTATTATTTCTATTATTTTATTATTGTTATTATGGAATTATATTTATAAAATCCAATTGTTTTACATGGAATATGTTATGATTGAATGATGTTTAATAATCCCATTATATTCGTTGGGTTATGCTATGATGAAAGATTTTTTTTACATGTAATAATTATTTAATTTTAATATATGTGGGACCTATCTCCCTCCAATTAATTAGGTAATGATTCATATCTGATGAGATAGATTGGGATGTTATGAGAAATTATCCAGATTAAGCAATGCAAGGCCAGAATGAGAAGTGAACTCCATTCAGTAATCGAATTTGTCTAAAATTATGGTATTGATAATTATCCATGAATAATAAAAAATGATTTCATATTCTTAAATATATACCACAAAATATTATGTCTTATGTTATTAAATTTGTGACTATGTTAATTTATTCTTATGAACTTTTTAATTTTTCCCATTTCATGATATTGTGATCCTTCATATATAGGGTAAGATTTTAAAATGTTATGTTCCTATGTCTTATGATAATGATATGATTGATATCTCTCTTGAATACCCTTACTGATCATCTGATATCACCTTATTGTGATTCATCATTGAAGAGACTTGGTTTTGTTCTGATGCATAATGATTAGGTAATTTCCTATGCTCTATGAAAACTAAAACATCATGATTTCAATTAACCCATGCATGATTTGTAATTAGATTTTGTGGTTTTCACATTGAAAATTTATAGGATTCCGTTTTACAGATCCAAATGTGAAAAATACACTGACCATTAAAGTCTGAAGTATATATTCTCTCGGAGGGAATTAAACATGAAGTAGAGAAGATGGATTAAACTGATAAAGGATTATGATTGCATGGTCAGTTACCTTCCTATAAAAGCATAAAATATGGCTGATGGGTTAAGTCAAAAACGTCATACATCATTAACCATGTTACATTTGGAATATAACACCTTGATTAATGATTTTATGAGTTTCATCTTGGATGTTGTTAGTGTAGTAAATTCATCTACTTAGATTTTGGTGTTGGTGCAGTCATATCTATCATAGAGACTTAAGAAAGCACATAAGGAAGATCATGAGTTACAAAAAAGGTAGAATTGGTTAAAATGGGTATGTTTATAGAATTTAACATTCATAAAGATTGTGTTTTAATATTTTGAAATAGATTAAGTGTTCCTTTAGATTCCTAGATGAAGAAAGAATTATTCTGTGAAGCTCATAGTTCTACATTTTTAGATTACCCTAGAATTAATAATATATAGTGAGCTTCAGGAGTATTACTGGTGGGATGGAATGGAAAGAGATATTTATATTTTATAGTGAAATATTTTACATGTAAATTGGTTAAAGTAGAGATATAACTACTGAAGGGGATGTTTTAGCCTTTTCTAGTTCTATAGTGAACATGGGAAATTATATATATGGACTTTGGGGTGTGACTACAAAATATTTCTCGATGTAACAAAGAGATTTGGGTTATTTTTAATCGACTGACTAAATCTTGACATTTCCTTACTATTCAAGATATTATGTCTTTGGATCAACTTTATCAATTGTTCTCCAAAGATATTGTCAAGTTATATGGATTTACTCTTTATATTATATTTGACTATGATCATAGTTTCACATATAACTTTTGGAAAGGAATTTATAATTCATCGGGAACATAATTAAATTTCGACACAACCTTTCATCCTCAATCTGATGGAAAGACCAAGAAACAAATTTATATATTTGAATTCATGCTTCGATCTTGTTCAATGGGTTACCATGTAATTTGGTATCAACATAATCCATTAGTTGAGTTTTCTTCTAATAACAGTTTTCATTACAGTATATAGATTGATCCTATTAACGCATTGTGTGGGAAGCGGTGTCGAACTTTATCTTTTTTGGATGATGTTTGGGAAAGGAATTTTATGGGACAAGAATTAGTATAGGGAGTGGCTACAAAAGTTAAGATGATCTAATAACACATGAGTAAATCTCATAGGAGGAAGAAATGTTTTGTAGATAATAAGAGGAATGACTTTTCATTCAAGGTAGGTGATCAGGTTTTTCTTATAATCTCAACATGAAAAAGTATTTTGTGTTTTGGTAAGAAAGGAATGGTAATTCCATGGTTCAATTGGACCTCCTGAAATCCTAGATAATGTTGGACCAGTCTCTTTTCGAGTTGATTTACCTCTGATTTTATCTTAGGTACACAATGTTTTTCATGTTTCAATGTTGAGATACTATGTTCCATTTTCATGTCATGTTTTGAGCCCAGAATTAGTTCAGTTGAAGTAGAACCATTGTTATGAAGGGAAACCTATTCATATTCTTGATTATATAGTGAATGTATTATAAAATAAGGTAATTTATCGGGTTATAGTTTTGTGGAAAAACAACAAGGATAAATAAGTAACATGGGAATCTAAAAAATCAATGAGGTAAAGGTACCCTCACTTGTTTAATTAGGAAATAAAAAACTATGACGATACAATTTCTAAAAGGTGGGGAGAATTTGAAACCCCAAGTATTTACAGATAAATTTAATATATATTTAAATGAATGAAATACTAAGTCTCTCTGAAACAACACTTTGTTATTTAATAGAGATAGTTATAACATAGCCATTAGAAATAATTTTTTCGCCTCTATGAATTCAATTTGTCAAAATTGAAATAAACTATTGTGATCAGTATGATATTTAGTGTCTCATAGGATCAATTTAATTTTTTTGAATAGTAACCTGGCCCTTTGGAATAGTAATGTTACCCTTATGAATAGTAATATAACCCTCATGAATAGTAAATTTTCCAAATGAATAGTAACCTCACCTATGAATGTATTAAAAAAATTAGGCATCTTATAAGAGATAATATGATCATAGTATAAGTAAATAAATATTTTAAACAAAATATTAATTAAGCCCAAAATATTTAATTACTTTTTTATGATGAATTTAATAATTTAAATAATAATTTATTTTCATTTATTTTATTCACAAATTAATATTTTATTATGGTTATAATATAATTTTAGAAGACCTTGATTAAGTTTTAAAGTTGTTATAAAATCAGTTATAGTTATTAAAAAATTTATTTTTTATATTAATTGTGATTTTATATAAAATTTAAATATCTCATATTTAGAAAAATATGTTGAAAAAATGGATTTAATTTTTTATTTCTATTTTCTAATAAAATTTTGGGGTGAATTTTGGGAATTTTTTGGAAATACTTGAATTTTGTGAATAGTGAAATTTAGTAATTTACAAAATAAGTTAAGTACATTAATTATTGATCCATTGATCAGGTTCTACTAAGGTAAGAATAATTGGTTTGAACTCACATGAAAAAAAAATTGTATTTAGTCACAAGAAGAATTACTATTTCTTTTCTTGTGAAAAATAATATAATAGTGATTAAAATAATGGACCCCCCCCCCCCCCTCTCCACAACTATAAATACCACCCCTCACCCCCTATTATCCTCACACCAATAAAGCATTGACAATTTTCCAAACTCTACCCAATAATTTTCCCAACAATCTTCCCAGATCCAATACCTATTGGTCTCACCAAAATTCCAAAACCATGGTCATTAAGGAGGATCTCAAGGAGAATAGATCAAGCGGTAAGAATCCTCTTTCATTTTCTTTTAATTTTCCTTTTGATTCTTTTTCTTTTCTTGTAGTATATTCACCTTCCTTTATTAAAATGGAATGAAAACTCAATTAACATATATATACTATAATTTTATCATGTTTATGTTTAAATTAATCATCAAACTTATTCTTATTTCCCTCTTATTCTAAAAATAAAAAACACAATTCATGATGTGTTGATTTACTTACAATGTGGATAATGTGTTTTAAATTTCCATTACCACCTTCATGTATTTTCATAAAATTATTTTAATGCTTTAAACATATTGTAAATTTTATTATATAACATCTTTTATGTTTTGGAATCAACATATATACATAATATTAAATTATATAATAAAACTAGTTTGTGATTGTCAAAGAACAACCAAAAAGATCTTA
Source organism: Viscum album (assembly GCA_963277665.1). NCBI lineage: Eukaryota > Viridiplantae > Streptophyta > Magnoliopsida > Santalales > Viscaceae > Viscum > Viscum album. The sequence goes on along the minus strand of OY728122.1, from coordinate 1,169,446,365 downwards.
ACGAATATATATAATGTTTTATATAATTATTCAACATCGCATTTGAAAAAACTGATTTATGGTATAATATATTATTTTGATAACATTTAATTCCATTTCATTTTACATATTTAGTTTCATTTCCATACGATACGAAAATTCAATACGAACTGACCATGGAAACCATGTAAAGCATGCACCCGAAACAATGGAAATTACATAATATTATTAATAAAATGGTTGGAAGGATGTTATAAAATAATCAAATAATGTTTAATAAACAATAATATGTTTATGTAGGATATTAATAATAATATTTTAACCATTATAATATAGTTTTAAAAGCGTTTTAATTAATATAACCCAGAGGTAATTGAATTCATAACATAATTTCCATTCTTTGGATTAACCGTCTACTTTATTGATTATGTAGTACTATGATTATTTGTGAATGGAATTTTTATTTTATTATGATTTATTATATAGATTTATATTTTATACACATATTCCATTATTTTTACCAATTTTCAATACAAATATATGGTATTTTTAAAAGAATTTTTGTTAAAAATCATCTTTTATTTCCTTTCCTTTTTTTAAAAAGGAAGGATTTATATGATGTAAGTGATCATGTTTTATGATTATGTTCTGGTTCTTGGTAATTTATTATGATAAAAGGGTGAGAAATATATCTGTATGATCAAAATTTAAATTTAGATTCCTCAATTACAAGAGGCATGAATTTTAGGTTTAAAAACATTCATTTTTATCCTTAAGAAAATCTATTTTTAACAATAATTGTTGGGGTAGGTGAGATGAGGCATTTGATATTGTGATAGAAATGGATATATTTTCATAATAATCAGTACATTATACAGTATTTTCTATTATATTGGGGCAAATATAAGAGCTCTATATAGTGTCCATGTTTTTTGAAGGTTTTTTATGATTAGACATTTAGAGGTGGAAATGATTCTAGGATTTTGGAGGGTTTCCTTATAAGAAATGGTATTATTACCTATAATATACAACATTATGAAGTTCAATCTTCTCATTGGTCAGGTTATTTAGGTCATACATTATAATAGGGATGGTAATTTTTTGGTTTATATTCTCTCTAGCAAGGAATGTCCAACTTAGAGTCATATTATTTATCACTGTACTAAATCTATTCCATACAATTTCTTGCATTTAATTTATGGTGATTCTCATAGAATCAACCATTACCAACCACCATGAGTTTTATTTTGATGAATTAAAATATAATTTTGAATGAATACATATCTATTCATTATAATCTCAATCATATATTCTCAATTCATAACTAAAAATTCCATAATGGGACTCGTAAAGTCATTGAAATGATTTTTGGTTAATAGTATTTTGTTATTCTACATTTTCTATAATATTGTAATACATTATTATTTAAAACAATATAAATTTCCTTATTTAATCTTTACTTTCCATATTTAAGGGAAATTTATGTATTTATTTCCATGGAATGAATTCAGAGAAACCTTCAATGTGTTTCATAGGGACGTAATATTAGAAACATTTCATTTCTTCATATTAAGTTATTTTTCCTTCAATAAATAAAATATAATATTTTTCTTTGTGCATGATATCTTTTCCCTAAAAATAATTTATTTCTTTTCCTATTTTTTTCTACCCAATTATTCATTAACATATTCATTGCATAAAATTTATGACACATATTCTCTTCTCATGTGTTTACATACAGTGTATTTTGGATGTGTAATTATTTTTTATATGGATGGAATGATTTTGAATAAATTATGATGTAATAGAATGGATTGGAATTACCCATCCCTCTTACTCATTTTATAAACATTATATCTGATACAAAAAAAATCATCATTATGTTGTTATCAATGTTTCTACTGTTGTTTGTAGACTTGATGTTTTTAGTGTTGTCGATAATGTTATAAATGGGAATGATGTAGTTGGATTTGTCTGTTATGTTATGATATCATAATACTAACATAAATTTATGTTTATAATGTTTTTTATTATTAATGTTCCATAATATTATCATTTTCATAATTATTTTACATTTTTTAATGGAATGAATCATAAAAATCATAAATGTTAATCCAATGATTCACTCCATTATCTCATGGTATCTTGTATCCCTATGATCTCCACAAAAATTTCCTTGGTTCCAATTATTTGTATCATAGTGCTTCTATGTTATGGTTATTTAATATAAATTTTGATCTAAATAATTTATCAATTATATGATCATACATATTTATAGGAAATATTATGTTATCTATTATTTATTATATTTTTCTTATTTCAATTTCAGTCCCTCTTAATTGGGAACCAATAGAACATTTCACTAATGTGAGTCCTTGGGTGATATCATGTATTAATAATGGTTTATCAAACTAATTTGAGGCTTCAAATTTTTATTTTTCTATTATTCTTATTGTATTATATAATAATCATATGAATAATTTATATATTTCCAAAATACACTAAACCCTACAATCTAAAAATTATTGAATGTAAAAAAAACATCATTTTATTTATTTAAATTAAATATTTTTCACACGATATTTGGAATTGTTGGTATGGGGGGTCTTATCTCAAATTCATTCCGAAATATAATTCTAGTTGATAATGGATAATGAATATCCCTAATGAAAAAATTGATTTTATAATCCCTTGATATTGAATTATTTATAGGATTAAAGGAATTTTGTTCCACTTCATTTGATAAATAACATTTTGGGTCATCATTTTTTTATTTTGGAATATCAATATTAGATTTTTTTAAATATTATATGTGACATAGAAAATCATTTTTCGATATTGATCAAGATTTTTTATAAATTCACTTCCCAAAAGGGACACTCTTACTAAATTTAACATGTTCTATTTAATATTCATTATATATCATCTTATTTATAATCATATAAGTTTTACTAGTAGAAGTATTATATAAAAGGTTTCAATTAAAATATTCCCAATAAAACATACTCATATTATCATTAGTGTTCAAAAAAATAATATAACCCAAAAAATCATAATAAATCTAATAATAGGCTTCATACATTTTCATAAATTAAATGGAGTCTTCATTATAGGGGATAATTTAGAATATAATTTTTAGTGCATAAAATTTTAATAAAATCCTCCTAGTAAAAATAATTTAGAAGAAATATATTTAGACAATACCATTTGGGAAATCTTCTTAGATTTCAATTTTTTTTTCATCAGATATTTTATTTATGGAATCCAAAAAGATTTATTTTATTATTTTTCAAAATAAACATATGTAAAATCAAAATTCCCATGCTAAAAATCACATTATGATTTAATATTAATCATTTAGTGTGAGTTTTATTATTTGGAACCAAAGTAGAAATCCTTTTAATTACATCAGAGTCGCTAATTTTTTACATATATAAAAACACATGTTTAATAATAATATTTATCAACCAAAATCTGAAAATATTTATTACATACAATAAATTTTTTGTGTTAGAAAAAAATACATATGAATATGAAGTAGTGGCCTGATAGTTGAAGAAGTTTTGGAAATAAATAAGTTTACATTTATTGCATACTATATTGGAACAAATCACATAATTTTCAGAAATCGATTCATATATCTAGTATTACATAATTTCGAAATTTCCATATAGTTGGTCAATATACAAAGGTTATATTTTCTATGATTTCTATGAAATAACCACAATTCACACCCACAATCAAATTTTAGGAAGGATTCTGGAAAACAAATCACTCAATTATATAGGAAACAAATTATCATCTATATTCATCAATATTATGTGAAATCCTAGACAATTAGTTATATTACATGAGATGATTCCATCATTTTATCAAAATCATAGATCACATAACTAAATTATTCTCATATGGTTTCATTGAAGTGTAGTATCCCAAGATCATTCGAGATTATGGGTTAAACCTATACTTCTAAATTAACTTAAACCATATCATTTCCCAGTACATTCTCTTACAATTTTTCATATCAACCATCCATTTCCATTAATATTTAGAAAATTTTATTTTTAATCGCTCATATTATATAAACCATTGCTATCCATATGCACCAAACATTAATTATTTTTGAGTAATCATATCATTTTGAACAAATCATGTTATGAAATATTTTGTAACCAATATTTTCGAGTGTCTTAGAAAATTATCAAATAGAAACTCTATGAAACAAATTTGAATGACATTATAATTTATATAGGTCATAATTTCATTTTCCATTAAATTTTTCTGTATACCCAAATTATTGATTTTTCCTTGATGATTAACTTTTATTTTAGTTCACTACAATCTAATAGTATGTATAAAATTTTCTACCATTTAAAAAATATTTTTAATTAACTAATTTGTTTCTTCAAATATAGTGTATCCAACTTTATTTATGAACATATATTTTTTCTTGGTGGCATATACATTTTCTATATTTTTTATAACTTGTGTCAAAAATTTATAAGACTTATTTATTATATTAATATCCATTGTTATATGAACTATATAATAATATTCTGCTGAGGATTATAAACAATTATATTAAGATGTTAATTTTTAATTAGGGTTAAAATTGTAATATTTTCCATTTATAAATTAGCTACTTCTTATTTAAAACCATTCTTATAATCCTAAATATGAATTTGGGATGACCAATGCTTTCATTTAGTACCTCTTACGATTTATATAAAACAAGATAATCTTCATGTGGGGAAAAATATAAACATGATCTGGTTATAGAGTCTCATATCATTTCCATAATGAATTGTTTTCATCGAGAATATGAACCAAAAATTCATCCAATAATTATAACCATTATTTTCACTTATGGATGATGTTTCCTCTCTATAAATATATGTTTATACTTAAAATTCAATTTTTTATTTTATCTTTTTTACCTTATAAAAGTCCTTCTCTTTGTTTGGATCTAAATTTAACTTGATTTTCCCAAAATATGTATCCTCCTTTTCTCAAATGTTGAGAAAACACATCCATTCTCAAATGTGGTACCATCTCATGGATTAACATTATATTAATAGTAAACCTTAAGGAATGTCCCTTATTTTTAGGAATATAGTTCTTGTAGTTTATTTAATTCAATCATTCATTATATATGGGTACTAATAATTTTTTCTATTTTGATATCAATAATACCCATTGTCTCTTTTATAGAAGTTTTCATTTCATCCCAGACTCTTTAATAGGATATCAATAAATATTTCCTAATGAATTTAATCTCTATCTACTTTATTATCTATGAAAAAATTACATTTAAAATACTGGTGATACTATAGTAGATTCTTCACAATGATTCTTTGTGTGGAAGCGGAATATATGATATTTAGTGTGAATCATTTCTCATTTCGTTTTAAGATTGTTTTTAGTATCATAATTTTTAGTCACAAACTTGGTCTAAATTTATTGATATTCTATATAATAACCTAAAAAACTATATATATTATATGAAGTTAAATTTAAGAGAAATTATTTTACCTTTCTATTATGAGATAACTCCCCCTTTTATACGTCATTGAATGTATCGGGTACCATATTAGGATTTTATTTACAATTTATAGGATTTAAAAAACTCCATTTTTATTTTATATTAATGTTACATTTAATGTGTCTATAGTTACAATTAAATTCGATCAAATAATTTATTTTGGAGGCTACCTAAAAAAATTTACATATTCATTTAAAAATAATTTATTTATGAACAATTATTATATGAAATTATTGGTATGGAGACACATTCTAAAACCAATTTGTATCTATGACTAAAATATTTAAAGGGGTAAAATTGATAATAAATAAGAAAAATAAATCATTTAAATATATAACTATATTTTTTGAAAATTATAAAATCATTATAGTTATAAATTCTATAAGTTGAAGAATGTAATTTAATATGTGGAAGTTAAAAACCCATAAAATGTTTCGATAAAATAGGTAGATATAGAAAAAATGAAAAATGATAATGTTCCTAAAATATATTAAAGGAATGTATGTATGTAATTTTATGAACCATTGGTGGATATTGTTGACCCAAAACCTAATATGGCACAAGATAAAGACAAATTGTAGTTCTCTGACCACAATGGGATCAGTACTAGATCATGTGTGTAAATGAAACACTTTTGGAATTGGTTTCCCCTAATAAATAAATTAACTAACAACTAGTGACTAAACGATAACTCAATGTGACCTTAATATCTTTTAGATTTCCACGCAACCAAAGAAGTGAGATCATAACATAATATCATCAAGTAGTAATAAACTAAATGAAATATTAAAATAAACCGAAATTTTAAATATAATTTAAACAAAATAAATGGCATTTAATATAAAAATTAAACAATCATGGTAATACAAAATCGCCTTAAATAAGACAGATAATAAAAAATTACAATGGAAATTCAATAAGGTGATACCGAAGGTGCGAGTCCAATACAATGTTGATGCCTAACAAACTTAAAAATAGATACACATCTCTTTATGAGATGTATAAATCTCCAACATTGTCACTTCATCCTATCCCAAACATATCTAGCATAGAAATCCACAACCTCTAAGAAGAACCTTTACATTAAGAGTACAAGTCAAAGTAAAGTCTCTAAAGACCATAAGGGTACAAGTATAGTGTGAGAATAACTAAACCAATATAATCCCATTAATGTTTTGATGAGTAACCTTTGATAGATATCCCATACATTCTTGTTGGCATATAACCTTATGAAAATATATTTATTAATTTAAATAATAAGTAACAATCTGTAATATATTTATCAATTTGTGGAAAATACAAATAAACAATATATTGAAATCATGTATTATGGGATATGGAATAGTTTAACTAATGTGAATGCTACCTACAATGGTAAAACTAATCCATATAGAATCCAAATATCACAAAATACATTCATGTTGATATCTAGAATGTAATCCTAAACATGAAATGTAATTATAACAAAACTAATAATTGCAGTATCATAACCAGTTTCTACTATATAGATTTTCATCATAGATAAAAAATAATAAGATAGTTATAGTGGAATGATTTCTTAACATTTTAGTATTGAAATTTCCTATAGCAATGCACTATAGATTCCCACAAAGCATAACCATTTTAGAAAGATTCATCATTGTAAGAAATTCAAATATTTTTTAAGAGGTATTCCATTATATATAATCCCATACCTAAGTTATTCCATTAATATATATCCTGAGAAACCCAAATTTATCATTAAATAATTTTATAGGAAACTAAATGAGTTTTTTGTCAAAACAATTGTGTCATTTGTCTAATATATTTATAAAAAATTCCCCAAAGGACACTTTAATAACTAATATAAAAATAAAAAAAAATATAAAAAAAACTATTTCAAATTTAAATCAATAAAAATGATGGAATATAATTCTTTTAAAACATTAAAACCCCCATTTTCAATAATCATTCACCCAATGGTACATATATAGTCCTATGGTTATAGCTTTCAATGAAAAAATAATGAACAGAAAAAAATAGATGACGGTCACTTCAAAGGGATGTGATGTAGATGAGAGAAACGAGAGAGTATACCCACTATACTAATGAAATAAATTCACTAAAACTCAATTTATAATTAATTTATTACATTAATTAATTATTTTAGATAAACTATATGTAACATAAAACATGGTGTTTCCCTCAATATCTTAAGACATTATTTCCCCTCTAATCCATCACTATGTTTTTAGAAAATTCAATATTCCTTATGTATTAACCCTTATGATTAAATAATTTTGTATCAACCTATATATATCATCTAGGGAAACCATAGGTTTTTTTTTGAATTATCATTTTCTATGACTTATACAAAATGGAAATTCCATATATATCAATATAACCTTTATATATCATAATAGAAACGCATACATATCATGTTTACTTTTTCATATTATACAAAAAATTCACACATATAAGATAATTTTATTTTCTAACCCAAGATGGATAATCCTTATAAATAACATATTTAGGACTTATAAATCATAAGGGATCCAAAATATAACCAATTATTAAAATTATTTAAGTACCATTTTTCATTAGAACTACAAATATATTTTGTAATATTTTGAAAATTTAAAATATTAAATTATTACCAAATAATATTTCTGTATGAAAACTCCATTGCATAAAATAGTAAACACATATAAAAAACAACTTCTTTATGACATAGAATGACTTTCACTTAACTTGTATGAAACATGGTTTTACACCCATCATTTTGGGGTGACACTTAGCTACGGTGTGACATACAACAATCCTAACTGGTCATTAATCATGCAACCCCTTACCAAATAGTTATTTCATATGTCGCAAAATTTTGTCTTTATAACTATTGGACTAAATATATAACACTTATCTAACTCAAAATAATTGATTCTTAACCATCCTTGACACCCAAAATACTACAAAAATTTCTGAACAAACACGGTTGACTTGATATATTATCCAAATAAAAAAATATTGATAAAAATAAATAATTGATTTCATACCAAAAAAACATATTGGGTGTCACCACTCCCACCACCATTCCTGTTTATTCCCTAAAATTGTCCCTCAATCATTCCATTTACTAAAAAAATATATGAAACAATAAAAAATTTATATACATGTATGAGTGAAATGATGGTGGAGGTAATAACCACAATATTATTAATATCCTTTCATTAAAAAAGTTTCAATCATTAGAATCAATCTTATAATTAGGTGAATAAATAAATTTAATAAAAATATTTATTGATGAAATCAAGGATTTGAATAACTTTGAACCCTATAATAATGTTCAAATAAGAATCAAATTTGAGTCTAAAATTTAGAATTTATGTAAAAATAATTATCATAAACTCTTTAACATAACATTTCAATGATTTTAAATTAAAATGGCCATGAAATTTAATGAGTAAAGTAATATATTCCTAAAACAAAAGAAACCATAAAAATAAAAATTCCATGAAAAAGAAAATTATAATATTATTTATATCATGAAACAAACTTCAAATGATGACTTGAATTAAATGAACCAAATTTTAATTTTGAACAAAATCCCATATCAATATAATGGAGATCCAGCACAACGTGGTATTAAAAAAAATCACAAGTTTCCTCTATCCTTCCATAAAATTTTTTCTATGTTGATAGTTTATAAACATATTTTAAATCATGAAATCATAAAATAAATCCAAAAAAGTGGTTTTATAAAAAACACCAAAACAAAACATATCATATCCCAAAATATCATTGCCCAAAATTATTAACGTGAAAAATAAAAGGAATTCAAACACATATGAGTAAAAAAGGAATTAAATATCAATTATATTTTAAATATTCAAAAGACATATGATAAAATATGAATTCTATTTTTGATAATATAATGAAATCATACTGAAAACATTGTTATTGAAAACTACGGAGTGGTTTTTTTGTGGGAACATAAAAATAATAATAATAAAAAACAGGAAATCAATCTTGAAAGATATTAACGAAAACTTGATAATAAATCATTAAAAATAATATGATTTCAAACAAATAATTATTCCTTAATATAGTCAAGAAAAAAATGGTATATATTTTATCAGACACTTTGAATGAATCGAATACCACTGAATTAATTTCTATATATTTAGTTTTAGAATACTGTTAAATGTCATGTAATTGATATAATATAGTGGAAAGAAGTCATTAATATATTATTGAGAATTTTTTTAGGAACATACTTAGGAATATCATTATAAAATAGTCAAACAAATAAATATTTTCCAATGAATGGGAGACGTAAAGACACTCCTAAACCCTAAAACATTTAAAATTAATATCAATCAAGGACTAATGTTATCCATAAAATTATTAAATTACCCATTATCTAAATATATATAATTGTTAAAATGTACTATAAATCAATAAATTATTGTAACATATACATATTTATAGTTTATTAATCACTGTAAAATTCCAATATATAACAAAAGAAAAAAAATCATAGAGTTACAATGGACCATTTTGGATTACAATATTTTACTTAAAATTTATAGATCATTTAGGGTTGACTAAATCAATATAATATTTATTTTTTATTATAATAATGTACTAATATTTTATAGTTGATTAATAATATACCCATATAATTCATCTCAGTCATTGTATTACAAAATTACAACAAACTATTCTAATACTTTTACCAAATGAACAAAATAATATAATTATATTAAATAAAATAATTAGTATGCTCAAGTTTAAAAATTATTACTATTAATGAAAATCAATAGCAAGACTGAATATCTATAAAATGAAAGAAACCATCATTAAGAAAAAAAATTAAACAACCAAAAATTTACAAGAATAATTTTAATTTTATATTTAGATAAAATACAAAACAATAAAATTATAAAAAAAATTATTTGAAGATATTTACTCATCTAAATATGGACTTACAACACCACATATTATTTCATAAAAAAATATATTTCAATATATAAATATTTATTTAAAAATAATAGAAAAGACTACAAAAAATTAATCACAATAACACTTTTATAATATCCCTTAAAACATAAATTTTATATCTAAACATTACATGTAGTTCCTGAAAAATAATAATACATTTATTTTCTTATTATATATATCATAAGATATACTAAAAAAACGAACCATGATAAATTTAATTATGATAAAATTTTATATTTTAGATGTGAAAAATATAACACATCATTTTAATTTGTAAGAATACAGAGAAAAAAACCAAATTATGATATTTATGTAGACTAAAAAATAAATTTTAATTTTAAAAAAAAATGTATTGATAAAATTTTATTATTATAATGAAAAAACTAATAAAATAGTTTTAGTCTTAAAAATATGTTCTATGAATGTTTTTATGAATTATGCATGGTTATATTTAATTTAAATTTTAAAAAATCTAAAAATTGATTATAGTAATATGATTTTCATTTTATTAATCAATATATACAAACCTCGTAATATATATATTTCAATTTTAAAATTAAAATAAGTTATAGAATTAAATATTCGTTAATAGGATAAAATGGTTTTTCTCCAAGATTTGTTTTTTAATCATTGAGTTATTTTTAAAAAAAATTAAAAAATATCTTATTTTAAATAATGAATCTAATATAATATTTAAATATATAAAAAATAAATTAATAATAATTTAATTATGGAATAATAATGAACAATCGTGATGTGTAAATTACCTTTTCCTATAAAAACAATTTTTTGTATATTTTAATATATAATAAAAAATTATTTTCATAATATTTATAAATTTTATTACATTAAATTGAATCCAAATTTGAAATAATGACTTTAAAATTATATATGATTATTTAAAAATATTTTTACTAGTAAAATAATTAATAAAGTAATTTCTTAATCAAGGATCACAGTGTCTAAAATCACTAACATAAGTTGATAAAAAAATTATGTTTATATGAAACTTATATATTCTATGAGAACCATTTTTGGATGGAAGGTAATAACGGCATTTCTTACCTAACTCACATGAAATATCATTCTAACCCCTTACCTTGCATTCAATTCGATATAAGGGTCCATCATTTTAAACTATTAAAGGAACGTGCTTCATACATCTTTAGGCCATATTTTCCATTCAATATTATAACTAAAACCCTATTATTTCAGATATACTATAGTCATATTCTAAATATAAATGACTCTACTGATTATAATTTATCATAATTCCCCCATTTCCACGAAATCCTTCTAATGAATAATAGAGTCCTAAACATGAGTAATGCAACCTCCCTAGGAATTTCATATATATATTCCTCCTAAAAACCTATTTTAGCTATATTAATATTCGTTTTATTTAATCCCTAATATAACAAAATTTTATTATATCAATGGTTCAATCCTTATCTACCCCATTCCTATCTATTTTAATATTTAAATTGTCACCAGTGTTACGTGAGGAATACCGCATTCATGAAAGATTTTGGATGTTATTCTTAATAACCTTAAATGGTTTGATAAATGGGCATATAAAAAAACTAAATATGAAAGTTATAATTTTTTCATTATATCAGATAAATAATTTTATATCATTCTTCTATTTTAGAGAAAAAACTCCATTTGTGTGTGCCAACAGACTACCACCTCCATGGAATTATGCATTTATTTTTTCACCACCACCATGAATTTGTGGTTCTAAGAATGTATTTAATAAATAAATATGATATTATTGTATTTATAATTTATTTTTGGGTTATGGGAGGGTTTTATTAATATTGAAAAAATAATTTACAATTCATATTCTAAACATAAAAAATTATAATAATAAACTTGTCAGTAATTTAATACTCAAGAATCATGACTAATATTTTCATTCAAACGATTTAGAGGATTATAAAAAATTATAAAAAATATATATTACAACAAGTTTTTTAAAATATTAATAATAAAATTTGTATCAGTGAATTAGTATCAACATCAATATTTTAATGTATGTCTGATGCGATTAAAATCGCTGACATGAAATAATGAAAATAAACTATATCTAACTAATAAATAAATAATATAAAAATATAATTAAATATTATATATTTTTTTATATTTGAATATTTTAATTAGATTTGGAAATCATTATTATTGAGATTATTACATAGGTTCTTAAATATATTACCTGAATTTTAGGAGAAAAAGGTAAGGGTTTTGGTCTCAATTTCAATTCATTGAGACAAGTGTTATATTATGGACCAATTTTTATATACATAGTGCTTATAAATTCTATTTTATATATTATTTCATTATTAAATTTATATTTATGTTACTTTATGGTCTAATTATGTATCACTATTTTTAGGGAATTTGATTGAAAATGTTTCCAAATTCATGTGGATTCATTACCTCAGTTTTGAATTCCTTGAGCCATATTTCATAGTGTACTCTATGTTATATTTTACATGGTTTACCTACTTGTATATTGATATATATTCATGTAACTAATATTTATTCAAATGGATTTATATATTTTTTAATAAATACATCCATCCATGTCTTCGAACCCAAGAGTTAAAAAATACAATAACTATTTTTCAATCTCAGTTTCTGTTAACTGAGTTATGATTATTTTGCTTGATTTTTAGTCATACAATAATGGTATATTGTACATTATGATTAAATTATATTTTATATCAAATATATTTTAATTTATTGACATATATTTCCCATAATCTCCTTCCCAAGGGATTATTACACTCAATTTTTTCCTTGGATATATTTAATTATTCGTAAAAATGCATCATTGTTGAGAATAAACCCCAACCCTTTAATGGAATCTTCTCCTCCACATCCTTACTATTTCTAACAAAAAAATTAATTTAATTTTTTTAAACCCAAATTTGTATTTTATCATTATTTTTCTTATAAAACTTTATCTATTTTCAAAATATACATTTATTATCATTTTTACAAATTGAGTATTCAATAAAGGTATTTTGACATATTAAATATGAATTTCTATTGCAAAATATTATATTTTATCTTATACTACACATTTTCTCTAGAAAATCATTATGAAATTTAAATGGATAATTTATTAGGATTTATTTTTTTTAAACGTTTTTATATTAACTTATTGAAAATGACTTTTGAATGTGTCCCATAACACCATATGTTTATGGAAATGTTTAAGGAATGTTTTCAAAAATATTCTTTAGAGTTTCACATCCATTTTAATCTCAAACACTACATTTTTTATCTCTTTTAGAGTATTTTTTTTTCAATAAACCTACATATGTAGTTATAGAATTTTTTTTTTGGGATTAAACTCATAGTATTATATAAACTAATTATTTATCCTTCCTTCCATGACACTATAAGAATTGTTTTTCTTTGAAATATATTTTTTATATTTCTTAAAATAATTCAATGATATCATATTTCAAAAGACAAATTACATAATGATACCATCCAAATCTTTTTTAGGGATAGATTATGATTTTTTAATTAATTAATTTTTGTGGAACTTATAGATATCTATTATTATTGCATTTAAATTTAGATGTTTTTTAATTATTAAGAAATGATGATTATTTATTTTATTTACATTCATTTTCCATTATATATTGAATACATAGAACATATTTAGTTATGGTTGAGGGATGAACTTGATAGTACCTTGATTGATTGGTAGGGATAATGAAACAAAATATCTAGGGAATTTCTTGTATGCCTTTCTGATTTATGAATGATGTATTAATATAACGAAATTGGTGTAATACTATGATTTCTCGAATTATTCATTTAATAATTTTGAAATAAATTACTATTATCCATTTTATTATTTATATTATTATTTAATCATTTTATTTATTTCAATATAATTTTTTCTATTATAACTTAATATTGGTTTAATTAATTCCATAAAAAATTACAATTTATTGTTATTCTATGATATCTTTATATATACACTTCCCCTAATTGGTCATTTGAGCTCACACTTATTATGTATTCTTTTCTCTATGTGATGGTGAAAAGTATTAAACATGGTATTTTTAAAAGGTTAATAAGAGTGAGAAAAAATATAATAGATTTTGATGACATGTTATAGAATTATAAATATCATGGTATGGTGGGAAAATTCCAATTAGATTATAAATAATGCATTTTTGAGTTACAATTTATCCCTATAACTATAAATATTTAAACATGAAACATCCTTAGAGTGTATGTTATTATATATTTTTCTTCATATTTGAATAATTAGTTTCCATGATTGTGTCACATAAGTAAATTTATAAGTTCACATATAAAAATAATATGTTTATTAGAACTAGATTATATGTTTTCATATTCAGGGAGTCATAATAAAATTGTTTAAAACAAAATTTTGATCCCCATTCTCACTATTTTTTAAACGACAAACCTATCAAAAAAGGGACACACATATCTATAATAATAATACTATCAATGAAATCACAAAAACTAAGTATTAGATGAACTATCGATATTTATAACCACAATAATTAAATATAATACACCTTAATGAATCCTTTTTTCTTTCAGAAAATTTTCAAATCACCACTAAAATGATTACACATACAATGAAAATAATAAATTTTGAAATTTTTTTTTAAAAAACATAAATTAGACTGAGTATAAAAGTTTAAAAGCATAAAAAAGTTGGATGTTTATAATAATAAAATGATTTAAATCATTTATAAATCCCCAATGTTATTAAAATCATCTAAAAATTATCATTAACATATATTTTTAAATAATTTTCAAATGAAAAAATAGTTTCGAAATCATTTCTTATGAAATTTAGAATATAAAGAATAAAAATTAGATGAAAACATAAAATTAATAATTCACCACCTACACAAATAAAATTGAATATTTCAATGAACCTTTTAAATATTAACTTTTATGATCACATTATTTCTAATAATGTTTCGAGAATAAATGAATAATAATTGATTTTATAAAAATTTTACTCATCACTAATGAAAAAACAATTAAACCACAAAAATTTAAAAACTAAGATTTATAACACACTAAATCATAAGGTGAGATAATAACTTCTTTCTAATTAGATCAAATCAAGATTAGTCATTTTCTTTTACCTATAAAACATATTTTTCAAAACTTATGTTGATGTTTGATTTCTTCAATTTTACTAAATCTAGACCTAATAAAACAAACTCGCAATAACAATTAAAATTTTATAATGGAACATCATCCAATAAAATGGTGGTATTTTAATATCTAATGAATAAAAAAATATAAGAAAATAACTAAATGGGGATAATTTATAAATAATCATTCTATTATTTGTGAAAATATTCTATAAAAAATAGAACAACATAATACCATGAATCAAAATTAATAAAATAATTTAAAACTATTTTAATATTACATTCTAAAACATTTTTTCCCTCAAGAAACTAGTATAATTTTTTTGAAACATTATTATTATATAATTAATAAATTAAAATTTTCAAAACATTAAACTTTTAAGAAGAAACATATGATTTATTTATCTTTTATTACACCCATGAAAGAACATCAAGATTCCTTATTTTTTATAATTTAACGCTTTAATACCGTAAATTATCATAAAAATTTTGCATTAATATATTTTTAGGTTTTAGTGATATTTTTTATTTATTATAAATATTATTTAAATTCATATTTCAAATTATTCCATCAATAATTCAGAATATTTTCTAGTGAAAAACATTATTTAGTGTTTTTTTCTATGATGGGTTCCAAAATCGAGGAATAGTCTCAAAGTGGGATAATATAATTCTAGAATATTACTGAATACGTTTTAAAAAAACTCAAGTATGTTTGAGATCCCATTAAATGATGTAAATTCCCAAAATAGATAGATATGGTGTTTTCATTTTTAAATGAAAAAACATCCATATATGGTTATCATGGATAGAAACCTACACATGGATAGGTATATAAATTTATAAATATAACCCATGTGATATGTATAGGAAATGAATCTACTATGGGGATTAAACACTTAATATGTAATAGATCCCTAGACAATACATAAGAGATACCATGTGGGTACACTAATGTGTAATGATTTTCCTTTTCCATGAGAGGGTTTTATAACCATATGAATGAGTAAATAGATACATTTGTAAGAGTTAATATAAAAATATTAACACTAAAACCTAGGATTATAAAAATTACTATTTGAGTTAACATAATATATGTAATATTTTTATGAAAATACATAATATATATCCTATGGATATATTTTTATGTAGGATATATTTTTTTTCTAGAAGATGAAATAAAACAAGAAATTATAAAATTTAATTTAATTAGGGATAATATGAAAATAAAATCCTTCATTCCACTTTTATTGATAAATTACAATATTTTTTCCCATGTATTTCATGTATAATTCATCATTGTCAAAAAGAAGGTAGTTATCTTGGGATGTTTTGAAGGAGGAATAACACACTAGAATGATTTGAGAATATTCTCATCTGATATAATAACATGCCTCAATAAATATATGTGGTAGAAATCCATGATAAGGAGATAACCTTAATAAATGATGTTATGTGAAGAAATGTAGGGAATTTATAATTATCTAGGAAACCCCACCATGTAGGTGGTTCCCTATAGAGTTGTAAACTGGATTTTTTTACATTTCCCTATAATTATGATTTCTATCCCCCATAATCCCAAAATAATGGTGAATTAGTAACACATTTGGGGTATATTTGGAGATAGATATGATGTGTTGTGTGTTCCACAATTTTCAATAATAAATCTCACTATTCTTATTATATTGAATTTTTCACTTTGGAATAGATAATGTTTTCTAGTTTGGAATCCTTGTTTACTCTCCTCACATCATTAATTATTTCATTGATTTAACAAATTTTCACTATACATAAATCATATTACATGTAGTGTAATGGGTGGGGTTGGGTATTGAAGTGTCTTTAGATTAAATGAATTTTAGTGTGGGACATGAGACATTTTTTAAATTGGGATTAACTACACATATTTCAGAGTATTCTTTATAGAGATCTATATGTCTTGTAGTTTCATTATTTCTTCATGTTAAGTCAATATTAGAGGTGATAATATATGTTTATAGTTCATTTCATATAATATTTAGATTCAACATCTGGGTGAGGGATCTAGGGAACTAGGGTTCCTAACTAATCTTGGGTAACAGTAAGACCTCAATGAGTATACCAACAGGATAAATTGCCAATCCATTCAAAGAATCTCAACAAAATATCATCAATAAAATATTTTAATTTATTTATTTTCATGATTTTTAGACACATATACATCGACAATCTCCTTTCGTATATTGTTATTACCATTTTTATAAACATAAAAATAAAAATATGTTAGGAGGTTTTGTGGATGATGGATTGTCTCTTTGTGAGAAAAACATATGGTTAGATCCAAGTAATTTCTTATGAGTACATAAATTTTCCTTTGAATATACTTGTGAAATATAACATATAAAACTTTGGAACCATTTTTAAGGATCTCTGATTAATTTACTATAACGTATAACATTTTTAAATGTTAATCTAATTTTATAGGGTAATTTAAAAAATGGATCATATGTTCAAAAAACCCTTTGATTTACTTTAAATAATTGAATGACTACCAAAATACATTAGATAATTTTGATGGTGGACTAGCTAGTAATATTTTTTAGAGATTTCATCAATAAGATAAAATGAGATATATATCTTCAGTGTGTAAACATTATGTCTAGATAACACATTGGGGTCTCTTGATACATTTCATAATTTCACAAAAAATGAAGATGAATTCATGGATCCATAACAACTTCCACTATTTTATGAAGAGGATATCTTGGAGTTTTAGCTGAGATATGAACTTATTACACATCCTATAAATTATTACTACTCAACCAGGGAATATAAGGAGTAAAATTACAATTAATATGGCCCATAAAAGATAGATGATCATACAATGGATTTTATTTTTCATTAATTCTTTTAAAATTCTGTCGAGGATTAATATTCCATTTTTTCATCCTATGAATCTATATAATTGGATTTTTCCATGTATTAAGGTAATGGAAATATGAAATTTATCATTGATGTGAATCTATAATTGTCATTTACAACCCTCAAAAAACATTCCCAATGGATTTTCCTATAGATAAAAAATATTAATTAAAAATATGAGTGTTAGATAAAACTTCTATTTGCTCATTTTATCAACATTTCATTTGAAATAAATTTCAAATTATTTATTTTATTTATGGAATTGTAGAACTATCACAATTAAGTCAATATATAGAATTTTTTTAATATTGTTTCATAAAGGAGAGGTGGATAAAGTTGAGTAGAATGTTAAGGATCCATTAGAGTGGTATAATAAAATATATTATAATAATATTTTTTATGTTCCTGAATATATAGGATTACTTGAATAGATTGTACTAGAAGATATATCATATACTGAAATTCAATTTTTATCACATGTGGTCACCCTTTATGTACATGGTACAGAAGAGGAAGTGATATATTTCATTATCCAACTCCCAACATGCATGTTATACTACAATTATTAGTTTAAAACAATTAAGCATAATATTAAAATGGTTTACCATATAAAGTTAATATAGGTTTACTTGGAATAATAATAATTTTTTTCATACAATATAAACTCAAAACCCCTTCATATTATGGATGACCTCAAAGATATCTAGTTGTAGAAATTTTTGACTCTATCCCATTTGGGGGGTATCAAAGAACTTTATTCTCATTCAATCACTTTTATTTTATTTTTATTTAAAAGTATATATTAAAAATATATAGATTAATTGTTTTTTATATATAAGACATAACATATAAACCATAAGTAGAACTTCATAATGATAATTTAGGGAGTTTATATGGGCTATCAACCTGAAAAAAGCTTCTGGTTTATCTATATTTCCTATATGATAATATTATCCACTAATTTTAGTATTCTTGAGATGAAATGAATGATAGTAATATATAAGTTTGGTTGAGTATGCACTTTCATAGTTATGGTATTCATGTATATTTTGTTTTTTATTTCTAGATGTCTATAAGGATATCTTGAGAATAAAATTAATTCCACTGGAAAATTTAGACAATAAAACTTTTATTTTTTGAATTCTGAAATATTTAAACACTAAAATATTTAAAATATTATTAATTTTTATTTTGTAAAATTATTTCGTAAAGGAAAATATATGTAAGGATAATGGTCTAGAAATTGGTAAATCAGTGATGGATTTCTCTCATGCATTTCCTTCACACTCTCTCAGATCCTTATAGGTATTAATCATGAAACCCATTATAGTGTAGGATGTGATACATCTAAAAATCCATCGTATTTTTATTATTTTTCTCATTCAAACATTCACTTTCATCCTTCTTCTAACCCAAACCACAAAAGATTCTTCAATGCATTTTATCCTTTTGTTTCCTTTAGGGTTTGTTTGTGCATGGTTTTTTACCATCCTCATATGGCCATAAACCCCACTAATTGATTTTATGTTGGTATGGTCTATTTAATCATCCATTTTTTTCTTCACTGCCTTGTTCCTATTTGAAATGAAATAATACCAATGTTGTGGGTGTTGAGTCAATAAGGTTTTCCTTATGACTTTTCCATTCCTTTTTGTTTTGAAAATTACAAACACCTTATACTTAAGAAAATATAAATTTTACCTTCATAAGGAAAATTTACTTATTTAAGGAAAGTTACCCTAATCCAGATTTTATTATACATATAAATATTTTTCCTTAGAATAAAAACCGGATTCATACCCAAAATTCCAAAAGTCATATAATGTAAAGATTTGGAGCATTCTGTTTTTAGGATCCGAATTCTGGATGTGAACTGTAATAAGGTTCCAATCCGAATTCTGGACTCTGAACTCTTAAGCGGTTCGACTCTGAACTCTTAAGTAGTTCGAATCTGAACTCTTAAGTAGTTTGACTCCGAAATCTTAAGTAGTTCGACTCCGACCTCTTAAGTAGTTCGACTCCGAACACTTAAGTAGTTCGACTCCGAACTCTTAAGCGGTTTGACTCCGAACTCTTAAGTGGTTCAACTCCGAACTCTCATAAAGTTCGACTCCAAACTTTTACTAGTTCGACTCCGAACTCTCATAAAGTTCAACTCTGAACTTTTAGTAGTTCGACTCTGAAGTCTGCAAGTTTAGACTCCGATCTCTAGTGAAACCAGACTCCGAATTCCTATAAAACAGAATCCGAACATTTCTTAACATGGACTTCGAATTTCATTTTGGTTAGACTCCAAACTTTTGACTTTCTTACAATCTGAAATATTGATTATCTTTTAATTACATATGCTTCATTTCAAAACGATGTCGTGCATTCAGTTTTACATGGTTTCTTATAAAACGATGTTGTCTATTCTGTTTCTAATTAACCATTGGTTGAGTTACACGTGTACAGGTCCCTCCAAAATTCATGGAAAATATGACCGTTGGAGGAGGGATCCGACCGTTGGAAATTTCCCTATAAATAGCATCTCATTTGAAAGAGCTCAATATAGATGAAATAAGTTGATCGATCTAAAGACCACATGTTGTTAATTTGATTTATAGAGAGAGAATCTTGTCATGCCTTGTGTGTACTGAACCACTCGTTCAGATTGCTTCGTGTGACTCCGAATGTTGGTGATTACATTCGAGGACTTCCGGGGATAGGAAGACAGAGGTTCCGACTACCTATAAGTTTGAGTACTTCCTTGCTGAGGAAGACAGAGGTTCCAAATACCTTGAAGTTTAGGGCTTGCGGGGATAGCAAGCCAGAGATTCTGGTCTCTGTATCGAGGGCTTACCCTGTTGTGGGTAAGACAGAGTTATTTGAAAGTATAAATCAAGGGACATTTATCCAAGTTTGTTGGATTCCATTCTCTTTGGGTTAAAAGACTTATATCTTGTTACTTGTAGTTTTACTACTTGTTTTTCTACTGCATATTGTATTGCAAGGAAAGTATAACTTTCTTATACATCCTTACACTTGTACTCTGATAAGTTTATATTCTATACGCTTTAAGGTAGAATCTCATTTTGTGAACCTTATTTCCAATCCTAAAATTTGTGTTAGAGGTGTTTTGAATCTTCTCAGTTTAACTTCGTTAAACTTAGATCATTCCTTGTCTAAGAAAAACATAGTTATCTATAACCAACTTTAAAGGTTCCAAATAAATTTTTAAAGTGTACAATTCACCCCCCCCCCCCTCTTGTATATTGAGCATCTACATCATTATTTCGATCCTATAATTGGTATCAGGGGAGGTCTCTGAAATACTTATACTCACATATAAGTTTTTCTTCCTCGTTTTACTTTATCATTCCGAACATTATCATTCAGAACTTTATCATTCCGAACTTTATCATTCCAAACTTTTTCATTCTGAACTTTGTTGTTATGAACTGTGTCTACTAACCGGTTTGGTTGCCACGTTTTTATTGAAATGGTAGGAGTCAATGTTGATTCTATTGACAATTTAAATCCTACAAGACCACCAATCTTTGATGGTAATGACTATGAGTACTAGAGAGATAGAATGAAGACTTTTTTTATCAATACAGGAGCGGACAACTTCGTTATGCTTATTGGTGATTATAAAGTTCCTAATAAGGAAGTTTGAACTTTCACTAACCAGGAAAAGCAAGAGTATCAACTCAATTATAAGGTACGCGATACTTTACTATATTCAACGACTAGAAATATATATAGCCATATTTATTCTTGTGCAGAAGCTAATTGTATCTGGAATAAGTTAGAGGTTACACACTTTGGCACTTCTAAAGTAATTGAGACTAGGAGAGCTATGCTTAGAGATGAATACCTTGGATTCAATTTTCCTTATGGAGAACCAATATGTAAAGTTAAACAGAGATTTATGACTATAGTGAATAGATTACAGTCTATGGGAGAAAAAGGGTTAGATGATGAAGTCCTTGTGGATAAGATAATTGATATTATTCCCAATGAGTGGGAATCAAAGAGAACAGGTATAGATGAGAACAGGAAAGTCACTCAAATTTCTCTTGATGAGTTATTTGGAACTCTTCTCCAACATGAAACAAGAATGAAGAGAGATGCTGACAACATCAAGAAGAAGAATGGTAATGGTACTGTTTATTTTACAACAACATCAAATCATATGAAAGCTAAGAATCCAGAGAGAGTAACCAGATCCAAGTCTAAGAATATGGTTATTCAATTAGATTCTAGTGAAAGTGAAATCTCAGAAAATGATTTAGAAAATCTTGCTCGAAGGATGAACAAGATAGCTGGCCAGAAAAATTTTCAGTCCAAGTATAAGAAAAAGGAAAGGAAAGATAATAAAGATGGAAACGTCACTTGTTATGAATGCAAGAAAGATGGACATATTATACCAGATTTCCATTTGCTCAAAAAGAAAGAAAGGAAAGAAAGGCATTCTGATAGGAATAGAAAGAAGTACTACAAAACCAAAGCTAAGAAAGTCTTGAAAGCAAATGACACCTGGAGTGCCAGTGGTGGTGACTCTACAAATGAATCTTCTGATTATGAATCTTCGGGATAGAAGAATCTTGGTCTTATAGCCAGATTAACTATAAACAATCAGTGTTTTATGGCTAAGCTACGAAATGCTGAATCATTAACCAATGTTTCTTTAAATTCTAATGATAGAGAATGTTATAACTCTTCTGATGAAGAATCCTCTTTTGATGAAGAAAATATTTCACCTACCTATGAAGAAGTTTCTAGGTTTGCTGAACTTATTGAAATTGAGAATTATAAACTCAATAAAAAACTTGATAAGGAAAACTCTAGGAATTCTTTTCTTACAAAAGAGATATCAGATCTTTCTAAATATCTTGATACGAAAAATGCTTATTTTGTAAATATTTCAAAAAATCTTGAGGAAGTAAGTTTTGAGAAGAAAAAACTTTCTAAAGAGTTAGAAAAAGTAATTTCTAAGAAAAGTATCTTCGAGCCTAGCTCTAGTTCTAAATATAATGATTTTGAAGATAAAAACATAGTTATAAAACTGATGTATGAAATATTTTCCTTAAAAAGTATTTATCAAACTTTACCCATGGTAAGGAAAATTTTGATAAAATGTATTCTCAAATGAGACCATTGAGAAACAGATCCGGATTTGGTTATAACCATTCAAAACCAATATTTAGTAACAACTATTTTGTTCCACAAAGTGACCCATTTTGTACCAAGTCTCAATGTGGTGGTCACTGGGCAAAGAATTTTTCTTTAAATAAAACACAATCGTTAGGTTTTCAAAAGGCATATTTTTCAAAGAAGATGTGGGTACCTAAAATTTTGTTGTCTGGAAATCTTGGATCCAAGCAAGTTTAGATTACGAAAGTCTAATTCATATCTTATTTTCAGTAAAATAGAGGAAGTACCAACAACAATACATGGTACATGGATAGTGGATGTTCCCAGAACATGACTGGTAACAAAATATATTTTGAAAAGATTATCAAAACGAAAGGAGGAAAGGTAACTTTCCGAGATAATGTTAAAGGAGATATCATTCTTCAGTTTATCGGAATGTAAGATCAACTTACTGATATTTTCACAAAATCATTACCCTCCGATAGATTTGAATACATTAAAGAAAAGTTAGGAACAATAACCGTAAGGTAATCATTCTTCATTAACTTCTTGTTGAACAATTATCTTAACAGTAATAAACTCCTTTTCATAGGGGGGGTACATTTTAATGTTAGTGTAACTAATTTTTTTTCAGAATATATTTTTCAAAATTAGTATAACTAAATTTTTTGTAGTTAGTTTTCCAAACCTTTAGGAACTGATGTTTTTGTAATGGAAATTTCTGAAACTAAAATTTCCAGAATTGGAATTTCCGGAACTGAATTTTTTAGGATTAAAATTCTCATAATAAGAACTTCTGGAATGGAGTTTTTTTTCATACTGAAACTTCCGGAATGGAAATTTCCGGACTGGAGTTTTCGTAACATGATTTTCGGACTGGAACTTTCGTAATGAAATTGTTTTTAAATTTATTTTTCTACAAGAATAATTTTACCAATTACGAACAATGTTTCTAGCCAATCCGAGAGTTGTGATTTCCTTAATTATTGTTTCGTAATCATATTTTTCTTTCTAGTATTTTCCTATGTTTTTAAAATATTGGATTCTAGTTTTTCATCAAATCCGAATGTTTTCTTTAAAAAACCTCAAAAGATCAGAGTCAATTTTTCTTGTGGGATTGTTCTCAACCATCACATAAGATAATTTTTTTTTCAACCGTTAGATGGATTTTGTAAGACCAATGGTCACATTCATTGCCTATATAAAGCGGACCTCGAGACTCATCCCACATCGGTTTTTCAAGCTTTTGCGTCTCAAAGCCCTACTACTCTTCTTAAGGCCAGTTCCGAACTTTGCAAAGCCGATCAGAATCTTTCATATTTCTTCACTCCGAATGTCTGTTGAAGCAACATCTCAAGATATGTCAACTGTGAAACCAATTTATAAGTGGTTAGTCTTTAGAGAAAGTTTAGTTCATCCGGACTTCTATAAGCTTGATTCCATTATTTCCATGAATATAAAGCTGAATGGATGGGAAGATGTCTGCGTAGAAAAGTCAGATAAACAGGATCCGGTTTATACTGATTTGATGACCGAGTTCTACGAGTCTTTTTCCTTCCTGATGGAAGATGACAGAGAGTGGTTTTCTTTCAAGTATTATGGGAAGACTTATAAGCTTTCTTACACCAAGGCCGCGAGCTTGGTTGGTTTGTCATATGAAGGAGAAGCTGAATTCTGCTCACACAAACTTCCCGATGTTCAAGGAAGTTTCAACAAGGAGAAGGCACTGAAGTGTCTTGGGCTTAAAGATGATTCAACTATCAAGATTTCTCATCTCACTCCAAACAATATAATTCTTCATCTTTGGTTCCAAGGCTTTCTGGTTCCAAGAAGAGGTGATAAAGACAATCTGAAGAAAATTCATATATATGTCTTAGATGTTTTGGTAAATCTAAAAAAGATAAATCTGATGAGGCATGTCTTGGTTACGATCAAGAATATCAAATAAGGCTATTTGAGAGCTCAGATTATCATGTTTCTTACCTTACTATCTAATCTGATAGCTTGGTGCTTAGAATATTTCATGGTTGCCTTCAAATCAAAAGTTCGGAATTCCAAGCTTATGCTAGTCAGTGATGATATCCTCAAGAGGATAAAGATGGGTTTTTCCAATGAATCTGGAGACTTTTACCCTCTATCTGTGGAAGAGGTGGAAGTAGCTCAGAAAGAAACACACTCTCCAGAACCATTCAAAAAGAAAAGTAGGAAGAGAAAGGTTAAGGAAGTTGTTGCTAATGAAGAAATTCCTCAGGCTAAGGAAACTCAATCTGCTCCCCCCAAGCTGAAGAAGCAGAAAACATATATATATGAAGTGGTAGCCAAGTGGAGGGAAGATAAAGAAATGAGGAAGGAAGGGGATCCACAATTCGGATTGGACCCTACAGAGGCTAAAGACTTAAAAGAAAAATCCACTGAGGAGCTAGATAAACAAGTGAAGTAAAAGAAAATGAAAAAGAAAATGTCTGAAGCTGAAGTAGTTCAATCCTTGCTGAAAGATACAGAGTTGGCTTCCGGAATGCTTCCCATTCTGGAAACGTTTTTTGTTGAACCTTCTTTACCATAAACTCCAGCCTAGAACTATGTCTCTTAGGAAAAGGACAAGGGTAAAGAAGTAGATAAAGAGGCCGAAAAAGAAGTTTCTGAAGAAGTTCAGGAAGTAGAGGAATAAGTTGAGGAAGAAGAAGAAGAAGAATAGGAAAGTGAAGATTTGGATACCCTGATCAAGAAAGTATAGGACTATAAAGAGAAGGATGAATCTGCAAAGTTAGTATCTCCAGGAAAGACAGATCAGGAATCTGGTAAGAATGATGATAAGCAACAACAAGAAGAAGAAGAAGAAAATGTCTTGTATGATGAGGAAGAATCCTATGAAAGGAATTTTCTTGAGGAAAGACAAGAAAAAAACCTAGATGAAGACCAGATCATTCAAGTATCTAAATCCGAGGAAGTATCCCTTAATAAAGAACCTGTTCTGAGAGCTGATAAGGGAAAGAAAACTCTCATGGAGAAACCTATAAAAGTTGTAATCAGGAAGAAAGAGGTTGGTGGCACCTCTAGAAGAAATTTGGTACAAGCTGAAGAATATCAGTCTCTAAGAAAAGTTTCTGATTCGAAATCATCATCTCATGGGAATTATTTTTTGGTTCAATCTCTAAGGAAGTTGGTGGACACCATTCCGATTTTTCCAACAATAGATTCCAGATGCAAGATGATGCAACAAACTATGAATCAAAAATCATATTCTTTATCCATGGTCATGGATAAGTTTGTAAAGTTGGAAGCTGAAAAGAAAAGTTTTCTTATCAATTATTATGTTCATAGGAAGTCCTACAGTAAGGTAACCAAGTGGTCTAAAAGAGTTGATGAAGATTTAGTTCACTTTGATAATTTTCCGGCTGAAGTGCAGAATGCTTTTGAAATGGAGGATAAAAAGGTTAACGAGATTTATGAAAAGCTGACCCAGGAGAAAAATTCTCAGAATCAACAAGTCAAGGACCTGAATGGGAAGCTTAACTCAGTATCTCAGAATTGGAAAATAGAAAGAGATTTCCGGATTGAGTTTCAGCAGAATATGGAAAAGCAAGATGAGATAATAAAGTTGTCGAAAAGAAGCCTTGGAGGCTCAGGTAGAAGCTTTAAAATCCCAAGAAGAAAAGGTAAAATCCTTGGAGAGGCAACGTGAGGAAGACCAAAGATACTTGAAGAAACTCAAAACCTTGTTAAAGAAGCTCATTCTGAAGGAAAAGGAAGACAAATGAACCCACTCCGATCTTTTGTTGTAATTGTATTTCTTTGTAAAATTTTCCAACTCTAATGAAATGATTATTTGATGGGTTGTATCTTGTCATATACTAATGTTTCAGGTACCATATTTTTTTTCCATTCCCTTCAATTATTTTTGAAAATCACAAAGTGGGTGAAGGAAAAAAGAACTACTCCTAAGGAGGAGAAAGAAAAATTTCTAAGAGAAATATTCTTAAAGAAAGGAAGAGTTTTCCACTACGAAGTTTTTCATTATTACAATAATGAAAACTCTACTCTGGAAACCTAGAAGACAATCCTTAGAGTTTCAATGCCTAAGGGGGGGTTAGTTGTATTCATTTTCATCCATGAACAAAGGGAGATAAGTTTTAATTTCAAAGCCTAATGAAATTTTTCAAAAACCTCATGTGATTTTTCGAAAGGATGTTTTTGCTTTCCAAAAAGGGGGAGATTGTTGAGTCAATAAGGTTTTCCTTATGATTTTTCCATTGCTTTTTGTTTTTAAAATCACAAACACATTATACATAAGAAAATATAAATTTTACCTTCATAAGTAAAATTTACTTCTTTAAGGAAAGTTACCCTAATCCAGATTTTATTATACATAGAAATATTTTTCCTTAGTATAAAAACAGGATTCATGCCCAAAATTCCAAAAGTCATATAATGTAAAGATTTGGAGCATTCTGTTTTTAGGATCCGAATTCTGGATGTGAACTGTAATAAAGTTCCAATCCGAATTATGGACTCTGAACTCTTAAGCGGTTCGACTCTGAACTCTTAAGCAGTTCGACTCTGAACTCTTAAGTATTTCGACTCCGAACTCTTAAGTAGTTAGACTCTGAACTCTTAAGTAGTTCAACTCTGAACTCTTAAGTAGTTCGAATCCAAACTCTTAAGAGGTTCGACTCCAAACTCATAAGTGGTTCGACTCCGAACTCACATAAAGTTTGACTCCGAACTTTTTCTAGTTCGACTCTGAACTCTCATAAAGTTCGACTCCGAACTTTTACTAGTTAGACTCCGAACTCTGCAAGTTCAGACTCCGATCTCTGGTGAAACCAGACTCCGAATTCCTATAAAAGAGAATCCGAACATTTCTTGACATGGACTCTGAATTTCATTTTGGTTAGACTCCGAACTTTTGACTTGCTTACACTCCGAAATATTGATGAGATTTTCCTTACATATGCTTCATTTCAAAAAAAATGTCGTGCATTTAGTTTTACATGGTTTGTTATAAAATTATGTTGTCTATTCTATTTCTAATTAACCATTGGTTGAGTTACACATGTACAGGTCCCTCCTAATTTCATGGAAAGTATGACCATTGGTGGAGGGAGCCGACCGTTGGAAATTTCCTATAAATAGGAGCTCATTTTAAAGAGCTCAATATAGATGAATGAAGTTGATCGATCTGGAGACCACACGCTGTTAAGGTGATTTCTAGAGAGAGAAGCTTTTCATGCCTTGTTTATACTGAACCGCTTGTTCAGATTGCTTCATGTGACTCTGAATGTTAGTGATTACATTCGAGGACTTCCGGGGATAGGAAGACAGAGGTTCCGATTACCTTGAAGTTCTAGGACTTCCTTGATGAGGAAGACAGAGGTTCCAACTACCTTGATGTTGAGGGCTTACAGGGATAGCAAGATAGAGATTCCGAGATTTGTATTGAGGGCTTACCCTGGTGTGGGTAAAACAGACTTACTTGAAAGTATAAATCAAGGGACCTTTATCCAAGGTTATTGGATACCCTTCTCTTTGGGTTAAAAGACTTATATCTTGTTACTTGTAGTTTTACTACTTGTTTTTCCGCTGCATATTGTATTGTAAATAAAGTATAACTTTCTTATATTTCCTTACACTTGTACTCTGATGATTTTAGATTCTATATTCTTTAAGGTACAATCTCATTTTGTGGACCTTATTTCCAATCCTACAATTTGTGTTAGAGGTGATGTGAATCTTCTTAGTTTATCTTCGTTAAACTAAGATCTTTCCTTGCCTAAGGAATTCATAGTTATCTGTAACCAACTTTAAAGGTTCCAAATGAATTTTTAAAGTGTACAATTCACCCCCCCCCCCCCCTTGTATATTGAGAATCTACATCATTATTTCGATCCTACAGTGGGTGTTCAAGATATCATAGGTGTCATCTTCTATTGTGGTTGTAGAACATAGTGGTTGAACTTCCAACCGAGAGTGTAATTAGACTATCTCACATATGAAGTTGTTCTATAAGCTTTATCAATAAATTATGAAATTAAATTTCTTGGTGTGTTATTGTGTGGGTTAGTATATTATTATTATTTTGGCACACTATGGGTTATTTTATTATTCTTGGTTCTCCATCCTAATTAGTAGGGTTTATTTCCATCTCTTATGCTGGAATGACATTCTTCATGGAGTTTTCGTTTGTTTATTTTGGACAAGATTTATAGGATTTTTATTCTTAAATTTTTAAGGGGAGGAACTAGTGAAGACTCATAGAATTAAGTTTTCTAATGATGAGGATGTAATTATTTGAGGTTTTTTTGGTTTAATCTCTAGTAATGGTTGGAGGAAATAGTAGTTCTAATGGATATGAAATCAAAACAAACTATGAGATCTATGATTTAGGTAATAGGTGATTCATTTTAATATTAAAATTATGGTTAGCTTGGTATTGATTTAGCTTTCGTGAAAGGATATGGGTTCTATGATCAATATATTGATCCAATATGCCTCGATAGTTTTTCAAATCATCCTAGTTTTAAAATTTGAGATATTTATTAGTGGATGTGTTGGAAATTTTATTATACTGTTTTGCATTTATAAATGGTTTTTTCGGTTCCTACTAATCCCCAAAAATATTTTCAGTGAAAAATAAAGAAAAATGATTTATAAGAAAGGAAATTTAATTAATTTTGATCAAATGTGAATAATATGAACCCAATTGAGGTCCAATGTAAATATTTCCAAACTATAGTGGTTTATAAACCTTTTTTTACAAAATAACACTTTTATGTTTTTCTTTAGGACATTATCCATGTAATTAAATCTATAAATTTTTGTTTTTTCTATTCTCAATGTTTTAAAGTCCATAGATTGTGTGAACTATGGTTGAGATATCATTTTAAAATACCTATTTGTAATCAGAACTCTATTTTTGTCTACTTTAACTAATAAACATTATTATAACACACCTAAAACCTTAAAATTCATTCTAGATATAATCATTATAAACAAATTATCCCTTTCCACCCTACTCTTGAGTAATATGAATGATATTTATAAATTAATGTATAGGGGAGGGATTGTTTTATTGGATGCATGGGAGGATTCTTTCTAGGATGGGAATATGATTAAGTATTCCATTATTTATTAAGGAAGGGTATATCAAATAATTTTCAAAATTTATTTTTACAGTCATTCTCTCTATAAATATGTATGAATATATGATAAAAAATATATACCAAAAAAATAAAAAAATTTATAAAATGATAAAAATGGAGAGAAGTGGAATAAGAATTCATTATAATATATTGATATGTGGAAAAACATAAAAGGATGGTGTGAGATATCTAAATAATTTAAAATTCTATTTTGTGGTAAATGGTACATTGAGTTGCCCAATTTTTTAATCATTTGTAGTTATTTTAAGATTCTTGCCTCTAAGTTTCATCATTGGTTTTTCACATCCTTACCCCCCGCCCTAAACCCACAAAAGAAATATGGTAAGTCCTTTATGATTGAATATATTTAATAAATCATAGATTCAATGATATTAAAATGACTTAAATTCTATGAAAAGTGTGTATTCACATAATAATGTGAAAAAATACATAAAAAAATATTTTAGAGAATATGTTTTCGATTATACGATATTATGTAAAAAATAAACTTGGGGAATTTTATAATATTGGATTTGTTTTTATTTATAGTAAAAATAAATTATTTGAGTTAATTTAGGATCTTTATAGGTTTGAGGATGGTATAATTGAAATTTTCTTCAAAATATTCCTTGAAAAATTGATTTGATATTGATAAAACGTATTTTCCCCTAAGTGAAGACCTTTATTTGTGGAAAGACAAAGGACCCTAGAATTTATTATTTTTTATTATAATTAAGTGATTTAATTCTACTAAATTCCATAAAATTTTGGAATTTATTACCTTTTTAGGTTTATAAAATATGTTATACTTTGTTAAAATAATGGTTTAATATCATAATTTTAATTGATTTTTTCAATAATTTTGATTTCTTAGGGAATTGTTTTGGCCACTTTGATATTTTATAATGGTTCTAGTGGATATTTATTACATGGAAGTTGGATAATTATCTTTTGGATGATTTTCTATGAATTTTGAAAATAACTAAGACATGTTACAGCTCTAAAATACATACATAATGGTTCTCTAGTAATGTGTAAGTTATTTTTTCCATTTAGTGAAAAATAAAATTCTTGGTGTATACTAGTATATGTAAATTTAAATGGATGGATATATAACGTTTATCAAATTTTCTGAGTTATATGAAAGGGAAATTATTTTTCCATGGGGAATAAACACTTGATATATAATGGTTAATTATCCAACATCTAAGGGTTACCTAGTGGATTAACTGATAGAAAATGATTTCTCCTAAGCCAATAGAGTGTTTCGTGATCATATATAATATTTTAAACATCATATATAAGTGTTCATATGGTGGAACACACCCTAATACCTCTGAGTTTTGAATTTTTTTGGAAGAAAATATCTTATATGTATATTGTTGAAGACCATATATAGAAGAGTATCCTTTTCCCATCCATTTTTCAAGATATTTATTCTTTGTTACTGGAAGAGGAAATTCTACCATGTAAGATTGTAATGATATTAACTCAGAAATCACATGAAATAAATTCACTCACTCTCCTTGTTTATCCAAATAAATAAATTCGCTTTAAACAATTGTTTCTGGAATTCATCTAGATATTAAGTATGGAAATGTTTCTGGGATTTTTGGAATGATAAATCATCTTCTCAAATGATTTGATAACATGTTAATTTGAATTAATTTCACCCCTCAGCTGATCTATGTGAAATAAATCTTGTCTATGGTAATATTTTTTGTGATAGATATTTTTTTTAAGCAATGTGGAAAAACATTCATAAAAAATAAAGGGAACCCTACGGTATAGGTTATTATTCATAGAAGAGTATCATAGTATTATTTCTAATTTTAATTTAATTATTTTTTCTCTTTCCCTAGTTCAAATTATAAATTGAGAATTAATAGCATAATGGTGGTTAATCTAGATGGGGATAAGTTGTATTCTTAATGTTCCATTTTTCATTGATAATTCTCCCAATTTCTTGTTTTTACATTTAGATTATTTTGAAAATATCTAGTTCAATAATTTTCATTCCCTATTTACACTCTACCTTTTTTAATTATTATAATTTTTTAATATATCCCCAAGATTTAGTCATCCTGAATAGGGTTGACTAGGTAGGGTTTGAAGTTGACGTTTCTTGGGATTTTTGGCATGTGAGCGAGAAATAGGATTAGTTACATCACTATATTTTGGATCAGCTACTTCAGTTTATGATTTTCCATTATAATGACGTTGAGTTCCTATGATTTTCATGGTGAATTCATGGTAACTCCACTTCTTTCATAGGTAATGAGGTATGATGTACATTATTGAAAGTGAATTGGACTGTAAATCATAACTCATTGGAGGGGTGAGGGATATAATGTATTAGTATTCCCCATTTGGTAGAGTAACATGAATACCTCAGTATCTATATTATATATCCTATTTAAAATTTATATTCATTTATTTTATTAATAAAATTGTTTTTCATTTCCAAATTTTTATTGGATTTATTCGATTTGTGTAGTTGACATTAAAAATTTTTATTAGTGTGGAATGATTAAGAGAATATGATTGTAACAGATTTAATAAAGAATAATATTAATACATATTTTGGAAAATGAATTTTATGAAGAATTGATAAAAAAGGATAGCCAGCAATCCAAAAATGTGAGATCAAACTAACCATGATAAATAAATAAAATATAAGGATCATCATATATTTATAAAAGTAATGAGTATTGTGATGCATTTTTAGCCTGGTTCAGTTAATTGTGAGTGCCTATTTTAAGAGAAAAACTCCCGACATGGGGAAAGATTTGGATTGGAAGTTCATAAAAGGTTTTCTGGGTCTATTAATCTAATACTTGGAAATCATCCCCACATATATATAATATAGAAGAACCACAAAAAGTTCTTATGTTGGAGGATTGCAAGATTCAAAACTATTAATTTTTAACCAAAGTGACTCTGTTCCAATCCAATTGCCTTACATTATTCCATAGATATAGGATTCTACATATTGTTTCACTACCATCAAGTCACATACAAATTAAAATCCCCCATGACTGACTATAATTAATTTTGTTCCATTCTGATTTGATTTATATTTTATGCCATATGAAACCATTTTTAACCATAGTCTACTATGACATCAAAACAGGGCATGGTTGTCTCACCATAGGTGAACCCATACAATTTATTACATGTAGAAGGTATTTAGAATCATTATAATGGTTCTGACATAATCCAATGTAATGTTGTAGCTAATAGAGAAGAGGGGAGCTACAAAATGGTTGGTGAGAGCTATTTAAAGGTCCTTTGCTATGACACTAAACTATATATAAGTTTCATAAAGTATATAGAGTCTACATACTAATATCATTATCATGGAAGGGAGCTATAAAAATGTTAAATAAAGTCTCAAATGAATGTGGTGGCTTTTATGTTGGATGAGTTACCCATGTGTATGAGTTTTGTGAAGATAGATAATTTGCACTAAAAAGTCTTAAGAAATGGTTCTATGAGGTAGTGAGGTTATGTCCAAATGATTGGTAATGGTGGAAACACATGATACTATGTCATGGAAGTGGTGGACCAAGATTAAATTTATTATATGAGAGAAATATAGTCCTATTTTCATTGTAGAGGTAAATGTGGTTTACATGTGTGAAGGGATAAATGGATGAGCTATATGTATTGTCAAAAGAAAAACACACAGTGAGTATAGCCTACCATTGATGAGGTGTTTCATTTAATTCAATGTTCCCTACATTATTGGGGAGTAGTATTTGATAATTGAATAAGAGTTTCATTTGTGGGAGCCTTTTAGTATGAGGGTATCTGTTGTGACTTATGAGAATGATAGTGATAGATAACTTTAATGGAGTTAAGATGCTTAAATCTAGGTGGTGAACATTTCTTAGAACCTAAATATCATATTGAATCTTGTTCATGAATGAGGGATCTCTAGTCCACAACCTCCAAGAATGTTATAGAATGGTTTTAATAGGATGTACCAATGTAGTTCTTCACCACATGCTCCACTAAATACAAAATTCACTATTTATCCACACATATAAGAAATATTAGTATTTTCTCTCCATGCATGGTATAGGAGAATTTCATATGAGGTCTTCAAAAAATGTTGATAGTATTTTTAGATTGAGTTAAATAAGTTAATATGTGTTAAAGATATACAATATTTATTTATAGATGTTTCTATATAAGGAGATATTGAATCATTTGAGTGTGTCTGTAAATTGATGAAGTGGTTACTATAGTGAGGAATCCACTTCATAGAAAAAATGGCTATGTATAGATTTCTTTTTATTGTCACAAAACATCTTCTTGGGTTTTATTTTCATTAATTTTTTATGATATCTCATGGATTTCATGACGAGGTTGGTTGTTCTTATTCCCAGTATGTAAATATAAGGGATTTTTTCTTGTGGAGTTGTTTCTTTTATGGTTAATTTGAATTTGGTTTTTTGATTCATTACATTCATTTATATAATACACCTCCTATACTATGATTGAACATTTCTGTTAGTAGATGGAATGATGTTAATAAATTATCTAGATATTAATCCCATGAATGGCTATTTGGGGGTTGATGAAGTTATGCTTTAGTAGGGGTTTGGGTTACCTGTTTTAATTTATTGACTATATTACATGATAGGAGAAAGTTTCATCATTATATAAATAGTGTTTACCTTAATATGGGGAACAATATGACACTATTATATTAATATATTAATTAATTCATTATCTTTTTCACTTCACTAGTTAATGAACATTCATTTATTATTGTTAGAAAACATTTTTTGAGTTTTTTTTGAATTAAATTA
Source organism: Viscum album (assembly GCA_963277665.1). Taxonomy (NCBI): domain Eukaryota; kingdom Viridiplantae; phylum Streptophyta; class Magnoliopsida; order Santalales; family Viscaceae; genus Viscum; species Viscum album. The sequence continues at coordinate 1,169,410,694 of OY728122.1, read as the reverse complement.
TCTTTATTATTTTATTTCCATTCAAGATCAATCTATGTCTGTATAAACCATATTTATGGGTTCATCCTCTAACATATTAGTTACTATGGTTTTTTATTTTTTCGTGTAATCGGTGTCCCTAAGATATATTACACAAGATAATTAACAATTTGATGCAAGAGGTCATTTGTATTGCATCGTTTTCAAGGATAGTTTTTTAAAAAAATTATTATAATTAGAAGTTGTTCCATACTTTTTAGTTTATATATTCATTACTATGTTTGTTTCATTTATGTGGTTAGTTAATGGAAATATTTTTCATGGATTTTCACTCGTATCACATTAATGTAAAAAAATACCTCTTGTGCCCTGATTTGGAGATACAAAGGATCCTAATGAAGAAAAATGAGGTTAATGAAGATGCCAAATATAGATTAGAACAATGGGAATAATGATGTTACAAACTAGATAAAGGAAGAGGTCTAGGGATATTTATATTGATTGAGTATGACTGTCATTCATGTGTTCATGTTCAACTGAGTATTATTGTGCCACTAGTTGTGCACAGTCACTTCAAGTAAATTCTCGTGCTCTTTCAAATGATTTCAAATTGGCTACCATCATATCCACCGAATGAGGATCCAAATACTCACTTGGGTTATTTCATAAAACTCTATGATATGTTCTAGATCAATAATTACTATAGTGATTTGGTAGAATTGTGATTATTTTGATTCTATTTAAAATATAGATATTGTGTATATATTCAGGTCTTATCCCCAAATTCCATTATAAAATGGCAAAAATTGGTAAGAAAATTCAAAACCAATTTTATTAATCCCTCCCAATCCATGTATATTATAATTAATATGTTATAATTCAATAATATTAATTATGGATAATAATAAGATTCCTGGGAGTGGTTTAATGATTTTTGGAGAAATTTTCCTCATCACGTTATTAAGATATGAATTTTAATTCAAACATTCTATGATTTTTATCATAGAGAAATAGATCAGTTATTTATGCAGTAACTATGGATTCAATAATAAATAATTCATTAGGTGAGAGGTATAAAAATATTTGAGAAATAAAATACAATATAATCCATTTTTAATTAGATTAAGGATAAACCAGTAGATTACATAGGGAAGATAACAATTAATACATGGTTGGAAAAATAGAAGTGATGAAAAAGAAGATATGTATGATAATATATCATTACAAAACCCAAGGTACACACATTTAAATTCCAAATTAAATTTATTATAATAATTAATATATGTTTAAGTGGTTGGTTCCATAGATACTAAAAAATAAAGGGTACTAACAAAAATGTTCATAGTTCCAACAATAAATAAGGACTTCTCTCAAAATAGATAAAATTATTGAGACAAATATGTTTCATATTATTTTTTGAAGGGAAAATAATTTGGTGAATACTATGTGTAATTGATTATATTGTTTTATATTTTTATTAATACCTTAATAAATTAGTTATGATAGGAATAGATCACTGATATTTTATGAAATGAATAAATTCAACCCTAAAGAACCTTTCAATCACCCCCATGTGTTGAATATCTGTTTCGTGTTGGAATAGTGATAGAATATGATGTTTTAATAAACCATAGGTAGTAAATATATAAATAAATTTAATATTAAATAGACTATATTAATGTTTTAGTGACTACATTAAGAGAAAAAATACATGTTGGACTAGATTGACTGCATAAAGAGCCTAGTTAATAAAGAATGTTCAGATAACTATATGAAGGGATGAGAAACCACACATTAGAATAGAATAACTATATAAAGGGCTGTGAAACCACATTTGGAGATTGAACCAATAGTATATGTAATGATTAACAACACATTTTAATGAGTTGTCACATAATTAAGATAATACATCATGATCTATATATAGTGATGAAAATTAACATGATCTAAAAAAAATTATATAATAATATTTAATATCATGATATTGGTAAGATTTTTTGATGGATAAATTTAAAATATGTAATAATGAAAAGATATCTAGTTCAATTTTACATTTTCACTGATGAAAATCTTAAGAGAATGATGCATTCTGGGTAATAGTTTTGACCAAGAGATGGGGAAATATTTGCTATATTAGACATGAATTTCACCTTAATGAAGAGTTGATTTATTATGTTAGAAGGGATATACAAAAAGTTATCATAAAAACATTTTATCCTGAATTAATAATGACATATAATTTTTAATTCATGTATTAGTATATAATTACAAAAAATGTTGAATAGTACAATTAACATAGAAATAAATATGGTTAATTTTGTTGTAATTTATCTTTAATGATTTCAAGATTGAAGATTTCTTGATCCTATCACCACACAATGAATTTATTAATTTGTTTTTGAGGATTAAAATAGAGGAATATTTTATTTAGGGAAATATAAATAGTTTTTGATAATTTTAAACGTTTACTTGTAGTTACAGTCAGATATGGTAGTTTTTTCTTTTGAAATATATTCTGATTGCCATATTTGAGAAATTAGTTAATTTTAATTTTAATGTATTTTCATGGTGTATTAAATATTTCAACATACATTAATGATAATAATTAACATACAATACATGATTTACATTTTATATTTTTTGTAGTTCAAAATAGTGTGTGTTTTGTGGAGGAATAATAGAAAATAATGAAAAGAATATGTAGAGTTTCATTCTCACTTTTGTGAAATGAAACTGAAGAAAGGGAAAATCTTAATTTTGTAATGGATAGATTGAATAATTCGATGATTATAGTGATTTTTTTGAAGCCTATGGCTGAATGGTCATTTGTTTCTTCAAAATCAATTTTTTTAGATTATTTGTGTGAGGATCACATCCACTATAAATGGAATTTCCTATAATGAAAGTGGTGAATATTCCATTTCTATTATAAATTGTGATTAAAAAATTTCTATTAGTGTGGGTGTTATTGGATAGTTTCCAAATTAAGAGAATTATATTTTTGAGTAGAAGAGGTTGTAAATTCTTATAATTATTTGATTGTACATGTGTGTTGGATTTTTAAATGAAATATTTATCACTAAGTAGATCAGATATTTTTTAATAATAAAACATAAAATTATTCAATAACATATTCACATCCAATAATTGGTCTCATAGATATTGGTTAGTCCTTAGATTTTACATCAAATCAAGGTTCCTCTGGTGACTCTTAGATGATTGAAGATGAACAAGACATCCATAATTGTTCGGAAAAATGATAATAGTAAGGGGATTATATTTTGAAAAGAAGTAACTACAATATTTGAAATAATAGAATGATACCGTATATATTATCCATTATATATTATGTTATATAAGGTATAATATATTGTTTCATTCCTCTCTTAAGGGTTATCCCTTGAGAGCTGTAGAGAAGACTAAGCTAAATAATTGTTTGAAAGGAAAACAATCAATTTTTCTAAATATCTCAGAATGTAAATTTTTTTAAGTTAAAGTAGATGTAATATATAATGGTATATGGGAAAAATTGAATAATATTAATAAAGAAATCCTTAAATTGAATAAATATAAGTTTCATATTTAGATCTTAAAATATGAATATTTAAATATGGTGGATGATGAATATGTTGGTAATTTATTCACAATTGTTAATTATATTATAATACCATTGAGAATACATAGAAAAATTAGAAGTCTCAAATAATATTTAAAATACATTGAAAAATATTACTCGTAAATTTCATTTTAATGACTCAACATAGAAAGACATAGATCCTGAAAAAATGTCTACGGATAATTTAGTTAGTATCCTTATTATATATAATATGAAAAAAATACATATGTAAAAATAAATGATATGTGTGATCTTGAAAATTATTTAAAATACATAAATAAAAAAAATTAAATAATGATATTATTAATTAAAACTTTGGTGAATATGATTCAGAAGATAAAGTGAAAAATTGTTCAAGATTCACGTGTGGTAAAGATAATGATAAATAAGATAGAAGGCTATGGAGAAAAATTAATAATAAATCTTATAAGACTAATTCATATCCAAAAGGAAGGAATAATTATTTAACTAAATTTATAAATATATAACTTTTACCAACAGTATAATGATGATGATGGTGGAGTGGAATTTAATAATAATCTTGTGATAAAAGTGATAAATGATAATTTTTTAAAATTTAAAGATATAAAATTTTCCATCGACAAAAAGATTATATATAAATATTATTAAGAGTATTATTAAGTTTTCTTCATTATAAAAAGTCTTTTTAAATTAATTATCTTGAAAATAGAAAACCAAGGGAAATAGAATAATATGTTAAAAATGGTGGTAAACCAATTAACTATATATAAATATTATATAAAGAGCGAAAATAGATATTCTTAAATTTGACTCACAACCTAAAAAATCTAAATATTAAATATAAAAAACATAACATAAATTTTGAGGAAAAATGTGGAATTATTATTATTATTTTAATCGTATAAATAAGAAACTTTTTAAGCTGAAAAAGGAGTGCCACTATTTTTAAATTTAAATTTTTATTCCATTAAAAGATATAAGTAGTATAAATCATAGAAATGTTTTTAAATATATTCTCCAATGATTAATAATAAGGCTATAGATATTGGGGTTGTTTCTCAAAAGTAGAATTAAATAGTGAGTTCTATGTATTTATCTAAAAAATTCTAATTCTATAATTTATGAATTTCTTATAAAAAACAAAGGAATTACCTTCTATAATTTGGGAATTTTATAAGGCTCATGAAACATCTAATATAAATAAGATTATTCTATAATTCTAATAAAAACATTATTCTTAATGGGGATCCATGATTAATGGTCATAAGGGTTTTGGAATATAAATATATAGTTCTAGAAAACATAATGGTTACAATGAAAACTATTTACTAATTAGATATCTCTAGTATTGTGGTGGAATTGGTATTAAATAAAAAATTTATTAGTTAAATCAAAAATAATACAATGGATCTGGAAGTTATTAGGGGATGTGTTTTAGGGGTATTCATCCAACTTAATGAAGAAAGACTCAAATACAACATGAAAAACATAACATGGTGATTGAGAATATATTATAACATCATGAAACTATATATAATATTTGTAATTATAATAGTAATCATGAAAATGGTTTTTATATTATTTTACTTGGTCATAAAATTATGATGACAATATTTAAATGAATAAATAGAATGAAAATTTAAATTACATAGCTCTTATATTTCAAACTGCATTTAAGGAAACAGAAGTGCAACAACCTTGGATCTTATATATGTGGTGTTTTTCTCAAATAATTGGATATTTGAAGTAGTTAATGATTATGAAAGAATACAATGCAGACAAAATTTAATTTTAGAAGTGATAGTTTTGAAAATATCAAAGGAATTAGATCTAATATTTTTTGAAAAGAAAAGTTTGAATCAAGAATTTATTTATTTTTCAATTGGATTAAAAATAATATATTCAGTGTTTCATAACATTGTGGTTATTGATATGTGGTTATCATTAGAATATATGGATTTATTATGAAAATGATAGAATATTTATAAGATTTGAAAAGATGTTAGAAACCCATAGGAAACTGATTCATGGATTCCTAAGCAATTAATTCATGTTATTTGAGTGTGAAGGAAGAAAATCAATTATGACATAGAAGGTTAGCACATTTAAAAGAGATAAATATGAAAAAATTATCACATTCAAAACAATTTACTGGTTTCCCTGATATGATAATATATATATATATATTGTTGGGGTTCATATACTATAGAATGAAATACTCAAATTCTTCAGATAACAAGGATGAGATACATATATTTTATCATATAGAGCTTATTCATTATATAATATATATTCCAGGGAGAAAGCAGTTGTAAAATAGATATCAGTATTTCATTTTCATTATTTAGAATATAAATCATATTACATGTATAATTTATTAAAAATATAAATGATATGATCTAAGACTTATATATTTATATATTAGGTTAAATACTAAAGAGGAATAAAACTACTCTATAAAGAAGATCCTAAAAGATAATATTATATAATACACTATTCAAAAATTTCAAAATTATTCTTAGAATTATGGTATGTATTATGTGATTTCATTGCATTACAAACAAAAAAAATTGTTTCTAAATGAAATAATATAATCTAGGTTGTGATGTATTGAACAATATTTATGGGACAAGATAATTATTATATTCCAAAGAAGGAAATTGGGAAGAAAATATATATTACATTAAGTCCCAAATTCATTAATACATGTTTGAAGAACATGAATAATAATAATAATTTTATTATTTATCTATTAAAAATCCATAATCATAATTATCATAAAATATATTAATTACTTATGACTTTTTATTACTCTTTTATCAAACAATCAATTATTAAAATCACATTTCCTATAATAAAAACATCATTTTTCATGTTTCTTATAGTTTAGTATTTTTTCCATTATATTTGATCATCGATATATCCTATTAAAATTGATAAAAATAATATTAATATCATATATATTCATTATATATTAATTTATAGTAATCCACTAATTTTATTTATTTAAAATGAGTTACACTGTTTATGGAAAGAGTAAGTTATATGTACACATTAATGTCATTTAAAATTTCATTATAGATAGAAATAAACAATGGTAAATAATATATCACCTTTAAAAAATTAATATAATTTCATTTATTTCACATATATTAATTAAATTTATCCTTATTACATTCCATGTAAAGTGTTAGTTAATAACAAATCACATCGTTCCACGAGGGTGTAGTCCACCATACACAAGAACAATATTATCATTTATTGAATGGATCATAACTAAAGATCTTATATGTCATACTTTTTTAAAAACTATTAATATACATTAATATCATATAAATAATTTAAATTAATCATAATTTTATTCCATGTAAAGCATAAGTGAAAAATGAATTTCAGCACTTTTAATAGCGGTAGTCTTCCATACACATGAGAGATAATATAATACTACCTTAAGAATGGAAAGTAATAAGATATATGTGATATCAAAATTAAATGATTGTTATTATGTCATATATATAATATATAATTATTATATCTAGCTATAATAAGTGGTGATGGAAAATGAATTACATCGGTTCACAAGGCGGTAGTCTACCGTACGTATGATCGATGGTTTTGTTTCCCATTTGGGGGATGAGAATATGGTTTTATGTAGTGACCATAACATTACAACAAATAAGTATATTAAAAATAGTAATGATATTATATCTTGTTATTTTATTATGTTTTGAAGGATGTGGGAGGGGAAATAAAGTAAAACATTGGGTTAAGGACGTTACCTCTTCTTTGGACAAAAATCATTAGGTTTTCAAGAAAATCATATCTAGGATGATCTTTGGATCAAAATAAGGATTATAATATTTGGGTAGTAATTAAGTGATTTGGGTAGGTATTTACTAATCTAATGTTTTTTATGTCTGAAAAGGATAGGTGATTGGGAAACAATTCATATGTAGGGTAGAGGAAAGGCCTATAATTTTTGAAATGAATAAATTTCAACCACATTTTCACATGAAACAACGACTTAAATGTGTAATTATAGAACCATAGTTTTTATATTGTCTTAATATGTAAATATAAATTGTTTTTTGACAACTTTCCATGAATTTTTCCCCTTATATTTTTAGTTTAATTCATAGTAAACATTTTCTAACTAGAAACATGGTAACTAATTTTTAATAATTTCACTAATAATTATTGTTAGTTTTTTGTAACATATTAGATATTACCAGTTTAAGCAGAAAAAAAAATTAGAATTCATTTTTATAAATTCACTTTATATAAGTGATATAATTTAAATTAAAATTAACCCCTCTGACATGATGAAAAAAGGTTTTCTAAAAAGATAGGTTGCAAAAGTGTAAAAAGTTTTTATATAAAAATTCTATAGGGAATTATTTCCAATGAACTATATTGTGTAAATTATAATATTATTTAAATAAACTTACTTCTAAAACCATTTAAAAAATAAATCCTTATAATTTTTTAAATGAATATTCATTTTCTAATAAAAATATGTATTTTCACTATTTGTAGAAAAATTAATCTTTTCAAGAAAACAAAAAAACTACCCCTGAGATAATTTTTACTCATTGATTCCAAAAATAATGTTTATTATGTTATATATATGCTTCAAGAGATTCAAAAATATTTTTAATAATATGGGGGGGAATGTATCAAAATTTGATTTGAAAAATAATTTTTTTAGGCATAAAATTTGATTTAAAATTATACGATATATAAAAAACACATACGAAGAATTATTAAAATTTTATTAAAACATATTACATATATATTTACCTTAAATAATTCACCAAATTTTATTTGTTTAATTTATTAATGTAAAACATATTTGTGTGAAAAAAAATATTTTTGAGAAAATATATTCTATTATTATCATACAATTATTATTTTCATTTTTAATTAGTTTTTCTCAAATGAATTAATTTTATATAAATTTGTATGCCATAAATATTAATAATTTATTTAATTATATTTAAATCTTTTATTAGAATTATTGGGTGATAACTATCATATTAAGTAATAATATTTTATAATATACCACATTTTTTTAAAATATGGCCTTTCATGTAGTAGGATATATCAAACAAATAAATATAATTTATTTGAAAAACTTATTTCATAAAATAATAGGGTGTTATAGGGATGGCCATAATAAGGGAAGCCACACCATTCATTACCATCACTAGAAAGTGGCATAGAGTTGAGTGAAGTTAACCTAGCACTTTCTAGTTTTAAGATGATGGTAGTGTGAGGAGTGGAGAACCCAATTTAAGTGAGGTGATCAGATGTCTTGGGATAATTATGTTTGTTCATGTCATTTTATTTTAAATCATCATGATATCACTCATCATATTTTATCTCACTTGATGTATATAATTCAGTATTTTGCTTCATTATTTTCAAAATAGTAACAGTAAAAACCCAAAGAACATTATTTTTAATATAATATGATATCAATAATTGTTCAAATATTCAGGCTAACACTTGGGTTTGGTGAACAAAGTACTTGTAGGGAAAGTTGTGTTAGTGGAAGACTCTATTGAGAAGTCATGGCAATGGATGGCTAACCTAAAATATCGAATTGTGATGCAACTAGTTTGTCCAGAAAAAATCACTACAAAAGTAGTTTTGATCATTTGTAGAGATTTATTATGCTGAAATAATAAAAATTATATTGTTTTCATACACGGAAAAAATGTTTTAAATTATTGGTATTATGAAACTAGAAAAGTATTTAGTGTTCTAACATGGTTTTAGAATAATTGTATGGGCACGAAAAAGTAGGGTTACTTAATTTCCCAATCGTTGAATCATTTTTTTGTATACATGAGGGTGTGTGTGTGTCATACATATTTTTATTACTGACTAAGTTGAAATATTGACTCATAATACCATTTATATAATACCATAGGTGAATATTTGATATTTCAAATTAAACAATTCTGAACATCTGGTGGGTAAACTTTTTAGTTAACTCGTGGTTCAGCCATCAGTTGACTGTATGAGCTACATTAAAATCTTATTCCAAAAAAGGGTTGTAAAATGGATGGATATTTTTGGATACAATCAAAATATTATGTATCATCCTCATGTACCTCATAGTAATATTGAATATTAGTTGGTCTTATTTTCATATGATGGTATGGTAATAAATGAAGACAATGTTCGGATCAGTCACCTCATCGAAATGTCTGTGGGTTTCTCAGAGATACGTATAATGTAACACTGCATACAAAAGGATGTTTAACTATTGTTGGGTGATATATATAACAATAATATATTGGTTAATATTACATTTTTGATAGAAAATAATTAATCTTTTCAAGGATGAAAAGGGAAAAAAATATTTCCTTCAATATGATTGAATAAAAAAACTAGAAATGTTCATATTATAGCCCTATAGAGGATATATGAAAAAAAAAAGAGCACTAAAATATGTGTTCTGGATGAGGTTTTTTTTATATTATGGCTATTGGAAGGATGTTCAAGGGATAATAAAGTGAGTGATTTTAACTTGATTAGAACTAATCTGTTATCATTAAATATGACTTTTCAACATAATGTGAATGCTATAACTCTATATTATTCTATACTTGAATCTTTGAATGGAATATTTTTTAATGATATGAAATTCCAATAGAAAGGGGGAAATTTTTTATCTATGCCCATAATTTTATTCTTATAAAAGATTAGGAGTATATAGGTATAAGAACCATCAGATAGTGTACTAAATAAAATCAAAAGGGGAAATTCAACTCATCATTATAATTTTCAACCACATAAGGAAAAGAGTAGAGATAAGAGACATGAAAATTCAACTCTTCCTTGACTTACCTATTAGATTTTTATTTATAAAGGATAATTATTTTAAAATTATATGAAATGGATGTAAGGACATGGAATTACATCTAAAAAACATCAAAATCAATTAAGTCAATGGAATATTTTAGTGATATTTTAATCAGTGTTCATAATCCGGTTGAGTCAAAAATGGTTTTATATAGAATATCCTTTGAAAAAATGGTAGATCATGGATGTCTGATAAGCTATGTTTTTTTGATGAAGTTATGTTGTTGATTGGGAAGGGAGATGTAAATATTTGAATATAGAATGGGAATATTATTTAGAGGAGTTTTTTAAGACACAATTTCGGTTTTTTGAGGGATCTCATTTCAGTTTGGAAGTTGGATAGTGAAGGTTTCATAACTACTTTCAACAATAGTGTCTATGTTGTGACTCAAGGATCCATGGTTGTGGGACAAGTATTTAAGGATAATACTCTTTATCATATCAAATATTATTTTGGGTTTTTATTGAATAAAATTTAATACAATGAAAATTACATGGTATAACATTTTAAAAATGATCAAATTAAATGGAATAACATGAATATTTCTATAGGGATGGACATTATGACACTCAATTAGACAACTATCAAAAAATTTGAGAGTAGTGTTCCTTGAAATAAAAATTGGGATTCGTTAAAATTGATTAGATGTATTCCCATATCTCAAAAGTTGTGTCATGTTCACTTGTATGTCAGGGTACATTCTTCAATTCAATCACAGAGAGAATAAAGATACATTATTATATTCATTGAAAATTTCATTATGAAGGAATATATTGACTTCTTTTAAAAAAAATATGTCATGTTTGAAAATTTTGTATAGTGTAAATCCAAAATGGATTTGTAATTTGGGAAGAATTTTAAGTTATTATGATATTTTAAAATTTTTGAATTCAAAGGTAGAGACTTCTAAAACATATGTTGGAGGAATGAGCTATTTTTTCATGATTTGGAGGACACTTAATAGGTTCTTGATGAAATATTAATGTTTGATATATTTTATTTCATGATATTTCTTCAATAAATCTTATATTTACTCATTCGAAGTTTATAAATTAGAAGTTCACTCACTATAAGTACAGAAATTAGTTTTTATCCTTGGACTTATTAAAATCGAAATGGAAAAAAACATTTTCTTTTTTTTTCTAGCTTTGATAAGTGTATTATCTTATGATGGATGTGAAAACTAAAAATAAGGAATGTTGAACTGTGTATCATATGAGACAATTGTGTTAATGGAATCCTTTATTGAAGGGTTAAGTCAATAAATGGATGACCTTAACATTTGAATGGTGGTGCATCTTTTTTGGGTGGAAATACACATGTATAATAGGATGTGACACTAATTATGACTTTTAATGAAGTGAAAAAATATAATTATAACATTATCACACATAGAAAATATTTAATTCTTCTTATTTCTTTAAAAAAAATCGATTTTCTCCCATGGATATCGTATGATTATCTAAACTATTTAGAATTGGTGTTCCTTATTATTTTCACATTCATTGAATTATTTTGTGTATATTTGAGTGTGTCTCTGATTCTTCTTTTTATTGGTGATTATGGTCCTATATTAAATCCTAATTTTGGTAATCTAGGATATGAAGGGATATATAATAGTTTAAATTCTACAACATTGGACAGATATATGAAAAAAAAATTATGAACTCAATGATGAACAATCTCATGATTGTATTGGCTACTTTAGTAAATTCTTAAAACTAATAAGCGGAGTTAATATTGGTCTATTTGGTGATTATAATCTAATCCCTTTAGTTAACCCAAAAATATATTATGTAGATCAGAGAAATAAAAATTTATGATGTGTTGTGTGTTTAGTTTCAGTTATTATTCATTCAAGAATAAAATTACACAATTATAGTCCCTCAAGAATGTATTCTTCATATAATATTTTCTTTTTTAATCCATTTCACCAACAAAATCCTACCATCAAAATAAATAACCCATAAAAATTACGAATAGGATCATGCCTTACTATTTTGAAGTTAATTATTCATTTTTTACACCATTTTTTCACCTTATTCATCAATGATAACATAGAGGGATGATAATGTTTCACCATAGGTGAACCCTTGTGATGTAATAAATGGATAATAGTACATGGTATTTCGTGATTTTTTTGGACATTTCTAGTTCAATTCCATAGTTTATGGATAATATAGGTGCTGTATAAAACATAACTAGATCTATGTAAAGTCCCATAAGTGTGAAAATACTATATTTAAGGGCATCACTATATTGTTTTAGGCTAGATAAAGGAAACTGTATACCAAAAGGTATCTTCCTAAAGGAATAATATGGCGTACATGGAAGGAGGTGGCTCTTATAATATCCAATATTACTCTGAGGATGAGTTTTGTGGTGATGAAAAATGGCCATTTATACAATTTAAGAAACTTATCTTGATCATATTAAGGTCCATTACACATTCTTGATGAAGATATAAATGTGTGATACTATGATATTGAAGGGTTAGCAAGGTATTATAGTTAAAATCCAATTCAAAAACACTCACTATATCAGTGTTTATGTGAATTTTGGGTGAATGTGAAATGTAATTATGAGGATGAGGTATATAAAATTTATAAGGAAACAACCACAATGACTTTGGAATACTATTTTTATATATATTTTGTTTGTGCTATGTTTCTCTATGCCATTTGGGTGAGGTATTTGATAGTGGTACGGGATATTAATTTCTATAATCCATGCACCATAATGGATTCTCTTGTTCCATTGATGATACATTATAGTGAATATATGAAAATAATTATGATGTTCTACCGTATGGAGTGTGTTATACCATGGATCACATGATTATAGAATTGTGTTGAGTTCTCACTAATGGGAACTCTTCATCACTTCCCTTATCCATGCCATTATATTTTTTCTAGAAGATTTAGTATGCTAGTTTTATTCCAGAAGTCATTCGGACAATGTCATGGAGTTTTTATCATCAATGATACGAATTCATTGTATGTTATTACAATGCATGATATAAGAGTAATGTATAAATATGGTTTACATAATATCGATAGGTTTTTTAATAATGTTATGTAAATAATTATATAGTTGAGAGATAAAATATTTATAGTGTACATATGATAATATAGTGAGAAATTGAAATATTTGAGTGTATCTATAATTATGTTATGTAGAAACCCCAATGAAGAATTGGGTTTTATAGGATGATGGGTTATGCATGGGTGATTTATAAAATATGATTGTTTCTTTTTAGGATTCATCATCATTATTTTGTATACAATCCCCCGTGAGTATTTTGAGGAGATTGGTTTTAATAGTTTGAATCAAGAAATGATCAGTGATTATCGGTAGTGAAGTAATTTTTTTATTATCAATTTGAGTATAGTTTCTTCATTCAATATATACTGCAAAATATTATACGTCTTCTATTCTAAATGAAACATACGAATGGAGGAGGGTAATATCTTATTTCATTAAATAAAAAATTATCCATATGAATGACCATTTGTGGGTCGGGGTATTTATGTCTAAATATGTATTTGGGTTATGTATTTTATTTTATCAATTACTACATCATAGAAAAAATTCACATCATCAGAATAAAAAGTGTTTAACTATGTATGGTTCTCACTAGGATCCAATTTTGACAACATATTAATTGAATCATTATCATTTTTACTTATATAGTGCATGAACAGGATTTACTATTATTATATCACTTTGTTTGATATAATATATATGTTGAATTATTCTCATTTATTTATTTTGATTCATAATAATTCATAGTTTCCTTTAACATTCTTTCTAGGTGAAACCTCTAACATACCATTTACTACGCATTATTATTTAGTAATGAAGTTAGTGATTCTATAAAATTTTAATTTTATATATAATATTATATTTTTGAAATAATGATTCCCCTTACGGTGCCAGGTAGTTTTGGGATAATGTGTAAATACACCCATAGTATCACCAATAATTATTTTCCACTAACAATTATCTTTATTTTAATTTCACTCTATTAACTCATAAACACATAATTTTTCACTCCTCTGTGAATTTTTTAAAATTTTAGAAAAATATAATAACAATAATAAGAAAGGTAATGTAGTGGACGGTGCATAGATCTTTTAAAAATAACCTATAGTTAACTACCATGCTACTCTGAGGGAAATTTTAATTTCACTTTTCATATCTAGAATCCAAATGACCTATCAATCCTTTTAAACTGTTTTATTAATGTTATTAATATATTCTTTCAAAGAAAATCCCATTTATACTATTTTATAGAAAAAAATATATAATCATTTTTGTAAATAGAATAATTAACATACACATTCCACTCAGTAAACACATCAATAATTATCATGAAATAAATTACAATATCATTAGCAAGCATGAAAAGAACCAAAATAAAATTTAGTACTAAACCATAAATCTCAATCTTATAATCAACTTCAAATTCCCTCATTATGAAATTAAAAAATAAATATTTATAAAATTAAAATCATAAAACAAACATTAAAATTAATTAATTCCAGTAGTCGTATTTCTAAACACTCACAAAAACTATACATTGAAAATTATACCTAAAAACAGACATTTCAATAGCATAAAACAAGTAATTGATAATAATTGAAGTCATTAGAAATCCATAAGGTTGAAACAAGACAAAAAAATATAGTAAAAGTTTGATAATATCATATAATAAACCTCAAAATAACTTACACACATATTATTAAGGAAAAATGTATACGTTAGAGAACATAGAGAAAGTAATATAAGAAATATCTCATTTTCTAAGTTTCATGGAGTGGGTGAATTTTCTAAAGACCATACCCCTTTCCCAAAAAAATATTATCTAATTATAAATATTCATTCGAAGATGGATTTTTATTTGTAATTACTCATTGTTCTTAAATAAAAAACAAAAAACTTACATCCTCAAAACCATTATAACTTCAGTATTTTTATAAGAAGTTATGGATAAAAACCACATATGACATACCTCTTTATTTATAATAATAATGTTCCCTATCTATGATATACTTTCAAATAACATAATAAAATTTTCTCTACTACCATATTTTCATATGCTAAAACATATTACATCAAAAATGGAACATAGGTTGACCCATAATAACACTCAAATAAGGTTATAATTTCAAACATGTTAGATACTATTTCAATGTTATCATTAACACAACATGGGGAATAAAATATCCTAGTAAATTAGTTTATAAATAAGAAGGTTCGAACTGAAAAAAAAAATTTAACTGCACCATAAATTGGAGATTCATGCACCAAAATAATTGTGATTATAAAAAAGTATAAATTAATTTAGTAAATGATGTCCCAAAAGAAACCAAAACAAGAAATATAATTTTAAAAATTACATATATTTTAATATAAATAAATAAGAAAATCTTATAGCACATAATCATCAAAACAAATAAAAAGGTAAAATATGATGAGAAATTTAAATGATTATGTGAAAAGGTTGAGTCCAACAAAAATAATATGACTAAAAATAAATCTAAATAATAGATATATTTCATTATGTAGAATATTAATATCTCTTACTCAGTAACCTCTTCCAAACCTGAACTCAGCGAACATGGAAATACAGAACCTATATACTGGTTTTAGACATCAACATCATCAGTCAAAACATGGTTTACATACACCCATTATGTGTATATGGGCTGTGAGAATAATTATCATATTCATATCCCACTAAGTGTACCATGATAATCCTTCATTATATAACCTATAAATGATAATTTTAAAATAAAAATATTAAAAAAAATAACATTAAATAACAAGTAAGATTTTGTAATACAGTTATGTAAGAGATTAACTTTCATATAAAAATTATTTTCAAATCTTGAATAATGGGATATAAGCTAGGGTATCTAAGGTCATGCATCCCTAATATTATTGTAATGATCCTATTCAAACCATATTTCTAAAACTAATATCAAGCCATAATATATTGTGAAATCTTAAACTAGTATTTTATTTATAAGGGATCTGTTTAGAGTATCTTCAAAACTAGTGAGTCCATACTATAGAGGCATCACAATATGGAAATCATAGGTTTGGTGGAGTGTAATAATTCCCTATAAATGTAATTGTACTGGGTTCACTATCAAATAACCATGTTTTCAATAAATAGTCACCATTTTAAAATTATTTAACTTTGAAAAAAGAAAACATTCTCTCAATTGTAATACCATTATATGTTTTTCAATTCCAAAATCATAGAATTTATCCATTTTATTAACAACATATATTTATCAAGTAATGATTTTATTGAAAAATTAGAGATGATTTAATTAAAAATTTTGTCTGAATCTTCAAAATTATATATAAAACATTCAATTTATACCACATTGATTATTTATATCAAAAAATGGATATTAGAAAAAATTTATCATATAAAAATAAGAAATTAATGATGGAATATAATGAGTTTAATCTAAAGGAAACCACATTTTTAGAATTAAATACATAATGATTTTCAAAACAAATACTAATAATGTCACTACCTTAAAGGAGTTAGTAGGACACCACATGAAAATAAACTCTTAATATTATATCTCTAATGGAATGGATTCTTATAATATAGAAAAATTCAAAAATTATGGCACCATGAATATAAATATGATTAAAATGATAAATAAGAACTTAGCATGTAAGGGCATCCAACCTTTAATGTTTCTACTCCATGTAATGAACGATATAACAATAGAAAAAATATATGAGTACCACATCAATGAAAATAAAGAGAATAAGAAAAATATGATATCATATACCATGTACTATTATTGAAAATGACTTAACATTCATTTTATATTTTATTTTACCAACTACTTAGTTATTTCAGATAAATTATATATAATGTATGTCACATTGTGACCCTCAATCTTGTGATTTTATTTCCCCTCTAGGCCATCACTCAATTTTTTGTAAAAAAATTCTATTAAATATTAAACCATATGTTTCAACCCTTATGTATCAACTCTTATATATTATATAGATAAATCATATGTTTCCCATAAAATATCTTTTTCTATACCTTATGCATATGGGATATTCCTTTTATATCAATGTAATATATATGAATCACATGAAAAGTTCAGACATATCAAGGTAACATTTTTATATCTTATAGAAAATCCTTATATATATATATAATACTACTATTTTCTTAAACAACACTAGTAACTATAATATATCATGATGGGAACACTTTTTAGCCACAATTCTTATAACTCTAAACCAATTTTTTGAATGAGTTATGTCTTCCTGCAGAACATTCCCACCCTTATTCTTTTCATACAAATCATATAATAATATAAGTAATTTATATTTAATAATCAATGTTTTTTAAAATTAAAGTACATAAGATATTGAACACCGAAAAAAATGTATAATTCTTGTGTTGGAAAATGAATAATTTTAAATATAATAAATAAATAAGTGTGTCAATCACGTCAGTGTTACCCTTTGATATATCATGACCTACATTTATCCTAAAATTTCATTTCTCATATATCACCTCCCCGTGTCGTGAGTCCCTACATCATGTTGTGGTGTTCAGTTAGATTATAATCTCCATCATCAAGCCTAGACCGAATCTCTTCGGGAAATTCATGGCATGCACCAACACCACCAACACTTAAACATGGCCCAAAACACATGGTTGATCTAAAATCTAACTCAGATCAATAAATGGTGATAAAAATCATTCACTAACAAACTATATACATGAAAATCAAATTTTGGGTATTAGAATTATTATATATATAAATGGTAAATGAGTATCGTATAAGAAGATATGGCATCTTTTATCACTTCCATTAAAGTATTTCATGATCATATACTAGGAAATTCATAACATTTTTATATAATGATATAGATGAATCACATAACCAGATTCGATTGATCAATATGAAGTTCAAGATGTTTTCTAATTTGTAAAATCTATTTAGTAAAGATGAATTCATTATGATTATTGGATTACATAATATTGAATTAATTTCAATGATGTGGTATCATAAATAAATATTTTAAAATAACCATAAATAGAAGTATTCCATGAAATATGAGGATAAAATCTATGTAAAATATTAAATAGAGTGTTTTTATATTTTCTATGTATATTGAAAATTTATTCATCACTCTATAAAACATTAAAAAATATAAAACAATGTTTTCAAAATGATTTTTGAATGAGTTAATTCATTATTGATAAAACATATTTTCTTATTTGAACAAATTAGTCCATAAAATTTCAATTATGACAAAAACTACTATAGAATATGTACATCTGAGCATTTATTTTTTATGATATAATTAATTACTAATTATTTTACTAAATGTATTTATACAATATTTAAGAATTTGTGGTCACATATTTACCCCTATAATATTGGTGACGTGGAATTGTGTTTTCATTAATTAAAATTTAAATAGAATGTAAATTAAATAGTAAATGTGGTCTTTGATGCACATTATTTTATTTCTATCCTTGAATAGATAGTATTTGGTAGGTAGACTATAACACTATAATATTTTCGATTTGTGACCTCTTTGAAATTTCCATCTCATCTATTGGTCATCATATAGAGTGTGAATATATATTTATATATATATATACATATCCAAATATTTTCTTTTCATCAAATACTAATTTAATTCTCATAAGGTGTCAAAGATTATGTCATAATAGTTTTGATGATAAGGTAGTTTATGTAGGTTGTAATCTAAAATTATTCAATGTAAGATCTCGGTGAAATAAAAATTTTTAGTTTGATTATAAAAATATTGTAAATAATTAAGGGAATTAAAAAAATTACAACAATAATATCCTTGTATTTGAGTGGGAGAACCATTTTTACATGCCATTATAGGTGAGGTGGGTGATTATATGAGTAATATCATAATTCATGAATTATGATAGAGACTTACATAATGAGTGGTGTGTGTCCCCCTTATTATTGAAAGATCATGCCATATACTTGAGTTAGGATTAGAATAGATCCCTCCTCATTATTGATGAATTATAATTGATATTTGAGTTAGGAGAATAGTGTATTTCCTACTTATTTATAGTGGATTGTATCTTCCTTGAATGAGACTAAAATATATTCATGTTTTTTCATGGTAAAAAATGATATATAATACAATAGATGTGATTATGAAATTAGGGTTATGTGTGATTGACTACATATGTCTATAATATTTTTTAAGAAGCTATTGTTTTTATTTCATGTATATAATTTATAAAAGATATAAATATGAGTGTATTAGGAAAATTATTCTTGACATTTTCCCTTTGGAATAATACATGTATATTTACCCACTATATATAAGAATACGTAAGAGTAACATATGTGCATGTTGAAAAACTACATGAAGGAAATTTTCGGAGGCCTTTAGATAAGCATGCTTGCCCCTTATTCCAAGGACCATTATTAAGGGTTGATTAAATAAATATTTCCCCAATATTTTTCGGTTATCTTTTGAGGCCTAATATGAGTTTTTATAGGGAGTTTTAGTAGACCCTTCACAATAATATGATGTTAGTATAAAAAATAATTATCAAGATGATGGACTACTACAGTTATGGGTCTAAGACACTACCAATTCAAATGATTTTCAAAGTATGATTTGATATATAAAATCAAATTATTATTGTAGAATTATTTTCTCATATAGTTGGTTCTAAATAATACAATACTAAATTGGGTTTTCCATTAAATAAAATCTACTTAATGGGTTATGAAGACTAAGCATACCATATAGGGATCACTGATAATAGATTAGAATAGTTGTGAGAGATAGTATATCATTATATTTTATATTCATATAACCATATGTTGGGTGGGTTAATGAATAACCATATGTGTCGGGGCTTATGGGAGATAGATTAGACCACATGATTATGTTGAGGTGATGATATTGCTTTATGTCAAGTGATAAGATAATTGAGTCCTCGATTATCAAAGGGTATACTTAGGGGCATGTTAATCTTCAATGATATAATTACATAAATTTTTTCCATAGAAATTAACCATACATGTAATATGATTTTATGGTTGATTGTGCCTCACTCACTATAGGATTACACATTAGTAGAGTTTATCACTATTTCTTAGTGGTATTAAAATAGTTGGGGAAACATATTGTATTGTTGGAATCACCCCAAATTAGAATATATAGAATGGGATCTAGTATATATTAGTATATTTGATATTTTTTTAAATATTTATGAATCAAATATATTTTATTATTATAGATCTCGATGATTAGAATTAAAGAGTTCGGTGTATTAGGTAGGTATAATATTGGTTTTTAGGAAAGAGTCAATGATAATTACTCATTTACTTTTAATCATATACTATAGTCATTGGTATAAACTATTTATTATAAATTTAATCATTGTAATGATTTATCTAGATTTGTTTGTTTAATTTTTATATTATTTATATTGAATATTTCATATTTTATTCCCTAGAATATGTTATACAACTATAACTCTATTTTTTCTCGTTGTTGCGAATGTGAGATTTATAATTGAGTAACACCAATTTGTTATAGGTTTGACCATGAAATTTATTTAAAATACATAATTTAATAGTCTCTCAAATAATTTATTAGGAATCATAGTATGTTGGAAACATCTAGAATACATGAATCCATGCATACAGTCATGTGTCCTACCCCGTTACAGGCTATCATGGGAATTTTTTTTAGGTTAAGCTATAATAATGGTATCAAAAAATATTTAATATTTTTAGATAGATAATTAGAGGTTAATATTGGATGTAATGTATTTTAAGGTAAAAAATAATCATTCATTTATAATTCCAGCATGAAAAAACCAATGTTAGTATCGGATGTGAGGTTATCTGAGTATACACTTAAAGGATGAGTGATATTTTTTTTCAAAATTCCATTTATTGAATGAATAGATATCATAAAGAGTAATAATGATTGGTGAAGAGATAATTTATATATTGTATAATATTTTTTCATAGGGGAATAATTTTGGAATGGTATATACACTTGTTGGTGATGTTGATTATCATGACTGCATTGGGATGAAGGAAGATAAATTACATTCAAATTAAAAAAATAACTATTTTGTATTTATTTATTATAGTCAGATGGTATTACAGGAAAAAAAATAATAGACACACCTAGGAACCCTAGTGTTACAAGCCTCATCCTTCCATATAAGAAATGGAAAGTTCTTAAAAGATCTATTTGATTATATATAATGTCCTCAAGGCCCACTGACTAGAAGGACATTACAAGGCCCAAAAGCCCAGTGGCCCAAATTTCCATCATGTGGCTCAAATTCCTAGATTGTAAACCTGTACTATATCCCATCACCAGTAGAATTAATTTTCAACCCCTTAAAGTATTCAATAAATTGTATCATAGTATGGGTTCAGTGTCGCCCCACATACCCAGCCATTGTGCATAATTTTCCAATTTAATGCATCATTAAAGGGAACCCTCAACCCCAAAAACCATTTAGACAAAGGGACAGATAATATATTCCAATGTAAGCATCTCCCTTCAGATCCACCCATTTAAGGAATCCTTGTGGGTAACCCTACCACATTGCATTCCTTTCATGCCACATAATCTAGAAGGAAGCATGACTTGATAGTAAATGGAAGGGGAACCATCAACCCTAAAATAGAAATCTATGGGGATGGGTGTCTAGATGGTATGATCCAGTGGACCCTTCCCTCTTTCAAGTCCTCCCCCTATTTATGCATGTGTATAACTATGTATCACCACCTTCTGATCACATTGATCTAGTTTATCTACTAAATTTTTATTTGAATTATGATTCCAATTTCATAGAGGATTCTTCATTTTTGATATTGATTATTAATTGTATTTTTTTAGATTCCACTCGGCATTAATTTAGATTTTTAAAAATAATGTTTTTATGATAGGTAAAACATATATGATGGGGAAATTGAATATATAAAACAATATTTACTGACCCCCACACTCCAAATATACCCTTCCTAGGCTGACAATGAATAAAATGAGATAATTACTTCTAAATCCTACCTATAGTAGGCCCTGGGTTGGAGACTGGCACCAAGGGTATACAAATAACTTAATATGGAAGGAATTAACCTTTTGTTAAATAAGATAGGGAGATATAATGGACCAACCAAAAAACAACTCCAAGACATAAAATAAAATAAAATCAAAATCCATCCCAGTTGAATGTGTAAAGTAAAACTCATACAAAAATATCCTTCAATTGAAACTACCCAAAAGTAAAAAAAACAACGACTTAGTAACTGTCCCAAAGCCTGAGTTAGTAATTCCCAAAATGGTCCATGTAATCCTCTTATATACCTTAATGAAGTTTTATATACGTAGGGTTATCAAACAAGTATTCTTACTAATAAAACCAATGTCTCTAGTGCACAAGTGAATGAAGCATAATAGTACCCCTATGAGAAAATAGTAGAACCAAATAGCACATGACTAGTATAATAACCATAAAAACCACACTATGGAAAACTAACCAAATGACACAAGTTAGATAATATAATATAATTCACATCTATGATATGGTACCCCACACTGCTACTCATGAATAAGCTACTCTTACCAAATAGAAAATTTTATCGTTCTCCCACCTCTTATGAAAGTACCACATCATAGTCCACCCACACACACCTAGGCTCAAAAACAACACCACATCCCACCTGCACACACCTGAGACTCACAAACGACATCACATCCCTCCCACACACACCTGGGCCTCAGAAACCACTACACTTCCCACCTGAAGACACTTGGGCCACATACCACATCACATCCTTCCCACATACAATTGGGCCACATACCTCATCACATCCCATCCCAAAGGAACCTGGGAAAGCATATATCATCTCATCTTGAGGAAAACTAGGAAAGAACAACTCATCTCATCTTAAAGACTCCTGGGAAATCACAACACACCCATGCAAACCTGGGCCTCAAAAACCACAACCTACTTGAAAAATATTGGGCTACCACTGATTGGAAGAGGGAATATGGAAGAGTGGGTGGCCATCCATCCATCCTCCCACTTAGATGTTTCGAAAAGACACCTTCTCCCATGACGATGTGGGTGTTTAGAATATAGTGTTCAACAAGGTTTGTGTGCATATTGAATTCAAATAGAAAATACAAGTATACACATATATGATACCAAAAACTCATGACCAACCTATGGGTTTGCAAATAAATAATAAGCTCACAATACTATAGATATCACTGATACCTCTAAATTCAAAACACTACACAAAAATCAACAAAACCCATTCACATTTCTAGCAAATTTAATTAACCATTTTCATCCTATTATCTAAATCGACCCAAGAGACTCTATCCATTATTAATAAATCATTCATTTATTACATCACCATCATGGAAACTACTAATCCCAACACAATATAGGAAACACAAAAAAAAAAAGTTGTCTTTAAAGGTGAAGAACCCCGAGATGAATGTTAACAAGGATTCAAATTTCCTCTCAATTTAACCCACATACAAATCACCACTATCATTCTTTAAACTCATCTCTCTCAAGTTACGTATCATTAAAACAAAACCCCAACCCACAACCCCATCTAGTAACAAATTACCACACAAACATCTCACATATCTTCTATATAATACTTCTCTTACATTCCATAATCAATCAATCTCTCAACCTAGGATTCCATTACACATCCAGGTTGATGTATCTTCAACAATTTCATCTGTAACACCACCCAAGAAAACCCACAGCAAAAAATTGTGACCAGATATATACCACAACACAACCCAGGGAAACCCCACACATCACAACACAGACACATCACATCTTATTTATTCCACACACACATCTATAACCATTCCATACATCTCACCATAGACCATGACATAACACATTTTTAGATTGATCAATGGTGAACTTATTTGATTACACATAATTATTTCAATGTGGTATCACACATGCCACGTCCTAGGGAATCCATTAATTATTTGGGGTTATGTGATTAACCAATTTTCCTATAAAATTCTTCAACATGAACCAAAAAAATATGCAACCCATTTAGTGCACAAACAAGGGCCCCCAATGGACACAATTTTTAGTAGGGAATCCCGCCCGTATAAATTACAATATCACAATCATAATATTAAAATAGAAAAGGAATGAAAAATAGACCCCCTAGCCCTTTCAATTTCATTTAACTGATTATTGTCTTGTATTATCCTAAAAAGGCATGATGCATTGGTGAGAAAAAGTAAATACCTACTGCATGATGCGCAATTTTAATAGAAATCAATGAAATCATACATCGAACAATCTTTTCAACTTGTCTATGCACTGTAGGGAGAAGAAGAATGCCCTCAAGTAACAACTAAACTACTAGAAATGCAGATCAACCTAATTTTCACCAGAATATTATAAATATGCTTTCTAAACATCCAACTCATGCCAAACTGCATCCCAACAACAAATCCTGGTGAAAGAAGAATGAAAACAGATACGAACGATGAGAAAACTCACCACGGATTGACCACATATTTCTAATGAACAACTATCGAGATCAACAAATTTAATATACGGTAAGATGGCTCGAAGAATTCCTCGGGGTGCCTAGGGTTTTTCAAGAATGAGATAAAGGTGAGAAAATAGCATAATTAATGAATGTTTTTCCGAAAATAATTTTAAAACAAAACTGGGTCAGGTTATTTTAGGATGTGTAATCCCCTTTCATGTTATGAAATACCTGGGTTTTGTTTGTCACCAAAAAATGTGTCAACACTTTATTTTGTTTTTTCTAACCTCAAAATATTACACTTTGTAAAACCCTAATTCACATCATTTAATATGTCTTCACGGCACTAAAACTCCAAGACATGCCACAAAACAAACTTTTATGACATGTAATCTAATTACACAGTGTGTAATCCCCCTTTTCCTGCCTTTAGAAAACTGATCTCCTCCAACACCCCCGACCTTGAGCCTCCTTCGAACACTACAATAACAAAAAACTGTAAATTTAACAGATTGGGAATGCATGTACTATTACATTAGATATGTATCAAACGATTCTCACCCTAGAGAATCCAAAACTATGCCTAGAACAAAGAGTTGTCCGGACAACAACCCTACGAGATACCTCTCTAGGATATTTCTACACATGAAACACTACTAACAACAGAACAAATTAACATTAAATGATCAACCACCCTATGTTGTTCTGAAATATGGAGTGGAAACCCCCCTCATCCAAGATCACCTCCTCCGATATCAGCAACCAGACCTTATCATGTCAACCCAAATGATAACAAAAAACACTACTCAAGCACAACAACCACACCATCTGAACATTTGAATCAGGTAATTCCATCCTACATGTCAAGATATGATCTACTTTGGGTGACACTGAATTTCTTGCACGGGTTTAATCACATTGTAGTTAATATTTCTTGATTTGTAATATGGTCTTCCTCTTTCCACATGTCAGGACTTTATCACACAGAACACCACACATAACATTACTAAAGGAAAATTTCACTTCTCTTGTAAAAAAAGGATCAATCATTTTAAAACAAAAATTAAATAGAATTATCTCAAAAAAACTTCAGTTACTGGGTATACATCTATGTTTCTTAATCTAAATTACTCTCCTTCTGGCCACCATGTCTCCGCAGCACATGAACTAAAGTAATGGATCATCCACACAGCACATTCTCTTGATGATCATATATATATACTCACTTCTCCAATAATGTAGTGTCATAGTAGATATCCAACTCCCCCCATTCAATGACATGGAATCCATCATGTAGATATTAAGAGAGCTATGAGATATGGAAGACATTGTGGATCCTTTCCAATTACGGTGGCAATGCCAACTGTTATCCCACCTCACCAACTCACCCTAACACCTAAAAGGACCCAAAAACCAAGGGGAAGGATTAACCCCTCTTCCAAAACTCCATTTCCCATGTCAAGGGGGAACATTCCTGAACACATGTCCCCTGACACCATACTCTAAGGGCCTCCTTCTACAATTAGCATACGACTTATACCGGCCTGCACTACTTTCATCCTTTCACAAACTAGCTGAACATTATATATCGTGCTCTACACCACATTTAGACAATGAAATGTCTTCTACCCAACCTCCGTCCAGCATAATGGAGAATGACACAGTCTCTCGTATAATGTGTAACACGCCAATGTGTTAAAAATAAATTGAATTCCTTGAAAACATTTTTTATTAGATATTTACAACTAGCCTTTAAACATAATTTTTCTACTTATATGGATTGAATTTTAAAAAAAATCATTAATAGTTATGATCAATAAGTTATTAGGTGTCTGATAGAACCAACTTATTTTTTTGGTGAATAGTAACAAACCCTTGTAAATCGTAATATGAGTAGTACTATGACCCTAAGGAATAGTAAATTTTATTATTATTTTATTTTCCTAATTATTTAAGATAATGAAATCTTGATTACTTTTTCTTGGGGTTAAAAAATGAGTTATAGTTTTAAAAATAAAATTTTAATAAATTATGATTTTCTTTAAAAATTAAATTAATAATAATGAGAAAATTATTTTCAAAATTGGAGTTCATTTTTGAACTATAAACGTCAAAATATGGTTAGGGTGAATTTTTGGGATTTTTTTGAAATTCCTGAATTTTGAATGAATAGTGAAATATGGTAAAATACTGTATATACAAATTATCAGTTAAATATAATATTTATGACATCATAACTGATGTAATCCCACTTGTTTCAAACTTACATGCTCAATTTACTATTTTGATCACATTATTGAATAATATTCATAGTCTTGGATAAAAATATTAAAATAATTTAAAATCCCTCCTCTCATCCACTATAAATACCAACCTCATTCCCCTCTTCCACCCACACCACTCAAACCTTGAGAATTTTCTATATTCTTCCAAATTACCTCCCCAAGGCCCTTCCCCACGTCTAAGAACATTTAGTCTCACCAAAAGTCCAAAACCAAAGGCATTAATGAGGGTCTCAAGGAGAAGAGATCAAGAGGAGGTTTAAACAAGTTTGAAGTAAGAGAAACTTGAGGTAAGGGAATTCTTAACCCGGTTTACATTCATTGGGTTAACCTTATACTTCATTATTTAAATGGTATTAAAAAAAATTTGTGATGATTTTTGTTAATTTTATCTTGAATTATGTGAAATTACAGTGTATATACATATTCCATCCACTCTATGATGTCTCACAAAAATTATATGGTATTAGTAAGGGGATATTATTTTAAAATACTCTTTTAAAAATTCGTTTTTACAAAATTCAAAATAAATGTTTTTATGGAATTATTCATGTTTTATAGTTATGTTCTAGTTCTTCGGCATTTTTTATAATTAATGGTGGGACCAATATTTCCCTCCAATGCATATGGTATGTGTAAGTTGGAGGTCAGATGTATAGTTACTCTAAGTGTAACTGTTATGGTTACACAATAAGGTATCCATAAGGGTTACATTGTAAGGTATCCATGAGGGTTACAAATTATAAGTTATCTGATATGGTTACATTATTATGTAATTAATTCCCCAATTTACCTTTAATTTTCTATTTATATTCTATATATTTTGTTTAAATCTCATGGAAATCACAAGTTTCACAATGTAAGTTTATATGGGTGACAAGTATGTTTTTTTAAATGATTTCATGTATTATAAGTATTCATTGACTAATATGTTATTTCCTTCTTTTTATATCCCTTACTATGATTTTTTTTCTCATTCCATGTTTTTAAATGATTTTCATAGGTAATAAGGATGTGTTTGAAAAATAAGAGAGACATGTTTAATGTTATGATGATTTGTCAGAGAAAACATGTTTTATTTGAAAAGTTTTATATTTTGAAAGAAATGGATATTGTTTATGTTGTATCTTACCTATATGAATGTGTAATGGTATTTATGTTTTATATCTCTATTCTCTAAAACTCTAAACTTGAAAAGAAACTCAATATGAAAGGAAGTGGGTTCTTGACTAAAATTCAAGATTATGTATTGTAATAAGGTTGGGTCCTTATAGTTGGTATCGGAGGATGGTTTAGATAACATTAGGGGTTAGGATTATGTAAATAGAATAACATAAATTATTTTTACATTATGGATAATTTGAAATTATATATAATTTAAATATTACCATGTCTCTTTGACTAAGATTTATTTGTTCAGAATGGTTTTCTACAAAAGAAATAGTGAATCTGAAGAGAAAAGGCACCGACAGAATGATATCCATCCGAATCGACAGCCTGGAATTTTAGGGATTGGAACCTATTAGTTTGTGATATTAATGGCTCAGTTGATGTAGGAAATAAATTTTGGTGTCATTCATGGAAGAGAACAACCAATGTTACCCCAATGGAACATAGAGATAATGTAAAATTTTATGAGACAACACCCTCCTTATTTCAGTGGATCTTATGACCTAGTAGTGGCTAAAGTATGGATTAAGGCCCTTGAAAAGATAATTCATTTTATGGGTTGTTTAGATAATCAAAAGGTAATTGTTTCCATTTATCGTTTTGAAGGTGAATTCGATCAGTGGTAGTCAATGGTCAAAAATATCAGGGATAGATAGGATATTGATTCCTTAGAGTGGGATGAATTTAAAAGAATTTTCAATGAAAAATATTTTCCTTAGTTTGTTCGACTTAGGATGGAAATTAAATTCCTTTAATTGAAGCAGAAGTAGGAAGATTTAGTTTCTATTTATGAATAAAACTTCACCCGACTGGTTAGGTATTCTCCAAATCTTATTCTGGATCTTGATATCAAAATCAACAACTTTTACTTAGTATTAAATCCAAGGTATTAAAGGGAATTGGCCTCCTATGAATTCAAAAGTTCTGAGAAACATGTCTGATGTGCTGAGAGGAAATATATGGAGTTTTTTTATGATCACATTCACTTTGAAAATAAAGAGAATAATAGTTCCATATTCCATGTGATGGGTAAGAATCAACCAAAGAAATCTGATGGTACGAAATTCCAGTTTCCAATTTGTAAAAAGTTTGGAAAAAACACTCTTGGTAATGCCTTTCCAAAACTGGGAAGAGTTTTTGATGTAGTAAGTTTAGACATATTGCCCAATATTTTAATGAAAATTCTCTTAATATTAGTATGGATAAGAAAACTATAAAGTGTTTCAAATGTGAAGAGATGGGTCATTATGAAAATTCATGCGAAAAGACAAATCTGAATTATGCAAAGAAGCCGAAATATAAGAAGAAAGGTGTAGTGAGATAATTTGTGACTACATCAGCTAATGTCGGGCCATCCAATGAAGTTTTATCAGGTTCCTTGTTTTTTTACTCAGATTTTTCTAATGTTTTGTTTGATATGGGGTCTACACATTCCTTTATTTCTGTGGAATTTTCTAGTAAATGGGAAATATCACCTAAACAAATAAGACTGAAACTTATTGTTAAAAAACCAGGGGGATATTATAGAAAATATGAATTATAATAATATTTTTATTGTGGTATGTGGAAATACATTGCCTTCAAACCTTATTGTTTTTCCCTTATTATATTTTGATTTCATTCTGGGAATGGATTGGATTTCTGCTTATCATGCTAAGATTGACTTTAGAGATAAACAAGTTGTTTTTCAGAAATAGTTTTAGTTTTTATACAAGAACAAACCCATACAATTGATAACATATCAAGAATCTAATAAACTATTGAAAAATGTAAATGAAATTTATCTTGCTTATATTGTTGAAAATAAGGGAACTATTTAGATTAATGATGTGATAGTGGTAAATGAATATATTGATGTTTTTCCTAATTAGTTACCTAGTGTCATACCTGGTTGGGAAGTCCAATTAAAAATTGAATTAGTTCCTGATGTTAAACCAATTTCAAAAACCCCTTACAGAATGGCTCAAATGTAACCTTTAGAGTTGAAAATTTAGTTGTTGTATTTTCTAGATAAAGGTTTCATTCATCCTAGAACTTCATCGTGGGGGAATCCTATTTTGTTCGTTAAAAATAAAGATGGTTCCATGAGACTTTGCATTGATTATTGAGCCTTGAATAACATCATTGTTAAAAACAAGTACCCTTTCCTCATATCGATGACTTGTTTGATCAAATACAAGGATCTTAGTAATTTTTCCAAGATTGACTTGAGATATGGATACCATCAGCTGAAGGTGAAGCATGATGATATCCCGGAAATATATTTTTGTAAAATATATAGGCATTATGAATTTGTTTTTATGACATTTGGGTTAACTAATTCACCTTATTTATTCATGGATATTATGAATATAATATTTCATGAGTTCTTGGATATGTTTTTAGTTGTGTTTATTGATGGAATTCTGGTATTTTTTTAGAGAAAATAGCAGCCTAAAAAATATCTAAGGGTTTTTTTGAAAACCTTAATGTAAAAGAAATTGTATGAAAAATTTAGAAAGTGTGATTTTTGGTTAAAATATATTACATTTCTTGGGAAAATTATAAATAAGGATGGAATAACCAATGGTCTTGCCAAAACAAAAGTGGTTGATAAATGGCTAAGACCTACAAATGTTATAGAGATTAGTATTTTTATTGGATTAGAAGGTTATTGTTGATGGTTTGTTAAAAACATTGCATGGTTATATAGACTACTAATTAAGTAAATGAGAAAAGGGGTTAAATTTATTTAGACAGAAGAATGTGATGTTTGTTTTCAGGAACTGAAGAAGAGATTGGTGAATGCTCCAGTTTGGGACTTGCCTTCCCAAAATTGTGAGTTTGTCATCTACAGTGATGATTCATTGAAGGGACGTGGTTATTTTCTAATGAAAAATGATTAGATAATTTCTTATGCTTCAAGACAACTAAAACCTCATGAGTTAAATTTTCCCACACATGATTTGGGGTTAGAAGTTATGGTTTTTTCATTGAAAATTTAGAGGCATCATTTATACAGATCCAAATGTCAAATATATACAGACCATAAAATTCGTACATATATATTCACATAAAAGGAATTAAACATGAGGAAAATAAGATTTCTTAAACTGGTAAAGGATTATTATTTCACGATCAATTACCATCCAGAAAAATCAAACAAAGTGGTGGATTCCTTGAGTTGAAAACATCATGCATCATTAACCATGTTATGTTAGGAACATGATCCCTTGATTAATTATTTGATGAATTTTGGATTAGAAGTTGTTGGTGTAAGAAATACCTCTATTTTGTTTCAGGTTTCAGTGTTTTCATCATTATCAAACAGAATTATGCAAGCATAGAAGGAAGATTTTGAGATACAGAAAAAGGTAGAATGGGTTAAAATGGGTAATTTTCCCAAATTTAACCTTGATAAAGGTTGTGTTTTAAGATTTGGTAAAAGGTTGGTGTGCCTTGTTATTCCTAGTTGAATAAGTTATTGTTGTGTGAATCTCATGGTTCTCCATTTTCAGTTCATCTTGGAAGTACTGAGATGTATAAAGACCTTTGGGTGTATTACTAGTTGGATATAATGAAAAGGGATAATGAAGAATTTACTGTGAATTTTTCGACATGAAAACAGGTTAATGTAGAGTGACAGTTACCGAAGGGGATACTTCACCCTTTTCCAGTTCTAGAGTGGGAATGAGAGAATATATCCCTGGGATTTATTGTGGGACTACCAAATACATCTCAAGGTAACAATTCATTATGGGTTATTATTGACTGACTGACTAAATCATCACATTTTCTTTCTATTCGAGATACAATTTCATTGGATCATATTTCTCAACTGTACCTCAAGGAGATTGTTAGGTTACATAGAGTGCCTATTTCCATTATATCTGACTAGGATCCCAGGTTTTCTTGTAATTTATGAAAGGGACTTTAGAATTCATTGGGAATAGAATTAAATTTCGGTACATCTTTCCATCATTAATTGGATGGGAATTCAGAACCAACAATTCAGAAATTTCAGGATATTCTTTGATATTATTCAATAGACTACTAGGGAAGTTGGGATCAACATATTTATTTAGCTGAGTTTTCTTACAATAATTGTTTTCATTCTATTATACAGATGGCACCCTTTGAGACATTGTATGGGATGTTGTGTCTAACTCCATATTTTTGGGATGATTATTGGGAAAGGAATTTGATGGGACTAGAATTGGTAAAGGAAGTGGCTGAGAAAGTGAAGGTGATCCAGCAACACATGAGGACAGCTTAGAGTATACAGAAAAGTTATGCAGACAATATGAGAAAAGACTTTTCTTTTGAGGTAGGCCATCATGTTTTTCTTTGAATCTCACCCTATAAAATTGTTATGCATTTTGATAAGAAAGGAAATCTATATCCACGGTTCATTAGAACTTATGAAATTCTGGAGAAATTTTGATCATTCGCCTACCGAGTAGCTTTTCCTCTGAGTTTATCACAGGTATATAATGTTTTTCATGTTTCGATGTTGAGAAAGTATGTTTCAGATTCATCTCATGTCTTGAGATCAGAATTAATTCAGCAGGAGGAGAACCCTACTTATGATGAGAAACCAGTTAAAATTCTTGATCGAAGGGAACAAGTATTGCGGAATAAGGTAATCCACCAGGTAATGGTTTTGTGGAGACACTACATGGTTGAAGAAGCGATATGGGAGTCTAAAAATTCTATGATGGAAGAGTATCCTCACTTGTTTAATAAGTAAATAAAATTGCGAGGACGTAATTTCCAGAAGGTGGGTGTAATGTAACACCCCAAGGTTTTAAAAATAAATTGAGATGTATGAAACATTATTTTAATTATATAATTATAACTAGCATTAAAACATAATTTTTACACTTCTATGTTTTGAATTTCAAAAAACGTTCATCTATTGTTGTGATCAGTAAGCTATTTGGAGTCTGATAGAACTAATTTGTTTTTTGGTGAATAGTAACATACCCTTATGAATAGTAATATGAATAGTTATATGACCCTAAGGAATAGAAAAATGTATTATTATTTTATTTTCTTAAGTCTTTATGATAATGAATACTTGATTACTTTTTTCGGGTGTTAAAAAAGGAGTTATAGTATTAATTTTTTAATTTTTTAATATATTATGATTTTATTTAAAAATTAAATTAATAATATTCATAAAATTATTTTCAAAAAATGGAGTTTATTTTTGATTTATAAAAATAAAAAAAAATAGTTAGGGTAAATTTTTGGGATTTTTCTAAAATTCTTAAATTTTGGATGAATAGTGAAATACAGTAAAATATCTTATATACAAATTATCAGTTAACTGCACTATTTATGACATCCTAACTGATGCAAGCCCACTTGTTTCAAATTCACATTCTCTAGTTACTATTTTGATCACAAGAATGAATATTATTCATATTATTGGACAAAGATATTAAAATAATGATTAAAATAATTTAAAATCCATTCTCTCCACTACTATAAATATCACCATCATTCCACTCTTCCTCCCTCACCTATCAAGCCTTGATCATTGTCTAAGCTTGGCCAAATTCCATCCCCAAGGCTCGTACCCACATCCAGGACCTGCTGGTCTCCCCAAAAGGCCAAAAAAAAAATGCCTTGAAAGGGATCTCAAGGAGAAGAGATCAAGAGGAGGTTTAAACATTATTGAAGTAAGACAAACCCAAGGTAAGTTAATTCTTAACCTGATTTCCATTCTTTGGGTTAACCTTATACTTCATTATTTACATGGTATTAAATTTTTGTGTGTGATGAATTTTGTTTTTATTATGTATAATTATGTATCATTATAGTGTATATACATATTCCATCCACTCTATTAAGTCTCAAATCAATTATATGATATTATAAATGTGGGGATCATGTCTTTCCCTTCAGAGGATGAATGATGGTACTGGTGATGTTTTAGGAGGATGTTTTAAGTGTTTTTCAAACATATCCTTGGGTGATACTTCCAGGTGTGGGAAATATATACCAGGACCTCTAATGTTAGTCTTGGTTACCAAGGATGAAGAAGGGAGTAGCAGAGTTTGTCTCCTAATGCCTTAAGTGTCGTAAATAAAATCTTGAGCACTATGTTCCAATTGGTTTATGTCAATCTACTATGGTTAGAGAATATCAGTGGGTTGTGATATCCATGGACTTAGTGATTTTCTTACCATGCACTTCCATGGGACACAATTACATCTGGGTGATCATAGACTAGCTCACCAAGTCTCTTTAATAATTTTCTACTCGAGAGTTTATTTTAGTAATGATCTTGGGATGAATATTTATTCAAGTGGTAGTTTAACTCCATGGAGTCCCATAAATGATTTTTTTTTGACAATGATTCCCTCTTTACATATTTGTTGTGGAAGGTATTGGAGGGGTGTTTCAGAATTAGTTATTCTTGAGAACAGTGTTTCACCCCCAAAATTTTGACTAGAAAGACCAAGCCATTCAGGTCATAGGTAATGTGTTGAGATCTTTCAGGTTAGACTCTGGACATAGTTAGAAGGATCACCTACCCCTAGTGGAGTTTTAATACACCAATAGATACCATTCCACAATCAATATGGAACTATTTGAGGATTTCTTATGGGTGATCATGAATGTTTCCACGTTTCTAGATTGAACATGAAGAGTCAGCACTCTTGGGAACAGAGTTGTTATGATGAACTATCGAGAAGCATCACATCATCCATGAGATGATGAAGAATAAAAATAGATGTCTAAAGTCTTCTGTTGATAGAAGATAAATGCATTTGGAGTTGGATGATGGCGATAAGGTATTCTGGTAGTTTTCACATCCCCATGGATTATAGAGGATTGGTTGGGTTGAAAATATATCTCCATGATTCATTAGCCCTTTTGAGATACTTCATAAAGTTGGCGAGGTGTCATATCTCTAAGCTCTACCACTACATTAAGACTAGGTAAATGACGTATTCCACGGGTTGTATCTAACAACGTATGTGCATAACACATTGTGTGTTATTGAAAAGGGTGGGCTAGACATCAAGGATAGAGCTACCCATACTGAGTACCCAGTAAGGATTGGGGATCAGTAAGAGATGATCCTTCATGGGAGATAGATTCCTTTATTTTTTTGGTGGTTGTATGTGAATCCTATGAAGATCACCTAGGAGTGGGAGGCTCATATCCATGATCAGTGCCCACATCTCTGTATGTATCCCTTGTTTTGGCTTCTTATGACATAAATCCCCCTAGCAGGGAGAATGTAATAAATCAGATTTTCCATTTATTATTTATATATATTGTACGGACTATTTTCAAGACCAAGTAGTGAGACCCAGTGTGATTTAGGGGACTGGTGTGCCCAAAAATATGTCTAAAATATATAAAAACATATTTAATATCACTCAAGTGATATTTTCATGAAAATTGGGAATAACATCTAAATGTGGGAGAAGTTCCAATATATGAGGGCCTTATTGTGTGTAGAATAAAGGGATTACTATAGGCGTAAAAAAACCTTGGTCGACATAGGTATTTTTTTGAAACATCCTCATGGGAATAAATTGGATAAAATAATTAAATAAATTATTTTTTTTGGTTGATTTTGTATCCTAATTTCCATACATAAATATGTGTTTATGGAACATTCAATGGGTTAGGTGTATAACTCTATGAACTGATGAGATCCATTGGAGCGGTCGTAGGAGAGTCTATTAGAAGATGGTGGTTGGATCAGATATCTTTGACCGGTGTAAGGATAATTCCAAGGATCTCACAAAAAATCATGGTAGCTCTGTTCTTCATTAATGATTGATCCAAATCGAGGTAGGACATTGTATGATTTGTTTTTATTTACTTTTTTTGGTTTCTAAAATGAACCAATGTCGATAAACCAAAAGATTGATATGTGGATCATGCATATTGTGAGAAGGTTCACAATAATTAGTATTTCGGAGAATTGTTTTTGATTTAATTACTATCACTTTGTTCATCATTCTCTTAGAAAGGTATCAAGGTCCACATTAACATCGACTGAGGATTGTTCTTATTGTTTGTTCTCATGGTTTTCTTCCTTGATTATTTATTCATCACAGCCATTATTATTTTGGAATGTGGTTTGACATATCCTGATGAATTTATCATTGAGCACCATTTTCATGCAGACATGATCTAATATCGTTGATCTCGGATCGACATGATGTGATTGTGGTATGATGATGGAAGTAGGGATGGATCAGATCATTTTTATACCGTATTTCATTTTAGTTATTGTGTAATGATGAATGATGAATGAGGCCTATTTATAAACAAATAAAAGGGGAATATCTTGTTGTTAGAAGATATAATGACCCATAATGTAAGGGTTCATGATTTTTTGGGGTGTGGGTTTCTGTATCAAATATCGGATGAACAAATTACATTTAGGAAACCAAGTCATGGATTCTATAAATTATCATGCTACACAGCATGTAATGTGGATCCATACATTATGTGGTCCGCTCTTAGTGGATGATAGGGGTTAATAGAAGGTTATGTATCACATGGTGTGTGAATGGATTACACAGCATGTGGCCTCTTCTTAGTGGCTCGACATGTACCCTGGAGGGTACATAGTTAAGGGTTTTGGTACATGGGTAGGAGAACATCGTGTACTCCCCAACATGGACTGGGCTTGGTATGGTGTACATGGTCATACCCAAATATTGTTACATGGGAATACACATGTACTGGTACACAGGAATAGTATATGGTCATCCAAAAAATCATGTACTATTACATAGATGATCGTGTTGTTGAGTGCATCAAATTAGATGTTTATTTTAACTAGAATTTCTACAGTATAGCAGGAACCCTTGGTCTTCTCTTGACAGAGACTTAGATCATTAATTACAAAATTAGGATATGAATATGAAAGTAAAAAAGGGGGAATAGGGTTTTCTAAAACATAAGTTTTTATTATTAAAAATAGAAATTGAAACTATATTACTAAGTTATAGAAACTGGTTAGAGAAATCGTGATCAACCTGGGTAAGTGTCCCTTGATGCTCAATCTGTCATTGCTCTCAGGGGAAAGGGAAGTATCATTGATTCCTTGATTTTATTCATACTGAAACCGGTAATTGTATGTGATTTATAACTAGGTTACCACTTAGGATTTGATCGATCAATTATACTAATTACCGGTGACCGCTCAGAATCAATAAAATATCATCGATATAAGAACTGAACTCATTCAAGGCATCGCATCAAAAACGTGATGAGATGTCCAGATTAGGGTATATATAAAAAAATTCTCAACACAAACATGTATAATAATTGGTTATAACTTCTATATTTAATAAAATGAAACCATTCAGAAGCACACCCATGAAAGATAATAGGTTATAGAAGAGGCAACCGCACTCAAATATTCACAAGATCCAATTTATACATAGAAGCATGAGGATTCTTGTTCCTTTTATTTGTATTATTTCAAACAAGAATAAAAAAATCAAAATTATGAAATGAATAACAATACACCACAAACCTAGAAATTCAATAACCTTATTAATATTACAAGCATTGAGCTCGAGATTACAACAACGGACACCACCCAAGTTGATCACTAAGAAGCTTGGAAGTACTTGATGAAGAACAGGGAGATAATGGATGAAGAAATCCTTATAATTCGACTCAAACTTACCCCTGGTCTTGCCACTAGAGATAATGAGTGGAAGTAGTGATTTTATTGACAAAAAAAATCACACTTTCCACAAAATATGTCAAGTGCCTAAGGGATCGAGTCACTATTCATGGAAGACTTTTTAATCCTTCTATATCCAGCTGGTTTACTGACCAAATAAGATCAATTGTCATGA
The DNA here is from genome assembly GCA_963277665.1 of Viscum album. Taxonomy (NCBI): domain Eukaryota; kingdom Viridiplantae; phylum Streptophyta; class Magnoliopsida; order Santalales; family Viscaceae; genus Viscum; species Viscum album. Next base: position 1,169,372,367 of record OY728122.1, on the reverse strand, counting down.
AATTTGGTGGAGAGGTGATACATCAAGTTATATTTCCAAGGGTAGTGGAATCATCCCAAATTGATCTCTGAGGCTTGAGTTATGGACCTAATGTAAAAGGGTTTTCCAATCTGGCCTGCCCAGAAGATCATCACATTGTAGGCCTATTTTGGGCCTCCAAATGAACAAATTGGGATCTGTGGATTTCTAGAGAAATGTATCCCAAATTTCTTTGCATTCATAAACCCATTTTATCCCAATTTTATACACATGTTGTCCACATTAGATATTGAACTCCATAAGTGTGATCGAGCTCTCACATAGTTTGGCCTGTTTTGCTTGAATTCCATCTTGGGTTCTCCAAATCACCCCCTCTTTCAATGTAAACACTAAAACAAGTAAAATTTTCATATTAAACAGTAATAAACAATAATTCATTTAATCAAACATGAAGTTAAATTTATTATTATATTTTTAATATTCATTATAAAACCTGTTTAAAATAGCGGTGTAAGTGTGGAATTGAATAGTGAATCGTTATGCGATCAATAGACATAAGACACATGTTTTTTACATGGTTAGGACCTAAGATCAAAGGTAAAAAATTTAATCATACTACACACCATGTACTCCTAAAAATATGATTCGGTTCTTATTCCCTCTATATCATGGAGAATTTTCTTTGGGGTGCTTCCCCCTATCAATTTACCTGAGGGTAAGTATGGAACTACCTCCTACATAGAGGGAAATGATCCCTCTAGTATGACTTCTTAGACAGATTAGTTGGAATCCCTTTGTACGTCCTTGAGTTAGATCTTTTATTTATCTTCATTCCCTAGGTAGAGGTATTAGTATCATCATGAATAAAACTATGTGGGCGCAGATCCTTTAATTATCAGGCTAATCCAGATTGAGTTATTTGGTATACCCCATGGCATAGAGTGAGATCCTCATATGTGTATCATATCTATTTATAATTTCAGCATGTACTTCTAATGACGATACTTGATGAGATTTTCCTCTTTTAAAAACATCATCAATGTTATCAAACTTTAGAGTGGGTTCTCTAGAATAAGTTCTATGTGGAACCTTTGTGTTGGAATTCTAGGATGGAATTACGGTTATGACTTTATTTTGACTGTGTGCTTTTTTGAGAATATTTAGATATTATTTTCATATGTATTGCATACATATACCTATGTAGACATGACTATACTTTTTTTTGTATACTTTTTGGTTTTTATGTTTCTTACTAGGTATTGTTATACACACCCCTTCATAGGATTTACCCGTACATGTCATGTCCTGTGTAGATGATCAACCATTTGACAGATTTTTATATATATAAGGACCATATTGTGTTTTCTAAGACTGAAAAGATCGATTAGTTTTCCTATGGTATCAAAATAATAGTCCCATTTTAACATTCTGGATAGACTTATTTTTACACTATTTATCATGGTCTTGTATTTGAAACTTTTTTCATTCTTTTACTTCCTATCATACTCTAGTTGTGCAATTTAGATGTATGCATTAATGGTTGTTTAGTTGTCTCTAAATTTAATCACTATATAGGGTTGAAGATGTGTTCATGTGTACAATTACTTATGCTAAGACCTGTCATGTTAGTGATATGCCTACTTAGTGATAGTTTCCAATCCCTAACATATTAGAGGTGGTCTTGGGAAGTCACAACCCAAGCCCCTTAGCGATAGTCGATGAAAAATCATGTTCCTCTTCATCTGGTAAGATAATTTTCTCATCAATTTTCTACATCTATTTTTTTCTTATCAAATTAGTTGGAACTCTATGGGAGGTGATGTCATTATTTTTCCCATTAGTTGGGAATATTATCTAAAACACACCATTTTAGTATTCAATTATCATTGAAACAAAATCAAATATATTAGTTATTCTTTACAATTTTTAATAATTATCTTCATCATCATATAAATTTTATTTATGTTTGGCCTGTCCAAATTTGATCAAATTATAATATAAGTTATATCATTAAAATTTTAACCATGATGCATGATTCATCACTCTATAGTCATCAAAACATAAGTGAGATCAAAAAATAAAATTTTACACATTGATATTTTATAAAATAAAATCATGTTCAGTAGTGCATTCGGCATACAACATCGAGCTTAAATGTCTAGAAAAATAAAAAACTTTTATAACTGGGATATTAAATTATAGAGTATTAATTATATTATATAATTTATGATATATATATATATATATTATACGTAATAAAAATTATTAATAAATTCTAACTAAATATTCAATGACCTCTTAGTAAATTAATTTTATTCTTCCAAAATATGTTTTCTTCAAAAATGATTTTTATTGATTTTAATGAAAATAATATTATGATTAATGCTTTGAAATTATATAAAACATATTTTAAAAATTGAAATAAAATTTTGGAATTATAATATAACAATTTACATTGCTTTAAATAGTGGTATATTTTAGATAATATTGATTTCTTATGAATAATAATAAATGTCAATTTTTCAAAAAAAATGTCATTTATTTTCAATAAATATTAAAATTTAAATCTACCATTATGATTAGAAAATTATTTCAAGTAAAATATGTATTATCTATTTATATTTATTTAACTAAATTTATTTTTTCTTAAATTTATATTGAATTTCAGTATTATTCTGTCTTTTGGATTAAAAATATGATTCTTATAAAAATTGTTTTTCTATGCGTATTTATTCTCCTTTTTAGTTAAGTAATAATATAACAATTTTGGAATTATTTAATTTAAATTTATATATTTTATATCAATTAATATTAATTAAAATTCATTAAACAATTAATATTTTTTAGAGTTAATATAAAGGCTTGTTTTTCTTGAAAAATACAGTTCTTGAAAACATGTTTTTTCATCGTGTTTATTTGTTTAATTATAAATTAAATTAATCAACTTCTAGGAATTAAATTTTTTTAATATGGATTACTTATTTTGTATAAAAACTATTTATATTTTTAATAAGTTTAATTTAATATTTTACCATAATTAATAGTGAAAATATTAAAATTAAATTACCACATTTGAGGTTAAAACAAGTTTACAATGGGGTGGGGTAACCTAAATATATATGCATAAAAATTTGATAAAAATTTTATAAAAATTATTTAATGGATATTTTTTGTCATTATAATTTATATTTTATGATAATGGTCCATTTTGGATCCTTAATACATGTGAAAAAAGTGGGTACAATTATTTATTTTCAAAAATTAAATGTGAGCCACTCACCTCACTTATAAATGTCCAACCATCCCACTCCCTCCTTCACAACATCAAACCAATCTAGTTTAGAGAAGAACTTCCCATATAAAATACAATTTTCTATCACCACATCCAAGAATACTTGGTTTGATCATAGATAAATTCTTGGAATTCATTTGGTATAATCATAAAGTAGTGGTCAAGGAGGAGGTAAATTTCCCAACATTGTGTTTTTGTTTTATTTATTCTTTCACCAAAATGAAATCTTCTTCAAAAAGACTCATATTATAAAAAAAAATCTGTTATATACTTATAAGATATTATGTTAATTATATAACCTAAATCCATCCCCTCTTCCATATAATGGGATATGAAATCATCATTCATGTGTGTGGAGGACTATTGCATTGCGAACTGATGTCATTAGTTTTCCATCATCGCCTTTCACAACTTGTTGTAATTATCAATTTAAATTATATATATGAAAAATATAAAATATTTATAATTTTTTTGTTATGATATCAAATATTCCTTTTTTTACTTTCCATTCTGTGGGGGATATGATAATGTTTCTTGGGTGTATGGTGGACTCTTACGTCACAAAGCATTGTGATTCATTTTTTACTATTTCATTACATGGAAGGTAATAAGGGTAAATTTAATGAATATATGTTATATAAAAGTAATAATAATGGTATTCATTATAGACTTATCATTTTTAAAATATAAATATCATTTTTTTCTTATGCTAAAAATTATAATGTTGTTCTTGTATGTTTCAACAACTACCTCCCTAAAATGATGTGATTCATTTTTCATCACCACATAAATATAATGATATATATAATTATATTATGAGAAATAATAAATTATTTGGTATGTTATTATCATTATCTAAAGATAAAATTATTCATACTTCTTTCTATAGTAATTATTGAAAAATGTAAAAGTTACTCATGTGTATGTACGACTTACCTTCTCAAAGACTATAATATAGTGAATTTTTCATAACCATTTTTCATTATTATTTATATAATTATAATAAATTAATAAATATTATAATAATTCCATGACTATTATTTTGGATTTTTTGAAATAATGACCTCTTTGTCCATAGTGAAAATAGTGAAGCTGTTTTTAAATAATGAACCAAACATCCTCAAAACACCTGACTTGAAATTAACTAATTAAAATTATAAATAAGTCATTAAAAAGAAATAAAATAAATGTTTTAAGAACTAGGTATAAAACCTAGAAAATATTATTATTAAATAAAATTATTTATGTAAGATTATTATGTTGGAGTTAAAGAATATATAATGAAATTCTAGACTCTAGGTAAGTGTTTTTTCCCATCTCCCTTTTAAATATGTGAGGCATATTCTATATTCACCACTTATATATATTTAGTGGCGTATATAATGACCCATTAAAATTTTGAAATCCTGGACTTGGATGCCACTTAATGGGTGCCTTATTCCTGGGGGGCCACATGACCTCAAGCGCATCTATATAAACTCCAGAGGCTTCCGACTAGTAGTGAGAGCCTAGGGTGTGTCTGTGGGGAGACTATGCCCTCATTACAAAAGGTTGTCACCACAAATGAATGTGTGTAATGGGGTAAATATTGGAAGAAGTATATGTAAACAAAAGTCACAACAGAAAATATTGAAAATAATAACAATAACTAAAACAAATGGAATAGCATTCAACAACTCATGATATTTCATTTCACTATAAAACTAGAAAAAATTGATACAACACATTAAGAATAGCATGTTTCAAAAAAAATATAATGTAATTAATAGGATTACCCAAGTATCCTGAGCTCTGACTCGGTCATCTAATATTAACTTCCATCCTAAATACTAATCAATCAAGTGTTTGAATTTTTATGCATCCAATTATCAAGACCTATATCCATGTAAGCTACTCTAGGTACCAAATAGAGCTTGGATAGGGTGTGAGATAAATCTTAGTGGGTCACCAACAATAGTATCTATAACATCCAATCCATTTAATTGAAATTTAATAGTGTACAAGAATTTATAAGTTGTGTAATGTAGTACAATGTAACGAAATACCGAAGTACATGCTTCACCCCTTGACTGGTGTCTGAACATGTAAATAGTCCATTAATCGATTATTACTAGTTTATAAATAATTCACATTTCAATAAAAGTGATGGTTATAAGATGTAACAAGGAAACCTGTAATTAAATTTAATAATTACGTTCCAAGTTAATAACCAAGGAAAGGTATACTTCAAGGGTCTCCAATATAATAATAATTGTAGCATGGATAAGGGTAAGAGTGTTATACAAAGAGAATATTCCAAGGCATTTCCCAATAATATGCCTAACAAATCCAAGGTCACCATCCAAGGAAAAATTGGGATAAGTTGATATAGGGCCTTGGGAGCTATATCCATGGAACATACTTTTCAATGCTAGATCCAAGGATTGTATTGAAGGAATCCTTTAATAATATGAATATATCTTATAGTGTCATACTGAGAATCCAATAACAAACAATGATCGGGATCTAGGTGGGTCTCAACCCCTGGAAAGCTATATCCTTGAATGGTAATGGGATTCCAGAGTGCTCATGGAATTCTCAGATTAGAATACAAGGTGAGGTCAAGTCAGGCCATTCGTATTTGACTACGAAGTCATGTAATATTTCATTTGGTTTAAGCCTTTAATTTAATTAGTGTGATATGTTCAAGTATCATGAAACCATTATTAATCATTAAATTCATTTGGTTTAAGCCTTTACTTTCATTATTGGGACAAGGTTGAATAGCATTCAACCTTTATTAATTCAATTTACGGAATATTTTAGAATTAAGGTTTATTCTGGTACCTTCCATTAATGTGGAAAGGGTTGATACCAACATGCAACCAATTAATTATTCACATTTTATCTGGTCAATTCATATACTTGGTATACTTTCCAATTTCCATTTCACATTAAATTTTCAATTGAATCACTTACCTTATGTGGTTCAAGTGGTAAGCATACATGGTACCTTCCATTATTAAATTCACAATAAAAATAAATCTAGTTAATAAAGAAAATAATACCCTTAGAAGGGTCAAGAAAAGACACACCTGAACGGTGGCTCAAACAAGGAAAAACACCAAAAACCCAATTATGGCTTAACATACTACATGGGATGGATAATGTTTTGGGAGTAACCACCATTAATTAATCACATATATGGAAATATCATATCCATATTGTTATAAAGAGTATAATCATGGCATATAAATTCTATAAACGGCACCTGATGAAATCAGTGGGGCCCCCATGATAATTTCCAAAATCAATGAACTTGAGGGATGAGTTATAGACCACCCACCATAGGATTGTATGATTTTCCTCCTCTAGTATCATCCCTTGATTTGGTGTATATTGAAGTAGATCTAAGAAAAATGGGAAAAATTCTCACACTTTTATAACTATGTTGAGAGCAATAGAGAAGGAGAAAGGATTAAACATACTCGAGTACTTACTATTGTTCATCCAATGTGAAAAACATAAGCTTGAATAGATCCTCAATGAAGGAGATATCTTGATTCCTACCTTTGGTCTTCAAAAATCTCCAAAATGATAGAAAAATAGGTTAATCCCACTGGTTCTTGGATTAGGGTAGAATGAGTGATCTAATAAAATCATTAAGGGAAAAGGGACAAGTTAACCAGAAAAAATAGCATGTGAATGGTTTGTCTGCACGGTTTGACAAACCATACACCGTTACCTTGAAATAAGGGAACTTTTCAAGGTTAGTCTGCATGGCCATGTGCCAACTGTGTGATTTGGTTCTATTTGGAAATTTCTATATACAAATTTAGCCAAACCATGCACTAATTGTGCGCTAACATTGCAGCATAGCTAGTTTCCCCAAAAAGATGGGTTTTAATCTCTAATAATTCCCCTAATACCCCTGAATCCTTTTCTAACTCATTTGGAATCCATATTAGGTCCAATGTAAAGATTTCGACAAAAATGTAAAGGATCCATAACTGAGTGAAAAACCTAGGTTCTTACAGTCTCCCCCCCTTAAAATAACTCATCCTCGAGTTCACCTTCTAATGGTATAGAAACTCTATCTGAGAAAAACTATGGCCATTGGGAATGTATGGCAGCCTCCCGCTCCCATGTCTCATCCTGAACATGTTCTTTCAGCCATTGTACTTGTACTATAGGGACAGACCAGCCTTGTAGTGGCTCCATGTTGTGATCAATGATGCATTCTAGATACTCCTCAAAGGTACCATCAGCTTCTAACTCAACTTCCTCGGGATCAAAAGTATTAGACAGATCAGCATGATATTGGCGATGATGTGAGATCTAGAAGATATCATACATGGCATGGTACCTCTGAGGTAATAGTAACTGATAGGATATCATCCCGACCCTCTCTAGAATTTCAAAAATCCCTACATAACAAGGAGACAACTTGACCTACTTTAATAACCATCTATGACCTAGCGTGGGGGATATTTGAACCAAAAATTATCCCCAATCTCGAACTCTAGAAGTTACCAACAGCGATCAGTATAGGATTTTTGTCTAGACTAAGAAGTAGTAATATGATTTATAATCAACCAAACCTACTCTAAAGAATCCTAAACAAGATGAGGACCCAGTAATGCTTCCTCACCTAGCTCTAGCCATCACATGGGTGAATGTGACAACCTAACATATAAGGCTTCAAATTGAGCCATCTCAATTGTCACCTAAAATCTATTATTATAGGTGAACTCAATGAGAGGTATATTCTTTTCCCATGAACCACTGAAATCCAGGGCACATTCTAAGATCATATTCCCTAGAACCAGTATTTTTTGTTCTGATTGTCCATAGGTATGAGGGTGAAACGGTGAGATTGTAAGCACCTGAGTACTGGTGTCATTCTATAAACCCTTCTAGAATCAAGTAGGGAAACAAGAATCCTAATCTAAAATGATAGTACAAGGAACCCTATTTAGTCATGTGATCTCATGGACATACAGTCTTCCTAGATCATCAACTGAGAAATTCTCCCAAATATGAATGAAGTTGGATGATTTCATTATTCGTTCAATGATTACCCATATAGCATTACTACTGCTCAGCGACCGATGTAATCTGACTACTAAATCCACGGAAACATCTTTTCATTTCCATTTTGGGACTAGAAGTGGATGTAACAATCCTATAGATATCTGGTGCTCCACCTTCACCTGATGACAAGTGGAATACCAAATGATAAATCTTGTTATCTGACTTTTCATCCCAGGGCACCAATACTGGTGTCGCATATCTTGATACATCTTGGAGATTCCTATTTTAACTTCTTAATGAGAATCATGGGACTATATCATCAACTCCTATATTATATTTGTAGGAACCCAAATATTTATATGTAGACACAATATGTCATATCTATCCGTGGAAGAATTTGGAGGTAGGTTATCTCCTGATATACTCTCATGGAGTACCAAGCCTTCAGGATCTGAAAATCTTCTACCCATAAACTTATCAAGGAGGAAAGATGTAATTCTCAAGGATAGAAGGTATGAATACTCCTGAATATCATGAAACTCTAGATGTAGATCATAAAATATGTTCATTAACTTCCATTCGTCATTGTCTTCCCATATGGCATATGCTTGAGTTTTCTGACTCAATGCATCTACAACCACATTGCCCCTTCCATGAGTATAGGAAAGATCCAAATCAAATTATTGTAGATATTTGACCCATCCCCATTTTCTAAGGATAAATTCATGTTGATAAAATATATATTTGAGGCTCATGTGGTTTGTGTACACCCTAAAGCACTTACCTAAAAGTTAGTGTCTCCCAAAATCTAAGGCATTGACAACTGGTACTAGCTATAGGTCATGTGTCTGGTAATTTCTATCATGAGGTCTCAAATATTGAGATCTATACATAGTGAAATTTTTCCTCTAACATCAACACAACTCCTACACAAATTCATGATGCAACATAGAAGGTGGTATAACCTACGCCTGGCTCCATAAGAGTCGGAATATGTGCCAATACAAGCCTCCCTTTCATCTCCTCAAAATTTTTCATACATGCTTAAGACCATATAAACTTAACACAATTATTTTTTAGAGAAATAAGAGGTGATAAAATGTGGGAAAATTCATATATAAAACTCCTATAATATCCATCTATCCCCAAGAAACTTTTCATGTCAAACAAGTTCTCAGGATGCTCCTAGGAAACTACAACAGTAACCTTTATTAGGTCAATAGATATTCTTGATTCCAATATTATATGACCCAATAATTGAACTTTTTCGATCCAGAATTGGCACTAAGGTAGATTTGTGTAAATCTAATGCTCTATCATTGTACATGATATGATCTCAATATGTTCTTCATGGAAATTATGAGTATGAGAATACACCAAGATCTCATCCATAAAGACCACAACAAAAGACTTTGAATAGGGTTTCAAAAACCAATTCATCAGAGCCATGAAAATGGAATGATCATTTTTAAAACCTAATGGAATAATAGGTTAATCATATAGAACATAACTACTATGGAAAGCTATATGAGTTATGTTTGATGGCCTGAATTATACCTTATAATAACCCAATATTTTTTCGATCTTGGAGAAGACCTTTTCTCCTTGGATCTAGTAGAAGAGATCATCTATTAGATGAAGTGGGTACCGGTTCTTGACTGTAATATAGTTTAACCATCTGTAATCCAGGCATAGATATAAGGTTCCATCCTCCTTGGAAAAAATCATCAGCAACCCCCAATAGGATGTATTGGGTTATATAAAACCTTTGGCCTCTAAATCCTCTAAACATTTCTTGAGCTCTAGAACCTCATTTTATTCCATCTAGCATTGAGGAATGGCCATGGAGATGCTCTCAGAACAAGTTCGACTGTAAAATCTACCTCTCTCTGGTGGTATGCAAGAAAAATACTCAGGAAAGACATCCTTGAAACGACCCACTACAGGAGGGAAATCAACTTGTTATAAACCCTAATCCTCTATGAATATATTTTCAATCTGGTCTGTCACTCCACCTTTCCAATGATGCTCTAGTCCAACTATACTAGATTGGACATCCCACTCACCATTATATAGATACGTTCTACCATTTGGTTATGTAAAAGATACCCTATGGAAATATCAGTCTAAACAATCATGATATAGAACCAACCAGTCCATCCTGAGTATGAAATAGAAGCCCATCATCTTGAGAAAAAAGTGGCTCTATAAGAAAGGGAAACTTCCTAACTCAAGGGGACAATCCCTACACTGGAATATACCCTCTATTTGTACCCCTAATGACGTATTAAGGGTCATTACACCATATTAATACTGTATATATAATATGTGAATTTCCACAATAGATACAAAGATAAAATATTTTGAACCACCTATATCAAATAAAGCAGATAATATAGTAGATGCCACTAGAATAGTTCCTCACACTATAGATGGTCCTGCAGCCTAATACATGGGTCTCGATTGTAGTGCATGAAATTAACCTGATCCACATCCTTGTGCAATAGATTTACTAACACGATCATAACTAATCTATTGGTGTTTTTTGTGATCAGGGGCCTAACTAAAATGATCACGACCTCCTCCTAGACTAGACCTACCATTTCTTTTCCAAATCCTCGTTTGATTCGGCATAAATGAACCTAAATCTAAAGGTGGATCTGTTGATGATCCCTTCCTACTGGAAGCTAGTGAAAAAGGTCATACATAAACACTAAATATGCCCCATATGGCTGCAATCCCACCACTTCAGTGGGTATCTATCACAATGAGTCTTTAGGTTCCCCTATCTTCCACAATGATGACACACCAAAGAGCTATCAAAAAGGGTATTGTGGTTGTCACTGCCCGAATGATAACATTCTATTGAATGCTTACTACCACTGGAAGAACAACTGGCCATATATGATAATGGTCCTCTATGAGCGGTACTATTGTGTTCGCTCAGGCTACCCTCAGTGATAAGAGATTTTTTGACTATTGATGAAAGAGTAGGCATGCAAATGATTTTGACTTGTGTACAGATTACATACTGGAGCCCATCATTGTAAGGTCTAAAATGTGAAAGATCATCACTAGATAGAAGGGGTAAAAATTTCTTCAACTCCATGAAATATGAAAAATATTCCACGATTGACATAGAACCTTACTCAAGAAACTGGAACTCTCCGGCTCTATCAAATCTCAACATTTGAGGAAATAACTGACTATAGAAGGCAATATGGAAATCAACCCACAACATTCCCTAATGATGATCGGCATGGGTAATCACATCCCACCAATTCTTGGCTGAATCATAAAGCGTATATGTGGAAATCTTGACCCTCTACTGGATATCTGTGTCAAGATTCTCAAAGATATATAGGGTGGCTTCTATCCAATTCTCAGTAGCTTATGGATTTCCATCACCTAAAGAAATGGTAGGATATTGTTGTTGGAACTCATGAGTCGGGTCATTCATCACAGGTTCAAGCTATGTAGCATCATGCATGGACTGCATCAGACATAGGAAACTATCATGAACTTGGGAATCAGCGTCCAGATCAGGTACTGGAGGTGGTGCCTCGAGTGGCACACCAAGAGGTAAAAGTGGAGGCTTAGGGCCCACCATGTCTGGAGCATGGTATTTTCCACACTCCTGTCGAATGATAAAAGTTTTTTGTTGTGGAATTGGTCTAAAATATATAAGTTCACACCTTATAACAATAATAAGAATAAATATAGAATCACTATAATAGACTAAACATAAGGAAAACCACTACCTAAGTCATAATACCCCAATTACCCACTTAGAAGGATAAGTATCAGTAAGTGCTCAAGTATAAGTTTCATTTAATTTTACATTTAATTACCTGGTTCACTCCTTTACATTTCATAAACATGAGAAGGTGAGATAAATATATACGACCTATTCATTTTAGATATAATGATTCACTTTATAATACATATCCATTTCTGATGAATCAGTGCCCATACACCTATCATTAGAAATGACACCCATTTAATTAAGGCATAATGGATCGAATTATTAAATTACTCATCCCAACCCATGAGGGCCCATACACCTCATGAATTGAGATAGGAAATCACTTAATCACAACCAAAAGTAATACATGTACAAGATAACTATCACCACATCACTCAACAATCATAGACATATCAAGGAATGAAATGTATTTAAATCCAATTATATGGTATAGAAATATGCATGCCATGTGAATTATAGGAGCTTATAATGATGCATGTTGCAATTCTCCTTTCTCTCATATCATCTGGTCAAGGATGAAATAAGATCCTCAAATAGAGTAATAATCAACAACTCCACACAATATGTTCATCACCCAATAGTAAAATAATATCAACTGTAATAGGAAAATGTAGAGAAATAATTATAATTTTAGTAAACATGGTTTTTACCCTAAACATGGGTTCTCAACACCCAATCACAGCTTATTAATAAGTCCCAAGCATTATTAATCTCCAATATTTTGTCTCCAAATGGTAATGAAATAAAGGAACTTTCTCTGATATCACTTTTTGACGTCTACGACCTGGATGCAACTTAATGGGTGCCTCAAGACTAGTTTTCCATAGAGCCTCAAGCTAATCTTCCAGAATTATAGAGGTTTCCGACTAGGAGTGAAGGCCTAGGGTGTGTCTATGGGGAGATATTCCCTCTTTACAAAAGTGAATTGTAGCAGATGAATGTAAACAACATGGTAAATAGAAGAAGAAATATAAGTAAACAGAAGGCACAATGGAATATAGAGACAATAATAAAAATAACTAAAATAACTAGAATATAATTCAACAACTTATGATATTTCATGTCATTAGAAAACTAAAAAACATAGATACACGATATTAGGCATAACATGTTCCAAAAAAGTATAAAGGAAACAAAAGACTATCCCAAGCATCTTGTGCTCTAGCTCGGTCATCTTCTACCAAGATCCATCCTAAATATCAATCAATCAAGTGTTCCAGGCCATATTCTTCCCTTATTAGCACATGCATTCATGTAATCTACTTCAGGTACCAAATAGTGTCCTGAAAGTGTAGGAGATAAATCTATGTGGTCCACCACCAACCGTGTCTATAACATTCATCTCGTGTAATGGAAATGTAATAATGTGAAAGGATGGATATAAAAAGTAAAGAAGTACAAGGTAACTAAATACCTAGGTACCTGATTTAGCCCTTGGATTGTGTTTAAACATGTAAACAATTCATTAATTGATTATTACTAGTTAATGAATAAGTCACATGTTAATAAAAGTGATGGTTCCAAGATGTAACAAGGAAACGTGTAATGATATTTAATAATGAAGTTACAAGGTAATAACCAAGTCAATATAAACCTCAAGGGTTTCCAACTCAGTAATAATTATATCCTGGATAAGGGTAAGAGTGTAATACAAGGAGCATATTCCAATTCATTTCAAAATAAGATGCTTATCGAATCCAAGGTGATCGTCTAAGGTAAAACGAGGCTAAGAAAAGAATGGGCATTATGGGTTGTAACCATCACACCTATATGTTAATGATGATTCCAAGGAGTTTATCCATTTCATACATTAATAATATTAAGGGATCCTATGGTGTCATATCAGGCATCCAAGAACATACAATGATTGGGAACTAAGTGGGTATCAACCTAAGCATGTCGTATCCTTGAATTGGAATGGGGTTCTTGAGTGCTCATGGAATTGTCTGATAAGAATCCAAGGTGAGATAAAGTCAGGTCATTCCTATTTTATTATGAATTTATATAATATTTCATTTGGTTCAAGACTTTCCTTTCATTAGTATGATAATTTCAAGTAGCATGCAACCATTATTAATCAACACGTCATTTGGTTCAAGTATTGCCTTTCATTAGTGTGACAAGGCCATATAGCATGAAACCTTTTTTAATTAAATTTAAGTAATATTCATGAATTAAGGTTCATTATTCTACCTTCCCTTAATGAGGAAAGGGGTTCTACAAACATTGAACCCATTAATTATTCACATTTAATCCGGTCAAGTCATATACTTGGTATACATTCCAATTTTCATTTCATATTTAATTATCAATTAAAGAGCTTACCTTAGTGGGGTCAAGTGGTGAGAATACATGGTACATTCCATTATGTAATTAAAAATATAAATCAATCCATTTAATATAGAAAGGAATTCCTCTATAAGGGTCAAGAAAATTCACACCCAAATAGTGGCTCAAATGTGTCAAAATACCAAAAAACCCAATTACGGCTTAACATACAAAATGGGATGGATGGATTTATGAGTGTAACCACCCTAAATTAATCACATATATGGAAGCAGAATATCCATACAATTATAATGATTATAAACATGGCATATAAATTCTATAAATGACAATCGATGAAATCGGTCGAGCCCATACAACAATTTCTAAAATCAACAAACATGGTGGATAAGTTATAGACCATCCCCCTTAGATTTGTATGACTCTACTATGCTATCATACCTTTATTTGGCTTATAATTTAATATATCTGAGAAAAAAAATTTATAACACCTCAAAAACTAGGTCGAGAGTAAGAAAGAAAGATAATGGCTTAAACAAACTCGATTACTTACCGTTGTGCATCTAACGTGATGAATGGAAGCTCAAACAGATCCTAAATGAAGGATATCTCTTTATTCCTACCTTTAGTCTTCAAAAATCTCCAAAATGAGGGGAAATAGGTTAATCCCACTAATTCTTGGATTAGGGAAGAAGGAGGGATCTAATTAAATCATTAATGAAAAAATTGAGAAATTTATTCAGAAAAATAGCCAATTCATGGTTTGTTTACATGGTTTGAAAAACCATGCATGGTTACCTTGGAATAAGGGAACTTTTCATGGTTAGACCACATTGATATGATCCAACGGTGTGATTTGTTTTTGTCTTGAAATTTCCATCTACACAGTTAGCCAAATTGTGTGCCAACCGTGCGTTAACTGTGCGACGTGGCCAGTTTCACCAAAAAGATAGTTTTCGGGCTCCGAAAATTCCTTGGATACACCTGAGACCTTTTATAAATAATTAATAATCCATATTAGGTCCAAAGTAAAGATTTATACTAAAATTTAAACGATCTATTCATGAGTGAAAAATACAGGTTCTTACAAAAATTTATTTTCATTAATCATTCATAAATTAAGATATCTTTTGTTTCAATTATAATTATTTCATCCAAGGGTATTTGAATTGAAAGTTACCAGGTAGTGAATAATTTCATAACTCAATTTATTTTCATTGGGTTATATTAATTGTTCATTATATTCGATATTATTTTATTTTTTGTGTAACAAATTTTGATTATCTTAGTTTTTTATCAACTAGTTTTATGTTGATTTAAATTTCATACACATTATTGATTAATTTCTTAATTTTAAAATTCAATGGAAAGTTTTTTGAAGGTTTATTCATCTGAAATTATCTTTTGTTGGGACATATGATTTTTATATACACATATTTTAGTTATTATTTTTAAATAATTAATTTTGGTACTTTTATATCATAGATATATTTATTTTTGTGTTATTTAAATTTTTATTTTCTGTAATTCTTTAATGAGGGAAACATACCAATGTGGAAAATTATTTATGTTACAATCTACTTTCTTTAAAGATATTATATGTTCAAGTATCTTTTGGAGGAAATAATATTATATTAATTTATTTAAAAACATATATTTTATTCTCCTATGGTTATAAATGTGGTTCACATATTTAATTTCGAATTCTTCTGTTATTTACTTATGAAACATCAATAATGTTTTTTATGGGTGATATTGATCTTGAATTTTAATTATGATTGTGTAACTACCCATATTTTTAAAAATATTTTAAAAAATGTTCATTATAAAAATAAATTATTTCCTATGGATATTTTACATGGTATTGATCCTTATTTTAAAATGATTTAATAGGAAAAATATTTAATTTTTTATAAATGAGTCACTTTTGACTCCCTTTTACAAAGAAAATTCGAAGGAATGTTTATTTTTAACATTTACAACATGAAAATATTTTTCAACAATTATTACCCTTATTTTATTTAAACGGTCCCTTAAATATTTTCATGTTTTTTCTAAAAAAATATTTTCACAATATTTATTTATTTTTTAGTTTTAATATTGTACTTAAAAAAGAAAAGTTTTTTCCTTAAGACTATTTTTAAGGTACTTTAAATAGTATTTTTTTCCTCAACATAAACAAACCTTATTTTTACCTATGATCCCACTAAGAATTTTTTTTAATTTTAATACCCTAATTATTTCTCTAGAATGATTATTTTTTAAAAAAATATTATTATGGGTCTCATTTATTTTCAAGATTAATCCTATTTCCAAGAGATTTTTATGAAACCTTTTTATTTTCTATGGTTTATTCGTATTTTAATGATATTGAAATGTAATTGGTTACTTTTATAAGGGATAATCATGTTTCAAAGAGATTGTAATGGATGTCATTTATTTTTTATATGTTAATTATGATTCAAAGAGACTTTTATGGAATCTTTTTCAATTCCTTGGGTTATTCTTGTTCTGAAATGATTAATGGGGTTTTCAATGAGTTTAAGATGAAATGAATGATCTATGTACATTATTCATGATACAGCTCTTTGAAATGTTATGTGTGGGTTCTTTGTATACCAAGGATGATTGGATCCAATGTAAAACATATATGAGTGGTTCCATGATAATCTAAGGACAACTATGTCTATTATAGTTATCTAAATCATTCAGTTCTCCATATATGAAAGTTGACTATATTGTTTATACCATTTTTATGAAATGATGTGAAGATAATGTTCCAAGATAACAATATTTTTTATATATGAATGTTAACAATTTATAATTTTTCATAGGATAATTATTTATATCACTTGGATGATAATTATTAATTTTATTGAAAATTGTATTTTTATAGACATATGAAGTTATTTATTTTTTATTGACCCAGATTTAGAATGGTGTGAAT
Source organism: Viscum album (assembly GCA_963277665.1). NCBI lineage: Eukaryota > Viridiplantae > Streptophyta > Magnoliopsida > Santalales > Viscaceae > Viscum > Viscum album. Next base: position 1,169,355,084 of record OY728122.1, on the reverse strand, counting down.
ATTATTATGTCATAATTATGCACTTTGATTATGTCATCATGCCCTAATTATATTCTTCTTCTCACTGACAAAAATCAATTGTTAATTATTTTTTAACCTTATTGATCATTGGAGATCACCCTTCTTATATTTCTTTTTCCCCACATTATGAAGTGTAAGATCGAATAAATTATGTCTTAGAGGGATTTTATATGGATTATTATGATGAATTAAAGTGAAATAATAAAATATATTTTAGGTTGGAGGTATGCTTGTTCAATTACATGGGTATTATTAATGTATGAGTTTTTTCTAATTTTATAATAATATAAAACTTTATGTTATGTTTGAATAAAATTTTATCAAACTTTTTAATATTATTTAGTAAGTATTTCATTGGAAAAAATTTATTTTACATACATCAATATCAATGAATGAAATTTAATGTTCATGTTTTCATAAGTGGATCCCGGAGTGCATATTTTGGGTTGTTATAGATGGGATCAGAATAAAGGTTTATAAAACATTGGAGATTATTTTGTTTTCATGTGGATTTATCTCAAGAGTTATAGATAATATCTTAGATTAATAATATTATTGATGATCATACATTCAATGTCTTAGACACCCCTTTAAGGTATTAAGAGTTTAGATCTAAATGGGATTAATGGCCTTTTAGGAGGTGTTTTATTTGGTGGAAGTATATGTTAATCCATGGTTTTGTGTCAACTTTGAATTTCAATTTTTCGGAAATAAGATTTATGTTATTGATAATATTTAGTGTTTATATGATATTGGATACATAGGTATTTATGGGAACACATGTTTTATTTTATAGACTATAATGTGATTCAAAAGTGATTTGGTGATAAAGTGATTAAAATTATTTCAAAAAAATATCACTTTACATTTCATATTAAAAGCTGAAAGGTACGATAAAAATTTTGAGGTTAAAGCACTCATTTTTTTAAGTGATTTATGAATGAATTAGTTTGAAAATTCATTATTACTATTAAATTTTTGAGATTAATATAGCATTTCATCATATAGTGGTTTACTCATTTTGGTAAACATCTTATCATGTTATAATTTTTTTGGTTATTTTTGAAATAAAATTGGAATATATTGATTATCTAGTTTATAGTTATGTGGTACTTTAAAAAATTATTTTAGTGCATTATAAATGAAATTAAAAAATTATCATGAATTCTCAATATTTGGAGAGAAAGATAAGATTGTGGTAGCAATGAAAAAATAATGAAATTCTACTTTTCAAGTAAATATATTTAAATATTTTTTCAGTATATAAGGTGAATGAATATAATTAATCTATGAAATACATATTGAATAAAAAAATATCATATTTCCTTTATTTCTGATAAACTAATTGTATTTTCACTCATCTGAGATTTATGGTTTTGAGGTCCTTAACTTTCTATTGATCATTCATATTCATATAATCAATGATCCCTATATGTCACCTTAATTATTTACTCTTTTAATCCATGTATAAATATTCAATTACCACTTATTTTCTCATATTGGGAAACCTATTTTATTGTATTCTAGATGAAAATCGTATTTTCTTTTCTCTCTTATCAAGAGTGTGTTTTATTAAACATTTATATGATGTGGGTTTCTAAAAATATATTTTAAAATTTACAGCCTTTTTATTAATGATAAAAAGTTAAAATTATGTGTTTGTAAATTATTAATTGTTTTAGGATGTAACACCATTAAATTTTTGAAAATAAAAAAAAATGTTCGATATCTTATTGAATAGGAAACATAGAGCTTAAACGACCTAAGAAATATATAATTGTCATAACATAGCTGTTAAAATGGGAGTTTTTAATAGTATTAAATACTTTATGAAATATAAATATTTATAGATAAATTTTCTAATCAGTATAAATTATTTATTAATTTTTTGTAAATAATAAATTAATTTTTAGAAATGTATATTTATTTTTGAAAAATAAATTTTTCTAAAAAAATATTTTTTGTTCATGAAAAAAATATTATAATTATTTTTTGTAAATTTTATAAAATTAAATTGATAAAATTAATTTATTTTTAATAATATTGATATGAAAATTTTCTTTTGGTTAAAATTCGATATATTTTAAAAAAATATTTATCAATGAATAGTAAAAAAATATCGATTTTCCTAAAAATGATGTTTATTTTCAATAAATTAAGGAATTTAAAATACCCATTAATTTATTTAACGTGATTTATATTAAAATAATTATTATATTATTACATTCTATACATGTAATATTATTTTAAAAAACATCATACTATATTTTAGTTTAATTTTACTAATGGGTTTAAAAATGGGATTTTTCATAAAACTCTTTCAAATTGAAAATGGTTTCTCATTTTTATTTAATTAAAATCATTATAATGAGGAATTATTTAAATGAAATTAAAATACTATATATCAATAAATATTAACTGACATTGATAAAATAATTAATATTTTTAATCATATATTAAATTTAAAATTCTCACCTCCTTAAAAAATAAACTTCCTAAAAACCAGCTTTTTCATCACGTCTGTGGTTTAAATATTAAATTAATTTTTTCAATTAAGTGAATATAATTTGGTAAAATGGATTACATAATATATTTGAGAATATATTTTAATATAAAATATGTTTTACTTAATTATTTTCTATAATGAAAAGTGAAAACAGTAAAAAAAATACGGTTAAGGTGAAAATGGGTTTATCAGGGGTTAAAATAAAACATCTAGGGTAAAAATGACCAATGAAATTTTATGAAAACTATTTTAAGGAAATATTTATACATTATAATTTCTATTTCTATTTAATGGATTATTTTTTATCCCATTAGAATGTTTGGAATGTGGGAAGAACCTTTTTTATTCCAAAATTACATATGTGCCACTCACCTCACTTATAAAATGATAACACCTCTCCTATCCTCTTCACAAAATAAATTACTTTTGGTATAGTAAATATCTATCCAAATCACATATCTACATCGATACTACAATACTATATTATTTTATTTTTTTTAAAATACATTCTAGGTATACCTTAGGTATAATCCTATATATGTGGTCCAAGAAGAGGTAAAATTTATAACTTTTTGTTTTAGTTATATTTATTCTTCCACCACTATTAACTATTAATAGTATACTATAATATAATAAAACAATTATATAATATATACTATGGTGTAATTATATTAATAGAATAAAATAAATCTATCTCAACTTCAATCAAATGAGTCATCATTCATGTGTATAGTGGACTAGTACCTCGCGAGTAGATAACATTCATTTTCCATCATTTCCACTAAAGGCTTGATTTAATAATAGATTTAAAGTATATATATGATAATTTTAACATATTATTTTTTAAAACAATTATATAACATATATAATTTCACTTTCCATTCCATGGGGATATGATAACATCACTCATGTGTGTGGACGACTACCTCCTCATGAAGTTATGTGATTCATTTTTCACTAAGGGTATACATGGATGGATATAAGGATAATGTTAATGAATATATATGATATAACTGAAATAAGCAATATTTTCATTAAATAATTATAATTATTATAATATAATATACAATTTTATTTCATACTCTGGAAAATCATAATGTCGTATGTCTATGTGTGGATTACTACCTCAATGAAATGTTCATATACTTTTTTCAGAACCACATCACTAGAATGATATATATAAGTATATTTGAAGATAAAATATAATAATTATTATATTATTATCATTATTCAATGTTAAAATAATATATATCTTATTTCTATAATGGTCATTGAAAAAGTGAAATGTTACTCATGTGTACGTACAAACTATTGTATCCATGATTTTATCATTGTTCTATTAGGATAATTTTTCAAAACTATTTTTCATGAATGGTTATAAATGTAAAATTTATGAATAAATATGATAATTGTTTCATTAATAACATTATATATATGTTGAAATAATTAACCCATTGACTGTGTTTGACACAATGAATCCATTTTTAAACAATGAACACAACATCTACAAAACACATAACATTAACTTAATTGATAAAATATTTGAATATTTAATTGCAAATAAATAAAATAAATTATTCCAATATATATTATTAAACATTGAACGTTTTTTTAATAAATAATATAAATTATGAAATATTATTATTTTTGAGTTAAAGGATTTATAATTATGGACTTGATGTACGGGTTTTTCTCATTTAGATTTTTTCTTTTTCGATAAATATTCTATATTCACCACCTATTTGTATTGTGTGGTGTGTATACAATAAAGTTTACATGTAATAACATTAATATTTCATACATCATGGAATTTTTTAGTTTTAATTTGAATTATATCGTCTATGAATATTTGAATTCAATGTTACCATGTGTAAAATGAAATTCATATCTCAAAATATTTTTGGTGGGTTAAATGCCTTCTTCGTTGTATTCTTTATTCAATGAATATGAGTTTAATTAATTTTAATTATATTATGTTTTATTTTCACTTGTTTTTTATGTGTTTAAATTTCAAAAAGATTTTTGATTCATTTTGTTCAAATTCAATGGAATGATTTTTTAATGGTTTTTCATCTAAAAATATATTTTTCGAGACATACATTTATGATATGAAACTATCTTATTTTTCATGTGTATATATTGAACATTAAAAGTGTTATATAATTAATCTCTTTATGTTCATGATATTTATATTTTTATTTTATTTTATTCTTTCTTAGGGATTCTAAATAAAAAGTTCCCAATGTGGAAAAGGATTTGTGTTATAGTCTAATTTATTTTGGGATTGATTATGCTAAAGATTATTTTGGAGGAAATATTAGGATAATATTTTCTAGAATCACATCTATTTTATTATATTTTAGTTCTGAATTTATTCCCTATGTCCAATTTCAATATCCTACCATTTTTATTTAAGAAACATAAAAAAATTTGTTTGTATGTGACACTGATTTTTTATTTTATTTTAGATATGGTATCTTTATCTTACATATACAGGTTATCTAAAATGTTTTCATAAAATATGATTTATAAATATAAATGTTTTCATTAATATGTTTTATGAGGTATTGGACCTTATTTTAAATTTTTTTTAATTTAAATTTCATAACGCTTTTGAAATTTTTCATTTTTGACTCCCTTTTACAAAATGTTTTGGAAAGAATGTTAATTTTTTATATTTAAAACCTGAACATATTTTCTCAACATAATGAAAATTATTTTCATTTATCATTACAATATATGTTTCAATTAATATTATTATAAAAATACATTTTGAGTTTTTTGTTTTAAAAAAAGTGGTATTAAAATTGATATGGTTATTTTATTTATATAATATTTTTAATTATCTTTTAACAATGTTTCCATCCATCAACATCAACAAACCATGTTGTTACTTATCGTCCAATGGAAATATTTTTTAATTTTACCCCCAAATTTTTTTCTATATATGGATTAGTATTGTTTCAAATAGGATTTTATAGAACATATTTTTTTTCTATGGGTTACACATGTCTCGAAGATATTTTTATGTATCATGTTTCTTTTCTTGGGTTTAACCAAATTTCAAGGATATTATTGTAACATCCCAAGTAAACAAAGAATAATAAATTTGAATATTTATTAATATTTTGAGAATTAAATATTAATTTTACTTTAAAGGGGTTTCTATGTTTGATGGCGTACCTGATACGCAACAAAAGGTTTCTTTGAAATCTTACATTGCCCACAACGTTGGGTCATACTGCAAAATAATAATGTAATATTATTTTAAATGGTATTTAACGCCTAGAGGTTTTAATGGGGGGAATTAACATAATTAACTACCATATGATTATACAAGTTGTTTAAATATTTTTACATTTATCCAATAAAATTTAGAGGCTTAAAAGGTGAATGAATCTAATTATAAGCATAATTTACTTTAAAAGGTTAATTTACCACCTTTTGATGGAGAACCCTCTTTAAATCTAGTATTGGTGACTTTTATATATTCTATTTGACCAAATAAAATTATTATTTAGAATCAGGACATCAAAATTCACTTTGGGTAAAATTTTGGTATTTTTCAGATAAAATTCAATTTTTGATGAATAGTGGAAAATTCGGTATTTTAATTCAATACTGCCTTTTAATATAATTTATTTATACATATAGATTATATTTTTAATTTCTTTAAAAGTTTAATTAGGTTATATTTTTACCATTTAATCCAAATTTGGTCATTGTAAGTAATGTCACTTTGAAATTGGACATAAACAAGTGTCAATTTTTGGAAAGTTATTATTTGTTAATAACACACTTTTTGTTTTGACAAATGGAATTAATTTTAAATTAATTTATGAAAATTATATGAATTTAATTTGTTAAAAAAAGACAATGTTTTTGAATTAGAAATATCAAATATAAATTAGGCTGAATTTTTGGTATTTTTCTAAAAAAACATCAATTTTGATGAATAGTGAAAACACTGAGTAGTAGTTAAAAAGATGACTTTTTCATTTAAATGAAAATTTTTCACTTATGTGAATTGAATTTAGAAAATACGACAAACATGGTTTTTATTATTAAGAAAAATTTGGTACAATAAGATGGAAATAATTTTTTGGTTAATAATATCTTTTGACTTTTATTAACTACGGTTAAAGGTAGATAGGGTAATTCAAGGTAAAAAAGAATAGAATAATAAAAAAACTACCTTAACACCTCTCCTAACCTTCTTTTATGAGTCATGTCCGACCATGGTCATCCTTGGGTCAATTTTGGGACCTCATGGATCAACTTAATAGTGATAATGACACTTTATTTTAATTAACTTAAAGTGAAGGCAAAAATGACATAAACAAAAATCTTTTAGTAAATTAATTTTTATATAGGGTTATATAAGTTATATTTTCAACTATAAATATTATTTTAAAATCTAAAAAAATTCCTACATTATGGTATTTTTTTAAGACATCAAATAAATAAAATTATTTATGACATGATAATGATGTAGTGTTTACCTCATTAATAAATGATTTAAGTAAATAAGATTGTAATGATTAAAATAATATCCAAAACCTGTCCAATTCTTATTGGATGATTTTATTTCGACCATGATTCATCTTATCTTAGACTATAATATGTTTTGGACCATTATACACCGAAAATCATTTTATAATAAAATAATATTTTCACACTTTCCAAAAGAGCCCATCCTCCCCTTTATAAAAATCCCTCACCTCTAACCCATTACTCACACCTATCAAGCCCCCTTTTCTCATCCAACCTCTACCTAAATAAGATCTCAAGATCCCTATATTCCTTCTATAAGCCTTACCTAAGGCAGAAGGCACTTCAAGAAACCCTTTTGGTTCAAACCAAAGGGAGTTACCCGATTTAAAGGTAACGTCTTCTCTTAAGTTCTTTTGTTTTATTTCACTTATCCAACCCCCTAACCTCTTTTTATTACTTTATTTTATAACAAAACCAGTATACTAAATATACTAGGTTGTTTTTATGAGAAGTATTAGAACTAAACTTACACACACCTCCATCTAATGGATAAATAACATATTGTTTCTATGGACGGAAAACTAACGCCTCACGAAACGATGTTTGTTCAATCTTCTTATACCACCTATTACGGTGGACATTATGATGTCACTATATTTATATATGATATATATTATATTTATATTTTTTCTATGCTTCTTTATTTTTCATTTATATCATACCTTTATGATTTCCATTATGGGTAAACACGAAAATTTCATTTTAGGAAGTGTGGACTACCACCCCCTCAAAGTGATATGACTCGTTAATGACTTATGTGGGATGTATAATGGATGGATTTAATGATATTATATATTATATTATACTATAATTATAATATAACTATGTATCATTATGTTTTAATTCCAATAAAATAATAAATAGAAATCAAAGTAGAGTTCTTGTGTACGTACGGATTACCATCTCCATGAACGGTGCATTTCATTTCTAACCTCCAAATGCTATATACTGTTATAAATAAATAAATATATATAGGATATATAAGATATATATGATATCTAAATAATTTATATCATTCTAGAGATAATGTAATTTTGACCACAGGAACAACTTGTAACTCTAATAAGTTCATTTTTGACTCAAGTACCAAATATCGACAAAACGACGGTTATTAACTTAAATGATTAAATAATGTTTATAACATGGTAATATGTGATATAAAAAGAATAAAAAAAATTGTAAAAGTTTCTTAAGAAAGTATAAATTCACTTTAGTTTATTATTCAGGAGATTAAAGAACTAATGGGTCAAGTCGGACATGAGGTAAGGGACTTTGTCTCAATCTCCTTTCATTGGGGCATATTTTTTTTATACACGAAATTATTTTATACACTATATAAACACCTTTGGAATTTCATTTAATTCAAATGGAATCTTTTTCTACGAGTCGTTTTACTAAATGACAAAAAAATGTTTCTTTTAACGTAAGCAGTGATAATGTCCTTTTCCATCGCCGCGAGTTTTATTGGATCTTTTGGCTTCCTTAAAAAGTCGTAATGTTTTTACAAGGAAAATAAATACCATATACTTTGTTTCATATTTTGGTATTGAAAATAGTTTTGATAATGTATTTTTTATGTCAATGTATTTAAATGATATATTGTGATTAAAATTTTTAAATGTTATCTTTAATTTATACTTGTTTTATGTGTTATTAATATGTTATGGTTATTGGGAATTGTTACGTATAGGGGTGGTTATGTGATAAACCTAGGGTGGGTGAGCCAGAGATAGTTCTTCCATGAAATGGGTAATGTGATAGAGGTAAACATGAATGTTTCTACAATGATATTTAGGGAATATACTGTGATGGGTATTCCAAATATAACTCCCTACATGTCTGTGAAAGCTACAATGTAAGTATGTAAGGGATGCGACAATTTACCTTTATGATTTGTGTTTACTATGTAAATCTTATGATTTCATGAGTTATATTAAAGATATTATGCTATATATGTATTAATGAACTAATTTTTTCATTCTTTATTTTATAAACCTTATTGATATTTTTATGCTCATCCCATGTTTTGAAATGTTTTTCACGGGAAATAAAGATGAATAGGTTCAAGGATGGGAACAAGGAAAAGTCATGATGTCTAAAACATGGGACCATAAATGACACTTTTTCAATAGTTTTTATTTTGTAAAAAAGGGAACTGAGTTGAAATGTCTAATTTGTATCTTTTCAGATGTAATGTAATAGTCATGAACAAATTCTCTAAAACTCTAAACCTGAAACGATCCTCAATGTGAATTATTCATTTAATTCAAGATTATGAAATGTTTTAAGGTCAGGTCCTTATAGTTGGTATCATATGTCTGTTTAGATAACTATAGAAGTTGGGATATTGTTAAATTAATGTCCATAACTTAATTTATGGTAAGATTGAAGTGATATAGAATTTACAGATTACCATTTTTCTTCACCTAAGATATTTCTTTGTTCAGAATGGTTTTCCATAGAGGAAACCGAACAGCTATGATGGGATGACATCAGGTGGAAGACAACCTTCTAAATCAGCAACCTGAGATGGTCGGAATCGAAACTGAATAGTTTGTTGCATTGATGGAATAGTTGAATCAAGATATAAATGGTGGTGGTATCCATGCATGAGATCATCCAGATCAAACACATAGGAACATGACAGTTGTGGAGCATTTCATAAGGCAACATCCCTCATCATTTAGAGGATCATTTGACCCTGTGCAAGATTAAGGGTGGATTAAAGCACTGGATAAAATTTTTTATGTAATGGGGTGTTCATAACATCAAAAGGTTAGTCTCATTGTTTACATTTTTGAAGGTGAATCTGATTAGTGGTGGTAGATGGTGAAAAATATTAGGGATAGTGAGGTGATTGATGCATTTGATTGGGATGAATCCAAAGGTATGTTTCTTGAGAAATATTTTCCTAAGGTGGTTCATCTTAGGATGGAAAAACAATTCTTGGAATTGAGGTAGGAGGATGACTCAATTTCTTCTTATGAAGAAAATTTTACTCGACTGTCAAGGTATACTCCAAATTTCATAGGTGATCTTGATTGTAAAATAAACCATTTTTACTCAGGATTAAATCCAATGTATCGAAGGGATTTATCTTCTCATGAGTTCAAAAGTTACAAAAAACTTGTTTGATTTGTAGAGAAGGTGGAAATGGATTTTCTTGATGATCAAGTGTTCTTTGACAAACAACAGAATAAGAGGTTAAGGTAGCAGGAAAAAGTGAAGAACTCTTCAAAAAAAATTGATGGTAAGAGACTTAAGTTTACAGTTTGTGAAAATTATGGTAAAAAGCATGCTAGAGAATGTATTTGGAATTATGGTAAGTGATGCCGATGTGGTAAAATGGGACATAAATCTCATAATTTCACTAAAAAATATTAGGGTAATGGTAAGACAAAATCTGATTTACTATCAGTAAAATGTTCTAAGTGAAATGAAATGGGTAATTATGCAAATGAGTGTCCAATAAAGTACTCAACTGAGGAAAATGAACCAGAATAAAAGTAGAAAGTGTGGGTGAAATCCTTTAAAATTACTTCAGCAGATGTTGGGCTATCAAATGATGTAGTATCAGGTACACTGTTTGTTTGATCATATTATGCCAATGTGCTGTTTGATTTGGGGTCTACACATTCATTCATTTCTGAGAAGTTTTCTAGTAAATTGGGAATTCCATCTCAAGATATGAATCCTGAACATATGGTAAAAACACCAGGGGGAAATGTTGAGACAAAATGAAATTATAAAAACTTTAATATACTTGTGTGTGGAAATAATCTACTTGCAAACCTTATTGTTTTTCCTTTAGTAGAGGTTGATGTTATTTTGGGTATGGATTGGATTTTTGTTTATCATGCTAAGATTGACTTTAGAGCTAAAGAGTTTTATTTTTAGAATTATTTTCAGTTTGTGTACAAGAATGAACCCTTACTTTTGATAAAATATCTGAAAGTTATGAAACTAGTAAAATATGAAAATGAATGTTACCTTGAACATATTGTTGAAAAAAACAAACTATTTAAATTAATGATGTGCCAGTGGTAAATGAGTACCTTAGTGATTATCTTGATGAGTTTCCTAGTATTATACCTAATCGGGAAGTTGAATTTATTGTTGAATTAGTTCCTGATTCTAATCCAATTTCAAAACCCCCTTATAGAATGGCTCAAATTGAACTTTTAGATTAAAAGAAGAAATTGTAGGAGTTATTAGATAAAGGATTAATTTGACCTAGCACATCACCATGGGGTTCTCCTGTCTTGTTTGTTAAAAATAAATATGGTTCAATGATACTTTGAATTGATTATAGATCATTGAATAACATCACTGTTAAGAACAAGTATTATTTTCCTCATATCAATGATTCGTTTGATCAGCTCTAGGGATCTCTATATTTTTTGAAGATTGCTTTGAGGTCGGGGTACAATTAGGTGAATGTAAAGGAAGAAGACATTCCAAAGACTACATTTTGTACTAGATATGGCCATTATGAATTTGTATTTATGCCTTTTGGGTTAACCAATGCACCTGTTGTATTCATGGATCTTATGAATAGAATTTTCCATGAGTTCTTGGATAAGTTTGTGGTTGTGTTCATTGATGATATTTTGGTTTATTCTAAAAGTAAATAGGGCATGAAATTCATTTAAGGGTTGTCTTTCAAACATTAAAAGAAAAGAAACTATTTGGGAAATTCATCAAGTGTGAGTTTTGGTAACCGAAAATTTCTTTCCTTGGTCAAATTGTTTCAAAAAATGGCATAATTGTTGATCCTGTTATAACAAAAGTTGTTGAAGAATGGAAAAGACCCAAAAATATAACCGAGATTCATAGTTTTCTTGGTTTTTCATGTTATTACCAGAGGTTTGTTGAGAAGTTTGCATAGTTATCTAGCCCACTGACTAAGTTAACTCGAAAATTTGTTAAGTTCGTTTGGACAAAATTAGGTGATGATTGTTTTCAGGAATTGAAAAGAAGATTGGTCAATTCTCCAGTTTTGGCACTACCTTCCAGAAATGGTGAGTTTTTTATGTATAGTGATGCTTCATTGAAATGTCCTAGTTGTGTCCTTATGCAGAATGATTAGGTAATAGCTTCTATTCCACGTCAATCGAAACCTCATGAGTTAAATTACCCAACAAATGATTTGGATTTAACTGCTGTTGTTTTTTATTTAAAATTTTGGATGCATCATTTTTATAGAGTAAAATGTGAAACATATACTGACCACAAAAGTGTGAAGTATATATATTCACTCAAAAAGAATTGATCATGAGACAGAGGAGATGGTTGGAATTAGTCAAGGATTATGATTGGACGATCATTTACTATTTGGGGAAAGAAAATAAAGTGGCTAATGCTTTGAGTCGAAAAAGTAATGCTTCACTAATCATACTACATTTGGAACGAGATACTTTGGTTCGTGATTTGATGAACTTTGGAAAAGAAGTTTTTGGTGTAGGAAATTATTTTGTTTTGTTTCATGTGTTAGTGAGATCATGTCTATCATACAGAATTAAGAAAGCACAAAAGGAAGACAGTGAGTTGCAGAAAAAGGTAGAGTTGGTTCAAAATGGTAAGTTGAATAATTTTAGCGTCGATAATGATTGTGTTTTGAGATTTGGGAAGAGATTATGCATGCCTTGTGAATCACAATTGAAGAATGATTTGTTATGTAAAGCTCATAGTTCTCTGTTTTCAGTTCATCCTAGCAGTACTAAGATGTACATAGATCTTCAAGTGTATTACTGGTGGGATGGAATGAAAAGAGATATTTCTGACTTTATTGTGAAGTTTTTGACTTGTGAACAGTTTAAAGCAGAGCAGAAGTTACCAAAAGGGATGATTCAGTCTTTACCAGTGCTAGAGTGAAAATGGAAAAATATATCCACGGACTTCATTATGGGATTATTGAAGACATGTCAAGGTAATAATGTGATTTGGGTTATTGTTGATTAGTTGATTAAATAATCTCATTTCCTTCCTATTTGAGATACTTTTTCTCTAGATAAACTTTATCGGTTGTATGTTAAAGAGATAGTTAGGTTGTATGGTGTTCCCTTCTCCATTTTATCTGACTATGATCCCTAGTTTACTTCTAACTTTTGGAAAGGCCTTCATAATTCGTTGGGTACTAAATTAAATTTTAGTACAGCTTTTCATCTACAATCAGATTAGTAGTAAGAATGAACAATTCAAACCTTGGAGGATATGTTACATTCTTGTTAAATGGATTACCAGGGAAGTTGGGACCAACATATTTCTTTGGTTGAATTTTCATATAATAACAGTTTTCATTCCAATATACAGATGGATCCATTTGAGGAATTATATAGAAAGCGTTTTCGAACTCCAATTTTTTGGGATGAAGATGGTAAAAGGAAGCTGATGGGACTAGAATTGGTAGAAGAGATGGAAAAAAAGTTCATTTGATTCAGAAGCACATGCGAACAGCTCAGAGTAGGCATAAACATTATAGGGATAATCAGAGGAATGATCTTTCTTTTAAGGTAGGTGATCATGTCATTCTCAAAGTTTCTCCATGGAAAAGTGTGATGCATTTTTGTAAGGAGGGAATGTTGAGTCTAAGGTTCATTGGACCTTATGAAATCCTGGATAAAGTTGGATCAGTTGGGTAGATAGTGGATTTACCTCCATTTTTGTCCCAGGTATACAATGTTTTTCATGTTTCAATGTTGAGAAAGTATATTCTAGATCCATATCATGTTTTAAGTCCATAGGTAGTTCAGTTGGAAGAGAATCCCTCTTATGAGGAACAACCATTCTTGATTCTTGACCGTATAGAGCAAGTGTTTCGGAAAAAGTTAATTCAACACATAAAGGTTTTATGGAAAAACCATATGGTTGAAGAGGCATTGTGGGAAACTGAAAATTCTATGAGGGATAAATACCCCCACTTATTTGATAAGTGAATAAAAATTGTGAGGACACAATTTTCAAAAGGGGGGAAGGATGTAATATCCCAAGTAAATAAAGAATAATACATTTAAATATTTATTAATATTTTCTGAATTAAATGTTAATTTTACTTTAAAGGGGTTGTTATGTTTAATGGTGTATCTGATATGCAACAATGGGTTTCATTGAAATCTTACGTTGCACACAACGTTGGGTCATACTAAAAAATAATAATATAATATTATTTTAAATGGTGGTTAATGCATAGACATTGTAATGGTGGGAATAAACAGAACTAAGTACAATATGATTATACATGTTTGTTAAATGTTTTTACATTTATCTAATAAAATTTAGAGGCTTAAAATTTTAATGAAACTAATTTTAAGCATAATTTACATTAAAAGGTTGATTTATCCCACTTTGATCGTGAACCCTCTTTTAATCATGTTTTGGTCACTTTTATATGTTCTATTTGACCACGTAAAATTCATCTTTAGAATCAAGACATCGAAATTCACTTTGGGTAAAATTTTGGTATTTTTTTGATAAAATTCAATTTTTGATGAATAGTGGAAAATACTTTATTTTAATTCAAATATGCCTTTCAATATAATTTATTTATATGGTTAGATTATCTTTTTAATTGGTTTAAAATTTTAATTAGATTATATTTTTACAATTTAATCCAATTTTTTTCATTAGAATTAATTTTACTTTGAAATTGGACATGAACAAGTGTTAATCTTTTGATAGTTATTATTTCGTAAAAATACGCTTTTTGTTTTGACCACGAGAATTAATTATAAATTAATTAATGAAACATATATTTATTTAATTTGGTAAAAAATACCTCGTTTTTTAATTCTGAATATCAAATATATCTTAGGCTTATTTTTTGGTATTTTTCTGAAAAACTTCAATTTTGATGAATAGTGAAAACACTTAGTAGTAGTTAAAATGCTGACTTTTTCATTTAAATAAAAATTTACCCCTTATGTGAAATTAATTTTGAAAATACAACATAAAGGGTTTTTATTAGTAAGTAAAATGTGTTTCAATAAGATTAAAATAATTTTTTGGTGCATAGTAACTTTTGACTTTTATTTACCACGATTAAAGGTAAATAGTGTAATTCAAGGTAAAAAGAATGTCATAATAATAAAAAATTACCTTAACCATTTCATAACCTTATTGGATTATTCGTGGCCTACCATGGGCATCTTTGGGTTTATTTTGGGACCCCATGGATCCACTTAAGAGTGATAAGTACACTTTATTTTAATTAACATAAAATAAAGAAAAAAATGACAAAAACAAATATTTTTTTAAAATTAATTTTTAAATATGGTTATATAAGTTATATTTTTGACTATAAATATGATTTTTAAAACTAAAAAGATTTCCTACCTCATGGTATTTTTTTATAATTTTTAGACATCAAATAAATAAAATTATTTATGACACAATAATGATGTAGTGTTTACCTCATTAATAAATTATTTAAATAAATAAGATTACAAAGATTAAAGTAATATCAAAAACCTGTAAAATTATTTTTGGATGATTTTATTTCGACCATTAGTAATCTTATATTCTACGTTAATATGTTTTGTACCTTTAGAAACAGAAAATCATTATATAATAAAATAATACTTTCACACTTTCCAAAAGAGCCCCCCTCCCCCTTATAAAAATACCTTACCTCTAACCCATTACTAACACCTCTAAAGCACCTTTACTCATCCAAAATCTACCACAATAAGCTCTCAAGATCCCTATCTTCCATCTGGAAGCCTTACCTTAGGCATAAGGCACTTAAAGAAACCCTTTTGGTTCAAACCAAAGGGAGTTACCAATTTAAAGGTAACATCTTCTCTTAAGTTATTTTGTTTTATTTTACTTCTACAACACCCTAAAATATTTTAATTAATTTCTTTTAAAACTACTCCAGTATCCTCAATATACTAGTTTTTATTTATAAAAATGATTCTAACTACACTTACACACACCTCCATCTAATGGGTAAAGACCATACTGTTTCTATGGACGACAAACTAACGCCTCACGAAACGATGATTGATCAATCTTCTCCTACCACCTATTATGGTGGAAATTATGATGGAACTGTATTTATATATGTTATATATTATATTTTTATTCTTTATATGCTTCTTTTTTTCATTTATAGCATAACTTTATGGTTTCCATTATGGGAAAACGCGATAATTTCATTTTAGGAAGTGCGGACTACCACCCCCTCAAAGTGATATGACTCATTAATGACATATGTGGGACATATAAAGGATGTATTTAATGATATTATATATGATATTATACTGTAATTTTAATATACCTATGTACCATCATGTTTTAATTCCATTAAAATAAGAAATAGAAATGAAAGTAGCATTTATGCATATGTACGGCTTACCGTCTCTATGAACGGTGCATTTCATTTCTTACCTCCAAATGTTATATCCTGTTATAGATACAAATATATACTGGATATATAAGATATATATGATATCTAAATAATTAATATAATTCTTGAGATAATAGAATTTTGGCCAAATGAACAACTTGTAATTATAATAAGTTCATTTTTGACTCAAGTACCAAATATCAACAAAATGACCATTATTAACTTAAATGATTAAATAATGTTTATAACATGGTAATATGTGATATAAAAGGAATAATAAACTTGAAAAAGTTTCTTAAGAAAGTATAAATTAGATTTAGTTTATTATTCCTTAGATTAAATAACGGACTGGTCAAGTTGGACATGAGGTAAGGGACTTCGTCTCAATCTCCTCTCATTGAGCCATATTTTTTTTTGTACACGACTTCAGTTTATACTCTGTATAAAAACATTTGACATTTTATTTCATTCAAAGTTAATATTTTTCTACGAGGCGTTTTACTAAATTAAAAAAATGTTTCTTTTAATGTAATCGATTTCAACAACTTTTTCCACCACTGCGAGTATTATTTGATATTTTGGCTTCCTTAATAAGCCGTAATGTTTTTTAAAGGAAAATAAATACCATATTCTTTGTTACATATTTTGGTATTGAAAATGGTTTTCATAATTGATTTGTTATATCAATATATTTAAATTAAATATTGTGATTGAAATGTGTAAATTTTATCTTTCCTTTATATTTGTTTTATATTTTGTGAATATGTTATGGTTCTTGGGCATTATTACATATATGGGTGGTTTCGAAAATAAACCTAGGGCAGGTGAGCCTGATATAGCTCTCCAATGCATTAGGTAATGTGACGGAGGTAAATGTGAATGTTTATCTTAAGAGATTTATGCAATATACTTTGATGGGTATTATAAATGTAATTATCGACGTAGTTGTGAAAGTTATAACGTAAGTATGTTATGGATTCCCCAAGTTGCCTTTATGATTTTTTTTTACTATGTAAATCTTATGATTTCAAGAGGTATGTTAAAGATCTTATGTTATGTATGTGATGATGAATAAATGTTTTCTTTCTTTGTTTGATAACCCTTATTGAGCTTTTTATGCTCACCCCATGTTTTGAAATGTTTTTCACAGGACAGAATGATGAATATGGTCAAGGATTGGATCAAGGAAAACTCATGTTGTCTAAAACATGGGACTAGACATGACTCTTTTTTTCAAGAGTTTTTATTTTGTGAAAAAAATAGGAACTGAGTAGAAGTGTATAGTTTGTAAATTTTGAGATGTAATGTAATAGTTATGACCTAATTCTATAAAACTCTAAACCTGAAAACATCCTTAATGTGAACATTTCATTTAATTCAAGATTATGCAATGTTTTAAGGTTGGGTCCTTATAATTATTATGTAACATGTTTATTTTCTATGGAATAATAATGTTTCATAGATATTCTTGTAAAAATATTTTATTTAATACAATTCCATCTTGTTTTTCTGAAATTGATATGGAATATGATTATATTAAATGGATTAAACTTTTAATAAAAATAATTTGGGTTGTTTCAATGATTTAATTGTGAAATGAGTACTCTATAATGATTATTCACGATGAAATTCATGAACATTATTTATAACTACTGGGGGTTATTTTGTAAAACATGTATGGGGGGTTTTTTGAACCAAGGATTTTTAGTTCTATGATAATCCAATGTTTTCTAGGTCTATTGTATCCCTCCAATTTATTGAATAATATAAATATGGATTTTATCCATACTGGTTATTTTTATTGTAATAATTTATTTTTATATAATATTCCATGATACCACTAAGTTTTATCTTTTATTTTTATGGGTTTCTAATTATTCTTGTTATAATTATTGATGCCACATGGATCATGATTATTTATTCTGATGACTCCTTCCTTTATTAAAGAATTATAAAAAAATCATATTTAATGATCCAGGTATTGATGGGTATTCGTATTATTATCTTATTCTCATCCACATTGATTATGTCATCATACCCTTTTTATCTTCTTATTATTTCCGATAACATTAAATTATTAATGATTTTATTTACCCTTTCTAAGCAATTAAGATCACATGTATAATGTTTCTTTTTCTTTAGAGTATAACGATAAAGTTTGAATGAATTATTTCAAGAATATAATTCATATGGATGATGATGATGAATTAATGTGAAATAATAAAAACTCAGTTAGGTGGGAGATATTCTCATTCAGAGACATGGGTATTTTTTAAGTATGGATTTTTCTTTATTATTTAAAACTCTATACCTAAATTTTTTTAGAGATTTTAAGTGATAAAACATTTCTTTTTTATGTTGTATGTTATGGATGGAAAAAATCCCACCTTTATCAGTATCATAGATGGAAATGTAATGATCATGTTTTTAGAATCGAATCATAGTGTACAGTTTCCAGGATGTTATAATATTATTTCCTTATAAATTTCATGTGTGGAAAGATACTTTTAATGAAAAAATTTTATTTTATAAATTCTAGAGAAGTTTATATATTTTTAATCAAGAAAATTGATTTCTCTCATAATTTATAAATTAATATAATATTAGGATTCATCTATTTTAGAATTTATTTATCATTGGAATCTACCTCCATCAAAATGAAAAAAAAAATTTAATCACAAAAACTATTCACAAATAATTTCTACGAATCATACTATGATATATCCTAGGGAACCATGAACTTATTTTTTATTACCCATCAAAGTTTAATGACTTATCATAACATCTTCCTATAGTATTAGATATTCTAACTATTTAACTTTATTGCCCAATATTAAATTATTGTAATTTATATTAAATTAGGGTTTGGATCTATCGATCATAATGTGAAACTCTCTAAAATCATATTCTTTATACAGAATATTTAGAAATAATATACTCAATATTTATATTTTATATTTCTTAATTACTTTGAAAATAAATTTATGAACTTTAAAATAAAAACATTCTCCTCCAATGTGTCTTATCTACATTAGAAAATGTATATTTCAACACTAAATGAAATTTTTATATAAATAAAATCTAATAAAAAATAATTTATTCATAAAAAACGTTTAAACTATAAAATATTTCTTTCATAATTTAAAATCATTGGAAATAGTTAAAAACCAATTTAAAATTTGGAATCATATTTTTTTAAAAATAATGTTTACCTTATTTTGAAGAAATTTTTTATAATATTAAAAAACATTACAAAAAATAACACCATTAATCATTTAATATATCAATGTCACATTTTAGTTTTCATAGAAAACATATATTAAAATTGAAATATGTTAATAATTTTACCTCTCACTATTTCAGTTTTTTGATTCAAAATTATCCTTCCATTTAATGATAAATAGTCACTTAATGAAATAAAATATAGTTATTAAATAAAATAATATACACCATGGGAAAAAATATTTGTTTAAAAATTTGTTTCTTGAACATAATTATGATGATTTTATACATTCAGAACATGAAAATATATGTTAATCAATATTAATTATATCTAACAACTTATTTAAAATAAAAACATTTTAAAAAAATTTATTACCTCTTATGGTTATGTTTCTGTCATAATGGGTATGTTACAATTGTAACATATAGATTTAAATGATTAAGTCCTCACATTATAATAGTCATGTAATAGTAAAATATCCCTTACTAATTCCAATGTATCTATAATATTTCCATACCAAACCATAAGTAGCATCCCTTAATATTTCTATGATGTTATAAAATTTCTTTAAATAAAACGATTATCATATTTCTAACAGTATATTCATTTTTACATTCATCCTCATTGATATTTTTTTTAATGAGGATTAAAAAATACATCCCCAAATTTATGATTTCTTTTCATTTCCATTATATACTATTTTATTAATTTTAATGAAGAGGTACTTGGGTGTAAATTAATTCATATAATATATGAGTTAAATTAATAATAATTTATTAACTCAGATTAGTATATCAAATAAAAATTACATGAAATTAATTATAAGGTAAAATGAATTTTTATCAACCATGGATAATTAAATAAATTTAAATTTTATAAATAAAATGTGATAATCAATATAAAATGTTCTTATTTTTAAAATTAAGTAATTTCTTGGACCAAATACACCTTTTAATATCCACATTACTAGAACAAAACATACAATGAGAAAGACATCATTACAAGAGAATTCATATCATAAAATCATAGGATAAAATTTAAGGAATGATAATTTTGCTTGATAATTTTTAATGTAATGAATTTGTATAATTTAATTGGGGTAATATAGTCATTATATAACCATTATATATGGTATATAGATGCTGGGTAAAATAATAGTTAATATATTACCTATCTTAGAATTATTGATATATAGTTATTTCAATAATATTTATTTATATAATATATAAACATGTAAATATATATTTATATTTGAATTATAAATAATTCAAATTTAATAAAATAAATAATTTAGGAAAAAGAAGAAAATAATATAATAATTCATTTTTGAAAATATAGTTTGTTTTAATTATTTTTTGGATGATTCATAATAAAATTTATTATAATAATGTATGATTTTATTAAAGTTTATTGATATAAATCAAGAAAGGATTAGTAACATAAATTTTAACATCAAATAAATTAATAATTAATTATACAAAATAATAATTTGTTAAATCATGGATGAAGAAATATGTTTTATTTAATTTTTTACATTTTATTATGTGATTTTATTTAAAAGATGAATTTTTCATATTTTGTAGTATGATATTTAACGAAATGTATTAAACATATATATAAGAAATAAATTCACATATATTTATCAATTTTTAAATGGTTATAAAAAGTTTTAATCATTAAATATAAAGACATGTATTCCACGTCTTGTGTATTATTATAGTAATAAATAAAATTGATCACTCTTAAAGAAAGTATTTGATGAAATTAATTGTTTATATTAGAAAAATAATAAAAAAGTGTAATTTAATAAATATTACTTGGTATGAAATGATATAAAATTATTATAATGTATAAGATGCTAAATTTCAAAAAAAATTACACATTACACATTTTTATTTTAAAATTTATTTTAATCCCAGTTATAAAATAATATTTATAGAATCTTTTTCATATTTTGAAACATTATTTTAAAATTAAGAAACCTATTTAACCTTGTGTTTTTTGTGGTAATTATAAGGAGTCCAAAATCCTTAATTTCCAAAATAACCTTTATGTGTCGAGTCAACTCTTCAATGTATATGTTATCTTCTCCTTAATGATTTATCATTATATTCTTTCTAAAAATTATCTAAAATATTATTATAATCCTTAAAAAATTGTAATTTAAACAATTATTACTCCATAAAATAAATATTATAATATCATAATAACATATTTTTACTCACTTATTTTTTTTAAAATGTTCTTTTTAGATCAGTTTTACAATATACATGAATGTTTCTCAAAATTTATCATCCTTGATTATTAACAAAAATATTGATAATGGAAAAATGTAGTAAAAATTGTTAATTTATGATATATTTATTATTATATAATTGTAGTGTACATATGTATATTCATTAATAAAATATATTATTTATATTGATTCTATATTAAAAAAGGGAATATTTCCAATAAGTATCTATAGAAATTTTAAAACAAATCAATGAAATGATAATGGAATGAAATAAGTTATTCAAAAACATAATTATCATCTCTATAACAAATTTTCATTTAATAATCCTGTGATCAACAATAATTAATAAGAATCGTTATACTAATGATGTTTAGTAACAAAAAAAATAATTACCAATTATGAATCTGGAAATAAGAATTTATAAAGGAAATTTATTAATTAAATATATGTAAATAAGGTTCCTATAAATCTATATAATTGACATAAATTGATTATACATTGAGTTAGAGAATGTGTTACTAAGAGATAAAACTATGTAAGCATTTTTCATCTCAATTTCATTTCATTTAAACTTATTTCGGAATATGGAATAATATTTCCATATGGTGTATATAATTCCTAATATAAGGATTTAAAATTATTATTAATATAATTCAGGGTATTTATTTTTACATTTCTTGACCATTATTTCATTTAAATTTTATTCAAATATAATTGATGACATAAGTGGTTTTTTAACTCAATCTATATTTCACTGAGTTCTAGTCTATATTATTTGAATTTTAAATTCTACATTATAAATTAAATTCTCCTTATCTATATAGATATCCTCACTACATTGATATAAATTGATGTTGGATTGGGAATTATACTATTTTTTATTTATAGTTTTAACTATATTCCCAATAATATCCACTTATAAACTAAATCCTGAAGAGGTGGATTGTGAATCTTTTTCTCATAAAAAGACTAATTGGAATCTATCTAAATGATAAAATGAGAGGATTTTTATATAAAAATTATAGTATTTTATGGTTTTGATATTATTTTAAAATGAAATCAGGAGAGAATGTCATCAATATGTCCGATTTAAAATGGATAGTATTTTTGGGTTATCTGGAATTTTGAGGGTGTTTTACAACCCAATGACGTTTCATTATAATTTTATTCATTGTATAATCATCTAAAATGTGGAATTAATCATTTCATCACTATAAAAGAATAATAAAAACCCAAAAATGTAGCATCCAAGGAAATTATAGAATAATTTATTCATTAGAAAAAATTGATTTTATTATATTCATTTTAATATTATTTTATAATTTTCAGCGAAAAGAAAAAAGATTTATTTGCAACCAAATTGAACATTCATGAATTAAATAGTTCTATTTAATATCATGGATTCAAAAATATATATTTTTAATTTTAAAAAATGAATTTCATTTTTTTATTAAAATTTTAAAATTATATTTGGTTTATTTTTTTGGATATTTTTTAGAAAATAATAAAAATACAAATATTTATAGAAAATTCTATTTTATTTCCATGTATTTAAAATTTAAAAATATATTTCTAATAATTTTTAGAATTTAATATTTTACATTTGATTAAAAAATAAAATTATTTTCTTTTTAATGAATTCATATCTTGAATTTATCATAAAGTCACGTTTACACATAAAAGGCATTTTTTTAAAAAAATTATTTTTCATCATGATTTTCTAGTTTATTATTAAACAAATTTATGGAAGTTATATTTTTTAAATATTGATAAGGTATTTTAATATATAAAATCATGGATTCTAAATTTAGTAAATATTCCCTTTTTATTTTTTGTTAATATGAACAGTAACCTTAGTACTTTTTTTGTCCTTGTAGATGGTAAATTTGGAAATTGAAGTTAAAAATAAAATGATATGAATTATAAAATGACCCTAATAGTATCATAGTTCTTATTTTATGAGTATATTTGTTCTATATTCCTCCAAAATTCTATTGTATGGCCTTTTCCATTTGGGTTTTATTACAACCATTATAATACATTATTTAGAGAAATGTAGAAAATGATACACTTTTTTAATAAATATAATATTTTTAACATAGTGGTAACTAGAAGAAATATTTGGTTATTAATAATATATTAAAATATAATTGATTTATTTTTATCATGTTAATTTTTTTTAATTTTTAATGAAGAAATAATTATCTTAATTTCATTCACAACACTGGTCTAGTAATTATTCAATTAATTAAAACAGAAAATAACTAATATGAAAAATTATAAACATGGTACAATTTGAATGAATTAACAAGAACTGGGAATTTTATTGAAAAATAGAACAATTTAGGTATTTAATAAATGTTTTTTATTTTATATTGTGTTTTTTATTATTTGTTATCGAAGTCAAAAAAAATGAATAGTTCTAAAATTGTAATTATTGGAATTTTTTAGAAATAATATTTAATTAAATTCAATAAAAATCATAAAAAACTATAATTATCCATGTAATTAAGATATTTTTTTAAATATAAAATATTTTCATGTTCTATGAAATTTTTTCATTTATAGTAATTATCATGACCCTCAATGTGTGTAAAACATTTTTCTCACATTAGGTGTGAAAAAGATCAACATGTAGATAAATACAACGATAAGGGTACAAATGTGATCTATAAATGTCAAAAAAAATAATTAGAGGATATCGACTAATTATTATCTTATCATTGAATAATATAAATTTTTATCCATTTGGAAATCAATTTTAATTTATATGAAATTAATATTAAATGAACTACCATGATTTCCCCTCCACTCTCTTATAAAAAGAAACCACTTATTCACATTTACTCACACTAAAAAATTATTAGCTAATATCTATAAAAATACATTCCAAAAAATTCTCCATACATTAGAGTAGCCTTATATTCATTATAAAACCCCTCTGAGAAATCTGATGGTTCTAAGAAAAAGTTATTTTCCAAAGAATAGGTAGAGTTTCTACAACATATTTTTATATTATTTCTTCTTCCTCTTACTTCAAATATTATTCATTATTGTTGTAACACCCCAACCCGGGTGCCATACACCAATGCCATGAGCGGGTCAGACACATGACCTCATGCATGCCTCGCCATAAACCATAGGCTGCCGACTTGCAGCGAGGGTCTAATATAATTCCTTATGAGACTATACCCTCTTTATCAGAGTAATACACCAATAGAAAATAAAGATACAATAACCAAATGATATAATCATAACCAAGAAAATACAATTACCAAATGATGACAAAGACAGGAAATATAATATCAAGCTGAAAAATAGATATTCCATGAATTAGTAAATTCCATGTTTTAAAATTCCACTCAAAATTAAAGAAACCGAAAACTCTCAAGTGGGTCCTGGACAACATTGGGTTCCCCCAACCATGCTCTATCTCAACTCATCCATCTAACACATGGTATTTTCCCTTATCCTATCCTCTAACCATGAAATCTATTTAGGTATTGATAAAATAATTTAAGTAGGGTATGAGTAAAACTCAGTAATCCACCACCAACAGTGTTTAAAACAATATCTAATCAATCAAAATGTATGAAATTTTATAAAGTAATATATACACTTCAAAAGTGAAAAGTTATCACATTATCATTTATTCTTTATTTAAACACATAAACCCTTAGGGTCCCATGGACACCCGTATCTAAATACCTTCTTTGGACCATGTCAGAGACTAAATTATTCCAAAGGGATATCATTATTTATAATTCACATGTTAGCATTCTTTGATTCATACTTTAATTCTCATGTAACCATTCATACTTTATCCTTGAATGCATGGGTTACCATTTATCATTTCTAAATTGAATGACCATGATCTCATTTATAATTTCACAATTGAAAGGCCATGTTACCATTCATCAACACAAAATTGATTCAAGAAATAATTATCCACAAAGATTTCATTACTAATTAAACAACTAGTTCATCACATAATTTCCCTTAATTAATTCGTCAATTAATTAAGTATATCGATCCCATTAATTAATTCACCATTTAATTAGTCATATTAGTCTCGTTTGTTAATTATATAATTAATTAATCATCTTAATATCATTACTAACTCAAAAATTTGATTATCACATAATTCCCATTAATTAATTCCCAATTAATTAAGCATGTCATTCTCAATAATTAATTCATGAAATAATTGATCAATATCTACAAAATCTATATCCCATAATTAATTCAACAATTAACTATTCAAATCAAAAATATTAATATCTAATAAATAATTCTATAATTAATTATTCAAATAAAAAATATCAATATTTACAAATTAATTATATTATTAATTATTCAAATCAAGAATCTCATTATCTTAAATTAATTCAATAATTAATTGTATTAAATCAACAATGTCAATATTTCATAATTATTTCTATAATTAATTATCTCAAATCATACATCAAAATATCTCATAATTAATTCAATAATTAATTATCTCAAATCAAATAAATCAATATCTCGCAATTAATTCAATAAACAATTATCTCAAATCTTTAATCCCAATGTCCTCAATTTCCAATCTCCCCAATTAATTAATTAAAAAAATTAATAATTCAATCACGAAATCAATTTATAAACATCTAATATAAATTATACAGTTACATAAACATAATTTAAATCACTAATTTAGGATTTGGACTATACACCACATACCTCATTTGTTGATTAATGGTCACCCAATGGAAATCCCCACCTTCATTGGAGTAATCAAGTATAATGAGATTTGGATATAATACCTACATTCAAGATTAGATAAATCTAAATCTCTTAAATATAGTTCTAGATCCAAAATACTAGATATAGATTTAGAATATGTGTTCTAGATCTATTCAAAAATATGAATAACACCTCACCAAAGGAATGGGTGAACAATTGGGAATCAATAGGGAAGAGACCACATAACTAAATAGGTGTAGATCTTTAAACCGTGCTTGAAATTTCCAATAATAGAGTTTATTTTTCCTTGGAATACCATTGGGATGATATAAAATCAAGATAAATCAATCCTGGGTTGAGATAGGGTGTTTAGGGATATTAGATGAGGGCTAAGGGATTTTAAAATAAAATATGGGTAATTAAAATCCAATATAGAAAATTTCTTGCTCGGGGCACACAGTTCTCTCTAACCATGAACCTAATTGTTTTCCTCTTCAATGGGGGTGTACAGTTTCTCCTTTTTAGGGACATGGTTTGAAAAATCATGGATTTTCTTTACAAACCCCCTTTGTCTAGAATTTCATGGTTTTATAGGTTATCCTACCGAGTTTTGGAAAACTATGCACCAACCCTGCACTTCCCTCTTTTATCCATTTTTCTAAAACAAATCACCCAACACCTCCCAAAGTAAATCCCATGGGAGAATTATTCATCAATAGGAAATATAATAGTAATAATAAATGAGCCTGATACATCTTAAGAAAATAAAGGTGTTTTACAATCTCTCTACTTTAAACTAGCTCATCCCCTGGCTATAATCCCATGTATATCTATGACTTTGAGCCAAAAATATTTGGCCACTCATCCATCATATCTTCTTCACTCTATAGATCCCTCTGGAATATAACCTTTTTGAAATAATACACAAATAATCAATATGGTATTTCCCCTCAACACTTTCTCACTTTGATCTAACACACATATCAGATGACCTCAAAGGATTAATCTAACTCAAACTCTACATTGTCTACATTGATCACATAAGAAGGTCTAGGGTGATACCTCCATACCTGTGAAACATGGAAAAATTTCTCCATCTCCCTGTATCTCTGTTGAAGTGTGACTTGGTATACAACTGGACTGATTCTATCCAAAACCTAAAATGGATAAACAAACTAGGGCTCTAGCTTTCCTTGTCTCCATATCCAATTATTATCCAACCTAGGAAACACTATATGGAATACATTATCACCCTCTGTAAACTCTAGGGGTCTTCAAGATCAGTCATCAAACAACTTCTGTCTACTCTCAGATGTAGAAAAATGATTCTGAAAAAGTTGAACCTACTCTGACATCTCTTACAGAAGACTTGGTTGTAATAACTGTGAGTCACATACCTCTATCCAACATAGAGGTGATCTACAGGGTCTTCCATAATGTTCTTTATATGGTTCCATATAAATGGTTTCTTGATAGATTTTATTATAGGAAAAATAATCTAAATCAAGGTGCTTATACAGAGGCACATTGAAGTATAGAAGACACTCTTATAGTATATCGTCAATAACTTGTATAGTATTCTCTATATTCCCATCTCTTGATGGGTGTAAATCCATAATAAATAAACTGCATTCCAAGATCCTTCTATAAACCCATCCATGAGAGATAAGTAAATAATGAGTTGTGGTTTGAAACAATAGTCCATGGAGCCCCATTAATAGTCATTATCTCTCAAACATATAGTTCCCCAACTAATTCACTGAAAAGGTTTCCCATATTGACATGAAATACGTTACTTTCTTCATTCGATCCACAATAACCCAAATAGCATCATTCTTTCAATGAATACTTTGAAGACCCATGAAAATGTTCATAGTCACTTTTCCCACTTATATTCTAGAATGGGCATCAACTATAGAAAAACACCAGTTCATTAATGCTTTTCCTTCACCTAATGATAGGTGTAGCATCATTTCGCATAACCTATAATCTCTTTTTTCATGCACAACCACCAAAAATGTCTATGTAGGGAACAATACTTTTTTTACACCTAGATGTACCACCCAAATCGAGGCATGAAATCCGTGCATCATCTCCTCCCACATGATCATAGGAATAAAAACCTAATTTCTGAAATTGAGGAAATAATCCTCATCCATGGTCCAATCAGAAGGTGACTCCCCACCTTGAAGGATTTCTCTCAAGATAAATCACTCTAGATCCTCATGATACTTATCCACGATCCTTATTAGAAGTGTAGACTCCACCATAACTGATACCTGAGTCATCTTCCCCAAACTCTCTTGAACCACAATGTTTATTTTATCTACTAAATTCATCATCTCCCACTTATTACTAGACTTATAAACATCCAGAGTCTATGTTTTCCTTTTCAAATAATCATCCACATAGTTTCCCTTCCTGGGCATATTTTCCAACTCAAAATAAAATGATTGTATAAATTCAACCCATTTCAACTACCTAAGATTCAAATACCATTGGGAGAAGAAATACTTTTTGCACTATTGATATTTATACATTGTAAACATCTCAACAAATAGATATTATTTTTGAAACATCAAGGAATAAACAACTGCTAGCAACTCAAGGTCATACATAGTGTAGTTCCATTCATGTGGCCTCAGCTACCGAGACTCGTACCCCATAACTAGATCTCCCTACATTAAAAATACACCAAGACCTATTACATAAGCCTCACGATACACCATATACTCAGAAACAGGCTCTGGTAGGATCTAGATCAGTACTGATGTTATGCATTTTTTCATCTCTTATAAATAATTCTCACATTCTTTAAATGATTAAAATATTATCCCCTTTTTGGTCAATCCCAAAATCATCACATCCAAATTGGAAAAATAATATATTAATCATTGATAATACCCATACAACCTTAGTAATATATGGATATCAAATACATTCTTGGGTTTCTCCCACAAATCCACTAACTTAACCTTCTATGCATCTACCAACACTCCTACCTTTGAGTTAATGTGTCCCTATAAGTCTGCCTAATAAATCTATAAAATTACACATAGATACCTTGGGGTATAAGTGATTCTATCTAAATATACTCAGGATTATTTTAAGATGTTTGTAAATATATTCATGAGCCTTGAAGTACACCAATATTTCGTCCACAAACAACACTAAAAACTAATCTAGGTACAGATGTAATATGTTATTCATCAATTCCATAAACACTACTAGTGGATTTTTAATCCCAAATGGAATTATGAAAAACTAAAAAATGAAATACATGATTCTGAATGATTTCCTCATTATGTAAAAAGTTTGAACTCTCAATTGAGGATTCCCAAATGTAAATTCTATCTTTGAAAAGTCACAAGATCCTCTCAACTTGTCACGACCCGCCCTCGGGGTCCGTGCCGTGACTACCCCAAGCCCGCCTTCCATAGGCCAGGGGCTGGCGACTAGCACCAAGGCGTAAATCCCGGTAAAAAGGGAAGGCATTGCCTTTGAAAAGTAAACACACACCACAGAGTAAACAAGCGGAAAGTAAACACTAAACAAAGCAGAGTACGACTGGAAGTGCGGAAAGGTAAATGGGCCAGAATACAAACCCAAACTGAAAGTAAAGTACAACTCGAAAGGGAAAACAGCAACTGAAAAGTAAAAGCCGCTACACCGAGCTGTCCACTGGAAATCCTACCTGAAGGGTGGGTACAGATAGCTCCTCTGCTCCACGGGTCCCGCCGTCCGCTCCGTGCACGTCTCGCCCAGTGGTCCACCTCCGGGTACCGTCCCGCTCTGCAAGCCTCAGCTAAGGTCAACGCTGTCCGTCATCTGCAACCAACACAACGTAGTGCGGGAAAAGCCCGTGCAGGGGTGAGTATAAGCTACTCAGTAGGGACCCCGAGACCCCTGAAGGTCTCTCAAATCCACAAAGAATAAACCACGAAGATAAGTAACAATCACGAAGTATTAACCGACACTTCTTAGGTATATGCCCATACATATACCTAATTCATCAATTCAAATACGCTCTAACCTCTGAGCCCAAGTACAACTCAGTCCACACAGGAAAGTAAACGTATTCCACACAGGAAAGCAAAACGTAATCCACACAGGATTGCACAACACAATCCACACATGAAAGTAATAGGATTTAGCTCACACAGGTATACTTCTTCAAGGATGATAAAGATGATCAATGATCCATCTAAGTCGTCGGACCCACAAAGGATCGATAGGTAACTAACCCCCGAAAAGACCCACACAGGATCGGGCCCACACAGGACCTGTAGGCGCTGGTTCACACAGGACCGCTGAGCGCAGAGACCCACACAGGATCGGGCCCACACAGGACCTGTAGCACTGATCCACGTAGGATCGCTGAGTGCTGAAGTCGTCGTCGTCGAATCCACACAGGATCTCTGTACTGTCATCGTCGCAGTCATAGTAGCAGTAGTAGTCGTAGCAGTAGAACAGTCGCAGCCAGCACTAGGGTTCCCGCACATAGCAAGCTCGTTCGGAGGGTCCGCTCCATGAGTCGAGAGGCTGATACATCAACTGTCACGAAGACCAGAGTTGATGTATCCAAAAGTTCCGTATCGTCAACAGGAACTCAACGCAACAGACGGCGCGTCGATCGGACGCCCGGTCTGAGAGTTATTGGCATTTTCGTCTCCGGGGCCCGGTTGGTTTTTAAGGCAAAACCAACCCGACTGTACTCCACCTGCGTCCAAACCTCGGGCGGAGTATGCCAAAAGATTAGCCTCACTAAGAGGGACACAACACAGCTGACGGCACGTCAATCGGACGTCCGTAGCTCAAGATATGAGCGTTTCCGCTCCGAAGGCCCGATTGGTTTCGTGAACGAACCAACCCGGCCGAACTCAAAGTAAACCGAAACCTTGAGTGCAATATACCAAAACGACCGTCTTGATCCAAGGATCGCGTTGCCGCAGACGGTTCGTCATTCGGAGGTCCGAGGTTCAAGATATGGCCCAAAACCCGATTCTGGTTCGAAACGGGGGGGGTCCGGGTCCGGGCCGACCCGGCCCGACCCCCCCCCCCCCCCCTTGGGGCGGCGCAGTGGCCGGCGGCCAGCGGCGACGCGGAGGCCGGCGGCGGCGCGGCGGGCCGCGGCGGCCGGGCGCCGCGAGGGGCCGCACGCGGGGGCTAAGCCCCCGCTGATTGATGTGGCGCGGCCTTTGTGCCGCGCCTTTGCAACAAACGGCCCCCACGTGGGGGCCGGTTTAATAAAGAGAACCAGGGGGCTGCTACCCCCCCCCCCTTTCATGGAACCGCCCCCCTCTTAAAGAGGGGGGTTTTACATGCTGGCCGGGGGATTAATTCCCCCGGTTTAATGCCTTCCGGCCGGCCAGCTGGCCGGCCGGTTTTCTCCAACGGGACCGGAAATTCCGGTCCCCCCTTAGGCTTCCGACGCCGGCGGCCCGGCCGCCGGTCTTCTCTTCCACCGCGGCCCAGAACCGGCCGCGGTCTCCTCGTCCCGCCGCGGCCCGGAACCGGCCGCGGCGTTCGTCATCCGGCGCGGTGCGACGGCACCGCGCCCCTTCGCCGTGCCTTGATTCCATTCAACGCGGCGCGACGGCGTCGCGTTCTTGAAGATTCTACCTCGGCGTAGCGCGACGGCGCCGCGTAAAATATTTGCACGATCATCCGCGTGGTGCGACGGCACCACGCCACTTGCTTCCACCCGCAAGAATAAACAAGAACGATGGAGGGGGGTTCGGCCATGTTCGTGCGGTCCGGCCCCCTCACGTTAAAATAATAACGCAACTTAAATAATTCAAGCCACACGTTAGACTTGCTATTCACGATCAAGAATAAAAATAAGGAAACCAAAAAAGAAATCAACAACCCCTACCTCGGGTATAAGGTTCGAAGATTGTGAACGTTCCGCGGAAGACGACGTCGTGGAGGTCGGGCGTCGCGGTAGCCGTTCGTCAAATTCAATGACGAAGGGATGCGTTCGAAGAGACACGTCGTTGGCGAAACTTGTACGCCGACGAAGGTTGTCAGAGGAAGAAGTGACGTCCCCTTCGTTGACACGGTAAATGAAGAATGGAGGTGCGGCGTTCTTCGTCGGAGCTTGAGCGTTCTTCGTCAAGATGAACGTTCTTCGAGTTCTTCGTCAGAGTTGAAGAAGAAGAAGAGCTCTCCACCTCTCAAGAAGACAAACAAATAACCCAAAATAAAATAAGACAACAACTTATTTTATTATTACATAACACAATAGAATTTCAAAAGTTTGAAATTCAAAAGGATTAACTCCCATAATTAAATAAGTAACTCAAGTCAATAAATGAGGCGTTAAGGGAGTTGGGAGAATTTGAAAGGATTAGGGGTTCGTGTGGTCCCCACCACACTTAATCCTCCCAAGGGAGGTTAAGTGGGTGTGGGTCCCACTTCCAACCCCCTTTGGTAGGTTTTATCAAGTTATAATAAAATTTGTTCTACACAAATTTTATTTAACTCAAACTAAAAACCCCAAAATTAACTTTCAACCCGCAACAAACGCAACTCCCGAAAAGGTCTCTTTAAGCGAATATTGGCGCTGCGAGTTCATCGGTGCCCTCGGATTTCAATTCCGAGCACCGGATCAAAAGTTAGGAATTCCCGCTCGTTCGTTCACTGAACGTACCCGAGCCAAACTTCGGAAATTAATTCCGGGCACTCCGGGTCTCGGAATCAGGTGCCGTCTAAAACCGCGCTCTTGTAAAATTCTTAAGAAAATTAAGAAAAAAATTCCCTTGAATTTTTAAGGGTCTTTACATTACTCCCACCTCAGGGCTTTACGTCCCCGTAAAGATACATCAAAAACTAGGGAAACAAATGAGGGTACTGAGCACGCATCTGAGCCTCCCGCTCCCATGTGCTCTCCTAGAGATTCCCGTGCTGCCATCTGATGCACACAAGAGGAATCGATCGCCCATGCAGGACCCTCTCCTGTCGATCCTCTATCTCCACCGGGACCTCCGTAAAAGTCGCCCCATCGTCAACGTCAAGCTCCCCATGGTCAATGATGTGCATCGGGTCGTGCACGTATCTCCTCAGCTGAGATACGTGGAAGACGTCGTGCACCCGGTGCAACTGAGGTGGTAGATCCAGGCGATAAGCCACCTCACCAATCCTGCTGAGAATCTGGAAAGGTCCGATGAAGCGCGGAGATAACTTTCCGCCTCGGCCAAATCTCCGAATACCACGTCGAGGTGAGACCCGCAAGAAGACGTGGTCGCCATCCTCGAACTCCAGTGGCCTCCGCCTCCTGTCAGCGTATGACTTCTGCCGGCTCTGAGTTGTCCTCATCCGCTCCTGGATGACCTGGACCTTCTCTATCGTGGCCTGGACCATCTCTGGTCCCACCAGTGTTGACTCCCCAGGGTCTGTCCAGCACAAAAGAAAACTACATGGTCGGCCGTACAACGCCTCGTACGGTGCCATCCCGATGGTGGAGTGGTAGCTGTTGTTGTATGCGAACTCCACCAAGGGTAGGTGGTCCTCCCAGCTACGACCAAAGTCGAGGACACATGCGCGGAGCATGTCCTCGAGAGTCTGAATGGTCCTCTCCGTCTGACCATCCGTCTGAGGGTGAAAAGCTGTGCTAAGACGTAGCTGCGTCCCGAACGCCTCCTGCAACCCCTTCCAAAGCCGGGAAGTAAAGCGGGCATCTCGATCGGAGACGATAGATGATGGCACGCCGTGGAGCCGCACAATCTCCTGAACGTAGAGACGTCCCAAGCTCTCTACTGAGCCCTGCTCTCTGATGGGTAAGAAGTGTGCCGACTTGGTGAGTCGGTCAACAATCACCCAGATGGAGTCGTGACCTCTGGAAGTGCGTGGAAGTCCAGTCACGAAGTCCATAGATATGTCGTCCCACTTCCACTCCAGAACCTCCAAGGGTTGTACTAAGCCTGCTGGTACCTGATGCTCTGCCTTCACCTGCTGACAGGTGAGGCATCGAGAAACGAACTCTGCTACAGCCTTCTTCATGCCCGGCCACCAGTGCTGTAGTCTGAGGTCCTGGTACATCTTCGCCACTCCAGGATGTACCGCTAAAGGAGAAGTGTGAAACTCCCTCAGCACTTCCTCTCGCAAAGCGACTGGTACCATGGTACGTCCTCTGAAAAGGATGTCGTGCTCTGCTCCAAGGGAGAAACCATCGGGTGCCTGTCCCGAGGATATCTGTGCACGCCGTGTCTCACAGTCAGCGTCCTCACGCTGTGCCTCTCTGACCCGCTGCAGTAGTGGAGGAGTGACTGTGAGAGACTGAAGAAAGGCTGCTCCATCTCTATCCACGAAGGATATCTGCAAAGAGGCTAGCTGCTCCGTCGCCTCCTCAAGTAGCTGAATGCCCGTCCTCCTGCTGAGGGCATCGGCTACTACATTCCCCTTACCAGAAGTATAGACTATCTCAAAGTCATAGTCCTGGAGGAACTCGAGCCATCGCCGCTGTCTCAGGTCCAGGTCCTTCTGCGAGAAGATATACCTGAGACTCTGATGATCGGAAAAGACTGTAAAGCGCTCGCCCATCAGATAGTGTCGCCATGTCTTCAGAGCGAAGACCACTGCTGATAACTCCAGGTCATGGGTAGCGTAGTTCTGCTCATGCGGCCTCAACTGACGTGATCCATAGGCGATAACGGCCCGCTCCTGCATCAGAACACATCCGAGTCCGGTCCCTGATGCATCGCAGTAGACTACGTACCCTACTCCCTCCTCAGGCAACCTCAAGATAGGTGCGCTAGTCAATCTCTGTCTCAGCTCCTGGAAGCTCTGATGACATCTGTCTGACCACACGAAGGGTTTCCCCTTCTTCGTCAAAGCTGTGAGTGATGCTGCAACTCTAGAGAAGTCTGGTACGAATCTCCGATAGTATCCAGCTAGTCCCAAGAAACTCCGAACCTCAGTCACGCTCCTGGGTGGCTCCCAAGCTAACACAGCCTCAATCTTCGCGGGATCCACTGTAACTCCCGCCTCAGAGATAACGTGTCCCAAAAAGTGGACCTCACGTATCCAGAACTGGCACTTCGAGAGCTTACCATAAAGCTGGTGCTCTCGGAGTGTGTCAAGAACAACTCGCAAGTGATAGGCGTGCTCCTCCTCTGTCGTAGAGTAAATCAGAATGTCGTCGATGAAGACCACGACAAACCGATCGAGGTATGGCTGAAAGATCCTGTTCATGAAATCCATGAACACTGCTGGAGCATTGGTTACACCAAAAGGCATAACCAAGAACTCATAGTGGCCATACCGACATCTGAAGGCCGTCTTCTGCACATCCTCGTCTCTGACTCTGAGCTGATGATAGCCTGACCTGAGGTCTATCTTCGAGAACCACCGTGCTCCCTTGAGCTGATCAAAGAGGTCATCAATCCTCGGTAGCGGATACTTGTTCCTCACTGTCACCTGGTTCAGGCGACGATAGTCAACACAAAGTCGCAAGCTCCCGTCCGCCTTCTTGGCGAACAATATCGGGGAAGCCCAGGGTGAAACACTGGGTCGGATGAATCCCTTGCCCTGCAAGTCCTCCAACTGTACCCGTAGCTCTCGAAGCTCGGCGGGGGCCATCCGATATGCTGGAGTGGATATCGGGGCTGTCCCGGGGTACAAGTCAATATAAAAGTCTACCTCTCTGCGAGGAGGTAGCCCTGGAACGTCGTCAGGAAAAACGTCCGTAAACTGATCCACCACTGCAGGAAAACCAGGACTCCGCACGTCAACTGCTCCAAGGATGAGGCTAGCCAACTGATGAGTGATGGGTTGTCCTCTCCTCCGCGGAAGTCCATCCTGTGCTGCAAAGGCTCCCTTCTCGCCGGTGAAGTTGAACCTGCTCCCGTCGGTGCGTACACATCGCACCTCGCGCCTAAAACAGTCAATCTGTGCATGGACCGTAGATAGCCAATCCATGCCCAAGATGACGTCGTAAGGCCTCGACGCTGCTACAAGAAGATCCCAGCCGAAGCTCTCGCCTCCTAGAGTGAGCTCACACTGCCGGCACCAGTGCGTAATCGTCGAGTCTGCTCCCGTAGGAGTCTCTAGCCGTAAGGATCGAGCCAACGGCTCTGTCGGAATCTCCGATCTCCGAACAAGGGCAGCGGCTATGAAAGAATGACTCGCTCCTGTGTCTATAAGAACTGCAGCAAGGGTGGAATAGACACAGATAGTACCTCGAATCATCTCGGGTGCACCGTGGTCATAGGCCTCTTCTGCCTGGAGCTGTGCCTGTCGCTGCCAGCCAGCTCCCTGTGGTCGGGGTGGACCTCCTGGTGGTGGTGGTGGCAGAGCCTCAAAGCGTCGGCCACCACCAGCTGCTCGTCCAGCTCCTCTGCCTCGTCCGCCTCCTCCCTGCGGACCGCCACGGTCGACCCTCTGCCTCTTCCTCGGTGGTCCCTCAACCGTCTGCTGCTCCTCGGCACGGCGGGTCGGGCAGTCACGAGCCATGTGGCCCTGCCCGCCGCACGAGTAGCATTGTCTGCCTCTCGGAAGACTGGCCCCGCGCTGTGTGCCCCGCACTGCTGAGCCAGTATCCTGAGGTCGTCTGCCCGAAGTTCTGGTCTGTCTGGACCCCTGAGTCATCTGTCGACTGCCTGCTGCAGATGACTCTGCCACGTGCCGCCCTGCGGTGGGTCGCTGTGCTGGTGTAGACTCAGCAAGGAAGCTCTCGATCAGAAGGGCCCGCTCCAGTACTCCTGTCTGAGTCGGTATACTGAGGGAGATCAGTTATGCCCTGATCTCGTGTCTCAAACCCTGCTCGAAGGTCCGGGCCCGGAAGAATGGGTCCCATACCATGTCGGTCGAGTAGCGCGAGAGATCGGTAAATCTCGCCGAGTACTGAGCGACCGTCATGCTGCCCTGCCGCAGCTGTAGAAGCTCCTGGATACGCACCGCACGAAGGGTGGCTGGGACGAACTCCGAGCGGAAGAGGCTCTCAAAGTCCGTCCAAAGTAGAGATGCCTCATCGTGCACCTGGAGCATCAAGCTCCACCATAGTCCTGCTGCTGTGTGTAGTAGGCTCGCAGCGAGGACCACCATGAGGTCTGCTGGTGTCCTCACTAGCCTAAACACTCGAACCACTGCCTCCAGCCAGTCCTCTGCTGCCTGGGGATCCGTCTCCCCGCGAAACCTGGGTGGTCGCTGGCGCTGAAACTCATGCAGTGCGCTGAGGCGACGTGCATCGTCAGCGGCTGCTGCTGGAAGCATCGGGGGATCGACGGGTAAAGCTACCGCCGGTGCCACTACTGGAAAAGGGCCCTGCACCGAGGCCTCGTCGCTCGGTGGGCTGTCGTCACACTCGACTCTCGAAACCCTAGCTGGCTGCCGTCATGGGGCCATCCTAAAAAGGAAACAGGTGCGCCACGGTCAGAACAGTATACCTGGTGAGCTGATATAAGTAATCACAAAGAAAACTTTGAAACACACACGCAATCAATGTTTTCGTGCATTAAGTCGGAAATCAGAAGTCAGGGTCCTGGTGTACGGATACGTCGGCCGCCGCACCAACACTGGACTCCCTGGACTCATATCCACACTCAATACGCTAAACATTATTGTTTCACATAGAAAAGATCAGAGTTCACGGTAGAACCGAACTCCTCTGATACCAATTTGTCACGACCCGCCCTCGGGGTCCGTGCCGTGACTACCCCAAGCCCGCCTTCCATAGGCCAGGGGCTGGCGACTAGCACCAAGGCGTAAATCCCGGTAAAAAGGGAAGGCATTGCCTTTGAAAAGTAAACACACACCATAGAGTAAACAAGCGGAAAGTAAACACTAAACAAAGCAGAGTACGACTGGAAGTGCGGAAAGGTAAATGGGCCAGAATACAAACCCAAACTGAAAGTAAAGTACAACTCGAAAGGGAAAACAACAACTGAAAAGTAAAAGCCACTACACCGAGCTGTCCACTGGAAATCCTACCTGAAGGGTGGGTACAGATAGCTCCTCTGCTCCACGGGTCCCGCCGTCCGCTCCGTGCACGTCCCGCCCAGTGGTCCACCTCCGGGTACCATCCCGCTCTGCAAGCCTCAGCTAAGGTCAACGCTGTCCGTCGTCTGCAACCAACACAATGTAGTGCGGGCAAAGCCCGTGCAGGGGTGAGTATAAGCTACTCAGTAGGGACCCCGAGACCCCTAAAGGTCTCTCAAATCCACAAAGAATAAAAATAAGGAAACCAAAAAAGAAATCAACAACCCCTACCTCGGGTATAAGGTTCGAAGATTGTGAACGTTCCACGGAAGACGACGTCGTGGAGGTCGGGCGTCGCGGTAGCCGTTCGTCAAATTCGATGACGAAGGGATGCGTTTGAAGAGACACGTCGTTGGCGAAACTTGTACGCCGACGAAGGTTGTCCGAGGAAGAAGTGGCGTCCCCTTCGTTGACACGGTAAACGAAGAATGGAGGTGCGGCGTTCTTCGTCGGAGCTTGAGCGTTCTTCGTCAAGATGAACGTTCTTCGAGTTCTTCGTCAGAGTTGAAGAAGAAGAAGAGCTCTCCACCT
Organism: Viscum album; assembly: GCA_963277665.1. Classification (NCBI taxonomy): domain Eukaryota; kingdom Viridiplantae; phylum Streptophyta; class Magnoliopsida; order Santalales; family Viscaceae; genus Viscum; species Viscum album. The sequence continues at coordinate 1,169,315,969 of OY728122.1, read as the reverse complement.
CTCAAGAAGACAAACAAATAACCCAAAATAAAATAAGACAACAACTTATTTTATTATTACATAACACAATAGAATTTCAAAAGTTTGAAATTCAAAAGGATTAACTCCCATAATTAAATAAGTAACTCAAGTCAATAAATGAGGCGTTAAGGGAGTTGGGAGAATTTGAAAGGATTAGGGGTTTGTGTGGGCCCCACCACACTTAATCCTCCCAAGGGAGGTTAAGTGGGTGTGGGTCCCACTTCCAACCCCCTTTGGTAGGTTTTATCAAGTTATAATAAAATTTGTTCTACACAAATTTTATTTAACTCAAACTAAAAACCCCAAAATTAACTTTCAACCCGCAACAAACGCAACTCCCGAAAAGGTCTCTTTAAGCGAATATCGGCGCTGCGAGTTCATCGGTGCCCTCGGATTTCAATTCCGAGCACCGGATCAAAAGTTAGGAATTCCCGCTCATTCGTTCACTGAACGTACCCGAGCCAAACTTCGGAAATTAATTCCGGGCACTCCGGGTCTCGGAATCAGGTGCCGTCTGAAACCGCGCTCTTGTAAAATTCTTAAGAAAATTAAGAAAAAAATTCCCTTGAATTTTTACGGGTCTTTACACAACTAGTCAAACATATCATCAGTACAGGGAACATGATATCATTTTTTCACTTTTAACTAGTTAAACATCTTATAGTCAACACATAATTGTCGAGTCACATCATATTTATTACAAAGAAAAACTGGTGAAACAAAAGGTGACTACTCTGATGGATAAATCCATTATCCTCTAACTCCTTTAGATATGTCTCGAGCTCTTGAATCTATAACAATTCCATTCTACTTTGTGGAATATAATCTGGATCATCCCCTAACATGAGATCAATAACAAATTCCACATATCTCTTTGGTAGAAACCCTAAAAAGTATTTTGGAAAAACCTTATAAAATAGGTCCACTACAGTTGAAAAAAATACATCATTACACTTTCATCATCCAGAAATATACTAGAATCTTGGGCTGTGAGCTCTCCCAGTTAATGACTATGTTTCCCTATAAGGACTGCATGGATATCCCACTCTACACGATGAATATATTTTTTAACCTTAGGAGACATAAAAGTCACTCTTCATTGGTAATAGCCTATGTGTTGTCAGTATAATACTAACCAACCCATACCAAAAAATAGGATGAATCCCAACATGTCTATGATTTGATAATCCAATATAAAGTGATACACGCAATCCTTAAGTGAACACCCCTTTCAAAAGAAAATGTATCTTGATCGTACTCCCAAAAGGGTATTTATCATCATCACACTACTCACAAACTCAACCACCAGGGGAAACAAATCATATTTTGTGTATAAATAATGGAATTAGAGGCACCATTATCAAATAATGAACTATATAATGTTTAATATACAAGAATAGTACATTTATCTATCGAGGGTCTATCCTTTCTATCCACAAGTGTAGGTTGCACTACATGAAACTTTCCAAGCCCTCTTCCCTTTGATGAAATCTAACTACCTATAAGTTGAACCAACCTACTCGTATGGGATCACTTGACTAGAAGATCCATGTAAACTTCCTCTACAACCATGGCTAGTATAACTCTAGCTATCAGCCTAATATAGTGTAGAAGATCCCCTTACTACACTCTGATTCTTCTCAGTTGCACCCCAATTGACTTTCTATTCCTGGGTCTTCAAGACTTCTATAGATTCCCCTTATTACGGTAAGATCGGTACTCTACTGGTGGTCAGGGACAATATCTACAATAGTGGCCCAACCTAACTCACTGTTTTCATACAATCTAGATAAGTTCCTATGTTACTAACTATTCCCCCTTTCCATACTACTATAATTACCCATTCCAACACCCTCATAACAAATCTTCCTTCTCTAATAATATGTACCTCCTGATCACCCATCTAGAACCACATTTACAACACTAGATCCCTTCCTTAGGTTCCCCTGATCCATGATTTCTTAATCCAACACCACAGAAAACTTATTTAACTCTAATAGGAAAACCTGGGACATAATCTCATATTTATGTTTGTACTGAAAATGCCTCACTGTGGCGATTTCATCCAATTACAACACTAGAGAAAATCATTCCAACTCTATAAGTCTTACAACATTCTCCATCACAAGAATTCTCCCCTGAGTCAACATCATTAACTAAGTATCTCTCTACATCCTCTATGTGTCTATATAGACGTCATCTAAGTACGTATACAAGAATTCCTTCCATAACATACCAATGGCATGTCCATTTTGACCATAAATTTCCCACCAGTGATTCAATGATCCTCGTATCATATAAGTACCCAACATGAACCTCATCACTACAGGAGTCTACAAATGGTCAATTACAGTCTTGATAGACTTAATCTATAACTGGGGTCCTTCAGTTCTAGCCTTTATTGTAAAAGTCAGAGGGTGGTGTCATTGGAACTCACGCGTCAAGTCAGACATGCACCTAAAAACCTACCCTAGGTCTTATCCCATGAACTCCATGAAGCAACAAGTTTCCCTCATAACTTCTCCCCAACTTCCTCACCCAACACAATTAGTGACTCATGTTTCATTACTATTAGATCATCTCCATTCATATCCCCTTATTGTCATCTCAGCAACCGTCATCATGGAGACTTGTCTCTACAATTCCAAACACAAGTATTAGGAAACAAAACAAATTAATATATTTATGGGAAACATAATCTTCTATAAGTCATTTCCCCAAACCCCACCACATAGTCAAAACTCAGGCAAAATCACAACCCTTAACCATCCTACACCTTGGTCGTGGTTAACAAAAGGATAAAACCATTTTTACTATTCATATTTCTCATTTCGACACCCATTGATTCTCATCTCTCATCATTTCACAATATTTGTAAATTTTATATTAGAAACCATTTTCAGTTCAATTTCACATGAAATTAAATATAGTTCAAGTTTAACAACTTATCCATAACTCATTTTCCTTTTCATTCCTAAATTGATGCATGTCACAATATTTCTGATATCCTAAAATGATGCTTGTAAACTCCACTCTCGTGAAATACTAGGGAAAAAATCAATTATCATAAATTAAAAAAAACAATCACATCACACCCCAATTTTGTCACCCATGGTGTAATAATATTCAACTATAACTTCAAACAATAATAAAATCAATCCCACCCTAGTTACTAGGGTTCCCCACCATACATGAATTAGATAATCCCATGAACGTTCTCATATCCTACAAAGGAATATTCAAAGTATCATTTATACCATTCCAAAATATTATGACAAAATAAAAATAAATTAAAAGTCATTTGATAGCACTTTGAACATCCCGACCTTAGTTTTACATAGTGGTTCCCTGATTTCGTAGGTCACAAGACCTCAAGTGTGCCTCCTCATACTCCAGATGCTGCCAACTAGTAGTGAGGGCCTAATATCAGTCATGAAGAGACTATACCCTCTTTATTGGAGTAATAAACCAGTGAAATAATAAAATAATAAAAAAATTATATAATATTAACCAAAAAATACAATAACCACATGATGAAAAAAACATTAAATACAATATAAAAAAGGATAATATATATTCCATACTAATGTATATACCAATTGTCAAAATTAAAATCAAAAGTAAAGAAACTGAAAACTCCCAAGCAGGTCTCAAACCACATTTTGTTCCACCGACCATGCTCTATCATAACACAGTCATCTAACATAGGTCCTTTTATCTTATCATATCCTATAACAATGAAATCTATTTGGGTATCGATTTTCCAGCTCTAATAGGGTGTGAGTACAACTCAGTGGGTCACCACCAACAACTTCAAACACTATATCCAGGTAATAACAGTGTATTTAGTTGTATGAAAGAATAATTAAAATTAATATTTAAGAAATTTTCAAAATATAATTTATTCCTTATTCAACCACATAAACCCTCGGATTCCCAAGGACACCCATATCTTAGTAACTTCTTCATCCCATGATAGAGTCTGAAAAATTCTCAGGGGATATAAAAACTCATTATTTCATTGTTAACATTCTTTTATTGATACTTGAATACACATTTTACCATTCATACTTTATCCATGAATTTCCACATTACCATTCATCATTTAATAATTAAGTGGCCATGTTATCATTAATAATTTTCTTATTGAATTAAAATCTAACCATTCATAATTTCACAACTGAATGACTATGAAACGATTCAAAATCTCATAATACGTGACTAAATTTCCATGTCAGCATTCATCAAAACATAATTAATTCAATAATTAATTATCCACATAAATTTAATTATTAATTCAACAATTATATCATCACATAATTCCCCATAATTAATTCCCCATAATTAATTCCCTAATTAATTATGAACAACAATCATATTAATTAATTACCCAATTAATTAATAATATCAACCTCATTAATTAATTCTAAAATTAATTAATCATATCAATGTAATTACTAATTCAACAATTAGTTTATCATATATATTCCCCTTAATTAATTCCTCAATTAATTAACCACATCAATATCAATAACATATTCATAAATTAATGGATCATACGCACAAACTCAATATCCCATAATAAGTTCGACAATTAATTATTCAAATCAACAATATCAATATGTCATAATTAATTCTACATTTAATTATTCAAAACAACAATATCAATATCTTATAATTAATTTGAAAGTTAATTATTCAAATCAACTATCTGAATATCTCATAACTAATTCAATAACTAATTATCTGAAATCAACAATCTCAATATCTCAAAATGAATTTTAAATTCGATTATATCAAATCATCTATATCAATATCTCATATTTAATACAACAATTAATTACCTCAAATCATCAATCTCCATATCCCATAAATAATTCAACAATTAATTATCTCAAATCTATAATCCCAAAATCCCCAATTTCACATATCCTCAATCAATCAAATCACCAATTTAATTAATTCAATCAATAAATCAATTGGTAAACATATAATACCAATTATATAATTAAATACATGTATTTTAAATCTATACTTTGATATTTGAATTATGGACCACCTACCTCAATTCATTAATGAACGATCACCCAATTAAATTCCAAAATTTATGCAGAGTAATGATGTAAACAAAGATTTGGATAAAAATCTTAAATCCAAGATCAAGTAAATCATGATGTATAAAATCTAGATTTAGATCAAAAACACTAGATCTAGATCTTACTCAGAACCTAAAGAACAACCAAAATATTAATAGGAGAAGAATAGGGAATCAATTTGGAAGAAACCATATACCCAAAGATGTGCAGATCTGCCAAACAGGCTTCGAATAGCCATGAACAAAGATAATAAGGACTTTTAATCCCTTTGAGAGGTTCTGGAATCATGTGAAATCATTTATGGGTCGAGTTATGGAGTTTGAGGGTATTATACATGGGTTTGGGAATTTTTTTTAAAAAATATATGATTTAAATCTTGTACACACAGTTTTCTAGTCGGGGTGCATGGTTCCAAGTAAAATTGTCCCTAACCATGTGCTTCTTTAATGGGGTTCCCAATTTCTCCATTTAGGGAACATAGTTTGAAAAAATATGCACCACCTATTAAAAACCTTTCTATTTAGGGTTTCATGGTTTGCTGGGATTTGGGGAACAGTTAGGTAAAACCATGCGCCAACTCTGCACTACCCTCTTTCTTCCATTTTTCTCAAAAATTCTCACCCCACACACCCTTAAGTAAAACCAAAGTGATAATTACTCAACATAACTAAAATAAGATTCTATGAAAATGATCCCAAGACATCTCCAAAAAGGTTGGGGTTTTACATGTGCTAAAATAATTACACCAAAATCCTTCATAAAGTAATATTTCACTATGTCAATGAAATATCCTTTATACATATCTATCCTAAATCAAATGGGAGAGAAATATATAATTCTTATGTATGGAAGACAGCCATCTCGCGAACCAATTTAATTCATTTTCTAGCACCACCTCTCAAAACTAGTTATAATGTATAATTAAAGGTATACATATATGATATTAATGAAATATTTATCATTATTAAAATAAAATAGATCATTTACATTCTTACAATTCCATTCACTAAAAGTTATAATTTCATTAATTGGTATGTGTGGACTACCACCTCTACGAGGTGATGTGATTCATTTTTCATCACCACATCACCTGGATCATATATATATATAAATATATAAAAATTTAATATGATATTTATGATAGTATAATAATTCTACAATTATTAAAGAATATTTAGATTATTTCCATAATTATTATTGAAAATGGATTTATTATACATGAGAACGGATGACCTACCATCTTCATGATTTAATCATTGGTCACTTTTCAAAAAAAATATAATTTTTATATATAAAAGTATACTTTATGTATAAATTTTATAGGAATATTATCATTATTATTTTGGTGATAATGGAATTTTTCCCTATTTGACTTTAGTAAATAGTCTCAACTCATCATCACCTTATGAACTAAATATCATCAAAAGAACTAAAATGAATGTAAATGACTTTGTAATTGTTATAAAATCAATATTAGTGAAATAAAAAGAATAATGATATTGGAAAATGTTCTCATGAAATAAGATAATTAAAATAACTTTATTATTCAAGATGATAAAGACTGTACATGTTGAGTCAAACTCAAGGTAAGGGAAATTATTTTAAAAATACACTTTAAATGTGTCCCTCAAAACTACATTTTTTCTTTCAAGTCTATCTTTATTAAATTAATTTTTGTATTTATTTTAATGGAAATAAAGTAATTATAAAAAAAATTATTTATCTTTTGACTTTCAATCAATTTTTTTCAAAAGGAATCTTTTCACATGATTTTTTTAAATTCTTTAGAAAAATAAAAAATTAATGTTTTAGTTTCATATATACAGAGATAATAGATTTTCACGACATTATTAAAATTATTTGAATGAAAACACTATTTCCCTATATTTTGGTTATTTAAAAAATGTTCTAATATGAATCAAATATTTAAAAATCTGGAAATATTTTCATATGGATGCAAATAATGTTTTTATGAGTGTAATTTTTGATATTTCATGATTATATGTGGAGTGATTTTGTTATGGTTCATGGAAATTGTTATGATTTTGGTTGGTTACATTATAAAATATGGATGGGTGCTTCAATTATTAACCAATTAAGGGTATTTCTATGATAAACTAAGGATGGGTGAGTCTGTGATATCCCTCTAATTATTTGGGTAAGGATGTCCGATGTATGGTTATTCTATTTGTAAGAGTGATTGTGTGACTGATATATAAATTATGTACCAACTAACATACATGTTTTTTCTATGAACTATACTTATTTTTATGGTAATATAACTATTTATCATGAAACATAATGATTTTCTATTTATATGAATGTATAGGATAATTTTCAAGTGTGAAAAAATATTACTATTTGAAAAAGGTTTCAATGTGTTTTTCATTATTTCATAGAGTCGTTATGAGTTTTATATTGTCGTTAACATTTCATATGAAATGTTCACTGAAAGTATTTGTATAGAGAAGGTTATTTCTTATATTAGAAAATATTTATTTTAAAGGCATTGATTATTTTCAAAATGGAATATTTTTATTTTTATTCAAGGACTAACAGTTTCTTTCATTGCTTTTTATGCCCCTTACTAATATTTTTGTTCTCATACCGTATTTAAAAATATTTTTAAAATGGTTTAATGATGGATGTGAAAAATTAAGATTTCATTTTGAATGTCATGAATATTTTTTATAAAAAAATATGTTTTATTTAAATTGGTTTATATTAGGGTAAAATGGATACTGATTAGAAGTTTCCATGTTGTATATATAAGGGTTTGTTATATAATATTTATAACTTAACCCTCTAAAACACTATATTTAAAATATCATTTAGGATATAATAAATTTAATTCTTGTTTAATGTCACTAAAATATTTCATGTTTATGTCCAGGTACTTATATTTTTTATTAGAGTAACATTTAGATAATTTTTTATTTTAGGAAAATTTTAATAGAATACAATTAAAATATTTTATTTTATGGTTTTTTAAAAATAATATACCATTTAAAAATTTCCTTGTTTTTTTATCTAAGCAATGTCCATCCAAAATAGTTTTCTACAGAGAAAATAGGGAAGAAAATATAGGAATGCACCAAGGGGTGATATTCATTCAATTAAATATCTATTGTTGAGAGGAATTAGAACATATCACTTTGTTTATATGATAGATCAATTGATAAATTCTATGAATGGTTTTCATATCATTTCTAGGGTTAATAGAGATCTACTAGAAAGGAACCTGACATTAGTCACACATTTTTTTGGGAAACATCATCCTGTATTTTTTATTTATTCTGAACCATGTTGTAGTTGAGTAATGGATTAAATCCTAAGAAATGACATTTTATGTGATGGGATGTTCAGTTTTTAAAATTTTAAGTCTTTTTATTTACCTTTCTAAAAATGAATCTCACCAATGGTGGTTAATGGTCAAGAATATTACGGTATGAGAGTACAATTATACCTTAGAATGGGATGAATATAAGAATATTTTCAATGAGAAATATTTTCCCATGGCTATTGGACATAGAATGGAAAATAAATTACTGATATTGAAACAAAAGGAGGAACATTCAATGGGTTTTTATGAAGTAAATTTTATCTGATTTGAAAGGTATGAAGAACATTTTGTCTACAATCTTATTAGACAAGTCAATTAATTTTACATATAATTGATGTCAGGATATCAAAGGGTATTGGCTTTCAGTTAATTTAAAAGTTATTAGATATGTGTGTGATTTTAAATTAAAGTAGAAAACGAGATTTATGATGATCATGTATACTTAAGTTATAAAAATAATAATAGTTCTATATGGTAGGATAAGGGGAGTAATCGTTCAAATAAATCTAATAGTTATAAAATTACATACTCAATCTGTGAGAGTAGTTGTAAAAAGAACCATGGAGAATTCCTTATAAAGTCTGGTAAGTTCTTATATTGTGAAAAGATAGGCCATGTACAATAAACTAGAAATTACAATTATCTTAGTAGTTATATGACCAATTATGATAAAAGGTAATAAAGAGTTTTAAGTGTAAGTAAATTAGTCATTCTGTTTATTTATGTCCAAATAAGAACATGAATTATGGGAAGTACCAAGACTATACATAGAAAGGTGTGTTGAAATACTTTGAAACTATTATTCAACATGTTGGACCATCTAAAAAATTGGTAACAAGTATATTCCTTTTTTATACAGATTATTATAATGTCTTGTTACCTTCAGGTTTTAGATATTCTTTTTTTTAATTCCTTGTAAATTTTAAATTCCACCTCAAGAAATTAAGATTTATATTATTATAAAAACACCTGATGAATGTTTTAAAGAAAAATATATTATTATAATCTTCATATAAATTTATATGGAAATACATTTCCATTAAGCCTTTTTTTATTTACCCTAGTATATTTTAATGTAATTTTTTTATGAATTGAATTTTTTTACATTCCCAGATATATTATAGATATAAAAAAGTTTTTTACTGAAAAATATTTTATTTGTGTATAAAATAATTAACTCAGACCATTGATAACTTATCATGATGTCGATAAATTTTTATATGATTAAAATTAAATTTATCTCGCATATATTTTCTTGAATAAGGGATCAAAAAAATTAGTGATTCAATGATAGTAAAATAATACCTAAATTTGTTTCTTGCTGAGATTCCTAGTTTTAATCTTAATTAAGAAGTTGAATTCACTATTTAAATAGTTACTTTTTCTAATAATTTTTTTAAAATGCCATATCAAATGGATCAGTTAGAACATATTGAATTGAAAAATAAATTTTAGTAGTCTCTTGATAAAGGATTAATGTGTCCTATCAATTCAAATTAGGGTGCTCCTATTATGTATGTAGAAAAATAAAAGATATTTCCATAAGGATTTTATTTTTATTATATATATTTGAATATAATCATTGTTAATAGTATGATTCATTTTCCTTATATTGATTATTTTTCTAACCATCTCTTGGAAGGTAAATATTTTTATAAGTCTTGCCTAATGTTTGGGTACTATAAGAAAATTTAAAAGGAAGATAACATTCAAGAAAATGTGTTTCAAAATAGATACACGCATTATACATTTATAGTTATTCCATTTTGGTTTTATAATTCCCTATATGTGTTTATATATCTTATGAATAGAATTTTTCTTGAATTTTTTAATATGTATGCGGTTTGTTTGTTAATAGATATCATGATTTACTAAAAAAATAGGAGGATCATGAAAAAGAATCATAATATTGTTCTATAAACCATAAAATAAATGATTTCATATGAAAATATGAGCAATAGTGAATTTTTTTTGAAACATATTTCATTCCATAGACATATCAAAGATAATAAGTAATAACATTTGATCCCTCTAAAAATAATGTGGACAATAATTTAAAATACCTAAAAATGTTATCGTAATTCGTGGAATCATTGGATTAATAAGATATTATTGATTATTTGATGAACATTTTATATATTTGTCTAGAACAACGACCATGCTAACTGGAAAAGTATTTTAATTCAACTAGAAAAAAAGAACATGATAACTATTTTTGGTAATAGAAAATATGATTTGTGAATTACCTAATTTTTCATTTACCACCAGATGGTGTGATTTTTTTAACTATATTAATTTCTCTTTTGAGGGAAAAGTTGTTCCTTATATAGAATAGTCATTTAATTTATTATTATTCAGATCAATTAAAACCACAATATAAAAATTATCTTACACATGACCTTTTCAAGGGAGTATTATTTTTTCATTTAAAAATTTGTGACATAATTTACATGTAGAGATTTAAAAAAATAATGACCGTAAATGTTTTAAGTATACATTCACTTAGAAAGAGTTGAACATGAGACAACATAGATGGTGGTAATTGATAGAGTATAATGAATGAACAATTCATTATCTTCCTTGAATGGAAAAATATTAAATTTTTCTTTTAGCTAGAAAAATAATTCTATATTATTACTATTATATTTGGAACATGAACCATTATTAAATGATTTGATGAATTTTTCTGATAACTTTTGGATATAGGAACTTCCCCTATATAGTTTTAGATATCAAGAAAATAATTTCTTATAGAAAGAATTAAGCAAGAATAAAAAGAATACCATGAGTTACAGGAAGATCTATAATTTGTTAAGATTAGTAATTTTCCTGAATTTATATTTGGAAAGTAATTTTTTTTATATTTTGAAATAGATTATTTTGCCTTGTATTTTCAAGTAGAAGAGATAATTATTGAGTCAATCACCTAGTTACCTGGTTTCTATTCAACTGAGAATCATTAAGATGTATAGTGGCTATTGAGAATGTTAATAGTGGGATGGAATTGTGATGAACTGACCTGGATTACCCTGAAACCCAGCACCTGACCTAATCTGCCACATACCTGAAGAGCATTCCTAATCCCCACAGACTGGGGACAAGAACTCGGTCATCTAATGAAAAAAAAATGAGGGAAAAATTTCACCCAACATAAACAACCACAAAACACACACATATATATATATATATATATATATTGTAAGAAGAAACAGTCGAAGAATAACATTATATATGCCAAAACTGTAAGGAAAATAGTGGAAGCAGACCAAATGTAATAGCAGCTAAAAGCTCCAAAGATAAGTCTAACTACAAAAGACTCAAATCCAAATAGCTACTACAATGATGGCATGGATGAACTCTGACCATCTCCCCATCAGCTACCCATCCTAGCTGACATTAATCTTGCCACCTCGGTGCGGCACCTTCCATTTCCCTACAATAGAATACAAACAAATGTCTACGCACCACCATACTAGTGTGCAGGGTGTGAGCTAACAGAATCAATAAGATCCCACCCAGGCATTCAATAACAATCCTCTATATGAAAAATCTTGTATGCTAATTTTAAATTAAAACATGGAATTATAAGCAGTAAAGTAGTTTTATAAAAAACATGGAAAATTTTCCTTTTTTCCACTATTCTAAACAACAGCAGGTATAACAGTTTCAAAGCCAAGTTTCCAGATCATTTTTCACAAGCATCAACATGAATATGAAGGCTAACTTAGATATCCAAGAAGTACAAAATAGAAGCATAGGCATCACACACCAAGTAATACTATAGGTCTTGGAAACAGACTACTCATACCAAAATATTCAAGTGCACAAAAATGATTCTAGAATAAATTTCCTAGGAAGTAGAGGAATACCCCATGAGTAAACCCCCCAAAATATCAATATCGGTCCCCTAGAACAATAGTCCTAGGAAACAGAGGAAACCTCGAAGACAAACCTCCTTGATAATCACAAAGCAATGAATGATGGCCTCAACCTAAACCTTCCAACTAAGTACCCAAGGTAACCCATGTGATATTTTTCATAAACCCATTTCAATGTCTTGAAGACCATTCAAAACCATTTCATATTAAATTTATCAAAAGCCAAGGAAAACCTATTTTTCTTTCAAAACCCTTTTCAACAAAAACAATAATCATGCCAATTTCATAAACAAATTTATAAATAAATTTTCAAAGCAAAACAAGTAGGTTCATTATCATAAGCTAGAGACGGAACTACCTACCACAATTTCTAGGTCGCACACGCCTGCCACAGGATCCAAAACCAAGAACAAAACCCAACATCACAAATGGAGACCCTAGAATCCAATCTATGATAAGATTGACTCAAATCTAAACACAAAAGTTCGGTGGAAGAGGTGAAACCCACATCCCTCGAAGAAGAGTGTCTTCCACACCACAACCAATGAAGGGGAAATCCCTCTGGAAAGATATCTCACAACGGATATAGAATAAGATGAAAAATATCAACCAAATCAGATCAAAAAATCTGATAATGCAAGTAAAGGGCACTACCATGATCAACTAAAAAGAAGAATAGGAAATAAAACTTACCTAGAGAGATGCACCGTAGAAGAAATGATGAAACGGAGCCGATTGGATTGATCTGGAAGGTGAGACCCCTCTAAAAACCACCTAGGAGAATTTTTGGGTTGAGAAACAAGAGGTTTGAGAGAAAAAGGCTAAGAGAAACTGAAAAATGCATAACTTAAACCTAGGTGCGGATCTGGTCATGGTGTGTACCCCTAGGTAACAATGTGTATGCCTTTTTGGATATGTTATGTCGAAAAACCTCTCAACTTGGGATGAAAAATCAATATTTACCCCCCTAAATGACATGTACCTTAGGTACACGACGTGTACAAGCTCATGGAATGATCCCCCAGTTCACGACATGACCTCCCAATCCTCGACATTCAACCAACACCAAGTACACATCGTGTACTTTAGGTCCACAGTGTGTACCTGTTCAGCAGTCTTTAGTAAACCCAAAAAAACACATAAAATTATTTTTAAAACCAATAGCTAACTTAGAAAAAGGAAACATACCCAATCAAGGTAATGGGATGTTAAAAACTACCCACCAAAAAGACTTTCTATCCCCAGGAAGTCATGTAGAAGATTTAGTCCCCAGAAAAATATGAGGCCAATGCTCCCTCATCAGTGACTCGCATTACCAAGTCTCATGAGAATTCAATCCTTGTTCCCATAAAACTATAACTAATGGAATCTACTTCCCACACAAGACATTAACTTGAGAATAAACAATCTCAACTTGTTTCTCTAGAACAGAAGCATCCTACTCTAACTCAATTTCTTCCCAACTCAAAACATGTGTGATATTAGGTTGATACATACTGAGATGATATATATGGAAAACAACATGAATTCCCATCAACTGAATTAGCAATGCTAACCGATAAGCAGCCTGCCTATTCCGTTCAGTGATCTCAAATGGTCCAAGATACCTTGGGGCCAACTATCCCTATTTTCCAAGACGACGGTGACCCAACTGAGGAGAAACTTTCAAGAAAACCATGTCACCAATAGAAGACACCATAGGATGACATCGTTGATATGCATAAAACAATTTTCAACTCTGGTCTATAACCAGATGTCTTCGCACCTCCTGAATCTTTGCTGACATCTCCCGAACAAGACTTGGTCCAACCAAAGCTACTTCTCCCACCCCTTCACAACAAATAGGTGACCTGCACGGGCAACCATAAAACACTTCGCAGGGATCCATTCTGGTCTATGGCTGATAATTGTTGTTGTAAACAAACTCAACCGGTCCTAGATGGCTATCCCACAATCCACTGAAATCCAAGACACAGGCACGAAGCATATCCTTCTGGATCTGAATCACATGCTCTGTCTGATCGTTTATCTGTGGATGGTAAGTTGTGATGAACTTGAACTAGTTCCCTATTTCATCTTGAAGACACCTCCATAACATTGAGTTAAACCTAGGAACCCTATCTGAAATAATGGAAGGAATCCCATGAAACCTCACAATCTCCTGCACATACAGCTTACCCATATATTCAATATCAGTGGTGTCTTTTGTCGAAATGAAATGACCAGATATCATCAACTGGTCAAAAACCACACAGATTGAATTTTTTCCGCAGGGCTTCTGTGGAAAACCAACAAAAAAATCTATGGACACGTCATCCCATTTCCAAACTAGTACCAAAAGAGGCTGAAGCAAACCAGATCATTTTGAGTGCTCTGAATTTATTAGTTGGTAGGTGTAACAGGAGGACACATAATCTGCAATGTCACACTTCATACCTAGCCACCAAAACCGCCTTCTCATGTCATAATACATCTTCATAGATCCTAAGTGAATGGACCATGAAGATCTATGACAATCAAAAAAAACTGAACTCCTCAGAGAATCTGGGAAGATAACTCGCTTTCTGATGTGAAGTATGCTATCTAAAGAAAGAGACCAACACGGAATGGTCTCCCCAGCATAAAGGATTTCTTGATTCTTATGAAACTCATCATCCTATATCTAACTTTGAAAAATAGACTCTAAGAGAGATGATGATAAATGAAAACTACTTAGAACTATACCTTAAGCATCCTCCTGAGCTTCCAAGTTTAACTGAGTGAAAATACCCATAAGATTCCACTCCTCCTTAGATTATAGAACATCATGTGATGGTATCTTCCAGCATAGATCATCTTCAACAACACTCCATTTCCCTGGGGAGTAGACGATGTCAAGGTCAAATTTTTGGAGGTATTCCACACATCGTCTCTGTCTGAGATTCAAGCCTTTCTGAGAAAATATATAACTCGGACTCTGATGATAAGAGAACACCAAGAACTTCTCCCCAAAGATATAGTGTCTCCAACATTTAAGAACATGAATCACCGTAGCAAGCTCTAAATAATGATTGGATAGTTCTTCTCATGAATTTGGAGCTGAAAAGATCAGTGAGATACCACATGATCATCCTGCATCAACACGCAACCCAAACCAGCACCAGATGCATCCCAAAATACCATGCACCCCTTATCGGGATCAGGTAAGATCAAAATAGGTGCTGATGTCAGATTTTGTTTCAGTTCACCAAAATAATACTAACACTTTGAGTCCCATGAGAATCTCATTGTCTTATTGTAAAGGGAAGTCAAAGGTGATGCCATATTATAGAAATCATTGACGAACCATCGGTAATATCTAACAGGAGCAAGGAATCTTCGTTTCTCAAGGAAATTTTGTGGTTCCTTTCGGTAAAAAACAGATATTACCCTCTTTGTATCGACTGAAAATCCATGATCAGAAATTTTTTTCCCCAAGAATTTCACTTCTTCAATCCAAAAAACTACACATCGAAATCTTTCCATAAAAATGGAGATTTCTCATAACTTCCCGAACCAAACTCAGATGGTGATCGTGCTCATGCTTAGATTTTGAATAAACAATAATATCATCCATGAACACTACCAAAAAAGTTTCCAAATACTTATGGAATATATGATTCATTAAATCCATAAAATTTGTAGGAGTGTTAGTCTAACCAAAAGGCATCACAAGATATTCATAATGGTCATACCTTCTCCTGAATTCCATCTTTGGTATATCAGACTCTCGAACTTTATGTTGGTGATAAACCAACCTAAGATCAATCTTGGATAACCACTTTTTCCCCTTTAACTGATCAAACAAATCATTCGCTTGAGGAAAATGGTACTTTTTATTAACCGTTACCTGGTTCAACTTCCGATAGTCCACACAAAACCGAATTGAACCATATACTTTCTTGGAAAAGAGCACAAGGGCTACCCAAGGAGAAACACTAGGGTGAATGAAACCATTCTCTAATAGGTCGTCTAACTGAATCTTGAGCTCTTTCAACTCCACTGGTGCCATAAAATAAGAAGGAATCTATATCATTTGTGCACCTAGAACTAGGTCAATCATAGACTCTACCTATATATCTAGAGGAATACTGGAGAATTTGTCTGGTAAAATGTCAGGAAATTCTTGAACAACAATAGGAAGATCACCAATAGAAGAAAATTCATCAATATCAAATGCAATGGTAACCCAAAAACTTCGGAGCCCTTGGTAGGAAGGTCCTTCATGACCTGACCTTGGGTCCCACTCTCCCTGAAACACACAAGATCTCCCATATACAGCAATAAATGAAACATGTCAATGATAAAAATCACCCACATCTCGATGAGTGATAAGAAAATCTATATCGACGATGACATCAAACATATATAGATCAAGAATGAGAAAATCCCAGACCAACTCTATATCAACTAACGTCAATGAACAAGAAGGACATAAAAACCCCTTCTCTTTCCTCTTACTAGGATGTGTCGCTAACTCCATTGAAAAGGGCATAAGTTTTATTGGAAGTTTAAGGATATCAATAAAATGTGTAGATATAAATGAGTGGGAGGAACTAGTATCAAACAAAGTAATTGCTACTGAAGCTTAAATAAAGAGTGTAGCTCTCACTGTTGTCGAGAATGCATCAACTTCTATTGGACACTTATTTACTATGTGTAAATTCTTCCCTCCTGAGGCATGTGGTTGGAGCCCTGTAGTCTTTGAAGCTTCTAACTGCATCACAGTAGCCTTTAGATCTGGTGAACCCTGACCATAACGATGCATATTCATCGCCTGATAGAATCACTTTAAATGACCAACACGTCCACAACTATTGCACGTCATTGAATGCATAAGACCAGAATGTATAGTGTGTCCTCCCTTTCCACACTAATAGAAAGTCAAAGGCACACTTCTAGTTTCAATAGATGGTGTAGAGGAGGCTCGCTTCTAAGATCCACCTCCACCACTTATATGACGGTCCTTCCACTTTATCTACTTCCCATGCATGCCACTAAAGCTATCACCTATTAGAAAATAAGAGGCGGTAAAGTCAGATTTGTCTGCCTAGTTTATCTCTGTCATCATTGCTTTGTCTACCGTATCTGCATAGGTAGAAAGATTCTACATGAACACCTATTATCGATTGTCCGATCGCAAACCCTATAGGTACTTATGCACCTTCAGCTTGTCATTCTTTACCACATCCAGAGCAAAACAGACAAGCTCTAAAAAATGGTTGGTATCTGTCAACACTAAATTCTCACCCTACTATAATGACAATAACTCCAATGATTTTTCCAACATCAGAGACTCTAAACAAAACATCTGAAATAACAAGGTCTTGAAACCTTTAAAATCTAAACACACATGTCTGTCTTCCTCGATCATAGAGTCCCACCAATGCTTGTCTGAACCCTCGAGTCTGAACACTGCACACTTCACCCTGATATTCTCAAATGTCTCCAGGAATTCAAAGATTTTATCAATCCTGTCTAGACAAATCTCCACCTCTTGAGGTTCAATAATCCCTTTAAAATATGGTGTCTTCTTGTGCAATAACTCCTGTAATCGATCTCTTTATCTTCCAACTCTTGGATTTAACTCAACCACTACGTTTTGAACTCTTGGAACATCTTGGTCAACATCACGGACTGCTCATATGATAGTTCTGATAATATTCTGATCCATAGGTAGATTTCCTTGAGGAGCATCAGCTACACCCTCCTGAGGAACCTATGGAAGACATCTCGGAGGCATAATACTGAACACTAAAACATAAGAATGATAATATACCGACCAAATCTCAATTCAAACTAGAAACCCATAAGTAGAAACTGATATTTTAAAAGAAAAAACCAACAGTAGAGACACATATCCCAATATCTCAGGGTATCTTGAGTCTTGTTACGATAAGAGTTTTCCAGGAACTTATCGCAACATATATATAATGTCCCGACAGTACTATCTCTAGTATAACAAAAATCCCAACAAAAATATTTTTGAGGAAAAACTTCCCTCTAATACCAAATTGTAACAAAGTGACCCGGGTTTCCCAGAAACTCTACACCTTACCTGATCTTCCACATAACCTAAGAGAATTCTTGATCCCCACAGGCTGGTGAAAAGCACTCAGGCATCTAATGACAAAACTGAGAGAAAACTTTTTCCCAACCTGAACAACCACACAACATACATATATAGAGAAAGAAGAACCATCAGAATAATAATAAATATATATGCCAAAATTGTAAGGAAAACAGTGGAAATAGAACAACTGTAACAGCATCTAAAAGCTCCAAAGGCAAGTCTGACTACAAATGACACAAAACCAAATAGCTACTACAACAACGGAATAAACAAACTCCAATCATGTAACCACCAGTTACCCATCCCAGATGACACAAACCTCACCGCCTTAGTGCACCACCTTGCCTTTACCTGCATTGGAAGACAAAAAAAGGTCTACACACTACTATATCAGTGAAAAGGGTGTGAGCTAAAAGGATCAATAGGATCCCACTCAGGAATTCCATAACAATCCTTTGTATGAAAAATCATGTATGCTCAATTTAATGTAAAACATGGTATGATAATAAGTAAAGAATTTTTATAGAAAACATGGTTAATTTCTCTTTTTCCACAGCTCCAAAATCAGGTATAACAGTTTCAAATCAATGTTTCAACATCATTTTTCACAAGAATTAGCATGCATATCAAGGATAACATAGAAATCCAATCAGTACAAACATAAGCATAGGCATCACACACCATGGAATACTATAAGTCTAGGCAGCAGAATACTTGTACCAAAATAATCAAGTGCACAAAACTGATCCTAGAACAACAGTACTAGTAATTAGAGGAATACCATTGAGTAAACCCACCAAAATGTCAATATTAGTCCCCTAGAACAATAATACTAGGAAACAGATGAAATCCCCAAGACAAAGATCCTTGATAATCACAAAGTAATGGACGAAAACCTCAAGTTAAACCATCCACCTAAGTATCCAAGTTTACCCTTGTTCTCTTTTTCACAAACCCATTTCAATGTATTAAAAACCATTCAAAACCATTTCCCAATCAATATATCAAAAGCCAAGGAAAACCCATTTTTTTCAAAACCCTTTTTCAACAAACACAACAATCATTCCGAATTCATAAACCAATTTATACAGAAATTTTCATAGAAAAACAAGAAATTTCATTATCATAGGCTAGATATAGAACCACCTACCTCAATTTCTCGGTCGCACACACCCGCAACAAGATCCAAAACCAAGAAAAAAACCCAATAGAACTAATGGAGACCCTATTATCCAATCCATGATAATATTAATTCAAATCTAAACACAAAAGTTCAGAGGAAGAGGTGAAACACACATACCTCGAAGAATAAAATTCTCCACACTACAACCAATGAAGAGGAAAGGCCTTCAGAATGAGATCTCACAACGGATCTAGAAGATGATGAAAAATATCAACCAAATTAGATCAAAATATCTGATAACGTAAGGAAAGGGAGCTACCGCAATCAACTACAAAGAAGAATCGGAAATAATACTCACTCGAAGAGAAGCACCATAGAAGAAACAATGAAACGGAGCCGATCTGGTTGATCCTTTAGGTGAGACACCTCTAAAAATAACATAGGAGAAGTTTAGGGTCGAGAGACGAGAGGTTTGGAAGAAAAATTCCATGAAAAACTAAAAAATGTGTGACTTTAACCTAGGCACAGGGTTGGTCACGACGTGTACCCCTGGGTCATGACATGTATGCCTCGCAGGATAAGTTACGCAAAAAAATCATCACCTCAGGTTGAAAACTGATATTTATACCCTAAACAACATGTACCATAGGTACATGATGTGTACTAGCTCACGGCATGACCCCCCCCCCCCCCAGTTCATGATGTGATCTCCCAGTCCTCAATATGCAACTAGCACCAAGTACACATCATGTACTTCAGGTACACGGCGTGTACCTCTTCAACAGTCTACATTAAACCCAAAAAACGCAAAAAATGATTTTTAAAACTAGGAGGGAACTTATAAAAAGTAAACATACCCAGTCAAGGTAACAATATGTTATAGGAATTAAAATAAAAAAAATTGACTTTAGTATAAAATTTGTGACATGTATAAATGTTAAGGTAGAATAGAAATTACTTAAAAATGTTTTTTAGTCTTTTCTAGTTCTAAAGTGTAAATTGAAAAAATATCCATTGATTTCTTTTTTTTATTACCAAATACTTCTATTTGTAACAATGGTAATTTTTTATTATTGATCGTTTAACTAAATATATGAATCTCTTCCCATTCTAGATACCACGTGTTTGGATCAATTTTATTGACTATAAACCAAGGAGATACTTAGGATATATTGAATTCTCATTTCCATTGTATCTGAACATGACACAAAGTTCACTTATAATTTTTTTGGAGTGGTCTTCAGAAGTTATTGGGTGTTTATGTAAATTTTCGTATTGCTTTTCAACCTCAATATGATGTAAAATATCTGTGAACGATTCAAAATTTGTAAGAATCAATTCTTTCTTGATTAATTGATTAGCAGGGATTTTGGGACCAACATCTTTTATCCATTCAGTTTTTATATAATAATAGTTTTCAATCTTGTATACTGATGGCATCTTTTAAGGTATTATGTTGAAAACAATGTCGGATACTCACATCATGGAATGAAATAGGTGAATGGAAGATGACAAGCCTATAGTTTTTAGAAGAAATTGAAAAGGAATAATTTCCAAAAAGGGGATAATAATATAAAAACATAGGTAATTTTATAATAAAATAGTCATTAGTTAGTTATTATAGAGTTATATTGAATACAAAAATATTGTGTAATTTTTCAATCAAAAGGATTACACTTTATTTCAAAAAAAAATTGATTTTCAAGCATTATATGGTTTTATTTAAAATATTCGTGTCAAAATATTGTATTTTAAATTTGGAAAATTTACTTTCAATTTTAAATAATCAATTCGTAAATCTCATTGGATTATTTTTTGAGAATTTTCTAAAAAATATTAAATTTTCTATAAATAGTGAAAATAATGATTATTATTGAATATTATATTTTATATTCATGAATTTACATTGTAAAATTCTATTTTGGATTATCTTTAAAAATTAAGTGGTCTTTTTTTGTTAATAAAAATAAAATTATATTTTTTGGAATGACTATTAAACCTGAATTTAGATAAAAAAACAATTTACGCTTAAAAAACATTTTTATTAAATAATTTTTTTTCGTCATGTTTGGAGGTTTAATTTTAAATTAAATTATGAACCTTATGTGTTTTTAATCAAGAATAATTTATTCGATATTTTGAATCATTGTGTACATATTTGGTTAATTTATCTCATTTATTTTTTGTCAATATGATAAGTAATCTTTTATTTTTTGTAACTATGGAAAAGGATTAATAAGACAATTAAAGTTAAAAAAAATAATATGGACTATAAAATGATCCAAACACTTTACAAAATTTTATTTTATGAAAATATTTCTTCCAGAGTCCTCTAAATTTCTAATATATGGCATTTTTTCCTTTTTAATGTTATTATATCATTTATAATATTTTATTTACTGAAATATAAAAAATCTCACACTCTCTCTCATATTTATTATAATATTTCAACAAGGAGATAAACATTGGATATATATGGTTATAATTTTTATTTCTAAAGGTGAATTATTCACCTTAAACATGGCATTTTTTAATTTTTGGTGAATAAATAATTACATTAACTGCTTATAAAATAATGACACGGTAATTATTCAATTAATAGAAAAATAAATTAAATGGTATTTAAAATATTAAATGTAGTATTATTTGAAATAATTAATATGAATGATGAATTATATAAGTAAATATATCATGATAGGGATACATTTTATTTTTTTAATAAAATTTAATTTTTTTACTTGATATTATAAAATTCAATGTAAATGGATACTTCTAAAATTGATATTATTAATATTTTATGAAAATAATATATCAATAAATGATTAAAAAAGTTATGAAAATCATATCCTCACACATATAATTATTATATATTTGAAAATATCATCAATGTTCCATTTCAATGATAATTTTTAATTTATAGTATTATCATGACCCTTAGTTGGTAAAGAATTTTATTTTCAAGATTTCTATGAAAATTATTAAACTTGGGATAAGATAAGATATGGCAAATAGTATTTTCAAACCATGTAAAAAATTTATTGGAAGAGATTATTTAGACTCTTCCACATAATATTTTCAAATGTTATCAATTTGGTTCCTTTTTAACATCATAATAAATTAATATTATGTATGGGTATAGGTCCATGTGGATCGACCCTCTGCATGTTCCTGAGGCTTGTGGAGCTCGGAGGATGCTCAAAGGAATTATGGAGGAGTTCATGTGCTATGAATTCAGATCAGGGAACATTCCCGGGCCGAATGATGGTTTCACAACCTGTGGAATAATTTCACAAGTTTAAAGTGGGAATAATATCATGTAATATTTTAGGGTTTGAA
The DNA here is from genome assembly GCA_963277665.1 of Viscum album. Lineage (NCBI taxonomy): Eukaryota > Viridiplantae > Streptophyta > Magnoliopsida > Santalales > Viscaceae > Viscum > Viscum album. The sequence goes on along the minus strand of OY728122.1, from coordinate 1,169,293,081 downwards.
AAATAAAATAAATGCGAAAGGTGATGGGTTTTCATTGGAAATGGACCTTTAAAAAATACTTGATGTGAAATGGGGTTACACATCATGTAATCCCCTAATGCTGTAATGTTTTAAAACATTCCAGTTCCTTGGGTTATCAAACCCTAAAGCTGTAGCTTCCCTTTCTCTCGTCCCCAGCGACCTTACAATCCCATCTTCATCATTTTGGAGAACCCTTCTACAGGGATCGATCTTTGGGTTTCTATCATCGATTTGTGGCTATGTGGATTGATCTAAGCTGTGTTTCTCCATCATTTTTAAGAATTTTCTCCTAATTTGATCTTGTTTTCCTTCCATTCTTATCATCTAGATATGGTCGTTTATCACACATCCTTCAAATTTGGTTTCTCTCATTTTTTGTTGGTGTGGCGGTGCCGTGACATCCTTGTAAGCATGCAGACCTTGCGGGAGGGGTGATCAGAGATCTGTTGTGTGGTCCATTCTCATGTGAAAAACGTTGATGACCATTTGAGGTAGGTGATTAAATACTTATCTGTTTAATTATGTGAAATCCTAGAGTTATAATGGTTTAGACCCTTATATCACAATTAAATTTATAGACTTAAATACTTTTACCAGATTAAAAAATTGGTATCGATCACATGGAGATGTTATTTCTTTGTGTGGTGATTACAATTTGGATCCTGATTTTCTGGATAGTGTGCTTTTATTTCCCTACTTGTTTTTTCATGTTGTTATTAATAGAAATTGGTAATAAATGTAAAGATGGAATTAATTGATAAATAATTGGCTAATGGAATTTAAGAGGCATGTGTAGTGGATCTGGTTGTTGTTGTCAAAATTAGATGATAATCGAATTAATGTAGATATGAATGTTTAATTGAATTAGTTAATAAACCTAAATCATGTTTATTCTTGTTGAAAAATGAATTAAATTCATGCTAAACAAATTTTTTATTTAATTTTTGATAGTTGTGATAGCTTATTTCATTGATTGTTTATGGTTTGATCATATGATAACAAATCGGTTAATTCACGATAGAATAAGAACTGGTTTTTTTATAAAATATAATTCTTCTTAGGTCCATAGTATTTTTATTTCCTGTAAAGGATAAGTGAATTTTTCTTTAGATCCATAAGATCTTGTTCGATGTGAAGTTTGAATGCCTTATTTTAGGGCCAAGATCCCGATTGCTTGTTTTTTTCCTATTTCTTGTGATATGGATGAACAAAAAGGGTTTTGTGGTTTATGTGCACAGGGATCTCGGATGTGACGTGATCCTAGCTTGGTTGAGCCAGGAGTGATGTTGTGGTATAAGGGGTAGTGAGGCCCAGTTTCTGTGGTATTATTTTACACTTGGAGTGGTGAGAAGCATAGATATATGAATATGGGTATCGAGGAGGACATCAGAGATGACATAATGGGTTGAAGCTGGGATTACCCATTATTATGAAATTTGGATTCTTGTTTAAATATTTTGTTTTTTAATCTATTCTTATTTCCCCATTAATTGAGTCATACATATGTGTTTGGTTACTCTCTTTCTGTGGGAGGTGAAGATGTGTTGGGTATGGCATGTTCTTTCTGTGTTTATCTCCTTGTGGTTGGATGAGTTTACTATCCTTAAATACATAAAAACGACTCGACAGGTAGTTCATCACTCACTTATTGATCCCTTTTTTTTTGGAGTTTAGAATGTTTTCCTAGAGCACTTAGTGATATGGAAAGTAATTTTGTTTAATAAATGAATAAATGTTTAACCCATGAGGTTGGATCTTGAAGGGGTGCAATATTGTGGTTGAAATTCTGATAAGTCAAGGGCTCAGTCTGGTTTTTGTAGGAGGGAATGGATCTTTGTTGAAATGGTAATATGATGTAATGTGTAAATGATAATGGTTAAATAATTGTTAAGAATCAATTAACATAAATTGAAACTAATAAAAAGGGATAAATTAATTATTATAGATCTTTAAATGGTTGTGTAATTATAGGATATATGGTCTTCAAAGTTTTATTCGGGAGCCAGAGAGACATTAGATGTAGTTTTTTCTGAGACTAGGATATTCCCATAGTGTGGATGAGATATATAGTGTATCCATCACTTTTTGTGTTTCTATATGCTACTATGCCCTTTCAGTTAGGGAAATTAACACCTGTGGGATTTTGATCCTTGGTGGGTATTTTCCCCAAAAAATTGGGGGGAGGAAGGATGGATGACTACCCCCTTTGTCCCTAATCTCTTCTCTTGGTAGTTACTTGTGCTGGTATGCACAGCGGTTATTTTTCCCTATATATATTTGTAGATAGATATAATGGGTTGTGGTTATTTCAAACACATATATTCTGGATATAGTTTCCTAAGGAATACTATTGGTATAATGTGTATAGTCTGTGAGATCTTGGGGATCCTTACTAGGTGTGTGGGATATGATAGCTTGAGGTATAATTCTTGACATATTATAAACCTTATGTGAGTTGTGGTAGCTCACAAAAACCACCTGGTTACTATTGTTTATGCGGATGTGGTGTGTGTTTCATGTGGTTCGTGTTGTGGTGCTTCCCCTTACTATTAGTGAGATGGCCTTTTGGAGAAAGATTCTCAGGACATGTGATGTTGGCACAGAGTGGAAAACTAATGGGGAAGTGATAGTGTGGTACCCTTTATATTCTTATTATAATATTATCTTGTATATTGTACATGATGAGAGTATCTATGGTGAGGCTGGGAACTTAGTATACATGTTTAGGTGATTAGTTAGTTTCACTTGTTGTTCACTTTGCTTTATCATTATTTATTTACTTATGCAGGAGAGAATATAGTGAGGATCCTACTGCGTAAAATATTATAATTATCCTATATATATAAACTATTTTTCATTTTAGTTCAAGAAACTTGTAGATCGGGATGGTTAATATTATCTTGTGGGTTTCTAGAGTTGTTTGGGATTCATGGTCGCTATCGTCTTTACTTTCTTTTTGTACTTCCATTTCATCATTTCATTTATAGTAGTTCTTATATGACAATACATTTTTGTATTTGGGTTTTTTTTTATTTTGTAGTCTAAGAAGGATTTGGTTGGTGTCTGTCTTATCTTTCTTTTTTTCACATGTTTCTCTCAGAGGGTAATCCTCCCATATGAAAGTTTGTTATACCATTGGTGCTGGTCGCCAAGATGGGTTCTTCTATAGGTGAGACCCAAGTGTAATTATCTCTCTTCTCCCATTTATGTCCCAAGAGGAGTTCACTTTGTTGGGATGGGGTCATGATAGAGTGGTATCAGAAGTCTGGTTGATGGTTAGAATGGAGTTTGTAGTTTGGCACAGGTGAAGTTTCATGGGTTGGTAGGGAAACAGTGTCATCTATGTTTAGAAATCTCTATAAACATGGGGGACTGACTAAGAAAATAGTATTCAGGTACGGCTGTTATCTAATGCATATACATTTATGCTTATAATAGCTACTAAATGAGTTTATATTGGTTGTGGGTAAAAGACCTCAAAAAGTATCATGAATCATTCCTCATTCCAACTGTGTTTGAATGGGTACAAATTTTGATAGGTGAACCTAAAATGAATAAAGAAAATAATTAATTAATCTTAAATTCTTCCATATTCTAGGTTTAGGAGATCTAATTGTTTATTTTTTTTCATTTATGGATCTAGGTTTACATCCTTGTCAGGTTCACACAAAATATGTTCAATAATCTATGCCAGAAGATCGCTATAGAGTAGATATTGATGAAGAAGACACATGGAGGAGGATAATCTAAGAGTTTCAGTACCAGATATTATAGATGTATGAGGGATGTATTTCAGATGTACACACAAAAAATCTAATTTTAGGAGGTTGATATATCTTATAGTTTGATCCATGATTAGAATAAGCACTGGGTGTTTTTGTATTTGATGATGTTGTGTCGGGTAGTGAGGAAGTGATTGTTATTGTTCCTCGGGGATCATGGGGATTCAGCAGTCTTGTTGGGGGATTTCTGAGACCAATTCAGAGTTGAGTTTCTTTCTTTAAACATCAAGGCAGATAGTCACCAGGATCTACTTACACTTCATTAGAGGAGTTCCAGTGTGTGAGAGTTTGTAATCAATTTCAGGAACCTTATGTGATATTCTTTGTACTTGTCATTACATGAGGAGGGTAGGGTGAGGCATTTCAAGGAGGAATTTCATCTAGATATCCAGCTCCAGGTCACCGCATTTATGCTGAAGATGTATCTCGAGGTGATGGAAATATTAGAGTTCATTGAGAGGAAGTTATCCAGAACTAGATCATCATGTGAGGGGAGTCATCATGATTCCTCACAGAGTAGATATGTGGTATGGGGTTCCTAGTTGTTAGGACATAAGAGCTTCCATTTAGTAGGGGGTAGGTCCTAGCCCTCAATGTATCATTTCCTCTGGGGAAGTGGCTCTAAAACCTATTCTAATAGATCATATGGATGATTTTCTTGCGGAGACCATGGTCATCAGTGGAGAGAGTGCCCATCATTTCTAAGAAGTCGTTGTGTGCCAATTGTTCTGCATTAGGTTCCTTCATTAAGGAATTCACGGTTGAGTCAGTAGTAGCAGGTTTCTCCAATTTGGGATCTGTGGAGAGTTGATTGGGTAGGTAGAGGATAGCCTCAGAATGCTCCCCATCCTCATAGAGAAGACTATATCCATATAGGTGGTCTTCATCATGGTCTGAGAGGTTGTGGGTCTGGTTGGGGTTAGCTTCATGCTTTAGCGTTGCCATCTCCATGCGAGCCATACGTCATTTTAGGTATCATGTTTTTTTATACTTGTTTGTATGTTTTTTTGTCAATAAGAGACGCACTCCTTCATATCACCTTCTCTTTTCCATGATTTTATCATTGAGGTAGAGAGGATTCCAGTTCCTTTGGTGTTGACTACGCTAGTTGGAGGTCGAGCTGACTTGTTGGAATTATGTAGAAAATATGATCTACTGTAGGGATGTAACCTCTCTTGGGGAGATATCCTATGTTTATGGATACAACCATATGAAATCATCCTCATAATATATTGGTTGTATTTACTGAAGGATGTCATGTATTTATTTAGAATTCTGGTTGTATTATTCGATACTGATGGAGATCCAGGAGTGTTTGTGGGTGAGTGAGACCCTCAAATGGGTCAGAGGCATGTTTCTTCCATGTCATTCTAGATGGATGATATAATGCTGATTTTTTTGAAGTTTTAGTAGTCGATGTATCCCAGTGTCAAAGAAGACTACCACAAGGTCTTTCTAGACAAGGTTTTGTCATTACTCCCTCGATGAGAGATCAAGTTCGAGATTGAAATACATCCTGGAGGGTCTCCTATCTTGATGTCTCCTTAATGGATTCAAACTTATGAGTTTTGATAGCTATGTATAAATCTCGATAGTATGTTACAGTGTGGTTTTGTTTGGATGATTGTGTCACTAAGGGGTGCACTAGTTTTGTTCATAAATAAGACTGACATATGTTTTCAGTTATGTATCGATTATCATCAATTGAACCAAGTGAAATTGAGGAACCTCTATCCTCTTCTACGTATTAATGATTTTGTTGATTAATTGAAGGTTACATATGGTTCTCAATGATCGATTTGTGGTCAAGATATCATCATATGCGTTTAAATGATGATGATACTCTGAAGACTAATTTTGGTTGTCGTCATGTTCATTATGAGTTTTTTTTATGTCATTCAGTGTGACGAATTCTCCAACTCTATTCATGGAGTTAATGAACTTCGTGTTACGTGAGTTCCTGGATAAATTCATGGTGGTTTTCATCGATGAAATCCTTCTGTACATCGTGACCTAGGAGGATCATGTTGAGCACCTTCATGTGAGTTTGGGTGTTCTTCATCATCAATAGTTATTTGGGAAGTTTCTAAAGTGTGAGTTTTCGGATCAAGAAGTCCATTTCAGGGGCCATGTTGTATCCCATGAAAGGTTAGTTGTGGATCCTTTGATGATATAAGTAGATGTGTCTTGGGAATCCCCCAATAATGTGGTAGAGGTGTGAACTTTCCTTAGTCATGTAGGTTATTATAGGAGGTAAGTAACTAATTTATTTTAGGTTTTGAATCCTATGATAGGGTTGAAAATAAAGGATGAGGCATTCTTATTGACTAATTAGTGTCATACAGTATTTGAGTATCTAGAGGAGATATTGTTCAGTGCTCTCGTTCTTTCTCTACTAGTAGATGGGGTTCAGTTTGAAGTTTTCTATGACGCTTTGCATCATGGGACGGGCTATGTTATGATGAATCATAGATTTATCGTTTCATATGGGTCTTATTATTTATTTCCCCATGATAATAATTATTCCACCCATGATATTTAGTTGACATAAGTAGTGTTTTCCTTGATTTTGTAGAGAAATTACATCATTAGTGAGCACTGTGTGGTCTTCACCCATAATAAGATTCTTAGGTTTGGTTTCTCCTAATGTTACATTAACTTACTTCAGTGTCAGTGGATGGAGTTCAAATTCAAATATGACATTGAGATTTTGTATACAGCTCGAAAGAATAATTTCATGGCCGATGCACTAAGTTGGAAGAGATGTAGTGATATAGTGTGGGAGTCTGGTGATTCATAGAGGGTGATGGAAGAAATTTTAGCTTTGCACATAGAAATGGGAGCAGTTGGGCAGAGGTTGTCTTTTCTAAATGATGTTGTAGTCATCTATAGTGTATGAGATGTAGGATTCCCAACTGGGTGATCTTTGGGTGTAGATCTGGAGAGACCGGGTTGTTTGTGTTGAAGCCGCTGAAGATTGGTCTGAGGATGAATAACACAGAGTGTTGTTTCAGGGATGGATTTTCATTCCTTTGGAAATTTGTGTGAAGGTTCTCAAAGAGTTCCATATTTCACCTTTGGTATTACATCATAGCATTAAAAATATGTACCAATCCTTGAGAGGTTAGTTTTGGTGTACTGGATTGAAGCATGCTGTTGCAGAGTTTATGTCTCGACATATGGTATGTCATGTGGTGAAGTCCAAGCACTGTGTTCCTAGTGGCTTTCTATAGACTTAATATGTTCCTTAGTGGAAGTGGGATGACATCTCTATGGGGATTTTTATAGGTTTACCTCAAGCTCAATGAGGTTATGATGCTATATGGGTGGTAGTGTAACATTTGTTGAAATCAGTTCACTTTATAGTGATCAAGTAGTCCAACTCAGTGGGGCTTCTGTCAAGGAAGTATCTTAATTTGGTGGTGAAACTCCACAGAGTCCCAAGGAAGATTATTTCCAATTGAGATCTTTTTTACCTATAGGATGTTTAGAGTCCTCTATAATGATTTCTGTTCTCAACTATTCCTCATCACTGATTTTCATCCACAAACAGATGGTCAGACAGTGCGAACCATCTAGACTCTTAAAGACATGTTGCACTCTTGTGTCCTTGATTTTTTTAGATCATGGATGAGGCACTTTCCCTTGGTATAGTTCTCTTAGAATAATATTTTTCACTCCACCATCAAAATGGTTCTCTTTTAATCCATATATGAATGACCTTTCCATTCTCTGTTGTTCTAGACTGGGGTTGGTGAGTCTGTAATTCTCTGTCCAGAACTAGTATAGAATATGATAAAGATGGTTTAGGTGATTCATAATAGGATGGAGGCAGGAAAGGATTGTTTGAAATCCTATGATGGTTATAATAGGATAACTCTATTGTTCAAAGTCTGGGATCATGTGTTCCTGAAGGTGGTTCCCCATTGTGGGCAGTGAATTTTTTGTCATGGTAGTAAGCTTTCTCCCCAGTTTTTTGGGCCATTCGGGGTGTTGGCTCATGTTGAATTTGTGGCCTATCAAATAATTCTTCCTCCCAGAGATGATCTAGATACATGATATTTTTCACATTTTACAGCTCTTTCATTATCTTCATGAAAAATTTCACATCATCAATTGGGGTTATATCGATTTTGACGATGATGCACCCTTGGAGGAGTGGCCTGTAGAGATCCAAGACCGCCAGGAGAAGGTGTTACACAAGATTCCATCCCCTTGGTTCATGTCCTATAGTAACACAGTGGCAAAGTGAAGAGTACCTTGGAATGCGATTTGTAGATACATGCGCAAAACCATTTACTCTTTGATTTTTAGATCTCCTCTTATAATGTTTTTCATTTTATTGTTGTAGATCTTTCTTAGTTGTGTGATTATTTCTCTTTTTCTTATTGTGTTTTGATCTATTTTGAGAGGTATCTCCACAAGGAGAAGTTTTTAGGTGCTGGTTATGGTTGTTTCATGGTTATGTGTTGTTCCTTTGGGGTGGTGGTTGAGCTCCTATAGTGGTGATAGCATTGAGAGGTATCTCACAGGGTGGAAATTTAGATGACCCCTTTTCGGTTTTACCTCCTGGTTGGTTTTGGATTCTCAAGGATAAGAATTTTTTGAAAGGTATCTAATATAAGGGTCCATATCCATATAGATCGACCATTTTTATGTTCCTTAGGCTTTTAGATATCAAAGGAGGCTCGGAGGAAGTATATAGGATCTTATGTGTTGTGAATTGGGAGAAGCGGACATTCATGATGTGAATGTTGGTTTCACACCATGTAGAGCAATATTATGATGATAAAGTGGGATTAACATCATATAATATTTCAGGGATTGAAAAATAAAATAAATGTCAAAGGAGACTATTTTTTTGGTGGAAACGGACCGTGAATAATGACATAATGTGAAATAGGATTACACATTTTGTAATCCCCCAATGCTTCAATGTTTTAAAAAATTTACAACCTCTTGGGTTGTCAAATCCTACAGCTACATCTTCCCTCCCTCTTGTCCCAGATGACCTGAAGTCCCCTCTTCAACATTTTTGAGATCCCTTCAATGGGGATCGATCCATGGATTTCCTTCTTTGATTTTTGGTCACCCGACTATATCCAAGGTGTGTTTTCTATTCATTTTCTTATAGCTTCTCTTGTTTTTTATCACATTTTCTTCATGTTATTCTCTCCATTCTAGTGAAGTTTTTTAACTATGTTCCTAATGGGTTTTATCTCATTTTTTTTGGTGTGGTGGTGTTGCGGAGTCCTCGGATGGATGTAGACCTAGCAGGAGGGGTGATCAGATATCCATTGCGTGGTTTGTTATCATGAAAATAATATCAACAACCATTTTATGTAGGGGATTCATTGATTATTTATTTATTTACATGAAATTGTATTTTTATAATGGACTATCCCCTTGGATCATAATGAAATCAACCTAATTAAATTCTTGAATGGGATTAAATAATTGGTATAGATCACATAGAAATGTTGTTGCTTTGTGACGTGATAATGGTTCACCTCTTAATTTTCTAGATAATTTGATATATATGCCTTTATTAGATTATCATCTTGTTCTTAATGGAAATTGGTAAAGAACATAAAGCTGAAATTAATTGATAACTAATTATCTAATGGAATTTCATAGGCATGTTTAATGGATCCAGTTGTTTTTGTTTCAATTTGAAGATAATCAAGTTGATGTAGATATAAATGTTTAATTTAATTGGTTAATGAACCTGAATCATATTGATTCTTGTTGAAAAAATAATTTAAGTCATTTTAAATTAATTGTTTAATTAATTTTTTATAGATATGATAGCTTTTTACTTAGGTTTCTCGTAGTTGTAATTAGTGATAATGAATCGGTTAATTCAAGATGGAATAATAACAGGTTGTGTGATAAAATATATTTCCTTTGACAGGCCTAATATTCCTATTTGATTGTAAAGGAAATATTCCTTATTCTTTGGACCCTTTAGATATCATTGGGTGTGAAGGTTAAATACCTTATTTTAGGTCCAAGAGCCAGGTTGGTTTTTTTTTTCCTGGTGCTTGTGATATGCCTGAGCTTGGAGGGATTTGTGGTTTGTGGGGGCAAAGAGGCTTGGATGTGACATGATCCTTGGATGGATGATCCTAGAGAGATGTTGTGGTGTGAGGGGTAGGAATGCCCTATTGTTGTGGCATAATTTGACCCCTAGAGTGGTGATATGAATTGGTATGTGCATATGGATGTTGGGGAGAACTTCATAGATGAAATAATGGTTTGAATCTAGGATTACCCATTGTTATGAAAGCTGGATGATTTTTTGAATCTATATTTTATTTATCTTATTTCCATTACCCACTAAATGATGCATACTAATGTTTTTGGTTACTCTCTTACAATGGGACAGAAAGACATGTGAGGTATTCCATCTTCTTTCTATGTTTAGATCCTTGTGGATGAATGAGTTTACTCTCCTTCTATGGCTGGAAAACACTCAAAAGGTAGTTTACCGACTCACTATATTGAGCCCCTTCTATTTGGCTAGTTTAGAATGTTTTCCTAGAGAACCTATTTATATGTAAATTAATGTTGTTAAAAAATGGATTAACTTATGTGGTTTGATCTTGATGGTGTGCAATGTTGGGGTTGAAATTTTGTAAAGCTATGGGATCAGTTTCTTTATTCCTGGAGGGGACTGATCTTTTCTAAAGTGTTAATGTGATGTAATGTGGAAATTATAATGGTTAATTGATGGTTAAGAAGTAATTAACCTAAATTTAAATTGATAAAATGGGAAAAATTAATTTAATATATCTCTTGTAATGGTTTTATGATTATAGGATATATGTTATTAGGAATAGAAGATTAGAGTCTGAGAGATGTTAGCTACAGTTCTGTCTAAGAATAAGATATTCACATAGTGTGGTTATGAGCTATAGTATATCTTGTAATTTTTGTGTTTCTATAGGATAATCCACACTAATGGTTAGATAAAATGAGACCTTAGGGATTCTTAGCCCTGGGGGTGTTTTCCCCAACATCCTGGTGAGAGGATTGATCTTTGAATACCTCCTTTAGATCTACTGTCTTCTCTTGGAAGTTACTTGTACTAGTATGCATGGTGGTCATCTTTCCCCATATATGTGTGTTGAGAGCTGTAATGGATTTTTGTTATATCACACACACATATTCTGGATATAGTTTTCTAAGGAATACTATAGGTAAAATCTTTATAGGCTATGATGGATTTAGGATCCTTACTCAGTGCATATGTTGTTATGAATTGTGGTATAACACTCGATGTATGATACAAGTTGTGTGAGTTTTTGTGGCTCCCAAAAACTACCTGGTTACTTTTTTTTGTGTGGACATGGTGTGTGTCGCATGAGTTTCATGTTATGGTGCTTCTCTTAGGTGTCTTCAGGCTAGCCTTTTTGGAGAGAGATACTTAGGACGTGTGACGTTGGGCGGAGCAGAAAACCAGTGGTGAAGTGGTAGCAAGGTACCCATGATATTATTATTTTTATAATATTCTCTTATATGTGATACTTGGTCAGAGTTTACATGGTGATGTTAGTAACTTCATTTACCTATTTAGGTACTGAGTTGGTTTCACTTTCTATTCACTATGTTTTAGCATGCTTTATTTACATCTACATGAGAGGCTCTTAGGAGGATCCTATTGATTATACTACTATACTCACCCTATGTATATATAAATTGTTCTTCAACTCAGTTGAAGCATGTTGGAGATCATGCAGGTTACAACTAACTTGTGGGTTGCAGGAGATGTTTGGGATTTGTTGTCATTTCTATCATTACTTTCTTTTGATAATTGAAATTTTACCTTTCAGTTGTATTAGTTCTTTTATGAAACTACATTTTTGTACTTCGTTTTTCTTTTATATTGTAGTCTGAGTAGGATTTTGTTGGTGTGTGTGTTGTATCTCTCTTTTTGGAAAGTGTTTCTTTTATAGGGTAATTCCTCACATCTGCATGTTTATTATACCCTCAATGCTAGTCACCAACCTAGTTCCCAATAGAGGCATGGATCATGTAATGTCCATTAATTCCATGTAAATTTTTTAAAAAAATTATATGGGATTATTTCGAGACCAGATGTTGAGAAAGCATGTGATTCCAAGGCCATGAGTGCCCGAAATGATCCGTTGAAAAATGTTAAGTCTTAAATAGTGTGTGTGAGTAGTTTACCTCAAAAAGTGGAATAACTCTTAAATAGGTGCTCGGATCATAAATCCGAGTAAACTGTTGCGTTAAGAGAATTTGGTTTACCCTAGGCGCGATGTAAGATTAGTCGGCACACGTCTCCAGTTAGAAACCCCTAAAATGGCCTAACCATAAATAAAATCGTTAAGTAAATTTTGAATTTTTCAAATCCTTATAACTCACAAATGTCGTCTCAAATTAAAAAACTGAGACCACCATTGAGATCGAAAGGGTGTTCGTTCCATAGGCGGATCCTAACATTGGCTGGTGCGTGACAACTATAGTAAGTAGTTTTTGGACATGACTGTAAATAAAATAATTAAATAAAGAATATTTTATTTCTGATAACTCATAAACCATAACATAGATTAAAAATTTGAGAGTACTATTGAGCTCGTGAGGGTGCGCTTTCCTTAGGTGGGGCCTAACCTCGACCGGCGTGGGTCGAGGTTAAAAGTTATTTTTTGGGATTTTTAAGGAAAAATAAAATAAACTTAAAAAGTTTATTTTATTCAAAAATGTTTCACTGAAATGTAGTGACAACACAACTATTTCATTTCATAAATGAAACAGTGTATTGACACGGTGTCTTAGCGTAATAGAAATGCTGAAATTTGTTTCCTCCAGTAGGTTTATTGACAGAGATACGAGATCAGGGGACGACCTGGGAGATTTCTCTAAGGCTCTAGAGGAATTATGTTAGCTAGAGATGAATGAAGATGAATGATGAATTTCTAAAAATGATGGATCATAGATCAAAGGTCAATGATACAGTAGATCATTATGTCTCTTAACGGATCTCCAAAAACAATTGAACCCTGGCACCGACTGATCCTTTTTTTAGGTTGGGGTTTTTTTTTAATTCTATGTGAATCCTTTCCATTCCCTATTCATTGTTTTGTGCAATGAATGCAGGCCAACCCAGGAATAGGTTGACCTAAGAACCGATCACATTTATAAGATGGGATTTTTTCATGCAAGAATTAAAGAAAGGGGATATAACTTATGATCGTTCGATGTCTCCCATTTTTATAATACGGAGAACAAAGGCCAAATGAACAAGGACAATGTTATCCAAATTGGTTGTTTCTTATTATATCCTCTCCCCCATGTATTATTTTCCAAATGGCCCACGTGGTCACATCAGATTATTTCTAGAAGGTTCTGAACATGGTCGCACCCCCGGATCGATGGAGAGATGACTTGGGATACACGATAATGAAGGCGGAGACCCAAGGATTATAGTGGACCCTCTAGATTGAAGAATAGACAATCATAGAAAGTATGGTAGCCCCTGGAAGCAGCCATAGGATGGAGGCAGTGTGCCCTAGTGGCGTGCCAAGGTAGATGAGGTTGTATCTAATAGGGGTTGCGGTGGTGCAGGGGGTGGTGCTGGCCGGGCGCCATATCAGTTTGAGTGGACAGTGGGGTGGGTCGCGGTGTATATTGGAATGTTATCCACATTGGACCACGTGTGGAGGGAGGAAGTCGACTTCAGCCGACTGGGTGGTTGCGCAAACCGAATTTCAGCATGGCCTCCAGGCTGGACCGAAGCCATCTCGCCGATGTGGGTCAGGCCGATAGAGTGAACTGGGTCGTTGGGAAGCCCGGGCTAGAGGATAATCGTTCTGCCATGCAGGTCAGTCCAGATAGGAAACTAAGCCTTTGTGCAACCTAGACAGAAATAAACTTGTTGACTAAGTCAGATGAGGTCGGAGAATGCGGACTGGATTGCCGGGTGACCTGGCGGGATGGACCCACAGATGAACCAGACCTGGTCCAGCAAGGCCCAATGGGCCCGACAACTTGGCCTGGCCGGACCGGGTCGGAGAAGTCTTAACAAGGTTGGGTCTGGCCAGCCAAACCATCTTGGGTCATGCATGGCCCCCAGACCTAGTTTGTCGGGTCATTCTGACCAAGTCAGATCGGACCTAGATGCAACTGACCCCTATTTACAAGAACACCAATATCATTAAAATTGGGAGTCTGATTTACACGTCACCATTGGTATTGGGGCCCTTGCGACAAGACGATCCTTTGGGTATAATCTAAGTGCATTTTTTTGTAAATTGAGAAACAACCGACGGAATGAGGAGTAGTTTCTCCCGAAATCAAGCGCATTGGAGAACGGGAATCCTACATCTGCAAGTGACATGAAGGATATCACAAGTGGGACCTTGGTGGCCCCATATATGAGCACACCTCGGTGGTCCAGTAGCCGAGTGGGCCTCAATAGTCCAATAGGTGAGTGGACCTCAGTACTCTAGTAGACGAACGAACCTTAGTTGTCCAAAAGGTCATCGGACCATAGTAGTCCAGTATAAGAGCAGACCTCAGTGGTCCAGTAGCTGAGGGGACTTTATTGGTCCAGTTGTTGAGCGGACCTCAGTGGTCCAGTGGTTGAGAAGACCTTAGTGGTCCAGTATCCTAGCAGACCTATGTGGTTCAGTTGCTGAGTAGACCTCAGTGGTCCAATAGCTGATCAAACCTCAGTGACTCATCATGGATGTGTCCCTCAGTAGTACAAGTTGATTAAACTTTACTATTGATAATCTTAATTTCTATACTTTGAGTTATACCTATTGTGAGATTTCTTCACATTGTGGTCTTTCTTTGTGGTCTTTATTTTTTTTCTTTCATTTTTGGATTGGGGTTTTTACTAAGTATTATGTTACTCACCCCTGTATGGGTTTTTCTTGTACGTGTCATGTCTCACGCAGGTGATCGATGCTTTGAAGGAGACCTTGGGGGTCTGGGAAAAGGTGTTCCTCAGTTATACGGGATGGATGGGTGTACTTTTATGGCTACAGGCATCTACCCTTCACCTACCCTTCAGGTAGGGTCTTGAGCGGACAGACCATGGTTGTTGTACTTTCCTTTTTGGTTTTGGTCATTTATTCAAGCCCCTTTGAACTTTTATTTTGTATTATACTCTCAGAATTTGTCTCAGGGATAATTATGGTTTACATAGTGTTTACTTTCTATAGTTTGAGGTTTTTGCATGTGTACATGTTTAAAGGAGATGCCTTCCCTTTTTGGTATATTCCCACTCGGTTCTAGAATTCAACCCCTGGCCTATGGATGGCGGGTTTGGGGTAGTCATGGCACGAGCCCTGGGGGATAAATCTTGATAGATATGGTGTCACTATATCTCTTTTTTTCATTTCCATCCTTGAAGGGTTACACATTGTGGGGAGGGGGTCATGACATATTTAGTTAATATTTTATGATATTCCAATACTACCCCTACCCTCTCTTATAAAAGATAAATAGTTCCTCTCATTTCATCTCACGTAGGAACCCATTTTTTCTGCTAATATATTCCCAAATACCTTCCTAAAACTCTGACACATTATATTGGGATTGTTTTTTGTATATTAATGATCGTATAAGTCTTAAGTTGTTATAAAATGAAGATTTTTCAAATCATGGGTACAGTTTTGTCCTTAAATTATAGTTTTATTTCTTCTTCCATATCCCTGAAATCAAAATAAAAAATGATAAATAATAAAAAATTTATCCAGAATATACTAATATTTTATTAATTTAATATAATAACTTATATACATATCAATCCTCCATCAAATGGGAGTGTAATTCATCGATCGTCTGTATGGTGGACTGCCACCACACAAACTGATTTGATTCGATTTCCATCACTATATCTTAAGAGTGTTTATAGTGATGGATTAAAAATATATATGATATTAATGAAATATTTTTCATTTTAAAATGATAATATATCATTTACATTCAAGCCTATCTATTCACAGAAATATGATAATATCGTTCCTGTGTATGTAAAGACTACCACATCCAGGAAGTAATGTGAATCATTTTTCATCACCACATCAATGGATGATACATATAATTATATTAAAATAAATAATATTATATTTATGATAAAATTATAATTTTTTAACATTAAATATAATACTTTATTTATTTCCAAAATTATCAATGAAAAATAGAAATGTTACTCATGCATACATATGAGATATTGTCTCCATAATTTGTAAAATAGTATATATTTCTTAACCAGATTTAATGGTTGGATTTAAAAATATAATTTATTTATAAAAATGATAATTTCATCCTGATTATTATTCTTGAGAAAATGGAATAATGACCTCTTTGACCATATTAAACCTACTAATGTCATTTTTTGGATTTTGAACTGAATATCATCAAAACATCAGATATGAACATAAATGATTAAGGAATTATCATAACATGGTAATTGGTTATATAAAAGGAATAATAAACATGAAATATTTTATCAATAATGTGAATAATTAAAATAACATTATTATTCAAGATGATAATGAATTTATATGACTTGTCTGACTCATATAAAGAGACTTCATTTAAAAACCCATCTTTCAATGTTTCCCATAAAACTCTAATTTTCTTCCATGTAAATATTTTTACAATTATTTTCTGGAAGTATTTATCTATTCACAAAATAAATAAAAATGAAATTTTATGTCACTTTTTAATTTATTTCATATTTATTTAAAAGTAGTGTTTTTATCAAAAAATTTACATTCTTTACATAATGATAAATGGAATATTCTATTTTAATGTATATGGTGATAATTATTTCTCCCACTATAGTATTAATTATTTTATTTTTTAATTATAATAAAATAATTCATTCTGTCTTAAATGAAAGCACTCTTCTCATATATTCAGGTTACGTTCAAAAAGGGTTCTAAAATTCATCAAATATTTCAATATTTAAGAATATTTTATTATGTATGAAAAAAAAAATTATGAGAGTAATGTTAGATATTACAAGATATTTTAAATTTTAATATTGTTTTGGATGTTGAAATAGTGGGTTCCCTAGACCCAATAATGCAATACTTTTGATTTCCATATCATTTGTAAAGTTAGTTATATATGATGTCATCATACCATTATAGTGTAGATTTTTCAACATCCACTATTATAATTATAATTTCCAAAGATTAATTTTCGTATTTAAAGGTTATAGTTAATCCTAGGCTATAATGAGAACCTCTAGATACTATATAATTAATCTTAAATATATGTTCTATGGTCTAGATACATCTTGCTAACTAGACACAGTAGATGTTTGACTATCAAGTGTTGGGGGATCATAAGCATTGAGACTTCTTCTCATGAAGTTCTCACTTGGTGATCTCTAGTAGTGAGATCATGATGACATACCCTCCAATAAGAACACCACATGTTTTGGGTGTCATTGGTCGTTCCGGTCTTTGGACATGTTTATTTGTCTCCTAACTTGATATCATTACCAGTGTATATCCTTTGATAGCATACTCTGATGCAAGGAAAAAACCATGTTATTGAAATCATGGAGAGGTAGCTTGTGTTGGGTGCGTCGTTAGTGGTATGACAACAGTTAAATGGTTAAGAAAGGATTTTTCACTTCTAAGTTTAGGAATTTGTATATCTCAGGCCTGGTTGATCAATATGGTTCTACCTTTATAAGACTTTGGCCAAATCTATTGAATGGAAATCCATCCAGATAGATCAAAAAATTATAATGCAAGAAAATGATGATGAAACAAGTGTGCATCCTTCTTAATGGGATATTTAATGACAAAGAGATTATAGTACGCAGTCAGTGTTTGTAGTTTGGTTGTCATTTCTATGACAATTTTTAACTCTTTATGGGACATGATGGGTTTCTAGACTCCACTCCTGGTCCATGGATTTTATTCAATACTATCAAGATAAGGTCCTAGAGGGTCACACCCAATAGCGTATTCAAGAATCCACCCTATACAGTTGAATACCTATATGGTCATAGTGAGCACCACCATGGGGTCTGAGTGTTTTCCATGTTCTAGATCACCAAAAGAATTAAATAAATTCATTAATATTCAAGTTATGAATATTTGGAATTGAATTTATTTAATGTATTTTGAATTTTAGTAAATACAGGAAAATATGAATTGAACGAATATTATTTTAATATTCGAGGTTTTTTTAATATTAAGTGGGATATAAAGTTAAGTTAAATTCCATTGGTTTTATCACGTAATATATTTTATATATATTACAATTATGTGATAAAATAATAAATATTTTTGGCACATTTTAGTTCATTGAAATTATTTACTTAGTGGACGTTGAAATAAATAGGGGCTGGGGAACCCAACTGGGTATTTATCAACTCCACTATAAATAAAGGAGGAGGATATCTCTCTTATGTGGCCATTCACTATTCATTCATTTTTCAGGGAATGGAATCCAGAGCATCTCTCTCCTCCCACTCTCTATAGAGAGAAGTTATTAATCTAAGAAGTTCGGATCAAGATCTCTCTCAAGCATCAAAGGAATCTTGATGTGGTGATCATTGGGACATCGAAAGCATCATTGAATCTCCGTGATATAACCCAAAATTCGAGGATCAACGTTCTAGTGGATTATAGAATCACGTGTGTATGATCTATAGGGTTCCTGCTTTGGATCCTTCGAGTAATGATCACTATTGACGAGTTGCAGTCAAGCATGACTTCAGATCAAAATAGGTATGTATTCTGTTTAAGTTTTTGTTCTCATTACAATTTACATGATATCATCAGACTTTACCAGGGTTTGGATCATCGGTGTCAACAAGTTTCATCGACCTATCGATGAAATTTTTGAAAATCACCGGCGAACTGGCTTCTATTGCGGGCCCCAAAACCTATCATTGGTATCAGAGAAATCTCGTTGATTTTCTGAGAGTAGAAAATTAAATTTTCATTACAATTATGTAGAGGGTTCAAAAACGGTCACAACGGTTCAAACTATGCGTCGATCTGATGTCGAACGTCCAAGTTGTGGCCATTTTAATTTTTCATATTGGTTCAAATATATGGTTTGATATCGGGTTCAAAAATTTTATTTCATCCAGAAAAAATGATCATGATTAGATAAGTTCATCAGATATAATTAAAATTATAAGAAAATTATAAATATTACAATTTTTATAATTTGCATAAAATTTTAATTTTTAAAATAATAGTTATTTTATTATTATAATAATAATATAATAATAAATTGTTTTATTAATATAATAATTATATTTTTATTTTATTTAAATGGATAGCATTAATCCTTTGGAAAATAAGGAGAAGACTTGGAATGTTTTTGGAAGAAGACCTAAAATAAAGAAATTGGAGGAGACATTAAAATTTTAAAGGGGATAGGAGACTTGACTATTAAAAAGGAGGGAAGAAAATTTTAAAAAACAAGTGGAAATGGGGGCACACATAAAGAAAGAAAAAAATAGAGAAGAATTTGCATGGGGTCTTTGCGGACCCCTCTTCCCCACTCAGCGCTACCCTAAGGGCTGCCAGCAACCCGCATACTGCCAGAAGTGCTGGTAGCCAACCTTCCCACCCGTAGTAGCCGACTACTGCCTCTCCCACCCGGAAATCTGCGGACGACATCGCCACTACTACTTCACCTGACCAGGCCAGCGTCTCTCCCTTCTTACAACCCCACTCACACCAGACATCGTCCCCTCACCCAGCATAGGCACCCGAGACCAGATGCTTCCGACCACCCATGAAATCTGGCCCTCCTAGTTATGCACTGTTGTGCCCATGTACAGGATAGAACCAATCGTCATGCTCCCACCATTGCGCCACCCCGGTCCCGGCCTCCGCCACTAGTTTCGCTCTACACCACCCCATGACCTCCGGACTGCCATGGGCCTCCACCCTCTTAGCAGCCTTGAACTTTTTGAACATTACCTCTAGCTCGTAGCCTCCCTCCATGCTGGCCAAAAAACAGCCATCTTCCACCTCACCTGGCCTCTGTGTCGGCCATCTCTCATGTTGTTTCCAGTAGTCCCACCGTTGGGTGCCACTCCCCTCATCGGACCACTGTGAGGTAGCTGGAGAAATCATACCACTGCAGAGTACTAGCCACTCCTCCACTCTTAGCCAGACCTACCAAGGCTACCAGCCTCTCCACCATCTGGGGTCGTGCAGGCCAGCGAAGCTTCACCAGTCGGAAAGGTACTCTTTTAATTTTTCCTGAATGTTTTTTCACCAGGTAAAATTGGCCCTGAAGTGATCTGAGCGGACCTTCACAACCCACAATGTATTTTTGGGTGGATTGACTCAGCCCATTTTGGCCCCTGCATGGCCTGGTATGGCCCTGTGTGGGTTCGGCTCGATCCGCACAGGCCATGCAATGGTGTTTCAGGGGCCAAACAATTAAATTAATAAAAATAAATTAATTTAATTAATTTAATTTTAGTATATAAATAAAATTAATTAAAATTAATTTTTTGGATAATTATTTTAATACCCGGAGATATAAATTAATTTAATTTTGTACTGAAATTTAATTAATTAATTAATTTAATTTTTTCATTAAAATTAAATTAATTAGCAGGATGATAATTAATTAAATTATTTGAATTATTTAATTAATTTAATTTAATTTATAGCCCTCAAACTTAATTAATGAAAAATAATTGTTATCGTGCATTATTTACCCGTATTTTGGTCTTGAGCACCGACCCTGGTATAACTGCATTTATTCATTATTTAATTAATTATTTAACTACGTTCGATGATTGTAATTAATTAAATAGACAGTTTTTGCATTGTCTTTATTTTTCTGTTAAAATGTATAAGGGCCTCTACACCCAATATTTACATGATGTACATTTATACTTGAGTTCCCATCGCCTACGCGTGAGTAATTTTGTACCTCGGACTAAGATGATGCTGGATGATGTGGTACTCTAAGAGAACTTGTCAATCCTACCAAGATTAGGCGGTACTCCAAGACATGATATGGACCCCTCCAAGACGAGGTGATACTCTATATTACAAGCAGACATACAAGATGGGGGAAAGCTATATCAAGAGTCAAGTTTCAAATCAAGTTTGATTCCCTTATGTCTTTTGAATGCTCAAGACTAGTCGGGTAGCAGTATACCTTTTTACTTTTATTTATTATTTTATGAATTTTAGAATAGCGGGAAAATACATAAAATAATAGATTATAAAATGTATAAATAATTGACATGTGTTTTTCTGTTAAAGTTCATTTTTGTATGCGACAACATAGATGAACAAGTTTAATATAAATGGATCACGTTCATTAAGAGAAACTCAATAAAACCATGAAAGAAATATTATGTCACCATAGCCTTCCATCATTCAAGTTTGAACAAAACCGGGTGTTTGGGGTGTCGATCATGCCATAGCTGAGAGTGCTTATTACTACTGGGGAGTTATTATTAGGGTTGTGGGTTAACTTAACTAAAATTACAGCAAAGAACTAGCCATATCTAGCTTTTTTTAATTTTAGAGGAAAGTGTTGAGTAAATCATGTTATGATTTTTGAAGTCGGTACTTCACCCAACTGATCAAGGAATCACGAGTTAATGTGGTTGGCCGGCCAAAATCCTACCTTGGACCCTCTGAGTAGTGGTGTAGCCATAGCTTTTAGACTATGAGGGAGGTACAGGGATCATTTCAACTAGAATACTCAAATGATAGAGTATTCCAATTATAGTACAGAGGGTTCCTAGAATTCGAAGAAAAATAGTGGGAGACATTTAATGATTAAATTAATAGGAAATGTAACATTTAGTAATCAATATAAAAGTACTAATCTATTGATGTTTATTTGTAGATAATGGAAATTAATACCACAAGTAAAAAGTATGATAAAAATGGATAGAGTAAGTATCCAATCTCGAATGAAATTCCAAGTGTAGTATAGGTTCTTGCACACATTACTACTATAATGGAAATTCAAGGTGCTTGTGTCCCAACCTATTAAGCCACATCAAGAAGTGTGGTTGTAAAATTGCTTACAGGAAACTCATGAATTAAGCATATGATGGTTCTATCATAATTCCATCATCAATGTCTGATTTTAGTTATGGTGTCTACATCATGACATGGATGGTGTTACATATAGTCTCATCTACAAGAAGTTTCCAAGGAGAAAGCTAAGAAATATATGAATGTGATGATTGCACTCACTTTGTGTAAAGTGAAAGAAAGTTCATGATCCTTCATTGAATTCCATTCTATATATTTTACAGCTAATTAATCTAGTTTCATTTAAGGATACAAACGAATGGAATAGAGTAAGTGCTTCATTACCTTTAAGGTAACATTTTCCAAGTAAAAAAGAATATTAAAGATGGCACCATCTTTTATTATTTTGGAGAATAAATTGAATGACAAGTAGAAAAGACCTATGGAAAGTTATGCCAAAGTCACATTCATCAAAGAAGATTTATTGGTTATTTAATAGGTGGTTATTTACAACACATATAATGAAATAATTTTATGGAAGTTTTAAAATTCAATGAACTGAAATACAAGAAGCAAGTGCCCCCTTCTTGTTCAGTTTATATTCGTCAATATAAATTAATGTTATTAACATAATTATTGGGTATTAAATACAATGTGTCAATAACATATGTGTATTTAAATATAATAATCATGTAATTATAGAAACATTACATGAATTAAGTTTTCTTCTCCAAGCATCTGAGAAAAGGTGATTCCTAAGTCAGCAGTGAGAAACACAAAACATCTAATTTCCAAGTGATTGATTCAAATTGAACAAGTTTCTAAGTATAACGAAAACATTTATCTCACATTCCCTTTGGATATAATGAGAAATTATTCCATGTTTTGGAATGAATGTTGTTTACGGTGTCTCATACTCAACAAATAGTTTAGACATACTTGAATCAAAGGCAATAAGTGATGAATATATAAATGTAAGACTTAGCCAGTTGTGGAAATATAATTCTTTTTCAAGTAAAACTAAAAGTGGACGTCAAGAATATACCCAATATGGTATTTAAGCTCAACACATCTAAATACCTTTGGTATTATTTACATCTTCAGTTTAGACAATGAACCCTTTAGAAATAAAGGTATTCTACAAATCTTCTGGGGTTAGTTCAATAATAGAGTGTGAACTATTCCAAAGGAAATCCAGAGGTAAAGATACTTCATAATATTCCTTACAGTTATTAAGGAATGTCATAGTGAAGTATATTTTTTGTTAGAAGATATGAGTTGGTTCATATCATCATGCCGAAGAATATCTTGACCAAACATTCATTTATCATGATAATGTATCATGGAGTAATTCTTAAATGCATGTTACCTTATTTACATCACGATATTGATGTTCTCAGGTAGGATCGATGATTAGTCTTACATATTAACATTTATCAACAAAATAGAGTTTGGATAAATTTCTAAATGCACATTTTATACATCAAAGTTATGATGTATGGAGTATCAATGTTACAACCTGTAGTAACATCCATAATATTTCAAGATGTGATTTGCAGATAATGGCATAAACCCATAACCAATATGCCAACTAAAATGAAAAATGGATTTCATATGAGTCCTAGTATGATGAAAATCCATTACTCCATAGGACATGTGATAGGATGCAAATAGTTTGTTAAGATATAAACAAATAGGCATCAAGATAAACACATGGTGCATCTAAGTAAATATCCTAAAATTCAATAATGGATTCTAGGTATCAAATTGAAAAGGGGATTATAAATTGAATACAATGGTGGGTATTCAAGTAAGATGATACATGGATGGTACAAGACTAGTACCAATAAGTATTGATTAGTTATACCAAGTCGGAATGCTTAAATCCTTTAGAATTTTACTTGTCATAGAAAAACTTATAAGATCATTCTATTGGTCATTGGATTTCAAGATCATCTTTCATGGAAGGTGTCTATATGATTCCAACAGAAAGGAATAATGACATCATATGATGCCAATAAAGGTTACAAGTTACTTAAATCTAGTTATAGATTAAAGTAAGAAATAAGATCTTGGAGCATTCATTTCAAATGAATAATTTCCTTGTGTCTACCAAAGGTTAGTGGGAGCACAAATGTTTTCGAATATAAATATGTTCAGTAATATATGGAAAACATTTAATGGTCTTACTATTATATAAGATCAAGAAAAAAGTAATTCTATAGTGATTGAATTAAAGTAGAAACCTAATTTCTAGGGAACTGGATCTATCGAAGTAGATCTAACAGTTGCTTGGACCTAGTCAATCGTACATATAGTGACATTGTATTGAAAAATACAAGTTGGAACAATTCAAAAGTTGAATTTTTTCCTATGTCATAGGGCATAATCTCTTCAAGTTGTCATGTTCGGAACATGGGAAGAGATTAAAATTGTGAGTTGAGTTCAATACACTTCAGTAATGGATCAATCACATATACCATAATATGTACAAGTATTGATACTATCAGAATATAATTTATTGTAGGTAGATATCAAATGTATCTATGAGCACTACAAGTGAAGTAGTTAGAACTATCATCATGTGCTTCCGTAAGTACAAATGATATGTACCTGTTATATGGAGAATAAGGTATACTATTTTTTATGGGACACAAACTATTAATTCTTATATCAATTTGATCAAGTATCGCAGTTAGAAAAATGAGATGAGCGAGTCAAACTCATAAAAGATAGTGGTAGACATACCTACAAATACCGAGTATGTGGAAAGCTACTAAGGTAGCTAAGAAGTAGTTAAATGCAATGATTTCTTCAGGTTCCTGGAACCGAACCTTGTTAGAAAAGTATTATAATAACGTAAATATGATATTCTTACTAGCCAAGTTTTCAAGTTATGGAAATCGAAAAAAGTTATATACTCAGGGACACAATCTTTTGAGAAGTTATACTCAAGGAGATGAGGTCTCATACAAAAGATATGCCACATAGTGTAAACATGGAAGGCCCATCAGTTAGATCCATTACTCAGCAGAAGCGTGATCTTTATCATGTGAGTAGCTGTTGACGCTCCTTTCCATCACAGAGTCCAATTAATGGAAAAGGGGGATACCTAAAGCACAAAGAGATTCATCCTTTGAAGAACATCAAAAATTGACAAAGGCATGGACCAGGAACCCATTTGGAGGGCATCGTGCAAGTTTCTTTTGCGTTGCGCAAGTCACTTGCGCGCCACCTATGGTTCGTGCAAGTCACTTGCATTCCCTATTCCTTTTTTTCTCCCAAGGTGCCCTGTGGCATATAAATAGCACATGTGGGCCCCCCATTTCAGGGAAGAATTTTCCAAAACTCAGATTCATGATCTGGTCACCCAAGTCTATGTCTGATGTCTTCCGAACACTTATAAGGTAATTATTTACCTATAAGGGAAGCCCCAAGAGGAAGAATAAGTCCTAAGTGTTATAACTCATCAATACTTGCACGCTTGAGTGTCCAGCCTTTAAGGGAAATGAAGACACTTGTGTGCCGCCTTGCCCTCTCAAGGGAACTTGTGCGCCACCCTTCTGAAAGCCTATAGGGGTGATACTAAGGGCTTGAGTTCAAAGTCACCCAAGTATTACCCTATAGATTTTTAGTCTCCCAAGGTGACTCATGTCGCGCAAATCTACATGCGCAACCAGGACTTGCGCGCTAGAACAATACTTGCACGCCTCCTTCCTATTCACCTCTTTTCCTCAAATACACCTCTCCTATTCAAGAAATAGCCTTCAAAACCCTCTTCAAATCCATTTATGGCATGCTTACTTTGTTTTCTTCCTTTTTAGAAAGGAATTCTGTGATAATCTATCCCAAAACTTCATGACTTACAAGATCTATACCACCATGGTTAGGGGTTTCCTATATAACCTCATCCTTTGAGATGAGAAGATCTTTTGATTTGGGCCTCCTTCTCAGGAGTAAGCCCCAAGTCTAAAGTCACTTTAACCTGGGACTCCTTCTCAGGAGTAAACCCCAGTAATAATTTCCTATAACATTGGGCCTCCTTCTCAGGAGTAAGCCCCAAGTTATAAGTTCCCTTTAATTGGGAATCCTCCTCAGGAGTAATCCCCAATCTTAATTTCTTTTCATTTGGGCCTCCTTCTCAGGAATAAACCCCAATCATAAGTAACTTTTAATTTGGGATTCCTTTTCAGGAGTAAGTCCCGGGTTAAAATTCCAAATCTCCATAAAGTACAAATACCTCTATAGACCCTGCTCCTGGAATTCTTTCCTATGTCCTGGTCTTCATTTACTTGGTTCGTCATACATACGTAAGCACCACATCATTTCTCAGGATTGCATCTTTCGTGGCACCATCTTCAAGTTTATTGATACATATTATTTCTCACACCGAGCATGGATCACGTGAGATTAGAGTGTAAAAATAATCACGACATCTCTTCTTGGGACATTAACCATGCATAAACCCCATACTTCTTTTCCCAAACTACGTGTACTTTGATATCTACCTTAAAATTAGAGTACGTAGGAAGCATTTATAAGGTTCAAGACCATATTTCATTAATTCTTTTCCATCACATATGACGTTAAACTATGTATTTTTAATTGAACTATGTGGGTTCTGATTCCTTTTCAATGGGGATACGTAGGTAGCCCATATGCCAGTACGATCCCAGCTCTGAAATAATCCCTATCTTTCTGAATGAAAATAAACTTCAAGTTCCCAACTAAGTGGATTTAAAACCATTATGGTCATCATAATGACCAAGAGATTTCTGTATAATTTATTAAAGGATACCATTCACTAAGAATATCCAATACATATAGATGATTATCTATCTATGAAGAACCTCAAATACAAATAAAAGTTTCTATAAATCTCATACATATCAATCATTGATTCCTAAATCTAAAGGAAAACTAATTTTTATACTTAGTGAATTAATAAGGATTCGTGAACATAACTTAAATCTATAAGAGAGCCCCGGAGTAGGCAATAATTCCCCCCCCAAAAGGTGTGATGAGCCTGACATCCCATCCTCTCAACCAATGCAAATTATTAAGCCTCATGGGTCCACAACTAATGAGCACCTACCTTTGAAAAGTAGATACTAATGAATATAAAATCATTGGATGTTTCCGGTTCTATGAATAAATCCATTAGAAACCGATTGGAAAGTTTGAACCTTAAACAAACAAGGTCATCCCCATATCCAGAAGAAACAAAAAAATGGTGAACCCAACTTGAATCCTTAACCAAGTTAAATGATGTTTTACTTATTTGTTAGGACCTTATTTAACTCAATATGAGGGCCAACAAATAAATAAATGACATATGTGCTCATCCAAAATATGTAGTCTGGCCAAACCTATCTTGATTATGTTTGCTATATCAAACAGGCACTCTTTTCCAAGATCTCTCTACAACACAGAATAGCTTCTTTAAAGTTCACACCTGTGAATGCATCGGCCACTACTCCTACGGGATCCTCATCCAATCTAAGGACGACATCACCTACTAAGTGTCTTCAACACTGGGTATCAAATGAATTAGTGAGGGAATATCATCAACACGGTACCATCCCGACTCTGGATTCCACTTGACAAGCCCTCCAAGTTAACAACTCACCCTGGTTGTCCGGACAGCGACGACTAGTGGTCAATAAGCAGGTGGTGCCGACCACCATTTCGAACTGTTTCAGGTCGTTATCCCTGGAACGCAATAACCAGACCATCCCATATTACAGGTAGGTGAATGAAGAGGTCACTCAAGGCCCTAGTTAAAGAGGAAAAGAGTCCTTTCTAAGGACTCCCACCAATAATCGCCACCAGACTCGTGCGGTAGTGAACTCTCAACATGATGAGGGTATCGCCTCTAGGTGTTCGACTCAGGTACCTCAGACCCGAGCAAGCAAGACGAACCATCAGAGGAAAAATTCAGTGAACAGGGAGTAGGTTCTTACCTCTGCCCCCTCCATAAAAGTCCATCAATCTAACATGATGGAAAACAATGAGCGGGAATATACACACCTTCGTCCTGATTTCACTGCCCAGCAGACTCGTCTGGCTGTAACACATCAATACTTCCAGTAAATTCTGGTAGAGTACTATAGGTAGGCACATACACCTGTTTATAATTCATCAGTCAGTCATCAGGCTCATCTGAATACATCCAAAGAAGCTCTCCAATCAAATGCGGTGACCACCTGTAAACAGGCACATACATCTGCTTATACTCATCAATTCTGCCCGCAGTCTCGTCTTCTAGTCTTAAAGGAAGTTCATAAATCATATTTGGTGGAGAAAAATCAGTAGGCACATACACCTATGACTCATCAAACTAACCAACATTCTCTTTTCGTAACACCCATAGATGTCAATTGGAAAGCTCCAATGAAAAATAGAATTCAGACACAACTTTCTGCCCCCACACGTGAGCACTGTCAGAATTCACTAACAAGAAGAGGAGGGCAGGAGCAGGAACACACACCGACTCCAAACACGGAATAAACGTATATTTCCATTCTGGTAGCTGAAGTCACTAAGAACATTCTGAATATGTTGAAAGATAAGAATAAAATCTCTGCCCATATTCTGGATACCTGTCAGAATATTATAATAACTTCAGCAGCATCACAGGGAAAGAATTGTAAATCTATCCCTATCAGTGGAGTGACTCATAAACATGTAAATCTATAATAGATACACACCTCTGTTCTAGTCTAGGAGGGTTGTGGGGCATACTCCCCCATGTCATACGGACAATCAAGTCGGGAACATACACCCAATTTAAATTGAGATAATCAGCATAACCTAACCATTTCTTCTGAGCAGGCACATACACCTGCCCATAAGAACCATTTTCATCAAAAAGTGGTTTCCAAAGTGAGTAAGAAGGCATCCAAGAAAAAGAATCATCCAACACAGTTGAAAGATCAAGATCCAATCTACAATAAGGCATTGCTCAATGCTGGAGTTCTTGAAGCCCTTGGAAAATTTTCGGTTGCAACTCAAGATTCTTCTCTCTCATTTCTATATTTCGAAAGTAACAATAATAATTCTGAAGGTCTTCATCAGAAACTTCCTCATGAAGTCTTGATTCATGACAATTCGGTCAATCTCGAAGTATTGTCTTCATAGGAGAGCCACGCTAACACTCTACGTGGCCATAAGACCAAGGAGCAAGAGGTTTCATATTTTGTTGTAACCCACCATGGTGGTCCTCCCCATGATGATGAATTTAGCTGTGAAAGTCCTCTCCGCAGTAGTAATTTGCATTGCCTAGAAAATTTTTCAGTGGAAAATGTTGTAATGATAAATCCCTTTTATCTTGAGGCACTTACAAATGCAAAGTTATTCATGTCGGATGCCTTACTGCTAGCAGGTGAAATACTTTCTCAATCAGAAGATAGCCTGGGGTGTAAGTCATTATCCAAACCATCCCTGGGTCATTTATCTTCTAATTTGAAAAATGAATTCTCTACCAATCTTGTTGAATCTGATGAATCAACAAATAAGAACCAGCTTTGGTCCGATCAGGTAGAAGAATCTTCATCAAATGACAAAGAGGAAGTGCTGAATATGAGAAAACAACCAGAGAAAGGTGAAATACCAGTAATGTTTTGGCCTTTGGATGACTCTCAGTATGATATTCTAGAAATGCTGACAGAATATTGTATTCACGATATTCATCTCAACATATGGAAAAATCTATGTCACTTAAAAGAGAAAATATTATGATTTGATAAATATCAAAATCATTTCATGATAATAGAAGAGTTTCAATGCCAAATTGACTTGGCATCTCTCTCAGTTTCCCAACATCCAAAGGTTGAAAAGAAGGAGAGTGCCCTTCAGCGTCCATGCCTTGGCACATTAAAAAGGTTGTGCCAGTTAATTACTAATGCCCCATTTGGTATTCATATCAAGGGATGGGGTGTTCATGGAGCACTGTATTTCACTGTGTTCTCCAGTCAACAAAGACCACAAAAAGTGGTCTCAGGCAATGTTATTGCCCATGGCTAGCCACATCTAACTGGTTTTTTTCATAATCAAAGGCTTTCCCAATAACATGCCTCAACTAGTTCTTCCAAAAGTCAGGCATATGAAGAACAAGTTGTCGAATTACTCTTGCATCATGCAAATGATAATTTCGAACATGCTTCTCATTTAAAGCATTCACATCATCAAGTGACATAAGTGTCAGAAATAATCCAACGGTCATCTGAGCCAGGTGATTTGAGTGGATATCAGATGATGTATCCAGCTAATTTCTGGAATAAAGTCTGCAAAATCAGGAGAGCTTTTAAGAAAGTTTCAGATGTAGCAGCTCAAGAGCCACATCAGCTTGCCAGACTGGGGACTCTTTTAATCCAACCCTCAGGATCAAAAGATAGGATTTGAGGATTTGATCAGAAAAGACAGGAACATCCCCAACCAACTAGACTAGGGACTTTTTCAAATTCTCAATCTCTTCCTCAGTGAAATTCAGCCTTCTCTCCATTAGGGAAGAAGCCACAAGAGGAATGCAGGTTCGAATTATCAGGAGATTCCCTCCAAATTACGGTTCATCAAGAAGTTCTTGAGGGATCAACCAAACAAAAGGAAATTTCTCATAAAGGACATGAAAGAAGACAGTATCGCAAAAGTGCTGACAGAAGGTCTGAAATGCATTATGCATCAATAAATTTCATCAATTTCATTATCACTAATCCCCCAGAATATGAGGCTCACTCAAAGGAATGAGATGAAGAATTTCATGTTCAGGAATCTGTACACACAAAAATGAATGAAGGAGGTGTGTGTACCAGTAGAAAAAGGGTTTCCCAGGGGTAATACATTTCTTTGGGTAATTCCCTTCCATACTCCAGAATGGCACATGCTATGAAAAGGGGTAAAAGTCAAGTTACATTCTACCCTACCTCTGGAGAAGGCCAATCACTCTCATTACACGAAAGGTTCATACAAAAAGAAGAAATGAAGGAATTAAGGAGGTGAAATGAAGAACTACTTCAAGGTAGTCTTGCTCCTAATCATTCTGGAGTTAATCAATCAAGGAAATTTGTTGCAGCTACTGGGATGGATCAAGAATATCTCCCTTTACAAGTACACCCTCACAAGTCCAATCCTACAGGACATACCTGACATTAATCGGAAATACTACCATTAGTGGTAGTACCGGTCGCCACACCCATCCAAACTCCAATTATCACACCTTCTTAGGCCCAAGAACAACCAGATGATTCTTAAAAATTAATGACTACCATTGAGTCGTTAACAGCTCAATTTGAATCTATGGAGGGAAAGTGTGCACATGTTCAACCAGAAAAGAGAGGTTACCCTAAATCGGTAGATGAAATCCCTCCCCAATCAAATTTTTTGAATACCATGTTCCTAATTTTTAATGGTTAGGGAGATCTATAACAACACTTAACACATTTTATTTCTCTTTGTGATCCTGTGATGGGAACTCCTCAATAACAAGAAGTAGTTAAGCTCAGGTGTTTTGTGCAATCATTACAAGGACCAGCTTTTGTCTAGTATACAAATTTTCAATCTCGGTCAATTCTGGGGTGGGAAGATCTCCATCAAATATTTCTTCTTCAATTTAGCTCAACTTTGACAAATACAAAATTTTTTTATCTTACCAATTGTAAGCAAAGGTAAAATGAAAGAGTTTCATATTTCATTACTCACTGAAAGGGATTAACATATTCCTTAAGTTTAGCACTCCATCAAGAATAATTTTTGCCAATCTGTGTGGAATATATGCATGATGAGTTATGCACACTGTTGATCCCTGTGAAATACACAAGAGGGTTTAGAGACCTTACATCAATCGCTCAGAAGATAGAAGACTCTCTTATAAATACTAAGGCTAAAACTCGTGTAATTCCATCAGTTCCGGGAAGGAGAATAGGGAAAGACGATACTGATACAGTTACACTTAAACAAGCACATGTACCTGCTTCCACTTCGAAACCTTTATCATATCAAAGGGCTCCACCTCCTGAGCATCAGCAACAACGGACGCCTCATCAAGATGATCAAAAAGATAAAAGGTGGAAACAGTTTGAATATTTGAAGAACAAAGTTTATTCTTTCTGGAATGAACATATTCTTGGCTACTTCATCTCGGCTCTGGAAAACAATCTGGTTCAGTTTTCAAGGCCCAAAAGGCCTAACAAGGAAGTAGATGAAGACCTCCCCAACTATTGCCCATTTCATCAGATGTTGGGGAATCCCATTAAAGAGTGTTTTGTCTTCAAAGACCTCCTGAAAAACATGGTGTACTCTGGACATGTAAAACTGAAATGTTCTTCTGCCCAGGTATCATGTGTTATTGTTACTGATCCAGAGGAAGAAGGTGAGTGGCATGAAGTCAAAAGTAAAAATGTGTATAAATATAATGATTGGATGGTCCGGAAAATGATCAACCGAAGTCATTCAATTTTACGAACACAATTGAATCAACCAATTGTGTATTTTGCAATGAATGCCGCAGCAAAACCCCCTTCATCAAAAGGAAAATCCTCAAAGAAGCAGCGTAATTTGAATAAAGAAGAGCAGTCAGAAGAAGATGATCTTGTGTCAAAGCCTAAGTTGTCTTTGACTCTGGAAGATTTTATACCATCTTCTTCAAAAGAATGGGCACCGCACCGCCAAATGGAACATCCTGAATTGGTTCATCAGGAAGAATCTTCATCAGATGAAGAATTGGTCTTTGGTTCTGTTAACATGATTCATTTAACAGATCCTTATGCCAATGACAGTTTCGATTATGATGATCCTAAGTTCCATGTATCTAACAGAAGAATTAGAAGAAGAGACAGAGGTCTAGGATATAGGGTAAGATTTGGATATTCCAAAATCTACTATTTTAATCCTTCCCCTATTAGAACTGTATATACGGTAGAAAATCGTTGCAAAGCCCTTCAGCGGGCTCAACAGGAACAAGAAAGTTCTTCCACACATGGCAGATTTGGTCCTGACACGGTTATTTTGGAAGACTGGTTAGAGGTAACACCTTCTTCTTCTTAATAAATAGATAGACCTAGTCAGTCTAATCTACCAAATCCAGGATTGTTTCCAATTCTCTCCCTGATACGGGATGCATCTACTGCCAAAGCATCAACTTCCAAGGCTCCTGAAAAACCACATTTTCCTGATGGGAAACGAAGGCCTTTGGACCAAATGTATGATGTCTTGAAACATTTGGCCTAAGTACTGGCCAATTTATCAATTCTGGATGCCTTGAATCTATCAAAATATCTTCAGGAGGCGCTTATTGAGGCTTTGTCAAGTCCTCAAGAATTCTAAACTGAAATTGTTGTGGCTGAGGTCTACTATATAGAGAATGATCCTGCAGAATTCCATGCAGTGATATCTTTTATAGATGAATATGATGTTTTACATGGACATATCAGACCTTTGTATCTATCTGTAAAAGTCAATGATATAGATATCTGACGGGCTTTCATTGATAATGGCTCAGGAGTCAATCTCATTCCTATTCGTACACTTCGTCGATTGAGCCTCACTGAATCTGATTTATCTCTTTCTACTTTGATTTTTCAAGGATATGATAATAATTAACAAGAACCTCTGGGCGAAATTACCCTCAAAATTCAGTTTGGAGACCTTGTGTCTAATTCAGATTTCATTGTTGTTTATCAAGACACAGCTTTCAACATTTTTCTTGGAAGACCTTGGCTACATAAACATGCATATGTACCTTCTTCATACCATCAATTTCTCAAATATTGTTTCAATGGTCAAATTGGGACATTGCATGGTGACAAAGCCCAATTAAAAAAATGTGAATCTCAATACATTGAGGCAGAATTTTATCACATGGAGGGAAAGGAAAAATCCACAGCAAAGAAGGTCACCAAAATTCCTGCTCCAAGTGGTTTGGAAAATACTCCAATAAACCCATTCATAAATGTGAGTACAGATTATGTGTTTCCTATCAGTCAAATTGATAGGATAGACCTATATCGAAACACTCTTATGGAAACTTACATAATTTCAATTATGGCAATAGAGCCAGACAGTATGGGAGAAATTGTTGATTCACCAAGAAATGATGAAAGCTTATATGGAGATGTCTTCATTTCATCCGCTGAAATCCAGCAATTCTATACTTCATCAAACAGACTAGAAGAAGTTATAGCAATGTCATAGGAAAACAATTATATCAATTCTCAATCCATCATCTCCTCTCTATCACCCCAGAAAGACCCTTCATCATCAATAGGGTCATAAATGACAGCCTCTTCTCTAAGATGTTCAAATTTTTTAACTTCTCCCCTAACCATGGAAATTATACTTTGTCATATACTATGAAATAGAAACAGAGGAAGTAACACATCTTGACGAAGAAGAGGAAGATATCAGGGACACTCCTCCCTCATTTGAAGTGGGTATCTCTACCACTGTGGATTAACTCAAAGAAATAAATCTGGGTACAAAAGATGATCCACGCCCCACTTTAATAAGTGCGGCCATGACTCTTGAAGAGAAAGAAATGTATACTTAATTTTTAAAGCAAAATGGAGATGTATTTTCTTGGAATTATATATAAATTCTAGTTCTTGATCCCGATGTTTATAATCATCATTTGGGTTTTCCATAAGAACATCGAGTATTCAAGAAATCCGTAAGAAGAACACACCCAACTTATGCCTACAAAATTGAAGCTAAAGTTGATAAGCTTATCAAAACTAACTTCATAAAAGAATTTAAATATTCCAAATGTCTAGCTAATATTTTCCATGTAAAAAAGAATAATGTACAAATTAGAGTTTTCATTGACTTCAAAGATCTTAATTGGCATTGTCCCAAGGATGATTTTCCATTTTTGATCACAGAACTCTTATTTGATGCAACAGGTGTCTATGAAGCACTTTCCTTCATGGATGGATATTCTGGGTATAATCAAATATGAATGGCCCTAGAAGATGAAGATTCTACAGCCTTCAGAGCTCCTCAAGGTGAGTTTTTCTTTCGGGTAATGTCGTTTTTCCTGAAGAATGCAGGTGCAACGTATCAACGTGCCATGAACCATATCTTCAAACCCTTTTTAGAGAAATTTATTTAATGTTATGTGGATGATTTGATGGTTAAATCTAGAAAACATTCTAATCACTTGGATGATATGGAAATCATATTCAACAAACTTTGACAATGCAATTTGAAGACGAACCCCTTGAAATGTGCTTTCAGGGTAACCTCAGGAAAATTTATCGTCTTTTTTGTACACCATCGTGGTATCTAAGTTGATCCTGAGAAGAAAAAATAAATCCTTGGTATGTCACCTCCTCAAAATTTTAAGTAATTAAGAGTACTTTAAGGACACTTGGCCTATATTTGGCGTTTCATTGCCAATTTGGCAGGCAAGTGTTTACCCTTCACCAAATTAATGAAGAAGGGAGTCACCTACTAGTAGACTGAAGAATGTCAAGAAGAATTCGATATCCTCAAGAAATATCTCTTGATTCCACCAGTATTAATGCCACCTGTTGAAGGAAGACCACTTATTATCTATGTGATAGCTTTAGAGTGATCTTTGGGTTCCTTCCTTGCCCAAAAGAATGATGATGGGAATGAAAATAGCCTTTACTATCTCAGTCAAACTATTCTTGAGGCAGAAACTTGATATTAAAGTATTGAAAAGTGCTACCTAGAATTAATATTTGCAGTTCAGAAATTGAGACACTACCTGAAACATGATGATTTCCAATTGGTATCTTTCAATAACCCCCTCAGATTTATCCTTAGTCATCCAATACTTACAGGATGTATAGCAAGGTGGGAAGTTATTTTGCAGCAGTTTGATATCCATTATGTGTCTCAAAAGGCAATAAAGGGCCAAGCTTTGGTCGATTTCCTTGCGGAACACCCATCTATAGAAGATACATCTTTAAATATTAAACTTCCTGATGAGGAAGTCTTCTCTATTCAAGATAATCCTCAAACATAGGAAATGTACTTTGATGGTGCCTCCAGAAATCCAATAGGGAAGAAAATGGAAGATCCTAAATTCAACAAAGTTGGGTTAGGAATCGTGCTTATTTCTCCAGAAAAGGAAGTGATACCCTATTCCTTCTTATTGTTGGAAGGAGGTACAAATAATGAATCAGAATATCAATCTCTCGTCGCAAGCTTAGAATTGGCGCTTCAGGCATAGGTGAATCACTTGAAGGTAAAAGGTGATTCAGATTTGGTAATCAAACAAATCAATGGGGATTATTCCATCAGAAAGGAGGAGTTAATCCCTTTTTGTTATTAAGTTAAAGAGTTAATCATGGAATTTCCTTCGGAACCAACATTTTCTTATGTCCTGCAATCACAAAATGCTCAAGCAGATGCACTGGCTAATGAAGCTACAGCCCGGGAAGATCCAAACCTGGACGAAACAATCATCAGTATTTCCTATCATCGTGTAGTTTCACCTTTTGTTTAAATCAGAACAGAGGAAATCAATGAAATCATTCCCATTTCTGAGACATATGGTCATAATATAGGATGGATGACACCTATCAGGAAATACCTTCAAAATGGAAAACTCCCACCTGATAGAGCCGGGAAAGAACAAGTCAAGAGACACGTGGTCAAATTTACTCTTTATGGTAGCCCAGATCACCAAAAAATTCTCTACAAGTGAGGTTTTCATGGAATTATATTCATGTGTATTGATGGTGAAGAGACAATGGCTTTCATGAGTGAATTTTATACAAGAGTTTGTGGTTCCCCCCAGTCTGGACATAGACTTTCTGGTCAAATTTGAAGGATTGGATACTTTTGGCCTTCAATGATGCAAGATTGTGTTGATTTCACTAAGAAGTGTGATTCTTTCCAAGTATGTTTCAACTTCATTCATCCACCCCCAGAGTTACTTCATACAGCTAAATACTCATGGCCATTTGCCACATGGGGAATGGATGTAGTAGGACCTTATCCTCCAGCTACATCCAAGAAGTTTAAGTATATTCTTACTGCTACTGACTTCTTTTCCAAATGGTTAGAGGCAATACCTCTCAAAGAAGTTAGTTCTAAAAGCATTTTTATCTTTGTCAAGTCTAGCATCTTTACCAGATTTAGTGTCCCTCATACCATATTAACAGACAATGGAACCAACTTCTGTTCATCTAAGGTGAGAAAGTTGTATCAAGAATACAAAATCAAATCCAACCATTCATCTCGGTATCATGCAGCGGTCAATGGCCAAATAGAGTCCTTCAATAAGAATCTTTCAAACATAATGAAAAAGATGGTGGATAAAGATAAGAAATTATGGCTTGATAAACTTGTTCAGTATTTATGGGCTTATCAGACCACCACCCGCATTGCTACGTGGTCAACTCCATATTCATTGGTATGTGGAACTAAAGTAGCCTTTCCCATTGAGGTTCAATTACCTTTTCTCGGAGTATCCATTTGTGATCAATCATCCACAGATGAACAATCTCATAAACGATTTGATGAATTGGAACGATTAGATGAAAAAATATTGTGCACCCTACACCACTTGGAAGTCTATCAGAATCGAATAGCATGGGATTTCAATAAAAAAGTTCTTCTTCATTCATTCATTCAAGGAGAATTGGTATTGGTCCTCATAACTCCAATGATACGAGGAAAAAAACCTCCAAATCTTGATCCAAAGTGGAAAGGACCTTATTCAATACATAAGGTGTACTCTAATGGAGATTATTCTTTAATCTCAATGAATGGAGAACTCATCATGACTCCAAACAATGACAGATTCTTGAAGAAGTATTTTTTGTAACACAAATACACCCATAATCCTCACTGCAAGACTTTAAACTACACGGTCCCTTTTTTCCTTACTCCAGTACATTAAACTACATAGCTCTCTCCATCATCCAACATGACGTTAAAATGTGTCCCCTTTATCATCTTGTATGATGTTAAACTATAAACAGTCCCTTATATGTCCTACATGACGTTAAATTGTACATGTTCATCCTACATGATGTTTAAACTGTGAAAAAGTTCCTTAATACGTCCTACATGACGTTAATCAGTGCATCATTAGGGTTATTTCTACCTCCTATTTCTCACACTGAGCATGACTAATGTGAGCATAGAGTAAGATTCAACCATAACACCCTTTATGGGCCGCTAACCACGTGTAAGTCCCAACACCATCTTCGGGTCTTTGTCCTCAAGTACAACTCGATCACCAATTCATTCTCAACTGAACTACGTGGACTTTGATCCTTTCCTTCTAGGTTGGGTATGTAGGCAACCTCCTGAGGTTCAAGCCCAAAACCAATATATTTACATCAGTTCACCTCCATCTCATACGATGTTGATCCGTGAAGCCCCCCCCCCCAAACCAATATCTTCACATTGGTTCACCATCGTCCTTGCTATATGATGTTAAACTATACAGTTTCCCATTTTCCTCGCTATAAGACATTAAACTTCATAGCAATACGTCCTAGCTATATTATTCTAAACTATGCAGCACTGGTCCATGCATATGACCTTAAACTATTCACACTTTTCTCATGTATGACAATAAACTACAATAGTCTCTGACACCCTAACCTGAGAGGGAATCATTATTGACATTGATCTTCAATCATGTCATATTACAAATACTATGTGCATACATGGAAATTCACGAACCTTTAATCTTGGGTCCAACCATCATTGCACTAAAGTCCCCTTTCACCCTTCACATGTACGAACCAAATCTATATAGAGGATATTTTAAGAACTATGTATGGCTCGATTCCCATCCCTATGGGATACGTTGGAATGTTAGAGCATCCCTCAAATCTAGCCCTAAGTCTTTGGGCCTAACCCCAAAATCCACTTTCAGTCCCTTGGATGAAAAGTACCCCTACGAGCACATGAATGGGGTATGAAAACCCAGGTATTTATTCACATCAGGTTTATAACAAACACACAATGTGTCTCCCTCATTATGGTTCGAGCTCTACGACCCTAAACTAAGATCTCATACGCTCTCGTCCCACATGACGTTAAATTGTATTTCAAGAACTACGTATGGATTGATTCTCATCCTAATGAGATATGTAGTGAAGTACAGCATCTCAATTTAGGACCTAGCCAGAACATGATTATAGTCAGCATTGGTATATGTATATCCTTCATGCATTGGAAAATACCCATTTTTATGTGTCATACTCCTAACCTTAAATAATTCCAAATCTCCATAACCCTTTTCTTGACTTTTGGTCACAAAATGTCTGATACTCGAGAATTCTTTTTCATGATCATGCAGCACGTGCCCTTAGGCAGCCTTGCATAAATAGTCTACATAATGTACATGTTAGCCAAAAGATGCTATTATTTGACTATACATCCAATGCCCTTAGGTGTCCCTGCATAATTCAACCCCCCCTAATGGGTTTTCCAAATAATGGTAACTTCATTCTTGGGGGGAAAACCTCTTTTGTCCTTATTGGTCTTAACGACAATATGTAGGGATCCGCAAAAATAGCAATCCTTAACATATTTGTACCATACTCTTTTTCATGATCTGAAAGTATTCAAGTCTATGGTTTATATTTTCCTTCCCTATTTTTGGGTCATACCTTCACAAGAGTGACATTCATCCAATTCTTTGACATTATTGATTGGGAATATCCTCTCCATATTCCAGTACCTCTCCCCATACAGCAGACTCTATGCTTTGAGAAATTTGAATCTCCATAAACTTTCACTGGATTTTAGCAATAGAAAAGTAAAATTTCTGATAGTTATTTTTCCTAACTATGCAGCATGTGTCCTTAGGCGGCCTTGCATAAGTAGTCTACATAACGGACCTGTTAGCCAAAAGACGCCATTATTTGACTATGTATCCAATGCCCTTAAGTGGCCCTGTATAATTCAACCCCCTAATGGGTTTGTCAAAGAGTGGTAACTTCAATCTTAGGAAATACTTCCTCTAATGCATTTTTTCCCTTTTTTCATATCATCTCTCAGATTCAAAACTTCTTAAGTCATAGTTTACAAGTTTTCTCCCATACTTGAATGTGGTAATATGTTTTCAAACAAATTATCAAGGAATTGAGTCAATTTTAATCCATTCGGTCAAAGCTATTCGACCTTAAACATTATCCTTTTTATGTCTGACATACATGACTTTAAATTGCCAACAAGAGATAGGGTACTCATTAAACTGGGAAGCTGTAAAAGGAACTCTGAACAAAAAGTTGAGTCCCAGCTTGCTAAACGTACATTTTGTATGATTTAGGCAATATTGAGAAACAAAACGATGCAATGTTTATGGGGTTGTTTTTATAATCCTAGAAAAAATCAAACTATGCTTACTAGGCCCATTGGCTTAGGTAAAAAAATTAATATAAGTAATTAGCAAGAGAATCCAGGTACAAATGATTGAAGATGAAATGGCTTTTTCATTGATGTACAAGATTAGAAGAACACCCACAGATTAGATTATCTTATCTTTTTTAATAATTACAAGAGGCTTTCAACATAACTTTTCATTTGATTTATGGAATCCTGAGCATTATCAGTAGCCACTTGAAATTCATTCACTCGACCAGCTTCACTCTTTTTAGATTGATGGAGTGATTTCTTGGCATCTTTGATGGCTTTCATACCATTCATTTGGACTCCTTCCAATGAAATGTTAAGCTGGTCATGTTCCCTAGTAACGACATATAATTGTTGCTGAAGGTGCATCTGTTGGACAACATTATCCTTGATCATATGTTTTAGCTCCTTCAGCTTTGCAGCATGATCAGCCTTAGATCGGGAAATCACAGCCTCAAATTTGCCGATATTGGTCAGTAGCCTCGCTCTGGTCAGATCTTGATGGAACTTTTTCTTTTGCTCCCTCCTTAAAATGACTTGTTTCACTACGGTGTGGATCTCTGGATATCCAAAACTGCAAAGTCCCAACATGATGAACAAGGATGACAGTCATGGGATCTTTGAAGATATCTCTTCAAGAGGCACTTCAGATATGATCTTCCATATATTCTACCATGCCTTGAGACGTGAGAATTGGAGTGTCTTTTTCCCCTCTGGGTTTGATTCAGCATCACTATCACAGGGTGGAATATAGTCCTGGATTAATGTGCTTAAGTAAGTTCCATGTTCTGATCCTTCCCCCCTGACCCTTGGTACATCACTTTCTACTCCTGTTAGGGATGAGGATGAGGCTTCACCTCTAGATCTAGCCACTGAAATTGATGGCCCTGCATAGTCAATTGAAAGCTTTAGTTAGTTTCAAAGGATGAGAAAATTTTATTAGTTGTATTTAAAATTAAGTACAACCACAAACATTATCATCTTTTACCCAACGGTAGATCAGTAGCATGAGAAGGCTCCTCCTATTCTTTCCTAGCTTAAATAGTATTTTCAGGACGGATTTTAGGAATCTCTGTCAGGTTAAGCTCCACTTGAGCTAGCATCTCTGCAATGATAGGGTTGTCTCTACCCTTTTTAGGCATCGGCAGATCAGCAGCTTTCTCAGAAGAAACTGCACATTTCAACCAATCATGGTCAGAGATGTAATAAAAAAATTAACAGGATGAAGGATAACACTCACGTCCAAAATCTTCTAAATCACATGGTAATTTAACATGATCTAAAATTTCTTCAAAAGACGCGACATGTTTCATCATTTCATCTATTGATATCCCAAATTCCTGGTTAGTATTACTAGTGGTAGAATTTGACATGTATTCTTGGTGACCTTCCTTATTTGACCTCTGACCCTAGGTAGCTTCCTTAGAGAAAATTACGGAGTTAGTTGCAGTGGTCGCCAAATGTTCTGGTACAGGTGTTGAACCTAAAGTATCACAAATATGAAGTCAGTTGATTTTTTCATTCAACTTTCTATGAAGTATTGTTAATTTACCAAAAGCAGGATCTTCTCTCCTTGCAGCAGCAACAGGAGCAGTACTGGGAACAGACGTTGGATCTTCTTCTCTCATCATTTCTTTAGGAGCAACCAGGTCAGCATGAATTTTCGACTGTTCACCAGCACCCTCTGTCATCCTCATAGGAGGGTCAGTCCTCTCCCTCAAAGGGTAAATCGACAAAGCCCCTATAATCCCAAGAAGGGTGAACAATCTATTCATGTGTTTGGATTCATGACTATCCAAAGGACTTAACACTACTGATGAAGCATCTATCTGTGGGCTTATTCCTTCTATGCCTTTAATTCTTTCACTTTTTTGGTGTGTTGACATCGTCACCTCCAAATACAGGTATTGGAGAGTGAAACTCCCTTTCTAACTCCACGTCCATGGCTTGCCGACCTAGAGATACCTCACTCGGCTTGCGAGGAGATTAATAGACTCCAAGAGCGGTGCCACCAGGTTTGTACTGCAGTGAAGGGACCTCAGTAGTTCCTTTATTAACAAGATATAGGATGAAGAAAGTAATTTCCTGGAGTAACAAAGCTTTGACTGAAATCAATTTGCAAAGAAAATAAGGAAATAAATTTACATCTTCAGGAGCCAAGTAATCATGCCACTCCTCATCTACTGAAGCACCAATCCCCTCAGTGGTGCCATGATTCATCATTTACATCACCCTCTTGGTAAAAGGAATGGAATCATCAGTGGAATATATGGGAATTTCCATCTCTCTGATGCAAGCCCGCACTTCATCGGGGTTATCCTTGAAGAGGATATCAGTGGAATTCTGGAGATCCCCCACTCTGGGGATATGTAGTCCTTCACTTAAGTCCATCCAGGTGGTTTCATCATCACAATATAAACTCTTCCATGTCTGGAAAGCATCTGGTCATAAATATTCAGAATGTTCACTCGAAGTCCACAAGGAGGGTCCTACAATCTGGGATTTCGACTACTTCCCAACTCCTGTAATCACAGATAGAGGATAATAAAATGAAACTTGTTGCTCTTTAAAATAATGGCGACTAAATTACCTCAATGATATAACTCACCAGGAGTCGATGGAGTAGGTCTCTTGACTCTAGAAGGAGGATTATATCTGACACGAGGCCGTTTTGACACATGTCGCGCCTCATCATCCCCATCCTGGGAATCCGGTGAATCAGCTTCGGGTGAGGAAGAGTCACCTTCAAGATGAAAGGTTTATTTCCTGACACTTATCTTTTTACTCCCCACCTGGTAGACAGGAAGTTTCAATACCCCTATCGGGTATGATGCTACCCAGTTCTTGGCATACCTTGTAGTTAATTGACTCGTCGCTCCAGCAACTGGTAAATCAAACACTGCCCCGGTCTTCTCCATAGCTATCAGCAACCATAGCAGTC
This sequence comes from Viscum album, assembly GCA_963277665.1. NCBI lineage: Eukaryota > Viridiplantae > Streptophyta > Magnoliopsida > Santalales > Viscaceae > Viscum > Viscum album. Next base: position 1,169,250,011 of record OY728122.1, on the reverse strand, counting down.
AGGAAACCATTGGATGCTGCTCTGATCTGACGTGCATGGGAGGGGATTAAAAAATCTTCTTCAGACATTTGAATTGGCGTGCAAATATATATGGAACATAGGCCTCGCATATAATCTCTCCATCAAATCTAGTGGCCAATACACCATCTCTATAAGCCAGCATATATGACCTCCATTCCAGGCTAGTTGTTCCATCATCAAAAAACAGCTCAGTTGGTGAGTTTCCATAAGGAAAGAAATGAAATTCCTTGAACATGCTCAGCCTCACCTTCAGATCATAGGAATTGAGGGACAATGAAGAAATTCCGGAAAATTCCTGCACCGATGGCCTAAAAGAACTTCAAGGAACCTGTACTCCACTCTGTATAGTGTATGTCCTGAAGTGAGTGGCTATCCATCCCCCCAAAACATGGAATGGTCCCACTATTCTCAAAGGAGACTTACACATATAGACATGGAGTAAGCTCCTGTGAATCATTTCCAAAACTGGGGTGGCCAACCCAACCATTTTTCTCTAATCCAATTTGGCTGCAACAACGAAGGTCCCTGGCCTAACGCCTCCCTTAGAATCCCAAACTGGCATAAGATAAACACTGAGCCACAAGGCTAAGAATCCCACCAGATGTGTCTTCTCTGGGATTCTTTGATCCACTTCATTCCCCCACTTTTCAAACTCTCCTGCTTCCAGAGTTGGCCAGAGTGTGCCAAGAGCACCCCTCTTCTCTTCTCTGGGACAGTTGGTAGGACGATTACAAGTAGGACCCTTCTCCTTCTTCTTAATGAGAAACATGTCCATCCACTCCTCTAGATGGATATATTTTCTGGTTTGGATTTTTTTGGTTTTGGTATTCTTAAGCTTGTGGAAAATTTTCAATAACTATCGAGCCAAAGCTGGAGTCTTCTCAGAATCATTCCAGGTTACCTTGGGGGGGATGAACTCGTCATACATATCTCCCAAAATTGGAGCCCCTGAAATTTTGTAGAAATCCCACAAACTGATTCCTACTTCTCCATGACTCAGATGGAAATAATTGGTTTCTGGTCTCCAGTGGCTGATTAGAACCAGCACAAAATTATCATTCTTGTACACATATGCCTGCCCAGCCCAAGCGATTTCATATATTGCAGCTCCCTTCAGATCCTCGACAAACGCTTGCATAGGTTGGTCGCACCCAATATTCCCACATTCAAGTTGGCTTCACACCTCCTCCAAGACATAAATCCCAACTCTTTTTCCATCCCTTAGATTGGTCCATATGAGAATTTCAGAAAATAGATGGATAACAATGCGGCTGGAGCTCAGGCTTGTGAGGCTTCAGATCTGGAGCACATGGGCTATGATGCATTATGAATGCCTTCCCCACTGTTCCATCATTGACAAATGATCCTGCAACTGAGACATTTTCTGAAGAGAAATTGGTGTAAGTCAGAAACTAGGAATGGGGAATATAATTCTTTTCCTCTGGAATGTTGACTCCTTGTAGATGACCATGGCCATATAAAGGCAAGTAGATTCTCTCTGGGAAATTGGCATGATATTTCTCCAAGTACTTAGCCAAATCCGGGAGAGTGCTATCATAGATATCATAATAATCATGGCCAACGATGTTCATCATGTCATATATTCTCTTGTTTTCCAACTCATCAGCTGATCCAATTCTTTTGGGATCCATTGAAACTGCACAAAGATCAAACAATTAACTTTTAAGTAAAGTCTGTTTTTTAAGAAATATTTGTGAAGAAAAAAAAATTTCAAAGGCATTAAGGCGCGCAAGTTTTTCCACATAAGTGTTGTCACGCAAGTTTTGTCACCCAAGTATTATCGTGCAAGTCAAAATTCTTACTAGAGAAGCATGACACAAAGAAGAGTGATCGATCGAGGAAAGAAAAACACTTGCATGATGAGAGATCAAAATCTTTGAAGACATGATGGTTTGTGAGAATTGATGCCCATATATATAGATGATCCCGCAACCCTGCGTGCCGAAACCTTTGTACCACTAAACCCTGGTTTCTCTTTTTCCTCTGAGTCAAATCCTATTTCCTTTTTCGGATCCAACTCTGAGGGGGGAATTTTGTTGATGCTCCTTTCCGTCACAGATTCCAATGAATGGAAAATGGGAATACCTTAAGCACAAAGAGAGTCATCCTTTGAAGAACATCAAAAATTGACAAAGGCATGAACCAGGAACCCATTTGGAGGGCGTCGTCCAAGTTTCTTTTGCGACGCACAAGTCACTTGCGTGCCACCTATGGGTCGCGAAAGTCACTTGCGTGAACTATTCATTTTTTTTCTCCCAAGGTGCCCTGTGGCCTATGAATATCCCCTATGGGCCCCCCATTTTGGGGATGAATTTTCCAGAACTTAGATTCAGGATCTGGTCACCCAAGTCTTTTTCTAACGTCTTCTGAACACTTATAAGGTAATTCTTTACCTAGAAGGGAATATCTAAAGAGGAAGAATAATGCCTAAGTGTTAGAACTCATCAATACTTGTGCGCCTGAGTGTATAGCATTTAAGGGAAATGAAGACACTTGCACACCATGTAACATCCCAAGTAAATAAAGAATATGAGATTCTCATATTTATTAATATTTGTGAATAAAATATTATTATTACTTTAAAGTTAATGCTATGTTCAATACTGTACCCAATATGAAACAATGAGTTTCTTTGAAAATCTTACGTTGCACACTAATAATATAATAATATTATTTAAAATGGTTGCTAAAGCCTAGCCATTGTTATGGCAAGAATGAACATAACTAACTACCAAATTATTATATATTCTTTTCAAATATTTTTGATTTTATCCAAATAAATGTTAGATGCTTAAAATGAAAAGGAATCCAATTTTAAGCGTAAATATTCTAATATTCTTTAAAAGGTCGATTAACCGCCTTTAGATGGAGAACCCCTTTTAAATCCACTTTTTGACAATTTCATATGTTCTATTGGACTAAATAAAATTCTTCTTTAGAATTGGGACATAAAAATTTACTTTTTGTAAATTTTTGGTATTTTTCCGATAAAGTTCATTTTTTAATGAATAGTGAAAAATGTTGTATTTTAATTCAAAACCTCTTTTTAATATAATTTATTTATATGATTAGATTATCTTTTGAATTAGTTTTCAAGTGAAATTATAATATATTTTTACCATTTAATCCAATGGTGGTCATTAGAATTAAATTCACTTGGAAATTGGACTTAAACAAGGGTCAATCTTTTGATTGATATTACTTCTTAAAAACACGCAATTTGTTTTGACAGTGGGAATTAATTATTAAATTAATTAATGAAAATTATATGTTTTTAATTTTTTAAAATAGACATCATTTTTGAATTTGGAATATCGAATATAGCTTAGGGTGAATTTTTGGTATTTTTCTGAAAAACTTTAATTTTCGATTAATAGTGAAACCACTAAGTGGTAGTTAAAAAAACATATTTTTCGTTTAAATGAAACTTTACCACTTTTGTGAATTGAATTTAAAAAATCCGACATAAATGGTTGTCATTAGGATGTAAAATGTGGTTCAATGGGATTAAAATAATTTTTTGTTGAATAGTAACTTTTAAGTTTTATTAATCGCGATTAGAGGTAATTAGTGTAATTTAAGGCAAAAATAATGTTTTAATAATATGAAATGACCTTGAGACATGTAATACCCTTATTGGAAACATCATGACCGACCAACACAATCCATGGGTCAACTTGGGGACCCCATGGAGCCACTTTGGTAAGAAAATAACATTAATAACTTTTTATTTAAAGTTAAAATAAAAATGTTACAAACATGTATTGTTTTACTAAAACAATTTTTACATGGGGTTATAAAAGTCATATTTTCTACTATAAATATTAATTGGAAGGATAATAAGATTTCCTACATCATAGTATTTTTTTATAATTTTTAGACATTAAATAAATTAATGTATTTATGACACCACAAGGATGCAGTGATTACCTCATTAATGAACAATTTAAATAAAATGAGAATATAAGGTAAAATATAAGACTTAAACTTGAAAAAAACCTATTGGATGGGTGTATCTAGAACCCTTATCACCTTATCCTCGAAATATATAATTTTGGGACCTTTAATATCCTAAAATCATTTTATAATATAGTAACTTTTCATGACATTCCAAGAGTGCCCCTCCTCCCACTTATAAAAGGTCTCCACCCCCACCTCCTTACCCACACCTCTCAAACCATTGGCTCAGCCAAACTATGATCATTTTATCTCTCCACATACCTCTCTTCATCCTAGATTCCTTACCTTAGGCAGAATGCTCTTCAAGAAACCCTTTTGGTTCAAACCAAGATGAGTTACCCGATTTAAAGGTAATGTCTTCTCTTATGTTCATTTGTTTTATTTTGCTTCTCCAACCCCCTAAACTATTTTTATTCATTTTTTTTGTAAAAACACCACCAGTATCTTCAATATACTAGGATGTTTTTATTAGAAATATTCGAGCTACACTTACACACACATCCGTCTATTGGTTAAAGAACATACTATTTCTGTGGATGGAGAATTACTACCTCACGAAACAATGATTGTTCAATCTTCTCTTAACACCTTTCATGGTGGCCATTATGATGTCACTGTATTTTATACATGATATATATTGTATTTATGTTTTCTATATGCTTCTGTATTTTATATTTAAAACGTACCTTTATGCTTTTCATGTTGTGCAAATGCGATAATTTCATACGAGGAAGTGTGGACTACCTCCCCCTCAAGTGACGTGACTCGTTCAGGCAATACATGGAATGTATAAAGAATGAAATTAATGAACATATGTGACCTATATAATATATATATTATAATGGATTTATAATATATATATATATATATCTCTCTCTCATTTATTTTTACTTCCATTAATATGAAAAAGAAATGAAAGTAGCGTTCATGCGTACGTACGGCCTACCGTCTCCATGAACGGTGCATTTCATTTATTTTTATCTCCAAATGTTATGTAATAGTATAAAATGAATATTTACTGGATATATATGATATTTAAATCATTAATACTATTCTGGAGATGATTTACTTATAACTACATGGACAATCATTTTCAAACAAGTTCATTTTTTGACTCATGTACCAAACATCGACAAAAACGTCTGATATGAACTCACATTATTAACCAATTATTATAACATTATAATATGTGATATGAATGGAATAATAATTTTGAAAGGTAGTTCTTAAGAAATTATAAATTGACCAAAATTTATTATTTAGTAATATAAAGAAACGAACAGGACAAGTCGGACTTGAGGTAAGGGATCCTACCTCTCTCTTTCCTTTTAAGTGCTCTCTTTTATGTCATTTATTTTAAGCTCATCTTTATTATGTTTGGGGATGTTATTTTATATTACTCATTCTGTAAATTTTATGTTCATATTATGAGAGACCCTATTTTATCTCATAAATCCATTTTTGGAAGTTTAAAGTGGCGTCGTTTGGCTGCGGAGTTTTCGTAAGGGATTTTTCATCTCACTTTTATTCCTGTGGGATTTATGCTACATTTTCCACCATTTACTTTGAGTGGTGTATGTAATGACCATTATTCTACTCTTGGTGTAATATAATTTCGTTTATGATTATTTACATCAATGTTGTATAGTCCTTCTTTCATGGGGTGTACGTTTCGAAAGTTACCCAAGTCGGTAAGGGAACCTTTCACCCTCCTCTTTTTAAATGACTTCTTTTGTTATGTCTTGTAATTTACATATTATTATGTTGGGATATGTTCTTATATATCCTTATTGATTTAAAATTTATTTCCAAGTGATCAGATAACCTTTTTGTCTCATCATCTCATTTTCTGAATTTTAAAGTGACGCTGTTAGGTTGTCGAATTTTTACAAGGGAACTTCTTAAGCCAATTTCGATTTCTTTGGGTTCAACTTGTAGTTATTGAATATGTCATCCTATGAATATGTGAGAATGACCTATGATTGTTTTACACTTAATATACACTTATATTGGGTGTATTTATATTTGTCACACATATTTATGAGATTTGTTTATCCCTAATTTAAGGATACCATCTTTATAATGGATTTCATTTCAATTTACATTTCCATTGAGACTTCATTGTTGTTATTCACCAATTCACTCTTATATGGTGTATTTACTGTCCTTTGACGTATTATATCATGAATCCCTTTATTCTCATGATATTATAAAGCCTTGATTAAATGTTATTCCGCAATTATTTGTATTCAAGAGTCTCTCATTTTGATAAAAACTCTTTAACGATAATATCCTTTTTAAATGTTTTAAAGATTTATTATTATAAATCTTTATCTTTAATTTCCATGTTTTAAAAATGTTTTTGAGTAATTATTTATATGAAAATTAATGTTTTATAATTATAATTCCATTAAAAGCTTCAAAGTGGTATGGGACACTTGGATTCTAAAATCTATTTTAAATGTGTTCTTTTAATATTTTCAAAGTATAAAGGGATTTTTCTCTCATAGAGTTTTAATGATTCTATTAGATTATTTTATTTATGATAGTGTCATGACGTGATCTCTTATGATTGAAATGTAGAAATGTTTTCTTTCCTTTATAATTGTTTTAAGTATTATGATTTTGTAATGGTACTTGGACATTTGACGGGTGGTTATGTGATAAACCATATGACGGGTGGTCCCGTGAATACCAGGATGGGTGGTAACGTTATAACCTCCAATCCATTGGGTATGGAAGTCGGCCGTATGGCTATTCCATTTAGTGACATGTGTGTAAGTCGACCGTATGGTTATTCCAGTTAAGTATGTTTATGTCCCAAGTTACCTTTATATGTTATGTGTTCTTTATTTGGGTTTATGGTAATCTTTTGGTTACAAAGGATAAGTGGTGATATTTTATAAAGTGAAGAGTATTTACTACTTCGTAAAGTTGAAAAGTATTACTTTGATAAATAATTCATGGTTTACTTGTTGTTTTGAAAAACAAACAGTTTTCCTTCTTTGTGTATCCTTTACTGGGCTTTTTATGCTCATCCCATGTTTTTGAAATGTTTTCCACAGGACTTAAAGATGAATAGTGTCAAGGATGGGATCAAGGAAAGACATGTTATCTAAAAAATGGAACTAGACATTTTTTTAAGGGTTTTTATTTTAGGGAAACTTAGTAGAAGTTTCTACTTTGTAATCTTTTGAGATGTAATAGTTATGTCCTAATTCTCTAAAACTCTAAACCTGAAAATATCCTCTATGTGAATTATTCATTTAATTCATGATTATGTAATGTTTTAAGGTCGGGTCCTTATAGTTGGTATAAAAGGTCAGTTTAGATAAATTTAGAGGTTAGAGTGTTGTTTAAGCATAAGTGACAAGTTGTGTATAACCACAATGGGTAGTATATTAGATGGAGTCATTTTTTTAAAGTTATAATGAGTTTGAGATAACTTAGATAACTATATCTTTGGTTTTATCTTCCTCATTATTATATGATGATTTTACTGATATGCTCACACTGACCTTTTTTTGTTTTAGTAAATGGCTGGAACTAGCAGGCACCAATGTAATAGTGGATGTGAAGGAAACTGTGATAGTTTTCTGAGTGAGCAACTAAATGATATGGGAGCTGCAAAAAGAACTCTTGTGTTTATCCTCAACCAACTATCTGGAGTCATTGTTGACCACCTAAACCATGGTGATTTTTATGTGGCATCATATATGCGAGAAACAAATCCCTACGGAAGTTCAGGTAATAATCATAAAGGTAAGTGTGTTCAAAAACCTATGTGTCAAAGATGTGGAAAGAAACACCTAGGAAAATGTTTCAAAGGGACAAAAATATGCTATAGATGTGGAAATGAAGGTCATAAAGTGAGAACCTGCCATGGAAAAAGTAAGTATCCAGTCGACTTTAGGAAAGGGAAATAATTTCTCTCTGACGGATCAATTGAATGCTTTAAATGTGGTTTGCATGGTCATTATGAAAACACATGTCCTACGAAGAAGTTTTGGGAATGGTATCACCAAGATCGTACAAATATTCGTTTACCAATACCTAATGCCATTCCGATTGAGGATGAAGAAACTGACAATGACCAATCAAAGGTATGGATTATTTCTTAACTTATGTTTTCCTATTTTGGAATCTTAGGATATGATTCATGATTTTTTTTGTAGGAAAGAAGTATTTCAGAATAAGTTGCAAAGGAATGGTTAATAGATCATGAAGAATGTTGAATGAGTAAGAAGTCAACATATAAGGGATTCAAGAGTTATGGTAGATTTTAGGATTGTGAAATTCTTAAAAGTATTAAGTCTCTTTGATGATGGGGTCACATTAGAAGACTTCTTATAGTATGTCTAACCCTGATGTTTGATATATGAAAATTTTATTCTAGGAATAGTTATCTATTCTTTTGTGGATATAGTTATAAAGAACCATTTGGGTTTATATGATCCTTACTTTTGAGGTAATTATGGGTAACTATATGTTATGATGGAAAATGAAAGGCATGAGATAAAATTGAAGTTAAATTATGTTATGGTTATTTTTCATGATTTTATCTCTTTTTGGGGAATGTTTTGAGAATTATATAGTTTTGGAAAAAGGACAACACGCAGACCGTGAGACAACCCATCGCATCGGAAAAACCTATGGGAATCGAACCCACAACCAAAGTGCGACTGGTATTTATCGCCTACCACTGGACTACGTGAAGTCCCTGGTTAGTATGAAAAATCCTTTTTAGTTATATAATTTTATGAATCAATAATATGTTGATTTTGGGTTATCTAGGAAAATATTGACCTATCATGGAGGATATATGATTAGGTTAATTACTTTTCAAAATGAGACTTTAAGAGCAACTGATGTTATTTAGAGATAAATGTTAATTTTTTTACATTGGATGACTATGTGATTAAATCCTTCAAAGAATTGGGTTTCAATATTATTTTGGCTTACTTTGAATAATTTTATGGACAATTGTTTATCGAATGGTCTTTGTAGAACTTTGGGTTTTTTTGGACAAATTTTGGAGATTAAGAATAGATTTTCTTTTTAAAGGATTATCCTTTTTGGGTATTATCTGATCTCGTACTAACCACTTTGGTTTTGGTTTTTGTCTAAAGACATGGGAAATATATAGTTATCTTTTTTGGATTAGGTGATTCTCTAGATTTTGATTATAGCGCTCTTAATGTGAACAAGTCATCCTAAATACACGTCTTTTGGAGGAAAAAAGGAGTTTGTGTAAGAAATCTAGTAAGATATGAAAGTCTAAACGACAAGAAAGTATGTTTCCATGAGATTTAGTTAAGCTCATAAATAAATTCCTTAATTAAAAGTAACTTAAAACAAAAATGTTGTATGTTAACTTTTCCTTCTAGGGAATCAAATACCGTTTAACCCATCACAAGTTTGTGATTTTCTAGTGGTTAACTTTCTCCTAATCAGGTTTTCTATTAGTCCCCATCAGAACTTGCCCTTTGTTTTTTCTTCCATATCCATGTTTTCCTACATGTAATCATAGTATGGGTTAACTTGGGTGACCTTTTTACTTCTCTTTCTTTCTTTTAAAGTGATAGTTTTGCTGACTCTTTTTCCAATGTGAGGCTTTCAATGAAGTTTCCAGCCCAATTTTAAAATTGCAAGGACGCAATTACCAAAAGGGGGGAAGGATGTAACATCCCAAGTAAATAAATAATATGACATTCTCATATTTATTAATATTTGTGAATAAAATATTAATATTACTTTAAAAGGAATGTTATGTTCAATAGCGTACCCAATACGCAACAATGAGTTTCTTTGAAATCTTACGTTGCACACTAATAATATAATAATATAATTTTAAATGGTTTTTAATGTCTGTCCATTATTATGGAATGAATGAATAGAACTAAATACCAAATGATTATATATGTTTGTCAAATATTATTGCTTTTATCCAAATAAATTTTAGACGCTTAAAATGAAAATGAATCCAATTTTAAGCGTAAATATTCTAATATTCTTTAAAAGGCCGATTAACCGCCTTTTGATGGAAAACCCTTTTTAAATCCACTTTTTCATAATTTTATATGTTCTATTGGACCAAATAAAATTCTTCCTTAGAATTGGGACATCAAAATTTAATTTGTGTAAATTTTTGGTATTTTTCCTATAAAGTTCATTTTTTAATGAATAGTGAAAAATGCTGTATTTTAATTCAAAACATATTTTTCATATAATTTATTTATATGATTAGATTATATTTTGAATTGGTTTTAAATTGAAATTAGAATATATTTTTACCATTTAATCCAAAGGTGGTCATTGGAATTAACTTCACATTGAAATTGGACTTAAACAAGGGTCAATCTTTTGATTGATATTGCTTCTTAAAAACACGCTATTTGTTTTGACAGTGGGAATTAATTATTAAATTAATTAATGCAACTTATATGTTTTGAATTTTTTAAAATAGACATCATTTTTGAATTCGGAATATCGAATATATCTTAGGGTGAATTTTTGGTATTTTTCTGAAAAACTTCAATTTTTGATGAATAGTGAAACCACTAAGTGGTAGTTAAAAACTGATTTTTCATTTAAATGAAACGTTACCACTTTTGTGAATTGAATTTCAAAAATACTACATACATGATTGTCATTAGGATGTAAAATGTGGTTCAATGGGAAAAAAATAATTTTTTGTGAATATAAACTTTTAAGTTTTATTAATCACGATTAGAGGTAATTAGTGTAATTTAAGGAAAAAATAATGTTTTAATAATATGAAATGACCTTGACACATATCCTAACATTATTGTATGGATCATATCCGACCAATACAATCCATGGGTCAACTTGGGGACCCCATGGATCCACTTGGGTAAGAAAACGACATTAATAACTTTTTATTTAAAGTTAAAATAAAAATGCCACAGACATGTATTGTTTTACTAAAATAATTTTTACATGGGGCTATACAAGTCATAGTTTTTACTATAAATAATAATTGGAAAGGTAAAAAGAATTCCTAAATTATAGTATTTGTTTATAATTTTTAGACATTAAATAAATTAATGTATATATGACACCACGATGATGTAGCGATTAGCTCATTAATGAACGATTTAAATAAAATTAGAAGATAATGTAAAATCTAAGACCTAAACTTGCCAAAAACATATTGGATGGGTGTATTTCGAACCCTTATCACTTTATCCTCTAAATATATAATTTTGGGACTTTTAATATCCGAAAATCATTTTATAATAAAGTAATTTTCATAACATTCCAAGAGTGCCCCTCCTCCCTCTTATAAAAGGCCCCCACTTCTACCTCCTTACCCATACCTCTCAAGCCATTGGATCGCCCAAACTCTGATCATTTTATCTCTACACATACCTCTCTTTATCCTAGAAGCCTTACCTTAGGCATAAAGATCTTCAAGAAACCCTTTTTGTTCAAACAAAGAGGAGTTACCCGATTTAAAGGTAATGTCTTCTCTTATGTTCATTTGTTTTATTTTGCTCCTCAAACCCCCTAAACTATTTTTATTCCTTTATTTTGTAACAAAACCCATATCTTAAATATAATATGATTTTTTTATGAGAAATATTCGAGCTACAATTACACACACCTCCATCTATTGGTTAAAGAACATACTGTTTCTGTGGATGGCGAATTACTACCTCACGAAACGATGATTGTTCAATCTTCTCTTAACACCTTTCATGGTGAAAATTTTGATGTCACTGTATTTTATACATGATATATTTGGTATTTATGTTTTCTATATGCTTATGTATTTTATATTTAAAACATAACTCTTTGCTTTGCATGTTGTGCAAATGCGATAATTTCATACGAGGAAGTGTGGACTACCGCCCCCTCAAATGATGTGACTCATTCAGGCAATACATGGAATGTATAAATAATGAAATTAATGAACATATGTGACCTATATAACATATATATTATAATGGAATTATAATATATATATATATCTCATTTATTTTTAATTCCATTAATATGAAAAAGAAATGAAAGTAGTGTTCATGCGTACGTACGGCCTACCGTCTCCATGAACAGTGAATTTCATTTATTTTTATCTCAAAATGTTATGGAATAGTATAAAATGACTATTTACTGGATATATATGATATTTAAATCATTAATACTATTATGGATATGATTTACTTATAACTACATGGACAATCATTTTCAAACAAGTTCTTTTTTTACTCGTGTACCAAACATTGACAAAAACGTCTGATATGAACTCACATTATTAACCAATTATTATAACATTATAAAATGTGGTATTAACTGAATAATAATCTTTAAATGAGGTCCTTAACAAATTATAAATTGACCAAAGTTTATTATTCAGGAATATAAAGAAATGAACAAGACAAGTCGGACTTGAAGTAAGGGATCCTACCTCTCTCTTTCTTTTTAAGTACTATCTTTTATGTCATTTCTTTTAAGATAATCTTTATTATGTTTGGGGATGTTATTTTATATTAATAATTCTGTACTTTTTATGTTCATATTATGAGATACCCTATTTGATCTCATAAATCCATTTGTGGATGTTTTAAGTGGCGTCGTTAGGCTGCCTAGTTTCCGTACGGGATTTTTCATCTCACTTTTATTCCCGTGGGATTTATGCTACATTTGCAACCATTTACTTTGATTGGTGTATGTACTGACCATTATTCTACTCTTGGGGTAATATAATTTCGTTTATGAGTATTTACATAAATGTTGTACAGTACTTCTTTCATGGGGTGTACGTTTCGAAAGTTACCCAAGTCGGTAAGGGAACCTTTCACCCTCCTCTTTTTAAATGACTTATTTTGTTATATCTTTTAATTTACATATTATTATGTTGGGATATGTTATTATATATCATTATTGATTTAAATTTTATTTCCAAGTGATGAGATACCCTTTTTTTCTCATCAACTCATTTTCTGAATGTTAAAGTGACGTTGTTAGGCTGTCGAATTTTTACAAGGGAACTTCTTAACCCAATTTTGATTTCTTTGGGTTCAACTTGTAGTTATTGAATATGTCATCCTATGAATATGTGTGAATGGCCTCTGATTGTTTTACACTTAATATCCACTTATATTCGGTGTATTTATATTTTTCACACATATTTATGAGATTGATTTATCCTTAATTTAAGGATACCATCTTTATAATGGATTTCATCTCAATTTACATTTCTATTGAGACTTAATTGTTGGTTTACACCAATTTACTCGTATATGGTGTATTCACTATCCTTTTACATATTATATCATTAATCCCTTTATTCTCATGATATTATAAAGTTATGATTAAATGTTATTCTGCAATTATTTTTATTCAAGAGTCTCTCATTTTGATAAAAACTCTTTAACAATAATATCATTTTTAAATGTTTTAAATATTTATTATTATAAATCTTTATCTTTAATGTCCACATTTTAAAAATGTTTTTGAGTATTTATTTTTATGTAAATTAATGTTTTAAAATTATAATTCCATTAAAAGCTTCAACGTTTTATGGGACACTTTTATTCTAAAATCTCTTTTAAATGTCATCTTTTAATATTTTCAAAGTATAAAGGGATTTTTCTCTCATAGAGTTTTAATGATTTTATTAGATGTTTTTATTTATGATAGTATCATGATGTGATCTCTTATGATTGAAATGTGGAAATGTTTTCTTTCCTTTATAATTGTTTTATATATTATGATTTTGTAATGGTACTTGGACATTTGACGGGTGGTTACGTGATAAACCATATGACGGGTGGTGCCGTGAATACCAGGACGGGTGGTTACGTTATAACCTCCAATGCATTGGGTATGGAAGTTGGCCGTATGGCTATTCCATTTATTGATATGTGTGGAAGTCGACCGTATGGTTATTCCAGTTAAGTATGTTTGTGTCCCAAGTTACCTTTATATGTTATGTGTTATTTATATGGGTTTATGGTAATCTTTTGGTTAAAAAGGATAAGTGGTGATCTTTTATAAAGTGAAGAGTATTTACTACTTCGTAAAGTTGAAAAGTATTAATTTGATAAATTATTCATGGTTTACTGGTTTTTTTTAAAAACTAACAGTTCTCCTTCTTTGTGTATCCTTTAATGGGCTTTCTATGCTCATCCCACATTTTTGAAATGTTTTCCATAGGAATTAAAGATGAATAGGGTCAAGGATGGGATCAAGGAAATACATTCTATCTAAAACATGGAACTAGACATTTTTTTTAAGAGTTTTTATTTTATGGGAACTTAGTAGAAGTTTATACTTTGTAATCTTTTGAGATTTAGTAGTTATGTCCTAATTCTCTAAAACTCTAAACCTGAAAAGATCCTCTATGTGAATTATTCATTTAATTCACGATTATGTAATGTTTTAAGGTCGGGTCCTTATAGTTTGTATCAAAGTTCAGTTTAGATAACTTTAGAGGTTAGAATGTTGTTTAAGCATAAGTGAAAAGTTGTGTATAACCACAATGGGTAGTATATTATATGGAGTCATTGTTTTTTTGAAAGTTAGAATGAGTTTGAGATAACATGGATAACTATATCTTAGTTTTTATCTTCCTCATTATTATATGATGATTTTACTGATATGCTCACACTGACCTTTTTGGTTTTAGTAAATGGATGGAACTAGAAGGCACCAATGTAACAGTGGATGTGAAGGAAACTGTGACAGTTTTCTGAGTGAGCAACTGAATGATATTGGAGCTGCAATAAGAACTCTTATTTTTATCTTCAACCAACTATCTGGAGTCATTATTGACCACCTAAACCATGGTGATTTTTATATGGCATCATATATGCGAGAAATAAATCCCTACTGAAGTTAAGGTAATAATCATAAAGGTAAGTGTGTTCAAAAACCTATGTGTCAAATATGTGGAAAGAAACACCTTGGAAAATTTTTCAAAGGGACATAAATATGCTATAGATGTGGAAATGAAGGTCATAAAGCAAGAACCTTCCATGGAAAAAGGAATCATCCAGTCGACTCAAGGAAAGGAAAAGAAGTTCTCTCTGAGGGATCAATTGAATACTTTAAATGTGGTGTGAATAGTCATTATGAAAACACATGTCCTACGAAGAAGTTTTGGGAATGGGATCACCAAGATTGTACAAATATTCGTTTACCAATACCTAATGCCATTCCGATTGAGGATGAAGAAACTGACAATGACCAATCAAAGGTATGTATTATTTCTTAACTTATGTTTTCCTATTTTGAAATCTTAGGATATGATTCATGATTTTGTTTGTAGGAAAGAAGTATTTTAGAATAATTTGGAAAGGAATGGTTAATGGATCATGAAGAATGTTTAATGAGTAAGAAGTCAACATATAAGGGATTCAAGAGTTATGGTAGAATTTAGGATTGTGAAATTGTTAAAAGTATTAAGTCTCTTTGATGATGGGGTTACATTAGAATACTTTTTATAGTATGTGTAACCCTGATGTTTGATATATGAAAATTTTATTCTAGGAATAGTTATCTGTTATTTTGTGTAGATAGTTATAATGAACCATTTGAGTTTATATGATCCTTAATTTTGAGGTAATTATGGGTTACTATATGTTATGATGGAAAATTAAAGGCATGAGAAAAAATTGAAGTTAAATTATGTTATGGTTATTTTTCATGATTTTATCTCTTTTTGGGGAATGTTTTGAGAATTATATAGTTCTGGAAAAAGGACAACACATAGACCGTGATACAACCCGTCGCGTCAGACAAACCTATGGGAATCGAACCCACAACCAAAGTGCGACTGATATTTATCGCCTACCACTGGACTAAGTGAAGTCCCTGGTTAGTATGACAAATCCTTTTTAGTTATATAATTTTATGAATCAAGAATAAGTTGATTTTGGGTTATCTAGGAAAATATTGACCTATCATGGATGATATATGATTAGGTTAATTACTTTTCAATATGAGACTTTAAGAGAAACTGATGTTATTTGGAGATAAATGTTAATTTTTTTACCTTGGAAGACTATGTGATTAAATCCTTCAAAGAATTGGGTTTCAATATTAGTTTGTCTTACTTTGAATAATTTTATGGACAATTTTTTATCGAATGGTCTTTTTAGAACTTTGGTTTTTGTGGGAAAAATTTTGGAGATTAAGAATAGATTTTATTTTTAAAGAATTATCCTTTTTGGGTATTATCTGATCTCATACTAACCACTTTGGTTTCGGTTTTTGTCTAATGACATGGGAAATATATAGTTCTCTTTTTTGGATTAGGTGATTCTCTAGATGTTGTTTATAGCACTCTTAATGTGAACAAGACATCCTAAATACTCGTCTTTTGGAGGAAAAAAGGAGTTTGTGTAAGAAATCTAGTAAGAGATGAAAGTCTAAACGACAAGAAAGTATGTTTCCTTGTGATTTCGTTAAGCTCATAAATAAATTCCTCAATTAAAATTAACTTAAAACAAAAATGTTGTATGTTAACTTTTCCTACTATGGAATCAAATACCGTTTAACCCATCACAAGTTTGTGATTTTCTGGTGGTTAACTTTCTCATAATCACGTTTTCTATCACTCCCCATCAGAACTTTCCCTTTGTTTTTTCTTCCATATCAATGTTTTCCTGCATGGAATCATAGTATGGGTTAACTCGGGTGATCTTTTTACTTCTCTTTCTTTCTTTTAAAGTGATATTTTTGCTGACTCTTTTTCCAATGTGGGGCTTTCAATGAAGTTTCCAGCCCAATTTCAAAATTACAAGGATGCAATTCCCAAAAGGGGGAAAGGATGTAACATCCCAAGTAAATAAAGAATATGACATTATCATATTTATTAATATTTGTGAATAAAATATTAATATTACTTTAAAAGGAATGCTATGTTCAATAGCATACCCAATACACAACAATGAGTTTCTTTGAAATCTTACGTTGCACACTAATAATATAATAATATAAATTAAATTGGTTGTTAATGTCTGGCCATTGTTATGGCATGAATGAACAGAACTAACTACCAAATGATTATATATTCTTGTCAAATATTTTTTCTTTTATCCAAATAAATGTTAGAGGATTAAAATGCAAATGAATCCAATTTTAAGCGTAAATATTCTAATATTCTTTAAAAGGTCGATCAACCGCCTTTGATGGCGAACCCTTTTTAAATCCACTTTTTGATAATTTTATATGTTCTATTGGACCAAATAAAATTCTTCTTTAGAAACGTGACATCAAAATTTAATTTGTGTCAATTTTTGGTATTTTTCCGATAAAGTTCATTTTTTAATGAATAGTGAAAAATGTTGTATTTTAATTCAAAACCTCTTTTTAATCTAATTTATTTATATGATCATATTATCTTTTGAATTGGTTTTAAATTGAAATTATAATATATTTTTACCATTTAATCCAAAGGTGGTCATTGGAATTAACTTCACTTTGAAATTGGACTTAAATAAGGGTCAATCTTTTGATTGATATTGCTTCTTAAAAACACGCTATTTGTTTTGACAGCGGAATTTAATTATTAAATTAATTAATTCAACTTCTATGTTTTGATTTTTTTAAAATAGACATCATTTTTGAATTTGGAATATCGAATATAGTTTAGGGTGAATTTTTGGTAGTTTTCTGAAAAACTTCAATTTTTGATGAATAGTGAAACCACTAAGTGGTAGTTAAAAAAACTGATTTGTCATTTAAATGAAACTTTACCACTTTTGTGAATTGAATTTAAAAAATCCGACATACATGGTTGTCATTAGGATGTAAAATGTGGTTCAATGGGATTAAAATAATTTTTGGTGAATAGTAACTTTTAAGTTTTATTAATCACGATTAGAGGTAATTAGTGTAATTTAAGGAACAAATAAAGTTTTAAAAATATTAAATGACCTTGACACATGTCCTACCATTATTGGATGGATCATGGCCGACCAAGACAATCCATGGGTCAACTTGGGGACCCCATGGAGCCACTTGGGTAAGAAAATGACATTAATAAATTTTTATTTAAAGTTAAAATAAAAATGTCACAAACATGTATTGTTTTACTAAAAAAAATTACATGGTGTTATAAAAGTCATATTTTTTACTACAAATATTAATTGTAAAGATAAAAATATTTCCTACATCATATTATTTTTTTTAAATTTTTAGACATTAAATAAATTAATGTATTTATGACACCACGATGATGCAGTGATTACCTCATTAATGAATGATTTAAATAAAATGAGAAGATAAGGTAAAATCTAAGACTTAAACTTGTCAAAAACCTATTGGATGGGTGGATTTTGAACCCTTATCACCTTATCCTAGAAATATATAATTTTGGGACCTTTAATATCCGAAAATCATTTTATAATAAAGTAACTTTTCATGACATTCCAAGAGTGCCCCTCCTCCCTCATATAAAAGGCCCCCACCTCTACCTCCTTACCCACACCTCTCAAGCCATTGGATCGGCCAAACTCTGATAATTTTATCTCTCCACATACCTCTATTTATCCTAGAAGCCTTACCTTAGGCAGAAAGATCTTCAAAAACCCCTTTTTGTTCAAACCAAGAGGAGTTACCTGATTTAAAGGTAATGTCTTCTCTTATGTTCATTTGTTTTATTTTGCTTCTCCAACCCCCTAAAATATTTTTATTCCTTTATTTTGTAACAAAAGCAGTATCTTAAATATACTATGATGTTTTTATGAGAAATATTCGAGCTACACTTACACACACCTCCATCTATTGGTTAAAGAACATACTGTTTCTGTGGATGGCGAATTACTACCTCACGAAACGATGATTGTTCAATCTTCTCTTAACACCTTTCATGGTGACCATTATGATTTCAATGTATCTTATAAATGATATATATGGTATTTATGTTTCCTATATGCTTATGTATTTTATATTTAAAACATACCTTTATTCTTTTCATGTTGTGCAAATGCGATAATTTCATACGAGGAAGTGTGGAATACCACCCCCTCAGGTGATGTGACTCGTTCAGGAAATACATGGAATTTATAAAGAATGAAATTAATGAACATATGTGACCTATATAACATATATATTATACTGTAATGATAATATATATATTTCTCTTTCATTTATTTTTAATTCCATTAATATGACAAAGAAATGAAAGTAGCGTTCATGCGTGTGTACGGCCTACCGTCTCCATTAACGGTGCATTTCATTTCTTTTTATCTCCAAATGTCATGGAACAGTATAAAATGAATATATACTGGATATATATGATATTTAAATCATTAATACTATTCTATAAATTATTTACTTATAACTACATGGACAATCATTTTCAAACATGTTCATTTTTGACTCATGTACCAAACATCGACAAAAACGTCTAATATGAACTCACATTATTAACCAATTATTATAACATTATAATATGTGATATGAACTGAATAATAATCTTTAAAGTAGGTCCTTAATCATTTATAAATTGACCAAAGTTTATTATTCAGGAATATAAAGAAACGAACAAGACAAGTCGGACTTGAGGTAAGGGATCCTACCTCTCTCTTTCTTTTTAAGTACTCTCTTTTACCTCGTTACTTTTAATCTCATATTTATTATGTTTTGGGATGTTCTTTTATATTAAAAATTCTTTACTTTTTATTTTCATATTATTAGATACCCTATTTGATCTCATAAATACATTTTTGGAAGTTTTAAGTGGCGTTGTTAGGCTGCTGAGTTTTTGTAAGGGATTTTTCATCTCACTTTTATTCCCGTGGGATTTATGCTACATTTGCCACCATTTCCTTTGAGTGGTGTATGTACTGCCCATTATTCTAATCTTGGTGCAATATAATTTCGTTTATGAGTATTTACATCAATGTTTTACAGTCCTTCTTTCATGGGGTGTACGTTTCGAAAGTTACCCTGGTCGGTAAGGGAACCTTTCACCCTCCTCTTTTTAAAAGACTTCTTTTGTCATGTCTTTTAATTTACATCTTATTATGTTGGGATATGTTATTATATATCCTTATTTATGTAAAATTTATTTACAAGTTATGAGATACCCTTTTTGTCTCATCAAATCATTTTCTGAATTTTAAAGTGACGTCGTTAGGCTGTCAAATGTTTACAAGGGAACTTCTTAACCCAATTTCGATTTCTTTGGGTACAACTTGTAGTTATTGAATATGTCATCCTATGAATATGTGTTAATGTCCTCTGATTTTTTTACACTTAATATCCACTTATATTGGGTTTATTTATATTTTTCACACATATTTTCGAGATTGATTTAACCTTAATTTAAGGATACCATCTTTATAATGGATTTTATCTCAATTTACATTTCCATTGAGACTTCATTGTTGTTATTCACCAATTCACTCTTATACGGTGTATTTAATGTCTTTGGACATATTATATCATGAATCCCTTTATTCTCATGATATTATAATGTTCTGATTAAATGTTATTCCGCAATTATTTTTATTTAAGAGTCTCTCATTTTGTTAAAAACTCTTTAACAATAATATCATTTTTAAATGTTTTGAAGATTTATTATTATAAATCTTTATATTTAATGTCCATGTTTTAAAAATGTTTTTGAGTATTTATTTATATATAAATTAATGTTTTAAAATTATAATTCCATTAAAATATTCAAATTAGTATGGGACACTTTGATTCTAAAATCTCTTTTAAATGTCTTCTTTTAATATTTTCAAACTATAAAGGGATTTTTCTCTCATAGAGTTTTAATGATTTTATTAGATGTTTTTATTTATGATAGTATCATGATGTGATCTCTTGGTATTGAAATTTTTAAATTTTTTCTTTCCTTTATAATTGTTTTATGTATTATGATTTTGTAATGGCACTTGGACATTTGACTGGTGGTTACGTGATAAACCATATGACGGGTGGTGCTGTGAATAATAGGACGGGTGGTTACGTTATAACCTTCAATGAATTGGGTATGGAAGTCGGTCGTATGTCTATTCCATTTAGTGATATGTGTGGAAGTCGACCGTATGGTTATTCCATTTAAGTATGTTTATTTCTCAAGTTACCTTTATATGTTATGTGTTCTTTATATCGGTTTATGGTAATCTTTTGGTTACAAAGGATAAGTGGTGATATTTTATAAAGTGAAGAGTATTTACTACTTTGTAAAGGTGAAAAGTATTACTTTGATAAAGTATTCATGGTTTACTTGTTGTTTTGAAAAACTAACAGTTTTCCTTCTTTGTGTATCCTTTAGTGGGATTTTTATGCTCATCCCATGTTTTTTAAGTGTTTTCCACAGGACTTAAAGATGAATAGGGTCAATTATGGGATCAAGGAAAGACATGTTATCTAAAACATGGAACTAGAAATGTTTCTTTTTAAGAGTTTTTATTTTATGGAAACTTAGTAGAAGTGTCTACTTTGTAATATTTTGAGATGTAATAGTTATGACCTAATTCTCTAAAACTCTAAAATTGAAAAGATCCTCTATGTGAATTATTCATTCAATTCATGATTATGTAATGTTTTAAGGTCGGGTCCTTATACACCACCTTTCCATATCAAGAGAACTTGCGCGCCACACTTCTGAAAGCCTCTAGGGATGATACTAAGGGCTTGAGTTCAAAGTTTCCAAAGTATTACCCTATAGTTTTTTTTTCGCCCAAGGTGAATCATGTCACGCAAGTCTACATGCATGACCAGGAATTGCGCGCTAGAAAAATACTTGTGAGCCTCATTCCTAGTCACCTCCTTTCCTTAAATACGCCTCACCTCTTCAAGACATATCCTTCAAAACCCTCTTCAAATCCATTTATGGCATGGTTCCTTTGTTGGATTCCTTATCTGAAAGGATTTATGTGAGAACCTCTCCCAAAACCTCATGAATTACAATCTTTATGCCACCACGGTTAGTGGTTTCCTATATAACCTCATCCTTTGAGATGAGAAGATCTTTTGATTTGGTCCCCCTTCTCAGGAGTAATCCCCAAGTCTCAAGTCCCCTTAAACTGGGCCTCCTTATCAGGTGTAATCCCCAGTCATAATTTCCTTTAACATTGGGCCTCCTTCTCAGGAGTAAGCCTCATGTTTTAAGTTCCCTTTAATTGGGAATCCTCCTCAATAGTAAGCCCAAATCTTAATTTCTTTTGATTTGGGCCTCCTACTCAAAAATAAACCCCAATCATAAGTCCCTTTTAATTTGGGATTCCTTTTCAGGAGTAAGTCCCGGTTTAAAATTCCAAATCTCCATAAAGTAAAAATACCTCTATGGACCCTACTCCTATACTTCTTTCCTAAGTCTTGGTCTTAATTTAATTTGGTTGTCATACATTCGTAAGCCCCACATCATTTCTCATGACTGCATCTTTCGTGGCACCATCGTCATGTTTATTGATACCTCTTGTTTCTCACATCGACCATGACTCAAGTGAGCTTAGAGTGTAAAAATAATCACGACATCTCTTATTAGGCCATTAACCATGCATAAAACCCATACTTTATTTCCTGAACTATGTGGACTTTGATATCTTCCTTAAAAGTAGAGTACGTAGGAAGCCTTTATAAGGTTCAATCCCATATTTCATTAATTATTTTTTGTCCCATATGACGTTAAACTATATCCTTTTAATCAAACTACGTGGGTTATGGTTCCTTTTCAATGAGGATACATAGGTATCCCATCTGTGGGTACGATCCCAACTCTGAATTAATCCATGTCTTTCTGAATGACAATAAACTTCAAGTTCCCCACTGAGTGGCTTTAAAACTAGTATGGTCATCATAATGACCAAGAGATTTATATATAATGTATTGAAGTATACCATTGACTAAGAATCTCCAATACATACATATTATTCCCTATCAATGAATAACCTCAAATACATATAAAATATTCTCTAAATCCCATACATATCAATCATTTATTGCTAAATATAAAGGAAAACTCATTTTTATACTTGGTGAATTAATAAGGATTAATGAACATAACTTAAATCTATAAGAGATTCCCAGAGTAGGAAATAATTACTCCCAAAAAGGTGTGATGAGCCTGACCTCCCATCCACTCAACCAATGAAAATTCTTAAGCCTCATCAGTCCACAACTAATGAGCACATACCTTTGAAAAGTAGGTCCAAATGGATATAGAATCATTGGATGTTTCCGGTTCTACGAATAAACCTGTTAGAAACCGATTGGAAAGTTTGAACCTTAAACAAACAAGGTCATCCCCATATCCAGAAGAAATAGTAGCTAACAAGTTTGGTTATCAATTTGGATTTAGTGAAAGTGGGAGTGTTGAAATAGTGGGTTCCCTAGACCCAACTATGCAGTACTTTTGATTACCATATCATGTGTATAGTTGGTTATACATGATGTCATCTTACCATTATAGTGTATACTTTTATTCATCCACTATTATAATGGTAATGTCCAAAGATTAATTGTTGTATCGAAAGGTTATAATAGATCTCAGGATATAATGAGAACCTCAAGATATTATGACATTAATCTAAAATATATGTTATATGGTCTAGATACATCTTACTGACTGGACATTGTAGATGTTTGAATATCAGGTGTTGGGGAGCTCATAGCCATTGAGACTTCTTCTCATGAATTTTTCACTTGGTGATATCTAGTAGTGAGATCATGATGACAGACCTGCCAATAGGAACACCACATGTTTTGCGTGTCATTGTTCATTCCTATTTACGGACATCAATATTGGTCTCCTGACTTGAGATCATTACCAGTGTATCTCATTTTATGGAGTACTTTGATGTAAATAAAATCCCATGGTATTGAAATCATGGCGAGGTATCTTGTGTTGGGTGCATCGTTAGTGGTATGACATTGGTTGAATGGTCAAGAAAGGATTTATTGCTTCCAAGTTTAGGAAGTTTTATATCTCAGGCCTAGTTGAACAGGATGATGCTACCTTTATAAGTCTTTGGTCAAAGCAGTTGAAAGGAAAATCCATCTGGATAGATCAAAAAATTATAAATAAAGAAAAGGAAGATGATACAATTGTGCATCCTACTTTATGAGATATTTAATGACAAATAGATTGTAGTACACATTCAGTGTTCTTAGGTTGGTTGTCGTTGCTAAGACAATCCTTATCTCTTTAGGATCCATAATGGTTTTCTAGAATCCACTCTTGGTCAGGGGATTTTATTCACTACTATCGAGGTAAGGTCCTAGAGGGTCAAACAAAATAGTGTATTCAAAAATCTTCCCTATTCAGTTGAATAGGTATATGGGTATAGTGGGCCCCACCACGGGGTCCGAGTGTTGTCCAAGTTTTTGATCACCAAAAAAATTAAATAAATTCATTAATATTAACCTTATGAATACTTAGGTTTGAATTTATTTAATGTGTTTACAAGTTTAGTAAATATGGTAAAATATTAATTGAACGAATATTATTTTAATATTCAAGGTTCATTTAATATTAAGTAGGATAACGGGTCGAGTTAAATGGATCAGTTTTATCATGTGATATTTTATATATATATTACAAGTATGTGATAAAATAATAAATAGTTTTGGCATGGTTTAGTTCATAGAAATTATTTATTTAGGGGATATTAAAATAAAAGGGGTTCAGGGAACCCAACCAAGTACTTATAAACTCCATTATAAATAAAATAGGAGGCTCTCTCACTCATGTGGTCATTCACTATTCATTCATTTTTCATGGAATTAAATCTAGAGCATCTCTCCCCTCCCACTCTCGAGAGAGATAAGCTATCGATCCAAGAATTTTGGATCAAGATCTCTCTTAAGCATCGAAGTCATCTCGATTCAGTGATCGTTAGGACGTCAAAAGCATCATCAGATCTCCACACAAGCACCTAGAATTCGACGATCAACATTCCAGTGGATTATAGAATCACGTGTGTATGATCTAGAGGGTTACTGCTTCAGATCCTTCAAGAAATGATCACCATCGACAAGTTGTAGTCGACCGCAACTTCAGATCTAAACAGGTATGTATTCTGTTTATGTTTTTGTGGTATTTAATATGAGATATCCTAGGACCTTACCAAGTCTCGGATCATTGGTGTCAACAAGTTTTGTCGACCCATCGATGAAAAAATTTAAAATTCCAATCCCACCGGCTTCTGCTGCGGGCCCTGGAACATATCATTAGATCTTCATAATTTTTAAAATTATTGGTGGTTCCTTTATAAACCAAGTATTTTTTTTAACACTATTGACCAATGGTGGTTTATTTCGTTATAAACCCAGGATGGTTCAGTCTATGATATCCCACTAATTAATAATGTGTATAAGTATACCATATGATTATTCCACTTTTTAATGTTATTATAACAGTGATATTGAAATCTTTTCCCACATAACCTACTTGTTTTATCTATTAATTATAAGGATTTTTGTGGGAATAATATGATTTATCAATGTAATATAATGATCTAATGTTTAATGGAAAGTATATAACACCTTTTAAATGTGAAAATTATAACAACTAAAAAAGGATATTATGATTGTTTCATGGTTTCAATGAAACCTTATCATTTTTATATTTACATTAATATTTCTTTTAAAATATTTTATAAAATAAATTGGGTGGAGAAAATGATTTCATGAGTAAGAAAATGTCTATATTGAGCCCAATTTTTTTAAAGAAAATATTTTATCTGTATTCAAGGACTAAAAATTTATTTTTTTCATTTTAATGTCCCTTTCTAAGATATTTTTCTCTCATACCACATTTAGGATATTTCTCATAGGGTGTAAGGATGAGAAAGGGGAAATAATAAGTCATGTTGGAAGTCATGAATATTTTTCATGAAAATAAAATGAGTTTTATTTTAAATGTTTTTTATTATAGATAATATGGGTATTGATTAGAAGTGTAGACTTTATATATATATATATATATATATGGGTTTTTAATGTTAGAGTTATGATTTCAGTCTCTAAAACTCTAATCTAAAAATATCTTTTGAAATGATATAAATTTAATTCTATTTTAATTTAACTAGAGTATGTAATGTTTAATACTATGTCATTACAAAGACAATAGGACTTAGCAATTCAACTAAATATGTCATAAATATTTGATCATGATACATATAATCAATTGTTTCTATGAATTAGGTTGTCTTTATAATATATTATCCAAGTCCCGTGTATCATTGTTCTTGAAAAATGTATATTGTAGACCGGTGAAAAATTATATTATAATATTTCCATAATTACATACTTGAAAAATTAATGGTTTAATCATTAACTTGTATATCTTATGTTTATATTTGAGATTCTGATATACCAAAAACACTGATGTATAGTTATAAATTCTTTTGATATTTTTTTAAAATAATAGTTCCCCAAAATATCATTGTATATCATGGATCTCCCATGGTGTATAAAGAAAAACCAGTTATATATTTCATAAAAATATATAATTTCATCACTTAGGTGTAGATGGAAAAAAATTATATTATAAAATAGAAAAAAACATTCATGATCAACATTAAATTATGATAAAATTACCTCAAGTATAATTTGTATTATTTTTAATAATATAATACTATATTATTCAATTCACATATTATTTTTTAAATACAGTTGAAAAAATATGGTAATGATATGATAACATTCATTACCATATGATTCCAAGGACCAAAGATTGAATAACATTGATCATTATATCATGTCCATCAAAATAGAGGGTAATTCATGATATTCATTAAAATGACATGTCCTTATACATTATATATCATCGTAACTATAAACTTTAATTCACTTTCATACCACCCAAATTATGTTTTAGGTTAACTCATATATTATAAACACATTTATTATATAGTGGGAAATATTATTTAGTATCTATTTTTTCAACCAAATAACTTTTTAAAAGAAGCATGTTTTCCCTTCATGATATATCATCAAAAATTTGATCTTTCCCTAATCCCTGCCTCATATAATTCTTAAAATAAAAAAAAATTAAAACATGCTATTCACACAAAAATATTAGTAAGGGACTTATGAGGAATGAAAGGAAAAATTATCCCATATGTATATATAGCAATTATCCTTTTTAGAAATAAAAATTGGGCTCAAAATTAAGATATCATTTCCCAATATATAAAATTATCAGTACACATATTATCATAAATCATTTGATTATAAATTTTTATGGAAAAATATAACTCATAATTATTTAATTGAAATTTTAAATTACTCATAATAAAACATTCACAAAAATTTTAATTTTCAACCATATTATATAGGATATACATTCCATTACCTTGTGAAATAAAAATATTTCAATAACACTCATTGAATTAATAGATCAATCATGTAGGTAACTTGGGTAATAATTTTCATATCACACTTACATATGGAGTAACCCACATGGTTACACATGGAACAATAATAAAACTTATATATAGAGTAACCATCATTGTTACACTTGAATATATAGAGTAACCAAAAAAGTTACCCGTGAATTAACCATGATGGTTATACATAGAATAACCATAATTTTATATTATTATACTCTCTTAATATAATCTTAACTGGATAAATTTGATTCTTTACCAAATGCATTAGAGAGCTATAATGGGGAACATGCTTCATGTAAGCTATATCAGGATCACCCGTGAGCTATAATGAGGCTCAACCAGTTATTTATGTTTTATTGGGTTTATCTATTTCTTGTATATAATTATCATGTACCATATCATGATTAAAACATTTTAGTCATTCGCTTTTATATAAAAATACTAAGAGTATTTTAAACCTGTATGTAATACATTTTAATTAAAATTTTATTTTAAAAAAATCATTTTCAATACAAAAATAGATAGAAAATGAAAAAATGGTTTTTTATTTAATAAAAAAGGTTTAGTTGTAAAGGAATAAATTAACCAAGTAATATTTATGGGAGAGGTATTTTTTTACCATTTACATTAAAATATAACATTTAATTTTTTTGTAAAAAATTCAAAACATTATGTAAAAAGATACATTTTGAAAACCATTAAAATGAGGTCAAAAGGAACTGAAATATCCTTTAAAAAACTTTTATGTACTTTTAAATTAATTAATATGATATTTTTTTAACATGAAAATGGAAGAAAAATATATTTAGGGGAATCAATAAAAGATGATTTTTAAAATAACATCCCTTACCTTGAGTCTAACTCAACCAATGATTTCTTCATCATCCAAAATAATAAACATATATTACTTATTTAATTTCTTAGGAACATTTTTCATGTTTATCATTCTATTTATGTAACTTATTAATATAATATATAAAGTTAATTATTTATTTGATTTCACATTAGATTGTTTTATGGTATTTCGTACATAGGTCCAAAATGAATTTGGTAGAATGACTATGGTCATAGAGTTCATTGTTCAAAAATATCAAGAATAATAATAAATTCATAGTTATCATTTTGATTCATCATTTTTTATTTTTAATATAATCATGAAATATTATTATGAAATATTAACTATGTTACATCATATTGAAAATAAGTTGTATATAAAAATGAGTAACGTTTCCATTTTTCAATGATTATTATGGAAAGAAGGTAAGAATCATTTTATCATTATATAATGATCATAATATCATAAATATAAATTTAATTATATAATTATACTTATATATAGCATCTATGTTATTTGGAGATGAAAAATGAATCACATCACATAGTGGATGTGGTAGTCCATAATTATGCTCAAATAAGGTAATAATTTCCCAACGAACTGAAATATAATAAATTATATGTTATTTTATCCATTAAAAATGAAAATTATTCCATGAATATCATATATATGCATTAAATAAATCATTATAATGTTACACCAAAATATTTTAAAACATTGATATATTTTTTTAGTGGATATTACAAACAAAATATATATATATATGTTAACTAAATGTAACACCCTGAGACTTTATGATATATTTATTTTTAAATGAATTTTATCTCTTTGAAATCTTAATAAACATAGAACACAAATTATAAATGAACAGTAATATAGTATATGGTTTTAAACTAATATTTCAATTAGTTAGTGTGAAGTGTACTAAATAAATTATGAAAAATGTATGGTTTAAACATATTCATTAATTATATATTGATTACAAATAAAAATAAAAATCATTTGAATGAAAAATAAATGTTTTCTCAAAAAACATTATTTTTTTCTAAAAAAATGTTTAGTGGCTCTTTGTGCATGTAATTTAACATTATTTTTGACCAGTTTTAGAAAATTAGTTTTACTAAATGATATTCATTTTCTAAATATTCGTATTAAAATTATTATTAGTTTATTTTTTTGGATTTTTTAGAAATTTTTAATTTTTCAATGAATGGTGAAAATTAATGATTTTTATTGAAAAATTTATTTTCTTTTAAAAAATTTAAAAGCTAATTTTTAATTTAAAAAAGATAATAAAGTAATATTAGATAATGTATATTATATTTTTGACTGCCTTATGTCATTAGAATAATTTTTTTTGTATTTTCGTTAATAAAACCCACTATAATAATGATAAGTTATCTTTTTGAATTCAGCTTTTCATAACATTATTGGGTGTAATTTAAAATTGGATTCTACCACATCTATGAATTGAATTATTAAAAATATAATAAATTTTTTTAATAAGAATAATTTATATTATCTAATATTTTCAACTGAATTTGTTTCCAAAATGATTAGTGAAAAAAATGGAAACTAATTATTACGGTTAAGGTGAATACTAAATTATCGGAGGCTAATATAAAATGATATAGTTAAAATGAACAACCGACATTCCCAAAAATAATTTTATAGAAATTTTTAGAACTTATAACCTCTTGTGGTCATGAATGACCCATTTTGGATGCTTTATTAATGATAAAAACATGGGATTAATTGATTATTCTGAAATATTTAATATATGTCTTCTCCCATACTTATAAAAGGCCACCCACTATACTACCCTTATCACATGTCCAAAACAATTTGGTTTAGAAAATATATTCCCAAATTACTTCCTCACTCCCCTAAAAATATCTTAGAAACCTTTGTTTAATCAAAAATCAATCATAGGAATGGTTTTCATTCAAACCTAATGAAATTTTTTGGAGAAAATGTAATGTTCCAAAATGAGCATTTTTTATTTTTTTTTTGTGCTTCATCTCCTTAAAATTTTATTTATCCACGATAATGTTATATCATTAGTGTTTTAAATATATTTATATGATATTTTTTTGTTTTTTTTACTTATTTCTACATCCACTTCCATCAAATGGGAAACAAACTCATTATTTTTCTGTACAACAGACTACCACCTCACAAACAAAAGTAATTCATTTTCTATCACAACCATTCATGTTTGGATATTATGATGGATTTAAAAAATATATATGATATTTATGATACTATTATACTTAAATAATTTTAATTTCAAAAAAAAACTTCTTACAATCCATTCCATTTAAAATATGCTAACATTGCTCATGTGAACGGTGAACTACAGCCTCGCAAATCTATAAATTCTGTTTTTAACATATTCCATAGATGGAAAGTAATGTGGACAAATTTAATGAATATAAGTGATATATGTTACATTATATTGATTCAATAAAATTTATATATCACCCACTTACATACCATTTCAATCATTAATGGAATGACATTGTCGCTCATGCGTGCGTACAACCTACTGTCTCCACAAAGAGATGTGATTAATTTTTCATGAAGAAAAATCAATAATGATTATAAAAACATATATAATGAGTAAATATGATATTTTCAAAATTCTTATATTTATGTATATGATGAATCTATATCCTATACTCCTAAATAAGATAATTTATAACAAAATACACTTGAGAATACAAGGTAATTGAAATATTAAACTATAAAAATATGAAATATGATCAACAAACATGTGGTAAAATGTCATTATAGGATCATATATTAAATTATATATGTGAATAGGGATATTTTATAAATTATAACACTTTTTAAAACCAATATAAAGAAGTTTAAATCATGTTCAACCAAAAGCAATCATAAGGTAAGGGGATTTACCTCCATTTCCCTTCATTGGGGTGTATTGTAATGTTATTATCAAATTATTTATTATAATGTATATAAAGTACATTTACATGTAATATCATGAATAAATAATTATTAATGTTATATTATATTTTATTTTCAATTATTTCATTTAAGGTGATTTGACATGAAAATAATCAGTTTTGAATGACTTTCATAACACATTTTCTTTCCATTAGGGGTATATTATTTTTTTCAATGTCTTTTACATTAAAAGATTATGTGTGTAAATAATTTTGAATATATTATGATATATTTACACTTTTTAAATTTTTAATTACATTTGATAAATATAATCAATTCATTAATTATATCTCACTTAAACATTATTATCATTATAATTATTTATGTAAAATATATTTTTAATTAGACTTTTTATGCATGAATTTTCATTGAACATAATTATTTGATCATTGTATAATAAAATAATTTTATTTTATTATAATTTTTTTTAATGATTTGATTAATGTAATAGTACAATATTCTAATATTTGTTACATAAAACCATTGAGAAAATGTTTTTAATAAAATCAGACTTCATTTCTCTTTTCGGTCAAAATTCATTTTCCTTCCAAATTTAGGTTTTCTAAACATGTATTTAGTTTTTTTAATTCCCTCAAAATAATTTATTAATGAAATTTGTACACATGTTTGAATTTTTTCAAATTTTTTAAAGGGAAACTTATTATAATTTTTGAAATAATTCCCATTTTTCTTTTACCTAAATTGTAAAATAAATCATTATTTTAATGGGTAAGACGTGTATGAAATTTGACACCATCATTACCACTCATTATTTAAGAGTTTCCATTATAATAATCAAAGGATAACATCAAATAAAATTATTTTAAAAAAATTGTGAACTGTTATTTTACGAAAAAATAAATATGAAATTATTATTTTCCTAAAAAAATATATTTGCTTTCACTCTTATTATACTTGTATTCATCAATGGAATCAACCCTTCATTTTACATATGATCCAGTGGGGATATATTGTATTGAAACCATAATTTTCATTTTTACGAATGTTTTATGATCATATTTATTAGGGAAATCAATGAAATCCAATTTCATGATTATGTTTTGTAATCACTAACATTCCCATGAAATATTAACATTGTTTTCATCATTAGAAATTATATATCACCTAAATATACATATTATTTATCATGGATATAATTATTAATTAAACCAAATATCATTTATATATATGGTATTTTACCTTGATTATTAAATGATTGACTAAGTAAGTTATTTTTAATCTATATTCATTACTCGATATGGTATTTCTTTTAGAATAGGCAAGGATCAGGCCCATTTTATTAAGAAAAGAAAAAAACCCTGAAAATTATTTATGTAAAAAAAATATAAAATACATAATTAAGTAATAAAAATACATTATAGAAAATAATACATACAATTATATTTCTCATAGTCCTTCTCCTAGTCAAAATTGTCTTCCAAAGTGATGAAATAACTAACCCACGGGTTCCTCCCATCAATAAGAGGCATTGAACTGGTTCAAATGGTGGGATTTAGATGAGGATAAATCTCCATTTCCTTTAATTATTTAAAGTAATTGAAGAAAATTGTACATCATATTTCATTTATCCCTTTGTGGAAACATTCTAGTAATAGGTCGTTGGTGTTGGATCATCATACCCTATTATTTTCCATTTTCCTTCAATATTTTTAAGCTTCAACTACTTTTTCAAATCCTATGTGGTACTATTACTTGAATAAGTGATGTCACAATCTACCTTTTCAAATTATGTAGCAATACTCACTTGTCCATGTGACCCTTGCATCAATGGTTGTCTATGATCCTCTACATGAAGGAATTATTCCCGATGAAACCCTATTCTATACTTATAAATGTTTCTGATATCAATAGATATATTCCCTCATCCAGTTCCCTTAGATCTCAAGGAAGAAATACACTCAAATGATGATGTTTAAACCCCTTAATTATTTATACATAGTTTCTAAAATAGAACATTTCTCTCATTAAAGGAACCATTATCATGTTCAATGATAAAACACATATAAAATGATCCCATTGATTCTAGTTATATAACTACATGAGAATTCCTAGGAGGAATATGAAACAAATAAATTTCATTCTATTCATACTCAGTCTGAGAGTGTATAGGCTCTCCCAAATGATAACCAGCACCAATAGCCTTATTAATCATGTCTGAGTATCCCTCCTTCCTGTAATGTGCCTCATCACGACCAGATATGTAGTAAAATGTGTATGAGACTTACATCCTATACTTTTCATTTTTATTTCCTACATTCATGAAATTTGGAGAGTTGTCAAAAATATTATCATAAAAAAGTATAGGATTTTACTCATTATCATATTTATAAAAGGTAAATTTTTATATTGGAACATAATTGAGATATACCTAAACTAAAACCCAAGAATAGTAAATAAATATTACTTGTTTTGTATCCCATTAAATTTTAATTATAATTCCATATGAAGAAAAAATATCATATATGATTTTAAGGTTCCATAATATCCAATTCATAAATAATAATTTTCCCCAGACTTGAGAATAAGAGTTATTCATTTCAAAAGGGTTGAAAATGAAACATTATTCATGGATATGTAGGAACCATAGTTCAATTGAGATGAAACCATGGTCCCAATACCTATTCATAAGTTCATAATTAGGGAATGGTAATTCATAATAACCATGACCTACTAGTATGAAACTCTAGTTTGAGAATCCCCAACTCAAGGATAAATAATCAAAAAACATCAAACTTCAATAGATTCATACCATGGGAAAAAACCCCATCATATAATGGAGTTCTTGCATTAACAAAATCATTAAAAAATCATGATAGAACTTATATAGAATGTATAAATGAATATTTCTTAATAATACTACTAGAGTTAGCCTCCTTGGGGGTTATGAAATATCATTGATTAATGGATCCCCATATTTTGGTTTCGATTTTAGGTCCTTGATTCTCAGGATGTTCATCACTCATATCAGTGTAAATATCATGTGTGTATCCCCTCACACTCTGGAGGAATAGTCTAAAAATTAGGTGTTGAACCTCAGTATTATCATCTCATGGAAGGTCCATTAATCTCATAAAACCCCAATCACTCCTCAAATCATCATGTCTTGTGCTCTTCCAAACATCTATCTTTCTCCATAAAACCATTTGTTGATAACACATATTTTTCATTAAATAATTATATTATTAAATATATGAAGGATTATTTGAAACATAAGATATATATGGGACCTGGTTATAGATATCCCCTCGATGATTCAGTAGTTTCATGAGAAGATTCAGTTGGTGAGCCTTATATAAATGAGTTTCTGGTGTGTACATACCCATCAGTTTTAAACTATATTATAAAAGGTCTTGATTGTAGAGGTATCATCATGCCTGAGATCATGATATCCAATGATTATTTATTTCCATCATCAAGAATTTAATTTTTATTATCCATGTTATTTTTAAAATGATATTATCTTTGGAATAATTTCATTATCAGTTTGTTGAATAAATTGCATGTGCATTAATTTATTAACTTTTCTACACTAATTATGGGTTATGTAGTCATGATAGTTTGGCTATTTATTAAATGGAATATATTCTTGGATATTCACATTTCTATATTATTTACACATTATATAATCATGAAAGTCAAATTATTTAAATGTATTATGTGTTCAATTATTACCTTTCCATTTTGATTATGCTTATTTGTTAATGATATCATTTGTTGTATTTAACACTTACCATGTATTTGAGCTCACCCTTATTTTCTCCCATTCCCAAGAATAAAAAAAATGTATAATGAATGATATTAAATAAATTTCTATAGGGAATAATGATATTCTATAAAATATAATTTATGTCACAATTTGAGTGTTAAAATGAAATACGGGATCATGTATGTATCTATTGCAATAATACTTTTAAACTATTAAGTCCTTTGGGATATGATCACTTTTATCTCATTACAATTTACTAATGTAAAAATTACCTTTGGGATATTGGGGTTAGGGTATTTATAGTTTGCATTAGAAAAAAGGTAGTATAAACCTAGAGAACTAGAATTACGAAAAATATATTAGGGAATATTGTCCTATAACAGATCTTCATGATAAGTATAGAAGAATTTATTAATGTTTTGGTAAATTATGGATTATGTTGTTTTCATATAAATAATTCACTATATGTATACTACAATTGGATGTGGTTATGGTATAGGAGTACCTAGGGGTAATAACATCGAAAAAAGATTATTATTATAAACTCAAGTGTTTCTTAGTGTAAGATAACATGCCATACTATGTAATAGGTTTAACACCCCTTGGGGATTTTATTTTTATAATTCACATTTACTTTACACAAAAATATTAAATATTTAAATAGATGATGAGAATTAATGACATTTTTTAAATTTAATGTATATTTTATTGAAAATAATATTTCATGATTTATACATCCTATAAATGATTATATTTTTTTGTGTTGTGAATATTGATTCTTACACTATATATTTTTATATATAACTGGATGGAGCCCAAAATAATTATGTCGAAATTTAATATGATAGAAAATATTGTGACATTGGGAAACCAAAATTAATTAATATACGAGTGAAATATATCATGATTATTCATAATCTATTATCCTGAAATATGATTAAGAACCTTTACCTTAACCATTTCTCAGAATCACTATAGATGAAAAGGATGGAGTTATATAAGAGATCGAGTGGTGGAGACCATCGAGTAAAGAAGGTTCAATTTATATCATGTCATAAATGTGAAAAGATACACCCAGAAAGGTGCCTCAAATGATCAGATTATTGTTTCATGTATGAAAAATAATGGAATAAAATGTTGAATTTCCTATAGAAAATGAGGATTATGATGGGATGAAAAAATTTAAATCCTATGGGTCAATTTATAGTTCATTGTATTAAATTTGGATAACCTAGGTATTATCCATGTCAATGAACACATATAAAGATAAACCTCAAGAAAAAGGAAACAGTAATGTAGAAATAAAACAGATGAAGTATTTATGTATTGGGATTCAATAAATAATCTATGTAATTATTTTTACTGATAGTGATTTTTTTATAGGAATCGTGAAACATCAAAGGATTTTGTAAAATCTTAAAATCATAAATGTATTCATTAACTTATTAGTTATGGATAGAATCATGGTTTAATAATATTATAGATAATCATAAGATTAATGTATTAAATACACCATTTGAAAATTTGTGTGGTAGTAATAAAACATGAATAAGGATATCTTTAGAAAAAAGTTTTGGGAATAAAAAATATTGGTTTACTATATGAAGTAGTTATTTAAGGAATAATTAAAGTAATTGTTTTGAATATATGATAAAAGTTATTGGTAAACATTATAGTTTATCATATTTTAGATTTTATAGTAATTATGGGTCATTAAAATTTGGGAACATTATAGGAATTATATTAATAATTTTTTATAAAATGGATAACCCATTTAATCCAATTAAGGTCACAAGTATTTAACCCACAACTAATGGGAAATAAGGGTTTATATCCCACAACAAGACTATGTGACATTCAGGTTAATATTTCATTATTTCTACTTAAAAAATTTTAAGATTAAATAATAATAATAATTAAGTAGTGGTGTTACTATTATGTTTTAGATATTAGTTTATAACTTCTATTGACCATATTGGTTTTGGAAAAAAATTAAATAGGATGATCGACATGTCACTTTTTTATAAATCTTAGAATCCATTAAAAGTTAATTTTAGTGCAGCAGAATGAACATTAATTTAAGATATTCATTTACTATAGTAAAATATAATGTGTAAATTAATCTTATCATAACCAACTAACTAAATTGTTCATAAGAAATATATATGTATCACGTAAGTATATTACCTCATATTATTAGACATAATATGAATTCCTAAACATTAAGAAATAGTTTTTAAAAAAATATTGTTATATTATTACCTTCATATATGATTAATCAATGTTTATTTGAATTATAATATATTTATGAATTTTAGGTCCTTAAATTTCCATTCTTAATTCACTTTATTTTGATCAATGATCTCTATCACACGATATAATTATTTAAAATTTTATTCCATGTCTATATATGCACTTCCCAAGAATGTTATGCTATATGGAAACCTAGTTATGTGTTATTATAAATGAAATTTTGTATTTAAATTTACTTTTATTAATAGTATATTTTATTAACCCATTTATTATGTGGGTTTTTGGAAAATAAGTTTTCAAATTTCAATGCTTTGACTTATAAGTGAAAGCTCAAATTGGGCTGAAAATTTTTATTGATAGTGGGGAGAATTTAAAACCCCGTGATTTTAAAATAAGAATATTATGTTTAGCACTGTATATGAAACCCTTAACCAATATTATAAGATAATGTAACACCCTGAGATGTTATTACATATTTATCTTATAATAAATATGGTCTATTTGATTGCTTGCGAGACAAGAAATATAGAGTCTAAATGAACCATAATATTGTCTAATGATATAACTAAGACATTAAAAAGGAGGGTATTAGTAGTACTAACTAAATTATGAAAAGTATGTGGTTCACACATTTTTTCTTAATACCTATATATTTTAAATAAAAATAAAATTCAGTTGACTGAAAAAGAAATGTTTTCTGAAAAAAATGAATTTTTTTTAAAAGGAAGATTGGTCGCGCTTTTCACACATAATTTAAAATTAATTACTAACACTTGTTGAAAAATTATGTTAAAAATGAAATTCATTTTAAAAAAATTTCATATCAAAATTATCACAGGGTTACTTTTGGTTATTTTTTAGAAAAATTTCATTATTCGATGAATATTAAAAAAATAAAGATTTATTTGAAAAAAACTTTTATATTTAGTTAAATAACACAGTTAAATTATATTTTAAATTGTTTTTATGGAAAAATTATTTCAATTATATTAAAATTTAAATAATTTATATAATGTGAATCAATTTAATATTTAATATTTTTGTTAAAAACATATGTGCTTATGAGAAGTTTACTTTTGAAAACTTATGTTTTCGTCGAGTCTAAGGGTATAATTTTAAATTTGATTCTTGTAATTATATCAATTGAATTTAGAAAAATGTATTATTTATTTGGAATGTACATAATTTATATTATATAATATTTTCAATATAAATTTTGACCAAATGGATAATGAAAATAGTAAAAATTAATTATCATGGTTATAGAAAAAACTGATATTCCATGGGGGTAAACTAAAATGATAAGGGTTAAAATGACCTCAAGACATGTAAAAGACACATTTTCTAGCCATATTTTCACCTTATCAGCTGTATGGTTCATGAATGGAAAACATATAGTTTCTTTTTTTATAATAAGAACGTTGGTGTAATTGATTCCATTCAATATTTCCATGTATGTCATCTCCCCCATTATAAAATGGAACCCCTCTCCTCAATTATTCACACTTACAAAGAAATTTGGTACAAAAAATTCCTAAAATAATCACTTCCACGCAACTTTTAAAACATATTAAACCCCTTTGTTTTATTATAAATCTAAACTATGATGTATTTTTTACCAATATTTGGATGTTTTTTGAAAAATATGTATCGTTCTTAAATAAGAGTTTATATTTTGTTACTTCTTTGAACTCATTAGAATATTATTTAAAATTTATTATATAATTAAATATTTATATTAAATATTTATATTAAATATAATGATATGGTATTATGTTAATTTAATGACCTATATCCATATCATCTTCCATGAAATGTTAAATGAAACTATCAATTATGTGTATGGAGGGTTATCGCCTCACCAGCCGATGTAATTAATATTCCATCACCTCTATTCAACGATAGTTATAATAAATTATTTTACAAATTTATATGAAATTTATGATATTAATATAATTATATAATTATAATTTCACATATAAATTCTTACTTTCCATTCCATATGAAATATGAAAACGTTGCTCGTGTGTATGGTGGACTGCAACCTCACAAAGCAATGCCATTCGTTTTTCACATACTCTAAACATGGAAAATAATAAAGCTAAATTTAATGAATATATTTTATTCAAATGACATGATATTTATTTTTTAAAATTAATATATCACTAACTTCTATAACATTTCACACTTTAATGGAATTATATCTCCACCTGTGCATTCATATGTCTAACCGTCACCACAAAGCGACACATTTCATTTTCCATGTCCAAAAATCAATAATAAGTTTAAAAATGTATATCATGATTAAATATTATATTTATAATATTATTATCATTATATATATTATTTATCTATATATTATACACAATAACCTGAACACCCGTGATAAAACACTAATGAGAAAACAAGGAAATTAACACATGAAATAACGAAAAGAATGAAATATTAATAATAAAAGGATCATAAAATGTTTTAATATGATCATATATGATATTATAAATATGAATATTGTTCTAAAATAAATAAATTACACACTTAAAACTATTATATGGGAGGATAAAGAGAATTAAAAAAATAAGAATATGGTAAGGGACTACATATCAATTTCCCTTTATATAGGCATATTATAATGATATGCACGTTTTTTATAATAAATTGTATGTATACTATCCCCTTTGTAGGTAATA
The DNA here is from genome assembly GCA_963277665.1 of Viscum album. NCBI lineage: Eukaryota > Viridiplantae > Streptophyta > Magnoliopsida > Santalales > Viscaceae > Viscum > Viscum album. The sequence goes on along the minus strand of OY728122.1, from coordinate 1,169,210,213 downwards.
TCATAAATACATAAAAATTTATGGTATTGTAAGTTTTTACCTTAATTATTTCATCTAAGTGTATTTTACATTAATATTACCAAGTGGTAAAGAATTTCATAACTCAATTTCTTTTAATTGAGTACTATTATCTCTTCATTATCTTTGACATTTTAAGATTATGTGTATAGATAATGTTGAACATATGATTATTTAATCCCAATTATATTATGTTTATTTAAATTTTATACACATAATTGATTCATTTATTAATTCTGAATTAAACTTTATGATCATCATAAGGTTTTATTTCACAATCACATTTTAATCAGGATTGTTTTTGCAATAATTTCCATTAAAGAAAATGAATAGATTATTGTCTAATAAACCCAATTAATTTATTATCTTCTATATATTCCTAATTGATTCATGTAATAGTATTATATTATTCCTTATGTCACTTAAAAAAATTTAGAAAACATTTTTAATAAAATAAAACTTCATTTCTCTCTTCAATCAAAAATCCATTTTCTACAAATATCATATTTTAAAAAAAATATTTCTAAAAAATATTTAAAATCATAAAAATGATTTATTATATAAATTTTTACCCTTGATTGGATTTTTAAAATTTATTTTTAAATGAATCATCATGTCGTTTTCCAAAAAAAATCTCTATTGGTTTTTACTAAAAATGTGAAATGAATCATTTTTTAACATGTATGGCATGGACCAAATTTCCTGCCATCATAAAGAATAAATTATTTATATAATCCATTATATATTTAAAATTTTATTTTAAAATAAAAAAAATTCAAAACATTTTTTTACCATTAGATTAAAAAATATTTTGAAATTGAAAAGATTATTTTCCTTAAAAATTTAATGACATTTTTATTTTATTTCTATTCATAAATTAACTAAAAGTTTTATTTTATCTATATTACACTATGGATATTATCTATTTATATCATCTTTATTATTTATTAGGATTTATTTTGACTAGTTCAGCCAAGGAATGTATTGAAATTCTCTTTCTTGTTTAATTTTTATAATCATTAACTTTATCTTGAAATATTAATTTTCTTTTCATCCTTAATCATTAAATTTATCCAAGATATCCATATTATTTTTCATAGATATATACATATATATTTATTTATTTATTTTATTTTATTTTATTTTATTTTATTTATACATATTTTATTTTACATTGATTGTTTTATGATTGACTCGATAAATTACTATTAATCTATATTCCTCAATCGATTCTGAAATTTATTGATAAGGGGTGTTGTTCATGAATTAAATTAATTATTATATATATGAGGAAAACAATGGACATGGAGATAGATTTGGGTACCAGTTATAGATATCCCCTTGATTCATTGGGAGTATCATGAAACAAATTAGTTGTCTATCCTTATTTAAATGGGTTTCTAGTGTATACATATCCATTAGTTTTAATTTAACCTGTGAAAAGTATGACATTAAAGGTATTATGAATCCTAATATTATTATTTTCAATAATTATGTATTTATTTATTAATGAATTCATTTTTTATTATCCATGATATTTTCATAATGATATTATCCCTGAATTCATTTTATTCTTAGTTTATTAATTAAATGGACTGTGTTTTCAATTATTTATTATTCCATATTAATTATGTCATATCTAATCATGATATTCAAGTTATTTATTAAATTTAATGTTTGTTAGTATATGTACATTTACGTATTGATTATTCGTTATCAAATCATGATTGTAAAATTCTTTTAATGTCATCTATATTTAGTTAGTTACCATTCCATATTTATTATTCTAATTGATTCATGGTAGCTTCCATTGTACATAACCCTTTTTATGGTTTTCAGGTCACTATTATTTTCCACCAATTACCATGATTCCTACAAGTTTACTATGAAATAAATGAAAAAATAATCTAGATGTAATAATTATATTATTAAAGAAAATTATCTTTTAATTTGTGCATTCAAATGTAATATAGGAATCATATAAGCAACTAGTTCTGAAAGACTTCCAAAATTTTTAGCCATATGGGATGAGATCTCTTAATATATTATTCAATAATAAATAGGAATTATATCTTGGTTATTTGGTTTTGGGTATTTATATATAATATTTTTTTAGGAGTGTTGTGGGAAAACAGATTGCATTGGTTCGTGAGGCGGTAGTCCACCATACACTCAAAGAGTTTTTTATTTCCCATTTGATAAAAGATGAGAAGGATATATCTTATTAAACTAACATAAATATACATTATTATATGTTTAATACAATTTTTATTATTTTATAATGGTTAAAAAATATTGTATTGGTGTGGAAGATGAAATAATACAAAAACATGAGCTAAAAACAATTCATCCTCATTGGAATGTATAATTTCCATAATACTATAACCCATAAAAGGATTGTATTATTCCTAAAATAAGTTATCTATAATGAGGGAACCAATTTTGATAAGGTATTTTGGTAGGTCTTGGATGAACCAAATGGTTATTGAGTTATGAATAAATGATAAGAAGAAGTTACCTTTGTAAGAGAGGGGAGGGTCACTCTTGCAATTTCAAAAATATATTAAATTAATTTCAATATCCTAACTGGAAAAATTTGATAATATTATATTATATGATGAATATGGGTTGAATTTATATCATCCAATAAAATGTGTACAAGTTTGGTTCACATATTTACCCTTATATTTTTTATCCTGTCAATAACCCTTTTCACAAATGTTATAACAACACGATTTTTACTAATTGAGAGTCATGATAGTTTTTATAAATATAAGAACAAAAAATATATGAATAATTATTGATACTAGCAATAATATACTAATAAATAGGATGATTATTGGATTCTTATGAATTTTTAATCAGTAAATAAAATAATATTTTCATAAAATATCAATAATTTCAATTTTAGAACTATACAGTTACATTAACAATAATAGCCTCAAGAAACAAATATCAAATAAAATATTTTAATAAATACATAACATGTTATATATTTTTATTAAATTATATATTCTCATTAATGCATTAATATTATATTTCTTTTAATATTTTTAACACCGTATATTTAATATTACATTTAATAGAAAAATTACTTCATCAGTGTTGTGTTAGAATATGAGGTAATTATTTCCTTCACTAAAAATTTCAAAAAATTACCACGATAATGATAAATAATTTATATTTCAATGTAATATTTATAAATGAAAAAATCCTCTATTTTCCCCATGTTATAAATACTATAGTTATTAAAAACAATATTATATCATTTTTTACATTTATTTACATAAATTATTATAATATTAATAATAAAATCCAAATGGTAAAAAATGAAATATAACTAAATATTGGATTAGTATAGTCTAAATGGAAAAATAATAAAATTTTGGTATGTTTTAGGGTCATTTTTTGTAGTTATCACATTTTTTATGACTTTAATTTGCTAATTTACCCTTTACCAAGTTAAAAAAATTATTATTGTTACTTTTAATTAATATATAAAAATAATTTTCCTATTAATTTAATTTTTACCCACTAATTATAAATATTTTATTCTATTATTAGGATTCAAAACACTCACATGGATGAATTTATTTCAAAATTAAATCGGTAAAACACGATGAAAAGCATGTATTCATTAAATTATCCTGTTTAAGTATCAATTGTATTTATAAAACATTACTACAAAAAATAAATTCAAAAAACCATAATTATATTAAATTAAATTAAATAAATAATAAAATTTTAAAAATAACCCATAATTAAAATTTTACTTTTAAAATATTCAAAAATAAAATAAAATATTTAATAAAAAGTAACATTTTTCACTACTAATTGAAAAATGAATCATTTCATAAAAGTCACAAATATTCAGCCTAATATAATATTGACATTTTGTGTATAAAAATGATATCATTTTTTTAAAATTAAATTTCAATAATATTGATGAATTAATTGTTATATATTCTTAATTAAAGAAATAATTAATATTTTTTAAAAAATACATATTTTTGAAGAATAAAATGTATTTCATAAAAAATGAGTTCTTATTTCCTAATAATTAATAAATAAATTTTAATTTATTATAACCATAATATATATTTAATTGGGAAATAAATCCTATTCATTCAAATTAATTCAATGTCAATGTTATAATGGTCATATTTTGGAAATAATATTTTATTATTTGTTTAAGCTTGGTGTTGCATATTTTATACTCTATTGAATATATTCTTTATTTTAACATCATAGAATATTACATTATACCCCCTTTAATAAATTTTGTCCTCATAATATGAACATGTGCTCAGTAATCATTAGTTTAAAATATGAAAATTTATTTTTGAAAAACCAAATCATAAAAAGGGTTAAGAAAACATACTATTGATAAGAGTGAATGGGAAGAACATAGTTCAACTATAATAACACATAAATATATTTCAATGTATGAAAAATTTTGTGGGATGTGAAAACATGGAGATGGAAATGAAAACAAAATCCCATGGATAGATAAAGAGTGATATAGAACAAGGTCATGATAAATATAACAATCACAATATCATAAATTTGCAATGGGCGGAGATTCCATCAATTTCTCAGAAATGAAGGTAATAGGATAACATTTTTTAAAATATATATATTTATTAGAGTTTAGGAATTAATTTATCATATTTAATAAATGAATAAGGAAATATACTTACTTGGTATATATAATTTCTTAATATAATTAATTTCCAACCTAGTCTCATCGTTTTCTATAAATTGTGAGTATTCAAAATGATTTTTAATGAATGGAGAACTAAAATAAACATCATTTAGACCATATTAATCCCAAAAAGGATAAAAAGGTATTTTTCCTAACTTTCTACAATAAATAAAACCAAAATGGTCCTCACAAGGAAATATAATACCCAAATTGAATAAACAATTATATGAATAAATAATAAATTAATCTCCAAAATTCAGTAGTATTACCCAAATGTTGAACTAAATAATTTCCACTACTGAAAAAATGACCTATAATCGTGGTTCAAAACTGTGGGTAGAGCTTCCAAAACCATTGGTATAGGCTATACTTACAGTTTTGGGAACCGTGGGCAACTGAGGCGTCGGGATAGGTCCCAAACTAATACCCACGGTTTTCCAAACCATGGGCATAGCCTTTTTACCACTATGTCAAACCCTCCTACCCTATTTACATGCTATCAAAACCTTATTCCCATGGTTTGAAAATCATAGATATATATTTTTGTTCAAAAAATGAGCAACAGGTGTTGAACCCACTTCCTTCATTTTTAACTCGGCGAGCTTGACCACTCAAGCTGCGTAACTTACATATATATTTATCTATATTTTTCTAAATATATTAATTCACATCCCAATTTGAAAAAAAACCAGTGGGGTTTGATCCCTGTATTTATCTTCATGAATCCAATGACTAACCAACTAAGTCAGCTCGGTTTGATATTAATATATCATTATTTATTTTAATATATTAAAAATTTTCCCTATATTAGAAAAAAAGTGGTCAGTAAGTTTCGAGCCTACAACTACAGTGAACCATATACAATACCTAACCAGCTAACCTATAATGATTTTATGTTTATATGTCTATATTTATGTAAATATATTAATGAGAACCATGGTTATAGTATAAAAAAACCATGGGGATAAGTTTTCCCACCAAAAATATTTTGTGTCTCCTGGAATTTTTTATCTCACCATAATGCGGGAAAGATATACCCATGGTTTTATAAAACCATGGGTATAGGTCTAGAAAAAAATTCCTATACCCGCAGTTTTGAACAAAACTGTGGGTATAGATTTCTTTTTCCCCGTGGTTTTCTAAAACCATCGGAATAGGTCTTCAAATAAAATCTATACCCACAGTTTTTCCCAAAACTGTGGGTATAGGTTCCCATATTACCCCTATACCCATAGTTTTGGGAAAAACCGTGGGTATAGGGCTATTTTCTAGTAGTATTTATAAATAATTATCCTTATAATTATATAATATATTCACCACTAGGTGTTAAACTCAATGATCCAAATGATTTTTTCACCAACTCTTCCAATATATATTTAAAAGTTGAACCGAAATTACACCAAACACTCCTAAATTATTATATCAATATTTATATTACCTAATCATATTATCTCCAAGATATGATAATAATTTTAATAATTAAACAGAATCTACATATAGACACATTAAAATAATATATGAATATAATAGATAATTCGACCTTTATTCCCCAAATAAAATCCCATAATATATTGTCCACCATAAGCATATTATATTACTTAAATTTTGATTGTTATTATTCAGAAATAGAATTAATCACTTAATTGAAAAATCCATTTTAAATCTCATAGTCATTTATATGATAAAATATATGTTCCCATGTTGTAATAACTCATAATTACCACTCTGACACCCAAAGTGTTTATAAATAAATTTAATATAGAATGACATGCATGCAACACTGAGTCTCTGTGAAACAACAGTTTATTACTTAAAGAAGATATTTATATCATAGATACTAACAAAAATCCCTCCGATATGAATTTAATTTCAAAAAATGGACTTATGAAGTTGTGATCAGTAAGATATTTAGAGTCTGATAGGATTAGCTTAATTTTTTTTGAATAGCAACTTAACCATTTGGAATAGTAATCTCACCCTTATGAATAGTAATATGACCCTTATGAATAGTAAATAAGCTAAATGAATAGTTACCTCACCCAAAAATTTATAAATAAAATTTTTTCATCTTATCATTGAAAATATGATCAAATTGTAAGAAAATAAATGTTTTTTTAAAATATTAATTTAGTCATAAATATGAAATTAAGATTTTATGATAAATTTTAAATTTTAAATGGAAATTTATTTTCATAAAATTTAATCATATATTATTATTTTATTATGGTTAAAATATAATTTTATGAGACCTTGATTAATTTTTCATGGGGTCATAAAATCAGTTAGAGTTTTAAAACTATTATTTTTAGAATAAATTATAATTTTATTTAAAAAATAATTTGATCATATTTTGAAAAATATTTTGATAAAATGGAGTTCACTTTTAAATTCTACACATTGAAAAATGGTTGGTGTGGATTTTTGTGATACTTCTGAAATACTTGAATTTTTGGTGAATAGTAGAATACAGTAATTTACAAAAATAAGTTGAATACATGAATTATTTAGTCATGGATGATGTTTTACTGAGTTAAAAACCATTGGTTCTAACTATGATGTACTAATTACTATACATATTCTTAGGAACCCACACTATTGCAAATATTCAGAAAAATACTTAACTAATGAAGAAAATAATGGGAAACCTCATCTCCTCCACTATAAATATCACCCCTCACCCCCCTCTTCTCCTCACACCTCTCAATATTTGAGCATTATCAAAATTCTACCAAATCCTATTCCCAAGACTCTTCCCCACATCCAAGACCTACTAGTCTCACAAATATTCCAATAACAAGGGCTATAAAGAGGATCTCATAGAGAATACATCAAGAGGTAAAAATCCTCCTTTATTTTCTTTTTATTTTATTTTCGATTATTTTTATTTTATTGTTCTGTCTTCACCTACCCTTATCTAAGAGGCTTGAAAACTCCATTAACATATATATACTATAATTTTATCATTTTTATGGAATAATTAATCATTATACTTATTCTTATCTCGATCTTTTTTAAAAATAAAAAACACCATATGTGGTGTGTTGATTAACCGACATCATAAACAATGGGTTTTTAAATTCTATTACCACCTTCATAGATGCTCATAAAAAAATTTAATGCTTGAAACAGATTTTAATTTTTATTATATAACCTCTTTTATGTTTTTTAATCAATATATATACATAATATTAAATTATATAATGAAATTAATTTATGATTATCAAAGAACCGCCAAAATGATCTAAATGAATATCATTAATGTTTTATCTGATGATTCATCATAATATCTGTAACAAAATAAAATATGGTAGCATTTATTATTATAGAAACATAATAATACCATTTCATTCTACTTATGGTTTTTCATTTCCAAAAAATAAGAAAATACAATACAAATCGACCATGAAAACCATGTAAAGTACGCACCCGAAATAATGGAAATAACAAAATATTATTAATAAATGGGTGGAATGATGTTATAAAATGATCATATAAGGTGTTATAAACATGAATATTATTCTTTAAAATATTAAGAATACTCTTTTAACCATTATGTAGGAGGTTTCAAACATTTTTTAAGTATGAAAAACCTAAGGTACGGGAATTCTTAAACAAATTTCCATTATTTGGGACAACCATATACTGTATTAATTATGTGTCACTTAGATTATTTGTGAATTAAATTTTTATTATATATTTTTCCTTATATTTATTTATAGTTTTTACACATATTCCATTATTTTTATCAATTCTCACTTCAAATATATGATATTTGTAAGGGACTTTTCATTAAAAATCCTCTTTTAATTTCTTTTCTTTTTTAAATAGGGAATGATTTATATGATGTAAGTATTATTATTTTATGATTTTTTTCTGGTTCATGGGGACTTTTTATGATGAATGGTGGGAACTATATCTTCCTCCAATTCATTAGGTATGTGTATGTTAGGGGTTGGTTATATGGTTACTCCAAGTGTAATTGTGATGGTAACACCATAAGGTAGTTGTGAGAGTTACATTGTAAGGTAGTTGTGAGGCTTACTAATCATGTGGTAGCCATGATGTTTACAATATTAATTAAGTAATTTCCCAAGATACCTTTATGGTTTAATTAATTTTTTCTACAAAAATATCATTTTTCAAAAATTAAGTATATGATACTTTATGGGTGAGAAGTATGTTTTTATGAAAATGATTTCATATGTTTATAAGTATTCAAGGATTAACAGTTTCCATAATTCTTTTTATATCCCTTACTAAGAATTTTTTGCTCATACTAAGTTTTAAAATGTATTTCATAGGGTGTAAGTATGGGTAATAGAAAAGGAAAAGGTAATATAAATGTTGTAAATACTTTTCATGAAAATATTTCATGTTTTTATTTTAAAACAATTTTATTATGAAAAAGATAGTTATTTTTTTAGTTGTACACACTTTTTATAATTTTGGGTTGATATGTATATTTCATTTCCTAACATTCTAAATCTATACACCAAAAATATCTTTGTGAATATAAAATGTGAATTCTAAAAGAATTTTGTAGAGTATGTAATGTTTAAGACCAGGTCCTTATAGTTGGTATGGGATATCTTTTTAGATAAATTTAGTGTTTATGATGATGTTAACAGAATTCCATAAATAAATATTAATTTATGTCTATAGTATTTGAATATTTCCATGTTTCTTCATCTAAGATATGTCTGTTCATAATGGTTTTCTATAGAAGAAATATGGAAGCTGAAGTAGGAAGGGATCGATGTGATGATATATTTCCGAATCTACAATCTAGAATAGTAGGAATTAGAACTGAATAGTTTTTGATAGTAATGGCATAGTTGAAATAGGAAAAAAATGGCATTGGAATCCATGAAAGAGAAAAAATGGAGTTACCATAGAGGAACATGATGATAATGGAAAATTTTATGAGGCAACACACTCTTGCTTTCTGTAGATCATCAAACATAGTGCTATTTGAATGATGGATTATAACCCTTTAAAAGATATTTGATGTTATGTGGTGTTTATATAATCAAAAGGTTAGTCATGAAATTAATCATTTTAAAGGTGAATCTCAGCAGTTATGGTCAATGGTCATGAATAATATAGATAGATATGATATTTACACCTTAGAATGGGATGAATTTAAGAATCTGTTCCTTGAAAAATATTTTCCAATGGTTTTTCGAAATAGGATGGAAAATCAATTCCATGAATTGAAAAAAAAATGAGGAGGATTTAGTGTCCGTTTATGATGAAAACTTCACCCATTTTGAAAGGTATTCTCCAAATATTATTTGGGATCTTAATAGAAAAATCAACCATTTTTTACTCAGGATTGATGATATGATATCGACAGGAACTAAATTCTCATGAATTAAAAAGTTATAGTAGACTTGTACGATGTTCTGAGAGGGTATAAATTGAGTTTTATGATGATCATGTGTACTTTGAAAATAAGAAGAATAAGAGGTCACGATGGAAAGAAATGGGTAATAATCAGTCAATGAAATATAAAGGAAAGAATGTTCAGTTTATAGTTTGATAAAAGAGTTGTAAAAAGAACCATGGGGAATTCCTTACTAAAACTAAGAAGTGTTTTCAATATTCTAAGGTGGTACATATGGCCCGATACTCTAATTAAAATTATCTTAATATTAACATTGATATGAAAACTATAAAGTGTTTTAAATGTGGTGATATGGGTCATTATGAAAATAATTTCCCAAAGAAAGATCTAAATAATGAAAATCTATATATTATAAGCATAATGGGGTGGTGAGATCCTTTGCGACAACATCTGCAGGTGTAGGGCCATCCAATAAAGTGGTATCTAGTACTTTATTTGTTTAGTCAAACTTTTCTAATGTCATGTTTAGTATGGGGTCTATACAATCCTTTATTTCTGAGAACTTTTCTAATAAATTTGGAATTTCACCTCAAGAAATGTTTCCAGAACTTATGGTAAAAAAACAAGGCAAAATATTATAGAAAAAAGGCATTATAAGAATTTTTTTTGTTATCTATGGAAAGACATTAACATCAAAACTTTTCGTTTTTCCCTTAGTAGAGTTTGATTTTATTCTAGTAATGGATTGAATATCAATTTATCATGGTATAATTCATTGTAGAGCTAAATATGATATTTTTTAAAAATAGTTTTAGTTTGTATGGAATAATGAATCCATACAACTGATAACATATCAAGAACCTGAGAAAATGTTAAAATATAGAAATGAAACTTATCTTTCTCATATTGTTGAAAACAATGGAACTATTCAGATTAATGATATAACATTATTAAATGAATACTTGAATGTTTTTATTGATGAGTTTCTTATTGTTATACCTGATTAGGAAGTTGAATTTACCATTCATTTATGTAACATACCAGGTAAATAAAGAATAAATCATTTTCATATTTATTAATATTTACGAATTAAATATTAATTTTACTTTAAAGGGGTTGATATGTTCGATAGCGTACCCGATACACAACAAAGAGTTTCTTTGAAATCTTACGTTGCACACTAGTAATAAAACAATATTATATTAAATGGTAGTTAACACGTAGTCGTTGTATTGGTGGGAATGAATATAAATAACTAAAATATGATTATATATGTTTTTTAAATGTTTTTACATTTATCCAATAAAAGATAAAGGCTTAAAATACGAAAAGAATTCAATTTTAGGGATATATACTCTAACATTCACTAAAGGTCGACTTATCGCCTTCTGATGGAGAACCGTCTATAAATATAGTTTTGGTCACTCTTATACATTTTATTGGACCAAATAAAATTCTTCTTTAGAATCGGGACATAAAAATTTACTTTGAGTAAATTTTAGGTATTTTTCCAATAAAGTTCATTTTTTAATGAATAGTGAAAAATGTTGTATTTTAATTCAAAACCTCTTATTAATATAATTTATTTATATGACTATATTATCTTTTGAATTGGTTTTAAATTTCAATTAGAATATATTTTTACCATTTAGTACAATAGTGGTCGTTGGAATTAATTTCACTTTGAAATTGGACTTAAACTAGTGTCAATCTTTTGATACTTATTGTTTCATAAAAACACGCTATTTGGTCTGACAACGGTAATTAATTATTAAATTAATTAATGTAACTTATATGTTTTGAATTTTTTAAAATAGACGTCATTTTTGAATCTGGAATATCAAATATAGATTAGGGTGATGTTTTGGTATATTTCTGGAAAACTTCAATTTTTGATGAATAGTGAAACCACTAAGTGGTACTTAAAAAAACTGATTTTTCGTTTAAATGAAATTTTACCACCTCTGTGTTTTGAATTTCAAAAATCCGACATACATGGTTGTCATTGGGAATTAAAATGTGGTTCAATGGGATTAAAATAATTTTTTGGTGAATAGTATCTTTTAAGTTTTTAATCGCGATTAGAGGTAATTAGTGTAATTTAAGGTAAAAATAATGTTTTAATAATATGAAATGACCTAGACACATGTCCTACCCTTATTTTATGTGTCATTTATGACCAAGAAAATCCATGGGTCAACTTGGGGACCCCATGGAGCCACTTTGGTAGGAAAATGACATTAAAAACTTTTTATTTAAAGTAAAAATTAAAATGTCACAAACATGAGTTGTTTTACTAAAACAATTTTTAAATGGGGATATACAAGTCATATTTTTGACTATAAATATTCATTAGAAATATAAAAATATTTCCTACATCATTATATTTTTTGTATAATTTTTATACATTAAATAAATTAAATTATTTATGACACCATGATGATGCATCGATTAGCTCATTATTTAACGATTTAAATAAAATGAGAAGATAATGTAAAATATAAGACCTACACATGTAAAAAACATATTGGATGGGTGTATTTAGAACTCTTATCACCTTATCCTAAAAATATATAATTTTGGGACCTTTTAAATCTGAAAATCATTTTATAATAAAGTAACCTTTTATAACTTCCCAAGAGTGCCCCTCCTCTCCTCTTATAAAAGGCCCCCACCTCTACCACCTTACTCACACCTCTCAAGCCTTTGTCTTGGCCAACCCCTGACCATTTTGTCTCTCCACATCCCTCTATTACTCCTAGAAGCCTCACTTTGGGCAGAAGTCTTTCCAAGGAAGCCTTTGAGCTCAAATCAAAAAGAGTTACTCGTTTTAAAGGTGGTGTCTTCTCTTGTGTTCTTATGTTTTATTTTGATTCTCCAACCCCCTAAACTCTTTTTATTACTTTCTTTTGTAACAACACCAATATCTTAAATATAATAGGATGTTGTTATGAGAAGTATTATAGTTACACTTACGCACACCTTCATCAAATGGTTAAAGAGCATACTGTTTCTGTGGATAGCGAATTTCTGCCTCACGGAATGATGATTGTTCAACACTCATATAACACCTTCAAAGGTGGCCATTAAGATGTCACTATATTTATATATGATATATAATATGTTTATGTTTTACTTAAGCTTCCGTATTTTTCAATTATGGCATACCTTTATGGTTTCTATTATGGGTAAACGCGATATCTTAATTTTAGGAAGTTCGGACTACCACCCCCTCAAAGTGATTTGATTCGTTAATACCATATGTTGTACGTATAAAGGATAGATTTAATGATATTATATATGATATTATACTGGAATTATAATATACATTTATATAATTATTATTCTTTTCCATTAAAGTATGAGATAGAAATGAAAGTAGCGTTCATGCGTACGTACGGCTTACCGTCTCCATAAACATTGCATTTCATTTCTTATCCCCAAATGTAATGTACAATTATAAGTACATATATATAATGGATATATATGATTTATGTTACATATAAATGATGAATATAATTCTGGAATTAAAATATACATATCTCTCATTTAGTTTTATTTCCATTAATATGACATATAAATGAAATTAGCATTCATGCGTACGTACGGCTTACCGTCTCCATGAACGATGCATTTCATTTCTTACCTCTAAATGATTATGTAATATTATAAATGAATGTATATACTAGATATATATGATATATATGGAATCTACATCATAAATGTCATTCTTGAGATAATGGACATTTTCCTACGTGAACTACTTGTAAATATAAGAAGTTCACTTTTGACTCAAGTACCAAATATCTACAAAACGACCGTTATTAACTTAAATGATTACATAATGTTCATAAAATGGTAATAAGTGATATAAAAGGAATAATTAACTTGAAAACGGTTCTTAAGCAAGTATAAATTAACTCAAGTTTATTATTCAGGACATTAAAGAACGATCGAGTCAAGTCAGACCCGAGGTATGGGACTTTGTCTCAATCTCCTTTCATTGAGGCATATTATGTTTTATACACAACTTTCTTTTATACGCTGTATAAATCCCTTTGACTTTAATGTTTATCCAAAAGGAATCTTTTTTATACGAATTGTTTTACTAAATGACAAAAAGGAATTTTTTTGTCGTAGGTATGCGGTGACAACGACTTCTCTACAGTCGTGACCATTATTTGAGTTTTGGCTTCCTCTACAAGCCATACCTTTTTTTAAATGAAAAATAAATACCATGTTTTAATTTTATTTTATTTTGGTATTGTAAATGGTATCATAATGTTTTTATTATATCAATGTGTTGTATTGATATCTTGTGATTGAAATGTGGAAATGTTATGTTTCCTTTATACATGTATTATGTGATACAATTATGTTATGGTTATTGGGCATCGTTATGAAGACGGGTGGTTCCGTGATAAACTAAGGGCGGGTGAGCCCGATATAGCTCTCCAATGCATTGGGTAATGTGAAGGGGTTAAACGTAAATGCTTCTCTGAAGAGATTTAGGGAATATACTGTGATGGGTATTCCAAACGTAACCAAGAGGGTTAATCCCTACGTAAGAATGTTATGAATGCCTCAAGTTACCTTTATGTCTTATGATTTCTATGTTTTTTTTGTGATTTGATGAGGTATGTTAAAGTGCTTATGTTTTATGATTAAATTATGATTTCATTGATTCTTACATATACATGTACTCGTGTTTCCTTTCCATATTTTTATATCCCTTACTGAGCTTTTTATGCTCATCCCAAGTTTTTGAAATGTTTTTCACAGGTCAAGGGAAAGGTACATGATGTGATGATATGGTCAAGGAAGTGTCAAGAAAGAATCCGTGTTTTATTTTAAATATGTTTCCGTTGATGGGAAAAATGAGTACTATCTTTTATGTAACCATTTTTTTTAAATGTGGAATGTAATGCATGATTTATGATCTAATTCTCTAAAACTCTAAACCTAAAAATATTCTCAATGTGAATTATTCATTTAATTTAATATTAAGTAAGGTTTAAGGATGGGGCCTTATAGTTGGTATCAGAGGTCGGTTTAGACAATTTTAGGAGTTAGAAAATTGTTAAATTATAAATTAATTTATGGTATGATTTAAATGATGTAGCATTTAAAGATTACCATGTTGCTTTGCCTAAAATATTTCTATGTTAAGAATGGTTTTTCATAGAGGAAATAGAATAGATTTTCTGTGAAGGCATACAGAGGGAAATGACCTTTCAAATCAGTATCCTAAGATGGTCAGAATCAGAACTAAACAGTTTGTTGTAGTGATGTATCAGTTGACTCAGGTGAAAAATGTTGGTTGTTTTTATTGATGATATTTTAGTTTTTTCTAAAAGTAAAGAGGAGTATGAAAGTAATTTAAGTTTTATCTTGCAAACCTTAAAATAAAATAAACTGTATGGAAAATTTAGCAAGTGTGAGTTTTGGTTACAACAAATTTATTTCCTTGGTCATATTGTTTCTCAATATGGAATAACTATGGATCCTGCAAAAACAAAAGTTGTTTAAGAATGACCAATACCCACAAATGTAACCGAGATTCGTAGTTTTCTTGGTTTTGTAGGTTACTACCGAAGGGTTTTTGAAAAATTTTCACGGTTATCTAGTCCAATGACTAAGCTAACTCGTAAGGGTGTTAAGTTTATCTGGACAAAAGAATGTGATGATTGTTTTCAGGAGTTGAAAAGAAGATTGGTGAATGCTCCAGTTTTGGAACTTCCTTCCAGGAATGGTGAGTTTGTTATATACAGTGATGCTTCGTTGAAGGGACTTCGCTATGTCCTTATGCATAATAATCAGGTAATTGCTTATGCTTCACGAAAGTTGAAAACCCATGAGGTAAATTATATTACACATGATTTGGAATTAGCTTCTGTTTTTTTCGCTTTAAAAATTTGGAGGCATCATTTGTATGGAGTAAAGTGTGAAATATATACTGATCATAAAAGTTTAAAGTATATATTCACTCAGAAAAAATTTAACATGAAACATAGGAGATGGCTAGAATTAATCAAGGATTATGATTGTACAATTCATTACCATACTGGAAATGTAAATAAAGTGGCTGATGCTTTGAGTCAAAAAAGTAATGCTTCATTAACCATGCTACGTTTGGAACGAGATCCTTTGGTTTTTTATTTGATGAAATTTCGCATAGAAGTTATTGGTGTAGGAAGTTCTTCTATTTTGTTTCAGGTATAAGTGAGATCATCTCTATCAGACAGAAGCAAGCAAGCACAGAAGCAATACAGTGGGTTGCAGAAAAAGGTAGAGTTGGTTCAGAAGGGTAATTTCCTGAATTCAACATTGATAATGATTGTGTTTTTAGATTTGGGAAGAGATTGTGTGTGCGTTGTGATTCACAGTTGAAGAGAGAGTTTTTATGTGAAGCTCATAGTTCTCTGTTTTCAGTTCATCCTGGAAGTACTAAGATGTACAGAGATCTATGGGAGTATTACTTGTGGGATGGAATGAAAAGAGATATTTCTGATTTTACTGTGAAGTGTTTCACTTGTCAGCAGGTTAAAGCAGAGCGGCAGTTGCCGAAAGGGATACTTCAGCCTCTACCAGTTCCAGAGTTGAAATGGAAAAATATATCCATGGAATTTGTTGTGGGATTACCAAAGAAATCTCGGGGTAATAATGCAATCTGGGTTATTGTTGATCGATTAACTAAATCTGCTCATTTCCTTCCTATTCGAGATACATTCTCTCTAGATCAACTTT
Organism: Viscum album; assembly: GCA_963277665.1. NCBI lineage: Eukaryota > Viridiplantae > Streptophyta > Magnoliopsida > Santalales > Viscaceae > Viscum > Viscum album. Next base: position 1,169,193,396 of record OY728122.1, on the reverse strand, counting down.
ATCAATTGTATCTTAAAGAGATTGTCAGGTTTCATGGAGTTCCCCTATCCATTGTATCTTATCGTGATCCAAGGTTTACTTCTAACTTTTGGAAAGGCCTTCAGAAGTCATTGGGTACTGAATTAAATTTTAGTACATCTTTTCATCCGCAATCAGATTAGCAGTAAAAACGATCAATTCAAACATTAGAGGATATGCTATATTCTTGTTCGATGGATTATCAGGGAAGTTGGGACCAACATCTTTCTTTGGTTGAGTTTTCTTATAATAACAGTTTTCATTCCAGTATACAGATGGAACCATTTGAGGCATTATATGGTAAATGGTGTTGAAATCTAGCTTTTTGGGATGAAGTAGGTGAAAGGAAGCTGATGGGACCAGAATTGGTAGAAGAGATGGCAGAAAAATTTCAGTTGATACAGAAACACATGAGAACAGCTCAGAGCAGGTAGAAGAGTTATGCGGATAACCGAAGTAAGGATCTATCTTTTGAGGTAGGTGATCATGTTTTTCTCAAAGTTTCATCGTGGAAAAGTGTGATGTGATTTGGTAAGAAAGGAAAGCTGAGTCCAAGGTTCATTGGACCATATGAAATTTTGGAGAGAGTTGGATCAGTTGCTTACCGAGTGGCTTTACCTCCAAGTTTATCTCAGGTACACAATGTTTTCATGTTTCAATGTTAAGGAAGTACATGCCAGATCCATCTCATGTTTTGAGTCCATAGGTGGTTCAGCTGGAAGAGAATCTATCTTATGAGGAAAAACCGGTCTAGATTCTTGACCACAGGGAGCAAGTGTTGTGGAATAAGGTGATTAATCAAGTAAATGTTTTGTGGAAAACCCACATGAGTGAAGAGGCAACATGGGAATCTGAAAATTCTATGAGGGATAAATACCCCCACTTATTTTGATAAGTGAATAAAATTTCAAGGACTAAATTCCCAAAAGGGGGGAAGGATGTAACATCCCAGGTAAATAAAGAATAAATCATTTTCATATTTATTAATATTTACGAATTAAATATTAATTTTACTTTAAATGGGTTGTTATGTTCGATAGTGTACCTGATACGCAACAAAGAGTTTCTTTGAAATCTTACATTGCACACTAGTAATAAAACAATATTATTTTAAATGGTAGTTAACACGTAGTCGTTGTATTGGCAGGAATGAAAATAAATAACTATAATATGATTACATATGTTTTTTAAATGTTTGTACATTTATCCAATAAAATATAAAGGCTTAAAATATGAAAAGAATTCAATTTTAGGCATATATACTCTAACATTCACTAAAGGTCGACTTATCGCCTTTTGATGGAGAATCGTCTATAAATATAGTTTTGGTCACTCTTAGACATTCTATTGGGCCAAATAAAATTCTTCTTTAGAATCGGGACATAAAAATTTACTTTGTGTAAATTTTTTGGTATTTTTCCGATAATGTTCATTTTTTTAATGAATAGTGAAAATGTTGTATTTTAATTCAAAACCTCTTTTTAATCTAATTTATTTATATGATTATATTATCTTTTTAATTGGTTTTAAATTTCAATTAGAATATATTTTTACCATTTAATCCAATAGTGGTCATTGGAATTAATTTCACTTTTAAATTGGACTTAAACTAGTGCCAATCTTTTGATACTTATTGTTTCATAAAAACACGCTATTTGCTCTGACAGCGGGGATTAATTATTAAATTAATTAATGTAACTTATATGTTTTTAATTTTGTAAAATAGACATCATTTTTGAATCCGAAATATCAAATATATCTTAGGGTGATGTTTTGGTATTTTTCTAAAAAACTTCATTTTTTTATGAATAGTGAAACCACTAAGTGGTACTTAAAAAACTGATTTTTCGTTTAAATGAAATTTTACCACCTCTGTGTTTTGAATTTCAAAAATCCGACATACATGGTTGTCATTCGGAAATAAAATTTGGTTCAATGGGATTAAAATAATTTTTTGGTGAATAGTAACTTTTAAGTTTTTAATCGCGATTAGAGGTAATTAGTGTAATTTAAGGTAAAAATATTGTTTTAATAATATGAAATGACCTAGACACATGTCCTGCCCTTATTTTATGTGTCATGGACGACCAAGACAATCCATGGGTCAACTTGCGGACCCCATGGAGCCACTTTGGTAGGAAAATGACATTACAAACTTTTTATTTAAAGTTAAAATTAAAATGTCACAAACATGAGTTGTTTTACTAAAACAATTTTTAAATGGGGTTATACAAGTCATATATTTGACTATAAAGATTAATTATAAATCTAAAACGATTTACTACATCATGATATTTTTTTTATAATTTTTATACATTAAATAAATTAAATTCTTTATGACACCATGATGATGCAGCGATTACCTTATTATTTAACGATTTAAATAAAATGAAACGATAATGTAAAATATAAGACCTAAACAAGTCAAAAACCTATTGGATGGGTGTATTTCGAACTCTTATCACCTTATCCTTGAAATATATAATTTTGGGACATTTTAAATCTGAAAAGCATTTTATAATAAAGTAACCTTTTATAACTTCCCAAGAGTGCCCCTCCTCTCCTCTTATAAAAGGTCCCCACCTCTACCACCTTACCCACACCTCTAAAGCCTTTGGCTCGGCCAAACCCTACCCATTTTGTCTCTCCACATCCCTCTATTACTCCTAGAAGCCTCACTTTGGGCATAAGTCTTTCCAAGGAAGCCTTTGAGCTCAAATCAAAAAGAGTTACCCGTTTTAAAGGTAGTGTCTTCTCTTGTGTTCTTATGTTTTATTTTGCTTCTCCAACCCCCTAAACTCTTTTTATTCCATTATTTTGTAACAACACCAGTATCTTAAATATACTAGGATGTTTTTATGAGAATTATTAGAGTTAAACTTACACACACCTTCATCAAATGGTTAAAGAGCATATTGTTTCTGTGGATGGAAAATTTCTGCCTCACGAAATGATGATTGCTCAACACTCATATAACACCTTCAAAGGTGGACATTAAGATGTCACTATATTTATACATGATATATAATATTTTTATGTTTTACTTAAGCTTCTGTATTTTTCATTTATGTTATACCTTTATGGTTTCCATTATGGGTAAATGTGATATCTTCATTTTAGGAAGTGCGGACTACCGCCCCCTCAAAGTGATTTGATTCGTTAATACCATATGTGGTATGTATAAAGGATAGATTTAATGATATTATATATTATATTCTATTGTAATTATAATATACCTTTATATAATTATTATTTCTTTCCATTAAAGTATTAGATAGAAATGAAAGTAGCGTTCATGCGTACGTACGGCTTACCGTCTCCATGAACGGTGTATTTCATTTCTTATCCCCAAATGTAATGTACTATTATAAGTACATATATATAATGGATATATATGATGTATGTTACATATAAATGATGAATATAGTTCTGGAATTAAAATATAAATATCTCTCATTTAGTTTTAATTCCATTAATATGACATAGAAATGAAAGTAGCGTTCATGCGTACGTACGGCTTACCGTCTCCATGAACGGTGCATTTCATTTCTTACCTCTAAATGATTATGTAATATTATAAATGCATGTATATACTGGATATATATGATATATATGGCATCTACATCATGAATATAATTCTTGAGATAATGGATATTTTCCTACGTGAACAACTTGTAAATATAAGAAGTTCACTTTTGACTCAAGTACCAGATATCGACAAAACGACTGTTATTAACATAAATGATTATATAATGTTCATAACATGGTAATAAGTGATATAAAAGGAATAATGAACTTGAAAAACCTTCTTATTCAAGTAGAAATTAACTCAAGTTTATTATTCAGGAAAATAAAGAACGATCGAGTCAATTCAGACCCGTGGTATGGGACTTAGTCTCAATCTCCTTTCATTGAGGCATATTATGTGTTATACACAACTTTATTTTATACGGTGTATAAACCCCTTTGAATTTTATATTTATCCAAAATGAATCTTTTTTATACGAAGCGTTTTACTAAATGACAAAAGGGAATGTTTTTGTCGTACGTATGCAGTGACAACGACGTCTCCGCAACCGTGACCATTATTTGAGTCTCGACTTCCTCTACAAGCCATACCTTTTTTTAAATGAAAAATAAATACCGTGTTTTACTTTTCTTTTATTTTGGTATTGAAAGTGGTATCATAATGTTTTTATTATATCAATTTGTTGTATTGATATCTTGTGATTGAAATGTGGAAATTTTATGTTTCCTTTATGCATGTATTATGTGATACATTTATGTTATGGTTCTTGGGAATTGTTATGAATACGGGTGGTTCCGTGATAAACTAAGGGCAGGTGATCCCGATATAGCTCTCCAATGCATTGGGTAATGCGAAGGATTTAAACATAAATGTTTCTCCGAAGAGATTTAGGGAATATATTGTGATAGGTATTCCAAACGTAACCAAGAGGGTTACTCCCTACGTAAGAATGTTATGAATGCCTCAAGTTACCTTTATGTCTTATGATTTCTATTTTTTATTCATGATTTGATGAGGTATGTTAAAGTTCTTATGTTTTATGAGTAAAGTATGATTTCATTGATTCATACGTATACATATACTCATGTTTCCTTTCCATATTTTATATCCCTTACTGATATTTTTATGCTCATCCCAAGTTTTTGAAATGTTTTTCACAGGTCAAGGGAAAGGTACATGATGTGATGATAGGGTGAAGGAAGTGTCAATAAAGAATCCATGTTTTATTTTAAATATGTTTCCGTTGATGGGAAAAATGAGTACTATCTTTTATGTAACCACTTTGTTTAAATGTGGAATGTAATGAATGTTTTATGATCTAATTCTCTAAAACTATAAACCTGAAAAGATCCTCAATGTGAATTATTCATTTAATTTAATATTAAGTAAGGTTTAAGGCTAGGGACTTATAATTTAGTTCCTGGTGATAAGTCAATATCAAAACCCCCTTATCTAATGGCTCAAATGGAACTTCTTAAATTGAAAAATTAGTTTGTAGGAGTTTCTTGATAAAGTTCTCATTCATCCTAGGAATTCACGATGGGGAGATTCTATTTTGTTTGTTAAAAATAAAGATGAATCAATGAGACTTTTCATTGATTATAAAGCTTTTAATAACATTTATAATAAAAATAAGTAACCCTCTCCTCGTATTGATGACTAGTTTGATCAGCTCTAGGGAGCTCATTATTTTCCCAAGATTTACTTGAGATCTGGGTACCATCAGGTGAAGGTGAAGGAGGATAAAATTATGAAAATATATTTTCATAATAGATAGGGGAATTAAGAGTTTGCTGTCATTCCCTTTGGTTTGAAAAATTCCCCTATTGTATTCAGGGATCTTATTAATAGAATATTTTGTGAATATTTGGTTATGTTTTTTGTTGTTTTTATTGATGATATTTTGGTCTTTTCAAAATGATATTAGGATCATTAAAAACATTTGAGTGTTTTCTTGAAAACACTCAATGGAAACAAGTTATACAGGAAATTTAGAAAATGATATTTTTTGTTACAACAGATTACCTTTCTTAGGAACATTGTAAATAAGGATGGAATAATAGTTGATCCCTCAAAAAAAAGTGGTTGATGAATCGCCAAGACATAAAAATGTTATATAGATTTGTAGTTTTCTTGGATTAGAAGGTTATTACTAACTGTTTTTTAAAAACTTTTCATGATTATCTATCCAGTTAACAATGTTAACAAAAATTTGGATTAAATTTATTTGAATAGAAGAATAAGATTTTTTTTCAGTAATTAAAGAATAGATTGGTGAATGATCCATTTTCATCCTCATCTTCCAGAAATGGTGAGTTTTTCATCTATAATGATTCTTTATTAAAAGGACTTGATTGTCTTTTGATCCAGAATGATTAGGTAATTTTTTATTCTTCAAGAAAACTAAAACTTCATGATTTAAATTAACCCAAAAATGATTTGAAATTAGAAACTATGGTTTTTTCTTTGAATATTTGGAGGCATCATTCATACAGACACAAATTTGAAATATATACTAACCAAAAAAATCTAAAGTATATATTAATAAATAAGGAATTAAACATGAGGTAGAGAGGAAGGTTTGAACTGATAAAGGATTGTTATTGAAAGATTAATTACTATCCTGGAAGATAAAACAAAGTAGTTGATGCCTTGAGTCGGAGACATCATGCATCTTTAACCATATTATGTTTGACACATGACCCATTGATTAATGATTTGATGAATTTTGGATTGGAAGTTGTTGGTGAAAGAAATTCCCCTATTTTTCTTCAGGTTTCGGTGTTGTCATCTCCATCATACAAAATTAATATAGCATAGAAGGAACACCATGAATTATAGAAAAAGGCAGAATTAGTTAAAATAGGTATGTTTCAAGAATTTAACATTGATAAAAACTGTGTTTCATGATTTTTAAAGAGATTATGTGTGCCTTGTGATTCCTAGATTTTGAAATAATTATTTTGTGGGGCTCATAGTTTTCTAATTTCATTTTCTCCTGGCTATACGAAGATGTGAAAAGACCTTTGCGAGTATTACTGGTGGGATGAAATGAAAAGAGATATTGCATATTTTAATGTGAAATGTTTAACATGTCAATAGGTAAAGTAGAGAGACAACTACATAAGGGGATCCTTTAGACTTTTCCAATGCCAGAGTTGAATGGGAAAATATATCAATGGACTTTTTGGTGGTACTACAAAAGACTTCTCGAGGTAACAATGCAATTTGGATTATTGTTGACCGACTGACTAAATCATCACATTTTTTTCCTATTTGAGATACTATATCTTCGAATCATCTTTCTCGAAAGTACCTCAAATATATTTTCATTTTACTTTGATTTCCTCTTTCCATTATATCTGACTATGATCCTATGTTCTCTTCTAACTTTTTTAAGGGCCTTCAGAAGTTGTTGGGAGTAGAAATTAATTTAAAAATAACCTTTCATCCTCATTCTGATGGACAGACCGAGTGAAAAATGTAGAGATTGGAATGCATTCTTTGATCTTGTTTAATGTATTACCAGGGATTTTGGGATCAAAATATTTCTTTAGTTGAGTTTTCTTATAATAATAGTTTTCATTTTAGTATATAGATTTCACCATTTGGGGAATTGTATGGGAAGAGGTGTCGAGTTCCATCTTTTTGGGATAAATTCATGGAAAAGAAGTTGATGGGACCATAATTAGTAATGGAAGTGGCTAAAAAATTGAATATGATCCAGCAACACATGAGGACAGCTCAAATTATGCAGAAAGGTTATGAAAATAATAAGAGGAAAGACTTTTCTATTAAGGTATGTGATCGTGTTTTTCTTAGAATTTCTCCATGGAAAAGTGTTATGTTTTTTGGTAAGAAAGGAAATCTAAGTCCACGGTTCATTAGAACTTATAAAATCCTTAATAAAGTTGAAAAAATCATGTACTGAGTATATTTTACTCCGATTGTATCCCAGGTACACAATTTTTTTCATGTTTTTATGTTCAAAAAGTATATTCAAGATTCATCTCATGTTTTGAGCCTATAATGAGTTCAAGTGGAAGATAACCTTTAATATGAAGAGAAACCTATTCATATTATTTATTATAGAGAGCAAGTATTATGGAATAAGGTAATTCACTAGGTTAAGGTTTTTTGGACAAACCTCATGGTTGATGAAGAATCATGTAAATCTGAAAATTCTATGAGGGAACAGTACACTAACTTGTTTAATAATTAAATAAATAAATTGCAAGGATGCAATTTCTAGAAGGTGGGGATAATGTGACACCCCAAGTATTTACAAATAAATTTAATATTGAATGAAATACATGAAAAATTGAGTATATCTGAATAAACACATCATTATTTAAAGGAGATAGATATAACCTACCCGTTAAACATAATTCTAACGTTTTTATGAATGGAATTACAAAAAAATGAATATACACGGTTACGATTAGTAAGATATTAAGATTCTGATAGGATAAACTTTTTTTTTAGGAACAGTATCGTGACACTTTGAAATAGTAATGTTACCCTTAGGAATAGTAATATGACCCTTATGAATAGTAAATTGGCCAAATAAATAGTAACCACTCCCATAAATGTAAAAATATTGTGCATCTTATAAGTTATAATATGATCATAATATAAATAAATAATTTTTAAAAAAATAAATTATTAATTAAGTCATATATATTTGATTATATTTTTATGATAAATTTAATAATTTAAATAGAATTTTATTTTCATAAATTTAAATCATAAATTATTATTTTATTTTATTTATAATAAAATTTTATGAGACCTTGATTAATTTTTTAAGGTGTTATATAATTAGTTATCGTTTTAAAATTGTTATTTTTTGAATCTATAACAGATTTTATTAAAGAAAAATTAAAATTATCACATTTTTAAAATTATTTTGATAAAATAGAGTTCATTTTTTAATTCTAAATATCATAAAAAATTTAGGGTGAATTTTTCTTATTTTTCTGAAGAACTTGAATTTTTGTGAATAGTGAAATGCGGTAATTTACGAAATAAGCTAAATAGATAAATTATTGATTCATATATGGTGTTATGCTGAGGTAAACACCTTTTGTTCGAAGTCACAAACACTAATTACTATATTTAGTGACATAAACCAACACTATTTCTTATCTAGAGTAAAATAATAAAATAATGATTAAAATAATGGAAAACACCCCTCTCCTCCATAATAAATACCACCCCTCACCCCCTCTTCTCCTCACACCTCTCAAAATTTTACAATTGTCAAAATTATATCCAATACTCTTCTCAAGAAACTTACCTATATCCATGACCTACTGGTCTCACCAAATGGACACAACCAAGGGCCTTAAGGAGAATCTCAAGGAGAAGTGATCAAGGGTTAAAAATCCACTTTCATTCTTTTTATTTTTTTGATTTTATTTATTTTCTTGTACTCTCTTCTCCTCCCCTTATCTAAGAGGCATGAAAAATCTATAAACATATATATACATTAATTTTATCATGGTTTTGTAAAAAATTATCATTATACATCTTCTTCTCTCCCTCTTATTCAAAAAATAAAAACACAGTTCGTGATGTGTCGATTTACCGACATCATGGATGATGTGTTTTTAATTTCATTTAACACCTTCATGTATGTTCATAAAACCATTTTAATGGTTGAAAAAAAATTATATTATATTATATAATCTCTTTTATGTTCTATAATCAACATATATACATAATACTAAATTATATAATGAAACTAGTTCATGATTATCAAAAAACCACCAAAATGATCTAAACAAATATCATTAATGTTTATATAATCATTCATCATTATATCTAAAAAATGATATCTAGAATAATTTTATATTATGGAAACATATTAATTCCATTTCATTCCACTTATATAGTTTCATTTCCTTACAATAAGAAAAACTAATACCAATTGACCATGGAAGCCATGTAAACCACACACCTGAAACAATGGAAATAAAAAAATATTATTAATAAATGGGTGTAATGATGTTATTAAATGATCAGATAAAGTTTTATAAACATGAATATGTTTCTATTAATGTTTTATAAAACTATTTTAAGTATTATACATAAGTTTCAAGCATGTTTTAATTAAGATAAATTCAAGGTAAGGGAATTCTTAACCTAATTTCCAGTCTTCGTGTTAACCTTCTACTTTATTGTCTATGTGGTACTAAGATTATTTATGAAATTAATTTTAATTATATTATGTTTTATTATATGTATTTATATTGTATATAAATATTCAACTATTTTTATAAATTCTCACTTCAAATATGTGATATTTGTAAGTGACTATTCATTAAAAACCATATTTCTATTTATTTATTTTTTCAAAAAAGGAATTATTTATATGATGTAAGTATTATTGTTTTATAATTATGTTCTAGTTCATTGGAATTTTTTATGATGAATGGTGGTAACTATATCTCTCTCTAATTTATTGGGTATGTATATGTTGGAGTTCAGTCGTATGGTTACTCCAACTGTAATTGTAATGGTTACACCATAAGGTTTCTGTGAGGGTTACAATGTAAGGTAGTTGTAAGGGTTACAATATTAAGTAAGTAATTATCAATGATATATTGATGTTTTTATTTATGTTCTCTATGTAAATATCATGTTTCACAAAGTAAGTATGTGGCAAACCAACCCAGGTCAACCCTAAACCAGTTACCCAAGTTGGTCCACAACAAGGCCCGAAGGGAATTCTTGATCCCTACAGGATGATAATTAGTTCTGATCATCAAGATATTCTATTTGGGAATGATTTGTCCCATAAAAAAAGAAATATATATAAATATAAACTGAACAAAATAAAAAAACACAATTAGTGGAAAAGGAAATAAAACTGGGTGGCTAAACATACCTCCAAGTGACCACATGGGTCACCACCAAACACAGAAACACACTCACTGTAAGAGAGATCCAAAACAAGGGCCTGAAATTTAAATGATAAACAATCCTAAATTCTGCTAGTTTGAAAATAAGATATAAAAAATAATTTTTTTTATTCTATTCAAATTCAAGTAACAAGTGTTCATTTTCATTAAAATCATTTCTCTTCCACTGCATTTTTAAAATAGATTACAATAATGCATTAACATTTCAAAATTAATGGAAAGAAACTTATATTAAAATATGTTTTTCAAAAAATAGAGATCAATCATAAAAAATGAAATGGAAATCACCTCACAAGAACCATGGAAAATATCAAAGTATCTAATGTTAGTTGTGGACCTAGGATCCACATACCTCAGTGAAACATGGTATAACAACCATAACTAGTATTGTTCTCATGAAAGAGCCACTAGAGAGGAGAAACATCCAAAAATCTAGTTGTGTTGAATCATCCAAAATGTTTAGTTAGTCATGCAGAATTAATCCTACTAGATGAAACTGGGAAGAACCACATATCAATCATTTAGCATACGAGTCCTAATCTACCCACCTAGGTACTTAGGGTTTTCCAGGTTCTCTATTTCAAATGGTGGTTAGGTTTTATAAAACAAACTTATTTGAACATATCATTTCTTTTATCTAAAAATCCATTTAACCACTCACCACTGATCTCCTCCTCTATTTCATCCCCCCTTTTTAGTAACATAAAAAATTATAATCTTATTCACTAGGAATATAAAAAAAATCAAACATTAACACTTGCATCACACTTCTCAAACTAGGGGGAATGCCTCAAGAGGGGTTTTTAAACTTCAAAAACCATTCATAAAGATCCAAACAGGACATATTACAATACAAGGGGTATTATCATTTTAGAAAAACATTTTTTCTCAAAACCTTTAAGTTCCAAAATCATTTAAAATCACAATTTCATAACCAAGGTAGAAAAATTTTAACAGAAATCTATAAAACAATCTTAAATCAAAGAAACATATTGGAAAAACACATTACACACTAAAACAATTAAGGAAACAACTTTTTAAGATTTAACATTAAAGATAAATTGAGCATTAGAAATACACAACTAATTCCAACAAGGTCAAAGACATTTTTTAATTTGAAAAAATTGTACTTAAATCTCAGATAAATTACGTAAAAAAATAAATATCTATTTATAAAAATCAATGCTAGACCACTTAGCATGCAATACTATATAAATATAAAACATAATTTCTAAATAATCAAGTAATCATAGATTTTAAATTAAAGGGCTATGCATATGGATCATACCTCAAACATGCCACTCTTTGATGATGACCACTCGAACTAACACTTATCACTTATATTAACATGAATTTATTTATATATTTATATATATATATATACATAAATACCCCAAGCTAAATTTCACATATTCCCTATGCAATATGTGAATACGTACAAAGAGGTAATATATATATATATATATATTCCTTACCATATGCATGTACATATAGACACTTTAAATTCTTGCATCCCAAAACCACCACAACGAGGTCCAATGCACTCTATAAAAATACCAATAACACAAAAATCCCAAAATATATAAATTAAGATTAAACCAAAGAGAATTAATTTAAAACCATTACCATAGAAATGCATGGTGGACTGAAATAGTCTGAAATGTGTCTCCTTTGGTAGAGGACATCGAAATACGCATGAATGAGGCCTGAAAGTCCCGTCGCACACCCTATTTGGGAGAAACAAACCAAAAATTAGTTTTCCAAAAACCCTAGGATTCGACCAAACTGAATGGGGTGATACATAGGAAAAAAATCAGCCAAAATGAGTGAGATAATATGAAAGAATAATCATTGGAGGGATTCACACCTGAAATCGAGAGGTGGAACCGTCATCAGAAGGATGAAGCAGCGAACCGAAGCTCTCTCGGTCAGGTGAGTCATGCAAGCAAGAGGGAGGTCATCCGCGCGACAAAGGAGAAGGGGGTCGCACAAGATGAGGGAGAAGGGATAGCCGCCAGAGGAGGAGGAGGCATATTGTAGGGTTCTAGCCAAAGGGAGGTGTCACACGTGTAAGGAACAATGATGATGAGGCATGACACATGGGGAAGAGGGGATGAAAATAGATAAGGGAAAAAGAAAAAAAGAAAAAAAGAAAAGAAAAATCTGACAAACCTAAATATAATAATAAACTTAATAAACATAATAATGATATTAATAATAATAATAAACATAATAATAATGATAATAATACTATTATCATTATAATTAATAAAACATTATTTTAATTTTATTTCATTTTTCATATTTTCTTTTATTTTCCATTATATTTTATTTTATTTTAAATACTAGGAAATTGCACAATTCATACACGGTTTCCCAAACCATGCACTAACCATTCACTGGACACTACCATGGCTAGACAACCCTCGCATGGTTACCTATAACCAGGTGCATGGTTGATAAAACCGTGCCACTCAGCACAACCCACCTATAGAGCCAAACCAAACGGTTTTCGCATAGTTTAATAAATTATGCACAAGTCATGAACCATAACTCAGACCCATCTGGGCACCCTCACGGGCACCACCCTATTACTCCTAATTGTGTGGTCTAAACATGTAATAGTAAAAAGGCTTCCAAAATTTTAAAATTTGACCCTCCATCTACTGAAACTCCAAATGAAGACTAAAAATATTTAAAATATTAAAAATATTTAAATTTATCAATATTAATGTTCATGGTATGAAAATTCCCACCACAAAAACATTATTCCCCCAGAAATACACCCATCCAAATGAGGAATCAAACTCATGTTTGAAGCTAAACAAGGAAAATGAAACCATGAACTCGATGTGAACTTTCACTCTACCAGTCAAACCCAACCAAATTTAAGAAAAAACACCATTACAAGAACCCTAAGAAAATGAGGAGGGTTCTCCCCACTATATGAACCCAACAAGCATATCCAACATTGAGACTCTCAGCACAGGATAAATCTGGAACTACTAATATAGACCAAAGAGGAAACCGCCAACACAGACCAAATTCTCCAACACAAACTAACTCTTGAAGAAACCATAACAATATCCATGGTAGATCTCTCCACCATTTGAGAATTGACCAGCTTAGGCCAACTAGAAAAGACCGACATGAGAACTTCCAACCCACACTAGAAATTCCCAACACATAGGAAAACCCATATAAATACCTCAAAACCAACAATGAACTGAACCATGATTCATAAATTCCACAAGACATGAGTATCTCCAAGATGAGAACAATTTTAAAAAAAGGTAATCCAAAAAAGGGGTAACCACACAAGAGAGACATCCATTCAGAGACTCACATTTTAGGAGGCACAAACACTATAATTACAATAAAATTAGATCACCACGCCTTATTATAACCAAATTGGAGCATTAGAAGAACAAATACCATAATGAGAAAATGATACCTTCAAACCTAAAATAAAAAACCTTCAATGATGAGGAAGCTATAACTGAGAAATTTTAATTGTATTTATCCTAGAACTGGAGAGAAAAAGAGGACCAATGTCTCCCCACACCTAATGATTTAATGAATACATCAAAATCTTCACTCTAAGACATATGGATAGAGCTCTGATATCTTGATTCATCTGATACCCCATAATTATAAGGTGATTTTCTCAACTAAAAAATCTCTTTTAGTAGTGTGACTCATAGAACCCCTCAAATAACCCAAGAGACTATGCCAAACAAAACATTTTTTCATCTAAAAATGAGATATTCTATTATTTTACATCTATTGAATGTAGGTGAAAACCAAGAAGGATAGGGCATGTTCATGGTCAAGGAAGGATTTGGCTCCACCACTAAATTCAGAGTCTTGGTAGATTCATCAATGAGAGTACTCATAGAAACACTCATTCATAATTTCCTCAAAAACCCTAACTACCCCAGTTTTGAAAATTTCCAACCACTGATGAAGAAAAACACCAATTCCCATAATTTACCTTCACCTAAATATGGAGTAAATCATCCTAGATTCCTCTCTTCCACTCCTCACTAGGACTTTTCTTTGGAATACTCAAAAACAAGAGGAAGAAATCCAAATAAAAACTCATCACAAACCAAAATCCCACACATCAATCAAGAAAAAAACTCAATCTCCAAACACCATTTCAACCCCATTTTCATCATATATAAACTAAAATACCTTAAAAATAATACTAAAAATGAAAAAAAAACATTAAATAGTTAATCATTTTTTAAAACATTGAGATCTCCCTTACTGAAAAACATTCTTCAAAAAACAAAATTACATAAATATCCACCATTAGTATTTCATGAAATCTCACATATGCATATACATTTATTCTAGACCACCCCCATCCACAAATAACACTAATTATTCACTCCCCACATTCATACATTCATATATGTAGTCATTCATATAAAAAATATAGTTTAATTTAAAACATTTCTTATTCCCAAAATAGGTTATTAAACCTAAGTCCCAAGTTCCCAAGAAACATTCATTTCACCTTCCAACAAGTATTTCCATAACTCAAAAATTTCCAAACAAAATTCTATTTTTTCCTTTGAAACCACACATTACGTCCAAAGAAAACAATTTCTATTTAAAAAACCATCTTTCCACCCCAAAAAATGCATTCCCTTTTAAAAAAACACTTTTTTAAATACCATTTTCATTTTTGAAATCCACTAAAGCCAACCAGAAATAATCCCAAACCTAACTCACATTCCAGAATAAAGAACTAGTGGTTATGCCTAACCCAGCAACACGGTTTAGTGGACCATTCTATAAGCAAGCATCAACCACAAGAAGTATCTTGAACCATGCACTCAGGGTGTATGTGGTTCGCTACACCATGCCAGCTCATCACATGACACTGTCTCACTCCCTTTGCCATCCCTTATCTATACAGACTAAGAATAAGAAAAATTCAAATCCCAGAATACACTTGGAAACTTGAGGAATGGGATGGTAAAGGGTTCATAACACCCTTCCTGCACCTACCTCTCGAGTCCCAACAATCCTAATCTCCAACCTACCTAACATCCCAAATAAGAAGGACCTCCTCTGATACCATTTTGTCACGAACCAACCCGATTCAACCTTGAACTGGTTACCCGAGTAGGCCCTCGATAATGCCTGAAAGGCGTTCCCAATCCCCATGGGATGGAAACTAGTGTTGTGCATCAAGAGAAGATAGTTTGGAATTATTTGGACCATAAACAAAAGAAAAATAAATAAATATAAACTAATAGGAATAAGAAAGCACAATCAGTGGAAAAAAGAAATAGAACTGGGTGGAAAAACATACCTCCAAGTGACCTCATGGGCTACCACCAAACATGGAAATACACTTTCCAGAAGAATGATCCAAAAATATAACCTAAAAATTAAAATGATAAATTAGGCATGAGAACTGAGATTCTCATAAGGAGTTCCAAGGATAATCAACTCCATATTATCTTACCTTTAAAAAGAAACCCAAATCATGCTAGTTTGAAAATAATACATGAAAAATAAAGTTTTTCATTATTTTCAGATTCAAGTAACAAGTGTTCATTTTCAAGAAAATAATTTCTCCTCCAATATATTTTCAAAATAGATTCCAAGAATTTATTAACATTTAAAATTGAAAGGAAATCAACTTAGATTGAAATGTGGTTTTCGCAATAGAGAGATCAAGAATAAAAAAACTGAAATGGAAATCACATCACAAGATCCATGGGAAATCCCAATATAGCTAATGATATTTGGGGACCTTGGATCATTGTACCACATTGAAACATGGTATAGCAACCACAACTAGCACCATTTTTGTAAATGATACACTAGAGAGGAGAAACATGCAAAATTATAGTGTTCACCAATCATCACAAATGTTTATTTAGTGTTGTAGCTTCAATACTACTAGATGAAACTGGGAAGGACCACTTTCAAATAATGTATCACAGTAGTCTTAGTATACCCACCTAGGTACTCGAGGTTTCCCAAGCATTTTATTTCAAATGGAGGTGAGGTTTTATCAAACAAATATATATGAACATATCACTTCTTTTATCCAAAAAAAACATTTAACCTCTCACTGCAGATTTTGTCCTCGAGTGCATCCCTCATTTTTAATTCACACAACAATTCATAATCCTCTTCACTAGGAACATATAAAAAATCCCACATTAATTTTTTTTTCACATTTCTTAATCTAGGGGGAATTCCTCAAGAGGGGTTTTCCACTTTCAGAAACCATTCTTAAAGTGCCAAAAGAGCCTCATTACTTTACATGGAGTATTATTATTTTAGAAAAACATTGTTTCTCAAAAACATTAAGTTCCAAAATCATTTAAAAGTGAAATTTCACAACCAATGCACCACACTTTTAGATAAAATATTGAAACATCCTTAAATTAAAAAAAATGATTGGAAAAAATCATTACACATTAAAAACATTAAGGAAACCACTTGTATTGATCTAACATTAATGATAGATTGAAAATTATAAATACATCACTAATTCCAACAACATTAAAGACATGTTTCAATATGAAAAACATATTTTTGAAGCTAAGATAAATTACATAAAACAAATAAATAATTGTTTCCAATAATTGACGCTAGACCACATAGAATGAAAAAGTATATAAATATATAAAATACTTTTAAAAAAATCAAGAAATCATATATTTAAAATTAAAGGGATAGTTATAAGGATCATACCTCAAACATGATAATCCTTGATGGAGACCACCCAAACAGAAACTTCACACATACACGCACAAGAATTTATATATGTATATATATAAATACCCCTAGTTTCATTTCATATATTCCCCACTCCATAAGGGAATATATACAAATAGGTAATATATATATTCCTTACCCTATGCATGTACTTGAAATCACTCTCGACGCTCGAAGACCAAAACCACCGTAGTAAGGTCAAAAGAAATATATAAAAATTACCAACTACTCAAAAATAAAAAAACCCATAAATTAAGATTAAATCTAAGAGAAATAATTAAAACCTGTTATAGTAAATAATGGTGGGTGTACCAAACTATCTAAAATGAATTTCCTTTGGCGGCGGACATCGAAACACACCGAAAATAGTCCTTAAAGATCCATAACACACCCTATCAAAGATAGAAACACAAAAAATTAGTTCAGTGGAAACCCTAGGGATTTTTCAAACCTAATGGGGTGATATAGAGGACAAAAATATGCAAAAATGATGGATATAATAGGGTATCAGACTCACTGGAGATATTTTCACCCGAAACTGAGAGGTGGAGCGGTCACTGGAAAGAGGGAACGGTGCTCTAGAGCTCTCCTGGTTGGCCGAGTCGTGCGAGTAGGAGGGAGGTCAGCTGGATGAGAGAGGATAAGGGGAACAAGATGAGGGAGTAGGGAGAGCCACTGGAGGAGGAGGATGCATGCCAGGGGGTTCATGTCTAAGAGAGGGGTCTTGCGTGTATGAAACTACAGGGAGGAGGAAATCCATATAGAAAAGAAGGCTGGAAAAGATAGTAAGGAAAAATAAAGAAAAATGAAAAAAAATAAAGAAATGAAAAACCTAAAATAACCTAAATATAATAATAATAATAACAATAATAATAATAATAATAAATAACTTAATAATAATAGTATTAATAATGATAAACATAAAATTAAAAATAATGTAATTCATAATAGTAATATTATCATCATTATTATTAAAATATTCTTTTAATTTTATTTCATTTTTCATTTTTCATTTTATTTTCATTTTAATTTTATTTTATTTTAAATTCCAGGAAACCACACAGTTCTAGCAGAGTTTACCAAACTGTGCGATAACCATGCACTAGCCTCTTCCATGGACAGGCACCCCTCTCACAGTTCCCTGTAGCGAGGTTCACAGTCGATCAAACCATGTTCAAACTGTGTCGCTCGTCACTTCCCACATATACAAAAAATTTCACACCTGTTACATGATTTAATAAACTATGTTAAAGTCATGCATCACAACTCAGACCCATTTGGTCACCCACATGGTCATCGCGCATTTACTCCTAACAGTGTGGTCTAAATACAAAATAGTAAAAAGACTCTCAAAATTTTAAAATTCAACCTACCAGCAACCAAAACACAAAATAAAGACTAAAAATAATTAAAATATTTAAAATATTTAAAATAATAAATATTAATGGTCAAGGTTTTACAACTTATATGATACTTTATGAGTTATAATTATGTCTTTGTGAAAATGATTTCAAATTTTTATAAGTATTCATGGAAAAACAGTTTATATCATTGTTTTTATACCCCTTACTGAGGTTTTTGTGCTCATCCCAAGTTTTAAATTTTTTTCACAGGGTGTAATTATAGGCAATAGAAAAGGATAATCCAATACGAATGTTTTGAATACTTTTCATGAAAATATTTCATGTTCCTATTTTAAAACTTTTGTAATATAAGAAAATAGATATTGTTTTAGTTTCACCCCATTTTTATGTTTGTGGGTTGATATGTATGATTTGTATCTTATCTTTCTAAAACTCTAAAATAAAAAGATATTTGGGAATGTAAAAGGTTAATTCAAAAGGAATTTACTAGATTATGTAATGTTTATAGTTGGTTCCTTATAACCTCAATATTAAATATTATATAAACCCTACATGTTATCAATTATTTTAATATTATTTCCACCAAATGTAGAGTAATTCTTCTAAAAATAAACTTCATGTTAAACAAATTGGTTACATATACACTAAAAATCCACTAAAACTCAATAAATATCTCCCAATGAATTCCTAATACACAAAACCCAAAACTGAGTGTCTAATACTTTGATCATTTGATAAACCTAAAATCTACCACTTCATAATAACACTAAAATCACTACAGTTAGACACCTTAATCATTCAAGATTATTCATATTCCATTAATTTTTTGTCTTGTTACTTAATAATTAATTCTTACAAAGAAATTACGAATCATTTTATAAGATTAAACAATATAAAAACACAATTCATTAAATTTTTAATACCATTCATATTTCACATGCATTTTCCTCAACATAAAAAATGTCATTATGAATTGGTAAACATCCATTAATACAATATTGTTGATATTGTTCTTGATATTTCCCACATGGGAATCGATTTTTTTAATTCACATATATCCCATATTTAAAACAATAATTTGATGCCTTGGGAAGAATGTTATTTCTCTTCCCAGTTTTAACTGAAATCTTAATTTTTTTTCTTGCTAGATTATTTTTCCCTCATTTAGCGCATAAAAACAGATTCTTGATATTTTAAGACAATTTAAACAATGTTAATTTCCATATTCATGAAACATAGGTCATTTAATATATTTACCTACTAATAATTGTGACCTGAACATCCATAGAGATATATTTCACTATACTTTTAAGCGTTAGGATACTCACTTAAATTCATTTTGTCAATCATAGCTCATGATAACTAGTTAAGATAGCTATAATATTTTTCAATACATCATTCATTTTTTTAATTTTCCAAATTGAAATAACAAATGAATTTTCCATCACATCCATTATTAATTTGGTTCCTAATAGTTCTTTCTATTTTATAAATTAAAAATAGGTTATTTGAGAATATCAATAAAGTAATAACCAGCCATCTTATGAGGAGGATACACAATAAGTTGTCCTTAACTATATTAACATGAAAAAATTATATATATCCAATATAAATATAATTCTCTAAAATATATACTACATTATTGTTATAAAGGACTTTTAACTTATTCTCAAATAACATCATAACCTCTAATGTTATCTAAACCATTATATGATACCAAATATGAGGATACAAAAGTATACATTACATATTCTACTAATGTTAAACTATATTTTAATTTCTTAAAATCGCATATAACATTTATTTTTATAGTTTTAGTGAGTTAATTCAAAACTCATACATAAAAGAACCCATATATTAATATGTGGAAACACATATTAAGTATCC
This sequence comes from Viscum album, assembly GCA_963277665.1. NCBI lineage: Eukaryota > Viridiplantae > Streptophyta > Magnoliopsida > Santalales > Viscaceae > Viscum > Viscum album. Next base: position 1,169,172,919 of record OY728122.1, on the reverse strand, counting down.
ATTTGGCTTCCATAAATAAACCATAAGAATTAAAAAAATTATTTACTTGAAATATCTTTAAAAATATTATATTGACCTCGTAATTTTCTATAATAATCATTAAAACCATAAGAATATAATTTTAAAAAGTGGGATGAGCCCAAAAATCTTTGTATGGGACATAAAATAGAAATAAAGAAATCATTATTCCATGAATACATATATGTATTTTCCTTTTTCAAATTAAACATTACGAAAAAAGTAAAAAAAATTAATACCAAATAAATAAAAACCTCTACATAAATATTTTCACAAAACATTTTATAATAAATCTTAAAGTTAAAAAACACATAAGGGTATCCTTTAAATCACGAATAACTCGTAATAACTTTTCAAAAAAGTTACATTATTCAACCATACGATGTAACATATAATATCAATTATCATGTGAAATAATAATATATCCAAAAAACCATTGAAAGCATATATAAATCAGGTAACTATCTTGGTAAATAATTTCCATATCATAATTATATATGAAATAACCTGAATAGTTTCACATTGAATAAATATCGTTGATATAATTAGATTAATTATAACAGTTACACTTGAATACTTAGATTAACCATCAAAATTACACTTATATTAACCATCTTGGTCATGCATAGAATGTCCATCACATTATATTCCAATAATATCTTAGGATAAACCTAATTGGTTAACTCCATATTTTTACCCAATGCAATGGAGAGTTATAATGGATCTCAGACATCATATTAGCTATATTGGGATTATCCATAAGCTATAATGGGGATCCACCCATTTTATAATTTTTATCATCCTCACCCATTATTCATATATAATTATCATGTTCTATATCATGAATAAAATAGTTTATTAATTCACTTTTCATCATGACACCTTTGGGAAACTCTTTTAAACATGTATGAAAAACACTTTCAGATGTCAAAAATATCATTCTGTTTTAGGAAACTCATTATCAATTCCAAAACAAAACAAAAGGGAAAGAGGGTTTTTATTTGAATAATAATTTTATTATTCTAATTAAATAAATAATCCAAAAAATAATTATAGTATAAATAAATTTCTTTTTCGCCTTATATGTTGCAATAGAACATTAATTATATCTTCTTTAAATAAATTTAAAAAATTCTGTAAAAGAATTCATTTTGAAACCCTTTTAAATAAAATAAAAACTAGGAAAATATGAAGTATAAAATTATTTTATTGCCACAAAAATTAATTAATATTATATTTTTCTTAAATTATGTAATGGGAATAAAAAGTGTTGTAATGGAAACACTAAATGGAAATTTTTAATAGAAAATCCACTACCTTGATTCTAACTTGTCCATTACATTCTTTATCATGATGAATAATAAAAATATAAAAAATATATAATTTATTTAGTAAATTTCTAATTTTTATTATTCCTTTGTACCACATCTCATCATATTATATAAAATTACATAATTATTTATGTTCTTGTTGGTCATTTTGGTGATATTTGGTATGTAAGACCAAAATTAATTTGCTAGGTTGAATATAGTAAAAGTGGCCATTATTTCATAATAACCAAAATTATTATCATGAAATTATTATAATATTCTTAAATACATTATACACTTTGAAAAAATCATGAATTATTATTACAAAAAATTAACTATGTTAAAATAATGTAGATGGTAGGACATACATATGAATGAGTAATGTTTCCTTTCTTAAAAGATCATTATTAAAACAAGATAACAATCATTTAATATTACCATAATGAAGTTAATATAATAAAAAATATATTAATTCATTAAATATACTTATATATATCATCCATGTGAAGTGGTTATGAAAAAAATATCACAATGCTTTCTGGAGGTGGTTGTCCTCAAATATACATGAATTACATTTTCATTTTTCAGTGAATGAAGTTATAATAATTTATATAATATTTTATCCTTAAAATGATAAATACATATGTAATATAATAAAGAAAAATTAAATTCATCATTAAAACATGTTGTGAGAGGAATTGATAGAAAAAAAATTACATTAGTTTGTGAGGTGGTAGTCCATCGTACAAATGAATGATAGTTTAAATTCCCTTTTGGTAGAGGAGGCGATAGATATAGACAATCACATTAATATAAGTAAATATAACTTTATGAAGGATATTTTTTTTATTATTTTATAAGGTTTTAATAATTTTTGATGTATGTGTAAGATGAAATGAATCTAAAATGTGTGGTTTAAAATGATCCTCTTATTTGGAAAGTCTCGTTTGATTATTATATTAATCCCTATATTGTTGGAATTTTTTCCAAAATAACTCTTCTATAATTAGGGGATTAATTTTAGGAAGTTATTTGGGTTGGTCTTGGTAGAACAAAATGGTTATTTTGTGGTAAAGAAATGAAAAAAAAAGATGTTCCTTTTTATAATAGAGGAGAGGGGTACTAATGGAATTTCATAAAATATTAAATTCATATAAATTAAATTTGGATCCAAAATGGATTAAAATAGATAAATTTAAAATATAAAAGAAGTTTTTTCCAAATAATATCATCCAATACAATTTTAACATGTTTATATCACATTCAGAACCTTGTCTTTTTTGTTTTAACCCTTCATTAAACAATTTCACACATACAATGACAACAAAGTTTTATAGGATTTGAGTGTTATTATAGATACCATAATTGTAAAAAGTCCAATACCTGGACCTTGTGTGATATCTGTAACCATATCCTAATAACGTGGAATTATATAGGATTTTATTAATTTTAACTCATTTAGTAAAATATTATTTTTAAAAAAATATCAATAATTCCAATTTTATAACTATTCATATTTGTTGATATTAATAAAGTAAATAAATAAAAATAAATTTAAATAAAAACATAAAAATGAAATAAATTTTTATTTAATTCATGTATATCATTAATTATTTCAAATTATATTACTTTTATTATTTTTAATATAATTTATTTTAATTTTCCATTTATTGAATAATTATTCTACTCGTGATGAGTAAGCATTTGAGGTAATTATTAATTCTCTAAAAACTAAAAATGTGTTTCTATAATTAATATAAATAATTTATATTTCAAATAACTATTTATAGCTGAAGAGGTAATCTATTTATCCCTATTTTAAAAATATTATCCTTGTTAAAAAGAATATAGTAACATTTTTTACTTTTCATTTCATAAAATAGTATTAAGGAAATTATTAAATCCATATGGATATAAAATGACCTATAACAAAAAATTGGATGAATATAGATGAAACCATATCATCCAATAAATTTATAGGAAGTATAAGTGTAATTTTATAGTACTTATCATGTTACTTTTAAACCTTAATTACCTGATTTACCCTTTACCATGGTAACAAATAAATTACTACTGTTACTGTTACTAATATCTTAAAACTGTGTCATATTTATAAAATTTGGAAGTCATGATAAAAAATAATGAACCATTTTTTATTACTCAAAAAATAAATTTTTACTAATTTTATTTAAAATTAAATCAAAAATAATAATGAAGGATCATTCTTCCCTCCATCACAATAGACCGATATGCATGTACAACTACTCGTATAAGGTTTTGGAAAGTTTTATTAATCATAGAAAATACATTCACCTCCCAAGATGGATCTATGATGAATAGCATGGAATTATCAAAGGATGAACTATTCAATGTGCTATTGGGTTGGCTAAAGAGCTTATTTGTGATATCAATCAAAATTTTATTGGCTCCAATATAGAAATAAAGCTAAATATGAACAATTAAAATGATAGGATTGAGTAGAAATTTATCATCATGGTCTTATACTTCATGGTCTTCTCCACCTGGTTGGTTGATCCATTTTTACAATGTTTTATCTCTATATGGATATCAATTTCCCTCATGGGAATACATTTCAATTTCTTTAAGGTAGTGCAGGAATTAAATAAAGGTGATCCATTCTCTCCTAACTAATTTATTATTTTTCACGATTATCTAATACATTATATTAAAAAAATCATGGAGTCTATTGGTATTATTCCCTCTTGTTCCATGTATCATTCTTGTGGAATTTCTTATCTTAGTTTTTCTAATGATACTAATCTTTTTTTGAACAGTAAAAATAGATATAATAGAGAGGTCAATGTATTATTAGAGGAATACTATAAATGGAGTTGGAAATTGGTTAATAGAGACAAGAGTAGTGCTTACATCTCTTGAAGGTTTTTAGAGGGTTAGGTCAGGGCTTTAGAATGACTCTAGGATATGTATAGAATATTCTTCCCAATGGAGTACTTGGGGGGTAATTCCCTAACCCCAATTGTCTAGAGTTGGCGCATTATTTTATTACATTGGCATGATCAAAATAAAATAAAATCCTAAAGGACTGATTAGTTTAGTAGCCTTGGAAATACTAGATAAAACATTAGTTTTACATTACATCTTGAAATGAAAAAAAAACAAATTATCCATTTTGAAAACTCTCATATCCTTTAGACTATCCCTTTAGGTCAATCCTAATATACTTCTTCACATATTGTGGAAAATTAAACATAATAAAGGGGTGAGTTCATATACTCAGTAAGGATAAACAATAAAGAATAAGCTATCAAAAATAAGCATAAACTTTTAAGGAAAGATATAAAAATGAAACACATGACTTTTAAACATAATATTCAGTATAATATGTAAATAATAAATAAAATAATTCCATTTAAACTTTCACATGGATATTATACTAGTTGAATAATCACATTCAATATAAATAACTAATCTCAAAATGAGGAAATTCATAATGTTAGATATCATAACCATAACATCAAGGCCTCATGCCAATACTATTACCATATCATCAAGGCCTTATGCCAAGACAGTAGTTTGTCTCATGAGACCCACCGATGCATCGGGGGGATATAGTGCACCACACCAATCACTTATTAAGTCCAATTAATTCCTTATATGAAATGGGTGAAACATAACATAAAAATTCATATTAAAACTAGCATTCAAAATGTTGATACTTTAACCATAAATCATGAATGGAATAAAAATATCACTTTCATAGTAAAACATATCATAAAACCATAAATACAATGTGGAATATTGTATCATAATAAATCAACATGAATTAAACATAAAATCCAACAATAGATGTTGAAATAGATGAAAATAATCTAATAAAATAGTTAAAACTCTTTGAGGGAAATATCCATTTTTTACTTTGAAATTCATTTAAAAGCCGCACAATTATAAAAGAAAAGATTTCTTTTAAAAATAAAATTTTAATATTGTAAGGGATTATTCAAAATTTTAAGGCGTCGTAATGGGTAAAAATATCATCTCTCATCATATAAGTTAAAAAAATTCATTCCTTAATTTTTCGAAAAGGTAATAAAGTACCTTGTTTGAAAAAAGACGGAAATATTCCATTAAAAACGTTTTATAAAAATTAAAACCTAGGAAAAAATAATTTTAAAAAATTATTGATAATATTTTGAAATAAATTTTTAAGAAATATGGATATAAATGATAAATATGTCCCAGTAGATACTTACATATAAACAACCTTGAATAAAAATGAGATTGTGAAATTAACCCTTATTTTGTACTTTCCATTAGTCAAGGGTGTGTTAACCTCCTGTATAATGGTTAAATAATGTGATAAATTGTACCAGGATCATATAAATATTTGTAATATAATATATGATCCTCTCATATCCTTTTGGTAATAATATTTCAGTATTATTATTATTTCATGTGTTCGCTATTTCATTTTCTTAAACATGTTTTGTTATGTAAGTCATGTTTCTTATGAATGGGATATATTTTATTCATATAAAGAATGATAATAATTCCTTAAATATTATATTTAATCATCATATAAATTTTATAATCATTATTTAATGGTTAATGTAGAGAATGAATCTCATCACGCCGTGGAGACGATAGGCCATACGTACACAGGAGCGACGGTATTGTTCTTGTAATGCTTAAATGGTATATAATTGGATGTTATATTAATTATAAATAATAATTATAACGATATATTAATTATTTATATCCATTATACTCATCAGTATACCCTTCCAAATAATTTAGTGTTGAATAACAAATTACACAACAATGTTGACATGGTAAGTTGTGCATACGCACGCATGGTGATATTGTTTTTCGTATGATGGATAAAATGAGGAATATGGATTTCCCATGAATATAATAACACCTAATTTTATGGATTATACTGTATTTTTTATTTTTATATGGAAAAAAATAGAATGAGGAAGTATAAGTGGAAAATAACTTTGAATGGGGTGATAAAACAGTTATATCTTTTTCAGGTATCTCCTTTTGGTTTGCATAAAAGGACTCTATATAATGGATTTATTCCCAAATTATGGCCCCTATAATGAATTGATGGAATTTGTGAGGATAATTATGAATGTTTTGGGATATAAAAATGACTTTGGAGATGTGAATTAAAGAAAAGGTGAAGTCCCCTTTTATAAGAGAGGTGAGGTGAACTTTTCGAAAATCTTAAAATATTAATTTATTATAAATTTATTTTCGGTTTAAAATAGCTCCAAAGTAATTTATTTAGATTATAAGATAATTATGGGTCTAAATACTCATATAAAATTATTTTTATACATTTTTAGGTCACAAACATAACCTTATCATTTGATTTTAACCCTTAGTTAAACAGTTTAACTCTTACCATGTCTTCTTTTATTTTTACACTATAGGGTTAATATACATACTATAACATGCCAAAAAACACCAATTAGATAATTTATGAAATATTTAACACTATAATATTTATTTGGATGAACTTTATGTTTTTATTAATTTTATAACATTTAATTATATATTATTCATTTTAATGTATCATTTATGACAATTTTGATACTATTCAAAATTTGCATTTTTTAAAATATTAAACCAACATGATAACTTCAAACCAATACTTATAATATTTCACTAACATGTATATTTTATATATATAATTCTTTTATGTTATTAATTAATTAAAATTATATTTATTTAAACATTTTTAATATTATTCATTTTATATCATAATTATTTAAACAATTTTTGTATCATCATTATGTCACCATTTAATTTAATTATATAATGCATAAAATTATAAATAAATTATAATTATCTACATATATATTTTATATTTATATATAATATTTATATATAATATTTATATTCATCCATATCACTTATATATCCTTATATTAATAATGATATAGTTATTAAAATTTGAATATGACATTTTTAACAATTTTTAAATAAAATATAATAAATGTATTAATCTAACACATGTGGTTTAAAAAGGATCATATTTTCAAAAAAAGTTTTAATTTGGTCTAAGAAAACTTATCCAATGAAATTACTACATGTTTTGTGGTAATATTATATTATTATAATATTAGTTTTACCTTTAATTACCAAATTTACTATTAACTGTGGCAAATAAAATCCAAAAGTTATTATTCACCAAAAATTATTTTGATTTATTAGATCACATTTTCCATACTCATTACAAAAATTTATGTTTATTTTTCAAAATTCAATTCACATAAGTGGTAGAATTACTTTTAATGTTAATCTGTAGATGTTGTTAAAAGGCGGGTAAAAGAGACGTTCAAAAGTTTAAAAAAAAATTATATGTAATTCAATTATAAAATAATTACAATGAACTACATTCTATTAATATATATATGATTTATCTTCTTTGACTTTAAAATCAATTTATAGTAAAATAATTATTTAAATGAAAAATTTGTTTTTTAACAACAATGTAGTATTTTTCATTATTCATCAAAAATTGAAACTTTTCAGAAATTTTCCAAAATTTCACTTTAAGCAAATTTCGATTTTACAAATTCAAAAATAAAGAATATTTTGAAAAATAAAATAAATAAATTTCATAATTTGGTTAATAATATTCATAACTATTTTCTAAAGGGTTAGTTTGAATGGTCATGGTGTGCTCGAACTCGATGGTTCGTGTAGCGCAAGCTATTAAATTATTTAAAAGGAAGAATATCATATAAGCTTAGGGTATTACATTCCTCCCACTTTCAAATAATTTCATCCTTGAAATTTATATAATATCACTTCATAAAAATATGTGTGTGGTTCTTTATCAAAATTTCTTCAGGTTCCCATGTCACCTCTTCCATTTTATGGTTTCTCCAAAGAACCATTACAAGATGAGTCATCTAATTTCTCAACACATGTTCTATTATATGAAGTATCTTGATAGGATCTTCACAATAAGACAGATCAAGTTTTAGTTCTATTTCTTTGTAGGTGAGTACATTTTTTGGGTTTGTCATGTATTTCCTTAACAATGATACGTGAAATACATCATGAAATTTGGAGAGACTTGGAAGCATTTCTTAATGGTAAGATATAGCACCAATTAGTTACAGAGTATTAAAAGGTCCGCTGTACCTAGGACATAATTATCCCTTCTTACTGAATCATATAACAATCTTCCATGGAGATACCTTCAAGAAAACATGATCTCCCGCTTGAATTTCAAATCCTTACTTAGGTTATCAGTATAGTAATTTTTCCTACTTTGAGATATTTTGGTATGGGTCTGAATAGTTTTTACCTTTTTCATCATTTCCTCAACATGTTCAGGGACTATGAGTTTTCTTTCACCAACATCATCCCAAAAACTCAGGTTTCGACATCTCTTTCCATATAACACTTCATGTGGTGTTATTTGTATACTTAAATGGAATCTATTGTTATAGGAAAATTATACTAGAGGTAAATACTGATCCCACATACCTTGAAAGTAAAGTGAGATAGATCTCAATATATCTTCTAAGGTTTGAATATTCATTTTTATTTTCCATCAGTTTGAGGGTGGTATGCAGTTCTCAAATGAAGCTCAGTATCTAGGTCCTGCTGAAGACTTGTCTAGAATTTTAATGTAAAATATGGATCATGGTCTGAAAATATCAATAGTTTTAGACCATAAAGTCTTAAAACATCATTAATATATAGTCTTGTTAAACATTCAAGTGGAAAATCTTCTCTTATAGAAAGAAAATGTGTTGATTTGGTAAGATGATCAACAATAACCCATATCACATCATTTCTTCTGGGATACTTTGGTAGCCCTATGAAAAATTCCATCGTAATATCATCCTATTTCCACACAGGTATAGGAAGAGGTTTCATGACACCTCTAGGATGTAGTCTTCCAACCTTCACTTGTTGAAAAACCAAACATCTTGACACATAATCAGAAATCTCCCTATTCAAGTTATCCCACCAAAAATGTCCCTTAAAAATTCTATACATATTAGTGCCACCAGGGTGTAGAGAGAAATTGTATCTATGAGAATAATTCAATAATTCCCTTTTCATATCAGGTATAGCTGGAATACAAATCCTCTTCCCAAATTTCAAAACACCATCTTCAAATATGAAGTCAATCAATCTCCCATCATTCACAGCTTTAATTTTCTTTTGAAACTTCTCATCGTCATATTGAGAAATTTTTATCCTTTTTATTAATGATGTTTTGGAAACCATTTGAAAAAGTAGTAATTTTTCACCTTCCATGATAATTTCCATATCCATATTTATTATATCCATAAATACAGGATCCCTTTAGACACTCATTTTGATAAGAACTCCATGTTCTTTTCTAATCAAAGAATACACTACCTTATTTACCTTCTATGGTTGGTATTGTATTTTGAAATCATAATCCTGGAGTATCTTAATCCATATCCTTTGTCTCAGGTTGAGTTCATTTTGTGATAAAATATATTTCAAACTCTTATGATCAGTATATATCTCACATCTTTCACTTTAGAGATAGTATATCCATATATTCAGAGTAAATATTACTACTGCTAACTCTAGACCATGAGTTGGTTAGTTTTCTTCATTAAGTTTTTATTTCCTTAATGCATAACTAATAACCCTATCATTCTGTATAAGGACACAACTGATTCCATTATTTGATTCATCATTATAAATCACAAACCCATCATTCCCAGATGGTAGAGTCAAGATAGAATCATTGAATAATCTTCTCTTAAATTCTTCAAATTATTCTTCATGCTCTTTTGTACAAATGAATTTAACCCCTTTATGTGTGATCATGGTTAATGGGTTTTCTAATCAGGAAAAATCTTGGATGAAATGCCGATAATAACCTGTTAAACCAATAAAACTGCATACCTCAGTTATAATCATCGGTGTTGGCCATTTTGGTATTACTTTTGTTTTTTTAGAATCAACTGGGCTTCCATCTTTAGAGACAATATGGACATGAAGAGAAATTTATTGAATCCAAAATTTACACTTTCTAAACAAACCCTATAGTTCATTTCTTCTAAGAGCCTTTAGAACAATCTTCAAGTGGTTCTCATGGTATTCGTAGATGTTGGAGTATACCAAGATACCATCAATAAAAACTATAAAAATAATCAAGATATTCATAGAACACTTTGTTCATTAGATCTATGAAAACAGTGGATATATTACTCAATACAAATGGAATTACCATAAATTCGTAAAGACCATACCTCATTCAGAATACTATCTTTAGAATATCTTCCTTTTTTACACACAATTGATGATATCTATAATGAAGGAAAATTTTTTAAAAATATTGAGCTCTATGAAGGTGATCAAATAAATCATCAATGTGAGGCAAGGGATATTAGTTATTTATTTTAATATCATTGATTTCTATATAGTCAATGCATAGCCTCATTGATCCATATTTCTTCTTAAGAAAAAGAGATGGGGCTCCCCATGGAGATACCCTAGGGTGAATAAATCTTTTATTACTCAAATCCTATAGTTATTTCATTAGCTATACTAATTCCATAGTGGCCATTCTATAAGGAGTCTTTGATATTGGTCTTGAATCATGGGATTAAGTCAATAGAAAACTCAACTTCACACTCTAGCAGGTGTCTAGTTAAATCATCAGGAAAAACATCAATGTATTCCTTTATAATAGGTACATCCTAAATTTGAATATTTATTTCTTAATCCATAGATGTTATTTCCTCTACCTCCTCATGAATCTAATTCTGTAAATATACTAGTGGTGGATTTTGATAAGAATCAGGTGATGATGTTTCTACTCTAATGGTAATGGATTCTACATTATCCACACAAATTGTAACTTCCTCCTTACAATAAAATTTTTCATTATATTTTGATAGAAAATCCATACAGAGGATTATATCATAGTCAACCATAGGTATGATAATAAATCCAGTAGATAATGAATTTTTATATTCCATAATAGGAACATCATGACATATCTTTGTTTCAATGAGACTTCCCTTAGGGGTTTTGACTCATAACTCCCTTATTAAAGTGAATTGGAAATATATAATTATTAATGAAAACTAGGAAGATATAAAGTAATGTGAGTATCCCAAATCAAATAATACTTTTCCTAAATTTTAGGAGATGATTATAGTACCTTCCACAATGGCATTATGAGTTTCAACCTCATCAGTTGTGATCACAAAAATCATGGCTTTGCTCCCTTTGTCTTTTCTAAGGAAATATTCCTTAACACTTAGGAAAATAATTTTCATAATGTCCCATTTCATTATAATTGTAGCATTAAACAATGATAGATTCTTCCTTCCCCTTATAATCATGAGCTTGGTGGCCTTTTTCTCCACACTTATAACAGACTCTCATCCCCTTTAGGCAAGTACTGGGGTGATTCTTCCCATAATTGTTGTAGGGTGGAAAGTGAGATTTTCCCTTATTAACCTTATTTCCTTTCCCATGGTGTTCAACAACCCTCTTCTTATCTTGATTCCCTATAAAGTCATAAGACATAGAGAATTAATTTTATTTCTTGATAAAACATGAGACTATATCTTCATACGATGAGAAAGATTGTGAGACCAATGCATGTAGGAGGAATGGTTTTAACCAATAAAATAATCGATCAATATTACTTCCTGGGATATGTATGTAGTTTGCAGCTTGCCTTGATAACATTGTGAAGTTATCCTTATACTTTTCAAAATTCTCATCCTCTTTTATCCTCATACTCAAAAATTACCTTTCTATATCAGCTCGTTGTTCACAAGGAAAGTATTTTTCTTGGAAAATTTCTTTAAACTTCATCCATTACATATTTTATACTTCTTCATATTCCTTTTTATTTTGAATTAATGACCATAATTGATCTACATCTCCTGAGAGATGGTAAAATACCATGATAACATTTTCCCTTTCGTTACTCCCCAAAGCACAAAATATTTTCTCTAAGGAACGTATCCATTCCTCAATTACAAATGGATTTGTAGTCTCATTGAATGATGGAGATTTTTGTCTCATGGAGAGGTATAACATTGATCCTCTATGTTGTGGATAAGGGTTATCCATAAGAGTAAGGTTATTATTCCTAACCTATGTTAGTTGTCCCAATATGGTTATAAACTATTCAGCACTAGTTGTATCACCATCTCCACTTTCATTATCTTTCATAGAAGGGAAATCCTTAAATGGATTTTTTTTATATGATTTCCATTTCTTCCACTAGGAATCATTTCAAAATAATGTAATACATTAGATTAGGTTAAGAATCATAATGTATAATTCCAAACTACTAAAATACATAACATAAATTGAAAAAAAATATATGCATATATAATCCATAATCATAATAATGGTTTCTTTGAGGACATAGTTAATAAAAATCCTTCATACCCATTTGTAAAGTAAATATGAATTATCCTAAGAATATTCCCCATGAGTGTCATACCAGTTGTGCAGAAAGGCCCGTTGTCATGTACCAAGTTACCCCGAGTCAAGTCCGGAAGACCTTGTTAGAGATATTACTCTTAGATACATCTGTTCAAGAATTACATCCACTTGTAGTATCTAGATAGGGATTTATTTTCTAGTAATACCCACATAATCTATACATTACCAAATTCTAGGATGTTCTTATATAGTTATCCTCAAAGTATATTTTATGGTAATGTTCTTTAATCAAGGTTTTATAAATCTAGTTTCTAAGGTTCATATTAAACTTCCTTTGATAACAACTATAACGATGTGACCCCAATTGCCCAAAGTCGATGCATTATTTTATTAAATTTGGATGATCACATGAAAATAAAATCTTGAATGACCAATCAGTTTAATATCCTTGGAAATAATATATATAAACATAAATTTTATAATACATATTGAACTGAAAATCAACATATTATCCCATTTAAAAACACTCATATCCCTTAGAATATCCTTGCAGGTCAATCATAATATGCTTCTTTACATCCTGGAGAAAAATGAAACATAATAAATGGGAGAGATCATATGCTCAGTAAGGATAAACAATATAGAGAAATCTATCATAAATAAGCATAAACTTTTAAGGAAAGGTATAAAACTTAAACACAATATTTTAAACTTAATATTTATAATAATATAGAAATAATAAATCAAATAATTCTATTTAAACTTTCACATGGATATTCTACTAGTTGAATAATCACATAAAATATCAATAACTAATCCCATAATGAGGAAATACATAATGTCAGACATCATAACCATACTATCAAGGCCTTATGGAAAGACCATTGCCATATCGTCAAGGCCATGTAAAAAGACACAAGTTTGTCACATGGGACATACCGATGCATCGAGGGGAAATAGTGGGGCCCTCCAGTCACTTATTAAGTCCAATACGTTCCTCATATTAAAACAGTGAAACATAAAATAAACATTCATATTAAAACTAGATTACAAAATGTTAATAATTTAACCATAAACCATTAATCGTATTAAAATAGCACACCCATTGTCAAAAAAATCATAAAACCTTCAATATAATATGGAATATTATATCATAATAAATCAACCTCAATTAAACATAAAATCCAGAAAATGGTGTTGAAAAAGATGAAAATAATTTCATAAAATTTTTAAAACTCTTTGAGAGAAATATCTATTTTTACTTTGAAATTCATTTAAAAGAGGTGAAATAATAAAAGAAAATTTTTATTTGGAAAATAACCTTGTAATATTTCAAGGGAAGCTTCAAAATTTTAATCTGTCATAATGGTGGAAAATAGTCGATTGTTCCATATAAGATAAAAAACATTCTTTCCTTAATTTTTCGAAAAGGTCAAAAAGTACCTCATTTGGAAAATCATAGAATGATTCCTTTAAAAAAGTTTTATAAACATTAAAACATGGGAAAAATGAATTTAAAAAATTTTTGATAATATTTTTAAATCGATTTTTAAGAAACATTGATATGGATGATAAGGATGTCTGAGTAGATACTTATGTATAAACAACCACAGATAAAAATGAGTTTGTGACATTAACTCTTACCTTGTACATTCCTTTAGTTGAGGGTGTGTTAACATACTATATAATGGTTAAATAATATTATTAAATTATACTAGGACCATATCCATATTGATGATATCAGATATTATCCTCTCATATCCTTTTGGTAATAATATTTTAGTACTATTGTTATTTCAGGTGTTAATTTTTTCATTTTCTTATTTGTATTTTTTTATGTATGTCTTGTTTATTATGAACATAATATATTTTATTAATATTCATAATGAAAATAAGTCCTTAAATTTTATATTTACTTATCATATACATTTTATAATCATTATTTAACGGTTAACATAGAGAATGAATCTCATAGCATCATGGAGATGATAGGTCGTACGTACGCACTAAAAATAAAATCATTCCCTTAATGGTTAAATGGTATGTAATTGGATGGTATATAAATTATAAATAATAATTATCATTTTATATTCATTATTTATATCCATTATATGCATCATTATTCAAATTTAAATAATTTAGTGTTTAATAACAAATTACACCACGGTGTGGAGACGGTAAGTCGTGCATACGCACACATAGTGATATTATTATTCGTATGATGGATAAAATGAAGAATATGGTTTTCCCATGATTATAATAATATCTAATTATATGGATGATATTGGAATTATTATTTTTATATGGACACAACATAGATAGAGTATGTTGAAGAAGAAAAGAACTTTGAATGAGGTGATAAAACAATTACATGTTTTTCAGGTATCTCCTTTTGGTTTGCATAAAATAACTCCATAGAATGGATTTCTTCCCAAAGTATAGACTCTAGGATGAAGTTATGGATGTTGGTAGGAGAATTTTATAGGTTTTTTCTGAGAAAAGGGGCTTTGGGGTGTGAATTAAAGAGAAGTATAAGTTCCCTTTTATAAGAGAGGTGAGGGGAACTTTTGGAAGATCTTAAAATATTAATTTATTATAAATTGATTTCCAATTTCAAATAGCTCCAAAGTGATTTCCTTATAGAAAAAAGATGATTATGGGTCAAAATACTCTCATCCAATTATTTTTATACATGTTCAAGTGACAAAATTAACCTTATATTTTGGGTTTAACTCTTACTGTGTCTTCTTGTATTTTATAAGATAGGGTAAATATAGTTACTATAACATTCTAAACGAACCAAAATTAGATAATTTAGGATATATTTTAAAATATATTAGTTATTTGTATGATCTAAATATTTTTATGAATTTTATTTAATTTAATTACATATTATTTATTTTAAAGTATCATTTATGTCAATTTTGTTACTATTAAAAATTTTCATTTTTCAAAATATCAAAACAACATGATAAATTCAGAAAACTCATTCTAATATGTCACTAACGTGAATATGTTATCTATAAAATTATTTTTATCGATTAATTAAGTAAAATTATATTTATTTAAATATTTTTAATATCAGTTATTTGATATCTCAATTAATTAAACAATTATTGAATCATCATTGTATCTCCATTTAATTTAAATATTTAGGGTCTAAAAATTATAAATAAATTCTAATTTTGTATATAAAAATTTTATCTTTCTAAAGACTATTTATAGTAGACCATATCACTTATATAACCTTATATTAAAAATTATTTTGTTATTAAAATTTGAATATGACATTTTTAACTCTTCTTTAAATAAAATATAATAAATTTCTTAATCTAACATAAGTAGATTAAAAAGGATCATATTTTCAAGATAAGTTTGATTTTTTTCTAAATATACCTATCCAATAAAATTAGGTTAAGTTTTAGGGTAATATTATATTATTATAATATTAATTTTACGTTTAATTACCCTATTTACCTTTAACTGTGGTAAATAAAATCCAAAATCTACTATTCATAAATAATTATTTTGATCTTATTAGACAAAATTTTATATACTGATTACAAAAACTTATCTTTATTTTTTAAAATTCAATTCACATAAGCAGTAAAATTACTTTTAATGTTAATCTATAGATGTGGTTAGGAGGGTAAAAGAGATGTTCAAAATCTTGATAGATTTTTATATCTAATTTTATTATAAAATGATTCCAATGAACTATATTGGATTAATATATAAATTATTTATCTATTGTGAATTTAAAATAAATTTACAATAAAATAATTATTTAAATTAAAAAGTCTATTTGTAACAACAATGAATTATTTTTCCCTATTCATCAAAAATCAAAACTTTTCTAAAAATTACCAAAATTTCACCTTAACATAATTTCAATGTTCTAAATTCAAAACTGATGTCTATTTTGAAAAATAAAATTTATAAATTTCATAATTTGGTTAATATTATTCATAACTTATTTTTAAATAGCTAGTTTGAAAGGTCACGGTGCGCTTGAACTCAATGTCGCGTATAGCACAAGCTATTGAATTATTTAAAAAGAAGTATACTGTGAAAGCTTGTGGTGTTACATGGGGGCTAGTTTCTCCAAGGAGACTCTAGATTTATCACTTTTATAAGTTAGTCTATAAAATTATGGGACGTATTTTGAACTGGAAAAATCATTTCCTATCCTTTGGGGGTATGATTACCTTAATAAAAAACATTATTTCTTCTATTCCCATACACATCTTATCTATGTTAAAGGTTCCTAAAGTGGTTATGTTATGAATTGAGAGGTTAATATACTCTTATTTATAGGAAGTGTAACACCCCGAGCTTCCACGACACGCTTCTCTTTCAATAATACAATAGCTTGCATTGTACGTAAGTTCGAGATTCTAACACACTACAACCAATCAAAATAGCCATTATGAATCGTAATACCTACTTTTTTGAAATTTTATAAATTTTATCTTTCCAAATGGACTTCTTTTTTGTATTCGGAATATCAAAATTAACCTAAGTTGAATTTTTTTGTAATTTTCTGAGAACTTCCAATTTTTTATGAATAGTAAAAAATACTTAAAAACAACTTTTTTAATAAAAATAATTTATAGTGATAAATTATACTATTGAGTGGTTTTAAAGTATAATTAGAATATATTTTTACCATTTTATCCAATGGTGGTCATTAGAATTAATTTTACTTTGAAATTTGACATAAACAATTGCCAATCTTTTGATATATATTGTTTGTTAAAAACACGCTATTTGTTGTGACAGCGGGAATTAATTATAAAATTAATTAATGAAACTTATATGTTTGTAATTTTTTAAAATATACATCATTTTTTGAATTCGGAATATCAATTATAGCTTAGGGTGAAATTTTGGCATTGTTCTGAAAAACTTCAATTTTTTATGAATAGTGAAACCACTAAGTGGTAGTTTAAAAACTGATTTTTCGTTTAAATGAAACATTACCACTTCTGTGATTTGATTTTCAAAAATCCGACATACATGGTTGTCATTAGGAAGTAAAATTTGGTTCAATGGGATTAAAATAATTTTTTGGTGAATAGTAACTTTTAAGTTTAATTAATCGTGATTAAAGGTAATTAGTGAAATTTAAGGTAAAAATGATATTATAAAAATATGAAAATATCTTGAAACTTGTCCTACCCTTATTGGATGAGTCATGGCCGACCAAGACAATCCATGGGTCAACTTGGGGACCCCATGGAGCCACTTTGGTAGGAAAATGACATTAAAAAATTTTTATTTAATGTTAAAATAAAAATGTCACAAACATGAGTTGTTTTACTAAAATAATTTTTAAATGGGGTTATACATGTCATATTTTTTACTATAAATATTCATTAGAAATATAAAAAAATTTCCTACATCATGATATTTTTTTTATAATTTTTAGACATTAAATAAATTAAATTATTTATGACACCATGATGATGCAGCGATTACCTCATTATTTAACGATTTAAATAAAATGAAAAAATAATGTAAAATATAAGACCTAAACATGTCAAAAACCTATTGGATGGGTTGATTTTCGAACTCTTATCACCTTATCCTATAAATATATAATTTTGGGACCTTTTAAATCCGAAAAGAATATTATGATAAAGTAACCTTTTATAACTTTCCAAGAGTGCCCCTCCTCTCCTCTTATGAAAGGCCTCCACCTCTACCACCTTAACCACACCTCTCAAGCCTTTGGATGGGCCAAAACCTACCCATTTTGTCTCTAAATATCCCACTCTTACTCCTAGAAGCCTCACTTTGGGCAGAAGTCTTCCCAAGGAAGCCTTTGAGCTCAAATCTAAAAGAGTTACCCGTTTTAAAGGTAGTGTTTTTTCTTGTTTTCTTATGTTTTATTTTTCTTCTCCAACCCCCTAAACTATTTTTATTCATTTATTTTGTAACAACACCATTATCATAAATATACTAGTATTTTGTTATAATAAGTATTCTAGCTACACTTACACACACTTACATCTAATGGTTAAAGAACATATTGTTTCTGTGGATGGATAATTTCTACCTCACGAAACGATGATTGTTCAACACTCATATAACACATTCAAAGGTGGCCATTAAGATGTCACTATATTTATATATGATATATAATATGTTTATGTTTTACTTAATCTTATGTATTTTTCATTTATGGCATACCTTTATGGTTTCTATTATGGGTAAATGCGATATTTTCATTTTAGGAAGTGCGGACTATCGTCCCCTCAAAGTGATTTGAATCGTTAATGTCATATGTGGGATGTATAAGGGATGGAGTAAATGGTATTATACATTATATTATACTGGAATTATATTATACCTTTATATAATTATAACTTCATTCCATTAAATATTAAATAGAAATGAAAGTAGCGTTCATGCGTACGTACGGCTTACCATCTCCATGAACGGTGCATTTCATTTCTTACCTCTAAATGTTACGTAATATTATGAATGAATGTATATATGGGATATATATGATATATATGATATCTAAATCATGAATATAATTCTGGAGATGATGGATATTCTACCACATAAATAACTTGTAATTATAAGAAGTTTATTGTTGACTCAAGTACCAAAGATCGACAAAACGAACGTTATTAACTTAAATGACTACATAATTTTCGTAACATTGTAATAAGTGATATAAAAGGTATAATTAACTTGAAAAGGGTTCATAAGAAAGTAGAGATTAACTCTTGTTTATTATTCAGGATATTAAAGAACGGTCGAGTGAAGTCGGACACGAGGTAAGGGAACTTCTTAACCTAATTTCTGTTCTTTGGGTTAATCTCCTACTTTCAAATTATGTCATGATATTATTTTGTCCTATCCTATATTTATACTTTATTTATGTGTAATTATAGTTAATACACATAATAGATCTGTTTTATTTAAAAAATTATCTTTGTAAGGGACTTCGTCTCAATCTCCATTCATTGAGGCATATTTTGTTTTATACACAAATTGCTTTTATACGGTGTATAAACCCCTTTGACTTTTAAGTTTATTCAAAAGGAATATTTTTTATACGAAGCATTTTACTAAATGAAAAAAGGGAATGTTTTTTTTGCCGTACGTATGAGGCGACAACGACTTCTCCGCCGCCGTGACAATTCTTTGAGTTTCGGCTTCCTCTACAAGCCATAATGTTTTTTTTAAATGAAAAATAATTACAAAGTTTTAATTTTCTTTTATTTTGGTAATGAAAATGGTTTTTAAAATGTTTTTATTATATCAATGTGTTGTATTGATATCTTGTGATCTAAATGTGGAAATGTTATGTTTCCTTTATGTATGTTTTATGTGATACGATTATGTTATGGTTTATGATATGTTTAAACCTGTTCATATGAGGAATGCATTGGACTTAATAAGTGACGGGTGAAGCCCGCTATAGCTCCTCGATGCATCGACAGGTCTCATGAGACAAACTAGTGTCTTGGCACGAGGCCTTGACAAAATTTTATTTGTAGTCTTGGCACGAGGCCTTGGCTACGTGGTTATGATAGTCTGGCATTATGCATTTCATCATTATGAAAGTGGTTATTGATATTGCATGTGATTATTCGACTAGTAGAATATCCTTGTGAATAATTAAATGGAATTATTTCATTTTATTTTTTCCATATTATGCTGAAGTTCAAGTTTAAAAGTATTTTTTCTTAGTTATAATTTGCATTAAATGTTAATGTTTATTTATAAAAGCTTCCGCTGTATTGTTATCCTTACTGAGCATCTGAGCTCACCCCTTTCAATGTTTTAATATTTTCCAGGATGTGAATAATTATTTTATGAATGACCTGTAGGGATAGTCAGAAGAGGATATGAGTGTGGACTATGGAGACTTTGTTATTGTATTTTTTCACTTTATGATGTAATGTAACATTTATGAATGTATCTAGTGTTTCCAAGGCTACTAAACTAATCGGTCTTTCGAGACTTGATCTTTTGTGATCATGACAATGTTACGAAGTAATGCACCGACTTTGGGTAACTGGGGTCGGGGCGTTACAGTTGGTATCAGAGGCAGTTTAGTAATAACCTTGGAATCTAGATTTAGATAAACTCTGATTAGACCACATAGCCAAAAGATAGACTTTGAGGATTAGTATAGAAGAACTTAGTAGAATTTTGGTATTATAGAGATTTTGTGAGTTTTCCGAGAAATACATCCTTGTCTAGATACGAGCAGGTAGAGGTGGATCTGGCACAGATGTACCTAGGGGTAAAACCCAAAAACACCGCTTTGAGCTAGACTCGAACGAGAACTGGTGCACGACAATGGGCCTTGCTGCACTCTTGGTTACGACACTCATGGGGGATATGCTTAGGATAATTCTCATTTTCTTTACAAAACATTATGAAGGGTTTATGAGTATATACTTCCTCAAAGAAAACATTTCTTTTTATGATTATGGATTATATCCATAAATAGTTCAACTTATGTTAAGTGTTTTACAAGTATGGAATTATGCATTTTAATTCATAAACTAATCTAGTTTATGCCATTGTTTAGAAATGGCGCCTAGTGGGAGGAATGGAAACTGTATCAATGCACACACTCCGTGTAGGGATTTCCCTCTTGCTAAAGATAATTATTGTGGAGCTGGAGATACAACTGGTGTTGATCACCTTATCACCATACTGGGACAACTCACTCAGGTTATGAATAATAACCTTACTCGTATGGAGCACCCTAATCCGCAACGTGGAGGATCAATGTTAGACTGCTTAATGAGGCAACAACCACCCACATTTAATGGGGGTACAAATCCATTAGTAGCTGAGCAATGGATAAATTCCCTAGAGAAAATATTTCAGGCTTTAGGGAGTAGCGAAAGGGAAAAAGTAGTCAAGGCAGCTTACCGCCTCACTGGAGATGCTGATCAATGGTGGTTACTGATTCAAAATACAAAGGAAGATGAAGAAGTATCAAGTATGTAATGAAGCGAGTTCAAAGAGATTTTCATAGAAAAATACTTTCCTCGTGACCATCGAGCAGATATGGAAAGGCAGTTTCTAAGTCTGAGACAAAAGGAGGATGAGAATTTCACAAAGTATGAGGCCAACTTTACAAGGTTAGCGAGGCATGCTACAGATTATATACGTAACCCAAGAAGTAATATTGATCATTTATTTCATGGGTTAAAACCATTTCTCCGTCGAGCTTTAGTATCACAATCGTTCTCATCGTATGAAGATATTGTCTCATGTGCTATCAAGACAGAAAAGGAATTCTCTAAGTCTTATGACAACAAAGTAAAGCAAGAGAATAAGAGAATGGTGGAAAAAGAGACAGATAAAGGGGAAAAGGGAAAGAAGGATTTTCCATTATGTGATAATTGTGGGAAGAATCACCCCGGTACTTGCCTAAAAGGAATGGGAGTTTCTTATAAATGTGGTGAAAAAGGTCACCAGGCTCGTGATTGAAAGGGAAAGAAAGAGTCTATCAATGTTGAATGCTATAATTGTAGAGAAATGGGGAATTATGAAAATGAATGTCCTAAGCATTAGGGAAACATACCTCTGAAAAGGCCAAGGAATCAAGGCCAAGCTTATGTTGTTACTACAGATGAAGTTGAATAATTATTTTATTTGTGTTTTTGGACTCAAGAACTATATTATGGTTATAAGAATAATGTGATATATATAAAGATTGTACTTCAATACTTGTTTTTTTCATTAAGGTGTTAATATGATGAAGGTAATCATATTTTTAGTATGTGACAATAAGTGAAAATTTACTTTGTTTGCGGAATCTGATTTTACAATTGATTTTGGAATTTAGAGACCTTTTAGAGAAAGTCTGGACCGAGGTATTTTCGATAACTATAAAGGTTGGAATGGATTAAGTTGAACCTTGGATAGTATTTTTTAAGGTTAAAAAATTTCTGAAGATTACTTTTGGAATATTATAATACTATATTTTTAGGAAAATGACAACCTGCAGGTCGGGGGATAACCCGTCGCGTCGGACAAAGCTGCAGGAATCGAACCCACAACCATAGTGCGACAGGCCTTTATTACCTACCACTAGCCTACAGGAAGTCCCTGGTTATTACAAAAAAAATTCCCTAATCTAAATGGTATGTGTTAATATTTGGAACCTTATACAATTAGGATAAATAGAATATTTTTGAGTTATATTACCTTTTAGAGTGAAATATGGGTTGTGGTAAAAAATTTATTAAAGAATGAAAGTCTACATGACAAGTATGTATATTCCCTTACGTTCTTAGTAAATCTCCTAAATAAATTCCTCAACTTTATAAAAGGTAACTTAAAACAAAAATGTTGCCGGTTAAATTTTCCAACTGGGGATTTAATGACTGTTTAACCAATCACAAGTTTGTGATTTTCTTGTAGTTAACTTTCTCCTAATCATGTTTTATACGACTCTCCATCAGACCTTGATGGTTTTTTTCCTCCATATCCATATTTTCATAGAATCCTAGTATGGGCTATCTCGGGTGACCTTTGTACTTCTCTTTCTTTCTTTTAATGTTATATTTTTATTAACCCTATTTCCGATGTGGGTTTTCCACAAAGGTATTTTCTATTTTCAACCTTTTATTTTCAAAGAAAAATTTCAAATTGCGAGGATGCAATTTATTGAAAGAGGGGAGAATGTAACACCCCGAGCTTCCACAATACACTTCTCTTTCAATAATGCAATAGCTTTCATTGTACGTAAGTTCGAGATTCTAACACACCGCGACCAATCAAAATAGCCATTATGAATAGTAATACCTACTTTTTTGAAATTTTATAAATTTTATCCTTCCAATTGGACTTCGTTTTTGCATTCAGAATATCAAAATTATCCTAAGTTGAATTTTTTGTAATTTTTTGAGAACTTCCAATTTTTTATGAATAGTGAAAAATACTTAAAAACAGATTTTTTAATCAAAATAATTTATAGTGATAAATTATAATATTGAGTGGTTTTAAAGTATAATTAGAATATATTTTTACCATTTTATCCAATGGTGGTCATTAGAATTAATTTCACTTTGAAATTGGACATAAACAATTGTCAATCTTTTGATATATATTGTTTCTTAAAAACACGCTATTTATTGTGATAGCGGGAATTAATTATAAAATTAATTAATTGAACTTATATGTTTCGAATTTTTTAAAATAGACATCATTTTTGAATTCAGAATATCAATTATAGCTTAGGGTGAAATTTTGGCAATGTTCTGAAAAACTTCAATTTTTGATGAATAGTGAAACCACTAAGTGGTAGTTAAAAAACTGATTTTTCGTTTAAATGAAACATTACCACTTCTGTGATTTTATTTTCAAAAATCCAACTTACACGGTTTTCATTAGGAAGTAAAATGTGGTTCAACGGGATTAAAATAATTTTTTGGTGAATAGTAACTTTTAAGTTTAATTAATCGCGATTAAAGGTAATTAGTAAAATTTAAGGTAAAAATGATATTATAAAAATATGAAAATATCTTGACACTTCTCCTACCCTTATTGGATGATTCATGGCCGACCGAGACAATCCATGGTTCAACTTGGGGACCCCATGGAGCCACTTTGGTAGGAAAATGACATTAAAAACTTTTTATTTAATGTTAAAATAAAAATGTCACAAACATGAGTTGTTTTACTAAAACAATTTTTAAATGGGGTTATACAAGTAATATTTTTGACTATAAATATTCATTATAAATCTAAAAATATTTCCTACATCATGATATTTTTTTATAATTTTTATACATTAAATAAATTAAATTATTTATGACACCATGATGATGCATCGATTAGCTCATTATTTAACGATTTAAATAAAATGAAAATATAATATAAACTCTAAGACCTACACATGTAAAAAACCTATTGTATGGGTGTATTTAGAACTATTATCACCTTATACTATAAATATATAATTTTGGGACCTTTTAAATCCGAAAAGAATTTTATGATAAAGTAACCTTTTATAACTTTCCAAGAGTGCCCCTCCTCTCCTCTTATAAAAGGCCCCCACCTATACCACCATACCCACACCTCTCAAGCCTTTTTCTCGGCCAAACCCTGCCCATTTTGTCTCTCCACATCCCAATAATACTCCTATAAGCCTCAATTTGGGCAGAAGTCTTCCCAAGGAAGCCTTTGAGCTCAAATCAAAAAGAGTTACCCGTTTTAAAGGTTGTGTTTTCTCTTGTGTTCTTATGTTTTATTTTGATTCTACAACCCCCTAAACTCTTTTTATTCATTTCTTTTGTAACAACACCATTATCCTTAATATACTAGGATGTTTTTATAAGAATTATTAGAGCTAAACTTACACACACTTACATATAATGGTAAAAGAACATACTGTTTCTGTGGATGGCGAATTTCTGCCTCACGAAACGATGATTGTTCAACACTCATATAACACCTTCAAAGGTGGACATTAAGATGTCACTATATTTATATATGATATATAATATGTTTATGTTTTACTTAATCTTCTTTATTTTTCATTTATTGCATTCCTTTATGGTTTCCATTATGGGTAAACGTGATATTTTCATTTTAGGAAGTGCGGACTACTGCCCCCTCAAAGTGATTTGAATCGTTAATGCCATATGTGGGATGTATAAAGGATGGAGTAAATGGTATTATACATTATATTATACTGTAATTATATTATACCTTTATATAATTATAACTTCATTCCATTAAATGTGAAATAGAAATGAAAGTAGCGTTCATGTGTACGTACGGCTTACCGTCTCCATGAACGGTGTATTTCATTTCTTACCTCTAAATGTTACATAATATTATGAATGAATGTATATACTGTATATATATGATATATATGATATCTAAATCTTGAATATAATTCTAGAGATAATGGATATTCTACCACATAAACAACTTGTAATTATCAGAAGTTTATTGTTGACTCGAGTACCAAAGATCGACAAAACGAACGTTATTAACTTAAATGACTACATAATTTTCGTAACATTGTAATAAGTGATATAAAAGGGATAATGAACTTGAAAAGGGTTCATAAGAAAGTAGAGATTAAATATATTTTATTATTCAGGATATTAAATAAAGGTCGAGTGAAGTCGGACACGAGGTAAGGGAACTTCTTAACCCAATTTCTGTTCTTTGGGTTAATCTCCTACTTTCAAATTATGTCATGATATTATTATGTCCTATCCTGTATTTGTACTTTCTTTATGTGTAATTATAGTGAATACACATAATATATTTGTTTTATTTAAAAAATTATCTTTGTAAGGGACTTCGTCTCAATCTCCATTCATTGAGGCATATTTTGTTTTATACACAAATTTCTTTTATACGGTGTATAAACCCCTTTTACTTTTAAGTTTATTCAAAAGGAATATTTTTTATACGAAGCATTTTAATAAATGAAAAAAGGGAATGTTTTTTTTGGCATACGTATGCGGCAAAAATGACTTCTCCGCCGCCGTGACCATTATTTGAGTTTCGGCTTCCTCTACAAGCCATAACATTTTTTTTAAATGAAAAATAATTACAAAGTTTTAATTTTCTTTTATTTTGGTAATGAAAATGGTTTTTAAAATGTTTTTATTATATCAATGTGTTGTATTGATATCTTGTGATTGAAATATGGAAATTTTATGTTTCCTTTATGCATGTTTTATGTGATACGATTATGTTATGGTTTATGATTTGTTTAAACCTGTTCATATGGGGAATGCATTGGACTTAATAAGTGACTGGTGGAGCCCGCTATAGCTCCTCGATGCATCGACAGGTCTCATGAGACAAACTCGTGTCTTGGCATGAGGCCTTGACAAAATCTTATTTGTATTCTTGGAACGAGGCCTTGGCTACGTGGTTATGATAGTCTAGCATTATGCATTTCATCATTATGAAAGTGGTTATTGATATTACATGTGATTATTCGACTAGTAGAATATCCTTGTGAATAAGTAAATGGAATTATTTCATTTTATTTTTTCCATATTATGCTGAAGTTCAAGTTTAAAAGTATTTTGTTTTAGTTATACTTTTCCTTAAATGTTAATGTTTATTTATGAAAGATTCCGCTATATTGTTATCCTACTTAGCATCTGAGCTCACCACTTTCAATGTTTTAATATTTTCCAGGATGTGAAGAAGTATTTTATGAATGACCTGTAGGGATAACCGGAAGAGGATATGAGTGTGGACTATGGAGACTTTGTTATTTTATTTTTTCACTTTATTATGTAATGTAACATTTATGAATGTATCTAGTGTTTCTAAAGCTACTAAACTAATCGGTATTTCGAGACTTGATCTTTTGTGATCATGCCAATGTTACGAAGTAATGCCCCGACTCTAGGTAACTGGGTTCGGGGCGTTACAGGAAGCTCAATCAGTTGGGAAGCACCACTAGGTGTCTAAGTAGAATATGACTAAGAAATTATGTGAGTGTGGTATAAATGTAAGGGGTGTCGTGAACGCAATGAAAATTCTTCATACTAAATTTCCTTGGGTAATTCTTAAGGGGAAGTATTTTTGGGGAAGGCTTATGAGTGGGAGATTTGGTGCTGATATGTTCATGAAAAGGGGAAGAACTTCATCCATCCATTATATGATTCATCCCCCCTAAAAAACCTGTAACAATACTTCTATTAGATCATACAGATATTAGAAATTAATTTTTGGTAGTGTAATTGGGTAAGATCGATAATTGGTTTTCTAGGATGTCTAATAACGGACATCATGTTTAGATAAGCAAGTGATCATTTGTGGCTCATTCAAGATTTCCTAAATGTGAAGAAGTATAACTATTTTAATAGTATAGTTCTTAATTCAGAACCAAATAGATTTTTCTTCATGGGATCCTCTTCGGGTACATTTTCTACCAATGATTTCCATAATTTCAATATGGGGCTTATCAGTCATGGTGATTCGACTGAGGTGATATGGAAAAATGAAATTCCATTGAAGTATAAGTTTTTTTTCATGGAGGTTCTAAAATAATCCCTACCTACTAAGGAGAATATCCAACATATAGATTTGAGATTGGTCTCTAGATTCTATTGTTATAGGGAACTAACAATTGAAACCTCTGAGAAATTATTTTTAGGCGGAAAATGGGAAAATATTTTTTTGTGTGAATTTGGTGGAATCACTCTCTAGATTAACTAGGAGACATAAATCATGGTCTTATTCAATAGTTGGTTTCAGGGGGTTAGAAATGTGGGTCCAAAAAAAGTGCAATCCCTCATCTTCACAGCGTTTCGTTGGTGTATTTAGAATAAGTTAAATGAAATGAGTAATGGAGGACCCATGTGTTCCTGTCTGGGACTGATCATCAAAATCAAAATCACCTTGATTGACATGGCTAGGCTATGTACGGACTATGTGGAGGACCCTTCACTTAGAACCTAAATATTAGGTATGTCATTTCCAAACAACAGTATTACTTCTTTACAGGGATGTTGGGGTCACTAGTATCCCCATGACTCTGGTCTCAAGATGAACAAAGATGGTTCTTGTATAATGGGGTTTATATGGGGAGGAGGCGTGGTCAGAGACATCAAGGGATCCATAATCATGGATTTCTTATCCTCATTAGGTAGAGGTTAATCCCTACAGGATGAATCACATGCACGTCTCATTGGGTAGTAGATACGTTTACATAAATATATCCACCTTACTAATGTGGAAACAGATTCAATTATAATTACAACTTCTTATGTGGTCTTGGAGGTAACCAATGGTCTATTGAGTATCCAATTAGAATATTAATAGGTTTATTGAATATATGCACATATATATTTCATATGTGGCATGAATGTAATACGGTTGTTAATTTCATGGCCTCGAGAGTGAATCTAGTGAAGAAATTTTCATATTTTCCTAGTTTTGTTGCATTTCTCGTTGAGGGTGTTAAAATTATACAATAATATTTCCTTATAATTAAATGACACACACCCCATGATTTCTGATATTCTATTTTGCTTCCTTTATATTTTTTCTTCTTTAAAATAAATAAAAAATGCATGATTAGTATTAGTAAAAAAATTCCATTTTAAGTATAAAATGTTTTTATACCAAATTCATGTATAAATTTTTTTCAAAAAATTAAATTTGATTAATTTTGGTAAAATTGTAATAGTTAAATTTTCAAACTAATCTAAAATTATAATGGTAATTTTTAAATAAATGAAAATAAAATAATTTTTTTAATAATTTTTTTCACTATTAATTTCAAAAATAAATTACTCATGAAAATTATAAAAACATCTTCTTAAGATACTTTTTAAATTATGAGTTAAAAAAGTATATATTTTTTATCAAATAAAATATATAATTTATTTATGAATTAATTATAATATTCACTAAAAAATAAATGAATACTATTTTTGAAGAAAACATATTTTTGTATATGTAAATAGATTTTCTAAAAATTGATTTCTCTTTTCCTAATAATTAATCAATATATTTTTATTTATAAGTTAAAATATATATATATATCATATTTCTTTTATCATATTATCTCCTATTAATTGAGTGACTATGTTCTAAATTTTATATTAATATAATTGTATTTTGTTGTTTGTTTAACATCGGTTTTGAGTATTTTGTTTGTTATCAAACATAGTTATTCATTAAAAATATTAATATATTACAATCAATATTTTTTATTTTATTATCCATATTTTTATTATTTGATTAATTAAAATGAATTTTAATACAGTAATCCCTCCTCGATAATAATAATAACAACTACCATTCATATAACTACTTTTGTGAAAATATATAGTTTAGACTATTAGAGTCCATATATGTATCGCACATTTCATTATAAAGAAATTGTCACCAAATATTTCTATAATATATTTTCATTATTATATATATGTAATAAGTAGTTTAATTATATAAATTATTTTCACTTTAGATAGTTTATAAACAACTAACATATCATTTTTCATTAATTCACATCTAATACAAATCATTGATGTTGTATTATATTGATGGAATCATTTTCCACTAGATGATAATGTTCATATAGGTGTAACAAAAAAAACACCTACTATAATCTTGGTAAATTTATTCTTAATAAATTTTTCCATCTATTACTAACCCACATTAATTCTTTATTATTTAGTTGGTTAGAAAACCATGAATTACTTTTCTCTAATCACCAAAATTACTTAAATTAAAAATGAAACTATTCTATCTATCTATTTTCTTTATTACACACTATTTTTATATTAAATTGGTCTAATAAGAATATATAATATCCATCAATGAGATTAAAATAGTCGTAGGTATGATTGAAAATCCATCAATGATACTTGGTTAATGTAGTATTATTCTTAACACCACAAGAGTAATTTCACTCGCAAACACTATGTTATCCTATAATGTCTAATTTAGGTAACTCTTACGATAAGGGAAAAAAATTTAATGATTAATGAAATGTTCATTCATGATATATGAAATTTTTTCTATTTCATTTATTTTTTTTATACCCAAATATTTAAAATAAACAATATGGTTTATTTTATATATGACATGCAACACCGAGCATAAATGATTCCCAAAATATTATTATATTACCTTTATAAGATAACCAATAAATTAGAGTGTATAAATAGTATTAAATGAATTATTAAATATATATATACATATAAAGTAAATAATAAATAAATACACACTAATTTGTGATTAAATAATATGTACATAATTTTTTGTAAAGTCATTTTATGCTTCAGAAATATGTTTTCCTAAAAAAATGATGTTTCTTTATTATTATGATAAATTATTATAAATAAATTCTATATAATTAATAAATTTAATTTTATAAAAATAATATAAATATTTTATATTTTATATCAAATTTATCTTATAGTTCATTTTTTGGGTTTTTCTAAAAATATTCATATTTTAGGGAATAGTGAAAATAATGATTTTTTCAATTATTGTACTTTTGTTTTAAGAATTTAAAAGGTTAGATTATATAATAATGTGGAATAAAAGTAAAATTATTTCAATAATATTATCAATATCCAATTTGGTTTATTGGAATAAATTTTATGTTTTAACTTGGTATAAAATAATTTTTATACATAAAAGGAAATTTTCAAGAAAACTGTATTTTATTAAAAAAGTTGTTTAAATACATTTTTTATAATTATTATAATTTTAATTTATATAATTTTTCATCATTTATTTATAAAAAATTAGATTTATTATTTGGATTTATGAGTTTCAAAGATTTTAAATAGGTCCCTTTTATTTTTATGCATCAATAACAATAATTATGGTAAAATTTATCACCATTATAAAGTATAAATATACATAATCTAGGTTAAAACTAAGTTATAAGGCCATAATTTTTCTTCATAATTGTTATTTTAAGAATTTAATTCTAACATAATCATATTATTATTTAAAACTAGTTGTATTATGCATATTTTTTCCATGAAAATGAAATATTAATTATTTATAGCAAAGAAAGTTACAAAATGTAATTATCATTATTTTAAATTTAACTTATTTTCCCAAATAAGGAAAAAACAATGTTATGAATGAATATAAATTTATAAATTGATCTTAATTAAATTATTTTCATGGAAAATTTATTTATAATTTTTTAAAATTATTTATTTTCATTAAATGCTTGTGTAATACTTATACAATATTTATTTAATTAATATGGACATAAAATAAATGATTATAAAAATATTATATGTGATATTATATGAATGAATTAATGTATCCCAATAATATTTTAGGTCAATTTGACATATTAAATAGGCTTTAAAGTATTATATTCAAATTCCACCTTAATCTTGTGGTATTTAATACAAATTAATTGATTAGTGATAAAATTAACATTAATTATATTTCATAATAAATAATATTTTATTAAATGATATAAATTTCAAAAAAAGTATTAGATTTAGTGAAATAAATTTTAGTGGTTTATAACAATATATTTGGTTGATTTATGGGTTTTTAATCATTTGATAGAAACATTATTAATGCTTAACAGGTATGAAACTAAAATAATATAATTATTGTCAAAAGGGTTAATATAGGTTAAAACTAAATGATAAGGATGAATAAATTACCAAAATATGTCCAAAATTAATGGGATGTGGTTTTTAAAACTCATAATCATATTATCTTAAAATATTATCAATTTAGATCCATTTTTAATCAAAATTATTTTATATTTTTTATATTTTTAAGAAATTCCAAAAATTCCCCTCCACCCATTATAAAAGTGAACATCCCTTTTCTCTTCCTTAGACCAATTTTAATTTTATACCTCAAAAATACCCTTCAAAAATTAATAATAAAATTCCCTAGAAACATTATATAGGTGATGGTGCCCCAAAAAAGATCAATCCTAGGATCCTTATGTCAAGATCCAAAAGAGTCTCTAAAGAAGAGCTAATCGCCTTAACAAATAAATTTATTTTTTTACTTCATATTTTTCTTAACATAAATAATTTTTACTAATAATAAAATAGTTACATAAATATCCTTAGTAAATTGAAATTTTATCATTATTATTAACCCATTATTATCCTCCATCTTCCCCATGAAATGGGAAGTGAAAGTATTGATCGTGTGTATGTAAAACATACCATATTCACATAGCAATAAAATTATTTTTCATTACAATATTTTTTGGAAGGTAATTATTATGATTTTAATGTTTATATATGAAATTTATAAAAAAAAATTATACCTATACTATGATATTATCATATATACCTTCTTACTTTCTAAACCGCTAGGAAATGATAACATCACTTGTGTGTTCATGTGGACTAACACATCTACGTAGTGATGTGGTTCTTTTTTCTTTAAAATTTATATAGATGATTATAAGGATGTATTTGATTAATATTTATTATTTATTTGACATAATATTTATTATATAATGGTGAATTATGATCTAAATTTCATTCATACCATTTATAAAAAAAATTAAAACAACGTTAATGTGAATGTACGACCTACCATCTCTATGAACGATATTCATTTTTCAATATGTACCATTTATGGATTAATATTAATACATATATATTTAATATATATATATATATATATATATCATTATTATCCATATATATATTATAATAGATAATTAAACTACCAAAAAAACATACATGAAAAATGAAGCAGTTATTACATAAAACAATGATTTTAACAAATTAATATCAATAAAAATGTGATAAATAGTTATAAGTAAGTCATATATGGTATGATATATTTGATAATGGTTTTGGAATACAATTATAATACATATATATTTATTAAAAGGGAGTATCTAACATGTAAAATGGTAGTCGGACATGAGGTAATGGTTTATTTAACAATAACATTGTTATTCATGGTTGTTTTTATTTTAATTACCACTGTGGAAATAATTTTCTTCCATATCTTTATTTTCCAAAAAACAATTATAAAAAAAATTTCAATTACTCTATCATTATTTCTTGATGAAATTTTAACCCTTGATTGAATTTTTATGAAAGGGGTTGTATAGAATATTCTTACCATTGTCTGAATATTGAAATTTTTAACCATTTTTACAATAGTGTAAATAGAATATTTTATAAAATTATATGGAAAGAACGTATTTTCCCACTATCATGAATAATCATTAAATTGAAGCTTAATCAAAATGTTTACATGTTTATTTTTAATCAAAATTTCTTCATTGAAATTTTTTATTTTTATAATTATGTAATTTGAAATTAAAAAGTGTAATTTCCTCAAGAATATTTTTGATTAAATATTTATGATTATTATATTCACCAATGAAATAAACCCTTATTTTACTTATTTTACACTAGGGTTATGTTGTGATAAAAACATCCTTATTCTTTTTATGAAAGATTTATAATCATTTCTATTAGGAATGTACAATTTTTATATTATTTCCATATTACTCTTTATTTTTTGTGATTACAGTTATTGATTAGGAAATATATTAAAATTTTGTAATCCAGTTTTTCAATATTATTTTTTACATTTATTATGATACACCCATTTTATATAAATAATTAATTGGACTTAGTGTGTGATGGTCAGGGCTTTCTATATCCCCTTGATGCATTGACGGGTGTCATGAGACAGACAAAGATAGTGAATTTCACTAAGGCCTCACTCGTGTATCTAAGATATATTGGCATGACGACATGATGATATATATATGTCTTGGAATGAGACCTCGATGGTATTGATTATCCATAAAGATGCATCTACATTATCTTTCACATGTCTGGAATTATGCAGCCATCATGATGAAACAATTTGCTGATGGCCATGGGATTATTTAAAAAAAATTATCCATGGTTTTGTTTTTAGCACATGTGATTTATTTTATATGGAATGATTTTACTATCATTCATTCCTATTACATTATTCATGTTAAATTTATCATTTTATGTATTAATAAACTTACTAAGCATCTGATATCACACTGTTATTATGTTTCATTTCCCCATGTTTCTTGGAAATGTTTTATTAATGTCATGAAAAGATAATATAGAGAGATTAAAAATTTTATCCAAGAAAATACTGTGTTTTGTTTTTTTTTTTAAAATTAATTGGAAATTAAAATATGAATCTATATTTTAAATACTTATAAACTATTGGGTAAATTGGGATACAATTTCTTATATCTAATGCCAATATATCCACCTAGTATGGGATACTAGGTTAAGGTCAATTATAGTTGTTATTAGATCAATTTTATTAAAATAATTGAGATCAAGAATTAGGAAAACATATATTATAGAACATAAAATCTATGTAGAAACTTGATAATATTAGAAAAAAATTATGTATATAAATTAATGATAAGTTATGCATAAACTTTTCAATTAAAATTATGTTTTCCCCTAGTTTAGAAATTATATGTTTTATTTCATAATGTTATGATCTAATATAATGTATGAGATTGCTTACAAATGGCTCACAGTAGAAGGAATGTAAACCTTATTAATGATTGTAATACATGTATGGATTATTCTTCTGGGAAATATAATTATGTAGGATTTAGAGCTATAATTAGAGATGGAAAATTATAACAATATTAGGGCATCTAACTCAGGTTATGAGCAATAACCATGCATACGTGGAACAACCTAATGATCTGTAATGTGGTGTAACAATGTTAACACACGTTATATGTTACAACACTCCATAAATCAACGAGACTACAAATCCATTTTTATATGATAAATGTATAAATTCAATAGAAAATATTTTTCTTTCTTTGAGATGTAATTAATGGGAGAAGGATACCATAAAATTTTATCATCCCTCAGGGGATACAAATCAATGGTGTTCATTGATTCCAAACATTAAGGATGAGGAGGAAATAGTTAGTATGGAATGGAAGGACTCTAATTAACATTTATTTGAAAAATATTTTCCTCGTGATCAATGATTAGATATGGAGAGACAACAGTTGAGTCCGAGAAAAAATTAAGTGGAAAATGATACAGTGTTTAAGATAACATTATATTGACAATATGGTATTTTGTAGACTACATTCATAATCCATAAAGTTTTATTTACCATTTCATTTATCATTTAAATCCAATCCTTCAGAGGGAAATAGCCACTAAAACATTCTTATCATATGAATACATAATATAATTTGGTAACAAGACATAGAATGTATTCTCTAGGTCTAATAGTATTGAAGTATAGAAAGATATGAAAATTACGGAAGAGGAAAAAATGGATATGGGGAATAAAAGAAAGAATAATTATCCCACATGTGTTAATTGTGGATTGAAACACCCTGGTACATGCTTAGATGGAATGGGAGTTTTCTTTGAGTGTGTAATGTAAGGACAATTGGAATGTGGATGAAAGGGAAAGAAACAAACCTCTAATTTTATGTGTTTTAACTATAGGAAAATGAAAAAGTATTCAAATGAATTACCTAAGCACCAAAGGAATATATTTTACATGTGTTGAGTCAAAATATTTTTCTACTTTCCCATCAATAGTTTTTTTGGGAAATCACAAATCACACATATAGTAATCACACATATTTTTTGTCATGTATGTTTTTTAACAATCATAATCACTCACTTTTTTTCATGTTTGATGTAACCATGTTAAAGTCGTGTATATTTTTTATTCACATTGTTTTTTATGATGTTTTAGAATCGTAACCAAATTATGCATTGCATTGAATTCAGGAATCGTAATCTGATTGTAAATTGCAATATAACCAGAAATCGTAACCAGGATAAATAATGCATCGTAATCATGCATTGTAACTAGGTTAAGTACTGCATCGTAAACATACATCATAACTAGGTTAAGTACTGCATCATTTTTATGCATCGTAACTAGGTAAACCACCACATCATAATCATGCATCGTAACCAGGTTAAGTAATGCATCATAATCATGCATTGTAACCAGGTTAAGTATCGTATTGTAATCATGCATCATAACCAGGATAAGTATTGCATCATAACTAGGTAAAGCATTGTATCGTAAACATACATCGTAACCAGGTTATGTATCATACTCTTATTATGATTTGTATCCAAGCATCGTAACTAGATTGAATATCATCCATCTTAACCAAGTTAAGAATCATAACTAGGTTATAATTTTCAATTGATATGCATTGTTATGATGATCTTAGCAAACAAGTTATGTATTGAACTTATGAGATGCCTTACACTATTATCATAACTTCAATACCTATTACATGTATCTCATACTCTTTGTTTTATTCTTTTGTACTTACTTATTTCTAGCTAAAATGATGTCGTTGAGTTGGTTATTTACTAATCAAAATGATGTCATGTATTATGTTTTGTTTTGACAGTTGTAATGCCAGGTGTCCAAGTCCCTCTGAGTTTTTCATAAAAATATGACCGTTGGAGAAAATATGAATGTTGGAACCTGAAGCCTATAAATAGAAGGTCATTAAAAACACAATATAAAACTTTTACTACTATCAAGTTCTAGAGAGAGATGTTTTGACATCTCTCTTGCTTCGTGTGAAATCCTTGAAGATACAAGAAGTGAACAGCTTATTTTTTTGTCTTGTATTTCTATAAATGATTTGTTTCTACTTTGTGTGACCGATCATTGTGATAACGATCGAGGGATTCTGGGGATAGGAAGACATGTTGTCGGTCATCATATCAAGGGCCTTCAATTTCTCAAAGGACATAGATGTATATTACCTTCTTAATCGATGATTTATGGGGACATGATGACAGTCGTAAAGATCATTGTATCGAGGGATTAATAAGGTGGTGGTAAGATAGACCTTCTATCCTAGGTGAAAGGATATCCTTCTCTTTTAGTTAAAAGGATTTTAATAATTTTACCTTTATACTATTATTTTTATTAGAAATGGAATTTTATTGTTTCCCCTTTCTTTTTATAATCAATTCAATTGTGATTGTTTTAATTACAATTCATATTGTGTTAAGATATTCTATACGCTATATGGTAGAATCATTAACATTTGTATTACTCTGATCATTGTATTCATTTCAAATAAAATTGTTTTACAATACTTATATTATTAAAACTTAGTATTTCCATCGAATCCAAGACCTATATGGTCAATTGTATTGGTTGTGAATTTAATTAGTTTAATATCTATTAAACTAATTCCTTTCTTAACTGTTCAAATATATAGTTTTTTAAATATACAATTCACCCCCCCCCCCTTGTAGTGTGCCATATAATATGCATATATATCTATATTACGATCCAACAATTGGTATCAGGGGTGGATTTCCAATGTTTTTTATTACTATCTTTATTTATTTTGTCAATACAATTGTGTTTTTTTACAAATCTTTAGTTCATAACTACTTACTACACTAACATGTGGAGTGGAAAAGTATTGTTTTATAAGATGGTAGGAATGCGTATTGGATCAAATGAAAATATATATCCAATTAGACCACCTATATTTTATGGGAATGATTATGAGTACTAGAGATATCGAATGAAGAAATTTGTTATTAATACTAGAGTGGACAACTTAATCAGGCTTACTAGAGGTTATAAAATCCCATACAAGGAATTCAGTACCTTTACCAATCAAGAGAAACGAGAATATCAACTGAATTATAAGGTACGCAATATTTTATTGTGTTCCATGACCAGGAATATATATAGTTAGGGGTCATCTTGTGAAGCATCCAATTATATCTAAAAGAAATTTGAAGTCCCACATTTGGGTACATCCAAATTCATAGAAAAAATAAGACCAATTCTTCGAGTAGAATATCATGGGTTTCTTTTTCCTTATGGAGAACCACTATGCAAGGTGCAACAAAGGTTTATGACAAACTTCAGCAGTCTATGATCTATGGGAGAGAAAGGTCTTGATGATGAAGCACTTATAGACAAGATTATTGATATTATGCCTAACGAGTGGGAATCAAAAAGAACAGTTATTGGTGAAAACAAGAAAGTTACTCAAATCACTCTTGATTAGTTATTTGAAACTATACTTCATCATGAGACTAGAATGAAAAGAGATGTCAATTTCAATATGAATAATAATGGTAATGGGAGTGTAGCTTTTACTGTTACTAAAGCTAAGACACCAGAAAGGATAACAAGATCCAAAGATAATAAATCTATTGTTATATCATAATCAAGTGTTAGTGATCACATAGATAATGAATTAGCCAATATTTCTCAAAGGATGAATAAGATTATTGGAAATAAATACTTTCAATACAGATTCAAAAAAGAAATATAGAAAAGAAAAGAAATATTCTGAGGTCACTTGTTATAAATGAAAATGAGTAGGTCATATTAGACCAAGTTGTCCTTTACTAAAAAGAAAAGATATAAAGGTTAAAATTTTTGAAAGAAAAAAAGAAAAAGTATTTCAAGGAAATGAAAAGAATGTTTTTAAATCAAATGATACTTGGAGTGAAAGTGGTGATGATTCATTAGAAGAATCCTCATATTACGAATCTTCTGGTCATAGAAACAAAGGACTTGTATCCAGACTACAAATTGAAAACCATTGCTACTTGGATAAGGTACAAAATGATAAATCCCTTACAAATGTATCTTTAAATTCAAATTACCCTGATGAGAAACATTCTTACTCCTCAGATAAAGAATCTTCCTTAGTATAGGAAAATTTACCTTCCTTTGAAAAAGTTTCCATATTTTCCAAATTACTTGAGAAAGAAAATTCAAAACTTAAGAAAAATCTTGATAATGAAAATTCAAGAATATTTATTCTTAAAAAAGAAGTATCAAATCTATCAAAAGATCTGGATCATAAAACTCTGGATTTTTAAAATTCTTCAAAGTATTTTAAGGAAGTATTTTCTGAGAATGATAAACTTTCTAAAGACCTTCAACAACTTTTTTTTATAAAGAGTGCTTCTAAAATGAAAAATAATTCCAAAACAATTTCTTGTGATAATGATAATTTAGTTATTAGACTAAAATAAAAAATCTATTCTCTTAAGAAACTTATATAAATTTTACCAGTGGTAAGGAAAACTTTGATAATAAGTATTCTCAAATTTGTCCTTTAAGGAATACTTCTAGATTTGGATAC
This sequence comes from Viscum album, assembly GCA_963277665.1. Lineage (NCBI taxonomy): Eukaryota > Viridiplantae > Streptophyta > Magnoliopsida > Santalales > Viscaceae > Viscum > Viscum album. Next base: position 1,169,133,568 of record OY728122.1, on the reverse strand, counting down.
ACTTACTCAAAACCCATTTTTAGTAATAACTATTTTGTTCCTCAAAGTTCCACATTTTGTTCAAAATTTAAATGTGGTTGACATTGGGAAAGATGTTATTATCTTAATAAATCTCAATATTTAGGATTTCAAAAATCCCATTTTTCAAAACAAATGTGGATTCCCAAAATTATTTTATCTAACATTTCCAGATCCAAACAAGTTTGGCATCTGAAAAACTAATTATTTATTTTTCAAGAAAATAAGAAGTGTACCAACAACAAGAAAATTTGGTACATGGATGGTGTTTGTTCTCAACACATGATGGGTAACAAATATTTATTTAAAAATATTATTGAAATGAAAGGTGGAAGAGTGGCCTTCAGAGATAATGCTCAAGGAAAAATCATTGGTATAAGTAATTTTTTTCTTTTATGAAAAGTTTTAATTTCAAATGTTTTGTTTGTCCAAGGTCTTAAGCACAGCCTTATAAGCATAAGTTAATTTTCTGATGAAGGTTACCTTGTGAATTTTAGTAATGATAAATGTTTAGTTAACAACTACAAGGATGAATTCATTCTTTCTGTCCATAGGCATGAGAATGTATACACAATCAACATAAAAGACCTTAGGATCCAAGATGTACCTTTCTTAAGTGCAATGTAAGACCAATCTTGGTTATGGAATAGAAGGTTAGGATACTACAACCTAAGAAACCTTTGTAAAGTTTCAAATAAAATAATTTTTAAGGATCTAACGGATCTTAGGTTTTATTCTTAAAAGGTTTTCAACCCTTTTAAATATGGAAAGAAACATAAAACTATCTTTCAATAAGTCAGTGAGGTTTCAACTTCTAATGCATTACAGTTAGTGTATATGGATCTCTTCAGTCCTATACAAACTGGAATCCTCGGAGGAAAATACTATGTATTTTTTTAGTTTATGACTATACTATATTTACATGGGTCTATTTTCTAGCAAATAAATATGAATCCTTTTTCTGTTTCAAAACTTTTAGAGACCAAGTTAAAAATGAGAAAAACCTACCATTGATAACTATACGTAGTGATCATGGTGGAGAATTTAAAAATTTGGATTTTTAAACCTTTTGTAGTAAGAAAGGTATTACTCACAATTTTTCATCTCCAAGAACCCCTCAGAAAAATGGTGTTGTTGAAATAAGGAATTGTATTCTTCAAAAAATAACAAGAACCATGTTGAGTGAATACTAAATTACTAAGAATTTATGGGTTGAAGCTATTATTACTGCATGTTATACAATAAATCGTGTTTTAACTTTTCATTTTCTTAATAAAACACCTTATTTATTATAGACTGGTCGAAAACCTAAAGTTTCATACTTCAGAGTGTTTGGATGCAAAGTATTCAAATTGAATACAAAAGAAAATTTACATAATTTTGCACCCAAATCTAATGAAGGAATCTTTCTATGGTATTCCACAACTTATAACACTTGTAGGGTTTTCAATAAAAACTCTTGTACTATTGAAGAAATAGTGCATGTTAAATTTTATGAAACTAACCCCTTTGTTTTTAAACAATCCTTACCTATATCAACTGATGTATTTTCACAAACTGATTATAATCCATTGACTGAAAACTCTTCTGAAAAGAGATATTTTCAAGAAAATGTTTCTGAAAAATTTACCCCAAAAGAATTTATGTCATATGTTGATGAACAGGTTTTACAAAACCCAAATAAATTGTTTCTTAAGAATCATCCCAGTGATAATATCATTAGAGATTTAAATAAAATTGTAAGGACTAGAAATTCCTTGAGAAATGAAGTAGAACATCTTGCCTTTCTTTCTCAATTAAAACCTAAAACTTCCAATGAAGCCTTAGGTGATGGAGATTGGATTAAGGCAATGTAAGACGAACTAAATTAATTTGAGAGGAATTAATTCTGGACCTTTGTTAAAAGTCCTAAAGAAACAACTATAATTGGTGTGAAATGGGTTTTTAGAAACAAATTTGATGAAAATGGATTCATAGTAACAAATAAAGAAAAACTTGTTTATAAATGATATAATCAACAAGATGGAATAGACTATGAAGAAAATTATGCTCTGGTAGATAGACTTGAATCTATTTGAATTCTATTAGCCTTTGTAGCTTACATCAATTTCAAACATTTTAAAATGGATGTAAAATGTTATTTTCTCAATGGTTTTTTTCAAGAAGAAGTTTTTTTTGATCAACCCATAGTTTTTTAGATTCAAAACATCTTGATCATGTTTTTAAACTTACCAAAGATTTGTATTGCCTTAAACAAGCCCCAAGAGCATGGTATGATAGACTCACTGGTTTTATTTTACAAAAAGATTATGCAAAAGTTACTGCTTTCCCAAATATTTATATAAAAATGGAAAACAAATATGTTTTTATCGTTCAAATTTATGTTGATGACATTATATTCAGCTCAAATCAGCAATCCTTAACTGATTATTTTGAGAATCTAATTAAATCTGAGTTTGAAGTGAGTATAATGGGTGAATTTACATTATTTTTAGGTTTTAAAATATCTCAAAAACCAGAAGAAACCTATGTATCCCAACATAATTATATCAAAGACCTTCTCAAAATGTATGGATATGAAAATACCAAAAGTATTATTACTCCAATTGGTACCTCAAATACACTTGATCTTGATGAAGTTGGGAAATTAGTGGATCAAACAACTTTTAGAGGTATGATAGGAAGTTTGTTATACTTAATGGCTAGTCATCCAAACTTAATGTTTTCAGTATGCTTATGTGAAAGATACCAATCTAATCCAAAATAATCCCATTTAAAAGTAATAAAAGGAATTTTTAGGTACTTAAAGGGAACTATAGATTTAGGACTATTCTATTCTTCTTGAAATGATTTTGTTTTGAAATTTTTTTCAGATGCTGACTTTGGTGGACGTAAAATGGATAGAAATAGTGCATCCAAAACAAGTCATTTTTTAAGATATTATTTTGTTTCTTGGTCATGGAAGAAACAACACTCATTAGCACTCTCCATTGCTGAACCAGAATATGTAGCAGCTGGAATTTGTTGTGCTCAGGTGTTATGGATGCAACACACACTCGCTGATTATGGCATGAGTTTCTCAAAAACTCAAATACTATGTGACAATAATAGTTCCATTTATCTTAGTAAAAACCACACACATTACTTGTGTGAAAAACACATAGATATTAGTCATCACTTTCTTAGGGATCACACACAAAAAGGAGATATTTTTTTATAATTCATCAGAACTCAAGAACAACTTTCTGACATTTTCAAAAAACCATTATCTTCCGATAGATTTGAATACATTAGACAGAAACTAGGAATTATCACTATAAAGTAATAATTAACATATATTTCTTTTTTAAACTATCTTCTTATATTTATTTACTCCTTTTTTAAAGGGGTGTATACATTTTGTTTCAATTTTTTTATAGTTTATTAGTTTCACTTTTTATTTTATAGTTTATCGGTTTCACTTTTTGTTTTACAATTTATTGGTTTCAATTTTTGTTTTACATTTTATCGATTTCACTTTTTTTTACAGTTAATTGGTTTTACTCTTTAGTTTTATTTTATAGGTTTCTGAATTTTATCGGTTTAATGTTTTGGTTTCAAAAAAAATCGGTACTAGATTTAGACTATTGGTATTGAATCGTCTAGTAAATTATAAACTATCGAAATTAATTTACTTTATCGGTATTGAACAATTGGTATTGGATTACCTTGTCAGTACTGAAATATCGATATCAGTATTGGATTATCATTGTAGATTATTCTATCAGATCTAAATAATTGGTACCAGCCTATTTTATTTTATCGGTTTTAGATTATTTATCATTTTTTTGTTTTTTTAATAAGAATAGTATACTAAAACCATAATATTTATCCTATTATTTTAATGGGTAATTTTCTAAAGATTTAACTTGGTTGTTTTAATGTTTTTTTTTAATTTCTTTCTTTTACTTATAAATCAGTTTCACTCTAAATACGATTTTCTTTTAAATAAATCCATTAGAGTTCAAAATAATTCTTGATCGTTGGATCTATTAGATCTAATATTGACCATCAATTACCTTTAAAAAAATATCCCATGTAGATTTAATCTATTTTCACTTCCATGTCAAGATTGTCTATAAATAGTTAGTAGAGTTCTATTGGTTATCACCCCAATTTTCATAATCAGATAACTTTTCAGGTTTTATAACCAGCAGTTTCTTCAGGGTGAGAGAAAGTATTTCATGTATGAGTATTCTATTTCATCTCCGAATTAAATGCCTCCAAATAATTTCTCTTTCATGACTTGATATGGTGAAAGGTTTGTCTCCCAAGATTTTTATGAGTCTTTTTAATCTTCTTTGAAAATAATTATAAGCTTTCAAGGCTGGGAATCAATTTGTGTAGAAATACAAGGTTCTGATGAAGATCATTTCTATCATGATGAAGTGTTACAATTTTACAAATCAGTAGATATGGACAAGGATCTTAATATTTCTTTTAAGATTTATTACAAGAAATATACAACCTCTTAAAAATAGATAACTATATTTCTAGATGTTCCATCTGATAGAGATACATTATGTCCTTATCATAAGTTACCGAAAGTTGATGCAACCATTGATAGGTCTAAAGCCGAAGAAACCTTTTTTGAAATACATGAGGAAAAAAGTAAAGTGAGTCATTTATTAGGAGATAATATAATTATATCCCTTTAGATACAAGGGTTTTTTGTTACGAGAAAATGTGATAAGGAAACTTTGAAAGTTTCATATGTGTATGTCCTTGACTACTTGGGAATATGAGGATGTTTAACCTTATGGGGTATATTTTCCAAAAAATTAAGAATCTCAAATACAGTGGTATAAAATCTCTACTGATCATGTTTCCCACCATTATTAGTAAGTTTTTGAAAGAGTGCTTGGGTTTGTGTAATATTACAATTAAGTTAGATCTTACTTTATTTAGAGATCCCTTAATTAGTAAGGATACGTTAAGAAGGCTCAAATTATGTTTCAACTCTAATTTGAAAATGTTTGAGAAAGATATGGATGATGATAAATAAAATGAAGTGTCTAAAGTTAGTGAGAAACCTTCTAAGCCATCTAAGTATTCTTCAAATAAAAGAAAGGAAGTTGAGGATACAACTCCAAAACCCTCAAATAATCAAAAGGAAATATTCAATGAGGTTGCTGCAGAATGGAGGAAGAAAAATCAAGAAATGAAGGAAGGGGATTCTTAGTTTTGATTGGATCCAGTTGAAGCCTTGGATTTAAAAGTAAGGCCTGAAGAGACTTTGAAAGAAGAACAGAGAAATAAGAGATTGAAGAAAAGAAAATATGATTCTATTTATATTGATATTCTTCTAAGAATCACTTAGCAATTAAAATCTATAATTGAAATAAGGGAGCCATCTCGTAAAACTCAATTGGTTCCAACAAGGAAAGGCAAGGTGAAACAAGTTTCTGAACAATCGGCTACACAATATCTTGAAAAAAAACATGAAGAAGAGGAAGAAGAACAAGAATAAGAAGTTCAATAGGAACATGATCAAGAAGAAAAGGGACATGAGGAAATATAAGTTGAATAAAAAGAAGATACAAATAATAGAATTGATACCACAGAGTCATCAGAAGTACCATATTTTGTTTATCTATCTCGGGATCCTCATCCCTCCAAGAGAGTTTTTCAAAAGGTTCCCTCCAAGAGAGTCATTCAAATTTTTGATAAATAATAAGATGAGTAAGAGGAAGAGGAAGAATATGATAAGAATCAGAATCATCCAGCTCAAGTAATTAGCATTGAGACTCATTTTAGTGATATTCCATAATTCACTAACGACATGGATTCTGAAACAACAATTACTATGAAATGGGTTTATTACATTGAGAAAGCCTTGAATAAATTGGAGAAGTTTTTACCTTTTATTCCAAAATTTGAGGCCAGATTGGAAATTATTTCTAATTCCCATAATGATAGAACATATTCTATCAAGGTTCGGATGGACAGATTTCTAAGTCATGAAGCTGAGTTCAAAATTTTTAAGGAACATGATACTGAGCACAGTAAGGCTTACAATAAGGTTGTCATGTGGTATTATAAAATTGATGATATTCTTAAGAACCATTTGGACAAACAGGAATAATTGGAACATCGAGTAAACAAACTTAACTCTCTCTATCTAAATCTGGTTGATGATTTGATTGAAAATCATCAATAATTTCAAGCACATGGTACCTCAAAATGATTAGCCTCATAAGAGATTGATATTTTAAGGGAAAAATTGGAAGATGATAGTAATGAGGTTGTTTCACTCTCAAATATAGTTATTATCCTTGAGAAAGATTACAACCTCAGATTGGATGATTTCAATAACTAGGAAGCAAGACTTAAAGATCAGAGAGCTATTAATCGGTTTCATGAAGATCGGATCTAGAAGCAAGAAAAGATTATTTCTAAACAGGATGAGAAGCTGAAGGCTCAGTGAGAATCCCTTGACAAGCTCATGGAGGATAGAAAAGAGTTCAAGAATATGAAACCCTCGATCTTTAATCTTTTGGAAAAACAAAAAATAAAATAATGATGGTTGGACTCCTATTGTAATAAAATTTTGTTTCAAGTAACAATTATTATTTCGTACTCTATTTCTCTAACATTTTGTAGGAAATAAATTATTTCCCTTACTCCTTTTGAAAATAAAAAAGAGGGAGAATGGATTTAAAATGAATGTTTTTTATGAATGTCTAATTAAGGAGGAGATTTCATAAGAAAAAGTAAGGAGAATACGATCCATTGTGATTTTTTTAAACCAAGGGTGGAATTAGTCATATTCACTAGAGTTATTAAACTTATGGGAGATAAGTTTTTATTTCTTGTTATCTTGTTTTTTTTTGTGCTTTCTAAAAAGGGGGATATTGTCGAGTCAAAACATGTTTTGACTTTTCTATCAATAATTTTTTTTGGAAATCACAAATCACACATATCATAATCACACATATTGTTTGTCATGTATGTTGTTTTAACAATTGTAATCACTCACTTTGTTTTTCATGTTTGATGTAACCTTATGAAAGTCATTTCGGTTGTTTATTCACATTGTTTTATATGATATTTTAGAATTGTAACTAGATTTTTCATTTCATAGTATTCAGGAATCGTAATCTGATTGTAAATTTCATTATAATCAAAAATTGTAACCAGGATAAATATTGCATCGTAATCATGCATCGTAACCAAGTTAAGTATTGCATCGTAATCATGCATCATAACCAAGTTAAGTACTTTATTGTTTTTATGCATCAAACTTGGTAAAGAACCACATCGTAATCATTCATCAAAACCAGGTTAAGTACCTCATTGTAATCATGCATCATAACCAGGTTAAGTACTGCATCGTAATCATGCATCCTAACCATGTTAAGTACCGCATCGTATTTATGCATCATGACCAGGTAAAGCACTGTATCGTAAACATACATCATAACTAAGTTATGTATCATACTCTTATTATTAATTGTATCCAATCATCCTTACCAAATTGAATATCATGCATCGCAACTAAGGTAATAATCGTAACCAGGTTATAATTTGTTATCGATATGCATTTTTATGATGATCCTAGCAAAAAATTAATGTATTGCACTTATAAAATGCATTACACTCTTATCATAACTACAATATAGATTTCATTTATCTCATACTCTTTTTTTATTCTTTTATACTTAATTATTTCTAACTAAAACGATGTCGTTGAGTTGGTTATTTAAAAATCAAAACGATGTCATGTATTCTGTTTTGTTTTGACCATTTTAATACCAAGTGTCCAAGTCCCTCTTAGTTTTTCAAATAAATATGACCATTGGAGAAAATATGAATATTGGAACCTAAATCTTATAAATAGGAGGTCATTCAAACCAGAATATATGACTTTTACTACTATTAAGTTCTAGAGAGAGATTTTGTGAGTTCTCTCTTTATTCGTGTGAAAGAAATGAAGATACAAGAAGTGAATAGCTTATTCAATGGTCTTGTATTTCTATAAGTGCTTTGTTTCTGCTTTGTGTGGACGATCTTTGTAATAACGATTGAGGGCTTCCAAGGATAGGAATGCGTGTTTCCAATCATCGTATTAAGGGCCTTAAATTGGTTGAAGGATAGAGGTTCTGATTACCTTCTTAATTGAGGACTTATGGGGATAGGAAGACAGCCATACCGATCATCGTATTGAGTGATTACCAAGGTGGGTGTAAGATAGAACTTCTATCCTAGGTGAAAGGATACACTTCTATTTGGGTTAAAATTATTGTAATACTTTTATATTTCCACTTTTATTTGTATTATAAAGATAATTGTATCGTTTCCCCTTTCTTTTCATAATCAATTCAATTGTAATTGTTTCAATTACAAATCATATTGTGTTAAGAGACTCTATACGCTATATGGTATAATCATTAACATTTGTATTACTCTAATCATTATATTCATTTCAAATACAATTGTTTTACAATACTTTTAGTATTACATCTTAGTATTTCCATCGAATCCAAGACCTATATGGACTATTGTATTGGTTTTCAATTGAATTATTTTAATATCTTTTAAACTAAGTCCTTTATTAAGTGTTTAAATATATAGTTTTTTAAACATACAATTCACCCCCCATCTTGTAGTGTTCCATCTAATATACATATACATCTATATTAAGATCCAACAAAATTATTAAAGGGGACCAAGTCCAATTATATACTATCACTACATCCAATTTGGAATGATTAAAGTATATGTGTATTTTTATTCATGAGTTATATTTTATAAATATTTTATCAATGATATTCAGGTTATAAGAATCATGAAATATATATGGACTGAACTATAGTAGTTTTATAGTATGTATCTAAATGCATATATCAAATGGTACTGATAACTAAGAAATTTTATCTATGGAAAAGTGATATTTTTTGGAAAATGCATGAATACATGAAAGATAAACCTCAATATGTAGTGATATTGACTTAATAGTTTTTATTTTGGTGAAAGGGAATATTGACATGAAAAATGTTAATGGGATGGTAATGGTGAACTCTAAAATGGTGAGAGATTTGATGACAAGTAGTTTATGATGTAGTTTACTACATATTAGATGTATGGTTTATATAGAGTAAGGATAAAGTTAATAGTGATATATGTTATTAGTATATCTGATCAAAGTATTCATATGTTTAAAATGTGACATAATGAACTTAAAAATGATTTATTAGTATAAATAATTGATCAATTTTTTGGTTTTTTAATATGGTCAATAATATTTTTGAAAATTCATAAGTTAAACTACATATTGAATGGATTGTGTTGAACTTTATTCTTTATTATTCTAGGATAATGAATTATTTACTGAAATACCTATGCAAATCATTTTAGTTTTTGTATATATTTAAAGGCTAAAGGAATTACTTGTGGATCTTATGATTCATTAAAGGTGTTACAGACATAAAAAACTCACCTCTAAAATCCATTCTCTGGAGTAACAGATAAAGTGGAAATTGATAAAATAATAACCAAATGATGATACATTTATTAATATATAAAAATAAATCATGTATATTTATTTACTTAAGAGATTTATCTATATAGTAAAATAATCCCTTAACTTTTAGAAAAATAAATTGAAATAAAAAATTTATTCATTTATATTTCATAATGGGAAATCAATAGTATTTTAACCCATCATAGATTTAAAGTTATGTGATGGTTAACCTTCTTATTTAAATGTTATTTATCCCTATTTATTAATATGTACGAATATTGTTTCTATTCCATGTCCATATTTTCACCTTCCATTGATGTTCTCCAACTTTTAAACCAAGTTTTCTTATGACCTTAATAATTCTCTTTAACTCCATTTAGAAGGATGTTTTATTATCCTTTTTAAGATGGTAGTATTATATAAAGGAATTTTATAATAGAAAAACATTGGGAACAAGGTCAAATTTTGAGGGATAAATTTATCTAAATGGAGTAGAATTTAACATAGATGGATTTTAAATGATCCCTATGTTTGATGGTGTGTATGACATGCATCAGTGAGCCTAAACAAACCACGAAATATTATTATATAACCATTACAACCTAGAAATTGAATTCAAGGGTATAAATAATATTGAAAAAACTATGAAATTTATATAAAAAACTAATAATGACCAGTTTTTTATTACTACATTGAATATAATAACTCTATTTTTAGTTATTTTGTTCTATGATTTAGAAATATGTTTTCAACACACATGATCTTTATTTCTATTTATAATAGAGTTTTTAAAAATTTGCAGAAATTATTAATTTTATTTTATAAAAATAATATCATTTTTTAAATAATAATAACCATGTTGTATTATGTTGAATTTTTTATTTTTCTAAATATATTTATTTTCCATTGAATAGTGAAAAAAATATATGTTTATCAAAAACTGTATTTTTATTTCCCCCATTTACAAAGTTCCATTTTATTTAAAAATGAATTAAAAGTAAAATAATTTATATTAAATTTTTTAAAGACAATTATGTTTTTTAATAAATTTTATTTTTTAATTTGGTATATAATCATTTCTATACATAAAATTAATTTTTCATAAACACATTATTCTTTCTAAAAATATGTTTCATCTCTTTTAGTGTACATATATTAAAATTAAAAATTTCTACATATTTTAATTGAATTAGATAAAATGGATTCTGTATATGTAATTAGGATGTTAATATTTGGAAAATAGGTTCCTTTTATTTTTAAGCATTATGAATAGTAACTATGGTAAAATTTATCACCTTCATAATGGGTCAAATCGAGTAATTCTATGTTAAAAATAAGTGATAATTCAATATTTATTCATAATAATTCTAATTTTATGAATTTAAATAATACCTTATCATATTAGTTACTAAATATATTTTTTTAGTTGGAATTTTTCCTTGATAATTACAAATTATTTGAATCAAAAAAAGTTACAAAATGTCACTCTCTTAGTTCAAAATATCACTTATAAATCTGCATAAGTACCAAAATAAAGTTATGAATGAATTTAAATGTCTATATTAACATAAATGAAACAATTTTAATGATATAAATGTATTTATAATTTTATAAATTACATAATTACTTTAAATACTTTTCCAATTATAATACAAAATCTATTCAGTTAACATAAAAAATAAAATAAATGATTTTAAAAATATAAAATGTGACATAATATGAAATAATTAATATGTTCCATGAATTTTATATATCAAAATGAATATTATGGATATTTTAAATCATTGTATTAAAATTATCCATTTTTTATGTGTTTAATATTAAATTAAATAAATAGCCTTCAAAGTAACCATAATGGTATTTTCAAAAAAATAAAAACAATTAATGAATAAAAATTCATAAAAATATCTAATTAATCCATATGAATAGGGTATAGTTTTAAATGTCAACCATGGTTAATTTTTTTGTTTTTTCATCATATATTATCATTTATAACCCTTAATGTGTGGTAAACATTAATATTATGGTTATTATCAAAAGGGTTAATGGGTTGTAAAAGCTAAATTATAAGGGTGAAAACACACCCCAAAAATGTTAAGATATTATTTTATGAGATTATTTAGAACTATAAAAATTATATATTTTAATAATATTTATTTGGATCTATTTTTACATCAAAATTAATTTATATAATTTTAATATTTTTTGAAATTCCATGAATGATCATCCCTTCAATTATAAAATGACACTTATCTTTTCTCTTTTATATAGAACATTGAATCTTATAACATTAAAATACCCTAATAAAACCCATTATAAACATCCTCATCTAAATTTCATGATGTTATGGCATCACCAAAATACCATACTTAGTATTCTTAATTTGAAATCTAAAGGTTTTCTTCGAAAGAAGTGGTAATTGTCTTAACCGATCACTTTCTTTTTTACATATTCTTTTAACTTAAAAAATAAATGGTATTAATAATATAATTGTAACATAGATATCCTTATTATAAAAAAAATTTATCAAGATTATAGAATATCCATTATCCTCAATATTACAAATCAAATGGGAAGTGAAAGTATCGCTTGGGCATACATATGACTTATCGTCTCCACGTAATTATAGAATTAATTTTTCATTAAAATATGTTATGGATGGGAAATTTAATGGGTTTAATGTTTTTCAATTATATTTATAGAACAAGTTTTCTTTTATAATTTCAAAATCATATGTAACACCCCAATATTTCATGGTACGCTTCTCTTTGAATAATATAGTAGCATATGTTGTACGCAACTTTGAGTTCTAACACACACCACAACCAATCAAACTAGCCGTTATGAATAGTAATACCCACTTTTTGAAATTTTATAAATTGTATATTTAAAAATGGACTTCATTTTTGGATTCAGAATATCGAAATAATATTAGGGTGAATTTTTGGTATTTTTTTGAAAACTTTCAATTTTTGATGAATAGTGAAAAACACTGAGTTATAGTTTAAAATGAATTTTTATTTAAATAATTATTTATTTTATTTAAATTTATTTTTGGTCAAAATAGATACATAATACCTATATAAGTTCAAAGTAATTCATTGGATTCAGTTTATAATAATTTTAGATATATATAAATTTTATTGAACTTTTCACCGTCTTTTACCCATCTCCTAAGAGAATTTACAAATTCACATAAAACTTAATTTTACCGCTTTTGTGAGTGGAATTTTAAAAATCTGAGAGACATGGTTAATATTAAAGAGTAAAATGTGGTTCAATAAGATAAAAATAATTTTTGGTGAATAGTAACTTTGTACTTTTATTTACCACGGTTAAAAGTAAATAGGGTAATTAAGGGTAAAAATGGTATTATTATTACCCTAACACATGTCCTAATTCTATTGGATAAATATAATTCGACCAAAAACAACCTTAGGAATAAAATATCAACCACTTTGGTCCACTTGTATTAGATTAGGACATTTATTATTATTTAATTCAAAGAAGAGTTAAAAGTGTTAAAATCAAAGTTTAATAACTAAAACATTTTTAATATAGGGTTATACATAATATAAATTCGATTATAAATATTAATTACAAAGGTAAAAAGATTTCCTACATAATGGTATTTTATTTGTAATTTTTATACATTAAATAATTTAATTTATTTATGACACAATGGTGATATAGTAATTACCTAATTAATAAAATATTAAAATAATTGATATTATAAATATCCAAATAAATGTAATTTGAGACTTTTTATGAATTCCAATAATTTCATAAATTAATATGACATTTTATTATTGATTAAATGAATTTATTTAGAATTAATAAAGTTTTTATAACTTTAAAAAAAATCAATTATTAAATAGTGTCAAAATTGACATAAAAGAGTATTTAAAACAAATATTATATTATTAATTGATATTATATTCCTAAAAATATAAGGTTCAGACAAAGGACTTATGTAATGATAGGTGTATCATTAATGAACCACTTGGGGTTCTCTTGGATGTATATAGTAAGTTTATTAACCATATAATATAAAAATACAAAGAGACGTGGTAAATGTCAAACTATTTAACTAAGAGTTAAATATAGATGATAAGGTTAATATAGTGACCCAAACCTGTCTAAAATCTATTGGTTGAAATTATTTCAACCCATCCCCACCTTAGACTTAAAATAAGTCACTTTATATCCATTATAAACCTAATATGAATTTGTTATAAAATAATATTTTAAGTTTTTTTAAGGTGCCCCTCACCCCTCTTATAAAAGGGCACTCCCCCTTCTCTCAAATTCATACCTTCAAAGCCTTTTGGTTCATCCAACCCCTGCCCAAATATCCTCTAAACTTCCCTAACTTCATCCTAGAGTCCTTCATTTAGTCAGAAATCCAACTTAAGGAGCCATTTTGATCAAATCAATAGGAAGAACCCGAAGAAGAGGTAATGTTTTCACCACCCTCTTTCAAGTTCCCTTCTTCTTACACTTCTTCTTTATTTGTTATTTCCATTCTAAAATAATAACTCCAGTATATTCTATATAATGTGATGTTATTATAAATATGGTACAACCATATTCATTATTCTATCCATCCCTTGGATGACATGTCACCATACGTGCGTACGTATGGCTTACCGTCTCCACGTCATGGTGTAATTTTTATTCAATACATTATTATTTGGATGGGTATAATAATGATGTTTAATTCATGAAAATAATAAATATAACATGATAATTATTCTTTATATATGATACACCATCCAATTATATATTATTTTAATATCAAAATAATGATATTGTCGCTCGTGCATACGTACGGACTACCGTCTCCACAAACGCGATAAGATTCATTCCCCATCGTATCCATTCAAGACTAATTTTCATTTGATGATTAAAAATAATTTTTAATGAATTTATATCATTCTGGATATAAATAAGATACAACCTATTGATAACAAACACGGATTATGTAACAAAACATATAAAATAAAACGAGTAAGTGAACACCCGAAACGACGATAATACTAAAATATTATTAACAAAGAAATATTAAAAGATCATATATGATATCATATTTTTGTATATGATTCTTGTATAATTTAATAACAATGATTTAACTATTATAAAGGAGGTTAACCTACCCTCTACCAAGTAAAAGTACAAGGTAAGAGTTTATTTCACAATCTCTTCATTATCCGAGGTTGTTTATACGTAATTATCTACTGGGACCTCTTTATCATCCACATTCATGTTTCTTAAAAATATATTTCAAATCATTATTAATATTTTATAGAATATGGTTTAAGTTCATTTATAACCTTGTTTGACTTTTTATAAGAATTTTGTAAAGTAATCTTTCTGTCATTTTCCAAACAAGGTCCTTTTTAACCTTTTTGACAGAATTAAGGTAAGAATGACTTTTTTAACTTATACGGTGGGTGCGGATATTTTTCACCTTTATAAAATCTTCGAAGTTTCCCTTAAAATATTATAAGGATATTTTCAAATTAAATGTTTTATTTTATATTTATGTGACTTTTAAATGATTTCAAAAAAAGAGATATTTCTCTCAAATAGTTTTGATTTCATCTGTGTCAACATCCTTTGATGGATTTTAAGGTTATTTGAAGATGATTTATTATGATACAAAACTTCCATATTGTATTGAAGGTTTTGTGATATGTTTGATTATGGATGTGCTATTTTTATACCATTCATGTTTTATGGTTAAATTATTGACATTTCGTATGCTAGTATTAATACGAATGTTTATGATATGTTTAAACCTTTTCATATGAGGAATGTATTGGACTTAGTAAGTGACGGGTGGAGCCCACTATAGCTCCTTTATACATCAGTAGGTCTCATGAGACAACTATATGTGGAATTTTCCAATTCCCTTTCCTAATTTGATATATGGTTTTGGTCGAGGCCTTAATCATTTTTAGACATCTTGGTCGAGGCCTTGAAAAAATGTTTCAGAATGTCTGGCATTATACATTCCCTCATTATGGAAATAATATTGATGGTTCATGTGGTCATTAAACTAGTAGAACACCCTTGATTATGTTTTATTATGGAATTATTTACTCAGCTAATATTCTTTCCATAAAAGTTTTCATGTTTATTATTGGTAAACGCATGTGGTATCAATTATTCACCATGCTAAATATTTATGTCATTTTCTGCTATATTACTTACCCTTACTGAGCATTTGAGCTCACCCCTTTCTATGTTTTATTTTTCACAGGATTCCAAGAAGTGTATTGTGATTGATATTCAGGGTTAATCCAAGGGAATAATGGAATTCATAAAGGATTATTTATTTTGTTTTGTATGTTATAAAGTGTAATGTAACATTCATTTATGTAATCTATTTTCCAAGACTGGTAAACCGATCGGTACTTCAGGATTTGATTCCTTGTAATCATGCCAATGTTATGTAACAATGAACCAACTCGGGGTAACTGGGGTCAGGGCGTTACATCATATCTACATTCTTAACATCTATAAATATAGGAAATGATAACATTACATGTACGTAAGTGTGCACTTCCCCTAACATGAAGTGATGTAATTTATTTTTCATTTCATTTTTACTTGGATGGTAATATGGTTTAATTATAGTAATATATATTATTTTAATGATATAAAAATTATTCTATAATTTTGAATAAATATCTCCCTTTCTATCATTCTATAAGTCGAAAAAATAGAAACAATATTCACATATAGTAAGGACTTCTATCGCCATGAACAATGAAATTCATTTCTCTATACCTACCTTTTATGGATTACTAAATATATATATATAACTAATATATATATATATATATATCATTATTAACTTTCTATATATGATTTAAACTTGATAAAAGCACAATTTTTGGGACCACTAAACTAAAACATACATGAATAACAAAGCAGTTATTACCAGAAATTGTGATTTTAAAATATAATTGATAATAAGAAGCTAATATATTATGATAATAATTTAATATATGTTATCATATTTATGAATTTTTTTTCTTTAATAGGTATTTAATAAATAATTATTTATTATAAAAGAGTTTAAAATGTGTGTGAAGGATTTTCGACCTGAGGTAATGGTTTATTTTAAAATATCACCATTACTCAGGAATGTTTATATTTATATCCCTATTGGGGGAATATTATGTTTCTAAAATATTCATATTTTCCAAAATATGTTTTATATAATATTTATATTCCTATCTATTTATTTATTAATTATATTTTTAATCAAGTTTCACTTTTTTAAAAATAGTTTGAATTAAAACATCATTTCGTCTTCCAATCGACGTACTGTTCATCCTTTTTACAATAGTGTAAAATGAATTTTTTATATTATATATAATGAATTTATTTTATTTATGTAGTTAATAATGATTTATTTTTTGATTCATTTACATGTCAACAAGTTTCTTTTCAATGAAAAGTTTTTCCTTTGTATTTTTGTTGTTTTTAAATAAGTGATTTCAATGAAGAGAATCATTATTTTCTCAAGAATGTTTCTAATGATATTTTATGATATTTATATTAATAAATCCTCAAAAACTTCATTTTACATATTCTAAATAATTGATATGTTTCAATAATAATAATTTTGTTACTTCAATACACGGTTTATGATCATTTTGACTGGGGATATACTAATTTTATACAATTCTCTATATTACTTTTGATGGTTTATGATTATGTTCATAGTTATGGAAAGTATTAAAATTTCATTTAATATTATTCTAATATGAATATTTTAATAGATTATGATTCACCCATTTTATAGTAATTCAATGGACATGGTATGTGAAGGGTGTGGCCCACTATGTCACATTGATGCATTAGTAGGTCATATGAGAAAAACATAATTTGGTATTTGGTTGAATATTTAATCATTATTATAAGATGTATTATCATGAGGCATTGGCAGTATATATATCTATGAATGAGGCCTTGGTGGTATAGATGTCTTATAATTAGGACTCAATAGTATGTTTTAAATATATAGAATTATTAATTCTAACATTATGAAACTAGTTTTTGATGTCAATGTGATTATTTGAATAGTTATTATATCAATAGATATGTATTTTATTATATAATTAATTATATATAACTATTTTATTATAATTTAATTCAAGCCATATTGTTCATATCTTATTTAACCTTTACTATATTCATACCATTTCTGAGAATCTAAGTTCAGCTCATTCTTATGATTCTTTTCCCTAGGAGTTTGGGATATGTTTTATGAATTAAATGTAGGGATATTCTAGAAGGAATAAAATTTATCCTAGTGAAAATAATCTGTTGTGTTTTATGGTTTCAAATATAATGATAAATTACGTTATGTATCTATTTTTCTAATACTTCTAAAATATTTGGTCCTTTGGGATGAAATTTATTTTTTCTAGTTTAAATGTAACCACATGATATTGATATATAGGTTTGTGGTATTTAATTATATTTTTAAAATGGTAATTAAATATTAGATAAATTCTATAGTTGAAATGGTTTTAAATGAATTTTGAAATTATATGAAGTGAAAACTACACTACTTTTGGAAAAAAACCCATATCATTATCATAACTAACATGCAGATACAATATCAGTATTTTGAAAAACACAAAAAAAAATAGTGATTAAAAATATTCCAATTTGATGATTGACAAAATTGTATCTAAATATTATTGAGAAATTTTCATGGTCAAAAAATATGGTTATTTGAGTTGAAAATTAGTGTCCACATAGGGAAAAGTAAAGTAAACCCATATAGAGTTTCTTTAATACATGTTATAGATTCATTAATATGTTCATAATTATTTAATTTTCTATAATGAATTTTTTAGTAGATTTTTTTTTAATTCAATTTCACCCACATAGAGAAACCATGTCATTATTTCATTCATCATTTTAAAGGTTAGACAAAAAATTCTCATGGTTTAGCGAAATTGGATATAATATGATTTGGTTTAGAAAACTAAAATGTGGTCCATAGGATACTATATCATAGTTTTAGAAAAATATATTATTTTTTAGGCACACACCTCATACTTAATTAATATGTTTTATATTTTCATACTTATTTTTGAATCACTTTTTGACCAGATGAAACAATAATATAGTTAAATCTATGAAAAAGGGTTTTTCAAAATCTATATAAATATTGAGTTTCAGTGGGATTATTAAATATATGTATGTTCTAAAAATAATTATAGAACTTTCCTTGAATTAAAGGAATGAAATTTTCATCGGATAAAATAATTATCACATATTTTATATATTCAATTCACATTATGTGAAAAGAAAAGCATAAAATGTGATTAAACACACTCATTATTTATTGTGTATCACATGTTATTTCATTTTGTTATTTTATCATATAAAAGGAATGATGTAATTGATTCATTAAAGGATACATGGGTATCATTACTATCTTTCCACTACTTCTTATCTTCTTCTATATGAATATCATGACCTTGTCACATGGGATATCATTATTACGTTAGTAAGGGATTTACAATCTTAAAGTGTCAATAAACATTGAAAAAACAATATATACATGTGTATTATTTCTAGTTTCACTATATATCACTATTTTTTATATTTATTAATGATGAAACATTAACCAAAATAGAAGAAAAGTATTTAGTGTGATGTGATTATCTGAGAACAAATTCACAGCCCCCACCTCTTAGTACTCTTCATTTTCACTATGTGCACCTGAATTGGTATCAAAGTAATATGATCTATAGGGTTTCAACCTTATATCCTTCATAAGTAAGAAAATATAATTCCAAGAGCATTATGTTATTTCTTATAAAATATTTTTTTATATTTAAATTGATTTCCTTTCCTACATTATCTCCCATAGTTTTTTTATTTTTTATTTTTGTTTTCCCTTATTTTCTTCTTTTTGTCATTTAGTTATTTATTATTTCCCAGTGAACAACCCTCACTCTTGATTATACATATTTCTCTCTCTATAGATTTTATTATATTATTACTCAATTAATTTTCTTAGTACTGGGGGCTTAGTTTTCTAACCAATGATGGTTTCAACATCATTTTGTTTGATCTAGTATAAATAATTATCCTTTTGTGGTGGCTTAATTATTTAACTTTCAAAGTCCCATTCTTGGGGGTTTGGTTTCTATTAAAGGTCGTTCTCACATCATATTGCATCATTACTCTACCTACCCATATCCTTAGTGTTCTTTTGTTAATGTGTTTGTGGTGGAATCAATATTCAGGTGGACTAATCATTGATTGAGAATCTTGTTTTTTGTTTATTAAAGATTCATCAAGTTCACTTGGATATTAACTCGTATTTTAGGGCCACCAATGATACTGCCATTTATTTAGTTGGTCTCTTCTATTTTATCCTGGAATTGGATTTCCTGGAATAATTATTAGTGTTGTTTTCAATTTTGGTGGTATTTTCTCTTATTCATTAGCATTTTTATGGTTGACCTATAATTTTGAGTGTCTTATGTTTATTGAAGATGGTTTTTTGGGGATATAGTATGATATGGTTCTGAAAATTGGATGTGTAGCTAGTGTATTGTAGAGACCCAAAATTCTCATTGTTAAGTATTACATTATAATAAATGAGTATTTGTAACATTATGTAACAATACATTCCAAAATAATTTGATCAATTGCCTTTTTAAACATGGAAATGTAACCAACTAGTCCATATATAAGTTATGTCTTCTCCTAGAAAGAAAATAATAACTATAATCATTCTTAGACATATTATACATTATACATTATATCATATCTCATGGAAAGGAATCATATTAATGGTTTGGCTCTAATTTTAGTATGGTAGAATAAGGGTGGTACCACATATCAAGAGAATAAGGGTATTAGAACAGGAGAATAATATTTGAAACTCATACCATGCATATCATTTATCACAAACATCAGTCATGGAATAAAACATGGATATTAATAAGACCATAATCTAATTTTAATAAAATAAGATGATATATATGAACATAAAATTGGTATAAGACAAAGATTTTTGTAATATGCATAAGAAGAGAAACTTATTTTCTTAGTATTCAAGTCTCATTGTCAAAACTATAATAGTGGAATGGGTTCACTCCCCATGCCATTTTAGTAATAAATGTTCACTTCCAAGACTACCAGGGTGGAAGAAACCCACTACTCAACAACCTTCATTCACCATTTGATTACTATTTATCTTATAAGATTTCAATAATTAACTTATGAATTAGAGGGATATATAGATACCAATAATATTGGTTATAACATACAACCACCCTTGGTTATAACCTAACCACCATCCCATAATTAATTTAAGACAAATTTCTTCCACATTATCATAAAAAAATTATCATATCATAAAGAATGAAAAGAAATGGGTTTCATAAAAAATCATCATAGAATAACCTATGGAAAACAAATAGGTTTTGTAATAATTTCATAATTTCCTCAAATCATAACCCATGGAAAAAAATATGCGAGTTTCATAATTATTTTACATTGTATATCCCATATAAGATAAACAGGTTTCATAAATTTCATTTCATTATATATATAAACCATTCAGTGAAAGAATATGAATGGTATCCTTAGATCATATCTCTAGTATAGAATAAGTAACATCAAAGGATGTCATGTGAGATGGAATATGATTTTCAAAGATCACATGAAACATTTTTTGAGGAAACTATCCTTCCCACTTCGAAAACAACTCTCTATTATGTAAAACGTTTTAAAAATATTATAATTTTAGAATACCCTTCAAAACCTTAAAAGGATTTTTAAATAACATTTTAGAAATTCATAAGGAAAGTAAAATTTTCACTATTAAAAAGATTTTTAAAAACATAAAAAAAATTGAATACATTTCATTCAGAATTTACATGGAAATATATAAAGTACGATTCAATGTAAATAGTTATCATGAAATTAGGAAATTATGTTCATGTCATAAATATAAAAACAAATTTTCCATTCACATTTTCAGGAAAATTTCAAAATGAGCCCCACTTGGAAAATAAATTAAATATTCTTTTCATTTTATTAAAAACACGAACATGTGTATAAATTTATTTAATAATTAAATTTTATAATTTAAAAAAAATTGAAAACATTTTTAAAAACATTATTTTAGAAGAATATTTTTTTTCAACAGAAGATTGAAATAAAAAAAAATTCATAAAAAAATTATTTTGAACTATCAAGTACCTCAAGAGAGGAAAATGAAGGTAAATTTTTATTATCATGAAATAAACAAATTATAATAATTGTTAATATATTATTGACATATGGATCAAAAAAAATCATCAGCATAAGTATAAACACAAAAAATCATGATAAACAATGAGATTTTATCAAAAAACTATTACAACTTTTGTGACATTGATTCATAAGATCCATGAAGGAATAAGATTAAATAAAACATTAAATTTAACTAAAATAAATAAATTAATGATTTAAATATAAATTGGACTATATATAAACCTCATAAATAATATAGGTGTAGAATATAATATATGTCTCAAAGATTGAAAATTTAGACAAAATCCTTTACCTATTTGGTAACAATTTAACCATAAACCACATGAAATAGATATCCTAAAAAATATTTTTAAATAAAAAATAATTTCAAGTGAATCATCATAAAATATTTTTGTGGGAATTATATACACCACATAAAAGGAATATCTGGTGAATATGGAATGTGTCCCACATAAGTAAAAGCAGAGACAAAAATCACTAACCTTAAGCCTCGAATTCCTTCATACTCATTAAATCTCCATATATAATAAATATAATATTATAATAAATCTATTATTTAACCCTAATAAAATGTATCATACCATATATTATTTTCTAATAACATTTTATTACATGTTTATCAAAAATTCCTTATCAAGATAACATTTTTGGTAATAACTTTTTTGTTTTTAAGGAATGTTTTTTATTTTTTTTCTCAATACTATTACTATTATCATGGTTAAAACATATAAATAATGTTATAGATATATAAATATCTTATATATTCAGTATTTATGTATTTAATGTAGTCTACAAGTTTATAAATTTAAAATGAAATACACTATTCATTGAGACTGTAGACCGTATGAACACATTAAGAATGTTACCATTTTCTATATGAATGAATAGAAAGGAGAGTAAATAATAAATTAAATTTAAATAATAATTTTTTATGTCATATATATCAAATATATTCATTAAATTTTCCTTAATTAACTTCTAATCAATGTTTTAGTGAAAAATGAATCATCTTGCTCTGGGTGGTGGTTGTCCACCATACACACAAACATCATTACTGTATCCCCCACAGAATAGAAATTAAGAATTAATATATGATAAATTCATTAAATAGATAATATTATGTTACAAATAACATATAAATTCCTTTTATATACCTTTCTACTATCCAATTAAAATGGAAATGGAAAAACATATCACATCAGTTCGCTCGGTGGTAGTATGTTATGCACAAGAGAGGCGGTGTTGTTTTCCAACAGGTCAAAAGGTAATAATGTAGATGTGGAATTATAATACTTAAATTATAATAATATAAAAAATAAAAAATATAAATATTTAATCCATCATTATTTACATACATGGGAGGTGGTGATGGAAAATGAATAACATCTGTTCGTGAGGCAGTAATCCTCCATACACATGAATGGTGATTCTATATCTCATATGATGGAAGAGGATATGGATTTAGGTTATTCTGTTATCATAATAATATCTTCATATATTTTTTTATACTTTTCATATTTTATATTCATAATTTATCAACATTTAAAGGAGTAATAATAAGTAAAACAAAAAAATTTAATTTAAAACATTACATGTTTTTCAAAAAACCTCTTTTTGTTTAACCTAAAGACTTATTAGATTGTAATTTTGATCTCACTAGGGTATCTAGAAAATGGGGAAAATTTATGTATTATATTTTCATATTTATTTTCTTATTAAATGTTTTTTCTATATGTGAAGGTGGTGGGATAGTGGGTGACCTTTTTTATTTAGGTGAGTGGCACAATTGTAAATTATGAAAAGAAAAAGAAGTACCCTTGTTTTTCTCATGACATAAAGGTAAATAATGGAAAAATATTTAACATTAAAGGTAATATGATCTTAATATTTATATAAATGGGGTTTTGGATACGTTTCTAGGTCATTTGAATCCTTATCTTTTTATTTTAACCCACAGTAAACCCATTTTCACCTTAACCATGGTAATTAATTTTTACTAAATTTTATTATTCATAATGAACTAAAATTATGTTTATGTTATTATAAAATATAAAATTTTCTTATTCCAAATATGGGATACATTTTTGTAAATTACATTCATATATGTGTTAATATTAAATTTAATATTAACCCTAAATATGTGATGAGAAAGATGTTTTCCAAAGAGAAATGCTCAAATGATTAAAAATATTTTATATAAAAATTCAATATGAAATTGATTATAATGGAATAATTATAATTAATATATATATATATATATAATTGAACTGAATTTAATTTTAAATACTCATTAAATTTAAATATTTATGGTAAATTTTAAGGACTTGGCCTTAAACATTACAAATTATACTATTTTTAAATAGAATTCACATTTGAGGACCTTTTTAGTTTAGATTTTTAGAGAGTTTTGACAAACTCTTAAAAGTTTAACATATAAATTATAAGTGGAAAATTATACTAACTATACATTTTTTAAACCAATAGAACCATTTTAGAATAAAACATGATTTCTTTTCGAGACACATCTTCAAGTCTTTCATCATGACATCTTATTTTCCCTTACCAAACCTAAGACCTATGAAAAAAAAATTAAAACATGGGATGAGAAAAAAATCTTAGTAAGTAACATAAAAGAAAGGAAAACAATAGTATAGTGAAAACAGATAAAGCATTTCCTTAAAATCATAAATTTTTACCCTAAAAAAGGAACCATTATTTCAAAAAGTTCATCATCTTATATTTTTATAATCAAACGATTTTCATGAAAATTCATAAGGAAACATATAATATTTAAGAAGGAAACTTGGAAAATAATTATAATATAATTGAAAGACCATATGGTCAACTTAAAATTATTTCACTCTTAAAAACTTAATTACCATATGGTTGACTTCCATACAAGTCACTCATAAAATTTCATTTGCAATATTAAGAAAACATTTCATGTTTTTGAATGACCAGTCCATTTTCAAAACCCATTTAAAACATTTAAATAGATATTTATACATAAATGTTTCCCATACCACATTGAATCATTTTAAATAAATTATAATTTGCCAATTTAAAACATTTTTTTAATATAAATAAATTCATAAAAACTATTTTGAAAATGTGGACTATAAAGGGAATGATTTAGAAGAATAAATATTTAAAACATTGAAAATGCTGATTTTGTTAAAGAGTATCTTACCTTGATTATGATTCATCACGTATATCTTTCTTCTTCCTGAATTATAAAAATATATTATTTATTTAGTTTATTTATAACCTTTCAAAGTTTATGATTCCTTTTATATCACTTATTATCATTTTATAACAATTAATAATTATTTGAGTTCAAGTCAGATGTTTTGAAGTTATTCGATACTTGAGTAAAAAATAACTTAGGTGTGATATTTACATTAATAACGGTCATGATTCCATCATATAAAGAATAATATTAATTACATTTTTATCATTTTTAAACATAAATTATAGTTCTAAATCAATCCATTATGTATAGTAATGTAAAATGAACTGCGTTATAATCATGAAGGCGGTAGGTCATACATACACACGAGTAATGTTTCCATTTTTCAATTATAATCATTGAAATAAGGTAAATAATATATTATATTTACATAATCATAATAATATAAAAAATATAATATTAATAATAAATATATTCTTATATATATTATTCAAGTGATGTGGTGATAAAAAATGGCTCGCATCACTTTGCGGAGGTGATAGTTTACACGTACGTACGAACGATGTTATCATTTTCATTTTCATGAAAATGTAAGAATGTAAATTATATATTATTAATTAATAGTGATATATAATATATGTATATAATATATAAACATTAATTCAATAATTATAACTAGTCTTGGAATACGATGATGTAAAATGAATTATATCGGTTTGTGGAGGTGGTAGTTCGCATGTACGTGCGAAGGAATAATTATTTTCTCATTTGATTGAAAAGGAGATAGATATAGGTTATTATATTAAAATAATTAAATATCAATATTTTTAGGATAATATAATTATGATTTCATCATGGATGAATTTTATTTTAAGTAAGTGTATGAAGTAATAAAATAGAAACATCTAATTTAAAATGATACATCTTCTTCAGATGATCACCCTTTATTAACACCTTTACACCTCTAAGGCAGGTGTTTTCCCTAAAATAAGAGCTATATAATGTGGTAATGATTATATTATGTTATTTGGGAAGATATATTTCTAACCAAATAGTTTTTTAAGTGTTATTAAAATAGAATAATGTTTGACCCTTTATAAGAGAGGGGAGGGACACGCTTGGGATTCTTCAAAGTGTTAAATTAATATAAATTATTTTTTTATTAAAAATGTCCCTCAATTGAGTTATGTAGATTATAGGATGATTATGGGTAAAAATAAATTCATCAATTAAAAATTATATAGGTTTTTATTTTTATTTTAATTTTTATGTTTTTGTTCAAACCCTTATTTTACCCTTTTAACTCTTATCATGATTGCATATAATTTACATTTTGAGGGTTAATATAATTACCATAACATTCCATAATACCAATAAATGATAAATTTATAATATTTTAGGTATTTTAATGATTATTTGGATAATTTTTATATTTTTTTAATATTATCTCATTTAATAGATTATTATTTATTTTAAAATATTCTTAATATCAATTTTGACAATATTTATTATTTTACTTTATAAAAATATCCTAGAACATGATATCTTTGAAGATACTATATTTAATAATCCCTAAAATGTCAAATTCATCAATAAAATTCTTTTATGAAATAAATTATATCAAATTATATTTATTTTTATATTTTTAATATCATTTATTTGATTCTTCTTTTAATGAAGTAATTATTTCATTATTATTGTGTCACCATTTAATTTAATTATTTATTTCATAAAAACATAGATAAATTTTCATGATATAGCTAAACATTTAATATTTATAAATAATATTTATAGTCAAACATAACCCCTATATAACCCCATATAAAAAATATTTTAATTAATAAAAACAAAAGTGTGTCAAAATTGACTTTTCATTGAATGAAATATTATAAAAGGGATAAAGTCCTCCATGTGAATCCATTTGGATATAAAATCATCATAGGGAATATTTTTGTTGACAATAACTCACTATATTAAATTAAGGAATGTTTTAGGGCAATTTTATAATATTTATAATATTATTTTTACACTTCATTGCTTAATTTACCTTTAACCATGTTAATAAAAAATACAAAAGTTAATATTCTTAATGTGAAAAAATAAAATTGAGATATTTAAATAATTTGAACCTTAATATTAAAAATATAGAATCCATTTTTAAAAATTAAAAAGACATAAATTTTTTAAATTAATTAAAAATTAATCCAGTTAAGAGACAAGAAAGTGTTTTTAAAGTAAAAACACTCAAAAGTTTAGAATGTTTTTAAATCCAATTTCAATATGAACATGATTCCAATGATCTATATTTTATTAACTAATAAAAAATTATATAATTATCATTTTAAACCATTCAAATATATAATTTAATATTATAAATAAATTTGATGAAAAAATAGTTTTCAATTAAAATGTAGTATTTTTGCACTATTCATCAAAACATGAAACTTATCAAAAAAATATAAAAAATTCAACCAATGTAAATTTTGATATTTTTATTTCAAATAAAATGTTTATTGTGTTAAATATAATTTATAAAAGTTTAAAAAGTATATTTAAAATTGGTGTGCCATCAAATGTTGGCAAAACTGTATATTTAGAAAAATACTTCATTTATCCATAATATTGAATTTGTTCTTATATCGTGTCTAGAAACACATAAGATGAATGATAAAATTTAAATTAAATATTATATATATATATATCATTAATATAATCCAACATGTGTGATTTATTAATTTATTCGTATAAAACACACTAGTGCAAATTTAAAATGTTTTTCAGAAAAACAATTCATTTTATTTTAAAAAGGGTTTAAAGTTATTTTATAATAAATTTTTTACCGAAGAATAAACTATATATATACATGTTTAAAGCATATTTTAATAATTCATTTAATTTTTTTCATTCACACCATTCCAATAACAAGTTTTTAATGATAACATTTAAATAATAATATTCTATTAAGCTAGATGTGGTGTATCATGTACACTATTGAACATAATCTTCTTTTAAATGAACTTGGGATGTTACATTCTCCAACCTTTAATAAATTTAATCCTTCTAATTTTTACTTGGGATCAAAAATTATGTTTTTGAATTTTCAAAATACCATCATTGGAATACCCCATCAAGATAAGGGTTAATAAAACATATTCATTAACAGTAGGGGAAGTACAAAGGTCACTTTAGATAACACATAATTGGGTTTCATATAAGAAAACTTGGACAATAGAGAGAGAAAAACTATAATTTTATTATTGATAATGATATATAACATGGTCATGGTAAATTTAACAATCAAAAAACCATAAATCATTGATTAGGTAAAAGGTCAGTGATTTCTTAGTAAGAAAAGTAAATAGATAACATTTTTATTTCAAAATAATTTTTATATAGTTGATGAATTATTAAACTTATTGAACTAATAACATAAAAAATATAATTACTTGACATATATATTTTTCTTCTTTAATAAAATTTCACCACAAACTAATTTTTTCTCCAAATGATGAGTATTAAAGATAATTTTTTCACACTAGAAGCACCAAAACTAACTTTTAGATAATCACATAATCCATAAAATATTAACTATATATTTATACTATCATTAGACATTAACAAAATCCAAAATATTTAGTAAAATATAAGATAATAACCTATAAATAATAAATCCTGTACAATGAAAAACTACTCCAGTCTCCAAAAATAAACAATAATATATGAATTTAAAAATAGACCTTTCAATAAATAATTTTCCTTAAAATTACTCAAAATTATGAAAACATAAATTAAAACCCAAAAATCAAAATAATTTCATAAAACATTCTTCCAATATAAATTTTTATATCAATCTCTAAATAACATCAATAAGTCTTATTGTATCATACCAAAAATTTAATTTCCAAAATCACATAATCTCCTTGATATGCTAATTATTTCCATAAATAACATAAATCAACATAAGTTCATAATAAATTCATAGATTCTTCCAAAATATAATTCATCATTTACTTGTCAAATAATATCACATATAATTCTATTTACATTAATCAGATAGGGTTCTAAAAATAGTTAACATATTCTTAAATGACATTAATTACTTAATCAAGAAATCATTTTCCAATACCATGTTTAACTCTTTGATAAAACATGTTCCTAAAATCACATAATTCATTATCCATCAAATCTTTTAACTAAATATAAAATTTATTAACAACCGGGGAATCTCATAGGCTAGTGGTTGGTGATACACCCTTGTCTCCTTTCGATTATGGGTTCGAAACTCATATCCTTGCTGGATGTGATGAGTTTTCACCCATCCAATGAGTTTTATTTTTTATAGGAATATATAATTATTATGACATTCCAAAAATTTGATAAATTCCTAAAAAATAACCATAAAACGATTTAATCTCGATTTTTATCTCATGCCTTTAATTCATCATCCAAAAAATTAATAACCCATAATTACTTCAAAAATTAATGTCTCTAAAAATACCCTTAGTCACCATAAAATATTATAAGTTAAAGGCTAAAAAGGTATTCTATGAATCTTAACATATGATCAACCTAAAAATTATAGACCCATAATGATATCACTAACTCTAAACAAGACATCCTAATCTCTAATGTTTTTTAAACCATACTTTGATAAAAACTATAAGGGAACAACCTTAAACATTTCATATTCTACTTCTTTGAACTAGAATTTAAATTTGAGGATCTTTTTAGTTTAGAGTTTTAGAGAATTAGGAAAACTATTAAAATTTAAACCAATACATTACATGTAGACACTTATACTTAGAATCCGTTTTTTAAACCAAAGGAAACCCTGTTAAAATAAAACATGATTTCTTTTCAAGGAACGTCTTTAATTCATTCATCATTACATATTCCTTTCCCTTAAAAAACATAATACTTGTGAAAAACATTTTAAAACATTGTATGATAACAAAATATTAGTAAGTAATATAAAATAAATGAAACCATTAGTCTAGTGAAAACACATAAAACATTTCCTTAGAATCATAACTTTTCCCATAAAAAATGAATCATCTTTTCCAAAATATCACTATCTTAAATTTTGATAATAAAATTATTTTCATGAAAATTAATAAGAAAACATATAATATTTTGTAGGTAACTTGAACATAATTATAATAAAATTTAATAACCATATGATCATCATCTAAACATGTCACTCTTAAAAATGGAATAACCATATGGTTGACTTCAATACATTTCACTCACAAAATTTCATTTTCACTCTTAAGAAGACATTTCAACTTATTGAATAACCAAACCACTTTCAAGACCCATTTAAAAAATTTAAAAATATGTTTTTAGATCAAAGTGTCCCATACCACTTTGAATAATTTTAAATAAATTGAAATATTACCATTTTAAAACATTTTTTTCAATATAAATACATTTATAAAAACCATTTTGAAAAAATGGACATGAAAGGGAAAGATTTAGAAGAATAAATTTTTAAAACATTTAAGATGATGTTTTAGTTAAATTGTCACTTACCTTGAGACTGATTCATCACATATACCTTTTTCCTAAATTATAAAAATAGTTTATTTTTTTAAAACCTTTTAAAATGTTATTATTCCTTTTATATCATTTAT
This sequence comes from Viscum album, assembly GCA_963277665.1. Classification (NCBI taxonomy): domain Eukaryota; kingdom Viridiplantae; phylum Streptophyta; class Magnoliopsida; order Santalales; family Viscaceae; genus Viscum; species Viscum album. Next base: position 1,169,102,916 of record OY728122.1, on the reverse strand, counting down.
TATCATGGGATAAAAATTAATAAATTTTTTGAGTTCATGTCACATGTTTTGACAATATTCGATACTTGAGAGTAAATAATGACTTTGTTGTGATGTCTATAGTCAAAAATTTTATGAGTCCATAATCTCCAGAATAATATTCAGGACATTATTATAATTTTTATACATAAATTATATTTTTATATCAAACCATTATTTATCTTTATGAAAAATGAACTACATTATAATCATGGAGATAGTAGGCCATACACACACATGAGTAACGTTTCAATTTTTCAATGATCATCATGGAATGAAGGTAATTATTTTATTATATTTACATAATGATAATATTATAAATAATATCATATTAATAATTTATATATACTTGTATATATCATTCATGTGATGTAGGGATAAAAAAATGACTCACATTGTTTCGTGGAGGTGATATTTCACACGTATGCACGAACAACGTTATCAATTTAATGTCACAAAAATGTAAGAATGTAAAGGATATATTATTCATTAATAATGATATATATTTCATGAATATAATATATAAACATTAATTTAATTACAATAACCAATCCTGAGAGACGGTTATGGAAAATGAATTATATCGGTTCGTGGAGGTGGTAATTCACACATATGGATGAATGAATATTTATTTTACCATTTGATGGAAAAGAAGATGGATATAGGTTATTATACTAACATAATAACATCTAAGTATATTTTTGGATACTAAAATTACTATTTCATCATGGTTGAATATGATTTTATGGGAGTTTGAGAAGAAATAATATAGAGACACTTATTTAAAAATGATACCTCTTCTTCAAATGATTACCTTTGATTAAGATGTTTACACCTATAAGGAGGGTATTTTTCCTAAAATAATAGGCCTATAACATGGGAGGTATTCTAGTAAGTAATTTTTTAATATATTTTCAAAAAAAATAGTTTTTTAAGTGTGATTAAAAGATAAGAATGTGTGGGATTTTATAAGAGAGGGGAGGGGAACTCTTGGGATTCTTAAAAGTATTAAATTAATATAAATTAATTTTAAATTAAAAATGGATCTCAATTGAGATATGTAGAATATAGTATGATTATGGGTCAAAATATATTAATCTTATAAAAATTGTTGTTGTATTGATTATTTTTTTAATCCTTATATTTTTGTTTTAACCCTTATTTTACCCTTTTAACACATACAATTTTATCATGTAATTTAAACTTTAAGGTCCAGTATAATTACCATAACATGAAAAAAGACCAATAAATGAGTCATTTACGATATTTTAGGACTTTTCCCAATTATGTGTGTCATGAACTAACTTGGCTCGACCCCAAACTGGTCACCTGATCCAATCCATGACATAGCTCGAAGGGTGTTCCTAATCCCCATGGGCTGGAAACTAGTGTTGGGCATCAACATAGATACACGGGAATGATTTCACGCAAGTGAAATAATTAAGTGAAACAATGGAAAGTGAAATATAGAATCCCAAACATATAAATAATCATCTTTTACAAAGATGAAAAGAACAACCAAACTATATTGTAGAACCCAGTTTTGAAACCTAACAACCCAACAACCCAACATCACCATGTGACACCAAGGGTCACTCTCCATTACCAAGAATAATTATTTCCCATGAAAATAAAGAACAAACTGAGACATGAACCACAAGCTAAAAATAAAATTAAACAATAAGTGTGAGTATTAATACTCTGGAGGCATGCCAAAACAAATCTATTCTCAACTCACTTACTTTAAAATAAAAAAAAATAACAACCTCATTTTGGAAATACAATATATAAAAGTGATATTTCACAACACATTTTACTTTAAAATAAAACAATATCAATTTCACTTTTTCATTATGAAACTAGTTTCATTTATATTATAGATACATTAAAATTTTCATGGGTAAAGTGACGCTTTCATTCCAAAAAAACATAGGAGACTATAAGACACTTTTATTTTGAAAAAATATTTTATAGAAATTTGGAATAAAACTCATCACTTTACAAGAATGAAACCATACATGAAATCATGACAATGATCACATAATATGGGAAATGGAAATAAACACACAAGAGTAACCAATTATCTCAATCATCCATCATATGTAACTAAGTGACAATAGATATGGGAGAACCTATGAGATCATGAATAATCAATAACATACAAATACATGAGACACATCCCTAGAATCATGCCTCACATGATGAAATCTAAAACACCCTAAATACACCCATCCACACTAACTCATGACAGACCAAGGGGGAAATCCCATAGAAACAAACCTAATGTATCCACCTACTACGGGCTACGAGTTAGTGTGTAATCTATCCATTACATCACTAGTTATTAGAAAATTCTCTAACTATGAAGGTTACCATGTCTCACTTATAATGCAGGTGATATATCCAATGCCAATCAAGCATCCAATCACATGCACGTATGTCATATATACTAATTTACACAATATTCATCACCCTGAATCACTCAAAGGATCAATATATTTTCCTTATAATGAAAAAATGGGTAAATGGGTCTCAAGGATTCCATAGCAAGGAATTCCCACCCATTCACACAAACCATGAAAGAGAATTATCCAAGGATGGTTTTTATGATAAAAATTTTTCACATTCATAAAGGTGAAAAATGGGCCTCATATTCCTCTTACAAAATCCATCATTTATCAATGATCCAAATCATACTTTCAAAACGGTGCAATCAAACCGCATTAAATTTCAAACTCATTCATAAAATAGTTCATTTTAAACACTCACCCCACATTTACATTCTAAAACATCTTCCATAAACATTCCAAATGGGCCAGTTTTGAATCATGACATGCCAAATCATTTTTTAAGAGCCAAACACACGTTTCTTTAAAATCTAAAATTCTTGTTAACTCATCTAAGAAACTAAAATAATTATTTCACATGTCACACATTTATTAACAAAACCAAACCATTCTTTAAATATTAAAAACCACTCACAATGGCCAACTAGCCATTTTATCAAACACATGGTGTGGAATATTTAAAAAAATTGTATTTATCAATAAAATGAAAGAAAACAAACCTTTTTACACCAAAAAATAATTTCAAATATCACATATTATTATTTCATATTCAAGGGATGTATGAAAATCATGAAATCAATGATTCTTAAATTAAAAAGGAAAGTACATGGGAAAACTACCCCAATCTCATGGAGGTTCAACAATGCTCCCAAGAAACAAATCTATAAAGGTTCCAAGAACCAGGATCTACCAAGAGAAACCCTAATCATATAAAATCCCCAACATAATTCATTGTAAACACAAACCCTAGGTCTAAATGACCATGGGAGGAGAGGAAATCAAGAATAAATGCAAGAAAAAGGAAGAGGGTGATGAGGAGATGAGTCTACCTTGAGAGATCTAGACCCAAACATGAATAAATCCTTAGATCCATGTCAAGGGGGGAAGAAGGAAACTTGGAGAACCAAGGAGAGTCCTCCCTTGAAATATAAAAACCTAGTGGGTCAAGAATAGTACAGATTTGGTTTACAAATACTGAGAGGGTAGATTAGGAATTTTAATAATTTTATGTTTTGGTAAACTCACATGGTTTGGCCTTATAGTGTACCAAACTGTGAACCAACTGTGGGATCCTCATTAGACACACCTAGGCACCCTACATGGTTGGGCCACATGGTTTCCAAACTATGTGCCAACCATGTGTAATAGTTCTACCACAAGATATTGGATTTATGCATGCTTTCATACAGTTTTCCTAACTGTGAATAGGTTATACTCCATCAAATATAGGCACACCCAAGCCTACACTATTACTTGGAGCAAGCCGCATGGTTTTCCAAAACTAGACTTCCCATGGAAACTAAAGGATCATACTGAGAGAGGGTTCATGAAATCCTTCATGTTCCTACCTTTCATGTCCTAGTAGTCTTAATCTCAAATCTAAGTTGACATGCCCAAATAAAAAAGGGTAATCTGAATACAAGGTCCCTAAAGAGAAAACTTGATGTGATGCCATTTTTTCTTGAACCAACCTAGATCAACCCCAAACCGATCACTTGATCTAATCCTAAATAAGGCCTGAAGGGTGTTCCTTATCCCCAAAAGATGGAATCTAGTATTGGGAATCAATATAGATACATGGAATGATTTCTCTCATTTTAAATAAATAAATAAAACAGCTGAAAGAAAAATCGAGTAGCCAACACATATAAACAATCAGCTTTTACAAATCTGAAAAGATCAACCAAACTATATAATAAAACCCAGAATGAAATGTGACAACCCAACATCTCTATTTGACCCCAAGGGCCACTCTCCGATACAATGAGCAACTATCACCCATGATGACCAAGACCCGCTTGGGACCTACACCACAAGCTAAAAACAAGAGGAAACTATAGGAGTGAGTATTAAAACATAGTATGTATTCCCGAACAAATCTATTCCCAATGAAAATCTATTAAAATAAAATAAACATCAGCTTAATTTTTGAAATAAAATATATAAAAGTAATCATTTACCTCACTTTTTTACTTTAAATGAAAACATGGTTCATTTCACTTTTTTATTCCAAAACCAAGTTCATTTAAATTTTTGATACATTATCTTTTATAAGGGGAAAGTGATACTTTTATTCTAAAATAGAGTAAGATAGTATAAAACAATTTTACTTAGAATGCATTTTTTATAAACCTTTGGAATCCAACTCATCAATTTCAAATAAAGACACCACACATGGAAGCAAACTAATAGTCACATGATAAGGGAAATGGAAATAAACACATAAGAGTAACAAAGTATCTCAATCATCCATTTGAAGAAAGTAAGTTCAAATACACACAGGAGAACCTAGGTGATCATGAATAATCTAGAACACACTAATACATGAGACCCATCCCCGGAGTCATGCCTCAGATAATAAAATCAAAATTCCCAAAATAATATCAGTATGACTAACTTAGGTTAGACTAAGGGGAAACACCCATAGAAATTAACCAAATATATCCACCAACATGAGATAACAGGTAGTCCATGATCTAGCCAAAGCATCAATAGTACTCAAATAATTATCTCACTATGACAGTTTCCCATGTCTCATGTATGAAGGGTGTGAGCCAACTAATACCAAATGAGTATCCAATCACATGAACATATCTCATATATAATAATTTACATAATAAGAATCACCCCAAATCACTCCAATGATCAATATATTTTCCTTATAATGCATAAATGGTTAAATGGGTCTCAAGGATTCCACATCGAGGAAATCCATCCCATTCACATAAACATGGTAAGAGAATTATCCTTGGAGGGTGTTCATGATAAAAAATTCCCACTTTCATAAAGCTGTCAAATATGACTCAAGTCCCTCTTACAAAGCCCATAATTTATCATAGAGGAAAATAATCTGTTAGTTCCACAAGTCGGAATACCCTGAGAGGGGGGGTGAATCAGGGTATGACTAATTCAAAATTAAAGCCTGTTCTGATCATGTTTCGATGTTAGGAAAAACACTCTTCTCTCTCTTTCCTGTTGCACAATATAAACAAAAAGTAAAGCAAGCACAGGACACAGAAATTTTATTTGGTTCACCGCTAAGGGCTATGTCCAAGGAGCATACGCTGACAGGTTGTCGGTCATACCAAATTCCACTAAACTTAACTAGCTTTGGATTACAAGGTTCGGGCTAGATCACTTCTCTACCCAGTCTCACTGCCTTTACAATGTTTAGGGTCAGCTCACTACTTTCCCAAGGGTTACTCCATGTTTCTCTCTCTCTGGATCACTGCCGGTGGAGAGGATCACCTTCTTCATCTTCCTTTGCTCACTGCTCCGGAAAGGATCCACTCACAGTTTATAGACCTGTTGGTCTCTTCATTATCTCTAATGAATACATCCTCTGTTGTATGTGTATTCTCTGTTGAAGTCCAACTTTCACCCATAGATGAATCTCACTTTTCACCGAAGGTATCGGGAAATATTCCAGCTTTCACACAGCCCTTAATCTCTGCCGTGAACTAACCTTACTTGGAGCGCAAGTCCAATCTGGCGCACAAGTATCGGCACGCAAGTCACAACTGGTGCGCCAGTCCACCTTAGTCACTTGTGCGACACAAGATTTTTCAACTCCAAACTTGTGCGACTCACTTCCCTTTATGCCCAAACCAATATTGGCACACAACTAACAACAACAGCGCTTCTTCAAATCTGACGCGCAAGTCCTACTTGTGCAACACACCACCACTTGCGCGACCACCACACTAGCACGATGGGAGCTCTTATTCCTCAAAGTGTTGAACTTCGTTTTTTTAAATGAGGAGGGGTGGTCCAGTATTTATAGGAATTTTGAATACCCTGCGCGACGGCGCGCAAGTCACCCCTCAGCGCGCAAGTTTCAGTGCGCAAGTCCTCTGTCCTCCTAGACACTTGTGCGACCAAACCAAATACATGTGAGACCCTATTTCCTTTGCCATATTTTGATCTTATGATCTTGAAAAACAATAGGCACACAAGTTCCCAGGCCTCATAGGCATCAGTGCGCAAGTCTCTTCACGGTGCGCAAGTCACCTGAGCGACCACACCAATACTTGTGTGACCCTTATCCCTTTTCCATATTTTGATGATCTAATCTTCAAAAACATATGGCGCGCAAGTTTCCATTCCTCCAAGACCTCGCCACGCAAGTCCCTTTTCCAAAAACACTTTTCTTCATTTGTCGATTTGTAGGCCCAAAAATTTGGCGAACACTGGAAAACGGCGACACCTTATATCTGTTCTTTTTATGCCGCCTCCAGATCATCCATTCCTTTATCGAAATTCTTGAATCAAACATGGATCGTTGACCATATCTCTTGAACTCGACATTCTACCATGAAATCCCCTTTGTCAAAAAATTTGAATGTCATGATTTTATTTGTCAACAATCACAGAACAGATGTTCACTTTGTCAATAAACACAATCACCTCAAAAATGCTTCAATGATGCCTTGAGGGATTTTTTCCCAACAATCTTCCCCTTTGGGTTTTTTAACAACTCTTCCATAAAAAGATACATCGTTAATTCTTCAGCCACCATTCGCCTTTTTCGATTCTGATAGAGATCAAGGATTTACTCAACACATTCTCTAAGCCCACATGAGCAATGCTCGGTGTGAGAAACAAGAGTAAATGAAAAGTTCATCAATGAATCACTTCATCTCTGACATCCACTGTTGACACCAAACTGATACAAATTTTTACCAAACTGATACCAATTGTTGGAAATATTCTTACCACATTCCAACATCTCTCTTTTACTTTTATCACGATCATCAGTTGTCGTGATATCTATTCTTTGATCGATCACTTCTAGCATCATCAGATTTAATACGCTCCCCCTTTCTGCTCACAGCTTCAAACCTTGTCAGCTTCAAAACCTCTTTAGCCATATTTCCTGTGTTGTCTAAGCTATGATCTGGCTATGAACATTCAACTAGCATCAACTCCCTCTATCTGGCTACTCCACCTATCAGCTTCTCCCCATATTATTCATGATTTATCAAATTGCCACTATCTCCCCCTTGAACAATCACTATTTTCTCCCCCTTTGTCAACAAACCCAAAGGTCACTCCCTTGTAGTCTGTAACAGAGTAGAGAAAACATACCATCACATTAGGGAAAAACATATCATACCTTGGGGAGAGGGGGTGGGAAACATCCACACTCTTTCAAGTGTGGTGAGTCGACTGAACTCCCAGAGCCAGTCGATGCCTTTCAAATGCTTCCTTGGGTAAGGCCTTTGTCATAATGTCTGTAACCTGTAACTTTGTGGGCACATACTCTAACTTCACGATTCCCTTCTAAACTTTCTCCTTAATAAAATGATACTTTATCTCAATATGATTTTTTCTTGAATGATGTACGGGATTTTTGATGAGATTTATAGCACTTGAGTTATCACACTGGATTCCAATCGGAGACTTCACTTCAACTCCCATATCTTCAAGCTGCTGCTTCATCCAAAATAACTGTGTGCATTCTTGAGTGGCCACAATATATTCAGCCTCCACGGTGCTCAATGAAATGCAATCTTGCTTCTTGCTTAGCCACTAAATACACAATCCACCAAGATAGAATGCACCTCCTGACATTGATTTTCTATCATCTGTTGATCCGGCCCAGTCTGCATCAGTATATCCCAATAACTCTGTCTGCGATTTATCAGTATATGTCAAGATGAAATCCACTGTTCCTTGGATATACCGAAGTATAATTTTCACTGCAAGTATGTGGCTTTCCTTGGGATTACTCTGATATCTCGCTGCTTGGAATGTGGAGAAAACAATATCAGGCCTTGTCGCGGTCAAGTACAACAAACTTTTAATAATTTGCCTGTATTCTGTGATATTAACTGCCTTTCCATCCTCATCTTTTGATAATTTCATCCAGGTAGCAACCAGAGTTTTCATCTCCTTGTAATTCTCTATGCCAAACCTTCTTAAAACCTCTTTGGCATATTTGGATTGAGAAATGAATGTTTCATTCCTTGTGTCACCTGTAGACCAAGGAAAAATGTTACCTCTCCAATCATTGACATTTCAAACTCGTTTTTCATGAATTTGGAAAATTGTTTGCACTGAGCTTCATCTGATCCCACAAATATTATTTCATCGACATACACCAACACCAACATTCTTTGATTACTGTCGTTGTTGAAATAGAGATTGTAATCGACTCCTCCATGCTAAAAAACAAGATTTTTAAAGTACTGATCAATCCTTGAGTACCATGCCCTTGGTGCTTGTTTCATCCCATACAACGCCTTCTTCAGCCTACAAACTTTTTTCTCATACTCATGAATGAGAAAGCCATATGGCTGCTCAATATACACCTCTTATTCTAGAAATCCATTCAATAATGTAGATTTGACATCCATCTGGAACACTTTGAACTTTATTTGCACGGCTATGGCCAAAAATAATCTGATTGTCTCCAGCCTTGCAACCGGTGCAAATGTCTCATCAACATATATTCCCTCTATCTGGGAGTATCCCTTTCACACTAGCCATGCTTTGTTCCGAATCACTGTGCCATCTTCATTCATCTTGTTGCGATAGACCCATTTAGTCCCGATGACATTCTTGTCTGCTAGCCTCGAAAAAATCTCACATGTCTAGTTCTTCTCAATATGATCAAGCTCTTCATTCATAGCCTGAACCCAGTTTTCATCTTCAGCTGCATCGGAAAAACATTTCGGCTCCACCTGAGATAAAAATTATGTTTTCTGTAATGATTTCATTCTTCGAGTCTGAACTGGAGCTGTCTGATCACGAATGATATTCTACCTATCAATATCAGCTCGACTCTTTGGATTCCTTGAAGACACAGACTCCATTTCCTCTTTCTCATCATTAGTATCTTCTTCTGAGTCAGCTTCTGCCACTTCTACTCCCCATGTGTTTCTTACCTCTTCATCACTTTCATCCGGAAACTGTTCACTGGTTATTGAGTATTCTGTTCATTTTCAACGATATTGACATCATTGCTCTCAACAATTTTTCCCAGCCTTTTGTTGAAACATTTATATGCTTTGCTTTTTCCTGAGTAGCCAAGGAATATTCCCTCATATCCTCATGACTCAAACTTCCTGTGATTTTATTTGTTGAGAATGAAACACTTAATTCCAAATATTAGAAAGTATTTCAACATTGGATTCTTTCTGTACCGCATTTCATACGGAGTCTTTCCTTGTTGCGGACACAACAGAGACCTGTTTGAAATGTAGACCGATGTCAAAAATGCTTCCTTCCAAAATTTCTCTAGTAGGTCCTTTTCAATAAGAATTGTTCTGGACATATTGTTGATGATCTGATTTCTCCTTTCAACAACTCCATTCTGTTGGTGAGTTCTCACTGATGAAACTTGATGCTTTATCTCGTGATTCTTGAGATAAACTTCCACTTGACTGTTTGTGAATTTTGTACCGTTATCTGAATGAAACTTAAAAATTTTCTGCACAATCATCCTTTCGGATTCCCTCCTATACTGCTTGATACAACTGAACACTTCTTTCTTATGGGTAATGACAAATACCCAAGCCATTCTGTTATAATCATCAATGAAAAGGACATAGTACCTTTTCCCATTTTCGGCTCATGGTGATATAGGTCCATATACATCAACATGAACCAATTCAAGCACTCTGGTTGATTTCTGTTCCTTTGGCCTATATGTCTTTCAGATTATCTTCCCTTGTTGACAAGCATCGTATGTATGAGTACGATCACATGATAGTTTGGGAAGGTCTCTAACAGCATCACATTTTACCAGATCTCCCATGGATGGTTGACATAGGTGACCAAGTATCTTATGACATAGCTGGTTTTATTCCTCTCTTGATAAAAGGCACATATCTTCTTCCCCACTTACAAGGTAAAGATTTCCCTTTGTCCTTTTTCCTTGTAGAAAAACTGCTCCATATTTTTCTTTCACAACACACATCTTCTTGGTAAATCGGATAGAGTGCCCAGAGTCACATAGTTGACTGACACTGAGTAAGTTATGACTAAACCCCTCTACTACCAAGACATCAGCACATCTCATTTCTTTTCCTCCAAATTTGGCCTTTCCGGAACCAAAAATCATCATCCCTTCATCATTTCCAAACTTGACAACTCCTTCTTTGTCAAATTTTATGCCTGTAATGAGATCCTTGTTCCCTATCATATGGGATGTGAAACCACTTTCAAGGATCCATATTTCGGAACGATCTGAAGCTTTAAGGGAAATTTCCACAACTACTGCCTTTTCATCTTTCTTCTTCTTGGTCCACACTTTTTCCTTCACACTCGGCATAGATTGAGACTTCTTTTCTTTCTCAGAGTATGATGGACCAGCTTCATCTTACAAATCCAGAAATCTATTCTACATTTCTAACTCACCTGTGGGTTTATTGATCTGCTACTTTCGAACATTTTGATTCTGTTTTGGCTCATTTCTCTATATGGTCGAAGTACATCCACACCAAAAATAGTGTCCTTTGAAATATGTTCTGGACAACTATTCTTTGTTTGGCTGCCACCTCTTTTCTTTTTCCCTTCGATATCTCTTGGCTATGGAACACACATACTGTGAATGTCCTATCTTCCCGCAATAATAACACCTAATATATGGTGCATTCCTTTGTGGTACTTCAGCACTTCGAGTTTCCCCTTGGGATCTTTGAATATTCTGATTCTGTTTTATGCCTAAATCAACCTTCAATCTTGGGACTGGTTCTTGCAGTCTGACTTTAATTGTCACAGATTTTTGTTTCTAATTAATCCCTGAAACAGCCTTAACTTCTGAGCTCAATTGCTGCTTTTTCCCTGATGAACTACTAGGCTCCTCTTTCATCTTTTCAGTCTTCGTAACAACCTGCCTTCCCAAGAATGTGTTAGGAATAAAATGTTTTTCCTTGTCATTGACTTTTCTCTGCATACCAACAACTTCCTCTTCAAGATCTTCGATACGCTTGACGTGATCTTTCAATTTTCCATCCAAGACATCAATCTCCCTTTTCTATTCTTCAATCTTGAGCTTATGCTCATCAAACTTTTCTATGCTCTCTAGCCTTCAAGACTTAAGGTTTTCTATTTCTTTTACAATCTCATACTTCTCTTCTTCCTACTGTTGCATGTAGATTTTGGAATCATGTACCACCTTATTGGCTTTCTTTGTTTTTTCTCTCCAAATATCTATCTCTTCAAGATCTTCTTCTAATTCATCTTCCATGTCAACTCTACCTTTAATTTCTTCTTCTTCTTCATCAGCGTCGGTTTCTTCCTTTTCTTGAGCACTACCGATAATAGCCACCATTGCATTTTTTCCATGATCTTTACAATTTTCAAACTCCTCAACCTGTTCGTCCTTAGACTCATCTGAACTGTCTATTTCTTGTGAAAGAAGATTCTTCTTCTTGAAGAAATTTCTCTTGAACTGTTTTTTATCTTTCACATAGGATGAAGATTTCTTCTTGGGATTTTCAACTTCATCTTCATCATTTTCTTCTTGAAACTTTTTGGGGCATCTTGCAGCAAGATGACCAAATTTTCCACATCTAAAGTAAGCAAGTGGAAGTTTCCCTTTGAACTTTATTTTTCCTCTTTGAAGATTTGAGGAAAGGAATGACATAACCTCATTTGTCTCTTCTTCTTCCTGATAATATTTAATGGTGAGCTTCTTCATGGCCTTAAATACCATCTCTTTGGATTTCCCCTTTTCCACAGCCTCGTTATCATCATTCCTCATCTCATATGAAACCAAGGTACTGTGCAAATTGTCCAGTGTCAGCTCTTTGGGATCTTTATCTTCTAGTACTGAAACTTTCGGATTGAACTGAGGTAGAAGCTTCCTCAATATGCACTTTACAATCTTTATGTCTTCAATGACTTCACCAAGTCCTCGCATATCTTCCACAACAATATTTACCCTGTCAAAGAATGCATCAACAAACTCATCCGGGTTCATCTTCATATCTTCATACTTATTCCACAGTACTTGCATCTTTGCCTCTCTGACCTTTGTATCTCCTTCATATATATTCAAAATCTTTTCCCACATGGCATGTGACATTTTGAAAGACATCACCTTTGTATAGATGGGATTGGAAAGGGATCCCCCTAAGGCATTGATTGCTTTTGCATCATCATCCAACTCTATATGCCCCACTTTTGATAATACACCACTATTAATATCAGTTGTGATACCATTCATAGCTGCTGAAAACACATCCATTCCCAAAGATCACAAATATTTTTGCATTCGATTCTTCCATATTTGAAAATTATATCCGTCGAAGATCGTAATCCCTTTATGATTAGGGACCTCCATTGAGAGAAGAACAAATATCAACTTTTCCCTCTGATACCAATTGTTAGGTCCACAAGTCTAAATACCCTAAGAGGGGGGTGAATCAGGGTATGACTAATTCAAAATTAAAGCTCGTTCTGATCTTGTTTCGATGTTAAGAAAAGCACTCTTCTCTCTCTTTCCTGTTGCACAATATAAACAGAAAGTAAAGCAAGCATAGGACACAGCAATTTTACTTGGTTCACCGCTAAGGGCTACGTCCAAGGAGCATACGCCGACAGGTTGTCAGTCATACCAAATTCCACTAAACTTCACTTTTTGTGGATTACAAGGTTCGGGCTAGATCACTTATATGCCCAGGCTCAATGCCTTTACAATGTTTAGGGTCAGCTCACTGCTTTCCAAAGGGTCACTCCCTGTTTCTCTCTCTCTCTGGCTCACTGCTGGTGGAGAGGATCACCTTCTTCCTCTTCCTTTGCTCACTGCTCCGGAAAGGATCCACTCACAGTTTATAGACCTGTAGTTCTCTTCATTATCTCTAATGAATACATCCTCTGTTTTATGTGGATGCTCTGTTGAAGTCCAACTTTCACCCGTAGATGAATCTCACTTTGCACCAAAGGTATCGGGCAATATTCCAGCTTTCACGCAGCCCTAAACCTCTGTCGTGAACCAACCTTACTTGGCGCACAAGTCCAATCCAGCGTGCAAGTATCAGCGCGCAAGTCACAACTGGCATGAAATTCCACCTCAGACACTTGCGTGATACAATCTTCTTCAACTCCAAACTTGCGCGACTCGCTTCCCTTTACGCCCAAACCAATATTGGCGCGCAAATAACAACAACTATGCTTCTTCAAATCTGTCACGCAAGTCCCACTTGTGTGACACACCACCACTTGCGCGACCACCACACCTGCACGACGAGAGCTCTGATTTCTCAAAGTTTTGAACTCCGTTTTTTAAATAAGGAGGGGTGGTCCAGTATTTATAGGCATTTTCAATACCCTGCATGACGGCACGCAAGTCACCCCTCAGCGCGCAAGTTTTGGCGCGCAAGTCCTCTGTCCTCCTAGAAACTTCCATGACCAAACCAAATACCTGTGCGACCTTCTTTCCTTTGTCATATTTTGATATTCTGATCTTTAAAAACAACAGGCGCGCATGTTCCCAAGCCTCCTAAGCATCGGCGTGCAAGTCTCTTCACGGCGCGCAAGTCACCTGCGTGACCACACCAATACTTACGCGACCCTTATCCCTTTTCCATATTTTGGTGATCTGATCTTAAAAAACATATGGCGCGCAATTTTCCTATACTCCAAGACCTCGATGCGCAAGTCCCTTTCCCAAAAACACTTTTCTTCATTTTTTGATTTGTAGGCCCAAAAATTTGGCAAACACTGGAAAATGGTGCCACCTTGTATCTGTTCTTTTTATGCTACCTCCAGATTATCTATTCCTTTGTCGACATTCTTGAATCAAACATGGATCATTGACCACATCTCTTGAACTTGACATTCTACCATGAAATCCCCTTTTTCAACAAATTTTAATGTCATGGTTTGCTTTTTCAATAATCACAGCACAGATGTTCACTTTGTCAACAAACACAATCACCTCAAAAATGATTCAATGATGCCTTGAGGGAATTTTACCAACCTAATCTGTTAAAAATGGTGGAAGCACATCACTTTACATTTTACACTCATTCATAAAAAAAATCCCTTTAAAACACTAACCCCACATTTATAGCTTAAAACAGTTTTCATCAAGATTCCAAATGGGCCACTATCCAATCATGACATGAAAAATTATTTTTCAAGATATAAAAACATGTTTCTATTAAATATAAAATAATTATTAACCCTTATAAGAAAGTAAAATAATTATTTCACTTGTAACACATTTATTAACAAAGACAAATCCATGCTTTAAATATTATAAAACACTCATAAAGGACAATAGAACATTTTATCAAACACTTGGTGTTCAAAATTTAAAAAAACAATCTTATTTATCATAAATCAATGAAGAAATCTCTATTTTTAACACCAAACAAGTATTTTAAAGATTACAGATCGCTATTTCATATTCAAGGTTGGTCTAAAAAGCATGAAATCAACTATTATTAAATTATAAAGGTAAGTGCAATGAAAACATACCTCAATATCATGTTTAGTCGACAAAGCACGCCTGGAACCACTCCATGAAGGTTACAAGAACCATGATCTACCAATAGATATCATAATGAAACAAAATCCCATATATAAGTCAGGGGAATCACAAACCCTATGTCTACATGGCCATGGGAGAAGAGGAACTTAAGAATAAATGGAAGAAGAAAGAAGAATAAGAGGACGGGATGAGTTTAACTAGAGATATCTAGGCCCAAACATGAATAAATCCTTAGATCAAAACCAATAGAGGAATATAGATTCTTGGATAACCAAAGGGTGTCCTTCCTAGGGATGTACAAACCAGGTGGGGGATGAATTAGGCGGATTTGGGTTTAATATCCTAATAGGGTAGTTTTCAGAATTTCAAGAATTGTATATTCTAGGAAACTCTCATGGTTTGGCCACACAGTTTATAAAATTGTGTTCCAACTGTTCTCCCATCACTGGACACACCTAGGAACCCTACACGATTAGGCTACATGGTTTCCAGACCATACACCAACTGTCAGTAATGGTTCTACCATGGGACATTGGATTTTCACATGCTTACATCACAGTTTTCCTAACTATGCATAGGTAATGAACCCATAACATGAGGCACACACAAGCCTGTAAGTTTACCTCAATCAAGCCGCACAGTTTTTCCAAACCATACGTCGACTACACCTTAGAAGAAAAACTCACTAAAACTTAAATTTTAAACCAGTCACACCCAAGGCACAAGATCCAAGTCCAAGGCTAAAATATAAACCAGAATAGATATCCAAAATAAAAATCTAGGAGTGAAAATGTGGCCAAAGGATATATTTGTTTTTAATTGTATATTTTTTAATAAAATAATATTTATTTTAAAATATAATTAATTTCAATTTTGATAATATTAATTATTTGACTTTTTAAAAATATCATACAAACTTGATATCTTTAAAAAACTATATTAACTTATCCCTAACATATTGAAGTCATCCCTGAAATTCGTTAATGATATAAATTATATCAAATTGTATTTATTTTCATATTTTTAATATCATTTATTTGATTCTTCTATTAATGAATCATTATTGCATCATCATTGTGTTGCTATTTAATATAATTATATATTACATAAAATTCATAAATAAATTACCATTATATAGGTAAACATTTAATCTTTAAAAATAATATTTAGAGTAAAAAATATCCCTTATATAACCGCATATTAAAAAAATTAAAAACAAAGGTGTGTCAAAATGGAATTTTCTTTGAATAAAATACTATAAAAGGGTTAATGTCTTATAAGTGGATCAATGTGAACATAAAATCATCCCAAGGAAGATTTTGTTTGACAATAACTCATCTGATGAATTTATTAAAAGTGTTACGGTAATTTTATAATATTAATAATAGTATTTTTACCAATCATTACATAATTTACCTGTAACCATGTTACTAAAAAATTACTAAAGTTATTATTCTTAATGTCAAAAAGGGACCTATTAACATAATTTGAACCTTATAATTACAAAGATGGGATAATTTTTTAAAAATTCAAAACACATTAATTTTTTAAATTAATTAAAAATTAATCATGTTGATAGAACAAGAAAATGTGTTTTTATTGTAAAAATGTTCAAATTTTCACAATGTTTTTAAATACAATTTAAATTTTAAATTAATTACAATGACCTAAATTGTATTAAATGATAAAATAATGATCTAATTATACTTTAAAACCATTCAAAAATATAATTTAATAGTATAAATTAATTTTATGAAGAAGCAGTTTTCAATTAAATTGCAGTATTTTTTCACTATTCATCAAAACATGATACTTATCAGAAAAATATCAAAAATTAACAAAAGTAAATTTTATATTATTATTTAAAATAAAAAGTTTATTTTTATAAATTTAATTTATAAAGTTTTAAAAAATTAGATTTTAAATAGGTGCTCCATCAAAATTTGGCAAAGCTTTATATTTAGAAAAATACATCTTTTATCTATAAAATTGGATTTGTTCTTTTATCATGTCTATAAAACATATAAGATGAATATTTAACATTAAAATAAATATTTATATTTATTTATTTATTTAAATAATATAATCCATCAAGATTGATTTGTTAATTTATTGGTATAAAACACACTTGTTCACATGTAAATAGTTTTTCAGAAGAAAAAAATATCATTTTATTTTTAAAATGGTTTTTTTTTCATTTATAATTAATTTTTCACAAAATAATGAACTATATATACATGTGTAACCATATTTTTATAATTCATTTAATACTATTCATTTTTACCATTCCAATGACTTGGTTTTTATGATAGTATTTAAATAATAATATTCAGTTAAGATCAATGTGGTGTATCATGTACAATATCGAACGTATACTTTTTTTAATGAACCTAGGATGAAAAATTCTCCAATAATTACTAAATTTAATCCTCTAAATTTATACTTGGGATAAAAAATTATCCCTTTTAATTTTAAAAATACCTTTATTAAAATACCACATTTAATTTCCTCGAATTCCATGTAAAATTTTTGAAAATTAAATGGGATTATTTCAAGACCAGGCTCTGAGATGGCATATGATTCTGAGGCCTGGAGTGGATAGAATGTATTTTTGAAGTTTTTTTAAAGTGATTAAATAATATTGAGATCGGGGTTTTCTAACATTTAAATTGGTGTCCAGATCAAAAATATGAGGGCACCGTTGAACTCAGAGCATCGGGATTCACATAGGAAGGGCCTAACATCAGCCGGTGTGGGTTGACCGAAAAAGATAGTTTTCGAGACTTTGAGAAGAAAAATAAAATAATATAAAGAAATTTATTTTATTATTTTCTCCTCATAGTTATGTGGTGACTCGTCAGCACTACGGTACTTGATTCTCGCTCAAATTTACCCAAGAGAAGAAGGTAAGATGGTCCTTGTAGTTTAGCTTGGGTTGTCGAATCCTCAGAGACCTAAGAAGTAACCTATAGACATGTACATTCTATGGACTATTTTTGGCTATGAAGTTTATAACTTGGGTTGATTTTATATGGGTTTAATGGAACTCTAAGATACTCAAGTGAATTCAATTTAAAAGAATGAGTTGATCCTAGGTTATTGCTCATGGTGGATTGGACGTATTTCCTTTTCAATGATTTCAATTTCTTATATTTGAGATGGGTTCATTTAAGGAGATAAAACAACATCATCACTTACTGGTTTAATTCCTACACCCTTTAATACTAATCACCTATACACTTTAAGGATCAATGTTTTGAGCACTTCAAGGTAAAGGTTCGTATTATCACTTGAAGTGTGTGACCTTAAATTCAACAAGGACGATGGAGTTTAAAAATCATCAAATAAAAATCTCAATTAAAGAAGTGATTATACATTAATGAGGTGATAAATAACATCCAATCCCGTCCCTTTACACTCCCTTGGATCAACCCATAAGTGGGTTATCCCTCCATTGATCCCATGGTTTCAATGGAAGCGGAAAGTAGACTCATGAGGGAGGAAATGGAGAAGTAAAGAAAACAACAAAAATAAAATGATCACTCCACCATTGGGTGAATAATTTCACAAGGTTTGGTGTGAATAAATTCACACCTTGATCCAAAAGTATCAAAGTTATATGAAGAACAACAGAATAATAGTATAATAAGAACTTTTATTAAGAAACTAAAGTGAATTGAACAACTTACATGTGAAAGAAAAATATGAGACAACAAAATTGCATCATAACATTACAATTGAACAAAGCATCAAAGATTCTTCAATCCTCCAACACCACTAACTTAAATAGGAATTTTTGAGCCCTTGGGTCGAGACTCCAATATTCCAAGTCTCCTCAATTAATTGTGGTAGGCCATAGGTAGGTGGAAAGTAAGGGAGAGGAGATTTTTCCACCCTTGACCCGAGGTGGCAGCCATCTTTCCTTCACCGAACAGATGCGCTTGTAATACCTTATAGATGGCCTAATAAGAGTGTTCCATAGAAGAAGAAAATGGAGCTCCAGATTTATTCTAACCATCTGTAAATTTGGTCCCATTTGGAGTTGTGGATTCAGAGATATGATCATATTAGTGGGCGGTTTTTCTGGGCCGTAGAATCTGGCCCATAATTTTATCTCTAACTTGGGCCGCCTAAATGGACACCATGGAGGCAGAATTAGCATTATATCATGAAGAGTGATTTGTTCCTATACATGTCTTATAGCATCCCACGAAATGTGGAATTCATTGGGATTGTATGTTGGGCCCCACATTCTCATCAGTGGGATGGTGTCCAATCTGCCTTCTCCAGAATTACTTCCCTTCATTACCAAAAATCTCCATCCTCCTTTATAAATCTTTCATTGATCCTTGAAGTGAATATCCAGTTCAAAATAATATCAAATTAAAATATTTATAATTAGATTCATTAAAATTATATGAATCATTGGGTACTTCAAATGATGTTCAAAAATGTACCACATAATAGTGCATTTTAAGAAGGTATTACAATCATAATGTGAAATGATGTTCAAAGTGTAAAATGCACTAAAATGGTGTTTATGAATAATAAAGAACATGAATATTACGTATATTAACAATGAATATTATCCTCATTTAGTGGCTAATCACACCCCCCCTACTTTATTTTTGCTAGTCCCAAGCAAAATATATCTCAACAATATGAAATTTGAATTCCCTTTTCCAAAAACATTTTAATACACAATGATCACCAGAAACCCTTATTCCAAACAATCATAAAACCCATCAAAATATTTTAATACAAGATAGTTTCATAAGCAGATCCCAATCCCAATCCCATTCATTTGTTCAAATTCATTTCCATATTTCATCCAATATCAATTAAGTATGAGGATGTGTTGTGCATCACAATGGACATGGGGGTTCATCTTTATTCAAGGGGGAAATGACGGAAGCGCTAGGTGGAATCACATTTCAACGTTAAGATGAGTATTCAAATTTTTTTTATTGTATTATTTTTTTTTCAATTTTTCCATGGTAATTGAAATTGCACTCAAAAGAGTCAACACCTATAGCGAGACTTTGTCGATGACTCCCAGGCTCAAAGACCTTAGGGCACTAAGTGAATCCCACATACTCGGGCATCATCTCGAGTTAACTCAGTCAAAAACAAATTCAAATTACCAAAAATATAGATAAAATTACTAACTCTAGGCCAGAAAACTATGGAGTCACAATCCCCAAGTGTTGAAAGCCACGTATTAGGTCATTTCATTGCTCTACGCGCAATTTTTTTTTTTATTTTTTTTTTTTTGAATACTCATATTAAACTAAAATGATCACCAAACCTATGCTATTTATTTGGGGGACCCCATGAACTTAAACTAATACCCCACTATCCAAAGTACATTCATTGTGATCTTTTTTTATTTGGATGAAACTATAAATGATGAAATATCACATTGGACAGCCACACTTTCAAAAATCTATGATCATGAAATTATACAAGGATTAAAATCAAAATCAGGGCATGCTAAATTATTTGATATTCAGTTTCAAAGTGTGCAATGTGTATTACCATGTTTAAAAGTAAAGGAGTTTTTCCTTCTATTTACACTTTTTTTTTCAAATCATTCTTTTTTTTTACATGAAATCATTTTTTATTTTATCTCCCCCCCCCAATATAAAATAACATTGTCCCCAGGGTTTAAAGAAAAGAAAATTTAGAAGGGGGAAGAGGAATAAAATGGAAGTTCAATAAGGAAATTGAAATATTAGGATCATGGAATGAAGTCACCTAGTGGTTGAAGTTTGAATTTCTTGTTGTTCCAATTTAGTCCTTTGATATCCATGTCGCTTGCAGATTTCCCTAGTGGAAAAATAAAAACAAACAAACAAAACAAAAGAGTATATATATATATATATAAGTAAAATATAAGTATATATATAAAATAAAATAAACTGATGATACATTATCTTCTTTTTAAATTTATGGGTAAGGAATTACTCAAGGATCACACCACGTGACACGGATGAATATGGTGCTCCCCTTTCATACCCATCCATACTCATAATATAAGAACAGGTCAATAATCTATTTTTTTTAAATATAAAAATGATTAATTAAAACATAAATTTTATTAAAACAACAAAATTATAGGAAACTTGAAAACCATGGGTTTCCTCCCATGCAGCGCTTTTTTTTAACATCGTTATCTCGACTTGAACCCTAAATCTATCAATTTTTTCATGGTTCATAGGTTGGCTCAGTTAACTCAACCTCTATTTCCTGTTTTTGAATGATTCAATGAATGGTTTTAACCTTTGACCATTGACCTTGAAAATGTAACCACTTGTGGGATCTTGAATCTCTATTGCCCCATGGGGGTACACATGATGCACTATGAAAGGACCTGACCATCTATACCTTAACTTTCCCGGGTGTAAATGAAGTTTTGAACTATATAAGAGCACAAGTTTTCCCGGTTCAAAATTTTTGACCTTGATATTCCTAGATTGGTAGGCTTGAACTCTAGATTTATTAATCCTTGAATTTTCATAAGCCTCTATCCTTAGTTCCTCCAGTTCATTCAGATCTAATTTCCTTTTTGTTCCGGCCAATGAGAGGTCATAATCCATTTTCTTAATTTCCCAAAAGGCCTTATGCTCAATTTCAACAGGTAAATGGAATGCTTTTCCATAAACCAACCTATATGGGGACATTCCTAAAATGGTTTTATATGCGGTTTGATAGGACCAAAGAGCATCTAAGAGTTTCTCAGACCAATCTTTCCTAGAGGGATTGACTGTTTTTTCAAGAATATTCTTAATCTCCCTATTTTCTAACTCAACTTGACCATTGTTTTGATGATGGTACGTAGTGGAAACTTTATGAGAAATACCATACTTAGACATGAGTGAAGTGAATGGGTGGTTGCAGAAATGGGTTCCTCGGTCACTGATTATAGCCCTAGGAATTCCAAATCTAGAGAAGATGTTTTCTTTTAGGAATCTAATCACAGTTTGATGATCATTGGATTTTGTGGGAATGGTATCAACCCATTTTGAGATATAATAAATAGCTAAGAGAATGTAGAGGTATCCCTTAGAGTTTGGGAAGGGACCCATGAAATCAATTCCCCAACAGTCAAAGATTTCAACCACTAAGATGGGAGTGAGTGACATTTGATTCCTTTTTGTGATGGACCCTACTTGTTGACACCTAGGACAGCTTTGACAAAATGTGTATGAGTCCCTTGAGAGGGTGGTCCAGAATAGACCACATTGAAGAATCTTAGAAGATGTTTTCTTAGAGGAAAAGTGACCTCCACATGCCTCACTGTGACAGAATTTAAGGATGGACTCTTGTTCAGATTCTGGAACACACCTCCTAATTACTTGGTCAGGGCAGAACTTATAGAGGTATGGATCATCAAATACATAGTGTCTAACATCATAAAGGAATTTACTTTGATCTTGAGTCCCTAATAATTTTGGAATGACTCATGTAACTAAGAAATTGGTTATGTCGGCATACCAAGGGAAGTCACTCATAGAGTATAGGTGT
This sequence comes from Viscum album, assembly GCA_963277665.1. Lineage (NCBI taxonomy): Eukaryota > Viridiplantae > Streptophyta > Magnoliopsida > Santalales > Viscaceae > Viscum > Viscum album. The sequence goes on along the minus strand of OY728122.1, from coordinate 1,169,080,356 downwards.
TCATCAAGAAATGAATCAGACGCAGAAAGGTGATTTGAGATGTCTTTGAATTCCATCCTAGAGAGGTGATAATCTACAACATTTTCAATACCCTTTTTATCCGTGATTTTGAGGTCAAATTATTGTAAGAGAAGGACCCACCTAATCAGTCTATCCTTAGCATCTTGTTTTTGGAAGAGGTATTTTAGTACAGAAAGGTCAGTGAACACAGTGATGGGGGATCCTAAGAGGTAGGTCCTAAACTTCTATAAGGAAAACACAATAGCAAGTAACTCCTTTTCAGTGGTGGTGTAGTTGATTTGGGCATCATTTAAGGATTTTCTTGCATAAGCAATGACATAAGGAGTTTTATCACAACGTTGTCCTAACACAGCTCCTACAGCAAAGTCACTAGCATCACACATAAGTTCGAAAGGAAGGTTCCAATTTGGAGATTTTATAATGGGAGGAGAGGTGAGAGAGGATTTGAGGGTTAAGAATGAACCCTCGCAGCTTTATGTCCAAACAAATGGAGCATCCTTTATTGGAGAGCACAAAGGGGACGGGAGATTGAACTAAATTCCTTGATGAATCTTCTATAGAAACTAGCATGTCCTAAGAAAGAACTCACTTCCTTGACAGTTTTGGGTGATGGAAGGTGATGAATGATGTCAACCTTGGATTTATCAACTTCAATCCCCCTACCTAAGACCAAATTGCCTAGAACTAGTCCCTATTTAACCATGAATTGACATTTTTCCCATTTTAGGACCAGATTCTTTTCTTCACATCTTGACAAGACTCTCTGCACATTCTGCAGACATCCCTCAAATGTATCCCCAAACATAGAGAAGTCATCCATAAATACCTCAAGAAAATCCACTACCATGTCTGAGAAGATTCCCATCATGCACCGTTGGAAGGTTCCAGGAGCATTGCTTAAACCAAAGGGCATGCATTTGAAGGAAAAGGTGCCGAATGGACATGTGAATGTAGTCTTCCCTTGATCCTCTAGGGAGACCTCAATTTGATTAAACCCTGAGTACCCATCTAAGAAACAGTATAATTCATGACCTTCCACTCTCTCAAGGACTTGGTCAATGAATGGTAAGGGGAAATGGTCCTTCTTGGTGAATGTGTTTATCTTCCTATATTCAATGCAGACCCTCCATCCACTACTCACCCTTGTTGGAATAATCCCTCCATCCTCATTGGTTATCACTGTGATTCCAGCCTTTTTTGGAACCACTTGAATTGGTCTCACCCACTCACTCTCAACTATGGGATAGATGATACCAGATTTTAACAATTTTAGAAGTTCCTTCCTTACTACCTCCATGAGATTAGGATTGAGTCGTCTTTGAGGTTGACGACATGGCTTTGAATCAGATTCCAGAACAATAATATGAGTCCCGATAAGTGGGCTAATCCCAGGAATATCAGAAAGGGTCCAACCAATGTATTTCTTATGCTTCCTAAGGACATCTAGAAGGATCCTTTCATGATTGGCTTCAAGAGAAGAAGAAATGACAATAGGACATGTTTGATTGTCCCCTAGGAAATCATACTTGAGTGTAGCAGGAAGTTCCTTCAATTCAAGATCAGGTTGGTTCAGAATTTCAACAAAAGATTGGGACATTGGATCAAGTTAAATTTATTTACTTAGAGTTTCAGATAGGATTGATTCCCCACATGTAAAAGTTTCAGCTACTAGATTGGATTGATCAGATTTAGGGAAGGAAATTGGAGTGGTCTCCATGAAAGTGGTTTCTTGAAAGGTTTCACTGATTGTTGGACCTAAGACTTCATCATAAGAGCAATTTCAAAATGATTCAAGCCAAGGAGATAAACTTCCTTCATATGAATAAAGGAAATCAATCTCATCCTGACTTAAACATTCATCAAATATTCCTTGATGTTCCATGGATTCATTATCAATGCTTCCTATCATTTTTACTTCATGAATGTCCTCGTCATCCCCTATTTGTGATCTTGCATTATAGATGTTCAAGTCTAGACTCATGTTCCCAAAGGTGATGGTCATTTTCCCATTTTGAACTCGGATAACAGAGTTGATTGTTGCAAGGAAAGGACGACCAAGCATGATTGGGTTTTGTTCCTTATTTCTTAAGTTTGGATGGTTGTCAAGGACAATGAAATCAGCAAGGTAGATGAATTTTTCAACCTTTACCAGGACATCCTTCAAAATCCCCTTTGGAACCCTAATGCTATGATCAGCAAGATGAAGTGTGACAGATGTGGGTTGGAGAACTTCTAGGACTAACTGGCAGTACAAATCATATGGGATGAGATTGACACTAGCACCTAGGTCACACAAGGCCTTGACAACTTTGCTCTCTCCTAGTTCAACATTGATGTAAGGGAAACCTGGGTCTTTCAACTTAGGAGCAATGGTCCCTTGAATGGTGGTACTCACATTAGCAACCAAAAGGACTTGGTTTTTATGTGAAAAATTTCTTTTAAAAGTGCACAAGTCCTTAAGGTACTTTGAGTAGGCAGGTATGGCGTGGATTGCATCGAGAAGTGGAATGTTCAACTTGACTTGTGAGAAGATTTCCCTCAATGTTTCACTCGATTCAGGCTTGGTTTTCCCCCTCATTCGTTGAGGAAATGGTGCAGGTTGTGGGGTTGTTTGTTGAAGAGTTGTCTCTTTGACAATGTTGTCAGTTTCCTCAGTTTAATCTTGTGGTTCATTTGAATTTTCATCCATGTCTGAATCTTCAGGTGGGTTCTGAATTAGTTGTTCAGGTTTCTCAATTGATTTCCCACTTCTTAAAACAGACACAACCTTTAGTTGTTCATGAGTTATTTGAGCACAACTTGACTCTCCCCTTGAAGTTAAGGATGACACCTCCTGATTAGGCATGGGTTCCTTTCCAATTTTTATGGTTTGATGTTCTTGTTTTAGGGAAGATACCTCTGAGTTCTTCCTCTCCATTTGTTTGCATAGTTGTTCTAGTAGACTTTTTGGAACAGTTTGGGGGGGTGCTTGAGAAGATTGGTTTATCCTGGGGGGATATTTTGGAGGTGGGATGGTTTTTTGAAAATGGAATGGTGGCTGTTGGTATTGTATAGGATGGGTTTGGAACTGGTTATGGGTTTGGTAGTTTCGATGGGGGTAAGGATTTTTCCCATGTGGTTGGCTAGGTTTTTGGTTATCTTTCTAGCGGAATCATGGGTGGTCATTATACCTTGGGTTGAAGTTGTTTGGTATTTAGGCTTTTCAAAGTTCAAGGAATTTACTTCCGCTGGGATTCCTCCTAAAAGAACCTCCTTGATGGATGGAATAGTTGGGCAGTTTTCTATCTTATGGTCATGTTTGTCACAAATTGTGCAAACAGGGTCAACAGTTTGGATTTCGTGGACTTTCCTAAGGTCTATCTCTTCAACCTTCCTAGAGAGTGCTGAAAGTTTAGCCCTAAGGCTTTCCTCATCTCTAAGTGTATGAATTCCAGTAGTTCTTTATGGATTTTCAGAATAAGGTGAAGTTCCCCATGTTTGGTTTGTACAGAAAGGCTTTCTAGATACTCGTAAGCATCATTTGGGGCTTTGTTTTTAAATGTTCCATTACACATCATGTCAATGAATTGTTTGTTCCCTGGACCCAACCCTTCATAGAAAATTCTCACTTGTTCAGGTATATAAAAACCATGGTGTGGAACCATGTTTATAGTGTCTTTTAACCTCTCCCATGTTTCATAGAATGACTCTCCCTCTTTTTCAAAAAAGTTTTGGATACTCTTTTTAAGTGCAATTGTTTTGTGGTGGGGAAAGTATTTTTCGTATAATTCTCTTTGTAGTTGGTACCAAGAGTTTATGGATGATGGTCTCAAATTTTTTAGCCAATTTTTAGCTTTATCCTTTAAAGAAGAAGGAAATAGCCTCATATTAGCTGATTCTAGTTGATGTGGGGGACACATGGTTTCTACAATGTCATTGAACTCCTTAATGTGAAGGTAGGGCATCTCGGACTCCATTCCATGGAATGTGGGGAGAAGGTTTAGGACATTGGGTTTAAAGATATAGTTGGAATATCCTAGGGAATTGTTTCTAATTCATGAGGGGCATTGGTCCAAGAAGGTGTGAGGAATTCATTCATGGTTTGATCGACCGCATTCCCCAAGTTTGGGGCTACCTCATTTGGGTTTCCATTTTGGTTTCCACCCGGGTTTATGAGTTGGTTTCTTTGAATACCGTCCATTTAAATGGTCTCAATTTTTGACTCGGGTGTGTTAGGAAGATTAGGATCTAATGGAAATAGTTTCCTTGGTGTACTTTACTCCCCAACCCTAGGACTATCCACCCTAACTAGACGGTTTGATTGATCGTGGGTGTAGGCGGACATGCGCCAAAAGAAAAAAACGAGAAAGGGAAAAGATAAGAGAATTTGGATGAGAAAAGAAGAAATGGGGGAGAATAGAATGGGTTTTTATATGACTTACTTGGGTTCCTGGAAATGGAACTAAAATTTGATTATCGCTCAAATTTACCCCTGAGAAGAAGGTAAGACGGTCCTTGCAGTTTATCTTGGGTTGTCGAATCCTCAGAGACCTAAGAAGTCACCTATAGACACGTAAATTCTATGGACTGTTTTTGGATATGAAGTGGACAACTTGGGTTGATTTTATATGGATTTAAAATAACTCTAAGAGACTTAAGTGAATTCAATTTAAAAGAATGAGTTGATCATAGGTTATTGCTCGGGGTGGATTGGACGTATTTCCCTTTCAATGATTTCAATTTCATATATTTGGGATGGGTTCATTTAAAGAGATAAAACAACATCATCACTTACTGGTTTAATTCCTACAACCTTTAATACTAATCACCTATACACATTAAGGATCAATGTTTTGAGCACTTCAAGGTAAAGGTTCGTATTAGCACTTGAAGTGTGTGGCCTTAAATTCAACAAGGAAGATGGAGTTTAAAAATCATCAAATAAAAATCTCAATTAAATAAGTGATTATACACTAATGAGGTGATAAATAACATCCAATCCAGCCCCTTGCTACTCCCTTGGATCAACCCATAAGTGGGTTATCCCTCCATTGATCCCATGGTTTCAATGGAAGCGGAAAGTAGACTCATGAGGGAGGAAATGGAGAAGTAAAGAAAACAACAAAAATAAAATGATCACTCCACCGTTGTGTGAATAATTTCACAAGGTTTGGTGTGAATAAATTCACACCTTCATCCAACGGTATAAAATTGATATTAATAAAAACATATTAATAGTATAAGAAGAACTTTTATTAAGAAACTAGAGTTAATTGAACAACTTACATGTGAAAGAAAAACTTGAGACAACAAAATTGCAGCATAACATTACAATTGAACAAAGCATCAAAGATTCTTCAATCCTCCAACACCACTGCCTTAAATTGGAATTTTTGAGCCATTGGGTCTAGCCTCCAATAGTAAAAGTCTCCTCAATTAATTGTGGTAGGCCATAGGTGGGTGGAAAGTAAGGGAGAGGAGACTTTTCCACCCTTGACCTGAGGTGGCAGCCAGCTTTCCTTAACCGAACATACACACTTGGAAGAACATCTAGATTGCCTAATAAGAGTGTTCCATAGAAGAATAAAATGTAGATCCGGATTTCTTCTAACAGACTGTAAAATTTGGGCCCATTTGGAGTTGTGGATTCCGAGATATGATCATATTAGTGGGCTGTTTTTCTGGGCCGCAGAATCTGGCCCAGAATTTTATCTCTAACTTGGGCCGCCTAAATGGACACCATGGAGGCAGAATTAGCATTATATCATGAAGCGTGATTTGTTTCTATACATGTCTTATATCATCCCAAGAAATTTTGAATTCATTGGGATTGTATGTTGGGCCCCACATTCTCATCAGTGGGATGGTGTCCAATCTGCCTTCTACAGAATTGCTTCCTTTCATTGCCAAATATCTCCATCATCCTTTATGAATCTTTCATTGATCCTTGAAGTGAATATCCAGTTCAAAAGAATATAAAATTAAAATATTTATAATTAGATCCATTAAAATTAGATTAATCATTGGGTAATTCAAATTATGTTCAAAAATGTACCACATAATATTACATTTTAAGAAGGTATTACAATCATAATGTGAAATGATGTTCAAAGTGTAAAATGCACTAAAATGGTGTTTATGAATAATAAATAACATGAATATTATGTATATTAACAATGAATATTAGCCTCATTTAGTGGCTAATAACACCCCCCAACTTGAGTTTTTCTAGTCCCGAGCAAAATATATCTCAACAATATGAAATTTGAATTCCCTTTTCCAAAAAAATTCTAATACACAATGATCACCAGAAACCCTTATACCAAAAAATCATGAAACCCATCAAAATATTTTAATACAAGATAGTTTCATAAGAAGATCCAAATCCTAAGCCCATTCCTTTGTTCAAATTCATTTCCATATTTCATCCAATATCAATTAAGTTTGATGATGTGTTGTACATCACAATAGACATGGGGGTTCATCTTTATTCAAGGGGGAAATGACGGAAGCTCTAGGTGGAATCACATTTCAACATTAAGATGAGTATTCAAAAAAAATTATTGTATTGTTTTTTTTTTGTTTTTTTTTTTGTTTTTTCAATTTTGCCATGGTAATTGAAATTGCACTCAAAAGAGTCAACCCCTGTAGCAAGACTTTGTCGATGACTCCCAGGCTCAAAGACCTTAGGGAACCAAGTGAAGCCCATATACTCGGGCATCATATCGAGTTAAATCAATCAAAAACAAATTCAAATTACCAAAAATAGAGATAAAATTATTAACTTTGGGCCAGACAACTATGGAGTCACAATCCCCATGTCCCGAAAGCCACGTATTAGGTCATTTCATTGCTCTACGCGCAATTTTTTTTTAATTTTTTTTGAATACTCATATTAAACTAAAATGATCACCAAACCTATGCTATTTATTTGGGGGACCCCATGAACTTAAACTAATACCCCACTATCCAAAGGACATTCATTGTGATATTTTTTTATTTGGATGAAAATATAAATGATGAAATATCACATTGGACAGCCACACTTTCCAAAATCTATGCTCATGAAATTATACAAGGATTAAAATAAAAATCAGGGAATTCTAAATTATTTGATATTCAGTTTCAAAGTGTGCAATGTGTATTACCATGTTCAAAATTAAAATAATTTTTCCTTCCATTTACAGAATTGTTTTTCAAAACATTTTTTTTTTACACGAAATCATTTTTTATTTTATCTCCCCCCCCCCAACTTAAAATAACATTGTCCCTAGTGTTTAAAGAAAATAAAATTTAGAAGGGGGTAGAGGAATAAAAGGGAAGTTCAATAAGAAAATTGAAATATTAGGATCATGGAATGAAGTCACCTGGTGGTTGAAGTTTAAAGTTTTCGTTGTTCCAATTTAGTCCTTTGATATCCATGTCGCTTGCAGAGTTCCCTAGTGGAAAAAGAAAAACAAACAAACAAAACAAAAGAGTATATATATATATATAAGTAAAATATAAGTATATATATAAAATAAAATAAACTGATGATACATTATCTTCTTTTTAAATTTCTGGGTAAGTTATTGCTCAAGGATCACACCATGTGACACAGATGAATATGGTACTCCCCTTTCATACCCATCCATACTCATAATAGAAGAACATGTCAATAGTCTATTTTTTTAATATAAAAATGATTAATTAAAATATAAATTTTATTAAAACAACAAAATGATAGGAAACTTGAAAACCATGGGTTTCCTCCCATGCAGCGCTTTTTTTAACGTCGTTAGCTCGACTTGAACCCTAAATCTATCAATTTTTTCATGGTTCATAGGTTGGATCAGTTAACTCAACCTCTATTTCCTGTTTTTTAATGATTCAATGAATGGTTTTAACCTTTGACCATTGACCTTGAAAATGTAACCACTTGTGGGATCTTGAATCTCTACTTCCCCATGGGGGTACACGTGATGCACTATGAAAGGACTTGACCATCTAGACCTTAACTTTCCAGGGTGTAAATGAAGTTTTGAACTATATAAGAGCACAAGTTTTCCCGGTTCAAAATGTTTGACCTTGATATTCCTAGATTGGTAGGCTTTAACTCTATATTTTTTTATCCTTGAATTTTCATAAGCCTACATCCTTAGTTCCTCCAGTTCATTGAGATCTAATTTCCTTTTTGTTCCGGCCAATGAGAGGTCATAATCCATTTTCTTAATTTCCCAAAAGGCCTTATTCTCAATTTCAACAGGTAAATGGCATGTTTTTCCATAAACCAACTTATATGGGGACATTCCTAAAATGGTTTTATATGCAGTTTGATAGGCCCAAAGAGCATCTAAGAGTTTCTCAGACCAATCTTTCCTAGAGGGATTGACAGTTTTTTCAAGAATATTCTTAATCTCCCTATTTTCTAACTCAGCTTGACCATTGGTTTGAGGATGGTACGCAGTGGAAACTTTATGAGAAATACTATACTTAGACATGAGTGAAGAGATTGGGCGGTTGCAGAAATGGGTTCCTCGATCACTGATTATAGCCCTAGGAATTCCAAATCTCGAGAAGATGTTTTCTTTTAGGAATCTAATCACAGTTTGATGATCATTGGATTTTGTGGTAATGGAATTAACCCATTTTGAGACATAATCAATAGCTAATAGAATGTAGAGGTATCCCCTAGAGTTTGGTAAGGGACCCATGAAATCAATTCCCCAACAGTAGAAGATTTCAACCACTAATATGGGAGTGAGTGGCATTTGATTCCTTTTTGTGATGGACCCTACTTGTTGACACCTAGGACAAATTTGACAAAATGTGTAGGAGTCCCTTGAGAGGGTGGGCTAGAAGAGACCACATTGAAGAATCTTAGCTGATGTTTTCTTAGAGGAAACGTGACCTCCGCATGCCTCACTATGAAAAAATTTAAGGATGGACTCTTGTTCAGATTCTGGAACACACCTCCTAATGAATTGGTCAGGGTAGAACTTATAGAGGTATGGATCATCAAATACATAGTGTCTAACATCATAAAGGAATTTCCTTTGAGCTTGAGTCCCTAAGAATTTTGGAATGACTCCTGTAACTAAGAAATTGGCTATATCAGCATACCAAGGGCAGTCACTCATAGATTATAGGTGTTCATCAGGAAATGAATTAGACACAGAAAGGTTATTTTAGTTGTATTTGAATTCCATCCTAGAGAGGTGATCATCTAGAACATTTTCAACTCCCTTTTTATCCATGATTGTCAGGTCAAATTCTTGTAAGAGAAGGACCCACCTAATCAGTCTATCCTTACCATCTTGTTTTTGGAAGAGGTATTTTAGTGCATAATGGTCAGTGAGCACAGTGATGGGGGATCCTAAGAGGTAGGACCTAAACTTCTCTAAGGAAAACACAATAGAAAGTAACTCCTTTTCAGTGGTGGTGTAGTTGATTTGGGCATCATTTAAGGATTTTCTTGCATAAGCAATGACATAAGGAGTTTTATCACAATGTTGTCCTAACAAAACTCCTACAGAAAAGTCACTAGAATCACACATAAGTTCGAAAGGAAGGTTCCAATTTGGAGATTTTATAATGGGAGGAGAGGTGGGAGAGGATTTGAGGGTTCAGAATGAACCCTCACAGCTTTCTGTCCAAACAAATGGAGCATCCTTTACTAGGAGATCACAAAGGGGACGGGAGATTGAACTAAAGTCCTTGATGAATCTTCTATAGAAACTAGCATATCCTAATAAATAACTCACTTCCTTGACAGTTTTGGGTGATGGAAGGTGACGAATGATGTCAACCTTGGCTTTATCAACTTCAATCCCCCTACCTGAGACCAAATGGCCTAGAACTAGTCCCTCTTTAACCATGAAATGACATTTTTCCCAATTTAGGACCGGATTCTTTTCTTCACATCTTGACAACACTCTCCCCACATTCTGTAGACATCCCTCAAATGTATCCCCAAACACAGATAAGTCATCCATAAATACCTCAAGAAAATCCCCTACCATGTCTGAGAAGATTCCCATCATGCACCATTGGAAGGATCCATGAGCATTGCATAAACCAAAGGGCATGAGTTTGAAGGCAAAGGTGTCGAATGGACATGTGAATATAGTCTTCCCTTGATCCTCTAGGGAGACCTCAATTTGATTGTACCCCGAGTACCCATCTAAGAAGCAGTAGAAGGCATGACCTTCCACTCTCTCAAGGACTTGGTCAATGAATGGTAAGGGAAAATGGTCCTTCTTGGTGAATGAGTTTAGCTTCCTATAGTCAATGCAGACCCTCCATCCACTACTCACCCTTGTTGGAATAATCTCTCCATCCTCATTGGTTATCACTATGATTCCAGCCTTTTTTGGAACCACTTGAATTGGTCTCACCCACTCACTCTCAGCTATGGGATAGATGATACCAGCTTTTAAAAATTTTAGAAGTTCCTTACTTACTACCTCCATGATATTAGGATTGAGTCATCTTTAGGGTTGACGACATGGCTTTCAATCAGATTCCAGAACAATCCTATGAGTCCCGATAAGTGGGCTAATCCCAGGAATATCAGAAAGGGTCCAACCAATGGATTTCTTATGCTTCCTAAGGACATCTAGAAGCATACTTTCATGATTGGCTTCAAGAGAAGAAGAAATAGCATTAGGATGTGTTTTATTGTCCACTAGGAAATCAAACTTGAGTGTAGCAGGAAGTTCCTTCAATTCAATATCAGGTTGGTTCGTAATTTAAACAGAAGATTTGGACATTGGATCAAGTTCAATTCCTTTTTATAGAGTTTTAGATAGGATTGATTCCCCACATGTAGAAGTTTCAGATACTATATTGGATTGATCGGATTTAGGGAAGGAAATTAGAGTGGTCTCCATGAAAGTGGTTTCTTGAAAGGTTTCACTGATTGTTGGACCTAATACTTCATCATAAGAGCAATTTGAAAATGATTCAATCCAAGGCGATAAACTTCCTTCATATGAACAAAGGAAATCAATCTCATCCTGACTTAAACATTCATCAAATATTCCTTGATGTTCCATGGATTCATTATCAATGCTTCCTATCATGTTTACTTCATGATTTTTCTCGTCATCCCCTATTTGTGAGATTGCATTATAGATGTTCAAGTCTAGACTCATGTTCCCAAAGGTGATGGTCATGTTCCCATTTCGAACTCGGATAATAGAGTTGATTGTTTCAAGGAAAGGACGACCAAGGATGATTGGGTTTTGTTCCTTATTTCCTAAGTTTGTATGGTTGTCAAGGACAATGAAATCAGCAGGGTAGATAAATTTTTCAACCTTTACCAAAACGTCCTTCAAAATCCCCTTTGGAACCCTAATGCTATGATCAACAAGCTGAAGTGTTACAGATGTAGGTTGGAGCACTTCTAGGCCTAACTGGCAGTACACAGCATATGGGATGAGATTGACACTAGCACCTAGGTCACATAAGGCCTTGACAACTTTTCTCTCTCCTAGTTCAACATTGATGTAAGGGAAACCCGGGTCTTTAAACTTAGGAGGAATGGTCCCTTGAATGGTGGTACTCACATTAGCAACCAAAAGGACTTGGTTTTTATGTGAAAATTTTATTTTAAAAGTGCACAATTCCTTAAGGTACTTTGAGTAGGGAGGTATGGTTTGGATTGCATCGAGAAGAGGAATGTTCAACTTGACTTGTGAGAAGATCTCCCTCAATATTTCACTCAATTCAGGCTTGGTTTTCCCCATCATTCGTTGAGGAAATGGTGCAGGTTGTGGGGTTGTTTGTTGAAGAGTTGTTTCTTTGACAATGTTATCAGTTTCATCAGTTTGATCTTGTGGTTCATTTTAATTTTCATCCAATTTTGAATCTTCAGGTGGGTTCTGAATTAGTTGTTCAGGTTTCTCAATTGATTTCTCACTTCTTAAAACAGTCACAACCTTTAGTTGTTCATGAATTGTTTGAGCACAACTTGACTCTCCCCTTGAAGTTGAGGATGACACCACCTGAGTAGGCATGGGTTCCTTTCCAGTTTTGATGGTTTGAAGTTCTTTTTTTAGGGAAGATACCTCTGAGTTCATCCTCTCCATTTGTTTGCATAGTTGTTCTAGTAGGATTTTTGGAACAATTTGGGTGGGTGGTTGAGAAGATTGTTTTATCCCGGGGGGATATTTTAGAGGTGGGATGGTTTGTTGAAAATGGACTGGTGGCTATTGGTATTGGATAGGTTGGGTTTGAAACTGGTTATGGGTTTGGTAGTTCTGATGGGGGTAATGATTTTGTCCCTATGGTTGGCTAGGTTGTTGGTTATCATTCCAACGGAAGCCTGGGTGGTCATTATACCTTGGGTTGAAGTTGTTTTGGTATTGAGGCTTTTGAAAGTTCAAGGCATTTACTTCTGCTGGATTTCCTCCTAAAAGAACATCCTTGATGGATGGAATGGTTGGGAATTTTTCTATCTTATGGTCATGTTTGTCACATATTGTGCAAACAGGGTCAATAGTTTGGATTTCATGGACTTTCCTAAGGTCTATCTCTTCAACCTTCCTAGAGAGTGCTGCGAGTTTAGCCCTAAGGCTTTCCTCGTCTCATTATTTCTTTGTGGATTTTTAGAATAAGGTGAAGTTCCCCATGTTTGGTTTTGTTCAGAAAGGCTTTCTAGATACTCGTAAGCATCATTTGGGGCTTTGTTTTTAAATGTTCCATTACACATCATGTCAATGAATTGTTTATTCCCTGGACCCAACCCTTCATAGAAAATTCTCACTTGTTCAGTTATAGAAAAACCATGGTGTGGAACCATGTTTAGAGTGTCTTTGAACCTCTCCCATGTTTCATAGAATGACTCTCCCTCTTTTTCAAAAAAAAATTGGATACTCTTTTTAAGTGTAATTTTTTTGTGGTGGGGAAAGTATTTTTTGTAGAATTCTCTTTGTAGTTGGTACCAAGAGTTTATGGATGATGGTCTCAAATTTTTTATCCAATTTTTAGCTCGATCCTTTAAAGAAAAAGGAAATATCCTCATCTTAGCTGATTCTAGTTGATGTGGGGGACACATGGTTTCTACAATATCATTGAACTCCTTAATGTGAAGGTAGGGCATCTTGGACTCCATTCCATGGAATGTGGGAAGATGGTTTAGGACATGGGGTTTAAAGATTTAGTTGGAATCTCCTAGGGAATTGTGTCTAATTCATTAAGGGGCATTGGTCCAAGAAGGTGTGAGGTAGTCATTCATGGTTTGATCGACCGCATTCCCCAAGTTTGGGGCTGCCTCATTTGGGTTTCCATTTTGGTTTCCACCCGGGTTTATGAGTTTGTTTCTTTGAAGACCTTCCATTTAAATGGGATTAATTTTTGACTCGGGAGTGTTAGGAATATTAGGATCTAATGGAAAGATTTTACTTGGTGTACTTTACTCCCCAATCCCAGGACTAGCCACCCTAACTAGACGGTTTGATTGATCGCGGGTGTAGGCGGACATGCACCAAAAGAAAAAAAACGAGAAAGGGACAAGATAAGAGAATTTGGATGAGAAAAGAAGAAATGGGGGAGAATAGAATGGGTGTTTATATGACTTACTTGGGTCCCCAGAAACGGCACAAAAATTTGATTCTTGCTCAAATTTACCCAAGAGAATAAGGTAAGATTGTCCTTGTAGTTTAGCTTGGGTTGTCGAATCCTCAGAGACCTAAGAAGTAACCTATAGACACGTACATTATATGGACTATTTTTGGCTATGAAGTGTCCAACATGGGTTGATTTTAGATGGGTTTAAAGGAACTCTAAGAGGCTTAAGTAAATTCAATTTAAAAGAATGAGTTGATCCTAGGTTATTTCTCAGGGTGGATTGGACGTATTTCATTTTCAATGATTTCAATTTCTTATATTTGGGATAGGTTCATTTAAGGAGATAAAACAACATCATCACTTACTGGTTTAATTACTACACCCTTTAATACTAATCACCTATACACTTTAAGGATCAATGTTTTGAGCACTTCAAGTTAAAGGTTCGTATTAGCACTTGAAGTGTGTGGCCTTAAATTCAACAAGGATGATGGAGTTTAAAAATCATCAAATAAAAATCTCAATTAAAGAAGTGATTATACATTAATGAGGTGATAAATAAAATCCAATCCAGCCCATTGATACTCCCTTGGATCAACCCATAAGTGGGTTATCCCTCCATTGATCTCATGGTTTCAATGGAAGCGGAAAGTAGACTCATGAGGGAGGAAATGGAGAAGTAAAGAAAACAACAGAAATAAAATAATCACTCCACCGTTGTGTGAATAATTTCACAAGGTTTGGTGTGAATAAATTCACACATTGATCCAATGGTATAAAAGTGATATGAAGAAAAACATAGTAAGAGTATAAGAAGAACTTTTATTAAGAAACTAAAGTGAATTGAACAACTTACATGTGAAAGAAAAACTTGAGACAACAAAATTGCAGCATAACATTACAATTGAACAAAGCATCAAAGATTATTCAATACTCCAACACCACTACCTTAAATAGGCATTTTTTAGCCCTTGGGTCGAGCTTCCAACATTCCAAGTCTCTTCAATTAATTGTGGTAGGCCATAGGTGGGTGGAAAGTAAGGGAGAAGAGACTTTTCCACCCTTGACCCGAGGTGGCAGCCTGCTTTCCTTCACCGAACAGACTCACTTGTAAGAACTTCTATATGGCCTAATAAGAGTGTTCCATATAAGAAGAAAATGGATATCAGGATTTCTTATAACCTCCTGTAAAATTGGGTCCCATTTGGAGTTGTGTATTCTGAGATATGATCATATTAGTGGGCTGTTTTTCTGGGCCGCAGAATCTGGCCCAGAATTTTATCTCTAACTTGGGCCGCCTAAATGGACACCATGGAGTCTGAATTAGCATTAGATACTAAATAGTGATTTGTTCCTATACATGTCTTATATCATCCCACGAAATTTTGAATTCATTGGGATTTTATGTTGGGCCCCACATTCTCATCAGTGGGATGGTGTCCAATCTGCCTTCTCGAGAATTGCTTCCTTTCATTGCCAAATATCTCCATCATCCTTTATGAATCTTTCATTGATCCTTGAAGTGAATATCCAGTTCAAAATAATATAAAATTAAAATATTTATAATTATATTCCTTAAAATTAGATGAATCATTGGGTACTTCAAATGATGTTCAAAAATGTACCACATAATAGTGCATTTTAAGAAGGTATTACAATCATAATGTGAAATAATATTCAAAGTGTAAAATGCACTAAAATGGTGTTTATGAATAATAAAGAACATGAATATTATGTATATTAACAATGAATATTAGCCTCATTTAGTGGATAATCAGTACTACGATGAGGCAACGTTGAATCCATTAATGAACCTCCATAATGAATCAGTGTGGTGATGCTGCAACCCATAGCGTGTCTTCCTCATTTAATTGAACAGGGATTTAGGGTTGAAAAACAACCCTGTAAATCCTATAAATAATGATGAAGTAAAACCCTCCAATGATGAATGTTGGATAATTAGAAAGTGGTAAAGACACCATTATGGATTGGATTTGGGACCAGAGATCGATGGACAATGACAGATGATCATCCTCAACCAATCCCCTTTTTCCTAGGTAGGGGTTTGTTCTCATTAAATTTGTTTCCCTGCTTTTATTTCTACACAACGAATGTGAATCTACCCACAAACAAGTTTATCTGTGGGTCATTTGTTTTTTTCATGATAGGTTTTGACTTACAGGAATTTATGAGAGTGGGATGCATGTGATTTTTTCTTCCTCATTAAACTATCTAACAAGGATGAATCCATGATGATACAAACAACTGTTATGATCTGTCCTTCGTTCATTCCTTATACGTTCTTCTCCCTAGCTATTTCTTTGTGCATTTTTGGCTTATGAAAGAGCGGTCGTTTCGCCTTCTATCCATGTCGCAACAACCCGGGACCGAAGATCTGATCTCGTGATGACACTGGTGTGGTGCGATGATGAAGGAATAGAACACCCACAGCAACATGCGACCTCTAGCTCAAAGGTTGGCGGTGGTGGTATGTGGTAGCGGCTAAATGCGAAAGGTGGTGCACGTTGGCGGTGCATCGTAGCGGCATGCCACAGCGGAGGAGGACATGATGGTATAAGATATCAGCACTGGTGGGGCGCTGTGTCAGGCGAAGAAGGTCGTGTCCGCCAAGCACAGTGGTGCAGGAGGTGGAGCGCTCCAGCAGTGCGGCGAGGCTACAGAGGCCTGGGCCAACAGGAGCTGCGGCGGTGTAGGGTGGCAGCACCAGTCAAGGCGCCATGTTAGGTGGAGCGGCCCGCGGGGCGGGTCACGGCATGCACTGGAACGTGGTCCATGTTGAACTGTATGTAGAGGGAGGCAGTCGGCCTCAGCCAGCCACATGGATGTGAAAAACGGATGCCAGCATGGCGTCCAGGCTAGACCCAAGTAGGCATGTCAATGCTGGTTGGGCCATAAAAGTGAATTGGGTCCATGGGAGGCCCGAGCTAGAGGAGAACCGGTCCACCAAGTTGGTCAGGACTAATAGGAAATTGGGTCGCTGGGTAGCCCGACCAGTCAAAACTGGTCCGACTAAGTCGGACCAGACCGAATGAGAACTGGGTCACTAGGCGACCCGGTAGGCTGGACCCACGGTCGAACTGGGCCGGGTCCAGCAAGTCCCAACCGAGCTAGATCCAGTAAGGCTCAATGGGCCAGGCCACTAAGCGAGGCTGGACCGAGGTGGCCCACACCCAACCGGGTCGGGTCAGGTTGGCCGAAATAGGTCGGATCATACAGGACCCCTGGGCTGGGTTGGTCGGGTCAATCTAACCAATTTAGACAGAGTTGATACATGACCGACGCTAGTTTACTAAAATGCCAATATATTTGAGATCGATCATTTGATTGACGCATCATTTGCAGCATTGGGAGCCTTGAAAAAATACAGTCCTTTAGGTATACTCTAAGTGATTTTTCATGGTTTTCAAGATACAACTGATGACTTGAGAAGTATATTATTCCAGAATCAAGCGCACTGGAGAGAGATACTCCTATAGTTGATTGTGACACAAAGAATGTGACGAGTAGACCTTAGTGGTCCAATAGCCTAGATGACCTTAGTGGTCCAGTAACTGAGCGGACCTCAGTGGTCGAGTATCCGAGCATACCTCAGTGGTCCAGTAGCCGAGCGGACCTTAATGGTCCAGTAGCCGAGTGGACCTCAGTGGTCCAGTAGTTGAGCAGACCTTAGTGGTCCAATAGCTCAGTAGACCTCTGTGGTCCAGTAGTCGAGTGGACCTCAGTGGTCTAGTAGCTAAACAGACCTCAATGATCTAGTAGTTTAGTGGATGTTAGGGGTCCAGTAGCCAAGCGAACATTAGTGACTCATCAGGTATTATTCCCTCAGCAGTACTATATGATTAAGTTTTACGATTGATAATCTTACTTTATATACTTTGAGTTATATCTGGTGTGACCTATCTTTGTTTTGTGGTATTTTTTTATAGTCTTTATTTGTGGTCTTTCCTTTCTGGTTTGGGGTCCCTACTATGTATTTTTTGACTCACCCCTACATGGGCTTCGCCCACATGTGTCATGTCACGTGAAAGTGATCGACACATAGATGGAAACCTTGGTGGTCTGGGACCAGTTGGTTCTCAATGATATGGGATTAATGGGCGTACTTCTATGGCTATAGGTAGATACCCATCACCTACCCTTCAGGTATGGTCTCAATCAGATGGACCATGGCAGTTGTACTTTCCTTTATGGTTTTGGGCTTGTGTTTTTTACCCTTTGTACTTTCAGTTTGTATTGTACTCTTAGTAGTTATCTCAGCGACAGTTGTGGTTTACATTGTGTTTACTTTCCACAGTTTGATATTTTTTCATGTGTATAGGTTTAAAGGAAAATTCCTTCCCTTTTTGGGATATACTTACTTGGTGCAAGTCACCAACCCATGGCCTATAGAAGATGGGATTGGGGTAGTCATGGCATGGGCCCTAGGGAACGGGTCTTGACAAAGTGATATTATAGGGTAGTCAGTTCTACCAGAAGAACTATGAGTCTGTAAATTTTTATGGTTCAATAGTGTTAAGTTTTTTGAGGTCATCTTTTAGTATAGGGAGTCGGTGTGGTGGCCGACATATCCGTACACTAGGACCCTGAATTCTCCTTTCTGACTTGGTACATGAAGACACTAGTTTCATGTGTCTTTGAATGTTTTCTCATGATCTTTTTGAGTCAGAGTTAGCCCACTAGGTATAATTTATTAATCTTGATTCATCTAGATCTATTTTTGGATGCCTCCATGCAGACAAATAGCTAGGATTCTAGTGTGTGACCATAAGGATGGTCCACATAGTGATGAGGATTTGGTATAGGGACTGTTTCCCAAGATGGTTCATTCTAGTGGTGTCCCAACGATACCATCACCCATTGTTTAGTATTTACTATCGACGCTACTGGTAAAGGACAAACATAGGCTCAATGCCTTACACAAGTTCCAAAGATAGGGACCTCCCAGATTCAGGAGAGAGACAGATCCTCAGGTTGATGAGGATTTTCTGGAGTTAGTGAGGTGATTATTTTACTTATTAAGGACTCCACTTGACCATATGGAAGTTCTAGCAGTGAGCCTTTTACTGGGATCAATAGGGATATGGTGGAGTTTAATGATCCAAACACATGAAAAGGCGAACCTCACCTGGTCTGAATTCGAGTGAGTTTTTTTGGATGATTTCTACCCCATGACCTTGCGCTCAGTGTTCATATAGGAGATGATTCGCCTATAGTATGGAAAATTAATAGCAGATGAGTACTCTGAGAGGTTCACAGACCTCTCCCATTACTCTTCAGATATGGTATGAGACCCTTTCTTTAGAGCCCAAACCTTTGATCAGGGACTCCAATAGAAGATCAAGGCATTGATGATCTCCCTCAGCATTCCTACAAAGGCTAGGGTGCTGGAATAAGCTCTACTAGTGGAGATCTTCCTCACAGATTAGGCACCGATGGTGGGAGCTACCACCAGGAGACAGGTAGCCAAGTCATCTATGGAGGGTAGCCGATAGATGACATAGAGGCCCAAATGAGCCATACAGTTTTTAGGATGACCTTGGGACTTAGGGTCAGTAGTATGAGGCTCATGGGGCAAAGGGAGTCATTAAAGGAGAAGATTATGATACGCATGTGTCGGGCATGGGAACATGGCTTGGGATTGCTTGACTCACCATGTATAGGACTAACAAATGGTCGAGGGACCTCCAAGGTAGCAGCAGAGATAGGAACAGGGTGTTCTACCAGGTGAAATATGTGGTAGAGGAGTAGGATGAGTGGAAAGAGGTGGGATTAGGTATGAGGTACTACCACCACCACCCCTAGATGTTCCACCATGGGCTCCAAGAGTAGGTGGATAGAGGTGGGCTCAGCTTCAAGTTATTGAGGCCTATGGTCCTGACATCCCAGAGATGATACGAGGTATGATCTATGCCTTCTCCACTTTATTTGAATTTATTATAGACACTGGTTACAATCACTCTTTATTTTATGCAGACCTTGTTCAGATCTCAGAGATTCTGATCAAGACATTTGCTCGATCCTTATGATTAGAGACTCCTATGAGATTGGTTTCGATGATCACACACTGGTGCTGACAGTGGGAGATTACTCTTGGAGGTGAGATATTTAGATGGGATCTCATAGTAGAATTTTTGAGGCCTTACGATGTCATTCTGGGTATGGACTGGCTATCAGTAGTTCATGCTTAGATCGACTGTTTTAGTCGCACAGTGCAGTGTGTCCACAGAGATGGGAACAAGTTTTCTATTTTTGGCGAGAAGGAAAATGGAGAAGCATGGGATGGAATCACACATAGCAGGGTGGAGCTGATCAACCATAAGTTGGCTAGAATAACCCTCCATGCAGTGGATGAGATAAGTCTATGGTTTCCTACAATAGTGTATGAGTATGGGGATGCCTTTCTAGAGGATGTTCCAGGACTACCTCCTCATGGAGAGGTATACTTCTACATTTATCTATACCTTAGGACAGCACTGATATCTATACCTGCATATCGGATGACTCATGTAGTGATCTGGGAGATGAGGATACTTTTGGAGTATTTATAGAGTAAGGGATTCTTAAGGCCCATATTTTCACCATGGGCAGCCCTAGTGTTTTTTTCCAAGAAGGAAGATAGAATATTGAGGTTATGTGTCGATGCCTGAATGAGGTGACCATGAAAAACAAGTATCTTCTACCAAGGATTGATGAACTCTTTGACCAAATGAAGGGATAGATATGGTTCTTGAAGATAGACCTCAGATCTGGCTATCACCGTCTTTAAGTACAATATGAGGACATCTCTAAGATAGATTTCAAATGATGCTACGACCACTACATATACATAGTGATGTCGTTTGGAATAAATAACTCCCCAAAAGTGTTCATGGGACTCATTAATGATATCTTAGTTTATTTAGCATTCTAGGAGGAGCACGCAATACACCTAAGGACGGTTTTGGAAAAACTCCAAGAGAATCAACTTTACATAAAGCTCTTAAAGTGTGAGTTATAGATTTAAAAGGTCCACTTTCTGGGACATGTCGTCTTAGAGTTTGGATTTGTGGTGGATCCCGAAAAGATTGAGGCGGTGATTTCTTGGGACCCACCCAAGAGTGTTGTCGAGTTGTAGAGTTTCCTTGGGTTGGTTGGGTACTATCGGAGGTTTGTACCCGACTTCTTTAGGGTGGAAGCACCTATTAAGGTGTTGAATAAGAAGGTAAAACCCTTCATGTGGATAGAAAGATACCAGTATATATTTTAGTAGCTAAGACAGAGCTTGATGAGTGCTCCTATCTTCTGGCTTCCAGAGGAGGGCAGCGACTATGTGGTGTTCTGTGAAGCATTAGGAACTATTCTTGGTTGTTTCCTAATGCAGGGGAAAGTAATGATTTCTTATATCTCATGAAAATTGAGAGTGAATGAGTATAACTATGAGACTCATGTCCTTGAGTTGGCACTGGTAGTCTTCGCACTGAATATGTGGTGACACTACCTTATGGTCGAATGATTCATCATCTACTCTGACCACAGGAGTATCAATTATATCTTTTATCAGAAGGATCTAAAACTAAGATAGCGACATTGGCTAGAGTTTCTCTAGGACTATGACTTCGAGATAGTCTATACTCCTATAAAGGGGAACGTGGTGGCAGATGATCTCAATAGAAGATCAAGTTCATAGATATTGAATTAAGCCTCAGAGAAGTTGGTCTCATTTCAGGTATCATTTGTGGATAGAGAGGAGACATATTTTCTATAGTCAAAGGTAGTTTCCCCTCCACCCTTACAGTGAGTTAGGGAGGTGCAACATGGAGATGCTAGCTACAAAACTACACATTCCCATATGTCCATATGGTATACCCCATATGTAAATTCAAAATGTGGGGAACATGTCATACTTTTCATAGGGCACACCATAGTACTAGTGGCATTGTAACACCCCGAGATTTTATGAAAAATATTCTTTTTAATTTCATTAATGTCTTGTGTTGTATGCTACACCAAAAGGAGCTTGCACAACACGCATCCTTGAATTGCCTTTCATTACACGCAATCGCGACCTTCTTTGATAGCGTGTGTAGTACGCAATACCGAGTTTCACTAAACAACGATATGCTATTAAAATATTATTAAAACTAGCCGTTATGAATAGTAATAACCACTTTTTGAAATTTTGTAAATTTTATTTTTCAAAATGGACTTCATTTTTGGATTCGAAATATCGAAATTAGCTTAGGGTGAAATTTTGGTAATTTTCGGATAACTTTCATATTTTGATGAATAGTGGAAATTACTAAATTTTAATTAAAAACAACTTTTTCAATCGAAATAATTAATAGTGATAAATTATTAATTTTAGTGGTTTTAAAGTATATTTAGAATATATTTTTACAATTTAATACAATGATGGTCATTGGATGTAATTTCACATTTAAACCACTTATAAACAAGTTTCAATCTTTTGATAGTTATTATCTCTTAAAAACACGCTATTTGTTTTGACGACGGGAATTAATTTTCAAATTAGTTAATGCAATTGATATGTTTTGAATTTGGTAAAATAGACATCATTTTTGAGTTCATAATATCAAATATATCTTAGGCCTAATTTTTGGTATTTTTCTAAAAACTTTCAATTTTTGATGAATAGTGAAACCACTAAGTGGTAGTTAAAAAAACTGAATTGTTCATAAAACTTAATTCTACCACTTCTGTGAGTGGAATTTCAAAAATCCGAGAGACACGGTTGATGTCAGTAAGTAAAATGTGTTTTAATGAGATGAAAATAATTTTTTGGTGAATAGTAACTTTTTACTTTTTTTTACCACGGTTAAAAGTAAATAGGGTAATTAAGGGTAGAAATGATATTATAATTACCCTAACACATGTCCTAATTCTATTGGACAAGTGTAATTCGACCAAAAACAAACTTAGGAATAAAATATGACCATTTAGGCCCACATGGATTAGATTAGGACATTTATTATTAATTTATTTAAAGAAGGGTTAAAAGAGTTAAAATCAAAGTTTATTTACTAAAACATTTTTAATATGGTGTTATACATAAGATAAATTCGACTATAAATATTCATTAGAAATATAAAATTATTTCCTACATAATGGTATTTTATTTTTAATTTTTAGACATTAAATAATTTAATTTATTTATGACACAACGATGATGCGGTAATTATCTTATTAATGAAATATTGACATAATTGATGTTATAAATACCCAAATAAATATAATTTGAGACTTTTTATGAATTCCACTAATTTTATAGGTTAATATTACATGTTAGTATTGATTTAATTAACTTTTTTAGAACTTATCATTCTGTTATGAGTTTTACAAAAATCAATTACTAAATAGTGTCAAAATTGACATAAAATAGTTTTTAAAACAAATATTATATTATTAATTGTTATTTTATTCCTAAAAATCTAAGGTTCAGCCAAATGACTTAGATAGGGTTATATATATTAATAATAAACAATTTGGTGTTCGTTTGGCTTCTTATTGTAAGTTTATTAACCTTATAGTGTAAGAACATAAGAAGACACGGTAAAAGTAAAATTATTTAACATAATGTTAAATCTAAATAATAAGGTTAAAATAGGAACCTAAACTTGTCTAAATCCTATTGGATGAGAGTATTTAGACCCATCCCCACCTTATCCTCGAAATAAATCAATTTGGAGCTATTTAAAATCGAACTTGACTTTATAATAAAATAATATTTTTAGTTATTCCAAAGGTGCCCCTCTCCTCCCTTATAAAAGGGAACCTCCTTCCTCTCTTCCTCACACAACTTTGAGCCTTCAAGCTCGGCCAAACCCTGCCAAATTATCTTCTCCACTTCCCTAGAAACATCCTAGAGGTTTTGGTCTTCCTCAAAGACCAATTTTAGTGCCCTAAGATGAGGTCTCAAAGAGGCGCTTCAAAGAAGAGGTAATTTCCGTTACCAATTCTTTCACCTTTATTTCTTATTCCACTTCTTCTTCTTAGGTTGTTTCATTATGAAGTAATAACATCAGTATCACTAATATACGGATATGTTATTATAAGTATGAAACAATCCTATTTCACCATCTATCCATCCTACGAATAACGAAATCACCGCACGTGCGTACGTACGGAATACCGTCTCCACGCCGTGGTGAAATCTATTTTCCACCACCACCTTACTTGGATGGGTATAATGGTGTAAATAATAACTATATATTATTATTTTAAAGTTATATTGATTCTGAAATAGTATACATACACTCCAATACAGTCCCACGATCATGAGAACGATATCATCGCTCGTGCGTACGTACGGACTACCGTCTCCACGACGCGATGAGATTCATTCTCCACTTTAAACCATTCATGAATGATTATAAAGTATATATAATAAGTAATCATTAAATATATGACATAATAATGATACTGGATTTATGTGTATATATATGAATTTCATCTACTTAATTCTGTTCAACTCAATAAGGAAACGAAAACAGCATTCATGCGTACGTACGGCCTACCGTCTCCATGAACGGTGTATTTCTTTCCATTTACTGATCTATTATATATATGTATATTCTGAATATATATTATATATAAATCATTTTTTATATTCTGGAATTAAGTAATCATGATCTAAGTAATCATATGAATAATTACAAGTCAAAACGCGGACGAAAAATGAAACGATTTTACCCAAAACACTCTTTAACATGGAATTTACAAAAGAACGGTTAATATAAAGTCATAAGTGAACCATATATGATAACATAATAATGAGTATGATTCTGGAATAAGTCAATGACATTATTTAAATCATTATACAGGAGGTTCGGACACTTACAAAGCAAATTGGACCTAAGGTAAGGGAAATATCACAATCTCATTTTTATCCGAGATTGTTTATACTTTGGTATTTACTGGGGTGTATTTTATCATCCACATACATGTTTTCTCAATATGTAATATTATTTCCATTCACCTACAGTTTTTTAAATCCAATTTTACCATTCGGTGAGTTTTTAGTAAAGGATATGAAAGGAATCTTTTGTCGTTTTGCGTACGAGGTACTTTTTGACTTTTCTGACAAAAGTACGAAGAATGTTTTTTTTAACTTATACGGCATGAATGGATTTTTAAAACATTATTTACAAAAAGATTCCTTTACAAGTTTTCAAGTTTATTTTTAATCAACTTATTTTAGTTTAAAATTGTATGACATGTTAAGAAAGGAAAAGTTTTTTTGAAGTAGAAAGGATATTCTCCTCAAGAATGGAGTTCAAGTGTTTTATCAAAATTATTTTCCATATAAGAAAATAAAGGGTTCTGTTTCTATCCCTATTATTACATGGATTTGATTATGTTGTAATGGAAATATTTTTATGAATTCCTTTATCTTATATGAATTGTTTTATGATGTCATGTTGTTTAAGAATCCCATTTTTATTACATGGGTTATGCTATGATGTATGGTTTATGATTTTGTGGCACACATAAGAATGGTATCATTAAGAGATGGGTGGGACCTATATCTCCCTCCAATGCATTGGGTAAAGATTTTATATCTCATGAGATAGACATGGCTAGAACGGTAGGTTATACCGGTTCAATGAAATAGGACTGAAACGAGGGTGACTCGGTTCAGAAAGGGACTTTGTCCACTAAGATAGTCTTGGAAATGAGTCTGGACTAACAAAAATGATTCTCTATGATTATGTGTGTATGCCACAAAGTTTCATGTTTTATGTTTTGATTGTTGGGATTTCATTTCACTACTATGATTTATCCCATGTTATGAAATTATGCTCTCTTTTGCAGGTTAAGTTTTCCAAAATGTTATGTTCTTATGAAAATGATGTGATTGATATTTCTTTTGTTTACCCTTACTGAGCATTTGAGCTCACCCTTTTATGTTTTCTTTTCCCCAGGATATAAATAAAGGTTTTAGGTATTAAAAAAAAGGAAGATCTTTATGGGATATGTTGAAGATCCTTCACCAGGATTAGAAGATTATATTCCGAGTTTCCAAAGACACTAAACTATTACGATCCTTGTGTGTGTGTTTTTGTTATGTACTAAGTATTCCACAAATGTAATGTAATGTCAATGTATGTAAAGCTTTGGATATCTATAGTTGGTATCAGAGGAAAGGTTTAGTCAACCTTTGGAAACTAGGATGCGAAAGCGTTAGTGAGATCCCTAGAGATATTTCTAAGGTATAGTGATGTCCCTAAGGATAAGTATACGTATAAGATACAGTCCTAGAACTATGGTAACGATCATAGAATTTAACCTAAGAAGTTAGATATTGAGGATACTCCCCCTTTATAATTTTGGTTTCCCTAGCATGATTTTTGCCTCTCACACTATTCTTTTTGGGTTTTAGACGATGGCTAGAACCCGAAGGAACCGTGTTGATCAATGCAATGGACAATGCAATGATTATACTCCTGAACAAACAAATGTTATGGGAGATGGAGTGAAAAATATTATTGCTATACTTACACAAGCTATGAATCATTCTGAACTTCCAAATGAGCAGAGAAGGGAACAATATTCTATTGAGTCCTTCATGAGGAAACGTACACCTTCTTTCATTGGGACTTCCGATCCACTTGTTGCTGAAAAATGGATCAGTACCACTGAAAAGATATTTTCAGTTCTTCAATGTTCTAAACATGATAAAGTCATCTTAGCAGTATATCATTTGGAAGGTGAAGCTGATCAATGGTGGAATCTTATCAAGAATATGAGGCCAAGAGATGAAATTGAGTCCATGGAATGGGACGAGTTCAGGAACTTGTTTTTCAGTAAGTACTTCCCTCGTATTCTTCGAACAAAGATGGAAAAGGAGTTTCTTGAGCTGAAGAATAAGGATGATGAATCTGTTGGTATATACAAAGAGAATTTTACAAGACTTACAAGGTATGCATCTGGCATTATCATCCAACCTGAAAGTAAAGTTGATCGATTTTTCAGTGGCTTAAAACCAAGTCTTCGAAGGAAATTAGCTATAAGAGACTTCAGTAGCTATGAAGAAATTGTGCGTTGTGCTATCAAGGTAGAAATGGAAGTTGGTGTTACATATCCATCTCATGGTTTTGACAAGAAACGAAATATGGAGTTCAAGGAGAAATCTCAGAATAATGGTGAAAAGAAGATGAATGTTTCCTTATGCACAAAGTGTGGAAAGAAGCATGGTGGAGATTGTCTTAAAGGGACTAGATAATGTTTTAAGTGTGGAAAAGAAGTTCATCGAGTAGCTGAGTGTCGAAGTAATGGAAAAAGGGTTTCTAATGATTTGAATAAAGCAAACACTGTAGAGAACGCACCACCAACACTTCAATGCTTCAAGTGCAAGGAAATGGGGCATTATGCTAATAAATGACCTAATCCAAGGGTTAGTGATGATCGACATGATCAACCGCTTAAGGCAAAGGACAAAGGAAAGTCACATGCGATCACTATTGGCGATGTTGAATATGACAACGATGTGGTGGAATGATTAAGTGTTTATGTAATGGGATTCCAAAATAATGTTGTATCATAGAGTATTGGAATATTTATGTATTGGTCTAATGTGGTATTCAAAGTGATTGAGATATTTTTGGAAATAAGATGATATGCGCATAATGAAGGGAAAACGAGAAAATGAAATGTTTAATAGTATTCATGAGCTCATGATTGATATAAGGACTAAGTGATATCATGGTTTGAGTATATAGAATTTTGAGGATTTGGTATGTGGAAAGTGTTAACTTTTAACTGCATTCATGTTTTCACTAAGGTTCAATGGGTATTCATTCTTCAAGAGAATACATGATTAAGGTATTCACATGTTTGTAATTTGACCAACAAGATATATCTTATGATATATGGGGGATAAATGATTTCATTCACGTGATTGTTCTGTGACATTTCAAGTAATCATTTTCTTTATACTATGAGCTTGGACCAAAGAATTTTAGATAAGCCTAAATTTAGAATGGATTATGTTGGACATAAGTTAGGATAAAACGTTTGTCGATATTATTGATGGGATGTTATAGTAATATAGCTTTAGAAAAAGGACAACCTGCAGGACGGGCGACAGCCCATCGCGTCGGACAAGGCTGTGGGAATCAAACCCACAACCGAAGTGCGACTGGCCTTTATCGCCTACCACTGGCCTACAGGAAGTCCCTATTTAGTAGAAACTAGTTTTATTATATTAAGCAGTATGATATATGAAGTATAAGTCCATTTTAGGAACCATATATGATTAATCTCACTATAGAATGACTTATATTTAATAACTTTTGCTAACCTTTTGTTTGAGACAGATGAAATGACCTGTCATTCTATCACATGATCTGCTAACACTTCATGAATAACAAATTCAACTTCATTTATTTAAGATATGAAGTGGAAATTGTTCAAGGCACGAACAACAGTGAGATTGTACCAAAATAAAGTAATTATTTATTCTAATTCAAATTCTTCAACTTTAGGGAAACGATCTTGAAAACCAAAAATGTTGTCCTAGTGCTCTTATATCTGATTAATCAGATGGTAACTTAGATCGTCACAAATTTATGGATTTGTGATTGTTGGCTTTTCCATAGCCATGTTCTCTACCACTCTCCATCAGAACATGATGGTTAGATTTCTCTTCCATATCCATATTTTCACCTATGTGGAAACCTAGTGATTAGTTTATTTGGGTAACCGTTATGTTTCATACTTTTGTTTTTAAAGATTGGTTTTGGTATTCCTTTTTACGATGTGGGTTTCGATTAAAGAAACTTTAGAATAGTAAACCATTTATAACCCCAACGAATTTCGAGGGAGAAATTCATTTTAAGGGGGGTAGAATGTAACACCCCGAGATTTTATGAAAAATATTCTTTTTAATTTCATTAATGTCTTGTGTTGTACGCTACAACAAAAGGAGCTTGCACAACACGCATCCTTGACTTGCCTTTCATTACACACAATCGCGACCTTCCTTGATAGCGTGTGTAGTACGCAATACCGAGTTTCACTAAACAACGATATGATATTAAAATATTATTAAAACTAGCCGTTATGAATAGTAATAACCACTTTTTGAAATTTTGTAAATTTTATTTTTCAAAATGGACTTCATTTTTGGATTCGGAATATCGAAATTAGCTTAGGGTGAAATTTTGGTAATTTTCGGATAACTTTCATATTTTGATGAATAGTGGAAATTACTAAATTTTAATTAAAAACAACTTTTTCAATCGAAATAATTAATAGTGATAAATTATTAATTTTAGTGGTTTTAAAGTATATTTAGAATATATTTTTACAATTTAATACAATGATGGTCATTGGATGTAATTTCACATTTAAACCACTTATAAACAAGTTTCAATCTTTTGATAGTTATTATCTCTTAAAAACACGCTATTTGTTTTGACAACGGGAATTAATTTTTAAATTAGTTAATGCAACTGATATGTTTTGAATTTGGTAAAATAGACATCATTTCTGAGTTCATAATATCAAATATATCTTAGGCCTAATTTTTGGTATTTTTCTGAAAACTTTCAATTTTTGATGAATAGTGAAACCACTAAGTGGTAGTTAAAAAAACTGAATTGTTCATAAAACTTAATTATACCGCTTCTTTGAGTGGAATTTCAAAAATCCGAGAGACACGGTTGATATCAGTAATTAAAATGTGGTTCAATGAGATGAAAATAATTTTTTGGTGAATAGTAACTTTTTACTTTTTTTTACCATGGTTAAAAGTAAATAGGGTAATTAAGGGTAGAAATGATATTATTATTACCCTAACACATGTCATAATTCTATTGGACAAGTGTAATTCGACCAAAAACAAACTTAGGAATAAAATATGACCATTTAGGTCCACATGGATTAGATTAGGACATTTATTATTAATTTATTTAAAGAAGGGTTAAAAGAGTTAAAATCAAAGTTTATTTACTAAAACATTTTTAATATGGTGTTATACATAAGATAAATTCGACTATAAATATTCATTAGAAATATAAAAGGATTTCCTACATAATGGTATTTTATTTGTAATTTTTAGACATTAAATAATTTAATTTATTTATGATACAACGATGATGAGGTAATTATCTTATTAATGAAATATTGACATAATTGATGTTATAAATACCCAAATAAATATAATTTGAGACTTTTTCTGAATTACACTAATTTTCTAGGTTAATATGACATGTCAGTATTTATTTAATTAACTTTGTTCGAACTTATCATTCTGTTATGATTTTCACAAAAATCAATTACTAAATAGTGTCAAAATTGACATAAAATATTTTTTAAAAGAAATATTATATTATTAATTGTTATTTTATTCCTAAAAATCTAAGGTTCGGACAAATGACTTAGATAAGGTTATATATATTAATAATAAACAATTTGGGGTTCGTTTGGCTTCTTATTGTAAGTTTCTTAACCTTATAGTGTAAGAACACAAGAAGACACGGTAAAAGTAAAATTATTTAACTTAATGTTAAATCTAAATGATAAGGTTAAAATAGGAACCTAAACTTGCATAAATCCTATTGGATGAGAGAATTTATACCCATACCCACCTTATCCTCGAAATAAATCAATTTGGAGCTATTTAAAACCGAACTTGACTTTATAATAAAATAATATTTTTAGTTATTCCAAAGGTGCCCCTCTCCTCCCTTATAAAAGGGCACCTCCTCCCTCTCTTCCTCACACAACTTTGAGCCTTCAAGCTCATCCAACCCCTGCCAAATTCTCTTCTCCACTTCCCTAGAAACATCCTAGAGGTTTTGGTCTTCCTCAAAGACCAATTTTAGTGCCCTAATAGGAGGTCTCAAAGAGGCGCTTCAAAGAAGAGGTAATTTTCGTTACCAATTCTTTCACCTTTATTTCTTCTTCCACTTCTTCTTATTAGGTTGTTTCATTATGAAGTAATAACATCAGTATCACTCATATACTGATATGTTATTATAAGTATGAAACAATCCTATTTCACCATCTATCCATCCTACGAATAACGAAATCACCGCGCGTGCGTACGTACGGAATACCGTCTCCACATCGTGGTGAAATCTATTTTCCACCACCACCATACTTGGATGGGTATAATGGTGTAAATAATAACTATATATTATTATTTTAAAGTGATATTGATTCTGAAATAGTATACATACACTCCAATACAGTCCCACGATCATGAGAACGATATCATCGCTCGTGCGTACGTACGGACTACCGTCTCCACGACGCGATGAGATTCATTCTCCACTTTAAACCATTCATGAATGATTATAAAGTATATATAATAAGTAATCATGAAATATATGACATAATAATGATACTGGATTTATGTGTATATATATATGAATGTCATCTACTTAATTCCGTTTAACTCAATAAGGAAACGAAAATAGCGTTCATGCGTACGTACGGCCTACCGTCTCCATGAACGGTGTATTTCTTTCCATTTACTAATCTATTATATATATGTATATTCTGAATATATATTATAAATAAATCATGTTTTATATTCTGGAATTAAGTAATCATGATCTAAGTAATCATATGAATAATTACAAGTCAAAACACGGACGAAAAATGAAACGATTTTACCCAAAACACTCTTTAACATGGAATTTACAAAAGAACGGTTAATATAAAGTCATAAGTGAACCATATATGATATCATAATAATGAGTATGATTCTGTAATAAGTCAATGACATTATTTAAATCATTATACAGGAGGTTCGGACACTTACAAAGCAAATCGGACCTAAGGTAAGGGAAATATCACAATCTCATTTTTATCCGAGATTGTTTATACTTTGGTATTTACTGGGGTGTATTTTATCATCCACATCCATGTTTTCTCAATATGTAATATTATTTCCATTCACCTACAATTGTTTAAATCCAATTTTACCCTTCGGTGAGTTTTTAGTAAAGGATATGAAAGGAATCTTTTGTCGTTTTACGTACAAGGTACTTTTTGACTTTTCCGACAAAAGTACGAAGAAAGTTTTTTTTAACTTATACGGCATGAATGGATTTTTAAAACATTATTTCCAAAAAGATTCCTTTACAAGTTTTCAAGTTTATTTTTAATCAACTTATTTTAGTTTAAAATTGTATGACATGTTAAGAAAGGAAAAGTGTTTTTGAAGTAGAAAGGATATTTTCCTCAAGAATGGAGTTCAAGTGTTTTATCAAAATTATTTTCCATATAAGAAAATAAAGGGTTCTGTTTCTATCCCTATTATTACATGGATTTGATTATGTTGTAATGGAAATATTTTTATGAATTCCTTTATCTTATATGAATTGTTTTATAATGTCATGTTGTTTAAGAATCCCATTTTTATTACATGGGTTATGCTATGATGTATGGTTTATGATTTTGTGGCATACATAAGAATGGTATCATTAAGAGATGGGTGGGACCTATATCTCCATCCAATGCATTGGGTAAATATTTTATATCTCATGAGATAGACATGGCTGGAACGGTAGGTTATACCGGTTCAATGAAACAGGACTGAAACGAGGGTGACTCGGTTCAGAAAGGGACTTTGTCCACTAAGATAGTCTTGGCAATGAGTCTGGACTAACAAGAAATGATTCTCTATGATTATGTGTGTATGCCACAAAGTTTCATGTTTTATGTTTTGATTGTTGGGATTTCATTTCACTACTATGATTTATCCCATGTTATGAAATTATTCTCTCTTTTGCAGGTTAAGTTTTCCAAAATGTTATGTTCTTATGAAAATGATGTGATTGATATTTCTTTTATTTACCCTTACTGAGCATTTGAGCTCACCCTTTTATGTTTTCTTTTCCCCAGGATATAAAGAAAGGTTTTAGGTATTAAAAAAAAGGAATATCTTTATGGGAGATGTTGAAGATCTTTCACCAGGATTAGAAGATTATATTCCGAGTTTCCAAAGACACTAAACTATTACGATCCTTGTGTGTGTGTTTTTGTTATGTACTAAGTATTCCACAAATGTAATGTAATGTCAATGTACATCAAGCTTCGGGTCTCTACAGGCATTGTGGAAGGAGGTGTTGAGGGAGTTCCATACATCCCCTTTTTTGGTACATCCTAGTGTGGAAAATATGTATTGGTACCTATGATGTCAGTACTAGTGGTTGAGGATGAAGAAGGAAGTGGAAGAGTTTGTCGTAAGATGCATCACTTTTCAGCAAGTGAAGACTGAGCACTAGATTCTTATAGGTTTGACATAACCCCTCGAGGTACTAGAGTGGAAGTGGTATGGGATATAAATGGACTTCATAATGGTCTTAACCTGTACATTCAGGGGTCATGATACCATCTGGGTGATCGTAGACCAATTAACCATGTTGTCCTACTTCCTACCCATTTGAGAGCAGGGTTTAGTAGAGAGATTGGGATGCCTCTACATGCAGAAGATAGTTCGACTCCATGGAGTCCCATCTATGATAGTCTTGTATCATTATTCATTCTTTACATCCTAGTTATGGAAGTGATTATAGGAGGTGTTTGGGACTCAGCTGCACTTGAGCATAGCCTTTCACCCATAGACAAACAGTCAGATGGAATGGACCATATAGACCTTAGAGGACATGATTTGTGCTTGCGTTCTTGATTTTGGTCACAGTTGGGAGGACCACCTACCACTAGTGGATTTAGCATACAACAACACCTACCACTCCACCATCGGTATGGAACTGTTCAAGGAACTGTATGAATGACCATTCAGGTCACCGTTATGCTGGATAGACCTAGGGGAGTCAACACTCGTGGGTCCAGAGATGGTACATGCTACCAATGAGAAGGTTCAGGTCATCTGAGAGTGGATGAAGACTGTAAAAAAGCTGATAGATGTCCTATGATGATCAGTGATGGAGACCCTTGGAGTTTGAGGAGGGAGACCACATGTTCCTATGAGTCACTCCTTGACGGGGGATATGGATATTTGGCTGGGGCAGCAAGTTATCTCAAAGATTCGTCGAAACTTTCTAGATAATACATAGAGTGGGAGAGGTGGCATACCGCTTGGTTGTACTATTGTAGTTAGAGAGGGTACATGATGTCTTCCACATATCACAAATAAGGAGATATGTGTACTACCATTCTCACATCATCGACCAAGAAAAAATAGAGATTGAAGATGGGTCTACATTCACAGAGTACCCGGTGGAGATAGAGGATTGACAAGAGAGAATCCTTCATGGATGGTTGATTCCTCTAGTGCATGTTCATTGCCAGCACAGAAATCTCTAGGAGATCACATGGGAGAAGGATGCTCATATTCATGCTCAGTACAGCCATTTTTTTTATTATCCCTTGTTTTGGATTACAAGGACGTAAAGCCCTAAAGGTGGGGGTAATGTAATGTCCCATAATTCCATGTAAAATTTTTGAAAAATAAATGGGATTATTTGGAGTCTAGGATCTGAGACAGCAGGTGATTTCAAGGCTTGGAGTTGCCAAAATGTATTTTTGAACTTTTTTTAAGGTCATTAAATAATCGTGTGAGTGGGTTTTCTAACTTTTTAACTAGTGCTCGGATAAAAAATCTGAGGGCACCTTTGAACTCAGAGATTCAGGATTTTCCTAGGAAGGGCCTAACATTGGACGGTGT
Organism: Viscum album; assembly: GCA_963277665.1. Classification (NCBI taxonomy): domain Eukaryota; kingdom Viridiplantae; phylum Streptophyta; class Magnoliopsida; order Santalales; family Viscaceae; genus Viscum; species Viscum album. The sequence continues at coordinate 1,169,046,143 of OY728122.1, read as the reverse complement.
GGGTCGAGTGAAAAATATAGTTTTCGGGACTTTGAGAAGAAAAATAAAATAACGTAAAGAAATATATTTTGTTATTTTCTCTTCATCGTTACGCAGTAACTCATCAGCACTGCGCTATAGTGATGATTCAATGTTGAATCCATTAATGAACCTCATTAATTAATCAGTATGGTGACACTACAATGCATAACCCGTATTTCTTATTTAATAAAATAGGGATTCAGGGTTGAAAAACAACCCTGGAATTCATCTGATGAACGACAAAGGAAAACACTCCAATGATGAATGCTAGTGAATCAAAAGGCAGAGATGACACCCTTAGAGAGCGGATTTGGGACCGGAGATCGATGGACAATGATGGATGATTATCCTCGACCAACCCCCTTTTCCCAAGTAGGGGTTTTCTCTCATTAAATTTGTTTCCACATTTTTCTTTCTAAACAACAAACATGGATCAACCCACTAACAGGTTGATATGTGGGTCATTTGTTCTTGTGGGTTGGGTTTTGACTAGAGGGAATTTAAGAGAGTGGGATGCATGTGTTTTGTTCTTCCTCTTTAAACCATCTAACAAGGTTGAATTCAGGCAGACACAAATAGTGGCTATGATCAGTCCTTCATACTTTCCTTGTGCTTTCTTCTCCCATGCTATTTCTTCATGTATTTGTGTCTTATGAATGAGCAGTCATTACACCTTTGATCCATGGAGTAACAATCCGGGACCGAATATCTGACCCCCTGATGACATCGGGGTGGTGCTATGATGAAGTAATGGAACACCCGCGGTGACATAGGGCCGCCAGCTTGATGGACGGTGGTGGAGGTGGTGGCTGGATGTGGTAGTAGCCACATGGGGAAGGAGTCACGCACTAGCAGCATGCCGTAGTGGAGGAGGTCACGGCCAGCAGGTCGTGGTGGTATGGGATTTCGGCATCGGTGGGGTTTTGTGTCAGGTGATGAAGGTCATGTAGGTGCGTGAGGTAGTGTTCCCCAATGGCGTGCCGAGGCAGCGAAGGCCGCAACCAGCAAGGGTTGCAGTAGGGTAGGGTGGTGGCACCAGTCGAGGCTCAAGGTCAGGTGGAGTGGCCCGCAAGGTGTGCCGTGACGTGCACTAGAATGCGGTCCATGCTAGACCGTGTGTAGAGGGAAGCAACCACCCTCATCCAGACATATGTCTGCGTGAACCAGATGCCATTGTGGCATTCAGGTTGGACCCAATCCAGCTCGCCTATGCGGGACAAGCTAATGGAGTAAACTAGACCATTGGGCAGCCCGGGCTAGAGGAGAACCGTCCCACCATACAGGCCAGGCCGGATGGAAAACTCGGCCTATGGGCTGCACAGATTGTTAAAACTGATCCAACTAAGTAAGACCAGACCTGATGAGAAACGGGTCAATGGGAGACCTGGTGGGCTGGACCCATGGATGAACCGGGCCGGGTCCAGTAAGGCCCAATGGGCCTAGCCACTAGGACAGGATAGATCGGGTTAGCCCAAACCCAACTAGGTTGGGTCGTTCAAAATGGGCCGGATCATGCGGTACCACTGGGCCGGGTTGGTTGGTACGGTCTGACCAAGTCGGACTGGACCCACACACAACCTACCCTGGTTTACTAAAATTCCAATATCATTCAGATCAGGCATTCGATTGATGTGTCGTCTATGGTATTGGGACCCTTGCGAAGAGGTGGTCCTTTGAGTATACTCTAAATGATTTTTCATGGTAGTCAAGATTAGACTGATGGCTTGAGGATTAGATTCTCTCAGAATCAAGTGCACTGGAGAGCGGGAATCCTACAGTTGGTTGTGACACGAAGTATATAATGAGCGAACCTCATTGGTCCAGTGGATGAGTGGACCTCAGTGGTCAAGTATCCGAGCGGATCTCAAGGGTCTAGTAGCTGACTAGACCTCAAGGGTCTAGTAGCCGAGTAGACCTTAGTGGTTCAGTAGCTCAGTGAACCTCAGTGGTCCAGTAGCTGAGCAGACCTTAGTGGTCGAGTAGCCGAGAGGACCTTAGTGGTCCAGTATCTAAGTGGACCTCAATGGTATAGTATCCAAGAAAACCTTAATGACTCATCAGGGATGAGTCCCTCATCAGTACAATATGATTCATCTTTACGACTGATAATATTACTTTCTATACATTGAGTTATACCTGGATTGCGCAGTCTTTGCTTTGTGATCTTTCTTTGTGGTATTTTCTTTGTGGTTTGGTGTCCCTACCGAGTATTGCGTTACTCACCCCTACATGGTCTTCACCCATATGTTTCATGTCTCGTGAAAGTGATCAACACTTCAACAGAAACCTTGGTGGCATGGGACTAGGTGGTGCTCAGTGATATGGGACGGACGGGCGTAATTCTGCCACCACAGGCATCTACCCTTCACTTACCCTTCAAGTAGGGTCTCCGGTGGACGGACCATGGTAGTTGTACTTTCCTTTATAGTTTTGGGCTTATATTCTGGACCCTTTTTAATTTCATTTTGTATTGTACTCTCAGTAGTTTTCTTAATGATAGTTGTGGTTTACTTTGTGTTTACATTCTGCAGTTTGAGATTTGTGTGTGTGTAAAGGTTTAAAGGAAAATGCCTTCAATTTTCAGGATATGCCTACTCGGTGCTAGTCTCTAGCCCCTGGCCAATGGAAGGAAGGTTTGGGGTAGTCACGGCATGGGCCATAGGGGACAAGTCGTGATACCACATCAAAAAAAGGGACCATAAAACTTTGAATTTAAAATAAAAAAAGGAAGTATGTTGGTCACTTGAGATAATACATACTTGGGTTTCCTATAGGAAAACATGGACATGGAAGAGAAAAAATCATAAATTTCTGATGTATAGTGATACAAGACATGTTTATAATAAAGTTAACAATCATAAAACTATAAATATTTGATTGGGTAAGAGGCCACATATTTCATAGTAAGAAAAGTAAATGAATAACTTTTTTCTTTCAAAATACTTTTCATAGAGTTGAGGAATAATTTAATTTTATAGACTAAGAACATAAGGAAATATACTTTCTTGACATTTATAGTTTCATCCTTTAATCAAATTCCACCTAGAAGTCATCTATTTCTCCAAATTATGAGTATTAAAGATAAATTTTTTACACCAAAAGCACTAGAATAAACTTTTATAGAATCACATCATCCACATTAGATTAATTATCTAATTGTTCTATCCTTAAACATAAGCCAAAACCAAAATGGTTAGTATAAGATAAGATCATCCCATAGGATGAATAAACCCTATATGATGAAAAACTACTTCAGTTACCAAAATTCAATAGTAATACCCATATTTCAATATAGACCATTCAATAAATAATTGTCCTTAAATTTCCTAAAAATAATAAAAACTTATATTAAAACCCAAAATTCAGAAGTATTTGATAACATAGTATACCATGATAAATTTAAGCATTTATCTCCAAATAAAATGAATAACTATTAATGTATCATACCAAAAAAATAATTTCTTAAATCATATAATCTCAATGATATGATAATTATTTCAATAAATAAACCAAATCAAGAAAAAACCACATTAAATTCATAGATTCATTCAAAATATAATTCATCCTTTACTCCTAATATAAAATACCACAGTATTCAATTTAAATTCATCATATATGGTTCTCAAAATAGTAATCTTCTTTGAAAATAAAATTAATCACATAATCATGAAATAATTTTCCATTCCCAAGGTCGACTCTTTGATAAAAACATATGTTCCCAAAATCAACTAATTCTTCATCTATAAAATCATTTAACTGAATAGAAAAAGTCATACTAACCTTTACATCACATTGTCCAGTGGTGGGTGATGCACTCTTGTTATCCTTCGATTATGGGTTGAAAACTCATAGCCATGCTAGACGTGATGGGTTTTCACCAATCCAATGGGTTTTCTTTTTTCTAAGACAATGTAATTCAAATAAAAATCCCAAAAATCTATAAATTCCTCAAAAAACAACCATAACATGTTTTAACCTCAAATTTTATCCCATACATTTCATTTAGCATCCTAAAAATTAATAACCGATAATTACCTCAAGAATAAATGTCTCTAAAAAACCCATAGTCACTTCAAAATGTCATAACATAAAACCAAAAATTGGATTATAAGACAGTTAACTTATGATAAACCTAAAAATTAAAGACCCATGATGATATACCTAGCTCTTAATAAGAAATCCTAATCTCTAAAGTTTTCTAAACCATTATCTAATACAAACTATAAGGACCTGACCTTAAACATTATATATTCTTGTGTTTTTTACCTAGATTTCACATTCAAATATATTTTCAGTTTAGAGTTTTATATAATTAGTAAAAAATCTTAAAAATTGAACCCATATATTAGAAATAGTCACTTATACAAAGTATCTATTTTTTCAACTAAAGGATACCCTTTTAAAATAAAATATAATTTCTTTTCAAGAGACCTGTTTAATTCTTTCATCATGATATATTATTTTCCCATACCAATCATAATACCTGTGAAAAATATTTAAAAACTTGGTATGAGAACAAAAGTTAAGTAAACAAATAAAAATAAAGGAAACCATTACTCTAGTGAAAACTCATAAAAATTTACCTTAAAAATATATTTTTACACTGAAAAATATATTATAATTTCTAAAATATCATTATATTTAATTTTGATAATAAATGTATTTTCATGAAATCTCATAAGAAAACATATAATATATAAGTAGGTAACTCTGAACATACTTGTATTAAAATTGAATAACCATACAGTCTACTTCAAAACATATCACTCTTACAAATGGAATAACCATATGGTTTACTTCTATTCATGTCACTCATAAATTTAAATTTTCACTCTTAAGAAAACATTTCATGTTATAAAATAACCAATCCATTTTCAAAACCTATTTAAGATATTTTAAAATAGATTATTAAATTAATGTGTTCCATACCAGTTTGAGTCATTTGAATGAAACTCAAAAATTACCATTTTAAAACATTCATTTACATATAAATACATTCATAAAACTCATTTTGAAAACATATACATGAAAGAGAATTATTTAGAAGAATAAATCTTTAAAACATTTAAAACGATGTTTAATTAAAGAGTCTCATACCTTGAGTATGATTTGTCATGTATGGAATTTTTCTTATTGAATAATAAAAATCGGTTAATTATTTTTTTTGAGAACCCTTTAAAGTTTATTATTCCTTTTATATCACTTATTATCAAGTTATAACAATTACTTAGTTATTTATGTTTACATTGGATGTTTTGATGATATTTGATACTTAGTCAAAAATGAATTTGGTGTGATGTCTATAGTCAATATGGTCATGAGTCCATAATATCTAAAATAATATTCATTAAATTATTAACATTTTTATATATAAGTTATATTTATAAATAAAACCATTAAAAATCATTATTAAAAATGAACTATGTTATAATCATGGAGATGGCAGGGCTTACGTACACATTAGTAATGTTTCAATTTCTTAATGATTGTTATAGAATGAAGGTAAATATTATGTTATCATTAAATAATTATCAAAATATAAATAATATAATATTAATAAATTAAATATAATTATATATATCATTCATGTGATGTGGTGATGAAAAATGAATCACATTTCTTTGTAGAGGTGATAGTTCACACGTATGCATGAACGACATTATCAATTTCATGTGCAGGGAAGGTAAGAATGTAAATGGTATATTATTGTTTAATAATGATAAATATTTCATGAAAATAATATATAAATATTAATTACATTTTTATAACCATTATTGAGAGATGGTGATAGAAAATGAATTATATCAGTTTGTGGAGGTTATAATTCACACGTACACACAAACAATTAATTCTTTTCGTATATCATGGAAAAAGATATGGATATAGGTGATGATATTAACAAAATAAAATCTATGTATATTGAGGATACTTGAGTTATTATTTCATCTTGGTTGAATAATATTTTAAGTAAGTGGAAGAAGAAATAAAACATTAATACATAATGAAAAACGATACTTCTTTTTCAGATAACTGCCCTTAATCAAAACCTTAACACCTCTAAGGGGGTGTTTTTCATAAAATAAGATATCTATAATGTGGGAGGGATTAATCAAATGGATATGGGAAGAAAGTTGACTAAAAAATATGTTTTTATGTGTGAGTAAAAGAGAATAATGGGTGCCATTTTAGAAGAGAGGGGAGGGTCACTCTTGGGATTCTTCAAAGTATTAAGTCAACATAAATTAATTTTCTATTCCAAATATATCCAAATTGATTTATTTATATGATAGGATTCTTAATGGTTGAAATAAATTACTCTAATGAAAATTATATTGGATTTTATTATTTTTTGAATCTGTATAATAAATTATATCAAATTATATTATTGTAATATTTTTAATTTCATTTATTTGATTCTTCCATTAATGAAGAAATTAAACATCATCATTGTGTAAAAATTTAATTTAATTATATATTTAATAGAAGTAAAAAACCATTAAGTAGGTAAAAATTTTAGATTTATAAATACTATTTATAGTCAAACATATCCCTTACAAAACCCCATTTTAAAAATATTTTACTTATTAAAAACAGAAGTGTTACAAAATTGACTTTTCTTTGAATAAAATACTATAAAAGTGTTAAACACATCCATGTTACTCCAAGTAGACATAAAATAGTCCCAATGAATATTTTGGTCAAAAATAACTCATCCAATGAAATTAGGACATGTGTTATGGTAATTTTATAATATTTATAATATGATTTTTACCCATAATTACCTGATTTAACTTTAACCGTGTTAATAAAAAATTATTAAAGTTACTAGTCATAATTTCCAAAATTAAAAGGGACCAATTTAAGAAATTTAGACATTTTGATTTAAAATATGGAATATATTTTTTAAAAATTCAAAAAAAATAGACATGTTAGAGATTAATTAAAAAATAATCATGTAGATAGAACGAGAAAACATGTTTTTAAAGTAAAAATGTTCAAAAGTTCACAATGTTTTTTAATTCAATTTCAATGAAAATGGTATTCCTATTACATAAATTGGATTAAATGATAAAAATAGGATCTAAATTTAATTTAATACCATTCAAATATGTAATTAAACACAATAAATAAATTTTATGAAAAATTATTCTTCAATTAAAATGTAGTATTATTTCACTATTCATCAAAACATGAAACTAATAAAAAAATAGAAAAAATTAAACCAAAGTAAATTTTGATATTAAAATTTCATGGAATTTTTTTATTTTTTCAAATATAATTTATAAAATTTTCAAAAACTAGTTATAAAATAGGTGTTCTGTAAAAGGCGGAAAATAGATATTTAGAAAAATACTTCTTTTATCAGTAAAATTGGATTTGTTCTTATATCAAGTATAAAAAACACACAAGATGAAATTTAAACGTTAAATTAAATACATTATTAATATATTTCATTAATATAATCCAAAAAGATTGATTTATAAATTTATTGGTATAAAACACACTTGTTCACATTTAAATAGATTTTCATAGAAACATTTACTTTTATTTTAAAAAGGGTTTTACAATCTTTTATAATTAATTTTTCACCATATAATTAAATATATATTCATTTGTGAACCATATTTTCATAATTTAGTCAATACTTTTCAATTCCACCAATCTAACAACTAGGTTTTAATGATAACATGTAAATAATAATATTCTATTAAGCTCAATGTGATGTATCATGTATACTATTGAACATAGTTTTTTTTAAACATGATATGTTACAAAAGTTCAATGAATGGAAAGGGAATTATTTAATAAAAACCATTATTTTTCATTATCATTGAAAATTTTATCATTTTAAAAAATCCAAAAAAAATCACCCCAAGATATTTTCATCATTCTGATTTCAAAAATTAAGTTCCTTTTTTTAAATTATTTTTAAATATATGTCTTGTATTAATTTTACTATAAGTGTGAAAATGGTGACAAAACACCTTTTTTTAAAAATACAGATTTTAAGCATAAAATTATATTTTCTTCTTATCACATACAATTAACATATATAAGATGAATGTTAAACATTTTATTGAATATTAAATATATAAATTTCATTAAAATATTTCACCATGTGTTATTTATTAAATTTATTGAGATAAAACATTTTTATGTGAATTAAAATTGTTTTCTAAAAATTTATTACATTTTTTCAAAATGGTTTTTATTAAAAATTATAATTTATTTATAACTAAATAATTCATTTTATAAATATGTGTAAACCATATATTTTTATAATTTAGTTAATTCTATTTATACCTACAATTCATATATCTTAGAGATAAATATCATATTAAATAATAATATTTTAATAGTCCTCCATGTATTGTTTAAACATTGTGCTTCATGTAATGTAATCTAAACTCTGTGCCGCATGTAATTCAAGCTAAACTAGGAGTTTTGTATAATTTAAGCTATCGAATAATATTAAAAAATTTTGAATAAAATTTTTCACAATACTTAGGGTGTTATATTCCACCTCACATAAAATTATTTTTTCCATCATAATTGATCCCTTTGTTACAAACAACTGAGGATACATTTTTATTATTGCATCTTATGTTTTGATTGTATCTTCCCCACGATGGTGATACCATCGAAAAACATTTACCATGTGAGTGGTATATTTTTATATAAAATTATACCAATAAGATAGAATATAGCAACCCAATTATTTTTACATGACTATTATATCATTTTAATGATAAATAACAAAATAGTCACATATTCAAGGATTGAATATTTTAATATCTTTGGAAAATCAGGATCTTACATCACTTAAACATCATAAAACATAATATTTTTTTAATTCGTATTTATCATTCTAAAAGATCACATACTCCTCAGAACATACAGTCACCCGAGGATATACATCAATGAAAGGGGTGACCTACAAGGCGAGTAAGGGGAAAATAAATAATGTGAATAATTAATACATTGTTGACCACAATAAACATCATCATTCATATAAATTGGTTTATCATCAAAATAATTAGGTAAATATTTGATAATGTCATGGAATAGGGTAATACATAAAAAAGAAATAAAATTTCAAATTGTTCAAGTACCACACAGTGTTTTGAACAAAAATAACATCATGTTCACATCTAAAAGATGTGTATAACCCTATCATCATCATTTTGAACAATTCTGCCAAAATTTTAACACATAATTCACATTATCCCATGAGATACATCACATTATCAAATTTATTTGAGGGATATATAAATATGTTCCCACCTATATCATTATAATATTTACATAATCATGCATGGAACATAAAAAATTTAACAATCATAATCATGAATAACCCATGGAAATGAATGGGATTCATAAACATTTCATAAATTGTGATTTAATTAATAAAAAAGGGGTTAAAAATGAAAAATATGAAATATATTTGGAATAAAAATAAACATTTTTTAGTGAATGAGAAAAAATCAAGAGGAGTAAAATTTTTGTTTTAGAAAGAATGTTCTTTTTGGAAAAAAAATTATTTGGATTAAAAAATCCAAGTGGAAAAATTTATATACCAGGAAAGAGAAGTTATAAAAAATTAAATTATATTTAAATAAATTTTTAGGAATATTCCTGCATAATATGTCATGAATGAGGGATAAACCAATGAAAATGAACTAGGTTTTATAATCATAATAACTTAAAACCCATTTATTTCATCACTTTTACACATCCTTAATAATAAACATTAATTTATTAAAAAATTGAAATAAAATTGAATTATGTTAATTTATGACAGTATTTTTAAATTATTATAATATTATTATATTTCATAACATTTTTTTGTTGACGTTAAAGGATTTTGATATCATGTTTTCCTTAATAATTTCCCATTTAGCTCTGATTCCTCTATTTTTGTCAACGTAATTTATATGTAAGTATAATAAATTATATAATAGTAAAATATATATATATATATATATATGTTTATATTTATATATAATAAATAATTTACTCTAACTATCCATAATGTTTTTGATAAGGATATTAGTTAAAATGTCATCTTTGGCAGTTAACTGATCGTTATGGGGTATTTGGTCCAATGAGGGAGAAAACAAGTTATAAATTATAAATAATTAAAATATTTAATTTTACAACAGGTTGAAAACATTAATATAATTCTAACATACTGAATAATTAATCATATGAGATTTGGTTTTGAAAGGGACACAGAAACATGGGAGGAGAAGAGGAAAACATAAAGAAGAATTGATGAAAATATACCCTCTTATTTATGTTTCTTCCCTTGTATGACTATAGAATTTATTGATTAATGGATTTATATTACTCTTGAATACCCTTAAGGATTTCAATAGGTTTAAGGGTTCTCATTTTGGTAGATAATCATCTTCTGAACAAGTGAGGGGGGTGTTTTTATAAGGGTAGGTAGATGGGTTATTTATACTCTATGAGAGGGGTAGTTTTATAATAAATAATTGAATAAAACATTATATCCAAGTTAATATTTGTAATAGTTGTATTTTTTAAATTATTTTCTATATTTTAATTAAATAAAATTATTTTCAAACTTTTAATCTCTTTATATTTTGTAAACATTAATTTAATTAAAATGAAAGAGAGAAAACATAGAAAATATTATTTTGATGTAATACTTGAAATTTTAGAATTTGTAAAGTAATTTTTTGGTTTTGAAAATTATTTTATTTTATATAATTGAAATATTTATCAAATTAAATATTATTTGGTCGAGACTCATGTTCTTGACATTATTAGGTCATTATTATATCATGAATGATGTAATTTATGATAACTCGGTTATGAGAAAACCTATATTTTTACTTTTCACCAGAAAATTAATGTATTAAAGAAAATTACTGAAACAAATCCTTGGAAAATTTCAACAAGATGATTTAAAAAATTATATTCATTTTATCTAAATAATTTTATATCATAATTATTTTTTATTTTTAATATGAAATTTATGATTTTTAAGAATTTAAAAAAAAATAATGTTTATAAAAAGGTGTAAATATTTTCATTTAGTTTTTTATCAAGATATATTTTTTTCGTTATAATATTTATATTTAAGAAAATTACTAATGAATTATATTATTTATATCTCAATTTATTATTTTTATGGTAAATTATTATTCTAAAAGTTAGGTTACTATTTCAATGATCAGGTAACAATTTAAATGGTCTCATTTCCTCCTATAAATAAAAATTCATTCCTTCATTAATTACTCACCTCAATTCCTCCCATGTTTCTTCATTTACATTTTCTATGATTTTGATAAGTTATAAAAAAAATTATCATTTTTAGAGTGTTTTACATGGGAGAGATGATTTTAGTTGATTGGGGTAATCCATATTTTCCCATTATAGTTTATATATTTTATATTTTTGTCTCCTTATTATATTTGGAATTTAATGATATTATTAATTGACTAATTTAATGATTGAATTATAGAAATAATGTTTTGTCATTTTCTATATGTTTTTTTTTGTGTTTTATGGTTTATAATTTTATATATATTTATTTCACAAAATAAATTCCATTAATAAACTATGGGTTATTTCATTTTTTCCCCCTTCTAAAATCCTTTCCTTAAAATTTCATGTCATATTATTATTTGAGAATAACTGAGGGTACTTATGTTTCATTTTTTCCTCTAGTTCCCTTGTATCCTCTTTATACATATTATTCATCCACAACATTTTGATAAGGTGAGTTTCCTTTTCATATAGTAAATTGTCTCTATGGACCATGATCTTCATGGGCTATACTTCACACGAGTCTTTATTCAAAAGTTATACCACCAACAAATTTAGTACATGTGTGGGATTGGGTATGTACTTCCTCAAGATAGATACATGTATCACATTATGAACATGATCCATATATGTTGTAATTTCAAGTTGATAGCCACTAATCCTATGTGATAAATGAACTTAAGGTACCAACATACCTATGTATATTCTTCCCATTCATTACAATCAGAATGACTCTCTTCTATGGTGATATTCAAATGATATATTTATCTCTAACCCCAAACTCTATTTCCCTTCATCAGTTGTCAACATAGATATTAATATGACTTTTAGAACCATTTATATATTATTGGATGTATTTAACCTTCTATATCATCTAATAAACAATATTAGTTACATGTAGCATTCATTACCAAATTTCATTCCAACAAGTAGGAGTTGTAAATCACTTCTCATAAGAAGAAACATATGGAACCATCTTAATAATGAAGTGGAGTATATTATTATATGATAAATCAACTAATGTGATATTATAATTAAATCCTCCTTTAAATTTTAATGAATATGATCTTAATAAGTCCTCAAGCATCTAAATATTCCTTTCGTATTTTCGAATAGTTTGGGGGTGATAGGCCATACTAAAATTCATTTCAGTAATCAGATCATGTTGAATAAATCTAAAGAATTCAGAAAATACCCTTTGATCATGATCACATATGATTGAAATTGGAACCCCATGAAATCTCACCACCTCATTGATGTATATCTTGGAAAGTTTTTCTAATGGTAAATCGTCTCTAATAGCGATAAAGTTGGATGTCTTGGTGAGTCGATCCACCAAAATAAAGATCAAATTGTTTCCATATGATGTCTTTAGGAAATGATTGAAAAATTCCATAGTGAAATTATCCCATTTCCATATGGGTATAGGAAATAATTTCTTCATATCTTTAGAAATCTATCACTTTTCTAAAACTAGTTGAAATACCAAGAAGTTTTAAGTGTACTCAATGATTTAATTATTTATATTGTCCAACTATAATTGTGATACATCTTGGTAATTCAAGGGTATATGGAGATAGATGATCTATACACAATATCCAATAGCTCATTCTTTTTCTTAGATGATTCAAAGACACAATGCATAGTTCCAAATTGAATGAAATTATCCCCATTGATGTGGAACTTAAGTAGATTCGTGTCCTTTACTTCTTTCAACTCCTTTTGATTATCGAGATCTTTCATTTATACCTCATTGATCTTCTCTCAAATATATGACTGGGAAATAATTTGGGAAATGTAGGATGTATTCTCTTCCATTATGATTTCTATATCCATATTTTTTGTATCCATGAATATAAGTACTTTTTCTGTAACATCCCGATATTATATGAAATATATTCTTTCAAAATTAATTTTAAGTAATTGATTATATTTCTTACATACGACTGAAATTTTAAAATGTTCTTATATTTTTTTCCATTCAATATTGAGTTTCTTAGATAATGTTTGTTTCATGAAATATTGAGTTTTACAAAAGAATAAAACACTATTAACAATTGATATGATAGTTATCACCAAGTCACAAGAATGGATATGATGAATAAGATTAACTAAATTATGAAAATATGGTCTACACATGTTTAGAGAATGAATTCACTATTAATAGTTAATTATAAATGAAAATAAAAAACCCAATTGAATATAAAGGATGTGTTTTTTATGAAAAACTATTTTTTATGCCACCAAGGTGTTTGATATTAATAAATTAAATAATTCAATTTTAGTGAATAATGTTAATAAAATGTATATTTTATATATTCAATGAAATTTTTTCAAATTCATCAAATATGTTTTATAAACATAAAATAGGAACAAATAATATTTTAATCATTAAAAGACTATATTTTTCAAAAAGGCAGTTTTGCGTCTATTTAATAAGAAACTTCTTTTAAGACTAAATTTTGACACTTCTATATTAAAAATTTTAAAAATAAACTTCATTTTTGAATTATTAGTTTAAAATTTATCTTATTTTGAATTTTTTTTATTTCTCGTATAAGTTTCATCCTTTTTACGAATAGTGAAAAATACAACATTTTAATTGAAAGATGATTTTTCATATAAATAATTTATAATGTTAATTCATATTTTAAATTGTTTTTAAAGAAAAATTAGATCAATTATATATCTATTAACACAATTTGGTTCATTAGAATCATTTAAATTTTTAATTTGGATATAAAAACATTTGAATATTTTGAACATTTTGATTTTAAAAACCTGCTTCTTCACCTCATCTATGAGATTAATTTTAAATTAATAATATGAACTTATAAGTATTGAATTTCAAAAAAAATATTCAATATTTGGATTCATAATATCCAAATTTATCAAATAGGAACCTTTTATTTTTTGGACAATATGAATAATAAGATTAATAATTTTTATTACCAAGGTTAATGGTAAATCGGATAATTAAGGGTAAAAATAATTATGATAAGGATTATAAAATCACCCTAAAACATGTCATAATTTTATTAGATGATTGAGTTTCAACCCAAATCATCCGTGGAAAAAATATATATCCTATTATATCTATTTTAATGAAATTAGGACCCTTTTATTGTTTTATTTTAATGAAATGTCAAAGATGTCATACTTATGTTTGTAATAATTATAAAATTTCAAATATAGCAATATTCAGAAGATATATTCAACTGTAAATATTAATTTGAATCATAAAATATTTATATTAATCATGTAAATTTATTTTTAATTTTTAGGGAAGAAATAATTACTTTAAAGGATTTCACAACGATAATGGAGTAATTATTTAATTATTGCAAATATGACATAAATGATATTAAAAATAATAAAATAAATTTAATTTGACATAATTAATATCATAAAATAATTTTATAGAATATTTTTACTTTATAGTTATATTTTTTGATATTATTTTCTAATTTATTTTGTTATATTGTTTTTTAAAAAATTCAAAGTCATAAATTGCGTCTAAATTTGAATTAATTATATTTTAAAATAAATATTAAATTATTAAATGAGATAAAATTCATAAAAATATTAAAATCTTCCAAATTATTGGGTTAAATTTTAAAATTTCCTGAATTATTCATTTTTTGGTCTTTTGGTATTTTATGCTAATTATATTAACCCTCTAAGAGTAAAAATCCATGTTACCATGGAAAAAGTTAAATGGATTAAATAAGTGTTAAACTGAATGATAAGGGTAAAAATGTGAGATAAATATTTATAAAAAATTATTTTATGAGAGTATTGAGATAAATACTCATATTATATTATAAATAAATTAGTTTTGTTCTATTTCGAATTAAAAATTGATTTATATTAATTTAATATTTTGAGAAATTCAAAGATTTCCCCTCTCTTATTCTATAAAAGGAACATCTTTTTCTCATTTCTTAACAGCTGGAAACCATTTTGGTTTAGAAAATAACATCCCAAATACATTACTATAATCCCTATAAAAATTATATAAGTATTATTTTAGGAATGACAATACCTTTTTGATATTAATACGTTAAGGAAAGGTTATTGTCCAAACAAGAGGTATAGGTTTAATTAAGAGTTTATGTTTTTTTATTCTTCCAAAAAAATAACAAAAAAATCAACCATGTAAAAATAATAACTCTAGTACCATCCATATACTGATATGTTATTATGTTAGTTTAATTACCTATATCAATCTCCAATTCCATCAAATGGGAAAAGAATTTATTGTTTGTGTGTACGGCGGACTACAACCATGCGAACCGATGTAATTCGTTTTCCATCACTACCTCTCATGACTAGTTATATTGATGGAATTAGGGTTTATATATGATATTAATGACATTTTTATAATTTTTAATATATAAATTAGTTACCTTTCCATGCACAAAAAAATGATAACGTAGTTCATGCGTACGTGTGAATTATCACCTCCATGAAGTGATGTGATTCATTTTTCATCACCAAATCAGATTGATGATATATATAAGTATATTTAACTTATAATTAATTTTTAAATTATATTATTATAATTTTTTAATGATAAAATGATACTAACCTTCTTTCCATAATGATTATTGAAAAATGGAAAAGTTAACCATGCGTCTGTAAGGCTTACCATCTCTATTATTGAAAAAAAAGTTCATTTTTCATATCCATATTTAATATATGGATTTAAAATTTTAATTAATTTAAAAAAAATTAATTATTTCATGATTATTATTCTAGTGATGATGGAATAATGACCACATTCTCTATAGACATCATAAAAAATTCATTTTGGACTCATATATCAAATATCATTAAAACATCTGATATGAAATTAAATTATTATGTAATTGATATAACATTGTAATAAGTGATATAAATGGCTTAATAACCTTGAAAAACTATCTAAAACAATATAAAATATTAACCTATGTTTATTATTCTGGAATACAAAGAACATATGTGATGAGTTGGACTCAAGGTAAGGGAATTTATCTCAATCTCCACTCACTGAGGAATATTTTGATGTTATATACACACCTTCTTTTACAAGATGTATCTACATCCCCTTTGACATCTCATATCATGAATTTATTAATTTTAATTTTACATAATGTTTTAATTCAATTCTTTTCCTTCATATGTCTTATGATTCATATGTTAGAAAGTTATATGGGACACTTTTTAATTTAAAATCTATTTTTAAATAGTTTTAATGGGGTTTGAAAATGGATTGATTGTTTAAATAAGTTGAAATTTTTTCTTATTGGTGAAAATGTAATTTTAATAATGACATTTTTAAAATTGAAATATTTTATTTCTTCTAGTTATATAACAGAACATGGACATTTTATTGGTGGTTATGTGATAAACCAATGATGGTTGGTTTCATGATAAACCAACGACAAATGGGTCTATGATATCCCTTCAATGTATTGGGAATGGATTTCAACGGTATGTTCATTCAATTTTTAAGTTTGACATTTATGGAATTTGATCACATGTCTATTTTATTTGTGTGAATGAAAAGTATAATTATGTACCAAGATATATTTATGTGTTATCCATTCTTGCTATAGGTTTTATAGTAATATTGTGATTAAAAAAATAGTACGAAATGAGATTATTTTTAAAGTTAAGTATTTATTACTTCTTACGGGTGAAAATTATTAATTTATGGTAATTTTTTCATGGGTCTTCATGTTTTTAGAGGTGTAAAGACCCGTAAATTTCAAGGAAATTTTTTTCTTAATTTTCTTTGGATTTTTACAAGAACGCAGTTTCTGACGGCACCTGATTCCGAGGCCCGGTGTGCCCGGAATCATTTGCCGAAGTTTTGGCTCGGGTACGTTCAGTGAACGGACGAGCGGGTTTTTCTAACTTTTGAACCGGTGCCCGGAATCGAATTCTGAGGGCACCGATGAAATCGCAGCGCCGGTATTTGCTTAGAAACGCCTCTTCCGGAGTTGCGTTTGCTCAGACGTGGTTTTTAAATTTTACGGCTTTAAGTCAGAAATAAAATAAAGTTTGTGCGACAACTTTATTTTATTTCACTTAAGCTGCTTGGAAGCCACTTGAAGTCACTTAAAGACGGCTTGAACTGAGTTGAACTGGATAGGATGCTATCCAGAAATATCCTACCCCTTGGTAGGATATTTGTGCGGTGGGACCCGCACGAGCCCCGCCGTTTCTTTCGCTAAGTAACGCACCCGCGAAAACCCGTCAAAGTAACTGAAAAGTCAACCGACGCGTTTTCTTTAATTCTTAACAGACCATTTAATTGGGCGGTTTATTTCGTGAATTAAATGGACTGTTTCTTCGTGAATTAAATGGGTCGTTTCTTTCGTTGAATTAATTCAACGAATTGATGGATCGTTTCTTAACCGGTTTCGTGTTGGCATGTTTATAAAATAAGACCAACATAAAAATCCTTGGAAAGGATTTGAGAGAATCTTCGTTCCTCCACCCTCTCCGCGAAGAACGCGAAGAACGCCGGCGACCGGAATTCGACGACGCACACCAAGATCTGCGACGTCGACGAGATCTACCCGCGACGTTCTTCGGCGACGTCTTTCTTCCGCGGCCGATCCTCGTTCGGCAACAAAGGTGAGAATCGGATCTTTTCTTCTCCCTTTTTAATTTCAATATCAACGGATTTAAACTAATTAAATCCGTTGATCTTGATCCGGAGATTGGCGACGCGACGAGCGATTCCGCGACGACGCGGCGATCTCCATTTTCCGCGACGACGCGACACCTTCCCGCGACGACGCGACGATCGATCTCTTCCACGACGATCTCTTCCGCGAAGAACGCCCGCGCTCGACGATCATCAAAGTAGGGATTTGATTGTGATTCTTTTCCCCGTGCTTATTCTTTTTAAGTGAAGAACTTGATCTTCGAACAATTTTAACAATTAAAATTGTTGTTGATTGTTTTATTGTTCCTCCCGTGATTTACGACTAACGCGGAGGGTGCGGGTCTAACGAACAAGACCCGGCAACCCTCCGCCGATCTCCTCTTTTTGCGCGGATTTGGCGGACGACGACGAACCGTGCGGCAAGGGCAATTTGTTGGCTCCGCAGTGAAGATCGTCCCCCGGGAGGAGCAACGGCGCAGACGGGAAAGAAATCGGGCCACCGGAGCATCTCCGGCGGCCCGCGGAAGGCGGCGGCGGCGCGGGTCGCCGGCGCGGCGGCGCCGGCGACCGGAGGCGGCGGCGCCCGGCGCGCCGCCGTGGAGGAAGCCCGCCGCGGCTGAAGCCGCGGCGGCATCGGCGGCCGGTTCCGCGGCCGCGCGGAACCGGGACGGACGCGGCGGCCCGGCCGCGTCCGCGTGACAGGCGGCCCCCCGCGGGGGCCGCGTTTCCCTCAAAGCCGCGGGGTTGACCCGCGGCGGCAGCACCTCCGGCCGCTCGGCCGAAGCCGAGCCGGCTCGGTCCGGTCGGCCGGGCCGCGCCCAGGCCGGACCGGACCCGGCCGAGCCGGTTCGGGCCGGGTCGGGCCGACCCGGTTCGGGCCGACCCGGTTCGGCCGACCCCAGGGGGGGTTCGGGCCGGGTCGCCCCGGGCCCAGTACCCCCGTTTCGGGCCCTCTTCGGTTCTTGGCTCATAACTTGAGCCTCGGACCTCCGAATGACGAACCGTCTGCGGCAACGCGATCCTTGGATCGAGACGGTCGTTTCGGTATATCGCACTCAAGGTTTCGGGTTACTTTGAGTTCGGCCGGGTTGGTTCGTTCACGAAACCAACCGGGCCTTCGGAGCGGAAACGCTCATATCTTGAGCCACGAACGTCCGATTGACGCGCCGTCAGTCGCGTTGTGTTCCTCTTAGTGAATCGGATCTTTTGGCATACTCCGCCCGAGGTTTGGATGCAGGTGGAGTACGGTCGGGTTGGTTTTTCCTTAAAAACCAACCGGGCCCCGGAGACGAAAAGGCTAATAACTCACAGACCGGGCGTCCGATTGACGCGCCGTCTGTTTCGTGGACTTCCTCTTGATGAGACGGAACTTTTGACATACTCCGCCCGAGTTTTGGATACAGTCGGAGTATGGCCGGGTTGGATTGTACTCGAAATCCAACCGGGCCCCTGGAACGGGAAAGCTGATATCTTTCAGACAGGACGTCCGCTTGACGAGCCGTCAGCGGCGTTGATGGTTACGTTGAGTAACGGTCCTTTTGAGTTTACCCTATGGGAGTTCGGGGTACAGTTGAGATACGGCCGGGTTTGGTTTCGCTCACGAAACCAACCGGTCCCCTGGGACGAAAAGGCTAATAACTCACAGACCGGGCGTCCGATCGACGTGCCGTCTGTTGCGTTGAGACCCCTGTGACGAGACGGTTCTTTGAGACACTTCTTCGCGGGACCTTGTGATACTTGGAGTATCGACCAGTAGCTCGTGGAGCGGACCCGTGGTACTTGACAGTAGTGGTGCGCTTAGATGCAGCAGCAGATCCTTGGCGGTGGAGCGCTTGGTTGTAGCGGCGGACCCGCGATACTCTACGGAGTGTGAGCGCTTGGTTGTAGCGACAGACCCGCAACGGTGGAGACGAGCGTGCAGAGTACGGAGACCGTGTAGCCGGCTGAGACCTGACGACTGCTTGACCGACTCGACTTGGAGTGAGTCGACTAGCCCAGTGGACGGAGCGCCCGGTATTTGGCGGCAGACCCACGGCGGACGGAGCGCCTGGTAGTTGGCAGCAGACCCGCGGTACTCGACAGGAGGAGTACCTCAGCAGGCTATCTGGGTAGCGCCCGGTATTTGGCGACAGACCCTCAGCGGACGGAGCGCCCGGTAGTTGGCCGCAAACCCGCAGTACTCGACAGGAGGAGTACCTCAGCAGTCCTAGGTTAGTGAGCGGCAGCCTCGGAGTCGTGACAGGACCACTGTACACTCTAGAGACGGAGCTCTTCAGCAGTTACGGTTTCGATAATGGAAATCCTGGTTTGAGCTGAGACCTTTGACCTTTGTGTTTCCTCATGATTGAGATGGGTCGCTTGATAACTTAGGTACATGTATGGGCATATACCTGGGTGATGGTTATCCGTTGATTTCATGATTTTTGTGTATCCTTGAGTTTGGATGGGTTACTTGATGACTTAGGTATATGTATGGGCGTATACCTAAGTAGAGTCTGATGTTACTTCGTGATTGCTGCCTTTACTTTGTGGATATCAATGTTGGATTTGGTGAGACCTTAAGGGTCTCGGGGTCCCTACTGAGTAGCTTATACTCACCCCTGCACGGGCTATGCCCGCACCTCGTTGTGTTGGTTGCAGACGACGGACAGCGCAGATCGCAGTTGAGACTTGCGGAGCAGGTCGGTACCCGGAGGTGGACCACTGGGCGGACGTACCCGGAGTAGACGACGGGACCTGTGGAGTAGAGGAGCTATCTGTACCTACCCTTCAGGTAGGATCCGTGGTGGACGATCCAGGAGCTGAGCCATCTGTACCTACCCTTCAGGTAGGAATCGAGGCGGACGACCCAGGAGCCGCTTCGTTCTTCCAGCTGCTGTTTTTCCCTTTCGAGTTGTACTTTACAGTTGGGCTTGTATTTCCGGCCCCCTTTACTTTTCTGCACTTGTAGTTACTTTCCGCTTGCTGACTCTGTGGTGGTTGTTACTTATAAAGGCAATGCCTTCCCTGTTATCGGGATTTACGCCTTTGGTGCTAGTCGCCAGCCCCTGGCCTATGGAAGGCGGGCTTGGGGTAGTCACGGCACGGGCCCCGAGGACGGGTCGTGACAAATTGGTATCAGAGGCGGTCGGTTCTACCGCAGACTCTGATCGTCTTTTCTTTCTATGTGAAGCAATAGTGTTAAGGGTACCGAGTGTGGTTTTCAGTTCAGGGAGTCCAGTGTTGGTGCGGGCGGCCGACGTATCCATACACCAGGACCCTGACAACTGATTTCCGACTTTGTGCGCGAAAACACTGATTGCGTGTGTGTTTTCAAAGGTTTCCCCCCTTAAAACAGCTCAAACCAGGTCAGCTCACCAGGTATAATCGTTTGATCGTGTTACGTTGTTTCTTTCAGGATGTCTTTTCTCGGACGACCAGCTAGAGCCCGGAGGGATGAGCGTGCTGACAGTCTGACGAGCGACGAGGCTTCGGTACAGGGCCCTCTTGCAGTTGAGGCACCAGCGGAGGCACCAGCGGTACTACCATACGTTGGGCCACCGATGCCACCAGCCCCAGCAGTAGGCGATGCCCGCTACTTGCGCGCACTGCATGAGTTCCAGCGCCAGAGGCCACCCAGGTTCGGGGGAGAGATGGACCCGCAGGCGGCTGAGGATTGGCTGGAGGCCGTGGTGGGAGTCTTCAGGCTAGTGGGGACGCCGGCAGACTTCATGGTGATCTTTGCTACCAGCCTCCTTCAGGCAGCAGCAGGTAGGTGGTGGAGCCACTTGTTTCAGTTTTGCGATGAGATGGACTTCGCATGGGAAGACTTTGAGACCTTCTTCAGGGTGGAGTTTGTGCCAGTAGCTCTACACCCTGAGCGTGATCAGGAGCTGCTGCCTTTGCCACGTGTTTCTCGATCAGAAGCCGAGTCATCTGTGGGCAGTAGACAGATGATGCTGAGGCCCAGAAAGACCAGACCAGCAGTTAGACGGTCTCGGGTTTTACGACCGGTGGTGCAGGGCACCCGGAGTGGGAACGGAGCTAGCCGTGCAAGGAGCAGGTTGTGTTACTCATGTCGCGGAAAGGGTCATCTGGCACGTGACTGTCCGACTCCCGATCCGCAGGCTTTGAGGGAGCCACCGAGAAAGAGGCGACGACAAATGCTTGAGCAACAGTAGAACTCTTGGAGCAGGTGGACAGGAGCAGAACTAGTGGATACGTCTCTTGTACTTCTAGTTCCTTGTTGATGTTGCTTTTGTGTAGCGTCTTGTATTATGAGCTGCAATAATAAAAGACGCATCCTTTGAAATGTTTTCATTCCTGTCCTCTTTTGTGATGTTACTAAGAGGTTCCAGTTGACTGTTGACTTGACCCTCACTTGTGAGACATCTACTGGAGGAGACCAGTTACCACACACTGATGCCGACAGTGTGACTCAACCCTTGGAGGCGAGAGTAACGGTTGGATCTCTTAGTAGTAGCGTCGAGGCCTTACGACGTCATCCTTGGTATGGATTAGTATCATCCATGTTAGGATTGACTGTTTTAGGCAAAGAATGTGGTTCATCCAGGGGATGAGACCAGATTTCTCTTTTCGGCAAAGAAGAAATCTTGCAGCTCTTGTGGGACCTGTGATGGTCCAGGCCACGACAGAGAAGGTCCAGATCATCCAGGAGAGGATGAGGACAGCTCAGAGCCGGCAGAAGTCATATGCTGACAGGAGGCGGAGGCCACTAGAGTTCGAGGAGGGTGACCACGTCTTCTTGCGGGTCTCACCTCGACGTGGTAAACAGAGTTTTGGCCAAGGCGGCAAGTTGTCTCCCCGCTTCATCGGGCCTTTCCAGGTCCTCAGCAGAGTTGGCGAGGTGGCTTATCGCCTGGCTCTGCCACCTCAGTTGCACCGGGTGCACGACGTCTTCCACGTATCCCAGCTGAGGAGATACGTGCTCGACCCCCTTCGCATATCTTCGACCATGAGGAGCTAGACAGTGGCGATGAGTGTCTTATACGGAGGTCCCGGTGGAGATAGAGGATCGACAGGAGCGGGTCCTACATGGGCGATCGATTCCTCTTGTGCGCAACAGATGGCGGCACGGGAATCTCCAGGTGAGCACATGGGATCGGAAGGCTCTGATGCGTGCTCAGTACCGCTTTGTTTCCCTAAGGTTGTGGTGAAGCTTTACGGGGACGTAAAGCCCTGTGGTGGGAGTAATGTAAAGACCCGTAAATTTCAAGGAAATTTTTTTCTTAATTTTCTTTGGATTTTTACAAGAACGCAGTTTCTGACGGCACCTGATTCCGAGGCCCGGTGTGCCCGGAATCATTTGCCGAAGTTTTGGCTCGGGTACGTTCAGTGAACGGACGAGCGGGTTTTTCTAACTTTTGAACCGGTGCCCGGAATCGAATTCTGAGGGCACCGATGAAATCGCAGCGCCGGTATTTGCTTAGAAACGCCTCTTCCGGAGTTGCGTTTGCTCAGACGTGGTTTTTAAATTTTACGGCTTTAAGTCAGAAATAAAATAAAGTTTGTGCGACAACTTTATTTTATTTCACTTAAGCTGCTTGGAAGCCACTTGAAGTCACTTAAAGACGGCTTGAACTGAGTTGAACTGGATAGGATGCTATCCAGAAATATCCTACCCCTTGGTAGGATATTTGTGCGGTGGGACCCGCACGAGCCCCGCCGTTTCTTTCGCTAAGTAACGCACCCGCGAAAACCCGTCAAAGTAACTGAAAAGTCAACCGACGCGTTTTCTTTAATTCTTAACAGACCATTTAATTGGGCGGTTTATTTCGTGAATTAAATGGACTGTTTCTTCGTGAATTAAATGGGTCGTTTCTTTCGTTGAATTAATTCAACGAATTGATGGATCGTTTCTTAACCGGTTTCGTGTTGGCATGTTTATAAAATAAGACCAACATAAAAATCCTTGGAAAGGATTTGAGAGAATCTTCGTTCCTCCACCCTCTCCGCGAAGAACGCGAAGAACGCCGGCGACCGGAATTCGACGACGCACACCAAGATCTGCGACGTCGACGAGATCTACCCGCGACGTTCTTCGGCGACGTCTTTCTTCCGCGGCCGATCCTCGTTCGGCAACAAAGGTGAGAATCGGATCTTTTCTTCTCCCTTTTTAATTTCAATATCAACGGATTTAAACTAATTAAATCCGTTGATCTTGATCCGGAGATTGGCGACGCGACGAGCGATTCCGCGACGACGCGGCGATCTCCATTTTCCGCGACGACGCGACACCTTCCCGCGACGACGCGACGATCGATCTCTTCCACGACGATCTCTTCCGCGAAGAACGCCCGCGCTCGACGATCATCAAAGTAGGGATTTGATTGTGATTCTTTTCCCCGTGCTTATTCTTTTTAAGTGAAGAACTTGATCTTCGAACAATTTTAACAATTAAAATTGTTGTTGATTGTTTTATTGTTCCTCCCGTGATTTACGACTAACGCGGAGGGTGCGGGTCTAACGAACAAGACCCGGCAACCCTCCGCCGATCTCCTCTTTTTGCGCGGATTTGGCGGACGACGACGAACCGTGCGGCAAGGGCAATTTGTTGGCTCCGCAGTGAAGATCGTCCCCCGGGAGGAGCAACGGCGCAGACGGGAAAGAAATCGGGCCACCGGAGCATCTCCGGCGGCCCGCGGAAGGCGGCGGCGGCGCGGGTCGCCGGCGCGGCGGCGCCGGCGACCGGAGGCGGCGGCGCCCGGCGCGCCGCCGTGGAGGAAGCCCGCCGCGGCTGAAGCCGCGGCGGCATCGGCGGCCGGTTCCGCGGCCGCGCGGAACCGGGACGGACGCGGCGGCCCGGCCGCGTCCGCGTGACAGGCGGCCCCCCGCGGGGGCCGCGTTTCCCTCAAAGCCGCGGGGTTGACCCGCGGCGGCAGCACCTCCGGCCGCTCGGCCGAAGCCGAGCCGGCTCGGTCCGGTCGGCCGGGCCGCGCCCAGGCCGGACCGGACCCGGCCGAGCCGGTTCGGGCCGGGTCGGGCCGACCCGGTTCGGGCCGACCCGGTTCGGCCGACCCCAGGGGGGGTTCGGGCCGGGTCGCCCCGGGCCCAGTACCCCCGTTTCGGGCCCTCTTCGGTTCTTGGCTCATAACTTGAGCCTCGGACCTCCGAATGACGAACCGTCTGCGGCAACGCGATCCTTGGATCGAGACGGTCGTTTCGGTATATCGCACTCAAGGTTTCGGGTTACTTTGAGTTCGGCCGGGTTGGTTCGTTCACGAAACCAACCGGGCCTTCGGAGCGGAAACGCTCATATCTTGAGCCACGAACGTCCGATTGACGCGCCGTCAGTCGCGTTGTGTTCCTCTTAGTGAATCGGATCTTTTGGCATACTCCGCCCGAGGTTTGGATGCAGGTGGAGTACGGTCGGGTTGGTTTTTCCTTAAAAACCAACCGGGCCCCGGAGACGAAAAGGCTAATAACTCACAGACCGGGCGTCCGATTGACGCGCCGTCTGTTTCGTGGACTTCCTCTTGATGAGACGGAACTTTTGACATACTCCGCCCGAGTTTTGGATACAGTCGGAGTATGGCCGGGTTGGATTGTACTCGAAATCCAACCGGGCCCCTGGAACGGGAAAGCTGATATCTTTCAGACAGGACGTCCGCTTGACGAGCCGTCAGCGGCGTTGATGGTTACGTTGAGTAACGGTCCTTTTGAGTTTACCCTATGGGAGTTCGGGGTACAGTTGAGATACGGCCGGGTTTGGTTTCGCTCACGAAACCAACCGGTCCCCTGGGACGAAAAGGCTAATAACTCACAGACCGGGCGTCCGATCGACGTGCCGTCTGTTGCGTTGAGACCCCTGTGACGAGACGGTTCTTTGAGACACTTCTTCGCGGGACCTTGTGATACTTGGAGTATCGACCAGTAGCTCGTGGAGCGGACCCGTGGTACTTGACAGTAGTGGTGCGCTTAGATGCAGCAGCAGATCCTTGGCGGTGGAGCGCTTGGTTGTAGCGGCGGACCCGCGATACTCTACGGAGTGTGAGCGCTTGGTTGTAGCGACAGACCCGCAACGGTGGAGACGAGCGTGCAGAGTACGGAGACCGTGTAGCCGGCTGAGACCTGACGACTGCTTGACCGACTCGACTTGGAGTGAGTCGACTAGCCCAGTGGACGGAGCGCCCGGTATTTGGCGGCAGACCCACGGCGGACGGAGCGCCTGGTAGTTGGCAGCAGACCCGCGGTACTCGACAGGAGGAGTACCTCAGCAGGCTATCTGGGTAGCGCCCGGTATTTGGCGACAGACCCTCAGCGGACGGAGCGCCCGGTAGTTGGCCGCAAACCCGCAGTACTCGACAGGAGGAGTACCTCAGCAGTCCTAGGTTAGTGAGCGGCAGCCTCGGAGTCGTGACAGGACCACTGTACACTCTAGAGACGGAGCTCTTCAGCAGTTACGGTTTCGATAATGGAAATCCTGGTTTGAGCTGAGACCTTTGACCTTTGTGTTTCCTCATGATTGAGATGGGTCGCTTGATAACTTAGGTACATGTATGGGCATATACCTGGGTGATGGTTATCCGTTGATTTCATGATTTTTGTGTATCCTTGAGTTTGGATGGGTTACTTGATGACTTAGGTATATGTATGGGCGTATACCTAAGTAGAGTCTGATGTTACTTCGTGATTGCTGCCTTTACTTTGTGGATATCAATGTTGGATTTGGTGAGACCTTAAGGGTCTCGGGGTCCCTACTGAGTAGCTTATACTCACCCCTGCACGGGCTATGCCCGCACCTCGTTGTGTTGGTTGCAGACGACGGACAGCGCAGATCGCAGTTGAGACTTGCGGAGCAGGTCGGTACCCGGAGGTGGACCACTGGGCGGACGTACCCGGAGTAGACGACGGGACCTGTGGAGTAGAGGAGCTATCTGTACCTACCCTTCAGGTAGGATCCGTGGTGGACGATCCAGGAGCTGAGCCATCTGTACCTACCCTTCAGGTAGGAATCGAGGCGGACGACCCAGGAGCCGCTTCGTTCTTCCAGCTGCTGTTTTTCCCTTTCGAGTTGTACTTTACAGTTGGGCTTGTATTTCCGGCCCCCTTTACTTTTCTGCACTTGTAGTTACTTTCCGCTTGCTGACTCTGTGGTGGTTGTTACTTATAAAGGCAATGCCTTCCCTGTTATCGGGATTTACGCCTTTGGTGCTAGTCGCCAGCCCCTGGCCTATGGAAGGCGGGCTTGGGGTAGTCACGGCACGGGCCCCGAGGACGGGTCGTGACAAGAGGCCTAACAGGTTTTCTTCATTTTGTATCCCTTGGTGAGATTCTATGCTCATCCCATGTTCTAAAATGATTTCATAGGGTTAAAGGAAGAGTAGGGACAAGTATGAGATAGAGGGGAAATTTGTGAAGATTTATCATAGAAAGAAATTATTTATTATTTTAAAATATTTTTTATAAATAAAATTGATACTGAGTATTTGTGTCCACATTCAATTATGGATTTACTATTTAATAGTTTTTTCTATTTATCAAAAACTCTTAACCTAAATTAACATTGGAAAAAGAAAGGTATTTTTAGTTTTTAAATAACTAAAATATGTGTTGTTTGTTATTGTTTTATTACAGTTTGTATCAGAACAATGTTTAGATATCATTGGAGATATGGATGTTTTATTGTGATGTTTTCTTAAGAGTTATTTTTTACATCATGGATTTACTAGTTAAATGATTATTCTATGTTCAAAATTATAGACAAAAATTTTGATAATTAAAATTATTGATTTCTAGGTGATTAATGATATTTTTGAAGATTGGAATTAGAAGGGTAATTGACTTAGTTATAATGGATTTTAAGGATAATTTATTATAGAAATTATATGGATATTGTCTTTATTTTAACATACAATAATTCATTTCATGTCTTTATGTATTTATTATCTACATAATGAAGATATTTTATCAAGATAGAAGTTGAATTATCGCACAAAACCATTTAATCCATTCTAGACTATTTAGTCATTACTATCATGGAAAAATATTCTTTATATGATCTTGAATTTTTTGTGAATCCAAATCACATGAAAGAAACTATTTTATATATCCATCAATTTTTCATTTCTCTAAAATTTATATAGATCATGGTATTTATCTTATATGAATTAAAAGGTAAGACTTTTCAATTTCATTTGATAAGATCAATTCAATCAATGACATGACTATTTGATTTCTAGATATTTTACTAAATTCATAAAGTTAAATAGAAAATCAACAACATAAATGAAGACCTTGATGTCTAGATTTAAGGTATGAGTTTCTTTCTTATGATTTAAGTATGAATCATGATTGAATGATATTGAAAAATCATAAGAACATATTCCATATCTTGATATATTAGAATATATTATTATAGAATTAGATGAAGGATGTGTTTATGTGTAGAGTTTTCAAATAATATATATGATATTGTGGTATTTCATCAATATTATGAGAATCATGAAACAAGTATTTAATATTCTATATTTTTTTATTATTTTCAAAACATTGAAAAAAATGTTAGATGAATTTTATAACTATATAAATTTTTGTATTTAAAAGTTGATAATTTATTGGGATGCATTCTTTAGGTTTTGATATATTTTTGAGTTATATGTGACCCATATGTTTATGATATGAATAAAAGTTAATTGAGAATGAATACCTTTATCATTGGTAGAAATAATTTTAAAGGTATTGGTAGAATTTATGTATTATATGATCTATGATTTTTATGTAATAATATGTTTTTACAATTTGGTAACATATGCTTTATCAGTGATATGACCATGAGATTGAAAATTGATTTGGGGATTATGAGATTAATTTTATTTCAGATGATGTCCATTATTTTCAGAACTGTATGTGATTAATGGATTTTATATGATAAGTAAATGTTGAATTATCTTTTGAGTTGTAAATTATTTTATTATGTAATTATGGTGATTCATGTTATTTATAGAAACGGACAGCATACATGGATTTTATGTGATTTTGGAAATTACTTTTTTAGAATGATACATTAAGTTTGATTGTTATTTTTGGAGACAAATGTTAAATTTATCATTGAATATTATGTGATCCAATCCTCCTAAATTAAGGGTTTCAATATTAGTCTATACTATTTTGAGGAATTTTAAGAATAGTTATTTTTTGAATAATATATTTTAAACATTGAGAAATACAGTTGAATTTGAGAGATTAAAAGTATTTTTTCTTCTTTATAAGGTTTATTATTTTTTGGAATCATATTATTTCTTCCAACCCATTTTGGTTTTTGTTAAAGTGTAAAGATTGTAGGAAAATATTTTTATCATTTTTAAGATCATGTGGACCTTAAAATATGATTTTAGTGCTTCACGTGTGAAAAAATCATCTTAAATGCTCATTATCTATAGAAAAAGATGAGATTGTTGAGAAAAGTGGTAAAAGGATGAAATTATACTTATTATGTCATTATATTTAATTATGTTGTCATTATAGATGGTCAAATAGTCTTGCAACATTAGGAAAAGGATAATGAAATAAATTTTTATTATATTATCATCTTTTATTAAGATATCAATAACCTTTTCCACACCTTTTTGGAATATGGTTTTGTTGTCAATTACTTCATCTTGAACATGTTCTATATCAATATAAATTAGTACATGGGAATTATTTTTCCCATAAAACCCCATATTTTAATTTACAACCAATTTTCTCCCTGTGTGTAATCCTAGTTATTTTTAACATAAGGTTGAAGTGTCCAAGGATCATGTAGTCACACTTAGAGGGGGGTGAATCAAGTGTAACCAATTTTACTAAATTATTTTTCACCTTTAAATTAAAACATATGTCACATGTTAGGATTACTAGATCATGCATGAAAAGAAGAAATTAAATGAAACACAACACACAGTGTTTTTACAAGGTTTGGTACAAATACATACATCCTTTACATGTTGGTTAGACCCCCCAACATGGATTATCCACTATAATATTTTTATCAATTACAATGGTTCAGGAAGAAACTGGTTATACACTCTAGTAATCGATCCTCTGGTTGATTTTGGTTATACCATCAAGCAATAAAACTCTTCTACCTAAATTTGATAGACCCCCCCCCCTAACCATTCGAATGGTTAGACCCACAGTCTCTCTCGAGCCTCTTTAGCAACTGGTTAAACCCCCCAATCACAAGATCCTTCTTCTTCTGAATCTGATCCATAGATAGGATGATCAATTAATCATCATCCATGAGCTTTCTAGATGAAACTGTCTCATGTACAGTTAATGTTCCCTTGCACTGATGCTGGACTTGCTCAAATATTTATTATCAGTGAATATAGTCAGTTTTATTAGTACAAAATTGCTCTGGAAAACATTATTTCATCTACTGAAGACCAGGACTCACTAAACACTAAAAACTCAGATACAAAAATAATTCTGAATCACTAATGATAAACCAATTGAGGAATTAGTATCAAAACTATGAACACTGATTAAGAACCATATATTCCACCTACACCTTTTCAAACTTAATACATAAACCCAAATTCATGGATTTATCACATTATGAATGAAATAATTTAAGTTCAGGATAACACCTTTATAAAATGTTTACTGGCTAATAAAATACACATTGCCTTCTTGTTTCTTAAGGTGATTACATAATCACATGTGTATGAGCGTACACATGCATACAGACAAGTATGACCTCAATTTTCTTTATTCACTACCTAATTAAATGTATACTTCCAAAGCACATGCTCAAACTATTTATATTATATACATGGATTTCATGCATATGCATTTACAATATTCCCTCTTCCTTGTGCACACTTCCTTTTCACGTAGCTGATATACACCACACTGAATAATTCCTTCATGCAATAGCTATACACAGTGTGAGTTATATAAGAATTCATTTCAACACAATTACAAACCTAAATGGGTATTATGCGCAGAAGTTCTTCTTCACAAGAATCAGTGTAAGTATACACTGTAGTGTTGTTATTTTATGATTTTTATTACACAAACAAAATCTACACATAACTCAAATCATCATGAGGCTATTCGAGTGTGCAAAGTACATATCAAATAGTTGCAACCTTCTTCTCCTTCATGAAAATAGTATTAGCACAGAATCCTACACTTCGCAAACCAGAGTAGATTCATGGAACTCCTTCCCTCATAAAAAACAAATCTCAGATGTGATATAAATGCTATCTTCACATGATCCTAGAATCCAGTATTTATAGGAAATAAATAACTTTACAGAACCTTATAGAATCACAAATAAACTTTCTACCTCTGTGTTATGATTCAAAAATCATCATAGTCACTGATAAAAAAAATTATATATGTACATTTCTTTGATTTAGTCTTCGATTTATTAATCAAAATTAAATTTCATCACATTTCCATCATCCTCGAGATTTCAGAACAATAAATTGATGGTGAAATGCCTTTTATGGAGCTTCGTTCGGCATATCATGAAGCTCTTAGATGAATAGAAGCTTCTCAAACATATTTCTATAGATGATGACTTCTATCGTTTTATTGGATGACTCAAGAAATTCGATTAATAGCTCGTATATTTTTTTGGGTTGGGATGATCAGATGAATCAAAGCATTTAGTGAACAGATCGGTCAATCACGGTTCTATCCATGTTTTATTTAAATTAGAGGAACAGATTAACAGCCCAAATAAAATGATCAAGTGATTGGATGATCCTGGTTTGTAAAGGTAAATCCCACATTGAAACTGTAATATTTTTCTTACTTCTTTATATAACAAGATGTGCCAATGCTATCACAGAAATTTAATCTCCCCCCTGATACCATCTCATACTAGTTCTTTGTAGGTGCACTCCCACTATTGTGCCTCCCCACATAGAGGTTCTCTTACACTTCTATACCTCTCATAGGAATTCCCCATGCACCTAACTCAGCTACGGGATGCCTCATGTTGGCTAGATGAGTGTTGAGCTCAACCATCCACATGTGTATGTTGCTCCCCTTGTCCTTCTAGTAATGTTGACTCAATTTTTTGATAAAACTCCATTAAAAAACATTTTCAATATCTATAGAGTGAAAATAAAACCATCTAAAACTTCAAATATCATATTTCTCAATGTTATGAACATTGTGACAAACTCAAATACAAATGACATAGGTTTCTCTAAACTAAAAACTAGTACAACAATATTCAGATTTAGGATTCATTGACATTTTATATTCTTAATTAATTGGAAAAAAATTGACAAATCATTTGGCCTCCTCAATCTCCCCATTTGTATTTGTTGTCAATACCCAATTCAACATAAAATTTAATGAAATATTCTCCCCTTTATTGTAAATAATTCCAATTTCATAAGAATGGGAATGAATTCTCATTTCCAAAAAATCAAATTCTAATAATATCCTCTTCTCTTCTGACTCTTATTGTCTGATTTACATCTGATAAGGATGGAATCACTAACAACTTATAAATAAGATAAAAATAATCATATCTAAGTCTATGTGAGAAATTAACTATATAGAAAACATGGGTGATCAAATTTAACATTAATGTTGTCATTAAACATTCAGTTGTGATACCAATCACTAAAACCTCTTATCATAGGTTTTTCAAATGATTTACATTAAATATCTTGAATACATATCACCAAATATATTAGAAACATTCATGTTCAATAATTTATTTTACCTTTTTTCATCATGTAATAAATCAACCCCCTTTTAAAACTGATGAATTTTACCCTCAAAATGGGAGTTTGTAACCAACATACCTCAATGATGAAAAGCTTCAACTTCCATATATTTAACTTTTAGAATTGTATAATGAATACCTCACCAGAAATTATGATATTCATATGATATCAATTGAATAATATATATTTGATGAATGGCCTTCTGTACTCCCCCTTAAGATATGTACCCAATACTTTTTTCATAATGATTGACTTTTATAAAGAATAAAATCCAAGTATCTTCTGAGATTATTTGGGATATTTTAAATTGAAAACATGAGGACAGTAGTATTCCATGTTGTATGAATATTATAAATTTAGGTCTCCCATGAATATATAATTCACCTTTAATTCCCTTCTTGAAAAACAAACAAAAAAATATGGGAATAAAGTGGTTCTTCCATGCTCCTCAGTTAGAGAAACAGAGCTGAGAGATACTTCTCAACATAGAAATAATCTAAATGAAAAAGTATTATTCATATTTTCTACCAATGCAATTTCATTTCTTTATTATTTCTCCATATTTATTAATCTTTCAACTATTATAGCCATATGACCGAACAATCTTTAAGAACATGCTTATTCTTCACTATGTGTGTACACCTGTTCTTCCCAACATTTTAAGTCAAATATGCTTTCCCATATTCTTTAATAATTTTTCTTGACCAGATAACAATGTCAAACATTTTTTACATGAATCTATATACATTTTGTGCATATCACAAACAACTTTAGAATTCAACTACTTACCACTTTTAGGAAACTTTTATGATTCTTCATCAGTAATGTCATTCAAAAAATCAATCATGTTATTTTTATTCTATATTTATTCCCTCTTTGATTTAAATTGTATTTATTTAGTATGAATATTCATGGAAAATTCACCATAATCTATGATGTGACATTTCTTACTAGAACAAAAATATCTTCTCTTCATTGAGACACTCTTCACATTATTCTTCACATACTTCTTTGGAGTTTTTTGTTCAACAACCTTCTTCTTTTGTCACACATCCTTAGGTTGACCTTTCATCTTTATATATTACCTCATTCACATTCTATTATTGTCTTCTATTCACAACAATAGATGATTTGTTTATAATTGGTACATATCAACACTAATTATAATAGTGAACACTTTGGTTTCAATAATCATAGAAATTTTCAAAGTAATCATATGTATTCTTGATAAATTGATTTTATTTTTATGAATTCTTCTTCTGTTTTAAAGGATTCAAATTTTATTTAGATTTGATCCCCCTAAATGTAGGTATTATATAATCTTCATAAAATTATATATTATGCCAAAATTTAATTTCCTAATGCCCAAACATCCAACAATACCAATAGTAGCCAACAAAAATTGATTTCTTCTTCTATAACGCATTCTGACTGTATTTAACATTTTACTACTTTAGGGAAGCACATTTATTATTCTGTGATTTCATTAAGGAACACAAATTTCTCTTTACCCAAGTTTTTCCAAATTTTAAATTTGAATCTTCACTAGTCATCAAACCAACATTAGTATAGATATATTTATCAGGATAAAGAGTTACCTTCTTTAAAAATTACGGAGTAGTTTTATCCTTGGATAATCACAAACTCTTATTACCACTAGATTCTGTATTTTTGGAAATATGAATATTATTATATGAATCCTTGGAAATACTAATTTTCTCAGAAACTAGGGAAGTCTTAGCTTGTGTCATTTCCATATTTCTCATTTTTAGTATTAGTTCAAAACACATTAAGTTGAGAGAAGACATATCATCTTCAACTGATTTGATGCCTTTTTTCCACTAAATATTAATCTTATGAATCTCTTATTATTGTATCAGATATTCCTTTATTAAAAATTGTCAAGATCCTTGATTATTTCTTCTTTATTAATTAGTTGATAATCTTTGACATTATTATATATACTATGGATATTTTCAAGTGCGTAAATAATTTCAATAAAAAAAATTAATAATTTATTTCTCACCAACATTACTTTACAGTTCTTTAATATCTTCAGCATATCTTTATTCACAAAGATATATTGTTTCTTATTTTTCTTTAACAAGACTTGTGAGAGTGTTAGCGATGCAAAAAAATTTATTCAATGCTTTTTCCACAACATTTTCCTATTCTTCTAGCTATAATTTTTCATCCTGAAGTTCCTTGAAAACTCTGGCCATATATGTGACCACTTATTTGGGATGTTTAATCATATGTTTTCTAAATTCATAATTAATAATATCAATATCACAGCATGAACATGATTTATTATAATTATAACCAACTCATTTTACTGAATAATTTCTTCTCTGTCTGTATTCAGATATCAGTTGATTTTCATTCATCATTGAATTATTCTCAAGATTCTAGGGAACTATTTTCTTTCTATTTTTATCTAATTTGACTGAACCATCAATATTTATAACATTAGGAGTAGATATAGGATTTTCCATCATATTTTATTCTAAATATTCTTCAATATCAAAACAGTACTTTATATAATTCTGATATAAACCACTAGAGAAGTAGATTATATCTAATCAAAGATGTTATGTGCTCTGATACCAATTGAAGTGTCCAATGATTGGGTAGTCACATTGAGGAGGTGGTGGGGGAATCAAGTATGACCAATTTTACTGAATTTTTTTCACCTTTTAATTTGAACCTCTATCACCAGTTAGGATGATTGGATCATTTATGAAATGTATAAAGTAAATGAAACATAGAACACACTATTTTTACAATGATAATTACAAAGACCTGCATAATTTCCATGTTATTTAGACCCCTCCAAAATGGATTATCCACTATAATATTTTTATCAATTACAATGGTTCAAGAATAAATTGATTATACACCCTAGTAATAGATCCTCTAGTTGATTAAAGTTATACCCAATACAACTTTTCTACCTCAGTTGGCTAGACCCCCCCCCCCAATCCATTTGAATGGTTAGACCCCTAGTCACTATTGAGCCTCGTCAGTAACTAGTTAGACCCCCCAGTCACAAGATCCTTCTTCTTCTGAATATGATCCATATATAGGATAATTCTTTGATCCTACTCTATGATCTTTCTTTATCAAACCAGATCATGTACATTTTAAGTTCCATTGCATTGATGTTGGACTTGCTCAAATATTTCTGATCACTAAATATAGTTAAATGTCTTAGTACTACACTAATATGGAAAACATCCTTTCATCTACTGAAGACTCAACCTCACTAAACATTGAAAACTAAGATACAAAAATACTTTTGAATCAATGATGGTAAACTTATTCTTGATTCAGTCTCAAAACTCTATACACTAATTAAGCACCTAATATCCAATGTGTACTTTTTCAAACATCATGCATAAACATGAATGCATGGATATCTCACTTTATGCATTCATTAATTCATGTGCATGAAAACACCTTTATAAAATGTATATTACATAAGAAAATACACACTAACTTCTTGTTTATTCAATTGATTTCATAATCACATGTGTATGAGCATACACATGCATGAACAGAAGCACTACCTCAATTTTCCTTATTCAGTACTTGATTGAATGTATACTACAAAAGCACATGCACACACTATTTAAATTTTATACATGGATTTCAATTATATATATTTTAAATATGCCGTATGACTTATGCACGCTTACTTTTCATGAATCTAATATACACAGTACTCACTGAATCCTTCATGATACATTTTTTCACACTTTGAGATATATAATAATTCCTTTGAATGTAACTACAAACCTGAATGGGTATTATGTGAGCAAGTTCTTCTTCATGATAATAAATGTATGTATACATTGTTGGGTGGTTATTTAAATATGTTATTTGTGCAAAAAAATCTATGTGTAAATAAAATCATTGTGAGTTTATCTGAGTGTGAAAAGAACATGTCAAACAGTCATAGCCTTCTTCTCCTTTGTGAAAATAGCAGTAACACAGCAACCTACACTTTATGAACAAGATTAGATTCATGAAAATCCTTCTCTCTTAAAAATAACTCCCATATGTGAGAAAAATTTTAGCCTTAAATAAGCCTACCATTCAATATTAATTGGAAAACAATAACTTCATAGAATATTCTAGAATCACAAACGAACTTGTTGCCTCCAAGTTATGCTTCTCAAATCATCATTGTCACTGATAATATTTTTCTTATACCTATATTTCACTGATTTGGTCTTTGATTTATGATTCAAATGAAATTTCATCACATTTACATCATCCTTTAGATTTTAGAACAATAAATTGATGATGAGATGCCATCTATTAAGCTTTGTTTGTTATAGCTTGAAGTTCCTTATTCAATAGAAGCTTCTAAAAATAGTGTCCAAGAGAAGATAACTTCCAACATTTGATCAGACAGCTCAATAAATTTGATCAACAGATCACATGGTTTTTGTTCAGTTGGGATGATCATATGGATCATAACATTTAGTGAACAAATCGGGTGGTCATGGTTATGTCCGTCATTTTTTTAATGGATGAACGGATTAATGGCCCAGATAAAACGATCCAGTGATCAGATGGTCCTAGTTTTTTCAGGTAAATTCCACATCGAAACCACATGATTTTTCTTAATCCATTATATAACATGATGTGGTAATATTGTCCTATAAATCTCCTCTACCTCCTTGGTACTTCCCCATACTAGTTCTTTGTTGTCATGCTCCTACACCAACCTCCACCATCATATCGTCCCACACAATAGTGCTCTTCCACTGCTCTGACTCACGTAGGCATGCCCCATGAACCAACCTATGCCATAAGCCACCTCATGATGGCTAGATGAGGGTTTATCTAATCCCCCCATAGGTGTGTTTTTCTCCCCTTGGATGGTTAGTAATTTTGACTTAATTTTTTGACAAAACTCTATATAGAGTACAAAGAAAACCAAATCAAAACATCAAAACTTATATTTATCAATTTTTTAAACATTTTTTCACACTCAAATAATAATGACACGTGTTTCTATGAACTGAAAACCAGTTCAACAAACATAACATTTCAGATTCATTGAATTTTTATATTATTAATTAATTGAAAACAATTTCAATAAGTCATTTGGTCTCTTCAAATGTGACCTCTTCATTTTCCACTATCCCTTTTTAAGGGATGTTTTCTTTATTAATTTTTTTTTATTTTGGTTTCAATAATGGAATTCTTAAAATAGTATCCTTTGATAACCGAGTTGAATTTTGATGGTGAAATTAATTTAAGGGGGTAGGATGTAACATCTAATGATTTTAAGAAATATATTATTTCAAAATTAATTTAAATTAATTAATAACTTTTGATACAAGAAATTAATTATTTATCTTGCATTTATATTATGTTTCACACAACATTAAATTTCTTTGATAACATGTGTTACACTTAAGACCGAGTTTTATGGATCAACAATACACTATTAATATGTAATCTGATATTTCTCACATATTAATTGGAATGGAAATAATGAATAAGATTAACTAAATTTTGAAAATATGGTTTACACAAGTTTATATAATTAATTATTTCATTACCTGTTAATTTTAAATTAAAATAAAAATCTAATTGAATATAATGAATGTGCTTTTATGGAAAACAATTCTTTATTCCCACAAAGGTATTTGATCTTAAAAAATTAAATTCATCACTATTAATGAATGACCGTAATGAAATTTATATGTTAAATATTAAATATAATATTTTTAAATTCATTGAATAATTTTTATGTGCATAAAATAATAACAAATCTAATTTTAAGCCAAAAAAGATATTTTTTTCTAAAAGGATGTTTTGGAACCTTTTGATGGAATGCATGCTTTAAAACAAAATTTTGACACTTTAATAAATTTTCTTAGAAAATTTAAAGTTTATTTTTTAATTCATAATTCAATAATTATTTATGGTGATTTTTTGGTGTTTTTCTAATAAGTTTCATTTTTTAAATAATATTGAAAATACTTTATTTTATTTGTAAACAGACCATTCATCTAAATAATTTTAATGATAAATTATATTTTATATTGGTTTTAATGTAAAACTAGTTAAATAATACATCTATTAATATAATTTAGCTAATTGAAATTATTTTCATATTGATTTTGGTTATAAAAAAATTTTAAACATTTGAACATTTTAGTCTTGATAACCCGATTTATCACCTCGTCAATGGGATTAATTTTTAAAAAAAAATTAGACGCATATTTTATTGAGTTTTTTAAAATAGATTCAATATTTGGAATCAAATTTTCTAAAATTTTAAACATTCCCATTTTATTTTTGGAAAATATTAATGGTAAACTTATTAATTTTTATCACTATAGTTAAGGGTAAATCAGGTTATTACAGGTAAAACTAATTATAATAAGGATTAACAAATTACATATAAACTTGTCCTAATTTAATTTTAGGTGTGAATATCCAAAAAATTATTTGATGGAAAAATTTTATAACCAATTTGAGCCACCGTAATCACATTATGTCCCTTATAATATTTTATTTTAAAGACAACGTCAATTATTTCACTATTATGTTTTTAATAACTATAACTTTTCTAATATAGAGATATTCAGAAAATATCATTGAATATAAATATAAATTTTAAATCTAAAATATTTATCTTCATCATAGAAATTTATTTATAATTTTTAGGGAAGAAATAATTTCCTTAATGGCTTGCACAACGATGATGCAACAATTATTTAATTAATGGAAATATTACATAAATGATATTAAAAATATTAAAATAAATAAAATTTTAGATAATTAATGTCCTATAATAATTTTAAATATTAATATAAAATTTTAGTGATTTTTTAGAGGATTTTTTTTGAATTTATCTTGTTTTATTGATTTTTTTAAAAGTCTATGTTAGGAATAGTGTAAAAATTGAGATTATTGATATTTTAAAATAAATTATATATTATTAAATGATATAAAATTCCACAAAATCATAGATTCTAAAAAATTATTTTTATAATGTTTAAAATTTCATAAATGAATCATTTGTTGGTATTTTTTCATTTTATCATAAATATATTAACTCTCAAATAGTAAAAATCCATCTTGTCGTGGTAAGAGCTAAAGGGATTAAATAAGAGTTAAAACCAAAATATAAGGGTAAAAATGTGACCAAAATTTGACTAAAAATTATTTAATGAAATTATTTTTACCCATACTTATATTATATTAAAAATAAATCTATTTGGATATATTTTAAATATAAAATTAATATATATTGATTTAATATGTTGTGAAATTTGAAGAGTGACCCAATATTATTCTGTAAAATGGATCATCTTATTATCATTTCATTAAAGTTAAAACGTTTGATCAACCATTATCTTCCCAAATAACTTCCTAGAATCTATCCCCACATTCTATCATTATTTTTTAGTTATTACACAACATTTAGTGGTTTTAAGGTGCTAATCAAAGGAGGTTTTTTGAAGAAGATGTATCATTTTAATCATTTGCTCAAAAATTCTCAAACAATTATAAACTAATAACTCGAATATCCTCCATATACCTATATTTTATTATGTTAATGGAATGAACAATATATATCTCAAATTCCATCAAATGGGAAAAGAATTAATCATTCTTGTGTATGGTGAATTACATGCTCGTGAACCGATGTAATTCATTTTCTGTCACCTCCACTAAAAACATGTTATAATGAATAAATTAAGGTTTATATGTGATATTCATGTATATATATCATTCTCAAAAGGAATTGTATCATTTAATTTATTACAATTCCATGCATAGAAGAATGAAAATGTTGTTTGTGCGTATGTGTGAATGGTCACCTATACGAAGAAATATGATATGTTTTTCATCATCACATTACATTGAAAATATATATAATTATATATAAATAATTAATATGATATTATCAATATTATTTATTTTTTTAAAAAATTAATAATTAAATTCTTTCAATAATGATCATTGAAAAATGGAAATGTTACTCATGTGTACGTACGACATACCATCTTATTGATTGTATCAAAGTTAATTTCTCATAACTATATTTAATAGATGGATATAAAATTATTATTTATGTATTAAAATGATAATTATGTCATTATTATTATTCCAAAGATGATGGACTAATCACCACTTTGACTATAGAAATCATACCAAAGTCATTTTGGACTCATATATTAAATATCATCAAAACATCATATGTGAACATAAATAATTAGTTAATTGATATAACATGGTAATAAGTGATTCAAAAGGAATAATAAACATGAAAAATATTATAAAATTAAGAGAATTATTAATCTATGATTAATATTCAGGACAATAAAGAATGTATGTGTTGAGTTGGACTTGAAGTAAGGGACCTCATC
Organism: Viscum album; assembly: GCA_963277665.1. Lineage (NCBI taxonomy): Eukaryota > Viridiplantae > Streptophyta > Magnoliopsida > Santalales > Viscaceae > Viscum > Viscum album. The sequence continues at coordinate 1,169,005,080 of OY728122.1, read as the reverse complement.
TCAATATACTTTCATTGAAAAATATTATGATGTTATATACGCACCTTATTCTATGAGGTGTATAAACAAATCATTTGATATATCATATCATAAATTTATTTATTCATATATTAGTAAAAAAAATTTAAAATTATATTCCTTTATAGGGCTTATCACTCAAATATTTCAAAGTGGTATGGGACACTAGTTTAAAAATATCTTTTTATATGTTTTAAATGTGTTTTGAAAATGGAATGATTATTTCAATAACATGAAACGTTTTCTTATGAGTGAAAATGAAATTTTAATATTTAAATGTTAAAAAATGCATTCATTTATGTGCTAGTTTTATATAATGGTACATGGAAATTTGACTAGTGGTCATGTGATAAACCAATGACTGGTGGTTCTATAATAAACCAGCGATAGGTGGGTCTGTGATATCCCTCTAATGAATTCAGTATATATGTCTACCATATAGTTATTACTTTTGTATGAGTTTCATGTGTGGAATCCTATATCATGGTTATTCTATTTATATAAAAGAAAATTATAATAATGTCCCAAGATAATTTTATGTGTTATCCATTATCTCTATGGGTTTTCTGGTAATCTTGAGATTAAAAAAATGGTATGCAATGAGCTCATTTTTAATGGAATATATTTTCTCATTATTAACGGTGATAATTATTACTTTATGATAAATATTTCATGAGTCTTTATCTTTTCATAGGACTAATAGTTTTTTTTTTGTATCACTTACTGAGTTGTTGTACTCATCCCATGTTCTAAAATAATTTCATGAGGTTAAAGGAAGAATATGGAAATGTATGAGGTAAATGGTAAAATTTTGATCATTTATTATAAAAAGAAATCATGTTCTATTTTAATGAACTTTTTTATGGAAATAATGGATAATGATTATAAATTTCCACTAATAATGTGTGGTTTTACTATGTAAGAGTTTTTCTTAATTCTATAAAACTCTAAAAATAAATGATTTTTGGAAAAATAAAGTGATTTATAGTTTTAAAATAACTTTAATATGTTTTCTTATGGATGGGACCTCACATTGTCAATACACGTCAATGATACTATAGTAGGTTCATTTCTTCTAATAGAATGAGATACCTAGTTTGCATTTCTCAGATAGTAGTTAATTGAGAAATAATATTCCTTGATTAGATCTAACTATATTCTTTAATTAACTTTTATCTCCTTCTATGTTAAAATATAATTTAGAATCTTATTATTGGTATTTAAGTCTCAATTATCACCACAGTGGTGTCACTACCATATATTCAAGGTGAGTATCATAACCACTTGTTCCATATCAAGCTTCGGGTAGTTCTTCTCATGGATCTAAAAATATTATGAGGTATTGGATATCACATTATCATTCATCATGTATAAAAAACCCAATCCTTTCTTTGAAGAATTTCTATATATCACAAACAATTCTCCACTTGTTGGTTGTTTGAGTATAAGTGAAATGATTGTCCTCTTCTAAAAATCGTAAAAGGATTACTCAAAATTTTTTGTATAGAGACAATTTACCCCTATCCCTGAAAAAAAATTATCTATGAATATTATCATGAGGAATTTCTCACAAAAAATTATTAGAACCCGCATATTCCATGAAATCTATGGACTTTTATGACACTACTAGGTTAGGTAAATTCATCACAATAATTTTTATTTGAAGGTTACACATATATTCCCTCACTTTTGATCATGTTCCCCATGAATGTAACTTTATATATCCAAAAGTTTCATATTATAAACCTAGAATTCATTTTATCATTCCTTAATGTCACCAACACAATCCTTATATACTCCTCCAGTTCCTATTTTCTCTTGGGGTAAATGAGAGTATCATCGATAAACCCTTACCAAAATATTATTAAGGTTGTCATAAAGAATATATTGATCAAATACATGAATATTATAGTGGAATTTGTAACTCATATAGGAATCACTATGAACTAATAGTTACCATTACTTCTATAGAAAGAAATCTTCTGAACATCATCCTTCTCCCACTTCAGCTAATGATATCCAGAATGAAGATCCATCTTTGATAATTACTGAGCTTCTCATAGTTTATCTAATAAGTCATAAATACATGTCCAATGAAACATTTTTTTTGGTTATCTTGTTATTCTCCCATTAATGGATGCATAATCTCATTGATCCTTTCTGTTTCATTACAGGGAGTATTGGCACACCACATGGTGATGTACTAGGGAATATGAACCATTTGTGAGAATTATCTTATAGCTGGTTCTTTAACACCTACATTTTGATAGAGTCCATCATACAGGGGAATTTTAAGATAGAATTGTCTCTGATATAATATATTTTGATTAATATACCTTATAATTTTAGGGAATTATGCGTAAGTCTTTAAAAAATACATTAGTGAATTCTATTACAATGATAACTTCCTCCATGATAATACTTTCCTTTGAATCAACCATTTGAAAAGTCTGTTTTTCTCTAATAGTATCAATATGCACACCATTGATGGATTTTCCAAATTAGAATCTTGATCTTACATTCATTTATACAACAGCATGGGATTTATAAAAATATGAAAAGATGTTTCCTTTCATAGAAAATTTTTGTGTGGTCTATGTAATGATATCTAATACATGCCCAATATTTCATCGAATTACACTATGTTATGTATTATGATATTTTATAGATGAATCTTACCACACACACTAATAAGAGAAGAGTTTGACAATATGGTTTCAAGGATCTCTCCATGGGGTGTTTTTAAACATATCTCCACATTAATAATTCAATTAATCCATTTAATAATTCTAGAAAACAAGTAGGATATAAAGGAATTATTATAACTAGAATAAAATTAAAAAATTCCATTATGGAGTGATTGGGATGTTTATCTTGAATGAATTCATTTTCACATTCCACTTCAGAATTAGTGAAGGCATAAGCTTTCCCTTAATCCATTTTATTTGGTGGTTGTAAATGTGGATTGCCCTCAAGAACCCATGGTTTAGTGCACTAGAATTCAATGTTCCCATTCACCTTATAGTTGACTAATTAAACTATGTCTGGTGTATTATGAGGTTCATTACTTTACTCCATCCTGTTAGATAGGTTCTTATTTTCTCTTCATCATTAGTTATCTTGGTTTCCTTCTCACACAAACATGAATATTTTTACTATCTCATTGAGAAAATTACCATGATTCTTCTTCCCACAAATGAATCCTTTTTTTAAGGGTTTTTATTAACATTATCTATTCCTAATTCTAAAATCATCTAAATCATTACACTAATACCAACTATAGTGACCCTAATTTTTTATACATAACTATAGCATCATTTTAAAAATAGAAAACATAATATTTATACATTAAAGGATCTAATGGTTAATTATATTTGGAAAATAATGATCATTCATAACTATAATAAAATAATATGTAATATTTTATTTAAATACTTATTATTTATCATTATAAAATCTCATGTTCTTCTTAGAACATATAGTTGCATCCGGGTATGCATTAAATAATATAGAGAGATACAAGTCAATTAAGGAAGAAGAAGGGATGCAAAAAAATAATAAATTGGTAAGAATAATCAAATTCATCATATTAAAAGAATTGGTTGATCATAAAAATCATTACGGAAAATTTTGATAAATTCATTGAAGGTGGAAATGCATAAAAATTAAATTTCAGGTCATGGTGGTCAAATACAACACATATTTTTAAACAACACTAACATCATGTTCATGCATAATATATGTGTATATTCATAAACTTATCATTGTAAAAAAAGGGTAGAATATTTTTCATGAACAATACACACTATCTAGTTAGATACAAAAAATTTTAAATTAATTAGAGGGATATATAATTCCATTCCAACCCATCACATAATAATATTTACATAATCATGCATGTCATATAGAACGTATAACAATCAAAGTCATGAAATAAAAAATGGGAATAAATGTGTTATATAAGGACTTCATAATTATTATTTCATGAATAAACATGGTTTTCTAAAATGAATAATTAAAAAAAGATTTCATAAACATTATTATTCTGTAGTGAATGAGAAACTACTCAAGAAGAGTAAAATATGTGTTTTGGAAGGAAATTATTTTTTGAAAATCATTATATTTTTCTTAAATAATCATGGTGGAAACCTGTATAACCCCATAATGAAAAGTGGAGAAAAATGAAACAATATTATAGGAACATTAGAGAAATATCCATCATGAAGATGCTGTGAAAGAGGGATAACCTAAAGAAAATTAGTAGGGTTTGAGAATCCTCTTACATTAAATCAGGATATATTTCATCACTTTTACACCTCCTGAATAATAAAAATAGAATTATTATAAAATTAAAAAATAATTTATTTATGTTAATTTATTTTATTACTTTTCAATTATAATCATTGTATTATATTTCTTAATTTTAGATGATAAATTTAGAGAGTTTTGATAGCCTTTTTCTTTAAAATTTTGCAGTTTCTCTTCGATTCCACTAGTTTTTTCAAGGTAATTTATACACAAATAGAATAAATTCAAGAATATTAAAACATATTTATAAAAAATTATATATAATAAATAATTTTTTTAACAATTCATATGTTTGGTGATAAGGAAATAAGTTGTAAACACCCTCCCTGGCAATGTGTATACCATTGTCGGGAACATTTTCCAAAGGGGGAGAAAGGGAGTTATAAAATATAAGGGCTTCAAAGATAATTTTTTATAATATTTTAACATAATTATTATAATTTTAATATACAGCCTAATTATTCATAGAATATTTTGTTTTTAAAGTGATAGTGAAAGAGAGGAAGAGTATAAGAAAACACAAAAAAGAGTTAATGAAAATATACCCTCTTCTTGGTGTTTCTTCACTTGTACAACACTAGAATTCCTTGATTATTATAGTAATATTACTCTAGAAAATCCCAATGAATTATAAGAATCTTAAAATATAGTATATGTGAATATAATCAGCTTTGTAAATGGTTGGAGGATTGGTTTTCCAAAGGGACTGAGAGGGGTTATTTATGCATGATGAGAGGGGTATTTTTTGAAAAATAAAATAAAATATTATATCCAAGGTAAAACATGTAATATTTATATTTTTTACATTATAATACATATTTAAATTATATAACATGATTTTAGGACATAAAATAACTTTATAATTCGAATTCATTAGTTTAATTAAATAGAATTTTGGAAAAAATGATAAATATAATTTTAATGTAACACATTAAATTTTAGAATTTGGAAATTAGTTTTTAGGTTTTGAAATTAAGTATAATGTATTTTAATGAAAATTTTAACAAATTAAATATGTTTTTTTCTAACCTCATGTTCTATAGATTATTATTTCATTATTATATCAAGAATTGTGTAATTTTAGATACACTGGTTACAAGTAAAACTGTATTTTTACCATTCACCTAAAAAATGGTATCTTTAAAAAAATTACCAAAAATAAACCTTGGAAAATTTCAAAATTATTATTTTAAAATTGATATTAATTTTTTCAAAATAATTCTATCATAGTTATTTTTAATTTTTAATATAAATGTTTTTATTATTACAAGATACATTAATATATAGTTTATTGAAAATGTGCTTATATTTTCATTGAGTTTTTCATCCTGAAATATTTTTTTCATTATAATATTTATATTTACTAAAAGTAATAAAAATAAATATTATTTTTATCAGATTTTATTATTTTTATGATTAATTATTATACCAATAGTCATGTTTCTATTCAAAACATTCATGTTACTATTCTAATGGTCACATTTCCTCCTATAAATACCTATCCAATCCTTTATTAATTATTCCCATAAATTCCACTCATGGTTATTAATTTCCCGTTTCTATAATTTTGATAGTTTTACTAAAAAAATCATAATTTCTATAGTGTTTTTCATAGGAGGGATGATTCTATAAGATTCGGGAGATCCATATTTTTCCATTGTGGTTTTTATATTTAATATTTTCTTTGCCCTTGTAATATATGACATTTTATGGGATTATAAATAGAGTAATGTAATCATTTTAAATAATGAAATATATTTTTTTCATTTCCATATGCATTTTATTTTTACAATTCTATACAATAAAAAACCTATTTATTTCTAAATAACAATTGTCATTTTTAAAATCTGGATTGTTACAAAGAATCTTCACAATATTCTTTTCACAAGAAAGATATCACTTTAGTGGTATGAACTATGATTTTAGTACATCTAAATGATAAGTTATGTACTTCCTTGGGATAGAGACATTGAACTCATCATGAACATGAGAGCAGTTTTATAGAAGTTCCAATTGATAGGACACCACCCTGAATTGGTTAGAAATTTCAAAGGGATATATATACTTAGTGTTTATAATTCCTCTGTATTGTAAGAATAATATTACCCTTTGGTTTTTCATTAATAAATTCCCACTTAATTTCTTACTCTAAGAAATGAAGATAGATTTATTATTCCTAAAGCACTAATAGATAACAATATCTATAATAGAATTACAATTATTTCATGATATCATTATTTTCTATAAAAAATGGCTAAAACAAGTTATCCAATATGAATAAATATTTATATATTGAAGTAATACATTAATCTATAAACCCTAGTAGAAAATTTAACATAAAACATTCATAAATGGTCAACCTTATGACCATTCCCATATTTAAAATTTATAATGAATGTCGCTAAATTTCCCAAAAATCAACATAACATTAATCCCCCAAATAAATATAAGTATCTCTTGGTGGTCACATGTAATATATGTGAATACCTTGGTCATATATTCTCTTGAAACTTGGTAATATTTATTATTACTATAAAATCATTATGAAAACATGAAAGAGTTCAAAACAAATTCCTCATAAAATCAAAGATTATTTAATATAGTCTGTAAATTGGATAATTCAGTAAACACAATCAATGGTAACATAAACCACATTGTCTATAAATAATTAATCATTTATAATTCCATCAATTCTATCCAATTTATATTATCTAGATTCATCTTTTATTCATTACAAAATCATTAACTCAACATCAGGAACATATTAAGGGTAATATTCTCTTAATCAAGCCTTTTTTTATAAAATATCACCTCAAAATTAAATACCTTTTCTAGGAAATCAATACCATTCAACATATTCATTAATTTATTTAATGAAAATAATAATACTTAATAATACTTATATGGTTCATAATTATTTAATTCCAATACATAGTAAAATAAATAATTCTAATCGATTCATAAACAATCAACTATGCTTCTTTATCTTATTCCTTAATATGTCTTTCCTATAATATGAAATATAAATCTTTTTTAAATATTCATCAGAAAAAAAAATTATCATGATTCATAAATTTAACACAGACAATGCTATTAGAATAACATGTTCTATTAACATTTCATTTTTGGTCTCTTCATCGTCATTAGTATAAATATTAATTATACCACTTTATTGATTCTATTAAAAATATTTCCCCATAGGAAGGATATTTCAATAATGAATTTACATTCTACATTTAAAACATTAAACCATTAATGATACCTTAGAGAGACCATTATTCTCATCCATTTCACTTATATAACATTTCGTTTTTCATCATCAATTATATGCCTTTTTTCTTTCTTTTCTACATTTGAAACATCTTCTAGTTCCTTTGAGATTTTCAAATGGGTTATTTGTCATAAATTATCAACATATAGGATAATAAACCTTCTTTCCCCCAGGGTATCCACCACCCAAAATCTCGTCAAACTCAATCCTTTACTTCATTGGTGAGTTTGAGAGTTAGATTAGGTTCAAGTTGTTAATAATATAATGTGATAACTGATTAGGAATAGTAACAATGTCCTTCAATACATTCATAACCCATTTGGTTTCCCATCAACACATTCTCTATTAGATCCAATGTTAACTTACTTAATTTTGGTTTCTACCACTAACTAAAACCAAAAAACATAGTGTGGGAAACAATATTCTTAGTGGGACATAAAATAATCACAAAAAATTATATATATAATTTCTAAATCATGAATATTTCTTTTAAACCAATGAAATATTTGGTCTAAACTAGTAAAATATTCAAATACTTCATATTGGTTGGTAAAGGGATTGTAAATTCCCAAAGAATATCCCCCAAGAGTATCAAACAAGTTGTGTGGAAAGGAAAACTATTATGAACTAGGTGATGATCGAGACCATCTCAATGTTCCCTTTTCATAGTTATTACACATAGGTACCTCTTTTCCAGATCCACAACCACCAGTAATATCCAAATAGGGATGTAATTTCTTGGAAAAAACTCACTCTATCATTTAACAAAATTATAGGTCATTTTATTATATATTAAATCATTTTTATATATATTCTTATACATATCCATATGAATATCCTTAGGATTATTCATAGGGTTATCACAAAGGTTTTGTCATCCTAATTTCTAATGGTAAACTAAACCATTATATGATACCATTTTTAGAGACCCAAAATTATCATATACAAGTATTACATCATAATAGGAAAATATTCATTAGATGACATAAATATCCATTCCAGAATAATTTAGTTATACTACCATGAAATACTTGAACAAGTAAAAAAAATTCTATAAGTGAGTTATGTCATCTATTACTGTTTTATCATAAATATAACCTTCCTAAGCTATATTATATATAATAACATTCATAATTACATGGGGAAAGAAACATAGGAAATGGTGGAATCAGATGCTCAACAATGGTAAACAAGGGAGATACCACAAACTATGAGAATAAGGGTATAAGAACATGAGAATAAATTTTTAAAACCATACCTTGCATATCATAGATCATAAACATGATTCATGTCTTAAATATTGTCTGTTCATAAGAAAGGAATCATAATAAAATCAAATAATATAGTCCATGAGAACATAACATTTTCATAAGACATAGATTTGTGCAATACATGTAAAAATAGAAAATCATTTCCTTATTATTCAATGATCTATTCTAAAACTATCATAGTGTAATGGGTTCCATCTCCAAACCATTATAGTAGTCAAGTTTCACTCCAAATACTATCATAGTGGTAAAAGTCACTTACAAAATTAGGTTCACTCCCCATTACAGTTCTATTTATCTCTTGAGATATCAACCTTTTCCCAAGTCATTAGAGGGATATGTAGGTTCCACCCATCAGTGTTATAACATACCCACCATCCATGGTTATAACATAACCAACATCACATAATGTAAATCATTCACATGTGTCCACAGTATCATAAAAATTAATCAAATTAAAACAAATGAAAATAAATGGATTTCATAATCATTTCACCATAGATAGACTATGGAAAAAAATAGCTTTCATAATCATTTTTTCATTTCATCAAATAATAACCCAAAGAAAAAAAAATGGGATCCATATGAATCTTATAATGGTATAAACTATAGAAGTGAAACATGTTTTATAAAAAAACATATCATCATAAATACAAACCAGTTAAAAAACAATTAGAATGGTATCATTGGATCATATCCATAGTAAAGAAGAAATATCATAAAAGGATGTCTTCATAGAAGGAATAGTATTTTGAAATATCACATGGAACATTTTAGGAGTAAAATGTTGGATCTGAATCTACGGATTATACACAAGAGGGGGGTGAATTGTGTCTTTTTCAAATTATTACAATCTCTTCAATTTAGACAAATTCTGTTCACTATGCTTTTGCACGATTAAATATGCAGCGGAAAAAGTAAAAGCATGAACACACGGATGTATAGTGGTTCGGGGAACAGAAGGCCCCTAGTCCACTCCACCAACGCTCAAATCCACGAGCTTGGCGATTTTCACTATCTGGTCCTCGTTTCCACAGACCCGTCCACAACTGAGTACAGGCAGTTGACACCTTTACAAGATTCAGGCAAACACAGCCTTCCTGGTTCAAACACGAACCCACACAGCTTAGAACGATAAGCTGATCACTCAAAAATAAAAGGGTTTCGATAAAGAAACACTTCTCCAGTTGTTCTTCACAATTGCAACAGAATGCAATTGACAGTAGATAGATCGTCGTCTTCAGAAAATAAAGATCCGTAATCAAAACAGTTCTGAGTCGATCCAGTTGCAAAAGATATTACCAGAAACTTCACAACTTCAGCAGCAGTAGATTCACAACAGGTAGTCGATGTAGAACACGTGAATCTGCTATCAAAATCTTCTTTCAGTAATAAAGGTCTTACGCTTCTTCTTGATCACCAGAAAAGAACGCTTCTTCACAGTCTCTGTTTTCTTGCTCGTCAAAAGATCAAAATCTGTATCACACACTTTCCTGTGCATATATATATATGAAGTTTCCAAGATAGAACATAAACATATTCAAATATGAGAAAATCTTCCGCATAAATAGATCCATGAAAATCTCCTTTAGATTCGCGATATTAAATGAAATAACAAAGCCGTTGTAACTCCCCTGAAGAATCGGCATAAAAAGCTCCGTTTAAATCAAACATTAATCCGTTGTAAATCGTCTTTGATTCAGTCAAAGTCGTATTTAAGAATCAGCTCGAAATCCGCCTAATAATCCGCTTGATTGACTAATTCAAAAGGAAATATCGTCTGTCAAAAATATCCCGACGCCAAACGTAGGGTTGATGACGTGGCTCCAAACGTAGGGTTCACAAACGTAAGGTTCAGAACGTAAGGTTCAGAACGTAAGGTTGAACATACATACTTTCTCTTCAGCATTCAAACGTAGGGTTGATCATCCATACTTTGTCTTGCTTCAACTCTCCAAAGAATGTACGGTTGATTATAAAAGTAAGGTTGACGATCCATACTTTTGAGAAACAAACTCAACATTGAAAACTAACGTACGGTTTCTCTTCCATACTTTTCAACAACGAAAACGTAAGGTTCCTTCCAAACGTAATGTTCTTCTTCCATACTTTTCAACAACGTAAGGTTCATTAACCATACGTTTCAAAATAACATAAAAAAGTAATCTTTTCATCCATACGTTACGTTCATCAACGTAGGGTATGAACAGTGATTCCAGTACGCGCTAAAATTGATCTCGCGCTACAGTGATTCCAGAACGCGCTAAAATTGATCTTGCGCTACAGTGATTCCAGAACACGCTAAAATTGATCTTGGAATAAATGAAGTATAAAATCTCGTTATATAAAATAAATTCCTGCAAAATACTCAACGAAATAATTAGTAAATAATTAAGGGTATTTGTGAGCATCAAAATCATCATAAAGAGACAGAGTATTATTTAAAATAATCTCCCCCTTTAAAAAACATTATTTTGATTTGTTTAAAAACAATACATTGCTCAACAATCTCCCCCTTTTTGATGATCACAAAACCCATAAAATAATAAAACTAATTTAATTGCAGTCTTGATTGAAAAAAAAGTTTTATAAAATTTTAGAATTTTGAAAGGATTAAAACAATATTTAACTATAAAATTTCTCACCCATAACTAAAATTTCTCCCCCATAACTCCCATAAAAATAAATTTTCAAATAGATAAAAGATAAATGTCGTATATATCCAAATGCTCCTATATATCCAAATTTCTTCATAGGAAACGAATGAATTTAAATGTTGTGTTTATCCAAATTCTCCTCCTTTTTGTGATATCAAAAAGAATGAAAAATTACGGATTTGAACACATTCAATATTGCACTGGACTATAAGTAAATGCTATAATTAACTGTGTATGAATAAGTGAATTTCGTATACTGGCTAACTTAATCATAAATCAATAAATAATAAAACAAAAAAGATAAGAAAAGAATTTTCATTCACAAGCTATTATATAAAAACGACAGTGATATACAGAGGAATCAAGGTGTAGGGATAAGACAGGGAAAAAGGTGTCTATCTCCTTTGAATTGCGGTCTTGATCTCTGTAAACTGTTCTCTGAGCCTCTTCATCATCCCATCTCCTAACTTGATGATAAGATCTCTGTTCTCCTGAGTCATATGAATATCTTCAATCAAATTAACTCTGAAAAACTCATGCATTCTTTCTTCTTTTTCAACAAAAAGAGCCAGCTTTTCTGATAACTGATTCAAAAGAATCCTAATCGGTTGCTCTCCAGATGTCAACTGATCTACCAAAAATTTCTGATTATCTAGCAAAACTGACAAAGGGGCACTATTACACTGAAGATCGTGTAATCTGTCACTCATATTGCTCAGTGCTCCAGTAATTGCTTGAAATCTTCGAATCAAATCAGGTGAAGAACCTGATCCACTCACAGCACTATTTGCAACAGATTCAAATTTATTCTCCATGTAAATTTTCATCTCAGCCAAATCATCTTTCGTTACCATCTCTGATTTCAACTGATCAACAGCATGCAACATATCAGTCTTAAACAAATCTACTTCCTGTCTTGAAACAGTAGATTCTTTCAGCTTTTGAAACTTTAACTGCTCCAAGTTCAGAGAACTTCTGAGACTAACATTCTCAGATTCTAACTGAGAAATACGCTTGTATAACTCAACAACTTCTTCTTTTCTCGAATCAGGGGCACCCTGTGCTTGATTCTCATGTCCAGAATCAGATTGACGAAGCAGGACAAGGGGTAAAGAATCTGCATCTGATTGTTCTTTGTCCTGAAAAGGTTGATCCACTGAACTATTCTTTGAAGCCTGAAACTCTTCCACTGAAAAATCTTCCTGAAGTACCTCTGTATTAACTTCAGAAGTATGTTCATCACGAACAGTAGTCTCTCTGACTTCTACTGAATGATCAAGAACAATATCTTCATGAACTTCTTGAGGTTGGGCCACTTCTTCACCAGGCACTGCCTCCATAAGTTGTTCTTGTGGAATTGCTTCTTCAACAGCCACAGCAGTAGTTTGAGGTTCTAGCTGAATTTCCGGTTGAGCTACTGGTTCCTCTATCGGTGCAGTCTGCTCCACAACAGCTTCTCTCACAAAGGAATAAGAAATTACAGGTTCAGAAGACTTCAAGACAGGAGAGATAATTTCTTCATCAATTGACCTCTTCCTTCTAGATTGAAGTCCTTCCTGACTTCTCTCTTCCTCAACTTCCTCCATCTCAAAGCGAATTCTTCTTGCCACTGTACTAACCCTTGATTCTGCTTGTCCCTCCTTGGACTTAGCAGGTTGAGCCTGAGCACTCTCCGAGTCTTCCTCAGCTCCAACAGGTAAGAGTTTTCCTTTAATTGTGCTCCAGAAGTATCCGACTTTCCTCAAAGTTCCAGCATTAAAAACATTACTGTGGTGACATTTCACCCCAGCACTTACCAATCTGATCATTCCTCTTTTAAACAACAACAAAGAAATGAACCTTCCATATGGGAAAAAGGTCATTCTTGCTTCACTCTGACAGCAGTATCTCAGATATCTTATCATAAATCGAGGAAAATTAAACTTAATATCACTCATCAAAAGATACATTATATACATGTCAGGGTACAGAATTTTCTCCATCTCAGCCATCCTTGGTGCTAAACCAGTCTGAACAAACTTTACCAAGATTTTCTGATCAGGCTCCAAATCTTTAATAAACATCTTCTTTATTACTTTGGTTCCAAACAGAAAAGACATAATGTCTTCAGACTTATGTACAGAATCTCCAATATTCCGTAAATCGAAATGAAAAACTCCTTCATGAGGGCAGTTAAGAATTTGACTTATCTCTACAGATGATATGGAAAAGTCCTTATCCTCTATTTGAGCCAATAAACTATCCTCCGTATCTCCAAGGCTAAACTGAACAGATCTAAAGAAATGTCTCATTTCTGTCTCATAAAGAAACTCAGAGTTTTCACTATTAAAAGCTTGCTCAAGGCCTTGAAACGACAACGCTTGTTTCAACAGCAAATTAGTTTCAAACAGCCATTCTAAATCGATGACTTTACCTTGCAGTATCTTCCGACCAACTACTTTAGATTTCTTTGCAGCACTGCTCTCGGCTTCATCTGGACGCTTAGTCTTTGCCATTTCAACAACGATTTCTGAAGGTTCGTAAGTTTAGGGTTTGAAGATTCAGAAAAGGGTTTTGGAGCAGATGTGCGGTTTTAGGTTTTCGAAAGGGTTTCCGAAAAAGGTGAAAACAGGTTAGAAGGTGAAACGGTTCTGACAGCCTTGATTCCCGTGTAATCACTAATCATTACTTTTATTTAAAACAAAATAAAATAACTTATAGCGAGAAACAGAAAATTAAACAGAATTCGAAAACAGAATAAGATTAAAAAGAAACTATTTAAAATTAAATAAACCTAACTCCCCCTTAATAAATTCAAACCTTGCCGTGGGAAGTGGTTTAGTAAAAATATCTGCTAATTGATTTTCTGTATTTACAAATTCTAAAAATATATCCTTTTTTAACACATGATCTCTTAAAAAGTGATGTCTTATATCAATGTGCTTAGTTCTAGAATGACTAATAGGATTTTTTGAAATATTAATTGCACTAGTATTATCACATAAAATAGGCGTATTATTGAAATTTAATCCAAAGTCCATAAGAGTGTTTTTCATCCACAACACCTGTGCACAGCAACTACCTGCAGACACATATTCTGCCTCGGCTGTTGACAGGGCAACTGAGTGTTGTTTCTTACTAGACCATGATACTAAAGACTTTCCTAAAAAGTGACATGTTCCTGAAGTACTCTTCCTATCTAATCTACAGCTTCCAAAGTCAGCATCTGAATATGAAATTAAATTAAAATCAGAGGTTTTTGGATAAAGCAGAGATTGATAAATAGTACCTTTTAAATATCTAAAAATTCGTTTAACAGCAGTTAAATGAGATTCTTTGGGATTTGATTGAAATCGAGCACAAAGACATACTGAATACATTATATCTGGTCTACTAGCAGTAAGATATAACAAACTACCAATCATACCTCTATATAACTTGTTGTCCACTGATTTTCCAGTTTCATCCAAATCAAGTTTTATATTAGTACACATAGGAGTTGTAAATGTCTTGCTGTTTTCAAGCCCAAATTTCTTAAGTAAATCAGTAATGTATTTGCATTGATTTAAAACATTTCCAAAATCTTTTTGAAATATTTGAAGACCCAAAAAGAAATTTAATTCTCCCATCATACTCATTTCAAATTCTTTTTGCATTAATTCTGAAAATTCATGACAAAGAATTTTATTGGTCGATCCAAAAATTACATCATCAACATAAATTTGTACCAACAAAACATTATTTTTCACAGTTTTCTTAAAGAGTGTTGGATCTGCTAGTCCAACAGTAAAATCATTTTTCAAAAGAAAAGAACTTAGTCTTTCATACCAAGCTCTTGGTGCTTGTTTAAGGCCATAAAGAGCTTTAGTAAGTTTGAAAACAGAATCTGGTTTTTGAGAATTTTCAAAACCAGGAGGTTGCTCAACATAAACTTCCTCCATTAAATAACCATTTAAAAAGGCAGATTTAACATCCATCTGAAATAATTTAAAATTCATATAAGATGCATAGGCTAAAAGGATTCTAATGGCTTCTAACCTGGCTACAGGTGCAAAGGTCTCATCATAATCTATTCCTTCTTCTTGATTATATCCTTTAGCTACTAATCTTGCTTTATTTCTAGTTATTATCCCTTGATCATCCTGTTTATTCCTAAAGACCCATTTAGTTCCTATTACTGGATAATCATGTGGTCTTTCAACTAATTCCCAAACCTTATTTCTCTTAAACTGGTTCAATTCATCTTGCATTGCTATTACCCAGCTCTCATCATCTAAGGCTTCTTCTATGGTCTTAGGTTCTTGTTGGGATAGGAAAGCAGAGAATTCAACTATGTTTCCAAAGTTTCTTCTAGTTTGAATACCAGTCTCTAAGTCACCTATCACAGATTCTAAAGGGTGATTCTTTAAGGTTCTAGACTGTCTAGGCATTACATTCAAAGGCTCTTCAGTATCATGTTCTTCTGAACTGGACTGAATTTCTTTTATATCATTTTCAAAAACATTCTTTAAATTCTCAGGTCTCATGTTTTCATTAGAATCAGGTTCATCTATTTGTTCTATCCTTTTCTCAAAAGGATCAGATTCATCAAATTTCACATGAACTGATTCTTCAACAATCCTTGACTTTTTATTATAGACTCTATAAGCTTTGGAGGTTGCAGAATATCCTAAGAAAATACCTTTATCAGATTTTGGATCAAATTTACCAAGATTATCTTTGGTATTCAGGATGTAAACCTTGCATCCAAAAACTTTAAAGTAATTTACTTTAGGTTTTCTGTTATTCCATAGTTCATAGGGTGTCTTTTTCAAAATAGGTCTTATTAAAATTCTATTCATTATATAACAAGCTGTATTAACAGCTTCTGCCCAGAAATATATAGGTAGGCTATATTCATTTAACATAGTTCTAGCCATTTCTTGAATAGTTCTATTTCTTCTTTCTACAATCCCATTTTGTTGAGGTGTTCTTGGAGCAGAGAAGGTGTGTTTAATACCCATGTTTGAGCAAAAGGAACTAAATTCCTGGTTCTCAAATTCTCCACCATGATCACTTCTCAATGAGATTATATTAAAACCTTTTTCATTTTGAATAGATTTACAAAAACCTTCAAATAAACTAAAAGCTTCACTTTTAAATTTCAAAAAGAAAATCCAAGTAAATCTAGAATAATCATCAACTAATACATAAACATATAATTTACCAGCTAAACTTGCTACTCTTGAGGGTCCAAACAAATCCATATGGATAAGTTCTAGAGGTTTAGTTGTAGCAACTTTATTAACAGATTTGAATGATGATTTGTGTTGCTTGCCAAGCTGACATGCATCACAGAATCTGTCATTTTCAAATTTGAGACTAGGCAAATCAGAAACTAAATGTTTCTTAGATAATTTATGTAAAGCATATATATTGCAATGACCAAGTCTTCTATGCCAGATCCAGGATTCACTTATATTAGCAGTTAAGCAGTTTACTCGTTGTTTACACAAGGAATACAGATTCAAAGTATAAACATTATCAGTTCTGGGTGCTCTAAACTTAAACAGTTTATCTTTAGAAACAGTACAACTATTGTTAGTAAAATCAACATTGTATCCATCATCACAGAGTTGAGAGATACTTATCAGATTGTGTTTTAACCCTTGTACATAAAGTACTTTGTTGATTGAGACTGTCTCTGGATCTCCAACTGTTCCAATACCAATTATCTTTCCTTTGGCATTGTCACCAAAGGTGACAAGTCCTCCTTCCTTTCGAGTAAGAGAAGAGAAATTAGCTGAAGTTCCACTCATGTGTCTTGAGCAGCCACTGTCCATATACCATATTTTTTTCTTTCTTTGGTGACCTGCTACCTGCAAAGACATTCAAACAAATTGCTTTGGTACCCATATTTTGTTGGGTCCAGGAGTGTTAGCAAGCAGTGATCTGGGTATCCAGATTTGCTTTGTTTTCTTAAAATTGATTGAATCATATAGATCGTTGGAAATATAAGCTTTCTTAATTCCACATATCTGAGGTTGTCTTAGAAAACAGTTTTTAGCTATATGACCTCTTGTTCCACAGTAGTTACAAATAACCTGTTTAGTGCTAGGAACAAAATAATTTTTGTATAACTTAGGTTTTTCTCCTTTACTTCCAATTCCAAACCTTTCCTTTTTAATTACAGTTTTTCCAAGTATCTCATTTAAGGTGTTTTCTCCTTTTGTAAAAATTAATGCAGCCGTTTTATAAGATTCTACTTCATCCTGTAGAGTTTTTATTTTTGATTCAAAATTAATTTTATTTGATTCAGCAGAATTGTATTTGTCAATTAATTCCTTATGTTGTTTTAGCAAAGCATTTCTCTCATCTGAAATAGCTTTGTACAAGTTCTTTATAGATTTATATTTATTAAATAATGAGTCATACCTTTCTTCAAGCATATTGCAGTAAGCTGCAAGTTTTTTATTTGAGAAGCTTGTTTCAGAGTTTGATTCATTATTTGAGTCAGAGGAATAGTATGAGTGTACCTCATCAGTTTCAGCCATGAAACACATATTTGCTTTTAAATTGGCTTCCTCCTTCTCTGAGCTTGATTCAGAAGAATTACTTGAGTCTTCAGAAACACTCCAAGTAGCTTTCATAGCTTTCTTGTCTTTCTGCTCATAATCATCTCTTTTGAAGAATTTCTTCTTCTTTGCATCTCTCAATTTTGGGCAATCTGGTCTGATATGTCCCATCTCTTTGCATTCATAACATCTCACTTCCTTGCTATCCTTTTTAAAGGATTTCTTGAAGTCTTTCTTCTTACTATAAAACTTTCTGAATTTTCTGGCTAGCTGTGCCAGTTCTTCATCCGAATTTGAAGAATCAGAGCTTTCTGATTTAGCACTCACTTCTTTGTTCTTCATCTTTCTATCCTTTTGTTGAGAAGTCACTTTCAAAGCAGTATTTTCCCTTTTTATGTAGATTTTATGCTCATTTACCTCATCTTGCATTTCAGCTTCGTACATCATCAGTGTACCAATTAGTTCTCTCATAGTTAGATCTTTAACAGAAGTTGATTGTCTGATTGCTGCAGAGATTCCATTCCATCGAGTAGGAAGTACTCTCAGTACCTTCAACGCTTGATCAGCCTGCTTGATTGGTTCTCCTAGAGCTGTTATATTATTGACAATTTCTGTCAATCTTCCATTCATCTGAGTGATGCTCTCTCCTTCAATCATTCTGAAAGTATCGAATTTTAACTTAGCAGTTGCATATCTCATCTGTCTTACATTATCTGTTCCTTCATAAGCAACAGCTATTGTTTGCCACATTTCATATGCAGTCGGGCATTGAGATACTCTGTTAAATTCGTCTGGTCCTAGACCACAGATGATTGCATTCATAGCTTTTGAATTTATGTCATACTCAGCCTCTGTAGCAGCACTCCATGTATCGGGATTTTCAGGAATTTCATAGGGAGTCAGAATCTTTGAATAGACTCTGTAACCAAGATTTTTCAGATAAATAATCATACGTGATTTCCAGCAGCCATAATTGTCTCCATTAAAGTAAGGTGCTCTGACCATTGACATTCCCTCTCTCATATCAGCCATGATACACTATGTATAATCTTTAAATACTTCTAGCTTGATAGGACTTTAGAAATAAGAAGCTCCTCCTCTGATACCAATTGTTGGATCTGAATATACGGATTATACACAAGAGGGGGGTGAATTGTGTCTTTTTCAAATTATTACAATCTCTTCAATTTAGACAAATTTTGTTCACTATGCTTTTGCACGATTAAATATGCAGCGGAAAAAGTAAAAGCATGAACACACGGATGTATAGTGGTTCGGGGAACAGAAGGCCCCTAGTCCACTCCACCAACGCTCAAATCCACGAGCTTGGCGATTTTCACTATCTGGTCCTCGTTTCCACAGACCCGTCCACAACTGAGTACAGGCAGTTGACACCTTTACAAGATTCAGGCAAACACAGCCTTCCTGGTTCAAACACGAACCCACACAGCTTAGAACGAGAAGCTGATCACTCAAAAATAAAAGGGTTTCGATAAAGAAACACTTCTCCAGTTGTTCTTCACAATTGCAACAGAATGCAATTGACAGTAGATAGATCGTCGTCTTCAGAAAATAAAGATCCGTAATCAAAACAGTTCTGAGTCGATCCAGTTGCAAAAGATATTACCAGAAACTTCACAACTTCAGCAGCAGTAGATTCACAACAGGTAGTCGATGTAGAACACGTGAATCTGCTATCAAAATCTTCTTTCAGTAATAAAGGTCTTACGCTTCTTCTTGATCACCAGAAAAGAACGCTTCTTCACAGTCTCTGTTTTCTTGCTCGTCAAAAGATCAAAATCTGTATCACACACTTTCCTGTGCATATATATATATGAAGTTTCCAAGATAGAACATAAACATATTCAAATATGAGAAAATCTTCCGCATAAATAGATCCATGAAAATCTCCTTTAGATTCGCGATATTAAATGAAATAACAAAGCCGTTGTAACTCCCCTGAAGAATCGGCATAAAAAGCTCCGTTTAAATCAAACATTAATCCGTTGTAAATCGTCTTTGATTCAGTCAAAGTCGTATTTAAGAATCAGCTCGAAATCCGCCTAATAATCCGCTTGATTGACTAATTCAAAAGGAAATATCGTCTGTCAAAAATATCCCGACGCCAAACGTAGGGTTGATGACGTGGCTCCAAACGTAGGGTTCACAAACGTAAGGTTCAGAACGTAAGGTTCAGAACGTAAGGTTGAACATACATACTTTCTCTTCAGCATTCAAACGTAGGGTTGATCATCCATACTTTGTCTTGCTTCAACTCTCCAAAGAACGTACGGTTGATTATAAAAGTAAGGTTGACGATCCATACTTTTGAGAAACAAACTCAACATTGAAAACTAACGTACGGTTTCTCTTCCATACTTTTCAACAACGAAAACGTAAGGTTCCTTCCAAACGTAATGTTCTTCTTCCATACTTTTCAACAACGTAAGGTTCATTAACCATACGTTTCAAAATAACATAAAAAAGTAAACTTTTCATCCATACGTTACGTTCATCAACGTAGGGTATGAACAGTGATTCCAGTACGCGCTAAAATTGATCTCGCGCTACAGTGATTCCAGAACGCGCTAAAATTGATCTTGCGCTACAGTGATTCCAGAACACGCTAAAATTGATCTTGGAATAAATGAAGTATAAAATCTCATTATATAAAATAAATTCCTGCAAAATACTCAACGAAATAATTAGTAAATAATTAAGGGTATTTGTGAGCATCAAAATCATCATAAAGAGACAGAGTATTATTTAAAATAATCTCCCCCTTTAAAAAACATTATTTTGATTTGTTTAAAAACAATACATTGCTCAACATAAAATAGCCCTCTCAAATTGAAAAAAACTTTTCAATACATAAAACATTTTCAAAATAAATCTATTTTCAAATAACCATAGAAATAAATAAAGGATGTTTTAAAAATCATTTAAAATGTTTATTGAGGAAAATAAAAACATTTACCTAGAAAAGTGTAATTTAAAAAAAACATTTTTAAAATCCTTTTAATAGAATATAACCTCGGAAACTTATGAAGGAAACTTTAATGAAAATTATTTTCATGAAATTGGGAAATATTTTCCAGGCCTTAAACTTGAAAATAGGTATTCTATTCACATTTTCTATAAAATAAAAATAGGCCTTATTGGGAAAATGACATGAAAGTTCCATTCAATTTTTTTTGAAAAAAATAAATAGTTTTAAAAATATATTAAATAAATAATATATAAATTTTTTAAAACCTCTTCTAAAACATTTTTTGAAAAAAACATATTTTATATGAAAAGGGGTATTTGACAGTAGAGAGAAATTAAAATGAATTTTCTTAAAATAATTATATAGAACTATTGAGTACATAAAGATGAAAAATTATGGGAAACATATATTATAATGAAGAAAAAATTGGGGCATATAATTGAATAGTTTCTTTAGAGATGGATCATAAAATTACATAATCTGAAGCACAAAGATCAACAGTCCTGATAAATGGTGATATTGTATTATAAAATATTTACCCCTTTGGTAACACTATATCATATTCCCCATGAATAAATAACATAAAATTAAATATAAAATATCATGATAATAGATATATTAATGATATTACATTTAATTGGGGATGTATATTCATTTCATAGATGACAATAGGTTCATAACAAATCATATGTCTTAGAGAAGAAAAATTTAGAAAAAAATCCCTTACCGCTTTAGTAACTTTTGAACCATAAACCACAAAAAAGATAGATCCAAAATTTTATATTTAAATAATAATAATTTTTTATTATAATCATCATAAAAAAATCGCAGGTAGTATATACACCACATAATAGGAATAAGTGGTGAATATGAAATGTGTATCACATTAGTAAAAAGTAATGTACAAATCCATTACCATAAGCCTCGACTTCCTTCATACACTTTCATAACTCCTATATAATTAATAAAATATTATTACAGATATATTAAATTACCATAATCATATTTATCATATTAGATATGGTTTACTTACGAACTTTCATTAACTTTTTCTCAATAATTCCTTGTTAAAATCACGTTTCAAGTAATAACTGAATTTTTTTTGTGTATATTTTGATTTTTTATTTAATTTCCAATTACTTTGATCGTATAAATTTTTTTAACCATGATATAAAAAAAATATTCAGTTTATATTTATTTATAGTAGTACATAAGTTTATATATATAAAATGAATGCATTGTTTGTAAAGACGGTAGGTCGTACAAATGCATCAACGATGCTCCCATTTTCTTGATGGATGAAATTAATGGAAGTTAAATAATATATTTATTTTCAATAATAAATTTTATATCAATTATATCACATATATTCATTAAATTAACCATAACTACCTTCCATACAAATCATTAGTGAAAAATGATTCACATTGCTTTGCGAGAAGGTAGTCCACCGTACACACGAACGACATTATTGTATCCCACATGGAATGGAAATTATAAAAAAAATATGTGATATCATTATTAATGAGATATTATTATATTTAAAATATAATTTATATTCATTTTATATATGCTTATTACTATACAAGTAAAAAAATGGAAAAATATATCACATCGGTTCGTGAGGTGGTAGTCCCCTATACTCACGAGCGACATTATTATTTTTTAATGGGTAGAGAAGAAAGAAGATTGATGTAGTATTTTAATTATAGAGGTATAATAATAAAATAAATATAATATGTAAACATTAAATATATCATTATATATATATATATATATATATATCATTTATACGTGGTGATGGAAAATGAATAACATCTTATTTCTTAATGGTAATCCACTATACACCTGAATGATGATTTTGTATCCCATTCGAGGTAATATGATAGGTATTTAATTTATTCCACGAAAATAAAAAAATATAATTATATTATAAAAACTTGTGATATTATATAATCATAATTGAGGATTATTTTATGATGTTATAAGAATAAGTAAAAACAAAAAAATACAATGTCTAAAACATTACCTCTTATTAGTTCAACCTCTTTAGATTTAACAAAAATAATTCCTAGAATGGAATTATACTATATCATGGATCTCTATATTAAGGGGTGGTATTTATGGAAGATATATGGGTATGTTGTTTTGAATCCATAGGTCTTTATAATTGTGATGATGATAAGAGAGTGTGTATGATTTTATAAGTGAGGTGAGTGAGACACTTGTAATTCTTGAATAAAAAAAAGGTGAAACCATATTTTCTTCAATACAAAACAGTCCAAAAAATTTCATTATTGAAAAATAGATGCTATAAGGACTAAATATGTCTATAAATGGGATTTTTACATTATATAGGTAATTTTACCATTTATCAATTTAGTTTAACCTATAGATAAACCTATTTTTTACATTAACCATGATAATTAATTTTTAATACTTTTAATATTATTAATGGTAAAAAAATTTGGTCAAATGTATAGAAATTATAAATTATTATAATTAAAAATATTTGATCCATTTTCTCAAATTAAATTTATAGAAGTGAAAAAAATTAATTTAAAATTAATATCATAGAAGTGATGAGAAATTTTTTTTCAAAGAGAAAATGATCAAAAGTTTTAAAAACATATATTCAAATTCCATATGAAATTGATTATAATGACCTAAATTGGATTAATATATATATAATTTTCCTAATTTGAAATTTCATACCATATAAAAAATTAATTTATCACGTAAATTAGTTGAATTTAATGAATTTTTTTTAATAAAAACAATTATTTTTCAACATTCACTAAAAATTATATATTTTAAGTAAATTATCAAAAAATCATTCGAAGAAAATTTTAACATTATGATTTCAAAATTTTAGTTCAATTTTGAAATAGATCTTGTAAATTTTGAAAATTTCAATTTTATGATAAGTGTGAAAAAGGTGAAAAAAATACTTTTTAGAAAAAAAATACAGTTTTAAGTGTAAAATTGTATTTATTATTATCTCATAAATAGAAAAAACATACTATTAATGTTAAAAAAATTGGATATATAATACTTAAATTTAATTAAAATAATTCACCATGTGTTATTAATTTAATTTAATAAGATAATAAATGTTTTTTTCATAAAAATAGTGTTCAAAAAATGATTTCCTTTATGTTAAAATGTTTCATATTTTTTACTTATAATTAATTGATTAAAAAATAATTATGTTTATATATAGGTGTAAACCATATATTTCTATAATTTAGATAATCCTATTCATATCTACAATTCAAATATCTTGATGATAACTACCATATTAAATAAATTTATTTTACTAGTATGTTGTGTTTTATTTAATCATGGAGTTGTGTGTAACACAATATAAACATGGTTTTTTATGTAATGAAATAAAAACTTGGTGTTGTGTGTAAATAAATCTATTAAATTAAAATAAATTTATTTAAAAAAATTTCAAAACAACTTGTGGTGTTATATGGGTGGGGATCATCATCAATGCTGAAACCTTCCTTTAACTATGATGATGGTTTCTTTATTTTGAACTATTTCTATGTATTATAGTTTTCTGAAATATTTTATTGGTATTAATTGGGGATTTTAAGCATGGTTATTCTTTTATAGAAGGTGTGGTTTATTTGGTATAATTTTAGTGGAATTTTGTTTTTTATTTATGCGGTATTGTCAATGATATGTCATTATTATATGGTATACTAATGAAACCTATATTATTTTTTCTTACTCATGTAACTGGATATCTATTTATAATAGTAATAATTGTTGGGGGCCCTTCATGAAATTGTGTATTGTTAGAGTGGATTTCGATAAATATATCTTTGGTTTCCCACAACGGATGGCTTGTACAATAGGTTTTGAGGAGATGTCGGTATTAATGTCTCAACATAAGAAAAATGCATGCTTGTCTTTTCTACTTTCCCATTGCTGAGGTAGTCACAAATTTTATTCTTGTATTGTTTGACTATTTATTTTTGGGTATTATTCTATGATGTAAAATTTTTTTGTGTACATTCAGGGGTAAGGTTTTTCTTTTTTGGTTTTTCTTTTTCTTGGGATCTCTATGGACTGAACCCCATTTATATGAGTTTCACACCCTTATATGGATTATCTGAAAGTTAAAAAAACATGGATATTTGATATAACGGAATATTTTATTAATCAATAATATTTAATTTTAATATTATTTATCATATCTACTGTAACTAATGACTTTATCATTGAGATTATTAATGCATTTAACAGCATGGGAGTCTCTATAATTGATGGAAATGTATTCTATCTTTGGATTACAATGATGTATTCATGCTTTAATTTCATCAATATTAGATATTCTTTAATTCCTATAAAATGGAATATATCTACCCAATGTAGGACTAAATTTTCCGATGATAGATTGGAATAATTTTGGATTTTATGGAAGATTTTATAATATATTACTTTCGCAACTATATTCGAAGGAACTAAAAAAGGTTTTGGGGTCCAAAATAGCTTGTGTAATAATTAATAAATTATATTTCATTCATATAGAAGATTTTACGGTGTGGTAATCCAGGATTCAATAATATTATGACATGATTTAAGATATATGAATGGATTAAGATGAATCAATAGAAAAATTTATTCTATGAGTAATAAAGAACATTATCTTTATTTATAGTTACGGGTCACTACATGGATATTCTAAAAAATATAATAAATTTATTATAATTATACAAATATTTTTCATATATGAATATCTCAATAAATTTTTTGACAAGAATTAGATGATATTACAAGTGAAAACTCTAAAATAGCTCAATTGATCATGATATGTGTAGTGGCCATACATTTAATAAAAAATTAGGAATATATATACTTATATGAAAATTAATGACATAAATTAATTAAACAAACATCTAAGGATAAAGTATCTAATTTTTTGGAGGATTGAATTAATTATAATAATTTTTTATAATTTTCCACCAAAGGATTAATGATGGAAATTCTATTAAAAATGGTAAGATTTAATTTTTTTCATTTCAATTAAGGATCCGTTCAAATATTTCTAGATAATATCCATGTGATGAGTCTTGATAAGGGTAATAAAACCATAGTATCATAAAATACTATTATGATGATATTTATATACAAAAAAATGGATAGTTAATTCATCTAAAAGTGGAATTTTGAATATAAAAAATAATCATCACTTATGATGAAGAAAGTGAAGATAAAGAGGGTGTCTCAGAGGATGAATTTTTTCAAAAATTCGTAGATAAACCAATATATTATATGAAATTATCTTATTAATAAAATATAATTAGTGGTTGTAATGTTACAAGTAATAGAAAAGGAATGTTTCCTATGAATAGATCTCATGTTTTTCATTAAAAATATTGAAACACTTGGTAAGTGGAATACATAGTTGAATAATTCCACTAATATATAAAACACAAAAAATTTATTCCAAAATGAATGATGAATTCATAATAAATATTGAATATATCAAATGTATTATTTTTAAAGAAAAAAATATGTTTTATAATAATCCAAAAGATATTTTAGTTTAAATCTTAGAGGAGATCTACTCACATGAGGAATAGATAAAAGAAACTAAAAAATTTATTAATAAAGTTACATTTGAGTTAAAAAAACTATATTAATATAGTGGTATAACCAATGAAATGATTATATAATGTTTAAAATTCCAAAAATAAACTTTATTTTTTCTTCAAAAAGTAGTTAACAATTTCTTTTGACACTGAATAAGTGTAAAAACTATTATAATTAGTGGAAACATGGGAATTATATCACTAGATTCACTTTAATAATAAGATACACATATTGTTTCATCAATTTATCACATTCAAAATATAAATAATATTGTTGTTTATAATAATTATTTAATTGATTATCCTTAATAAAGAACTACAAAAATAGAATATCTATAATGAATAAGAATGCTGAGAAAGGTCAACAGAGATCACAACAGGAGAATGGGAAAAATCCAAATATGAGAAATGCATTTAACAAAATTTTTTGAGATTTGGATATGATGATTGATATTGGTGTTAATGTGTGTATATCCATAAGATATATGTCCTTTTTTATAAAATATATTTTATCTAATAAATTATAGGTTTCAATTCAAGTGTGAGATAATATCAAAATTAATTAATGAAACCTACACAACAAATTAAAGAAATATAAAAGTGAAAAACACAATTTATTTACATGTATAGAATTATAGGTGATGTGATTAAAAGGGGAATATTACTAATAATTTTATCATTATTCTACAGGATTATCTAAAAAATATAAACATAATATATGAACAGAAAATGAGTGATAGGAAAAAAATAGTGATGCTAAGGTTCCTTAAAAAGTGTTAAATAATAATAGGTAATTTAATTTTTATAATGATTTATCATCACAAGTCCAAAATAATATAAATATTTTGAAAATTCATTCAAAAATATGATAGTGATGATATAAATTTTAATTATTAATTGATATATAAATTTTGAATGGATTGTAAGTACTCAAATTGGTGATGATAAGATATCTTAAAAGGATGCCCTATTCATCTATCATGTAACACCAGGGGTTTTATAAGAGGAACATCATATTCGTTATCTTATATGAAATGAAACAAAATTATTAGAAGAGAATACAACACCACATTATATTAAAATATATATCTTTCTAAATAAATTCAATCTCATTTATATCTTTTAATTCAAGTAACACTGGTTTTGAACGAGACACGCCACTCTAGTAAATTATTATCATTTAAAGATGGCCACTACAACCTAGTTATTAATTTGATGGGCAATAATTTTAGTAACTAAATAATGAAAACTATATTTATTTAGGAATTTATAAAATAAATTCAATGGTTATCTATTTATTACAAACAAAATAAGAACTATTTGAAAGAAAAAAAAGAAATGTTTTCTGGAAAATTATATTTTTCTAAAAGGTGGTCTATTCACACATTGCATAGATAAATTAATAATAATTGTTATCAATTTTTTGTAAAAAAATTGAAAAAAATCATACTTTTTTTATTTAAATTTTAAAATTACCTTAGGAAAATTTTTTATAATTTTTTGAATAGAATAATTTATTTATTAGTAGTGAAAAACGCTAATATTTATAGAAAACTAGCTTTTCATTTAAATTATTTTCAAGTGTAAATTTTATTTTGAATTTGTGTAAAATTAAAATTATATAAACTATAAAACAACATGAATAATTTAGATAATTGGAATAAATTTCATATTTAATTTATTTATTAAATCATTCTCTACTAAAGATAATTTTCTCTTTAGAAAATGATATTTCATTGTATCTACAGTTTAATTTTAAATTGAATTTTAACACTTATGAGAACAAAATTTTTAAAAATGGATTCCATATTTGGAATCTGAATAACCTATATTATCTAATAATTTTATGTTATCTTTTTACCATAATTAATAGTGAAAACAATAAAAATTAATTATCATGGTTAAGTAAAAAATGGTAATATATAGGGTTAAACTAAAAAGATAATAAATAAAAATGACATATAACTTGATAAACACTCATTGGATAGACATATTTTGACCATATAACCTATAATATTTGATAATGTCTCATTTTAGTCTTTTATCATGAGAAAAATATAGTAATCACTTTATCTTTTAAAACATTTCATTTTTTTCCCTCCCTCACTTATAAATAGCCACCCTGATCATCCCCTCTTCATACATCCAAAACCTTGGGATAAAAATATAACTACATGAATCCCATATGTATATATCTATGAAAATCATAGATTATATTTAATTATTTTTAATACTACTTAGTAAGGTTTTAGGTATAAACATAATAGATCTCTCTGAAGAAGAGGTAAAATTCTTGAAAGTGCATATTTTCTTTATTTCTTATTTCACCTCCTTCACTTAATTTTGAACTATTATAATATATTAAATATAGTATCTAATATATTATATTATGTTATTATGTTAATTTAATAAAACATATCCAAATAAAATTCAATCAAATGGTAAATGAAACCACCGATCATGCGTAAGGTAGACTACCACCTCGCGAATCAATGTAATTATCTTTTCATCACTGCCTATCATGGATAGATATAATGATGGTTTTATATGATTAATTTTATATTTATGAAATTTTTATAATTCTTTAATTATGATATAACATACACCAACTTACATTCAATTTGATGGGGGATACAATAACGTCACTGGTGTGTACGGCAGAAAACCACCTCGCGAAGCGATGGGATTCATTTTTCGCATAGGTTTTTCATGAATGGTAGTACGGTTAAAGGTAATGAATATATATGATATATATTATATAACCATAAATATATAAAAAAAATATCATATATAAATTCTAACATTACAATCCATTTTAAAAAAATAATGTTTCCCATATGTATGTGTGGACAACCACCTTCTTGTAGTGATATGAAATGCTTTTCATTTTATTTTTACATAAATGGTAATTAGTTTGTATTTGATTAATATATATGATATATATAAAATTATTATTATTATATAAATATTTATTAATATTTATTTTCTTATCATACCATCCTTCATGAAAAATTAAAAAAACATTTACTCGTACATATAACCTATTATTTCCATGAGCGGTGTAATCCATTTTCTATCTCTAACACTAATAAATTATAATAAAAACATATATAATTCATATATATGATATTAATATCATAATTATTATTATTTATATTATATAACCATGATCAAAAATAAATGGACTAAAATAACTGAACTAAAATATACATAAAAAATGATGCAATTATCACCTGAAAAGGTGATTTTAATAAAATAATTATAATAAATATGTGATAAATGACTATAAGTAAATCATATATGGTATGATATATATGAGTATGTTTGTTTAAAATATTTAAAATAAACCAATATTTATTATAATTGAGTTTAAAATACATATGAAGGAATTCAAACCTAAGCTAAGGGTTTTACGTCGCACTTTTATTTTCATGGGACATACACCATATTCACAATGTATTCCTTTGTGTGGTGTATATATTTACCCTTATGATATGTTATATAATGAATATATTTTTATTAATGGTATATAATTTTTCATTTTAATTTTTACATTTTATGAATCATACAATTCAGATTTTACCAATGGGGTAAGAGATTTATGTTTTAATCTCAATTTAATTAGGATTGTTCATACTTGAATTTCCATTGAATGGAATTATTATACTGTTATCTAATAAATCGCTTTAATTTTATACTACTTTGGTTATTCATGAAATTTTCAATTTATTTTTCCATATTCCTCTCTTCATAACATAAATTTATTGATAAAACCTTTTTAGTTAAATATGAATTCATTTTTATCTTTGATGGAATATGTGTTTTATTCCTTAAAAATGTTTTCTAAAAATATTTCAAAAAATATTTTTAAAATTATAATAATTATTTATTAAATAAATTATTAACCATTTATTATTATATTCAAAAATAATAATATAATATTCTTATCATTTTCCAAACATTTCTCATTTTGATTTTACAAAAAATGTGAATGGAGTATTTTTTATAACATGTAAATCATGAAAAAATATTTCACTTTTAGCAAAACATAGTGTTTTAAATATTATTTTACATGTTTTTAAATGATAGTTTAAATAAAAATTATTTTTAAAAAAAATTACATTTTGTTTGAAATTGTGATTTTCAATGTGAAAAGGTTATTTTACTTAAGAATGATTTTAATGTTGTTATGGTATATCTATTCATAGAATAAATAAAACCATTATTGTAATTATGATACACTATGGATATTTTTTATTGATATCATCCTTATTATTTGATTTTATGGATTATTGTCAATTTTTTTGAGGGGTAACTTTTTTACCATTCACCATATTATTTTGGATGTTTTATGATTAAGTTTATTTGATTGGGGAAAGTATTAACATTTAATATGATAGTTTTTCAATTTGAATGTTTATATTGATTAGTATTCACCCATTTAATATGAGGAATTAATTTAACTTAGTATGTGATAGTTGGGTACTATTTATGGAGAGACCCTCGATGAATCGACTGATCTCATAAGACAAATAATTTTGCCAAATTAGATGGGTTTATACCAACATATTTGAACTATCTAGTGAATGGTCTTGATGGTATGTCTCAGATGACCAAAATTATGCATTTAGTAATTATGATATCATTTATTGATTCCAATTTTAATAAATGATTAATTAGAATAATTGTGGACATGTTTCAAAAAGATGTGATTATTTATATATATTTATTTTATAATCATTTGTTTGTCAAATTTTTCTCTATTTATTAATTAAATGTATTTTTTTAATTTAACCTATACGTATTTATTATAATTATTTATTCATGGTAGCCTCTATTTTATAATTAAACTTAATGAGAATATAATATCACCCATTTATTATGTTTTATTTTCCCTAGGATATTAGAAAGTGATTTATTATTGAAATGCATCATTATGAAAATTAGAATAATGGAACTTTCAATGAAAACCCTTACTCTATTTACATTTTATAATGTAATTTTAATTTCTTATATAAACCATATTTACTAAAACTACAAAACCATTCAGTCTATTGATATTCCATTCCTTATGTCATATGAAAATTTGATAATGTGACCACTAACTCCATAATAGAAGGGTCGTGTTCTTTATACTTGATATTAAAATGATTTTAGAAAAAACCTTGGGAACTATATTTAGGAAAACTTATATTAGGGAACCTAACCTTATGATAGGAATTGAGTATAATCTTAGAAGATCAAAATAATGTTTTGTTAAGGTATATATTATGTTATTTTTTTCAAGAAATTAATCCCTATCTAGATAATGGATGTGGTTATAAAATTTTTTGTACCTAGGGGTAATAACTCCAATAAATGTTCATCGGGAATGAATCAAACATTACCTAATACATGAAAATGGACCTTACTAAACACCTAATTCAATAATCTTGGGGTATATTCTTAGGTTATTTCACATTTTCATTACAACCCATCAATAATGATCTGAATAGATGATAACCATGAATATCCTAGTATTAACACGAGGCATCTTATAATTAAAAGAAATTTTCTTGATTTAGACATCAAATTAATGATTATTCATGACTATAATTTCCCAATACAATTAGTGCTTCTCACATAATGGTTATTGGTTTTAATCAATGGTTTGAATAAGAAGGAACTATATTAACATGGAATGCGATATAAAATTTTTTTGATGAGAAACCAAATGTGATGATGACTAGGGTAAAGGATATTCAAATTATTCTTAACAAGTTATAATGATATATAATTAACAACTTACACCATAACAAACTCTTGGGCTCACCAAAAATACAAAGTATGGATTCTACTAAGATAATTAATAGTGCATACATTAAAGGAAATAATGCTCTATTTTTTTCTTATAAAAAATGGGGAATGAGACACTCAGGATAGTGTCTCAAAGTAATATGAAAATGTTTTATGTTTGAAAAGTAGGGACATGACGAAGGGAATTATAGAGGAAACATTAATTGGTTGGTTAATGTAATGGATAATATTAATGGTATACCTAATGTATTATTAATGGTATAATGTTTTAAATTTTTAAATTAATGGAATTATGAAAATCAATTTTGTAACACCACATGATTTCAAAGTACGTTTTATTTTTAAATAAATTCAATAGCTTGCATTGCATGCAGCACTGATTTTGAGTGCACCATGATCTATCAACCTAGCCATTAAAATATAGGTTTTGAATAGTATTAACCACATTATGAAACTTATTTATATTTTATTTATCTTATGTGTTTCTTATTCAATTATTAAAGAACAAATCTGATTTTATGCATCAAAACTATATTTTCTTAGGGGGAATTTTACCAACTTTTATTGGCGAACATATTTTAAAACCAATTTTTTGAGATTTAATAAATTTTATTTTTTAAAATTGGAAAAAATTTGGAATTTGTAATATCAAAAATATCTTAGGTTGAATTTTTCATATTTTTCTAAGAAGTTTCATTTTTTGATGAATAGTGAAAAATATTGCATTGTAATTAAAAACTAACTTTTTTTAATAATTATTATACATTAAATTGATTTTTAAAGTCAGAATTGATCAATAATAATTATATTAATCCAATTTTTGTTATTGGAATAATTTTTTGATATTGAAATTACATATAAAAACTTATTGAAGCATTTAACATTTCCTTTTACCCTCCTACTCGCCACATCTACGAGGTTAGTGTTAAACTTAATTTTTCAACTTTTTTGAATTTAATTTGGAAAAAATGGACATAAAAGGTTTTAATAAGTATGATATTTATAGTCTAATAGGATCAACATAATTTTTGTATATTAATAATAGTAACATTAGTAAATATTTATTTACCACGGTTAAGGGTGAATCGAGTAATTAAAGGTAAAAATAATATTACAATATTATAAAATTCCCCTTACACTCATACTAATTTCATTAGATAATTTTCATTGTACCAAAAACATATTGACCTAAATTTTGACATTTTTAAGCCACATGGGTATGAATATTTCATTTATAATATTTTATTTGAAGATAAGTTAAAAATGTCACACTCATGTTCTTTAATAAGTATTACATTTTTTATACATGGTTATATATAAGATAAATTCAAATATAAATAGTAATTTGAATTCTAATAAAAAAATTCATTAGGAAATTTTATTTTTATTTTTTATAGAATAAATAATTTAATTATAGTCTTGCATAATAATGATGCATTAATTGTTTAATTAATGGAAATATCAAATAAATGATATTAAAAATAATAATGTAAATATAATTTTACATAATTAATGACAACCAAGAATTTTATAGAAAACGTACACATTTTATTCATATAATAGAATTTTTCTTTCTAAATTTTCTTATTATTATGATATTT
This sequence comes from Viscum album, assembly GCA_963277665.1. Classification (NCBI taxonomy): domain Eukaryota; kingdom Viridiplantae; phylum Streptophyta; class Magnoliopsida; order Santalales; family Viscaceae; genus Viscum; species Viscum album. The sequence continues at coordinate 1,168,971,030 of OY728122.1, read as the reverse complement.
TTTTTAAAACAAACAATGAATAGTATCAAAATTGGCATAAATGATACATTAGAATAAATAATATTTTATTAAATTATATATAATTCATAAAAATATACAATTTGTACAAATGAATATAATAATGGTAAATATGTCATCAATGATACATTCTGGTTTTTTTTGGCATTTTATTGTAACTATATTAACCCTAAAGAGTGAAACATCTGTGTTGGTAAGTTAAGAGTTAAAGGATTGAACTAGGGGTTAAAGCTAAATGATAAGGTTAATATTATGACCTAAAAATGTATAAAAATCATTAGTTGAGAGGATTTCATCCCATACTAATCTTATATTTGAAATAACTCACTTTTAAACTATTTCAAATTGAAAATAAAACTATATTAATTTAATATTTTAAAGGATTACAAGAGTGCCCCTCCTCTCTCTTATAAAAAGGTATCTCCTACCTCACTTTCTCACACCATATTAATCCATATAACTGACCCAAACCCTACCCATTTCTCCTCCCAAAATTATTACTTATGTAATGGGGGTCCAGGACTTCTAAAATACCAACCCTAGTGTCCGTAAGAGTAGATCGAAAGGAAGTCCATCGAAGAAGAGGAAATTGTTTTACCAATTCATTTTAGTTCATTTGTTCTTATAATTACTCTTCCAATGTTGTTTACATAATAAATTATTAACTATATTATCATATATATGGTGAGATGTTATTAATATTGTGGTAAAATCATATTCCTCCTCTTATCCATCCTAAAAAAACAATATCACTATGTGTGTATACATATGACTTATCATCTCCACACTGTGGTGTAATTTGTTTTTATTAACCACATTTTTTATGGGTATAATGATGAATATAATGGATAAAATATTTAAATGACATGATATTGATTCTGTATAATTAATATATCATCTAATTTCTTACCACTTTACTATTAAGTGAATGATATCATCGCTCATACGTATGTACAACCTACTGTCTCCATGACGCGATGAGACTCGTTCTCCAAGATAACCATTCCAGAATGATTATAAAAAATATATTTGATTAATTAATATAATATTTATAAACTTAATATCATTATTTATATGAAGAAAATATATCATATACATAAGATACATGACTTACATGACAAAATATACATAATAAAATGAAGCAGATAACACCCAAAACAATAGTAATAATGAAAAATTATTAACAAAAAAAATATAAGAGGATAGTATATGATATCATAAATATGGATATAGTTATGTTATAATATCATAACAATCATTAAACATTATATAGGAGGTTAACAAACCCTAAAGTAAAGGAAATTACAATGTGATGTTTAACATCGCAATCTCATTATAAAATGGGATTATTTATATGTAAGTATTTACTTGGACATATTTATCATCCATGTGCACATTTCATAAAAATGAATATCAAAATATTCTTACTATTATTCGACAATTTTTTAAAGTCATTTTAAACCATTTTTTAATCTTTATAACTTTTTTGAAAGGAAACTTTTTGTCATTTTTCAAATGAGGTACTTTATGAAATTTTCTACAAAATACAGAAGGAATATTCTTTTTTTAACTTATATGGAATGAGAAAAACATTCTTAATAATATTAAAAGATTATTTTTACTAAAGATTTTTTCTTTCAAAATTGTGTTCCCTATTTAATTTAATTCAAATATAAAATGTTTATTTATCTAAATAAATTTTTAAGGATTCTATTAGATTATTTTCATCGATGTCAAAATTATTTATTGGAATTTATGATTAATTGATGTTGATTTGTTATGATTAAATATAATACATTATATTTAAGGGTTTATGATATGTTTGAATGTGTGTGTACTATTTTTATAAAATTTTAGCTTTATGGTTAATGTATTAACATTTTATATGATAGTTTTAATATGAATGTTTATGTTGGTTATGTTTCACCTTTTCCAAATGAGGAATGAATTGGACATATTAGGTGACGGGATGGGCCTTTTATGGAACCTAGATGCATCATTAGGTCTCATGAGACAAAATAGTTTGGGTTTTTACCCTTTTTATGTGGATTTTTATGATGTATGACATTATTAATTCCCTCATTATGATATATGTTATTGATATTACATGTTGATATTTCACTATTAAAATATCCATTTGAATTTTTATGTGGCTTATTTTTAAATTATACACCTTTCCTTAGGGTTTATTCTTATTTACTCAAAATAGATTCCGTTGTATTCTTACTCTTACTAAGAATATGAGATCACCCCTTTATTATGTTTTATTTTCCTAGTATGATAAGATGTGTATTATGAATGATATGCAGGGTTAATATAGTAGATTAATGTCATTCTCAAAAGATTATATATGTTATATTTTATATTTTTAATTGTAATGTAATATTCGTGTATGCAATCCATTTTCCAAGACTGTTAAACTGACCAGTCCTTTAGGATTTGACACTTGTATCTATTCCAATGTAGTTACATAGTTCATTATTTATTATCCACTGAAGTCGGGGAATTATATATTTCCTCGGGGGAATGCTCAGGAAGAGTGTCAAAAAAATTATATGAGTAATAGTTATATTTTAGATGCTGAAGATAATAAAAATGAAATACGAAAAGAAGGATGTACTATGGAATAAGATGATGAATCCTAGTTAATTATTTATAAATGAGGTGGACAGATTAATTTTGTTGTGTTTGGATTCAAGAATAATTTTATATTTGTATTTTATCAATGAAATTATTTTTATTGTAATTATGAACTTTATAAGTATTAGACTGGAGTAATTTTTAATTATGGATTTTAGATAATATGTTGAATTATACTAATTAATTAGAAAATTATTTCATTGGAGAGTTTATCATATTTGAAAAAAAATATTGAGGTAAGATAACCATTAATATAGTAATGATAATGATATAATAATGATCAATATATTTTTATGGTATAATATTGGTGACCATGAAATTGGTTAGTGATTTGATGGTTTATGTTATATTTACTGGAGTATACTTCATGTTTGGATTTATGGAATATATTCAACAACATGAGATTTCATTTTTTGAATCATTCATGTTACCATTAAGGTTTTATATTGATAAAATTATTCACATATTTTCAATTTGACATTAAGAGCCATATTATAATGTCTATGGAATATAATGATGATTTACTAACATGCCTTCTAAATTTGATCAAACATATTATGGATGATCCTTAATATTAACTATTTGTGTAATTAATTAAATTCAACTTTGGGTGTTATTGGTTAACATTTTTTAAAATTTATGGTTAAATTAAATATATGAGTAATGTATTCTTACTCTTTTATGGATATTACAATCTAGTAAAAGTTAATTTTAATGCTTCATGTATAAAAAATAATTTTTTGATATTAATTTCTTATAATAAGATATGATGTATAAATATATAAAATAAAAAATGATGAAATTAATCTTATGAAATAATATGATATGATGTAAGTGTATTTATTTACATTATTATATAGTAAAATAATTCCTCAATTGGTGGAAAAGTATCTTCAAACAAAAATGTTATCCTAATACTTTCATTTCTAATGAACTGATGGAATTTTCACCCTTTAAATATTATGGTGTTGTGGTCATTAAATATAACTAGATGACCCAATTTCTTTCGACCAATGATCTATATCACTCTTTATAATTATTTACACTTTTATTTCATGTCTATATCATCACTTCTTACCCATGTTCTCTAAATTGAAAAACTAGTTATTTGATTATTCCAAATGATGTCCTACTCCCCTTCATCTCTTATAAAAATAATTTTCTATTAAAAATTCTCACTATATTGGATTTCAAGAATTTTATTATCAAATTTCAAATACTTTATTTCTGTGATTAAGATTAAAATTTTAGGGCATAATTTATTTATATGGGGTAGAATGTTACAACCCATTATTTTAAAAGATGAAGAACGTATTTGATAGCATATATGAAAAAAAACCAATATTATAAGATAATGTAACACCGATAACAATTTCAATATATTTCTTTTTAAATAAATTCAATCAATTTGATAGCATTCAACGCACAAAACATCGGGTTTGAATGAAACACGATATTCTATAAAAATATGATTATTTAATCTAGACAATTATTACATAGCCCTGTTGTTTTTGAGTTTTAATAGTACTATATAAATTATGAAAATTATATTGTTTACACATGTATAATATAATATCAATGGTTATATATACATTATAAATATATTAAGAACAATTTGAAAGAAAAATCTGTTTTTTATGAAAAACTATATTTTCCTAAAAATCATTCTTATCATGCTTTTCCCATATAATTGAATATTAATTTTTACCATTAATATAAAATTTAATGGAAAAATAAAAATTCATTTTTTAAATATTAATTTTTTTAGTTATCTTTGGGTGAATTTATTATACGTTTATGAAATTATTAATTTTTTGATGATTAGGGAAAAATACTAATATTTATTTAACACATCCTTTTTTTTAAATGAAAAAAGATAAAATATATTGAAAATTTTTTTTAAAGTAAATTTATTTCATTATACTAAAATTTAAATAATTCATATAATTTTAATAAATTTTATAGTAAATTTTGAGATGAAAACATTCCATACTTATGAAAATTTTCTCTTTAGAAAACCATTATTTCATCATGTTTGTGGTAAAATTTCAAATTGAACTCTTCCACAAATGTGAATTGAAATGGGAAAAATGGTTCCATATTTTTAATCATCATAATTTATATTTTATAATAATTTCAACATTTTTTTATTACCATAATGAATAGTGAGACTAGAAAAAATTAATTTCAGTGGTTACTATAAAAATGGCTTTACTAGGGATTAAACAAAGTAGATAATGGTTAAAAATGAATGAAAATGTAATTACCTAACCTAGGTGAAACATACCAGTGCACTAATCCAGTTGGTTACATGACCTCATGGGAACCTCCCTGTATGTTATAGGGTGCCAACAAGCAGCAAGGGTCAAATATATATCGTGGGGATAGTATACCCTCATTATTAAAGAAGAAAAACATCATAATTAAATAATAAATATCCAAAAATAATAAATAATAACCAAAATAATATTATACCAAATAAGGACCAACATTACATTATAAACAAAAAATTGGAAAATAATATTGAAACCAAAGAAGTAAATATGTTATTCCATAATAAGTGTCTAGTTCTAAACGCAATCCCAAAATAAAGACACTAAAAACTCCCAATTGGTTCCTAATATCATGATTTGTTCCCTTATACTTGTGACATCCAAAATCCTAATAGATCAATCTAATGTAGGGATCTTACCCTTATCCTTTCCTGTAAACATAAAAATTATTTAGGTACTGATCAGGCTGCCTATGTAGGGTGTGAGTATAACTTTGTAGGCCACCACCAATGGCGTCTAAAATAATATTTAGTCTATTACAGTTTAGGAAGCTGGATGAATAACCATTTAAAAAGATAAAATGAACAGTTTTCATCTTAAATTATCTTTGATTTAATAGCATAAATTCTTGGGTTCATGTTGAAATATGAACCAACAATACCTGATTCGACCCATGATGGAGTCTAAGCCATCAGTTAATGGATATAACATTTAATTTTCTCATGGGTTTTCATTATTAAATTAATTCCAATTTTACATTCAATAATGTTGGACTAGAGTAATAGTATAGAACCCTGTTATTATTTGAAGAAGCATTCTATGTCCCACAACTCATTCACAAATATCACACCTCATAGTTTCATATTCTCAATCATTTATCAACCATGTCTATAATTCATTATTCAACCCAATTCATAAATACATTTATCAAAATACATAATTTATACATCATCATTTCAATCCTAACAACCCACCTCATGGGACTCTATCATTTCAATAATCTAATCAATCCATCAATTTCATAAACCCATTATTCTGTCAATTTCTTAATCACATTTATCAACCAATTAATTTATTTGGTTTATAATGAAATTTTCCAATGTGGATATTTCAATTTCACAAATTACATACATGAAATTAAGATCTAGACTATGGTATTCAAAAATCAAACCAACTATCAAAAATATGATGAACTCACAAAATGGGTGTTGATTCACTGCTAAAATAATTCATTAAAGAAGCATCATTATTAATAATCATCATTGTAATTTAACTATGAAATTTTAATATAGTTAAATATGGATAAAATTATTCATCCTCTATGAATATAAACCTAGGGATTATCATCCCCTCATCAATATTAATCGAACATTGATAATGGAACCTCATTCTGGGGACAATCAAAGGATAAATTAAATAAATAATTAAAGTTGGTTTAATGTAAATCTAATCAAAATTCTTCTTGGACTACTAAAAAAATTTGATACACACCCTCCTCTTATCAAGACAAATCCAATTATTTTGATAGCATGTTATTTAGATCATTATTGTGGGAGATACATATGTTTCCATAATTTTTGGGAGTTGAATAGAATATGACATAGAGGGAAAGAGGCATGAGATGGTTTAACTCTACACCCTCACATTGTGCCCATCCAAAAATGGTGCACCCTCTAAATAATTTTTTATTCCATTTAAAAACATTTTATTTGCTCAATTATTATTATAGATTTTTTTCTTATTCTCTATCATGCAGTGCGCCTCCCATACAACCTCTTATACATTTTTCTCTTTTCATTTCTTATTTTTCATTCATTCTTTCCACTCATTCTCATGCACTATATCATAAATCCCTTATTTGTTGTATTTATTTATATTAAAAGTCACCTATTTATATGTACCATATATATATATATCTATATATATAAACACATATATCTTTCCAATATATATATATATATATATATATATATATATTTCCACTTATATAAATGCATATACATATATATTTACATCTATACATACCTTATTTCATAATAGAAGTGATATTTTTTCCAACAAAATTAATAATAATTTTTTTCATTTTTTAATTCATAGTCATGCTTTCCATTTAAAAGACTCCAAAAATATATTTAATTAAATTCCAACAATTTTAATAAAACTATTATTAATTACACGTTCTCATTTATTCAACACAATTAATACAATTTTCCATATTAATTAAACAATCACTAACCACATACACATGCATTTATATAACAAAAATACTACTAATATTATTATAGTTGAATGAACATATAATATTCAAACTCGAAAATAATAATTTTTATATTAATTAAAAAATCATAATTATTTATAAATTTCAAAAGATCAAATTTTCCATCTTTTAATAATTTTTTATTTAAAAATTAAAAACTAATAATATGGGTTATCATAATACCCCAAACATAATGCTTCTCCTCCATCAAAAGAGATTCGAATCATAGAACCACTACTCCCCACCATTGGTGTTTACATATTTAAATTATGGCATACAAATTATCTTTAGAGTTATATAAATTTCAAACAATTCACAGCCTATTCAGAATATAATTTTCTATCAATAATTATCGTCTACTTCTTTTAAAAACAACAACAATTACATAACAATTCATTAGTTCCAAGTTGAATTTAAATATCCCATTTATAATTTAATATTCTTAAAGACTTTCATGTTTTACTATCATCTAAACAAGTCATAACACAAAGTTAATATACATTATTCATATGAAATAGTCTATAAATTCCAACACATTAAAACCTAAATAATAGCTCAAAACTCAAAAAAGTGTAAATCATTCAAAAATTATTTTAAATTTATAAGCTCAAAAAATCATATACATTAACAAAAACGGTAAAAAAAATTATTATATTTCCTTTTATTTCCTTACTTTAAATTAATTAATAAATTTGAAAACATTATTAATTTTTTTGATCAAAATAAGGCTTCATTTAAGTAAAACCCACAGAGTCACAGATATATATATATATATATATATTAAAATTTTAAATTAATGTTTTTCTTCTAAAAATCAACAAATTATAAATTTTATTAAAAATATTTATGTATATGATTAAAAAAAAGTTTTTTAAAGTTTATATAGGTAATATTCATTTATTTGTAAAATATTATTTCATTTAGGTATAAAAAGGTTTATTTTTAATGGTTATATGAATAACATTTTTTAAAATGTATTTCCTTAAATATGTTCCCCCAAAAAAAAATTTATTTTTAAATAATTATAAAATCATTTCTCCCTTTATCTTATAACTTTTTAGATTCCATTAAAACACACCCCCTTTTTTGAAATAGTTTGACTCTTGTAAAAAATTATTATGTGACATCTCACCGCAAATATCATTCAGAAAAATATATATAAATTCCCCAATTAATATTTCATCATAATAATCAGAATTCTACAAAAAAATAAATGATAACATCCATTTATTAATAATTTATAATTAAAATAATTACAATAAAAATCTATAATAAAATTAAATTCAAATCATTAACATAAACATAAACATGATTCAACAACAAAAATCTATTAAATTTAAATAATTTTAATTTTAATTTTTTTTTAATAATTGATTGATTGGTGAAACGATTCATAACAAAAATTTTCCATTTTAGTTCCACAAACTAAAAAAATACATTTTTTCCTTTATGGAATAATTTATTAAATAAAAATAAATTACTAATTATATTTCATGATTTATATTCCATAGAATACCAATAGTTGACCATGTAAATAAATTTAAATAGTAAAAATTACATGCATTTTAATAATTATCAATAGAAAATATTATTTTAATGTATTAAAATTACATTCATACCCATTTTTCTTCATTACATGAATTTTTTATAAAAAAATTCTAAGGATGCATAACATAATAATTAACTGAAGAATACACTATAAAAAAAGTAACAAGCACGTTATGTTATATAAATTAGAATAAATTATGAATATATCATGTGAACCTACATGCTTATCATGATGCATGCATATTCATCTCATGAAATGCCAAGCTCCGAGGTAAATCTTATAGAAAAATAACACCACATTAAAATAGCATTAATAAAGGTGAAATAACATTCAAATATAATCGGAAACATCCTGAAAAACAATCCCACAATAGGTACATGAGTTTTCCCCTACACATTGGTTAGCTACTCCCATGCACGAGCTCATGAACAAGGCTTGAATCATCGTAGTTTTAATAAAAATTTGTAACATCCCATCCTAGGTTCCACATACTAGTGCCCTAAGATGGTTGGTTACATGACCTCAGGTGTGCCTCCCAGTAATCTAGAGGATGTTGGCTAGATGAAAAGGGATAATATATATCATGGGTAGACTATACCCTCTTTATAAAAGTATAACAATAGAACAAATCAATTAACAATAGCCAATGATAATTAAGAATCACCAAAATAATACCATAAACAATAAGGACCAACATCACACAATTAACCCAAAATAAGAAAAAAAATATCAAAACCAAAGTAGTAAATATTTCATGCATAATAAGTCTCCAGTTCCAAATGGAAACCCAAAAAATACATTAGAAACTCCCAACCATGTCCTGACATCAGGCATGGTTCCCTCATCCATGATTTATCCCAAATACCAACTCATCCATCTAACATACGCCTAATTCCCTTATCTTGTCCTCTAAACATGATGTCTATTTAGGTACTGATATAGTAGTCTAAGTAGGATGTGAGTTAAACCTATTAGGCCACCACCGAATGCATCTAAAAAATATACATTCAATAATAATGTATACATTTTTATAATGAATAAAGTACAATGATAAAATTAAAAAAATCATGTTAAAGAAATCTTTAATTAACAACAAAAAATCACGGGTTCCTGTTGAAACCTAAACCAGCAATACCAAATTTGACCCATGTCAGAGTATGAATCATATACTAAGGTATATCACATTTTATTCCATTATGGGTCTTCATTACTTAATAAATTCCAATTTAACATTCAACAAAGGAGGCCTAGATGAGCATTTTGGTACCCCATTGTTATTTGGAGAAGTAGTTCATGTGCCATAACTCATTCAAAAATATCATATATCATGGTTCCACATTATCTATCATTTATCAACCATTATGATAATTAATTTTTTAAACCATTTCATATATTCATTTATCAACATTAATAATTTATACATCATTATATCAATCATATCGGCACACCCCATGGGTCCCTATCAATTTCATAATCATATTAATCATTCAATTTCATAAACCCATTAGTCAGTCAATTACTTGATCCCATTAGTCAATCAATTATGTAATTCAATTTAGAATTCAATTTCACAATATGGAAATTTCAATTGAATAATTACATACATGCAATTAAAAAAAGACTATGGAATTTGAAAATTAAAACAACTACCTCAAATATGATGAAATCACTTATGGGGAATTGATCCACCATTAAAATATGGCACTGAAGAAGCTTTATTATTACTAATCATCATTTTAATTTAATGATGTAATTTTAATTTCATTAAATATAGATAAAATCATTCAACTCTTGTGAAAATAAACCAAGGTATTATCATCCCTTAATTGATATGATTCCAACATTGCTGATGGTACATTATTATGAACACTATTAAAAGATAAATTAAATAAATTATATTTAATAAAAATATTTGAAAAATACCCCATCCCCATTAATAAAAAAATTGACACAAATACTATTCTTTTCAAGATTAATCCAATGCATCTAATAGCATTTTATTTGGATTAATATTGTGGTAGATACAGATGTTTTGATAAATTTATGGAGATAAACAGAATATGAGAGAGAGAGGTAATGAGAGGAGAGAGGCAATAATAAGAAGTTTTAACTCTCCACCATCAAGTTTCACCCATATAAAAATGGTTTACCCTCATTTTTAATAATTTTTATACTATTAATATAATTTTATTTTTTCATTTATAATAATCATTTTTCTCTTAGTCTCTATAATGTAGTGTGCCTACCCTATACCCTCTTATATGTTTTTTCTCTTTTTTTATTTCATTCATTCCACTCATACCCATAAACCACATAATATACCTCTTATTTATTGTATTTGTTTATTTTTAATGTCACATATTAATATAAATCGTATATATATATAGACACACATATATATTTTCCATATATATCCATATATATGTATACATATTTCCAAACATGAAGATATATATTACTATATATGTATATATATACATACCTTTTGTTTAATACAGAAATGTTATTTTATACAAAAAATGAATTATAAAAGTTTTTGTTCATTAATTCCTAGTCAATATTTCAAAATAATATATTTAAACAATATATTTCACTAAATTCCAATAATTGTAATAAATATATTATGAATGACACATTTGAATTTTTTCAACTAAATTAATACAATTTCTATAATAATTTAACTAAATCACTAACCACATACTTGTACATTTATATAAAAAAATACTAATCATATTATTATTATTGACTAGAAATAAAATATTCAAATCAAAAAGTAATATTTTTTGATTAATTTAAAAAAAATATAAATATATAATAAATATATTCAAGATCAAATTTTCTATCATTTAATAAATTTTTATCTAATAATTGAAAACTAACAATATATTTTATTACATAAAACATTTCCAACACCCATTTTATGGCCATATTTCAACCATATTACCTATAAAGATCAATAATGACCCATTTTGTAGACTCTTTGTATGAGAGAAATGTCAGTATCACTATATGTTTTCAAAAATTCATTGTGTGTCCTCTCCCTCACTTATAAAATGGAATCCCCTATTCTCCACTTTTCACACTTTTTTAATCCTTTTGTTCAGATACTCATTTACCAAATAACTTCTTTTAATCAATACATGAATCCTATAGGCCTTAGTTTGATTACTAAACTCTCGTACTACAGATTTATGTATAATCCTAAAGTGTATCTCTGAATTAGTGGTAAAATTATTAAACCCACATGTTTGTTTTAGTATGTCATGCATCTCTTTCAAACCTTATTAAAATATTATAATATAATAACACAAATATATAATATATATTGATATTTTATTTTGATAATGTAACTATAAGGACCCGACCTTAAGACATTAAATAAAATTAAGTCAATATGATGATTTTATATTATTTCACATTGAGGGTATTTTTAGGTTTAGAGTTCTAAATAATTGTGATATAACTCATACATAAAAAACCATAAAATAAAATGTGTACACTTCCAAATAGTATAAATTTTTCCCAAATTCTAAAAATTTTAAAATAAATAATGATATATTTTATGGTACTATTAAATACATTCAACAATAATTCTTTATATCCCATAATCATGTTTAAGTAATGAGATAAACATTAAAAATGTATATTGAGCATAAAAATATTATTAAGGGATATAAAAATAAGGGAACCATTAGTCCATTGATAAACATTAAAACCCATTAAAACTTTATCAAAAAGTAATATTCTTCACCATTAATAAACAGAAAGTAATTTCCTTTGAAAATAAGCTTATATCATACCTTTTGTAATCATAATATTTCCATAAAACTCATATAAAGTATGGAAAATATATAAATGTACCTTGGGACAGAATTATACTTTTCACTCTTATAAATGGAATAACCATGCGGTTGACTTCCATACACGTCACTCTTAAAAATGGAATAGTCGTACGTCCTACTTCCACACCCAATGCATTAGAGGTTATAACAAAACCACCCATCACTGGTTTATCATGGAACCACCCTTCCTTGGTTTATCATGTAACCATCCATAAAATATACAATCTCCATTATATAATCATAACACATAAAATCATGCAATTTTTGAACATTTTACTCTTAAAATTTCATTTTCACTCATCAAAAAACATTTCATGTTATTGAAATAATTAATCCATTTTCAAAACATATTTTCAATGCCAAAATACCAAAAAAAGAGAAAGAGGTGTTTAGTTTTCTTTAGAAAACATGAATTATTATAGATGAATCCAAATATCAAGTAATGGTCATGGTGGCGACGATGTTTTTTTCCTCTTATATGTTAAATGGAACATTACTTTTTCCATTTGTAAAGGAAGTCAAATATTCCATACATAAAACATAAAAATATTCCTTTTTGAAAAACATTGAATGAAATTAAAAATAAACATAAAATTTACTTTAAAATTATTTTATTAAATAAAAACATAAACTAATATTAATAATATTGACATGTAAAAAAAGATTTAATAAATTAATATTTAAACATTATTGGGCTCCCATACCACTTTAAACATTTAAATCATAAGCCTTATGAAATAATAAAATTTTAAAAAACATGAAAATAAATAAATTCATGATATGATATGTCAACTTTTTCATATATACACCTCATAAAATAATGTTGGTGTATAATATCAATACATGCCTTAGTGAAAGGAGATTGAGACGATATCCCTTACCTTGAGTCTGACTTGTCACGTAAAATCACTATATTCCTAAATAATAAACTTATGTTGAATATTTACCTAATTTAGAAACTCATACAATATTTTATTCCTTTTATATCACTTATTAACATATAATAAATATTTCTTAAGTAATTAAATCCACATCGAAGGTTTTGATGATATTTGGTACATGAGTCCAAAATGACTTTGGTATGATATCTATAGTAAAAATTGGTCATTATTCCATAATCACCATAAAAATATTCATGACATAATAATAATTTTTATAAATTAATTACACATTTAAATCAAACCAATTATATATGGATAAGAAAAATTAATAACATTATAATCATTGATATAGTAGGCCATAAGTACACATGAGTAACATTTCCATTATTCAAGGATCATTATAGAAAGAAGGTAAGTATTATTTTTTCTATAATGATCATAATATCATTAATATCATATTAATCATTTAAATATTATTATATATACCATTCATGTGATTTGGTGATGTAAAATGAACCACATCGCTTCTTGGAGGTTATAGGTCAGGCGTACACACAAACGACGTTATTATTATTATGTACATGGAAATGTATAAAAATGATATGTTATTCTTTAATAATGAAAAATAGTACATTAAAATCATATATAAATATAATTTCCATCATTATAACAATTTTTTAGATATATTTATGGAAAATGGATTATATTGGTTCGCGAGGAGGTAGTTCATCGTACACATGAACGATATTTATTTTCCCATTTGGTGGAAGTGGAGATGGATTTTTGTGATGATATTAACATAATAATAGTATAATGGATTTATTATTTAATCATGTTTGAATAATATTTTATGGAGGTTTAAGAATAAATATAATATAAATACTTAATTAAAAATGATAACTCTTCTTCAAACGATCTCCTTTGATTCACAACTTAACTCCTTTATGAAGGGTATTATGCCTAAAAAAGGACTCTAGAATGTAGGGAGTGATTCTAGGTAGGCATTTCAGCAGATAATTGTTGAACCAAATAGTTTTTCAAGTGTGAATAAAAGAGAATAAGATGTTACCTTTTCTATAATAAGGGAGGGGCACTATTAGAAATCATCAAAATATTACATTAATATAAATTAATTTTATAATAAAAATGGATAAAAACATATTAATTACTAATTTAAGATAAGTATGGGTCTAAATAACTTCATACAATGAAAATTTGATATGTTTTTACTAATTTTTAATCCTTATCTTCCGTTTTTAACCCTTATTTATCCTTTTTTTATACCGTGATATCATGTAATATAATATTTTATGGTTAATATAATTACTATAATATTCCAAAAGACTAATAAATAAGTCATTGATGAATTTTTAATACTTATACTAATAATTTTTAATAATTTTACTTATTTTTATATTTTATATAATTTAATAAAATATTATTTATTTTAAAATATCATTTATCTCTATTTTGGCACGTTTCATTACGAGATTTTTTTAAAATAACATAGAAAAAAAGATAAATTTGAAAAAGTACTTCTAAAATATATATAACATGTTAAATAAATCTTAAAAATCTTTTATTACATTTAACATCTCAAATTATATTTATTATATTGTTTTTAATATCATTTATTTGATATTACCTTTAATTAAACAATTAGTGAATCATTATTGTGTAAGCCTTTAATTTAATTATTTCATCCATAAAATTTATAAATAAATTATCAAGATAAATATAAACATTTAATATTTAAAAATAATATTTATATCCCAATATATACCCTATATAACACAACATTAAAAATATTTCACTTGTTAAAAACAGTGTGACAAAATTTACTTTCCTTTGAAAATAATACTATAAAGGTTATATTCTCATCCAAAATGCCATAACTCATATCATAACTAATCCATTAATTCATAGGGATGAATAATTCTCATATAATAAAATTATTAAAGTTTTTAGGGTAATTTTATATTATTTATAATATTGTTTTTACACTTAATTGTCATATTTACCCGTAACCGTGGTAATAAAACAATTACTAAAGTTACTATTCATATTGTCCAAAAATAAAAGGGACCTATTTAATAAATTTTGAACATATTATTCCAAATATGGAATCTATTTCTCAAAATAAAAAACACAAAAAAATTTGAGATTAACTACAAATTACTCCCATTGACAGAACAAGAAAATAAGTTTGTAAAGTAAAAACCTTATAAAGATTGAAATGTTTTCATATCCAATTTCAATTTGAAATTTATTCCAATGACCTAAATTTTATTAAATGATTAAAAAAACTAATTATACTTTAAAACTAGTCTAAAATATAATCTAAAAATATAAATAAGTCAGACAAAAAAACATTTTTCAATTAAAATACAGTATTTGTTTCACTATTAATTAAAAAAGGAATATTATCAGAAAAGTAAAAAAAATTAAACTAAAGTAAATTTTTATACTCCTATTTCAAAGAATTATTTTTTCAAATATTATATATTAATATGTCAAAAATTATATTTAAAACAAGTGTGTCATCAAAAGATAGAAAAATTTCCTTTTTAGATAAATAATTATTTTATATTTAAATTTTTTTAAATATTATATCGTGAATTGAAAACATATCAGATAAATTATTAATATTATATTTGTTATATTATATATATTTTTCATTAATATAATTAAATAATAGGTATTTTATTAATTATTCTTATAAAACACGGTTGTACAAATTTAAATAATATTTTAGAAAACAACTTCCTTTTTTAAAGGGTTTACATTAATTTAAAATTAATTGGGCAATGAAGAATTAATTATATATATATTTTTGTAAAACATATTTTCATAATTCATTTAATACTATTCATTACCAACATTATAACAACTAGGTTATAAGATTAAAATTTAAATAACAATATTTAATTGTTCATTTAAGCTCTATGTAGTGTATCATGTATGCTATCGAACATAAAATTTCTTTTTAAAAAAACTCATGATGTTATAGTCTCCCTATTTTGTAAATTGTTTCATCTTAATTTTGAATTTGGAATCAGTAACTAAGGTTCAAATTTTCAAAATAACATTGTTAAAATCCAACATCAGAAAATGGATAAATGAAACTTCTACTTTAAAATAAAGAAAGGGAAGTGCGAAGGTCACCTGAGATAAACCCTCTTTTTATTAATAACATAAAACTCATGTCCAAATATAAAATAATACCTATCATTAAACTAAATCCTTACATAATAATAAACCCAACTAAACATATCCCAAAATTTCATAATCCCTTTATGATCACATCACATAAATCTTTAGGAGTGTCTAAAACCATGAACATTGGGCTAAACTTTGAAAAATAACGAGCTTTCATCACTTACCCAATTTTCTAAACATCAACTATAGTAGTAGAAAAGGATTTTACCACTGCTTTTTTGTTTAATATCATGATTATTTACACACATATTACATAACTTCATACACATGTTAAAATAATATTTTAACTCATTGAAATTAAAACATTTTACCATTTTCTTCACTTTGATTTCCTAGTCACCTCCCTTATAGTCATGATCCATATGACCAAACTAACCGCATTATAAGAACTTTCTTGACATTGAAATGAATTATCCAGAATTCATTTTTTCACACTTCTCGCAAGATTGGAATTTGGTTTTCTTACATTCAATCTTCTTTGATGAATAAATTCCCATTTCCTGCTAGCTGGACCTCTTATTTTTCTTCTTTTCATGGGAATCATGATAATCAAAAAACTCCATTTATACTTTTTTATAACATTGAACATGTTTCTCATATATTTTGAACTCACAAGAAGATAATTCCCTTTGATATCATGGCCTCAATCCTAAGTAAAATTGATTCAGCATACTATCAAGATCTCAGATATGATTTGGGACATACCTTTCCAAACGGGTGAAATTTTCTTCAAATGATTCCATTGAATATTCCTCCTTTTATCCCAATTCCATGAATTGTTTTCCCATCATAATTTAAAAAAAAACATAGGAAAATATTTCTCAAGAAATATATTCTTAAATTCATCCCATTCCAAGGCATCAATATATTCAATTTATCTGATATTATTAATCACTAACCATTATTGGTTGGATTCACCTTGAAAACAATAAATTGTAATAGTTACCTTTTTCTGACCAAAAAACCTATGACATCAATTCTATTTTCTAGGGTTTTAATACATCCTTCATCTAGCATTGGGTAGTATGATACTCTGAATTATGGGTTATGTTTCCTCATGAAATGATCCACTATATACATGTTTTATCATGGTACATGAGGTTCCTATCTATCATGGATACCACCACTACTTATAGATTGTGTAAATTGGTCAATCACTATAATAAAAGGTTATTTTATAATTACAACCATCAAAGGATGATGATTTGGATGGATTTATTCCTCTTGATTCCTTCCCACCATATCTTCATTATTTCTTCTGTAGAAAACCTTTCTAAAAAGAAATATCTTATACAATTAAACAAGGTAATATAAAAATTCTACAACATTTCAACATAACCATAAAGTAAAATATTCTAATATAATTCTATTAACACTATCCTAACCTCTAAATTTTTCCAAACATTTCCTTTGATACCAACTATATAGACCTAACCTAAAAACATTACATAATCTTGAGCTAAGAAATGAATTTTACATTATTTCTCACTAAGTACATTTTCAACTTTAGAGATTTTATGAATTAGGCCACAAATCATACATATCAAAATAATAAAATATAAAGTGGACACTTTTAAATTGTATCCATTTTTTCCATAATATAAATATTTTAAATTAAATAATGATCTCTTTTATAATACTCTTTAAGACATTAACAATGAATTCTTATAGTCCATTACTCATCCTTCAGCCCAAGGAAAAACATTAAAAACATGAGATGAGTATAAAAAAGATGATTATGGTATTTAAAAAGAAGGAAATTGTTAGTCCATTGATAAAAACTAAAACACATGAATACATTATCATACAGTAACACTTCACACCCTTAAGAAGTAGTAAGTAATTTACTTTGTAAAAATATCATTTCATACCTATTTTGTAATAATAATATTACCATAAAACCTATAGAAATAATATAAATACATAAAGGTTCCTCGGTAAATAATTATACTTATCACTCTTATAAATGGAATAACTATACAGTCGACTTCCATATATATCACTCCTATAAATTGAATAGTCATATGGTCGACTTCCATAACCTTGGAGGTTATAAAATAACCACCAATCCTTGGTTTTTCATGGAACCACCTATCCTTGGTTTATTATGTAACCAACCATAAAATGTCTAAGAACCATTATATAGTCATAACACATAAAATATTGCAATTTTAAACATTTTACCCTTAAAATTTAGCTTTTACTCATAATAAAAAATTTCATATTATCGAAATAACCAGTCCATTTTCAAAACACATTTTCAATACCAGAATACCAATAAAATGGAAATAGGGTTTTAGTTTCCATTTAAAATCATGGAGGCTTATAGAGGAATAAAATATAAAAGAAAGGACACATAGGTGTAGTAGTTTTTGTCACTATATACATGAAAAAGAACATTCATTTTGTCGTTTGTAGAGGAAATAAAACATTTCATTTAGAAAACATAAAAATATTCGTTTTTTTAAACCTTTGAATGAAATTAACAATAGACATAAAATTTTCTTTATAATAATCTTATTAAAAAAATATAAAATAATAACAAGTATATTTATGTGGAGAAAAATATTTTATGAATTAATCATTAAACGTTCAAGGTGTCATGTAACACATTGTACATTTAGATCAAAAGACACATGAAAGAATAAAATTTAACAAAACATGAGAAAAAATTAATTCCTGATATGATATGTCAATGTGGTTGTATATACATCTCATAAAATAAGGTGGGTGTAAATATCAAGATATGTCTCAATGAAAAGATATTGAGATGAAGTCTCTTACCTTTAGTCTGACTCATCACATAAACTATTTATATTCCTAAATAATAAAAATAGGTTAATTATTTAAAATATTGAGAACCTCTTTCAAGATTATTATTAATTTTATATCACTTATTACCATGTTATAAAAATTATTGAATTATTTATGTTCATGTCAAATGTTTTGATGATATTTGATACACAAGTCCAAAATGACTTTGGTATGATGTTTATAAAAAATTTCCATTATTCATTCATCTTTAGAATAATATTCTTGAAATGTTAATTACTTTTTTACATCAATTATAATTTTAAATCAAACCATTTATGTATGCTTATAAAAAATGAACAACGTTATAATCTTGGAGACGGTAGGTTGTACGTACACATGAGTAACATTTCCATTATTCAATTATCAATATGAAAAGAATGTAAGTATTATTTTATCATTCCATAATGATATTAATATAATTAATATAATATTAACCATTTAAATGTAATTATATATATCATCCATGTGATGTGGTGATGAAAAAACGAATCACATCGCTCTGTGGAGGTGATAGTTCACACGTGCGCACAAACATTGTTATCATTTTTATGTGCATGTAAAGGTACGAAAAAATAATATATTATACTATAATAATGATAAATATATCATAGAAATCATATATAAATATTAACTGCATCAGTATATGCAGTCATTAGAGATGGTGATGGAAAACAAATTCTTACGGTTCATGAGCTGGTAGTTCATCATACACATGAATGATAATTATTTTCCCATTTGATGGAATTGGATAAGGATTTAGGTGATGATATTAACATAATAAAATCTCAATATATTGAGAATAATTGAAATAATTTTTTATAATTTTTTCATAATATCTGAATAAAATGTAAGAAGAAATATAATAGAAATACTTAGTTAAAAATGACACCTCTTCTTCAGAAAATCTCCTTTGATTAACACATTAACACTTATAAGGATGGTGTTATGCCTAAAAAATGTCATATATAATTTGGATAGGGGTTATAGGAGGTTATTTTGGTAGATAGTGGCTGAACCAAATAGTTTTTTAAGTGTGACGAAAAGAGAATAAGTGGTTCCCTTTTATAAAATAGGGGAGGGACACTCTTGGATATCATCAAAATATTAAATAAATATAAAATTATTTTATAGTCTAAATAGATCAAAACTTAATATTTTTAAATATAGGATGATATTGAGTCAAACTTTCTTCATTGAAATAAAATTAGATAATTTTTTAATATTTTTTAATCCTTATCATATTTTTTAACCCATATTTAACCTTTTAAATTTTTACATTGATATCATATAATTTACATTTTTAGGGTTAATATAATTACTATAAAATGAAAAAATACCAATAAATGAGTCATTGATGAAATTTAAATACTTATACCAACTATTTGGAATAATTTTATATTTTTAGAAATTTTCTATCATTTAATAAAATATTATTTATTTTAATATATCAATTATGTCTATTTTAACATTATTCATTACATTAATTTTTAAAAATATCATATAAAAGATACATTCCACCCAATACTTATAAAATATAACTAACATTTCAATGTTATCTAAAAAATATGTGGATGACATTTATCATCTAAATTTTTTATTTCAGTATTGTAAATATCATTTATTTGATATTTTCATTAATTAAACAATTACTTCATCATCATTGTAAATCCCATTAATTTAATTATTTAATATCTAAAAATTAAAAACAATCATGATAAAGATATATATTTTATATTTTTAAAGACAATTTATAGTCGAACATATAGCATATATAACCCCATATTAAAACTATTTCACTTGTTAAAAACAAAAGTGTGGCATAATTGAATTTCCATTGAATATAATATTATAAAGATTATATTCTCATCCAAAAGTCCATAAATGGTCTCATAACATATATTTTAATTATTATGGATGAAAAATACTAATAAAAAATAGAACAAGATTTAGGGAAATTGTCTAAAATTTATAATTTTATTTTTAACCTTAATTACTCAATTTACCTTCAACCATGGTAAAAAATTAATAAATTTTCTATTCAAATTGTCAAAACATAAAGGGGAAATATTTTTTAAATTTGGAAATTATGATTAAAAATATGGAATCTATTTTTTAAAATTCAAAAAAAATTAATTTCATAAATTCATGAATAATTACTCATGTTTATTGAACGAGAAAACTTGTATTTAATGTTAAAACCTTCAAAATAATAAAAACAATTATACCAAAATTCAATGTGAAATTAATTATAGTGAACTAAATTGCATAAAATTACAAAAAATTGATCAAATTATTCTTTAAACCCATCCAAAAATATAATCTATCAATATAAACAAGTTTTACGAAAAAAGCAGTTTTGAATTAAAATACATTATTTTTTCATTATTCATCCAAAAATGAATCTTATTGGAAAAATAAAGAAAATAAAGAAAATTAAATTTCAATAAACTAATTTAAGATAAAAAAAGTATATTTTCAAATAGAATTTATAATAGTGTCATAAATTATATTTAGAAAAGTATTCCATTAAAAAGCGGCAAAACTACCTTTTTAGAAAAATGATTATTTTATATTTAACATTGGATTTGTATGAATATCTTCTTTCAAAAACACAATGGATGAATATTAAATTTTATGTTTAATATTATATATATATATATATCATTAATATAATCCAATAGGATTGAAATTATTATTTATTATTATAAAACTCAATTGTGCAAATTTAAATAGTTTTCCTGAAAAACACTTCCTTTTATTTTAAAAAGGGATTATATTAAATTATAATTAATTGTTCACCAATGAATTATTTATATATATATTTTTAAACAACATTTTCCTAATTCAGTTTATACTATTCATTATTTTCATTTTAATAGTAATGTTATAACAGTTTTAATTAAATAAAAATATTTAGTTTTTCGTTTAAGCTCGATGTGGTGTATCATTTACACTATTGAACATGGTATTTATTTGTTTAAAAACTCAGGATGTTGCATTCTCCCACCATTTTGGAAATTGAATCCTCTCAAATTTTTAATCTAGGCTCAATAATTAATATTTGACTTTTAAAAATATTTATTTTGAAATCCCACATTGGAAAATGGATAAATTAAACATTGAATTTAAAATATATAGAGGTTAATACAATGGTCACTTGAGATAATAAATATTGTGGTTTCATGTATAAAATCATTGGCATGAAATAGGAAAATCAACATAATTTTCTAATGCATAGTGATAGATAAATTTTCATGAGAATGTTAGCAATGAAAAAACCATAAATCTCTAATGAGTTAAAAGTTCACTGATTTCTTAGTAATAAAAGTAAATGGATAATGTTTTTTTCCAAGTTCATTTTCATATAGTTGAGTAATTATTTTACTATCTCAGAATAAAATGAAATATACTTACTTTATATATTTCATTTTCATAATCACATTTTCATCCTCATATTATGGACCTCGTTAAAAATATTCTTAATCACAAAAGATTAAATAAGACTATAGTTCATTAATAACTTAAAACTCAAGTAAAAAAGTAAATTAATAGTTCTCACAAACTAAATCCTTACATAAACATAGACCCAACTAAATATTTCCCAAAAATACTTAATAACTTTATAATAAAATTACTTAAAACATAAAATGGATTCTCTAAAATCTTGAACGTATGGATAACCTTTTAAAAATACCATGATCCCTAGAGCTTCCATCACATAATTAGATTTCACAACATCAACTCCAGCAGTAGAAAAAGATTTTTCTACATCATTTTTTTCTGATTGTGTTGATTTCCACCCCGAGTATATAACTTCAAACACATGTTAGATTAATTTCCTAACTCGTTTCAACTAAAACATATTTCCATTGGATTCTCATTGAATTCCTGATCATATTCCTTATAGTCATGATCCATATAACCAAAATTATAAAATTAGAATCACATCCATATCTTTTAATGACATTATACAGGATGATTTTTACCACACTTCTCACAAGATGGGAATTTTGTTTCCTTACCTTCAATCTTATTTGATGAATTATTTCCTATTTCCTTCTAACTGGAACTAATATTTTTCTTGTTTTAATGGGAAAATGATCATCAAAAAACTCCATTTTAAACTTCTCAGCACATCAAACAAGCTTATCATAGATTTTTAACTCAATATAAGTCAATTACCTTTAATATATTTAATTCAAACATGATTAATATGAATTTACCATACTATCAAGTTATAAGATTAAATATGGGACTTTACATACCAAATGGGGGAAGTTTTCTTCATATGTAGCCACTGACTCCACCTCATTTGTCTTAATTACAAGAATTGTTCTTCCATACAAAGTCAAACAGCCTTATGAAAATACTTTTTCAATTCATCCCATTCAAAGGCATTAATTTCTTTACATTCTCTGATATTCTTATTCATTAACCACCATTTTTCAGATTCACCTTCAAAATGATAAAGTTTAAGAATAACATTTTGGTGATCTGAACAACAAATGATATTGAATATCATTTCTAGGGATTTAATTCATCCTTCAGATAGCATGGGGTAATATGATCTTTTGAATGATGGGGGATGATGCCTTGTGAAATTTTACACTATAGACATATCCAATCATGGTACATAATGCTCCTCTCTAGAATGGATACCACCACCATTTATAGCTTGTTTCAATTGACCCATCACTATAATAATTTTTTATGTTCTAATTCTAACCATCTCAAGATACTGATTTGGAATGATGTTTCCTCCCAATGCCTTCCCACTACAGTTTTCCTATTTTCTTTGTGGAAAATCATTATTAATATAAATATATTAGACAAAGTAACAAGGTAATATTAAAAATCTATATCATTTAAACTTAACCATAATGTAAAATATTCTAAGGGAATCCTATTAACACTATCCAAAACACTAAAGTTGTCTTAACCTCTCCTTTGATACCAACTATAAGTACCTTTAATTAATATATTATATAATCTTGATTTAAGACATGAATTTTACTTTATTCCACACTAAGTCTATTTTAAGGTTTAGATTTTTAGAGAATTATACCATAACTCATACATAACAAAACCATAAAATAAAAAGTGAACACTTTTGAATAGTATCCATTTTTTATATAATCTAAAACATTTAAAATGAATCCTAGTCTCTATTATGATACTCTTCATGACATTCAACATGAATTATTCCAAACCCTTACTCAACCTTTAGTACTGTGAAAATAATTAAAAAATATGGGATTAAAATAAAAATATTAGTAAGGGATATAAAGATAATGAAACTATTAGTCCATTTATAAACATGAAAATCCATAAAAACATTATCATAATGTAATAATTTTCACCCATAATAATCAGTAGGTTTTTTAAATTGAAAATAAGAGAATTGATACATTTTTTGTAATCATAAGATTTCCATAAAACCCATAAAAAGAATAGAAAATATATAAATATATGTTGGGACATAATTATACTTATCACTCTTATAAATGGAATAACCATGTGGTCTACTTTGATACATGTAACTCTAACAAATGGAATAGCCATACAACCAACTTCCATACCCAATGCGTTGGAGGTTATAAAAAACCCACCCTTCCTTTATTTATTAGGGAACCACCCATAATTGGTTTATCATGTAACCATGCTTCAAATGTCCAAGTACCATCATATAATTATAAATCATAAAAACTTTCAATTTTCAACATGTCACTCTTAAAATTTAATTTTTCACTCATAAGACAAATTTCATGTTATTAAAATAATAAATCCATTTTCAAAACCCATTTTCAATAATAAAATCTATAAAAGGGAATGATGGGTTTGTTTTTCTTTAAAAATAATTAAGGCTTGTAGAGGAATCCAAATATCACATAATGGTCCCAATGGTGGTAATTTTTTTTCTCCGTATATATTAAAAAGATCATTCTTTTTTTCATTCATAAATGAAGTGAAACGTTCCATAACGAAAAGATAAAAAGATTCCTTTTTGAAAAAAATTGAATGAAATTAAAAATATAAATAAATTGAACTTTATAATTATTTTATTCAATAAAAATATAAAATAACATAATGGAAATTTACATAGAGAAAAAGATTTGATAAATAAATATTTAAATGTTCAAGGTTTCCCATACAAAATTGAACATTTAAATGATAAGCCCCATGAAATAATAACATTTAAAAAACTATAGAATAAATAAATTCATGATATGATATGTAAACATGGTATTATATACATCTCATAAAATAATTTTGGTGTATAACATTAAGATATGCCATTATGAAAGGAGATTGAGACGAAGTCACTTACCTTGAGTCAGACTCATCGTTTACAATATTTATATTCCTAAATAATAAACATATGTAAATTATTTACTTTATTTAGAACATATTTGTACTTTATTATTTTATTTCTATCACTTATTACCACATTATAACAATTACTTAATTATTTAAGCTCACATCAGATGTTTTGATGATATTCGGTACATGAGTCCAAAATAGAATTTGTATGATGGTAACGGTGACAATTGGTGATTTTTCCATCATCTCCATAATAATATTCATGAAATAATAATAAATTTTATACATAAATTATACTTTTAAATGAATCCATTTATGTTTGGTTATGAAAATTGATCAACGTTATAATAATAGAGATGGCTGGCCATATATACGCCTTAGTAACATTTCCATTTTTCAATTATTATTATGAAAAGTAGTTAAGTGTTATTTTATAATTAAAAAAATAATAATATCATTAATATCATATTAATAATGTATATATACTTATATATATATATCATCAATGTGATGTGTTGATGAAAAACGAATCACATGACTTCTTGGAGCTGATAGTTCATATGTGCACACGAATGGCATTATCATTTTTATGTGAGTGGAAATGTAAGAAAAAATGATATATTATTTTCTAATAATGATAAATATCTCATGAAATTCATATATAAATATTATTCTATCATTATATCCATTCATGAGTGATGTTGATGGAAAATGAATTGTATCAGTTCGGGAGGCGGTAGTTTACTATAAACATGAATGATAATTCATTTCCCATTTGATACAAGTGGAGATAGATATTTGTCACGACCCGTCCTTGGGGCCCATGCCATGAATACCCTAAGCCCTCCTTCTATAGGCCAGGGGCTGGCAACTAGCACCAAAGGAGTAAATCCCTAAGCTGGAAAGGCATTGCCTTCATGAAAGTAAACAAACACAACAGAGTACGCAAGAGGAAGTAAACACTAAGTGAATATTGTATACAGAAAGTAGTTCTGAAAGTAAAGGGTCCATAAATACAAGCCCAACAATAAAGTACAGGTACAATAGAAAGCAAGTGCAGCCGAAAAAGGGACAACAGCTAAAAAGGTCATCTCTTGGAACGTCTGCCGAGAATCCTACCTGAAGGGTAGGTACATATGTCCGCCTCAGCACTCCACGTCCATTGGTCCGCTCCATGTACCGTCTATCTGTGTGGTCCACCTCTAGGTACCGTCCGGTCCTGGATCTCTCTCGGCCTCCGTTAACGTTGTCCGTCATCTACATCCAACACAATGAAGTGCGGGCATAGCCCGTGAAGGGGTGAGTATAACAATACTCAGTAGGGACCCCGAGACCCCTGAAGGTATCCCAGAATCCAAAAAGGATAAACCACAGAAGAAAGATACAACCACGAAGTATCAACCAACCCTACTTATGTATATGTCCATACATATACCTAAGTTATCAATCTCGGTTCGGCTCCAACTCTTGAGCCCAAGAACAACCCAGTCCACACAGAAAGTAAAGTCAATCACATCGATGATAATGATTGAAATTCAAGACTCAGGTCACATAGGTATACATCTTTCATATAGTGATAGAGATGATCAGATGTAGTTACTGATTCATCTAAGTTGTCGGACCCACACAGGATACAAGACCAGCTAAGCTGTCGGACCGACACAGGATACAAGACCAGCTACTCTATCGGACCCACACAGGATACAAGTACAGAGGTCAAACTTCCAGATCCACATAGGATAAAAGAATAGTAGTCATCGATATCGAACCCATGAATGATCCCAGTATAGTAGTCGTCGTTGTCGAACCCACGGAGGATTCCAGCACAGTAGTCGTCGTAGTCGCAGCCAGCTCTAGGGTTCCCACACACAGCACGCTCGATTCCGGGAGGGTCTGCTCCTCGAGCAAAGGGGGTTGATACATCAATTATCATGAAGTCTAGAGTTGATGTATCCTAAAGTTTCGTCTTAACAAAAGTAACCCAATGCGACAGATGGCGCGTCAATCGGACGCCCGGTCTGAGAGTTATTGGCTTTTCCGTTCCAGGGGCCCGGTTGGAATTACACTCGTTTCAAACCCGGTCATTTTCCAAAGTTGTCCAAAACTCACTTAGATTATCGCAAAAGGACCTCCTTTTCAAGAGGATCCCAGTGTCATAGATGGCGCATCAATTGGACGTGCGGTCTATAAGATATTCACGTTTAAGCGAAACGGGCCTGGCCCGTCAAGCCCAGTGGGCTGGTGGGTGGGCTTGACCCAGTTCGGCGGGTCCGACTCGGCTGGGGGGGTCGGCTCGGCCCGGTGGGGAGCGTCCCGGCACGGTGGGGCGCGGCCCGGCCCGGCGGCTATGTCCAGGCCCGTGCGAGGGCAACCCGGCCCGCGCGACGGTGGCCCGGCCCACGCAAGGGCGGCCTGGCCCGCGGTTGGCCACGGCTCGGCCAGTTGGCCGAGTGGAGCAGTGGGTACGGCCCCTCGGTTCCTTGAAACGGCGGCGCTGCCTCTCCTG
Organism: Viscum album; assembly: GCA_963277665.1. NCBI lineage: Eukaryota > Viridiplantae > Streptophyta > Magnoliopsida > Santalales > Viscaceae > Viscum > Viscum album. The sequence continues at coordinate 1,168,942,710 of OY728122.1, read as the reverse complement.
CTCAGCCGGCCGAATCCGGCTATCTTTTCGGGCGCGAGCGGCCCGCACCACAGGCCGATGTCTTCCCGCAGTGCGGCGCCCACCTGGCGCCACGATGTCCTACCCGGACGGTTTGTCCAGCTAATGGCCAGCGGGTGCGGGCCACACCTCCTCCAGGCGGAACTTATGGGTGTCGCAGTTCACCAGCTCGGCCGTCTACGGCCGGCCGGTTTGGTTCGTCCGAGCGGCCCGCGGATGCAGGCTACGGTTTTCTCCACGCGGCCAGTGCGTGGCCGCCGCCTCTGATCGCCACCGCCTCCGGTCTCCACGACCAAAATAAACAAGAATTGTTGGAGGGTCTTCGGGCCATGTTTGTTATTATCGCACCCTCCATGTTAGGCGATATCAATTGGCTATAGACGATCACTTTCATTAATCATTGACGAGTGTATAATTTTATTAAACTAAAATCATACAAAAAAACCCCTACTTCGTATATGATGTTGCACGTCGACGAGTCGTGGAAGATGAGTGTCGCGGTAGTCGGGCGTTGTTCCATCAACATCATGGAAAGTCATTGTCGTAGGCGGTGTCCCTTACGGGCGGCATCTTCTTCCTTGTCACGGAGAAAGAGGAAGGAAGACATGTCATCGTTCTTCGGTGGAATCGGCATTCTTCGTCGAAGAGGACGTCGTTCTTTGTGTTCTTCGTCGGAGAGGATGATTTCTCCCAAAGCCTCCCCACAGAAAAATTTCCAAGGCCAATAAAATAATAGGCTCCAAATATTATAATAATATTTCCATACATTTCAAAATATTTCAAACACATAAATAATTAATTAAGTGATTCACTTAATTAATTTCCATGGGTTGGCAAGAATTTCAAAGGTCTCGTGAAATTAAAACATGGGTGAGTTTTCACTTTAATGGGAAGTCCAAAAGTTTAAGGGGTTAAAGGAGGGTTAGTTGCTCGTGTGGGCCCCACCACACATTATCCTCCCATGGGAGGTTATGTGGGGTGTGGGTCCCACCTCCAACCTCCCTTTTGTGGATTTAACCACCACCTAAATAAAATTTATATAACAGATAAATTTTATTTAAATTATTAAGAATCCCCAAAAATTAACTTTCACTCTGAATAAAATAAAACTACAGTAAAGGTCTCCTTAAGAGAATACTGGCGTTGTGAGTTCATCGGTGTCCTCGGATTTCAATTCCGGGCACCAGTTAAAAATATAGAAAAATCCATACATACTTTTACTGAACGTACCCAAACAAAACTTCGTAAATTGATTCCAGGCACACCGGGCCTCGGAATCAGGCGCTGTCAGAAACTATGGACTCGTAAAATTCAAAGAATTTAAGAAAAAAAATTCCTTGAAATTTATGGGTCTTTAAATTACCCCCACCTCAGGTCTTTACATCCCCGTAAATCTACAACACACACTAGGGAAAGAAAAGTGGGTACTGAGCACGCATCTGAGCATCCCGCTCCCATGTGCTCTCCTGGAGGTTCTCGTGCTACCAGCGAACGCACACCAGAGGAATCGACCGTCCACGTAGGACCTGCTCCTGTCGATCCTCGATCTCCACTGGAACCTCTGTGAATGTCGCCTCATCATCGATGTCCATCCCCCCGTGGTCGATTATGTGGGACGGGTTGTGCACATATCTTCTCAACTGAGATACGTGGAAGACGTCATGCACCCGGTGCAACTGAGGTGGAAGGGCCAGGAGGTAAGCCATCTCTCCTACTATGCTGAGGACCTGGAACTGACCGATGAAACGCGGAGATAACTTGCCGCCCCGGCCAAATCTCCATAGACCTCGTCGAAGTGAGACCAGTAGGAAGACATGGTCTCCATCCTCGAACTCCAGTGGTCTCCGTATCCTATCAGCATAGAACTACTGTCTTCTCTGTGCAGTCTTTATCTGATCCTGGATGATCTGCACCTTCTCCGTCATAGCCTGAACCATCTATGGTCCTACAAGTGCTGACTCTCCTAAGTCAGTCCAGCACAGAGTTGATCTGCAAGGTCAGTCGTACAGTGCCTTGTAAGGTTCCATTCCAATGGTGGAGTGGTAGTTGTTGTTGTATGAAAACTCCACCAAGGGTAATTGATCCTCCCATATGTGACCAAAGTCAATGACACATACACGGAGCATGTCCTCGAGAGTTTGAATGGTCCTCTCAGTCTGACCATCCATCTGAGGATGGAAGGCGGTTCTCAAGCGAAGATGCATTCCAAAAACCTCATGTAACCCCTTCCATAGCCGAGAAGTGAAACGAACATCTCGATTAGAGACAATAGTCGATGGCACACCATGAAGTCGTATGATCTCCTGAACTTAGAGGTGTCCCAAGCTCTCTACTAAGCCCTGCTCTCTGATCGGTAGGAAGTGGTCCGACTTGGTGAGTCGGTCGACAATCACCCAGATAGAGTCGTGTCCTCTGGATGTGCGTGGAAGCATCGTCACGAAATCCATGGATATCCCATCCCACTTCCACTCTGGAACCTCTAAGGGCTGAACTAAGCCTTCTGGAACCTGGTGCTCCACCTTCACTTGCTGACAAGTGAGGCATCGAGAGATAAACTCTACTACTGCATTCTTCATACCCGACCACCAGTGGTGTAGTCTGAGGTCTTGATACATCTTCACCACTCCTGGATGTACTGTTAGAGGGTAAGTCTGAAACCCCCTCAGCACTTCCTCCTGTAATGTAACTGGTACCATGGTACGTTCTCTGAAGAGGATAACGTGTTCCCTACCTTCATAAAATCCATCAGGTGTCTGTTCTGAGGATATCTGAGCACATCACGTATCACAGTCAACGTCCCCACACTGTGCCTCCCTAACCTGATGAATTAGTGGAGGAGTGACTGTGAGAGATTGTATAAAGTCTTCTCCATCTCTATCCACAAAGGATATCTGTAATGCGGCCAACTGCTCTATCTCCTCTCCTAGCAGTTGAATGCCCGATCTCCTACTGAGAGAATTTGCTACAATGTTCCCCTTCCCAGGAGTATAGACTATCTCAAAGTCATAGTCCTGGAGGAACTCGAGCCATCATCACTGTCTCAGGTTCAGTTCCTTCTGCGAGAAGATGTACCTGAGACTCTGGTGGTCAGAGTAGACTGTAAAATGCTCGCCCATCAGATAGTGCATCCACATCTTCAAGGTGAAGACCACTACTGCTAAATCTAGGTCATGGGTAGCATAGTTCTTCTCATGTTGTCTCAACTGTCATGAACCATACGTGATCATTGCTCGCTCCTGCATCAGAACACACCCAAGTCTGGTACCTGATGCGTCGAAGTAAACTGCGTACTCTATTCCCTCCTCTGGTAGCCTCAAGATGGGCGCACTGGTCAACCTATGCCTCAGCTCCTAAAATATCTGCTGGCATCTATCTGACCAAATGAAAGGTTTCCCCTTCTTCATCAAAGCTGATAGTGGTGCTGCAACTCTGGATAAGTCTGGCACAAAGGTAAGTCTGGCCAGCTCCTGATTGATTGACTACACCCTCTTATGCATGATTCCATCCTGTGCTTCCTGGGTTTTCCTTTTTACCAACCAAGTAAAACCATATCTCAATGTTGTAGATAAACCACAAACTTTTTTCCTAATACAGTCAATCTGTGTATGAACTGTGGTTTCCCAGTCCATACCCAAATTAATGTCGTAAGGCCTCGACGCTGCCACCAAGAGGTTCCAACCGAAACTCTCGCCTCAAGGGTCTGATCAAACCATAGACATAAGTGTTATTATCGAGTCTCATTCCAAAGGTATCTCCAGACATGAGGGTCAAGTCAACAGCTTAATCGGAAACTCTAGGTCTGGGACAAGATTCTTGGAAGGAAGGAATGGTTGGTACCTATGTATATTGATACGGAAGTTATTAGTTGACACAGACCGTACCTCAAATCATTTTTAGAGCCCTTGGGTCACACTCCTTGACCACATGCATCTACTCTCTTTCCCTGCCCTCCAGATCCATGAGCCTATCGGGGACTACAAAGGTAGGTGGTTGTAACATGTCAAAAGTTTCACCACCTCATGCTGATCTCCTAACTCTACTTCCACATCTGCTGCCCTGCATATTTATTTGTCCTTAAAACTTCCTCTCCTAGAAACATTTTACACGCTCAAGTCTCTGAGGCTGACGCCAGTTTCATTCTTTCCAACTATTAACATTCATTGGTTGTATCTGCTCAGCCAATGAACATTCAACCACAAAGGTTCTCTCTAGCACCCGAACATAAGTAGGAATGCATAGAGGAAAAAGTGTTGGCTCAGATATCCTTAAACACAAATCGCTCAGAGGTCCTAGCTCTAATGCACTGATCGAATCATATTCATCGAGTACTAGGAAATATCGGTATACCTCGATGAATACTCAGCTATCGACACGTCGTCCTGCCGAAGCTGTATAAGCTCTAGAAAACTCTCAGCCACCTCCTCAAGCCAGTCCTTAGCTGCATGTGGGTCGGGCTCACCTCATAACTTGAGGGATATCTGGTGCTGAAACACATTTAAGGCACTAAGCCTACAAGTGTCCTCTACTGGTACCTCCAGTGGTGTCTGCTAACCAACGGGCAGTGATATAGTTGGCACACTGCCCGAAGGTACCATCTCGGAAAATAGTCCAAGTACTGAAACTTCATCATTATGCGGACCATCCTCATGGTCACTCACTAAAAAATATTAGTAGCTAATATCAACATCTTCTCTACTATTATCTCAACTAGATGGAAAACTCCAGTAATCACCTCCATCCAGTCCTCTGTTGGCTGGGAATCTGTCTCACCTCAAAACCTTGGAGGCCTCTGCTGCTGGAACTCATGCAACACGCTCAGTCAGTGTGCACTGTCCGCTAGTGTGGCTAGTGAAATATTCTACCCAATGGGTGGTGGTGCTAATGGTACACCACCCGAAGGTGCCAACATAGTAATATGGCCCTGTACCGGAGCCTCATCACTCGTTGGGCCGTCATCGTGTACTATCTCTCGGGAACCCTAGCTGGTTGTCTTCGCAGTAGCATCCTGATAAGGAACAGGTACGCCATGGTTAAAAATTTATACCTGGTGAGCTGACTCAAAGATGCCACAAAGAAAACTCTTGAAACACACATACAATCAGTGTTTTCGTGCACTTAGTCGGAAATCAGAAGTCAAGGTCCTGGTGTATGGATACGTTGGCCGCCGCACCAACACTGGACTCCCTGGACTGAAAACCACACTCAATACTCTTAACATTATTGCTTCATAGTAAGACAGATCAGAGTCCTAAGTTTAGTGGTAGAACCGACTCCTTTGATACCAATTTTTCACGACCCGTCCTTGGGGCCTGTGTCGTGATTACCCCAAGCCCGCCTTCCATAGGTCAGGGGCTGGCGACTAGAACCAAAGGCGTAAATCCCTAAGCTGGGAAGGCATTGCCTTTATGAAAGTAAACGAACACAACAGAGTACGCAAGAGGAAGTAAACGCTAAGTGAATACTTATACATAAATTAGTGCTGAAAGTAAAGGGGCTAGAAATAAAATCCCAATATTAAAGTACAGGTACAAAGGAATGCAAGTACAACTGAAAAAGGGACAACTGCTAAAAAGGGCAGCTCCTGGAATGTCTGCCGATAATCCTACCTGAAGGGTAGGTATAGATGTCCACCTCATCACTCCACTTTTATCGGTCCATTCTGTGTACCGTCTCACTGTGTGGTCCACCTCCAGGTACTGTCTGGTCCTGGCTCGCTCTTAGCCTCCATCAATGTTGTGTGTCGTCTGCATCCAACACAATGAAGTGCGGGCATAGCCCGTGCAGGGGTGAGTATGCCGATACTCAGTAGGGACCCCGAGACCCCTGAAGGTCCCCCAGAATCCACAAAGGATAAACCATAGAAGAAAGATATAACCACGAAGTATCAACCAACCCTACTTAGGTATATGCTCATACATATACCTAAGTTATCAATCTCAGTTCGGCTCCAACTCTCGAGCCCAAGCACAACCCAATCCACACAGTAAGTAAATTCAATCACATCGATGATAATGATTGAAATTCAAGACTCATCTCACACAGATATACATATTTCATATAGCGATAGAGATGGTCAGATGTAGTCACTGATTCATCTAAGCTGTCGGACCCCCACAGGATACAACACCAGCTAAGTTGTCGGACCCACACAGGATACAATACCAGCTACTCTGTCGGACCCACATAGGATACAAGTACAGAGGTCAAACTACCGGACCCACATAGGATACAAGAACAGTAGTCATCGCTGTCGAACCCATGTAGGATCCCAGTATAGTAGTCATCGTTGTCGAACCCACGGAGGATTCCAGTACAGTAGTCGTCACAGTCGCAGCCAGCTCTAGGGTTCCCGCACACAGTACGCTCGATTCCAGGAAGGTCCGCTCCTTGACCAAAGGGGGTAAATACATCAACTATCACGAAGTCCAGAGTTGATGTATCCCGAAGTTCCGTCTCAACAAAAGGAACCTAACGCGATAGACAGCGCGTCAATCGGACGCCCGGTCTGAGAGTTATTGGCTTTTCCATTCTAGGGTCCCGGTTGGAATTATGCTCGTTTCAAACCTGGCCGTTTTCCAAAGCTGTCCAAAACTCACTTAGAGTATTGAAAAAGTACCGCCTCGTCAAAGGGATCCCAGTGCCGCAGACGGCGCGTCAATCGGACGCGCGGTCTAGAAGATATTCACGTTTAAGAAAAACGGGTCCGGCCCATCAAGCCCAGTGGGCTAGCGGGTCGGCCCGACCCAGTTCGGCGGGTCAGACCCGGATGGGGGGTTGACCCGGCCTGGTGGGGCACAGCCCGGCCTGGCGGCTATGACCCGGCCCGTGTGAGGGCGGACCGGCCTACGCGAGGGAGGTTCGGCCCGCGCGGCAGGCGGTTCGGCCCGCGCAAGGGTGGCCCGGCCCGCGGCTAGCCGCAGCTCGGCCAGCTGGCCGAGCGGAGCGGGGGGCGTGGCCCCCCGTTTCCTTGTAACGGCAGCGCCGAGCGATGCCGCCTCTCCTACCCGGCCGGCTGAAGCCCGCCGGCTTTTCCGGCGCGAGCGGCCCGCACAGCGGGCCGCTGTCTTCCCGCAGCGCGGCGCCCACCTGGCATCGTGATCTCCTGCCCGGCCGGCTGGAGCCGGCCGGTTTGTTCAGCTAGCGGCCCGCGGGTGCAGGCCACACCTCCTCCGCGCGGCACCTGTGGGTTCCACGGTTCACTAGCACGTCCTTCTATGACCGGCCAGTTCGGTTCGTCCTAGTGGCTTGCGGATGCGGGCCGCGGTTTTCTCCACGCATCCGGTGCGCAGCCACCACCTCCGATCATCGTCGCCTCCGGTTTCCACTGCCAAAATAAACAATAATTTTCGAAGGTTCGTCGGGCTGAGTTTGTTCATATCACGCCCTCTGTGTTAGGCGATATCAATTGTCCATAGACGATCACTTGTATTCGTCATTGATGAGTGTATAATTTTATTAAACTAAAATCATACAGAAAACCCCCTACCTCATATATGACGTTGCACATCGATGAGCCATGGAAGATGAGTGTTGCGGTAGTTGGGCATTGTTCTGTCAACATCGGGGAAAGTTTTTGTCGTAGGCGGTGTCCCTTACAGGCGGCGTCTTCTCCCTTGTCGCGGAAAAAGAGGAAGGAAAACACGTCGTCATTCTTCAGTGGAATCAGCGTTCTTCGTCGAAGAGGACGTCGTTCTTCGTGTTCTTCATCAGAGAGGATGAATTCTCCCAAAACCTCCCCATAGAAAAATTTCCAAGGCCAATAAAATAATAGGCTCCCAATATTATAATAATATTGCCATGCATTTCAAAATATTTCAAACACACAGACAATTAATTAAGTGATTCAATTAATTAATTTCCATTGGTTGGCAAGAATTTCAAAGGTCTCGTGAAATTAAAACATGGGTGAGTTGGCACTTTAATGGGAAGTCCAAAATTTTAAGGGGTTAAAGGGGGGTTAGGTGCTCGTGTGGGCCCCACCATATATTATCCTCCCATGGGAGGTTATGTGGGGTGTGGGACCCACCTCCAACCTCCCTTTTCTAGATTTAACCACCATCTAAATAAAATTTATATAACACATAAATTTTATTTAAATTATTAAGAATCCCCAAAAATTAACTTTCGCTCTAGATAAAATGCAACTGCGGTAAAGGTCTCCTTAAGCGAATATCGGCGCTGCGAGTTCATCGGTGTCCTCGGATTTCAATTCCGAGCACCGGTTCAAAAGATAGAAAAACCCGTACATACGTTTAATGAATGTACCCAAACAAAACTTCAAAAATTGATTCTGGGCACACCGGGCCTTGGAATCAGGCGCCGTCAGAAACTGCGGACTCGTAAAATTCGAAAGAATTTAAGAAAAAAATTTCCTTGAAATTTCCAGGTCTTTACAATTTAGGTGATGATACTAGAGTTATAATTTCATCGTGGTTTAAGAATATTTGAATCATGTGGAAGAAGAAATATAATAGAAATTCTTAATTAAAAATGATACCTCTTCTTCAGACGATCTCTTTTGATCAACACCTTAGCATAGATAAGGAGTTTGTCATACCTAATATGAGGGCTCTAAAATGATGGGAGGGATTATATAAAGTTATATGGGAAGAAATTGTCTAAGCCAAATATTTTTTGAAGTATGAATAAATGAGAAGAATAAGTTCCCTTTTGCAATATAGGAGAGGGGAACTCTGGGAAATCTTCAAAAAATTAAATTAATATATATTAATTTTATAATAAAAATGGATAAAAACAAATTAATTTATAATATAGAGTGATTATGGGTCTAAATACCATCATACAATGAATATTAAATAATTCTTTACTATTTTTTAGTCCTTATATGTTTGTTTTAACCCTTATTTAACCTTCTTAATTCTTACAATGATATCATGTAATTTACACTTTGAGGGTTAATGTAATAAAGATAAAATTCCAAAACACCCATAAATGAGTGATTTATGAAATTTTAAGACTTATAAAAATTATTTAACTAAATTTAATATTTTTATAAATTTTTTATATTTTAATAAAATATTATTTATTTCAAAATGTCGTTTATTTATATTTTAACATTATTCATTACATGAATTTTTAAAAATATCATAAAAACATGATAAATTCAAACCAATAGTTTTAAAATATTCCTAAACTATCAAATTAATCTAAAAAATTATTGTATGAAATTTATCATCTTAAAAATATATTTACATTAGTATTTTTAATATTAGATATTTGATATTTACTTTAATTAAACAATTACAGTATTATCATTATGCAACCCAATAATTTAATTATATAATCCCTAAAATTTACAAAAAATTATCAAGAAAATAATAAAAAAATTATATTTCAAAATTATATTTATATTTTAATATATTACCTATATTAAAAAATATGAAAAACATTTCACATGTTAAAAATAAAAATGTGACAAAATTTAATTTCTTTTGAATATAATATTATAAAGGTTATATTCTCATCTTAAAGGCCATAAATGGTCTCATAACTAGTCCTTTAATTATTAGGGATGAAAAATAGTCATAAAATACAATTAGTACAAGTGTTAAGGTAATTTTATAATATTTGTACTATTATTTTTACACATAATTTCCTAATTTTTCCATAACTCTAGTATTACAAAAATTAACTAATGTTTCTAGTCATATTTTCCAAAAATAAAAATTACATATTTAATAAATTTTGAATTTATCATTCCAAATATGGAATTCATTTTTTTAAATTATAAACACCTAAATTTCCTAAATTAACTAAAAATTATTCTCATTGTCATAATGAGAGAAGGGTTTTTAAAGTAAAATCATTAAAAAGATTGAAATGTTTTTATATCCAAATTTAATGTGAAATTGATTGAAATGGCCTAAATATTGTTAAATGATAAACAAATTATCTAATTACACTGTAATATAAGTTTATAATATAATATATTAAAATAAATAAGTTACACGAAAAATAAGTTTTAAATTAAAATAAAGTAATTTTTCACTATTAATCAAAAGATGAATTTTATCAGAAAAAATACCAAAAATTAATACAAAGTAAATTTTGAAACTCCTATTCCAAAAAAGAAGTTTATTTTTTCAAATATAATTTATAAAAGTTTCAAAAAATAGATTTGAAACAAGTTCTCCATTAAAAGGATGCCAAGCTGTATTTTTAGAAAAACACTTCTTTTATATTTAAAATTATATTTTCTCTTATATCATGTATTAAAAAGCATAATATGAATGTTAAATATTAGATTTAATATTTTATATATATATATATCATTAATATAATAGAACAAGAGTGATTTTATTATTTATTTGTATGAAGCACACTTGTGCGTATTTAAATAGTTTTCTATAAAAACATTAAATTTTATTTTAACAAGGGTTTTACATTGATTTATAATTAATTGATCAAAAAATAATAAATTATATATACATGTGTAAATAATTTTTTTCATAATTTAGTTAATACAATTCATTTCCACCTTTCTAACATCTATGTTATAACTGTGACATTTAAATAACAATATTTAGTTGTTCGTTTATGCTCAATGTGTCATATCATCTACGCTATTGAACGTAGTATTTTTTTTAAATTTTGATGTTATAGTAACAACTCATATCCATATACACCTCTATAAAATGGGAAATGAAACTGTTGATCATGTTTAAGAAGGACTCTCACCTCACAAATTGATGTAATTTGTTTTCCTTCACCACTATTCATGTCTGGATATAATAAATGATTTAACACATTTATATGATATTTTTGTTAATTTTATAAATTTTAATTATTATATAATACATAACTTCTTAATTTATATTCCTTGGGTGATATGATAAGGTCACCTTTGTGTACGGAAGACTACTATCTCACGAAGCGATGTGATTCATTTTTAACTTATTTTTTATATAAAAGGTAGTAATATTATATTTAATGAATATATGGGATATTTATGATCTAAAAGTACTTATTGAAATATAATATCACATTTAACTTATTACCTTTCAATCAATTGGAAAGCAATGAGGTCATTGATGTGTACGTGTGGATGACTGTATCCAAATAACAATGTGAAATGTTTTTCATCTTATATTTACATGGATGGTAATAAGGATATATATTATTAATATATATTCTATATATGAAATAATTATAATTTTAGAAATATTATTTAAAAATTATTTTATGATTTTTTTCATCCATCATGAAAAATTTAAACGATATTCCATCATTTGTATGGCCTACCATCCCTATGAACAATGTATTCAATTTTCCATCTCTATCATTAATAAATTAATCAAAATATAGATATAATGAATATATATGATATTTATAACATGTTTAAAAAAACTTAGATGATGTAACCTTGATAAAAATTATAGGATCAAAATCAAAAAACTAAAACATAAATGAAAAATAATGCAATTATCACATGAAACAATTATTTTAACAAAGAATTGATAATAAACGAGTGATAAAAGTATATAAGTCAATGACATATTGTATGATATATATAATTATGGTTCTGTAATTGATTTATAATAAACCAATATTTAATATATGGCATTTTTGGACACATATTAAGGAATTAAAACCTATGGTAATGGTTTCTTGTTTCACTTTTACTTTCACGATACATACATAAAATTATCCAATTATTAATTTCTATTATATATATACTACATATTTTGATAACATTTGTCATGAATATTTTTTTATTCATGTCGTTTACTATTTCATTTTATTTTATCGCTTTCACAGGGTTTACAATTCATAAGATACAAATTTGGTAAATAGTTTATGTTCAAACTCATTTTAATAGAGATTATTTAAACTTGAATTTCTATTAAATAAAATTACTTGATCATTTTACAATAATCCATTTTAATTTTTTTATACTCTAGATATTACTTAATTTTTTATATAATTAGACCATATTCCTCTATTTTGTACTTAAACATTTTTAGAAAATATTTTATGTGTAACCTGACTTCATGTATCTATTTGGTCAAAAATACATTTTCTTCGAAACACATGTTTTCTAAAAACATCATAATATTTTTTAAATTCTCTATATGATTTATTAAATATATTTTCACCAAATTTACTTTTTTTACAAAAAAAATTAAAGTAATCATTATATCATTTTCAATATAAGTCCCATTTGACCTATATTGAAAATGTAAAAGGATTCACTATTTTAATGTGTACATCATGAGAAGAATTTTCCACCATCATGACCAATAAATGTTTTAAAAATTATTTTATATAAATTAAAAGGTTATTTTCAAAGAAATTAAATTTCAAAATGATTTGTGAACTTTTTTTTCAAAATATTATTTTAAAAGTTCAACTGTTATTTTATTAAAGGCAATATTTAATGAAATATTATTATATTTGTATTTATCAATGAAATAAACCCTACATTGTACATATGATACATTGGGGTTTTTTTGTATTTATATCATCCTAATTATTTATTTGGATGTTTTATAGTCATTTTGACTTAATATGTACCATTTTATTATCATTCATCATATTATTTTTGATGGTTTATAATTATGGTTATTTGATTGGGTTAAGTATTAACATATCTTATGTTAATTTTTTAATATGATTATTTATGTTCATTATCATTCTTACCTTACCTATTAGAAATTCATTAGACTTAGTAAGTGATGGGTGGGGCCAGATTATATATAGTTCCTTGATGTATTTTTTGGTCTCATGAGACAAATAAATTGGGAAAATTAGATTGGTTTCAACCCCCAAAATTAAACTATCTTATCAAAATTCATGACAATATGTTTTAGATATTCATCATTATTCATTCCCTCATCCTATGATAATTTATTAATGTCCATGTGATTAATTGATTAGTTATAATATCCATTTATAATTTTCAAGCTCATGTGATTATTTATATGGATGTATTTTCTCATCATTTATTTCTTCCATATTATGCTCAGTTTATTAATTAATTGTCCTATGATTCAATAATTTTCCTTTATATATTTATTATTCTTATTTATTAATGATAGATTCATCTATACTCTTACCCATACTAAGAATCACATCTCACCACATTCTTATGTTTTATTTTACCCAGGATACTAGGAAGTGTTTTTTGATTGATATACAAGGATATGTAATGGGTAATGATAATGTTTTAAAATAAAATAAAAAATATATATTTTATGTTTTAAAATATAATGTGAATTTCATTTATGTATCTTGTTTAACAATACTACTAAAATATTCAGTCATTTGAGATGTGATTCCATGTATCACATACCAATATAATAATATATCCACCGACTCTGGTCTTCTACAGTCAGGGTATTTACATATCGGTTGAGAAATGATTTATTAAGTGTATCCAAATATTAAGGAAATTTTAATGAGGTAATAATTCAAAATAATAGTTGTTCCCTTATAAAATTGAATTATGGTATAAAAAACCTATGAGGACTGTGAATAAATAATAATTTAATTTATATCAAACATGAAAATAAATTCTTGATAATTCTGTATTTAAGAGGGAAATAAAACATGGCCTCATAAATGTATTCATTTATGATAAATTAACATGAATGTTTCTTATGATTAATGTGTGAGAAATAGTCTTAGAGCCAACCAAGAATCAAGAATCTAATATAAAATTTATTTGAAAGTGAATATAGTGATCAAAATTTGTAAACCAGTGGAGTTCAAAACATGGAGGCCAATTTTAGTCATATATTCAAATGTATATTTCATAATGAGTATCTTACCAACAAAAAATAATTATTTTATATCTTTTTATGATAATTTTAGTATAATTTTATATACTTAATCTATATAATGTATATTATAAACTCTTTACTATTTTAATAATTTTTAGTGACATCTTAAAATGAAAGATGATATGTTATCAATATAATTTTGTTGTATAGTCGATATTTATATAATAATTGGGTCTTTGAATCATATATTCATATTCATGGAATAATTCATGATATATATATCTTCATATACACCTCAATAAATATGGATTACAAGAGTTGAAAAATCAATGTTTAGTTGACCTGGTAGAAATCATGTCATAAAATTATGAAAAATTGAAATACTTTTAAAGGTAAGCTATATTAGTGTCCACCATCTATCAAAATAAGTGTATAATGTGGAAATATGTTGTGAATATTTTTTATGGGATGTGGTTTAGAAATAATCACAATTATAATGGTTTAAGTTTTTTTATAATAATATCTTAATGAATATCAAAGGATGAAATTTAATAAAATTAGATAAATGTGTTGATACTTGTATTTTTATTGGTTGTACAGCTAAAGAAAGAATATAAATGTTATATAAAAATAATCTCATGATGAATTCATATAAAAAATGTTATTTTTTAGGTAATATGGAACATCATGAACTTCATTTTTATTAATGATGATATTAAATAGTCTCATAAATAAAATTACGCACATAAGGGTACACCGTTAGTATATACAGTAAAATTGAATGATTCATAATATTATTATAAAAATATAATATGATAATTAAGTCTCACAACAAAGACTATCTAATACACTAAGTCTTAAAAAAAATTATTCTAAAAAAATCATATATAGTAGTGATAGAGATCAAAATAAGAATATCCTTGAGTAATTCAAATCATTCATAAGTATTTTATAATCTAGAAATTTTAAAAAAATTACAATAGAAGTTAAATCTTAATACTATGTAAGATGATTAGAATTATATTTAGAACATTGATATATAAAAGTTGGTGTGTTGTATTGTGGATGCAATAATATAGTAAGAATTTGTTTTCTGACAAAAAATTATGAAGAAAGGTGAGGTATCCATGAATGAAAATCATTTGATTATCATTTTATATTAACAAATTGAAGGTGTTTATTTTAATGATAAGTTTTTATATATTAAAGGATTAAAATGATATAACTATTTATTTTAAAAAATAATTTATATAATTATAGAATTTTCCTAATAGATATCAAATTATTATTCAAAAAAACTTGATGAGTAGGTGTATATAGAACAACATTAGAGATTAATCCTTGATGGTAACGATGTATGATTGTAAATCATATTGAATGTACTCTGAGGGATTAGAAAAGTTACCCTATAATGGAATTTTGGTATCAAAAAATAGTTTCATGTGTATAAAATAAAATATAGGAATGATTATTATTGTTTATTAAATTATTGTTTTTTATAATAAATTGAAGCATTGGTAAGAAATTTTCCAGAAATTAGAAAATAAAATTAATTTTATTGATATTTAAGATATAATTAGTCATATTTTTAAATGTGGTGCTTATAATATATTACATTTTATTTTAACTTAATAAATTTTATGTGATTTTTTTAATAAAATATGGAATATAATATTTAAAAGAAATTTCAAATACCATCTCAATTGGTATTAAATTGTAAAATCCCAACCTAGGTTCCATGTGATGGTTCCCCTAAGCCAGTTCACCACATGACCTCAAGTGAACCTCCCTATATGCTAGAGGCTTACGACTAGCAGTGAGGGTCTGGTAAGTCATTCATAGGGATATTATACCCTCATTTATCAGAGTAAAACACTAGTGGAAATAATTAAACAATCGTGGAAGAAAATATAACTAGAACAATAATAATTTTACAAGATAACCAAATTGGAAATACAATACTCAACTAAAAATGAAAACATTACATGCCAATATAAGTGTCAATTATCTATAATGAAACTAAAATTAAAGACACTATGACTCCCTAAGTGGTTTCTGAACCATTGTTTGGTCCCCTCATCCAAGCTCCAACCAAATAAGCAATCCAACCCAAGGCCATTACCCTTATCCTATCCCACAACAATATAATCTATTTGGGCACTGATCAGGTAGCCTGAATAGGGTGTGAGTACAACTCAGTGGCCACCACCAACAGTGTCTAAAACCAATCCAATCAAAATATAGTGTATGTAGTTCTATATGAAATAAGTACAATGCATAAATAACCATTTATTGCATTATAATTTATTCTTATCGAACTAAATTAACTATAGGGTTCCTAAGGATACCCATACCCCAATACTAGATTCATCTCATGAAAAATATTGAAGTGTACCCTAGGTAATATCATATCTTAATATCTACTTCTCTTTGAAGCTCAAAGTGTTTATAGGTGCTATGATATCATAGTACCTGATTCTACTCATGACAGAGTTCGAACATTCTTGTATGAGGCCCAAACTCGGAGTTCCATTATTTCCATTCATTAGTTTCACATTTAAAAGCCACATTTCCAAAGTTATCAATATCACAAACATAGGTAATATGACCATGTTACCATGATTACTCCTCAATATAATTATAATGTTCTCATTCTCTTTACTCAAAATCATAATGACCATGTTACCATGTATACTCCCCAATTTAGAATGACCATGATCCCATTCTATTTACTCATAAGTATGATGACCATGTTACCATTTGTACTTATCAATTTATAATTATTATGTTCTCGTCATTTATTAGATAATTAATTTTTCAATTAAGTATCCACCCCAATCTCATTACTAATTCAACAATTAGTTAAACACATACATTCAATTTTTTAACTCAAAAATTAATTATGGGATTTAAACAATTAATTAATTCATTAATTAATTAATCAATATCACAATTCATATTCCATAATTAATTTTATATAATTAATTATCTCATTCTAATATCAACTTTCCATAATTAATCCCCCCATTAATTACTTGGATCATATTATCAAAATCACATAATTAATCCACAATTAATTATATCAATATATCCATTTCAATTTCTCATAATTAATCCCCAATTTAATTATCTAGATTACAAACCCTACCTATTATAATCAATTTCCCTAAATTAATAATTTAATAGGTAATCCCCTTAGTCTCATGATTAATTCACCAATTAATCACCAATTTCAATAATGCTTCGATAAATCAATTGGTCAAACTAATAAACCCAATTCAAGAAAATCAATTGCTAAAGGATGCTACAAATTATAAAATTTCTCATATACATATAAAATCTAAAAATATTTGAATTATATTTATACCACCTACCTTGATTCTCTAACTAATGTTGGCCCAACCAAAATCCCCAAAATTCGAGCAGCATAACGACGTTGATAAAAGTTCCATATCTAAATCCCTAAACCAAAATCAAGATCAAAGACATCAAGATATCACAAATCTAGATCTAAATCCAAAATCCTGGATCTATATTTCACCATATAGTTTTATATCCAATTAAAAATATGATATCTTCCATGAAAAGATCAAGGAAATATAGAAGAAAGAATGGGAGAAGCATTGGGATGAAATCCACTTATCAGGAGAAGAGTGAATCTTCAATTCGGGATTTCAATCTCAAATTATGGTGTTCTTAAGGCCTTGGAATCCATCTGGTTCAATGGGAGAACCTTCCTTTACCCTTTGTAAAGTAAAATCCCAAGTTAGGTCCGTATAGGAGGTGAAACAGGTCATTAAATGTTGAAAATGAGTGAGATCCAAAATTTTAGGATCTCACTGTTGGCTCGGGCATGGTTTAGTCGCACGGTTAGGAAAACTATGTGTTAATTGTGAGTTAGCTACTGCATTGAGGGGGGCTCAGACAGTCTCCTCACATGGCCTCCCAAGCTGTGCTTTAACCATGCCAAATCTACTACCTCAAATGACCAGAGAATGCACAGTTTCACTTAGACAGCAGTATGGTTTGTACAAAATTAGCACCAATCAGGCATGACCCCTTTTTTCCAAGAGTTTTATATATTTCACCCAAAAAAATCCCAAGTAACAAATTCCATCAAAGTTATTTAAGTAAAAATAAAAAAAATACCTAAAATATCTCCTGAGATAACTCCATAAAAGGTTGGGATCTTACAATCTCTCCGCCTTATAACAACTCTTCCTCGAGCTACACTTCCAAGCCTTTATTAGATTCTGAGAAAAAAAGATCAGGCCTTTGATCCATCAGCTTCTCTTTCCCATGTTTCATCTTATACATATCTATGTTTTTATATCACACAAACTATTAGCATGATCTTTCCCTGCAACACATTCTGACTATGATCCAACACACATATTAGATTCTCCTAAAAGGACGCATCTATATCAAGGTTACTCTCATAGTTGTGACATATGTAAAACATCATGCATATCGTTGTATCTTTGTGGAATAGATAATCGGTATGCCACTGGCCTGATTCTCTCCACTATCTCAAATGGACCAAAAAACCTGGGGACCAACATGCCCTTCCAACATATCCTAATATGACCAAACCTATGTGACACCTAAAGGAATAAATGATCACCCTCTATAAATTCTAGGGTTTATCTCTGCCTATCAGCATATGACTTCTGTCTACTATGATATGTATTCATATATTTTCAAATTAATTGTACTTGTTCTGATATCTCCTGCACGAGACTCGGTCCCAGCAACTCTAACTCACCAGCCTCCATCCAACATAGTAGTTATCTACATGGCCTACCATAAAGATCCTTGTATGGTTCTATATATATAGTTTTCTGATAACTGTTGTTATAGGAAAACTCCACTAAAGACAAATTATTTTCTAAAGATCCAATGAAGTCATGAACACATGTTTATATCATATCTTTAAGCTTCTGTATAGTACATTCCAAATGCCCATTAGTTTATGGGTCAAAATCCATAATCAATAATACATGTGTGCCAAGAACTTTCTGTAAGCCCTTCCAAAAATGTGAATTAAGTTGTGATTAATGATCTGAAACTATAGTCTATGGCACTCTCTGTAGAGACACTATCTCTCAAATGTACATTTCTCCCAACTATTCTACTATAAAGGATTCCCTTGTATGAAGGAAATTATCTACCTTTTTTAATTGATCCACAGTGACCCAAATAGCATTATTCGTCCTAGGAATCATCAGAAGATGCACCACAAAATCTATGGTCATGTCATCCCACTTCCATTTCAGGATGGGAAATGGTTTTGGTAAACCTCCAACTCATTGATGCTCCACCTTCAACTGCTAATAGGTGAAGCATATCGTTACAAACCCTGATATCTTCTTTTTCATGCCTGAACACCAAAACTATAATCATAGGTCATGGAAAATTTTGGTTACACCTTGATAAACCACCCATTTTATGTCATGAAGTTATCTGATGAGCTCCTCTCGCATGTTCGTAGGTACAATAGCTCGATTCCTCGCATAGATGATCCAATCTTCATCTATTAACCAGACTGATAATGTATCCCCCCCTTAAGTTCTTTACATAAAGGATATTTACTCTATATCATCATACTGTATATCCCTGATCCATCTCAAAAGAGTAGACTCCACTACAATTGAAACCAAATTCATCTGCTCCTGACTCTCCTGAACCACCACATGCATTTCATCTAGAAAGGTCATCATCTTCCACTCTGCACTCAACTCTTGTACCATCTAAGTCTTATTTTTCCTGAACGAGACATCCAATACACTATTTCCCTTCTCGGGTGTTTATTCCAATTCAAAATCAAAGGACTTCATATACTCAACCCATATCCACTGCCAAATATTCAAATCACACTATGAAAATATGTACTTAAAACTCTTTTGATAAATATATACTATAAATTTTTCTCCTAAAATATAGTTTTTCCAACACATAATATTATAAACCACTACTTCTAACTCTAGTTCATTCATGGGGTAATTTCGTTCATGAGGCTTCAACTCCCAAGACCCATACCCCACAACTTGATCTCCCTACATCAGCACAACTCCATGTCTGATCCCAGAAGTGTCAAAATAAACTATATACTCCTCACCTAGATCAGATAGGATCAAAATTGGTGTCGATGTAAAGTGATTTTTCAACTCCTGAAAACCTCTCTCACAATCCTCTGACCATTCAAACTTTTATCCATTTTTGGTCAAGCCCAAAAGGAGTGCTGCCAAATGGGAAATGTCTTGGATGAATCTTCTGTAATATCTATCTAATACCAAGAAGCTTCAGATATAAAGAAAATATTGGGCTACTCCCAAGAAACTATTGCCTGAACCTTCTCTAGGTCCACTGATACACCTTCCTCTAAGATGATGTGCCCAAATAAGTGTACCTGGTCAATCAAAAACTGAATATTAGATAGCTTGGTGTATAATTGATTCTCTCTCAATATACCCAGATTGATGTCAAGATGTTGGGAATGATCATTATGAATATTGGAGTACAACAAGATTTCATCCACAAACACCACCATGAACGGATCTAGATATGGATGAAAGATCATATTCATCAAAGCTATAAACACTACTGGTATATTTTTTTCAACCCAAATGGCATTGCAAAAAAACTCATAATGTCCATACCTACTTCTGAAAGGAGTACTTGTTATATCAAAATTCCATACTCTCAACTGATGATACCGTAATCTCAAATTGATCTTTAAGAACACACAATCTCCATTTAATTGGTCAAAGAGATCATTGATACGTGGAAGAGGATATTTTTTCTTCACAGTCATTTTGTTAAAATTCTGGTAATCGATATAAAAATGTAAACTCCCATCATCCTTCCTTGGGAACAGAATAGGTGATCCCTAGGTTGATGTACTTGGATGGATAAATCACTTATCCTTCAACTCCTCAAATTGAGTCTTAAGCTCTTAAAGTTTAGTTGGTGGTAGTCTGTATTGTGGAATAGATATTGGATCATCCCCTAGCATGAGATCAATAGTGAATTCCACATCTATCTCAGGTGTTATCCCTGAGATGTCTTCAACAAATACATCTTGAAATAGTTCCACTACTGGTGGAATGACATATTTCTTAACACCCCCATCATCCAAAAATAGACTAGCAACTTGGGAGGTGATCTCTCCTAGTTTCAGAGTAATTGGACATGCTCGTCTTTCTTGGATATCCCACTCTCCACGATGAATATTCTAGTCACCCTTATGAGACAAAAATTTCACTCTCCTACAGTAATAATCAATGTGGGATCAGTATGAGACTATCCATTCCATACCCAAAATTAGGTCGAAGACTAATATATCAAAAATATAGAGATCCCATAGAAAACGATATTCCCTGATCTCTAGTGAACATATCTTTCATATAAAGATATCTCTAGACCATAATCCCAATGGTGTATCTATATTTATAACCTTTCTCACAAACTCCACAGTCAGGATCAAACCATTAACAAGTTTTTTAGATATTAAGGAATGAGAGAAACTAGTATCAAACAAGGAACTACCTAAAGTATAAGCTACTAGAAAAGTAACTCTCACTGTTGATGGTCCAGCCTCGCTATCCTCGAGTGTAGTTTGTACTATATGTAACTGTGCTACCCCTCTTCCCTATGATGATTTATGACTCCCCTGAGTAGCACCACTCTACTGATGCGGGAACTCCTTCCTAGAAGAACCACATCCACTACATCTACCACCTCATCTAGTATAACTCCAATTACCAACCTAATATGGTGTAGAATATCTTATTACCATACTCTGACTCTTCCTGGATACTCCTTTAGTACCAATATATCACTAAGACTTGAAAACTTATATAGATGTCTCATCTTTCCACAAGATCGACACTCTTATAGTGGTCAGTAATAGTGTTAACAATAGTGTCCCGGCCTACCACACTAATGAAAGATCACCCCAGTAAGGTCCTGTCCAACCAAACCACATGTCTGTGTACTCTACTTCCCACTAACTTGGATAATGTTTTCATAACAGCACTTCCTTATCTCGAAATTTGCACCTTCTGATCATCCAGTAACAACTAACTATCTATCACTAGAAGCCTCTCTCAGGTTCTCTTCAACTATGTGTTCCTAGTCCACCACTTCTATAAACTTCTTCATCATGAATATATTCACCAGGGACTTAATCTCACACATAATTCCTTCCTAAAAATGTTTCACCATAGGTTCCTCATCTTCTGCTAACGTTGGAAAAAACCATTGTAGATCTATATAGCCTCCAGTATAGTCCATCACTGAGATGCTCCCCTGTATCAGATGCATGAACATAAAAGCTTTCTCTTGTCTCAGTGTCTCTATATAAAAGTGTTCTAAGAACCTCTCAATAAGTCCTTCCATAACATATTTTCAGTCTTTCCAATTGGTGCTTAAATGTCCCACAAGTGATTCACTGATCCCCACAACATATATGTAGCCAAATTGACCTTCCTCTCAGCCATAGTCTCCAAATGGTCAGGTATTGTCTCTATGAACTCAAACTATAATTCATATCCCTTAGGACCACCCTCTCAAATAAAATTCAAAGGGTGATGCAACTGAAACTCCCTTTTTAATTTAGAAATACTCTTCACTACTCACCCTGGGTCTCTTTCAATGAATTTCTTGAAGTGAGTGATGTTCTCTCAAAACTGATCCCCTTTATCTTTAGCTAGCATGATTGGTGCCTCAGGTTCCCTAACTAGAAAATCATTCATAGGCAGACCCCTCAGTCATTCCCTCAATAATAATCATGGAGGCATACTCTCTACAATTAAAAACACACATCTCAGGTCTCATAACAAGACCTTATAAAATTTACACTAGAGTAAATAATCAAAACAAGACTTTTCCCCCACCTCTCCATACATTCAAAACTAAGGCGTTATCACTACTATTTACCATTCTACACCTAGGTTTTGGTTAAAAATGGTAAACACAATATCATAATCATGTTTCTCATTTAGACACCCAATTATTCTCATTTTTTATCATTTTAAAATCTTTATCAATTCATGTCAGGTATTATTTTTAATTTTAATCTCATAATAAGGAAAATATTTTATGTTCAACAACTTACCCATGAATCGTTTTCCCATGTGTGCATAAGATGATGCATGTTACAATAACCATGAGTTCCTAGAATGATGCATGAAGAATCAACTCTCATGCCATTATGGGCCATGTATCAATACTCAAAAATTATTAGAAATAATAATCACATCACACCACAAGTGCATCACCCATTGTGAAATAATATTCAACTGTAATAGAAAATGATAATTACAGCAATCCCAACCTAAGTACTCAGGTTTTCCCCCATATATGGGTTTGAAACTACCATGCACAAGCTCATTAACAATACTCGAATCTTCCTAATATCCTATCTACCTTTCCCAAAATATTAAGGCAAAAGAAGAAGAAAGAAAATTGGACCTCTCATACCACATTTTAACATCCTGACCCAGGTGCCACATGATGGTGCCCCAAGATGGTTCGCCACATGACCTCAAGTGTGCCTCCCTTTAAGCTAGAGTCTTCCAACTAGTGGTGAGAGTCTGGTATGTCATGAATGGTGAGATTATACCCTCATTTATCAGAGTAAAACACTATTGGAAATAAATAAACAATCGAGGAAGCATATATAACCATAAAAATACTCATTTCCAAGATAACCAAACATGAAATACAATACTCAACTGAAAAGGAAAACATTCCCTCTCAATATAAGTGTTAAGTGTCTATAATACAACTGAATGTAAAGACACTAAGACTCCCTAAGTGGGTTCCTAACAATGTTTTGTCCCCTCATCCAAGCTCAATCCCAAATCAGCAATCCAACCCAAGGCCTTTTCCCTTATCTTGTCCTATAACAATATAATCTATTCAGGTACTGATCAGGCATCTCGAATAGGGTGTGAGTACAACTTAGTAGGCCACCACAAATGGTGTCTAAAACTAGTCTAGTCAAAAGATAGTGTATGTAGTTATATAAGAAATAAGTATAATCCATAAATAAAAAGTTATTAAATTATCATTTATTCTTACCTAACTACATTAACTCCAGTGTTCCTAAAGAGACCAGTACCCCAATACTAGCTTCATCTCATGTGGGAGTCAGATGTGCTCCCTAGGTAATATCATATCTTAATACCTGATTCTCACTAAATATATAAGTATTCAAAGGTTATATGATATCTCAGTACCTGATTCGACTCATGCCGGAGTTCAAATATTCTCATGTGGGGCCAGAACTCAGAGTGCAATTATTTCCATTTTTTAGTTTCACGTTTAAAAGACACATTTCCAAATATACCAATATCAAAAATTTAAGTAAGATGACCATGTTACCATGTTTACTCCTCAATATAATGACCATGTTCCCATTCTCTTTAATCATATGTATAATGACCATGTTACCATGTATACTTCACAATTTAGAATGGCCATGTTCTCATTCTCATTACTCATAAGTATAATAACCATGTTACCATTTTTTCTTATCAATTTAGAATTACCATGTTTCCATTATTTATCAAATAATTAATTTATCAATTAATTATCCAACCTAATCTTATTACTAATTCCACAATTAGTTGAACCATCCATTCCATTATTTAACTCAAAAATTAACTAAGTGCTTCAAATCATTAATTAATTCATAAATTAATTAATCATTATCACAATTCATATTCCATAATTAATTTTTTATAATTAATTATCTCATTCTAATATCAACATTCCATAATTAATCCCACCATTAATTATCTGGATCATATTATCAAAGGCACATAATTTATCCACAATTAATTATCTCAGCTTAGCCATTTCAATGTCTCATAATTAGTCACCCAATTAATTATCTGGATTATAACCCCTACCTCTTATAATAAATTTTCCCAAATTAATTATCTAATAGGAAATCACCTTAGTCTCAGGATTAATTCCCCAATTAATTGCCTATTTTAATAAATATTTGATGAATCAATTGGTCAATCTAATAAAACTGATTCAAGAAAATAAATTACTAAAGGATACAATTTTTCATATACATATAAAATACAATACTATGGGAATTGTATTTATACCACCAACCTTGGTTTTTTGACGGTTTTTTTTCCAACAGAAATCCCCAAAATCTGAGAAGAACAACGACGTTGATAAAAGTTCCAGATCTAAATCCTTAAACCAAAATCAAGATCAAAGACATCAAGATCTCATAAATATAGATCTAGATCCAAAATACTAGATCTATATTTCACAACATAGGTTTATATCCAAGGAAACATAGGATATATTCCATGAAAAGATCAAGGAATTATAGAAGAAATAATGGGAGAAGCATCAGGATGAAATCCACTTACCGGGAGAAGGCTTTCAATATTGAAGAATGGTGTTAATAAGGCCTTATAATCCATCTGAGTTGATGGGAGAACCTTCCATTACCCATAGGAAACTAAAATCTAGAGTTAGGGATACATAGGAGGTGAAAAAGGTCATTAAAAGTTGAAAATGAGTGAGATCCAAAATTTTAGGATCTCACTGTTGGCCCGCGCCCAGTTTAGTCACAAGGTTAGGAAAACTGTGCGTTAACTATGCATTAGTCACTGCTTCTAGGGGGATCACATGTTATCCTCACATGGCCTCCCAAAATTTTCTTTAACCATGCTGAAGCTACAGCCTCAAATGACCAGTGAATGCACGGTTTCTCCTATAAAGCTTCACGGTTTTTACAAACATTGCGCTAACTCTGAACAGCCCCTTTTCTCCAAAATTTTCTTGGACTTCACCCAAACACCCCCAGTTCAAAACTACCATAAAATTTTCTTAAGTAAAAATAAAAAAAATACCTGAAATAATGCCTAAGATAACTCCAAAAAAGTTTGGTATATTATATAAATTATCCAAGGATGTTACTGAAATGTGAGCAGATTAAAAGGGGTTTAGAATTATGATCAGTAGTTTTCTATATTTTATTTTTTCATGAATAGAAAATGTGCATGATATTACACCATGGTATTGATTATAAATAAATCTTAATGATTCACATTTTATCAAAAAAAGATATTACTAAATTATGACAATGATAGGATTGAGTTTATATTGATGTATTATAGAGATAAATATAATTATATTTATATGATTTTAAAAGTATATGTTTATATAAATAAGGGATATTTAAATAATGCTTCTATAGAATAATTCATTATTAGATGAATATGGGTTGCATTAAACATAAATAAGTAACTTTTCATCATAATTAGTAAAATAGAAAATGATTGTGTTGTCGCATAAAAGTATACTACATAAAGGATTTTGAGAAAATATCACCATGATGATTTGATAGTGTAAGTAAAAAATCCATTACTCATTTATTTAAATAACTAGAGTGAAAAAAAGTTGAATAATTATAAGAAATATTTATGGAAAAAAATTATCATGGAAAAAATTTGTTAATGTGTTAGTGAAATTTATTGATAACAATATGAAATATATTTTAAAAATAAAAATTTCCAAGGATCTCATGATTAAAGCTTGTATATAGTATTTTTTGCAGTACATTATAGTGTATTGGGTGTCCATTATCTCATAATACCCATGTGAGTATTAATTTTTATTTTCAATATCTAATTATTTATTAATTTTTAAGGGCGGAAATTTTGGTGTTTCATCTATGAATTTATGTACAAATAGTGGTGAATTATAGAGTAGACTAATGTGGGGTAGGATATTCAAGTAAGAGATTCATTGGAGTGGAGTACATATGGAAATACTTATTTTTTTTAATTTAATATATGATTCAAATAAATACAATGGATTGATTAAATAGAACTTAGTGAGACTGATGTATTTCTGGGGAATATTTAAGAACCCTAATAAAACATAGCCAATTTATAATTTTTGTTCATATCAATATATATAATTTTTTAATAAACATTACAAAATATGATATTGTGGTGTCTAGATATCTCTCACATCATGAGAATACTATCGGTAGTTTCTTGAGTTATTGATCCAATAACTGTAAAATTATTTTTACCTTTAATTTAATATAGACATTATCACTAATTTGTTTTATATTGAATATAGTTGTTCATGATGAAATGGAATAAAGAAATTACAATAATTTAAAACCATGTCATGGTGGGACATAGGAAACATTTTAGGTCAGAGTAATGATTAAATTAAATCTTACTCGTTTAAAAAAACAATAATAGTTTGATTCAATATTGTAAAAATTTATTACTGATAAAAATGAATTATAAATATATAAATTCTATTGATGAGCTTCCAAAATTAGAAATTAAATATTCACTAATGGCCCTAAGGAAAAAAATAATGTTTTTTCTCTAGAATCAAAACTCTTGTTTTGATAAAATTTTCATGGTTATTAAATTTGATTACATTGTGATTACTAGAGAAGATTAGAAATGTTACTATATTATATATAGATAAAAATAATTTCATTTTATTTACTATGTTAAATTTTAGTGAAAAAATACTCAGGTTTATTCCATCATGGATATTAGATGTTCAAGTTCAAAAAAAACAAGATTATAGTCCTGAGGAAACCACATCATTGTTTTCACGGAATATATGATGTTTTAATGGGACACATCGTCAATATTTTTAATAGGTCCAATATTTTTACCAAGTTTTTCATATCTTCATTTTAATTACTGAAATTATTCCATGGTTCATTCCACTAATCCATGTGTTGAAAACATAACATATTGATAGAGTTTCATATATATTAGTGAGTGAGATATCATTCCAATATTTTCTAAGAAATATCTAGTGTAAAGGCCTTAACTTTTGAGAGATTTACAGTGTACACATATCTTTATTGAATCGTGTCCCTTGATGTGGAAGGGAAAAAAATTAAAAATTCATTCATACACTAATTTTTTATGGTTCCTAACATTATATAGTTTTTTTAATATTATAAATTATTGGTGGAACATTTGGATTTATGAATACGTTTTTATGAAAATAACCTACTTAATTTTATCTTTATTAATAAAAAACTAACAACCATCAATTGTGGGATTTAACTCATAGTTCATCAAGGAGTATCTACTCGTATATAATTTTTAATCTTAGAAATAAATATTTTTTTCATGTACTCTTATTTCAATTTTCCATATATCTCATTATTATTTTTATGTATTGACAATTCTATAAACTAGAAAAAATTATTTAAATATGTTTTAATGGATAAGTTTTTATGGTAATAGATAAACACTCCAATATATAGATCCCTATTATCACCTTGGTTATATCACATATAAATAATAAAATGCACTTTTTACAACAACTAATATTAATTATATAACTTATTACATCTCAAATATTATTGTAGTGACCCCAAAACCAATCGCATGAAGATAGTGGTTAGTTTATTATATTAGCATAAGATATAGGAAATCAAATCCAAATAAAATTAATTGTTTATTAATATTAAAGAACAAGATACATACATGATTCCCATTTTATGAAATTTAAAATAAATAAATAAATAATAGAAGTTGTTATCATTCGATATCCTTGAAATCATTATGATGTTCGTTGCATGGTTTCTTCTGCTCGTCGGTTGGCAGGGTGTCGGTTTTGTTTTCTGGTGGTGGGAGTTAGTTTTGTTTGACTGTGTTGGTAGTTTTCTTGGGCGGTTTTCTAGTTTTTGTGGGGTTCGAGATCTCTTGATATAGGGTATTTTCATTCATTCCCGGTGTTGGAGGGTTTTGGTGGATTTATGATTCATCGGATTCACCGGCGTTGTGTGGCTTGGTGCTCATTATGAATGGCGTGTCAGGGTGATCTTCTTGAGGAGGATCTTCTTTGTAGTTTAGATGACCGACGTCTATGGGTGCTGGTGGTGGATGACGGTGATATTGACGGTGATGAGTCACTACTGCCAATGTCGATGATGTTGGATCAATAAGACAGTGATAATGGTGGTGGTAATGGTATTGTGGTGTTTTGGTGTGTTAATCAGTGGTTATGAAGGTCTCCTGTGTTTTCCAGCGATCGGTGTGATGTTGAGATGGCGACGAAGATGGTGCTGGATGGCGTTGATGGTTTCTTCTCTGACGGTGAGCATAGCGTTCATGATGACACTAATGATGGCAGTGACGTGACCTCTCGTGGTTCAAGGTCATGATGATTTGTGGATCGGCTCGTGGATTGAGGTAGATATGGAGGTAGTTTTGAATTTTGAATGTGGAAGTTTTGAATTTTGAATGTGGTGTGTGCAGTTTAAGCGGATGTGGGACATGCTGGTGTCTCTATATGTATGGTTACCACCTACCCAAAAAAGTGTCCTTTTTAAATAATGCAAAAAAAATGGACTGTGGTGGGTGATACTAAAACGCTATTTATATAAATGGTAAAAATTTTAGTAAATAAGGAAATACATGATACAAAAAAATATAGATATTTAAGATAATTTTAATATATAAGGAAAAATGGTCACAAGAACCCTTATGTTTCAAGAGAATATTAAAATCTAAATAAATAATTGGTGAAAAAATATATAGATCAATTCATCAGAAATATTGACTTTTTAAAACAATATTTTACCTCTTAGAAATAAATTATTTTGATGAAAAAATCTAAATAATATTTCTTAAAATATTATTCTTTGTAAAAAAAATTAAATATTATGGAAGAATCCAAATAATAAAAAACAATTATGGTGGTGAAAATCCTCAATAAATATGTATATACTAAAAAGATAACATTCGTTTTAACTTTTATAAAGAATGACAAAAATTAAGCTTTCAGAAATAATAAGGAATATTCTATTAAAATCATGAAAAAAATCATTGATCTTATAAAATAAACATAATAAATAATTTTAGTGAATTAAATAGAAATTTGTAAAAAAATCAATAAAATATTGACATGCAAGAAAAATAGACCTTGTAAAAATATAAATAAAGTCAAATTTTCAATGAAGATTTTTTTTTGATTCAGGTTCCAAACAATAGAAAAAATTAGAAAAAAGATATAAATTCTATTATTATCCATTTCATAAAAAAATAGATTAATTTTATGAATGAAATAATATAATATTAATTCAATGAAAATTATATGCAATCCTAAAAATGAGATAGTGAAATAATTTCTTACCACATTGGATGTATTTAAACTGTAACCCATTGAAACTATAAACATGAATTAGACCTATAATGATAATTAATTACAATTTATTTAGGTAAAATAAATAAAATGGGGAATTATATACACCACATAAAAATAAATTAGTGTATAATACCAAATATGTCTCAATAGAGTGTAAATTGAGGTGAAATCCTTTACAATTATCACACCATTGGTATGAGAAATAATCAATGAATTAAATATGTCTAAAAACATAAATCAAAAAAATTGAAATATATCATATTATAATAAATATTAATTTAACACATAATAATTCTATAACATAGTCAATAAAATTGAAGTATAACCCAATGAATGGAAATTGAGTTATGAAACACCTTTCCCCAGGTTTGACATTCCTATAATAAGATTATAACCTCATATATAATAATTTTATATTTATTATAGAAAAATATCATAAACACATACTTATCTATAGTATCATATATGATTTATTTATAATATCTTATCACACATTTGTTACCAATATTTTATTATTATCGTTTTTGGGAGTGATAATTGGTGCATTTCCATGAGAATATTGGTATGGTAGTTCTTATCCTTGTACTTTATTTATTGTACCATCATCTCCATTTTTTAAAATTATTATATAAATATAACATATATTCATTATATATATATATATATTCATCCATAAAATGTATAAATATAATAATGAATTATACCATTCATGGAGATGATATGCATTACGAATGCATAAATACTAATTCCATTTTTTGATAGATGGAATGAAAGAAATGTAAATAACCAATCACCATTAAAGAATCATTATTACATAATAAATATAATATATTTCTTAAAATTTATACTTATTACCATCCTTGTAATGAGTGTTGAGTCATAAGTTCTTCAAAAAAAATTATTCCTTTAGTTTTGGAAATCACAAATACTTTCTTAAAACATGTTTACTAAATTTTTATGTCCCCAATTTTTTAATATATTTTGTTGAAAAGATTAATTTATAAAATATATACAATTATTTGAATGTATATCAAATATAAAAATTACATATTACTCAATACGATAATAGGATTGACTTTTTGTCCAATAAATTGGAATTATCTTCATTCAGACTAGTGGTCATAATTATGTTTTTTTCTATTAGATAGATAAACATAATAACAATATGACTAACCTTGGTTATGAAAATTAAGACTAAACTTGGCCTATTTTTAAATTGAGACATGTTTTAGTGAATTTTAGGCATAAAGACCTATTTGTAGCATTTCATAAGGTTGTATAATTTACTCTAGTTTGGAAATGGTTTTATAAATGTATTCGAATTTTGAAATCTTAATGGCCTGTTTGGAATTGTATATTTAAAATTTGTGTTTTGTGTTTATTTTTTAAAATGTTTTGGAAGTATATTTGTAAATTTATATTGGTTTTAGAATTGTAAGTCCCTGATTGTCACATGATATACATTTGGAGTTTTGTTTTAAATCTTATTTGATGGGAATCTGATTGGCATTTTAAAATGTTTTATGTGATTGTTTGAAAGATTTTCTGATGTCACGTCCTGATTGGAACTTATAAATGGTTTCTTATTTGACAGGAAACCCTATTGATTATTTCACTATATGGGTTATTGTATATGTGGTGTTAGTGTTTGTGGTAGGCAAGTGCGCTGATGACAAGCAAGGTGATTCGCGCATGCGAGGGCCTTTTATATACACAGTGCACTATTACCATGGGTTTTATGGGCATATTTAGAGGTTTATTTGAAGGTTTCTTATCATCCCCAATTATATGGGTTGGTACCCCCTTTACTTGATAGGTCTTGGGGGGATGTTCCACTGGAATAGTCGGTTTATGGAGGCCATTTGGTTATAGACTATGGAGTTGCACCATATGCCGACAAGTGAGTCCAACTCAAGTATATCCATAGATCACTCTTTGAATTTTTATAAATTCCTATTATTTACTATCTATATTTTTTTTACATTATAATGAATTTTTTCTTGTTTATTATTTTGTTTTATTTTTCAGCATGGCCTGGAATTTATTTTTACATATTTTAACTTGGGTTTGTGGTTATAAAATGATAACCTTATTTCAATACTAGTGATGTGACGTGTAGTTTTTTTAAAAGGAAAATTAGTGTTGTTTATAAAAATGATAAAATCCTATTTTCATACATGTATTTTAAACTAGTGATAATGGACTATTTTCGGGAAAGGAAATGTATAGATTCTTTGTTAGTTGCCTACTGAGATCTCAAGATCACAAACTATGTGTACCATTTGGTGTCAGTAGACCTAGGCTATTTTGTAGGTTCAGGTCCTCTAGTTTGAGTTCTCTTCATTGGATTAGGTTAGACTTGTGGAAGGATGGTTTCTAGATTGTAGTGACCATGAGTTCACATAAAAATCATGTCAGTTGCGGTTTTTTTGTATTTAGTTTTCAGTTTGTTCAATTATACTTTGTACCTGGATCAGTTGTATATCTATTTATGATCAGATGTTCGTTATTACTATGTGATTAGTTTTTTAGTTTATTTATTTGATCCTAGTTTTTTGGGATGAAATCGTTCCCACTTAGATTATATTTTATGCCCGAAACTAGATTCCAGCCCATGGGGATCGAGAATAACCTTCGAGCCATGTCTCGAACCAGGTGAGATTTCAGGTTGGATGGAACTTCAGTCTGGTTCAATGTAATGAAAGTCTAGGGGATTACTATAGTAGGTATTCCCATTGATATTTGTTTGGTGATTACTAATAAGGAGGATTCCCATTGATATTTTTTTAGGGATTACTCCTAAGTAGGATTCCCATTTGAGGTTTGGTAGGGTCATACTCCTAAGTAGAATTACCATGTACCAATTGAGGTTTATTCCAAAGGAGGATTCATATTTGAGGTTTGGATGGGGATTACTCATAAGGAGAAGGCCCATTTTAGGTTTGTTTGAGCCTTACTTCTAAGGGTATTCCATTTTAATGGTTGGGGAAAAATTATAAGGATGATACTCATTGGGTTCAACCTAGAATAGGAGTGAAGTGATAAGGTTTTACGAGTTTCTTGATTAGTTTATCGACTCATGTTACTGGAGGAATCCAAGAATATAATATTAACTCATAACACAAGAAAAGAACCAAGGGGAATATGTAAAATCAAATAATTTCAGGTAGTGTGGATAAGTATCTCAAATCATGATATTCCTCAGGTGGATGTTATGACTGTATAAGGCCCAACCCAAAATTTCATGGACCCTTCCTGAAAGATCATGGTGTGACTCGTAAATTTTTATGGGGTCAGTGACTCAAGGGATGGGACTTTCCTAGAGGTTCTGGACCATAGGTCGACGCTGATCTTTAGTGGGGGTGTAGGGGTGCATCCTTGGCAGTATGGACTAGTGGGATCACCCAAGTGGGCCTCTTAGGTTTGTCGTGCATGTGGGTTGTGTGGGTGGGTCACCCAAGAGGGTCGCCCGGGTGGGTCACCCAGGTGTGGGTAGCGCATGTGTTTAGAGAATGTATGGGTCACCCAGGTGTGGGTTTCCTAGTTTCTCAGCTGGGGCCTCTCCCTGGTAAGGGTGGGACATGGTATTTCTCCCAATTTGGGATGGACTACAAGGGAGAAAGAGTTGCGTTTCCAAAGACCCCCTTGGTTCGTTGGCCATGTGTTAGACCATCATAGTCAAATTTTAGGTGTAGGGGCCTATTTATAAACCCATGGGTGGGTATTTATGAATGGACCTATGTGGAGGGTCCTATATAGAGGGGCCCGAGTGGATGGGCATGCACAACTGGGGTTGGGCAAGTGGGCCTGTGTGGATGGACCTGTATAGATGGGCCTATGCATATGGGTCTGTGAGAATGGGAATGCGCTAATGGGACTATGCATATGGACCTGTGAGGATGGTCCTACACTTATAGTCATTCGTGTATGGGTCTGCATGGATGGCATATCCGATGACACACATTCAAAATTTCCAACTTCCGAGTGCCAAAACTTTTGATCCATGTGTCAGTTTGGGCTCTATGACTAGTTAAGTTGAAACATTCTAAGAGATCCTTGATTATTAGTATATTGAATACACCAAATATTCTCATATGAAATTCAGAAAATGCATTTTAATGCTTCAAAACCTTTTTGTCCTTGATCTTGGAAATCTGCAGCTAACTCCTCGAGGGGGGGTCATTCCACTTACCCCTCATTGTGAAGTAGCCTTTTGGAACATAGAAATACTGACTAAATCTTTTTTAGTCATGGTGACACATTTCAACACAAACTCAAAATTTATTGTCTATGTGAGGATCATATCATGAATTCTATTGAAAAGTGAATGAAATGCATTTTCCGATGTCAACAATATCAAAATGTTCTCTTAAAATACCCTAATTAAAGATGACATGTAGGGATGGAATATTAGATTATTGATGGATATGGATAATATAAAAAAATTTATCAATTATAATAGAATCACCTTTTCTTTATAAAAATCATATATGGCCATAAAATACATTCATTGTTTTTCCACCTCACATAAAATTAATGATAGCCTTATTACTCTGTAATCTATGATAACTATTAATCTACCCTTAACTAATTAATTAAATCATTTATCCTTTTAATTGAAAACCTATTATTCATAGTTACACATATCGTCTTTATTATATACATGTATGAAATCATTATTTTATCATCATTCATGGAGAATAAATATAGATCACCACATAGAGATGAACTTAAATATATGAATCCATTATACTCATTATCTATGAGATGATTCCTAAAATCCCTCAAATATATTGTTTCCATACATTTTAAATGTATAAATATGGGATCATCTTCAAGTCTATCATAAATTTTGAACTCAATCATCCCTTCTTGATTTAATTTATAGAAATCCTCCAGAAATACATTCTAATTTCAATCCCCCATTGGAGTAAAAAAATTGAGAGAACTATGAAATGAACTCTAAAAACCATAAAATCTCACATTTTCATGATATATACAATTTATTAATGTCAAATTCCTTCCCAAACAACCTATAAAAACCTCCCTCGTAGATAGGTATTTCCATTTTCCACTAAAATAGAAAATATTATTCATATTATGTTCTAATCCATATAATATTAGAAGTTATTCATTATATCATTACCATCTATAATATTAAAACAATACATGTATGACATAATGAAATTACATAGCTTTAAAAATCAAGAATCAACTATAGAACACACTTGGTGACTTTAAATTTGATTTTACCACCCTTATAGAGGTATATCTAATGATAATTTACCTAATAATTTCTTCAATAGTTAAATGAAATCAATGGAAAAATATAATAAATTAAAAAAAAGTGTGGAAGCTATATTAAAAAATACATCTAAAACTATATATTTAAATAGGACCATAACTATCATAGTCAATCCCTAAACACTCTATATTATAATCTAATAAAATAAAAATAATATAATCTATACATAAAACTTTTATTAGCCCATTGGAATCAAGATATCTCAGTTCGATAATCTCCAAAACCGTGCTTATTACTAACTCATTGATCCATATCTACCCATTTTTCCTAAATCCAATAAAATACCCTAAAATTAGTCTATAATGATTCTTTTTTATATAATATAAAATTATTATTCTACTATAAACTTTTCCATGAAATTGGATTGGTCACCCTCCTATAATAAGATGGCATGAACCTTATCATTTTAAATACATGGAACTCTCCTCATGGGTTCATGAAAGATGATTATAGCATCCCCAAATCCACACTCCTAGATCTGGTGCTTAAAACATTAACTTTATATTTATAGATTTGATTCCAATGATGGTGGACAAATTCTCACCCAAAAAATGTACAACATCATATGGTAAATATTGGATCTCTTACTTTCTTAAGGAAATTTTAGGTTTAGAGTATTATATAATTAAGAAAAAATATTACATAAAAAATATCCAAGAATTCAATAGATTATATTTCCCTCCACACATAACTTTTCATATTCCATATTAGGACATCAACATCATTTATATGATACCCTTATTTTCATAATTCCTTTACATGCATTATTGATAACCTTTGGAAATAGAAACAAAATAAAAATTAGTTCAAATTCTAATTAAGGGTAAAAATAAGCATTAAAAATTAAAATTAATCAATTAATACTATAGTAGCATAAGGGTGTGATGACATAATTAAAGTACATGAGAATAACATAATAATATTAAAACCCATCAATACCATGATCATAAAACATGAAAACCTAACGTAGGGCTTTAATAAAGTAAATAGTCATCAAAATAAATAATCATGAGTGATGTGATATCAATCATGATAGAATGGAAAAATTATAACCCATAGAAAACATAATGAAAACATGTTGGTATATTGGTAAATTTTCATTAAATAAAACTTATAGAACACTTAAAATGGAATAACCATATAGTGTACATATAATACAATTCTCCAGAGAAAATAATCATTACCCAATGCATTGGATAACTTCTAGGTGTGTCTACAAAATAAGCTATATTAGAATCAACTAACACTATCTGGATGTACCTATCATATAATAATATCTTAGAACCATAAATAATGCACATAGATCTTACATATCATCTTAAAATAAAAAATAATTATTATTCATTTCATAACATGATTAACCTATGGAAATGAAATGGGTTCCATGAAAATATCTTTGAAAATGATTATCTAGTAGAAATGAAATGGGTTTCATAGAAATATCTTTGATATTAAGATTTACTCATGTAAAAAAAATAGATTCCATAAAAATATATTTGACATGTGAAAAACCCATGAAAAAATAGGATTCGTAATAATATTATTGAAACGTGATTAACCCAAGGAAATGAAACAGTTTGCATAAAATACTCTTTGAAACAATAATAATCAAAGTAGGGAAAGAATGTGGTTGGTATCAATACAAAATATCTACATTATATAATAATAAACAATAATTTTTATTGATGTTGATGAATGAAAATACCATTATAATATCATTAAAAATTTAGGAAAATAATGTTTTCATTTGGAAAATCACTTTTAATAGCTAAAAATTCAAAAAACTATTGTGAAAATAATTTTTTTTGAAAAAAATTTGGAAACATATAAAGTAATATATATGGAAAATAATGTACATTATTTCAAGAAAACTATTTCATATTATATGTGTTAAAAATAAACATTCTTTTCAAAATCTTTTGTAAAAGGGAGTCAAAGGTGACCCAATCAGAAAACATTATGAAATTTCCATTTAATTTTTTTTAAAATAAGTTAAAAGATCATGTAAAATATATTGAGGAAAAAATTTATATTTATAGAATAAAATTTTAGAAAACATTTTAGATAATATAGATATAGAAGATAAAGATACTTGATCTAAAAGAGATCGGTATCACTTACAAACAACTTTATTCAAATTGGTTAAATTAATAATGGATGACATGGAAATAAAACATGATAAAAATTTACTAACCATTAAAGGATAATGAGATGTGGTTCAGGAAAATAATAGTGTATAATTTCTTCCAAAATAACCCTGAACATAAATAATCTCTAAAGGAAGTATATTATAATATAAAAACTTCTTCACTTCGGTAACTCTTCAATTGTAAACCCCATTAATGAATAAAATAAAATGATACATTAAATATAATTAAAATTAGGGGTTTAAAGATAAAACTTCTAAAAAGGTAGTATATAATCAATATAAAATAAATTAGGCTCATACCAATAAAATATTCCTTAATTAATGTAAATTCTTATGAAATCCCTTATGTATTTGGTAATATCTTGATAAAAACATTAAATATAGAAGCTAGTATTGATTTTTAAATCCTAAAAATATTGATTAAATTGATAATAAAATACATTAAAGGGTAATATATACACCACAAAACCAAAATAAGTGGTGAATATGTCATATGTTTTACAAAAATAAAAGTGATATGGGAAACGGATACCTCTGGTATGAATTTATTCATACATGTTCGAACCTCATGTATAATATATATATATATATATATTACTTATTCAATTTCATAATAAAATTTTCTAGGTTTAATACCTTCTACATATATCATTTAATTTATTTATTTCTAATTTAATATTAACAAACTTAATCAATTATATCCACATTGGGTGTTTTGAGAACATTCGATTCATTATTATAAAACGGATTCGGTGTGTTTTTTGAGGTCAATGAGATCATTGTTTAAACATATAAAGAAACATAATCATGAAATAGTTATCATATTTATACATCATTTATAATTTTAAAACCAATAATTAAATATGGTTATTAAAAATTAACTATGTTACAATCATGGAGAGGGCAGGTTGTACTTACACACGAGTAAAGTTTCCATTTTCAATTACCATTATAGAAAGAAGTAATGTAATATTTATTCATTAAAAATGGTCATAATATATGTATATATAGTATTATTTAATTAAATATACTTATATATATCTACAATTTTTTGTGGTTATGAAAAAAATGAATCACGGCACTTTGTGGAGGCTGTAGTAAACACGTATGCATGAACGACGTTATCATTTTTTAGTCTAAGAAAGAAAAATATATATTATTTTTCATAATTATTAATATGTAA
Source organism: Viscum album (assembly GCA_963277665.1). Lineage (NCBI taxonomy): Eukaryota > Viridiplantae > Streptophyta > Magnoliopsida > Santalales > Viscaceae > Viscum > Viscum album. The sequence continues at coordinate 1,168,904,131 of OY728122.1, read as the reverse complement.
TGAATATAATAATTATTTAATTTATATGAAATATTTTAATTAACTATCCTTATTACCTTTCATTTAAATCATTAGTAAAAAATGGACCACACCGTTTGGAAAGGAATAGTCTGCTGTAAACATGAGTAACATTATCTTATCCACTGCAAAATTTATAGTAAGAATGTATATTTCATATCATAACTCCGTAAGTATAAATATGTTAAAAATATAATATATATATATATATATAATTTCAATGCATCAATATAATATGTTGTGATAGTTGGTGATGGAAATCGAATGAAATTGATTCTCGAGGTGGTTGTCCGATGTACACTTGATGGTTGACTTCATATCCCATTTGATGGATGAAAAAATGGATTTAATTTCCAATGACATATAATTATATGTGTTATATTGGTTTTATTATATGATCATAGTTGAAATAATATTTTATGGAGTGGGATGGAGAAATAAAATTATAATTCTTTGTAAATCATGATACTTTTTCCTCAGAAAACCTCTTTGGTATGAACCAAAAGACATCATAGGATGGATTTATGAAAAACTAAGGGATCTATGATGTGGGGAGGGAAGTGAATAAGAAATTTGGGTAGTTATTACCAATTAAAACTTTATTATAAGGTGTTAATTGGATAGAAGGTATGGAATTTTATAAGTTAGGTTAGTGGCACAATTATATTTTTTGAAAACAAATAGGTGTAACAATGATTTCAACATGCCACATGGATCCTAAATAATACATTAATAATAAATAGACATTATAAGGTATAAATATTTAATTAAAATTAATTATAAAAAAACTTTTAGGTTATTTGGACACTATTTTTTTATTTTAATCCTCATTAAACCCTTTTTCACATTAACCGTGGTAATTAATTTTTACTATTTTCACTATTCATTATGGTAAAAAAATAATTTGACATTATTATATAATATAAAATACTATGATTCAAAATATTTAATACATTTTAACAAATTAATTTCATATAAGATTAAAATTTTAAATTAAAATTAAACCCAAAGACGTTCAGAAAATATGGTTTTCAAGAAGTGTAATTTTCAAGAAACAGATGATTTTATATTAACTCTATAACTAATAATTATTCTTTTATGAATATAAATTAATATTTTTTGATATATAATATATAAAAATTATTTAAAAATATCAATTAGTTATTATTATATTTAATTAAAAAGGGTAATAATTATGAAATTTAAAACTATTTTTAGAAAAATCCTATTCTGAAAACCAAAAGTAAACTTATACCAAAATCCAATATAAAGATTATTAAAATGTAATTAGTTGGATTAAATATATATTATTAATAATTATATTAAATTAAATCATATTCAAAACATAATTCCACTTTTAAATTAATTTATTTATTTAAAATAAATTATAGTTTTAAAAAATATGATTTTTTCACTATTCACAGAGAAATCAATATTTTCAAAAAAACCCAAAATTTCACCCCTTGTAAATTTTGATTTTCTAGTTTCAAAAACTAAGTAAAATTTATCAATTAATTTTCTTTAAATTTCCAAAAAATAATTTCAATATATTTTAAGAAAAACAATAAAAATAATTTTTGAAGAAACCGTATTTTTGAAGAATAAAATTTCATTACTAAAAATTCATTGATTATTTACTAAGAATTTATTAATAATTTTTACTGAGTAGTATATTTATATATATATATATATATATTATAATGTATTTAATATTATTAAACCCAAAAAATATAACTACTTGGTTATAAGGGTAATATATTTTTTGGTCCGTTTAAAATCTTTATTGTCTGTCATATATTCTTTTGAAGGATACAACCTCAGGGTTATTCATAGAACGTTTTATCAAATAGATTATATTTATTTTAAAAGAAAAATACCATAATATATTATTTTGTTTCATTATCATTTATTCTCGGTGTTTTATTTCATATATGTTATCGAACATAGTCTTCTTCTTTTAAAATATTAGGGTGTTTCATTATCCCCCATTTATTAAATTATATCATCACAATTTGAACATTATATGAGTAATAAATCATTTTATATATGGAAATATCTTTTTTTAATCCATGTTTGTAAAATTTGTTAAAAAAATATCTTGAATAGAATAAAAGGGAGTATAAAGGTCTTTAAATAAATATGTTTCCACAAAAGAGAATATTATAGATATATGAAGATATAGAAATGGATGAATAGAAAAAATTACATATAATGATATAGAGTTACAGTGATCATTTATCACATAAAAGTGAATTATCATGGGAAAATAAACAACCAAATGACCATAAACCAAATAGGTGTGGAAAAGTTTATTGATATAATCAGAAATGATCATAACAATACCAAATATTTTTTCGTGATCAATTTCCTATAGTTGAGGAATTCCTTTTCCATATAGACATGACACATAAGGAAATATAATTATCTAATGAGTATAATTTAATATTTCATTCATTTTCTATCACAATATCCTCTTTATCTCCAACGATGAGTATTCAAGATGAATTATTCATTCCTGACGCACTAAAATCAAGTTATAAATGATCACATAACTATAAAAATCATAATCAAGATATTACACATGTCATTAGACATTAACCAATATTTATAGAATATGTTAATATATTTCCAAAATAAATAAGCCTTTATACTATGAAATAATACATTAATATCCAAAATTCAATATTAATACCCAAAATTCAATCAAAATCATTTCATAAATAAATATCCTTATTTATCAAATAACATTGATAATTATAATATTAAAGATTATTTTATATTGAATGGTTATATCATACCTATCATTTTACATTTCTAAAATATATAAATCCATTTATGAAATAAAATTAATCACTTAGTCATTAAATCACTTTTCCATACCATGGACTTATATATGATAAAACATGTGTCAACATAATTACATTAATATCCAATTTTATATAAATCCAAATGGTCAAAAATTCCATCAAACTTATACCAACAAAAGTAATGGTATTATTCCTCAAATAATTTTTCACCTTAAACCTAAGGGTTATATATACATTAACCCAATAATATTTCTCCCCAAATTTTATTAATCACTTTATGACTTCATCGCATAAAAACTAAAAGGGGTGTTAAATACTTAGAAATTATGATTAATATTTCACTTATATTTGTAAGATGGTATCCATAACTCTTAATAAAAACTCACTTGAAAATATAATAATCTCTAACCGTTATATATACCATATTATGATATTGAAATTAACAACCCCAAACACGCTCTCTCAAATATGGTACTAAAAACATAATATTTAGATTTCTAGATTTTAAACCAATAAAGGTGATCCATTTTTTACATCCAAAAAATACAACATCAAAAGTTAAATATTGATTCACTTACATTATCAAGGACCATTTTAGTCTATATTTTATAAGAATTGGTAAAAAAATCTTACATAATAAATACCGAATAATTCAAGAGAGTATAATTCTCACTATGACAATATTTTTATATACCATATTTGGTTATCAACATCATCCATATGAAACAATTATTGTAATAAATAATTTGTTATAATTATTGATGACCTAGGGAAAGGGAATAATTAGAAGGAAGAACTCAAATTCTTAGTAAGGGTAAATATAATCATTGAAAATTAAAATCCATAATTGAGTATTAGAGGGGAATAAGGGTATGATGACATAATCAATTTTCATAAGCATAAAATAAGAATATTCATACCCATCAATAGATTGATCATCAAACATGAAAACATGGAATAAGGCTTTAAAAATGGAGAGAGTCATCCAAATATATAATCACGATCCATGTGAATTAATCTAGATCAAAGTAATAATTTATAACCCATAGTAAGAATAATTAAAATTTGTTGGTATCATAGGAAATTATCTTCATAGAACACTTATATAACCCTAATACCCCATAAAAATTAAATAATCATACAGTCAAAATCCAATATGATTATTAATATAAAATAATCATTATCCAAACAATTTAATAATATATAAGCACACCAAACATATAATATTTTCCATGATCTATAAAAATTAAACAACTCTTATATTTAAATGTAAAACTCATAAAAACAATCAATATTCCTTTCATAATGTGATTATCCCATTGAAAAGAGACAGGTTCCATGAAAATCACTTTGAATCATGAATAAACCATTGAAATAAAATGGGTTCCATAATAATCTATTTGAAACATGATTAACCTATGTAAAATAAATAGGTTCTATAACAATTTCTTTCAAATGTTATTGACCCGTCAAAAAGAAATGGGTTCCATAACAATCTCATTGAAACATGATTAACATGTGGAAGAGAAATAGTTCTATAATTATCTCTTTTAAACAATCATAATCCATCCAGATAATGAATAAGGATGGTATAATTACAAAATATCCACATTGGAGTATTAATAAAAACATGGATTGTTGATGTGGATGAATGGAAATACCATTAAACGATCATTAAAATTTTTTAAGGAAAATAATTATTTCATTAAGAAAATTACTTTTAAAAACTAAAAGATCAAAAAATATTGAAAAAATACTTTTCATTTAAAAACAAAAGGAAACATATAATGTAATATTCAAGTAAATTAATGTAAATCATGGTTATAAAATTCATTAATGTCATCAGTGTTAAAAATAAACATTCTTTACAAAACATTTTGGAAAAAGGTATACAAAAGTGACCCATTTTGAAAAAATTAAGAAATATAATTTTATAAAATTATAAAATATGTAAATATATCATGAAAAAAAATTAGGAAATAATTTTTTTTTATAAAATAAAAATTTAGAAAACATTTTACAAAACATTGATATGGAACAGAAAGATAGTCATTCTAAAGAAAATACATGATATATATCACTTACAAATGACTTCACAGATATTTATTCAATCAACAATGGGTGTGAATGTAAATAAAACATGTTAACCACATTCATAACATGGGGAGGATAAATATATTAGGTTCAATAATGAAAGATCATATGATTTCTTCTAGTGTAACCATGAACAGAAACAATCTCGAAAGGAAGGATATTTCAACATAAATTATTTTCCAATTTGGTAACTCTTCTATCATAAGATCCATGAAATAATAATAAAAATTATATTTTAAATATCATAAAAATAATTAGATTCAGGATATAACATGTAAAATTTTATTATAAACACCATAAATTATAAATTAAGTGTATAACAATAAGATTTGGCTCTGTGAAAGTATTTGAGAAGAAATCTCTTTTGGATTTGATAATCTATGGATAAAAACCCCATGAAAGAGAGAAACTCATATGGATTTAGAAAGACAATTATTTTTTATGAAATTAATTATAAAACTAATTCAAGGGAATAATATATACCATAAAACAAAAATAATGGTTAAATACGATACATGTCTAGTAGAAATAAAATCGAGATGACAAAACCTCACCTCTGATATGATGTTCCTCATTTGTGATCGAGCCTCTATTATAAGAAAACTTTATTAATTATTTGATTTATTAATAAAATTTTCTAGGTTTAATACCTTATAATTAAATCATTTTTTAATCTATTTATGATGGCATATTTAAATACATAATCAGTCAAATACATTTTAGGTATTTTGAGGACGTCTGGTTCATTATTTAAAAATGGATTTTTTTTGTGTTGACTAAAGTCAAAAAGTTAATTATTTAAACGCATATTAAATGATAAATATTAAATATTTATCATATTCATATAAAAATAATAATTTTAAAAAAAAATAATGAAATATTCTTATGAAAAATTAAGAATGATACAATATTTGAGAATATAGGCGGTACGTAAGTGTAATGGAACGGACCCCTATGGTCTATTACTTTGTCAAAATCCAATGTTTGGGGTTTTTTGGGAGACAATGGTAGCTCACTTCAATATTTCACCAAATTTTCCCGTTTTTCCATCAGTAGGTCAGGGCATCCGTAGTTCAGGGTGTCGGTAGGTCGAGGCGTTGGTAGGTCGAGGCATCAGTAGGTTAGATACATCAGTAGGTCAAAGTTTTCTATATGTCGAGGCGTTGGTAGGTTGAGGGCATCGGTGATCCAGGCCATCGGTGAGTTAGGGTGTCGGTGAATCCGGGCGTCGGTGAGTTTGGGTGTCGGTGAGTCATGGCGTTCGTGAGTCAGGGTGTCTGTGAGTCAGGGTGTTTGTGAGTCAGGGCATCGGTGATTCAGGGTGTCGGTGAGTCAATCGTTAGTAGGTTGTATTGATGGATCATCTTCGGTGGCTCAGTATCAATAGCTTAGCATCCATGAATCGCAATCGGTGACTCGTTATCGGTGGCTCTCTGTCGGTCACTTGTTGTCGGTGACTCACCCATCGGTGATTAATTTTCTAGTTTTTCCAGTTTCGTCCTTCTTATGTTTTATCTGATGTAAATCAAGATTAAAGCCTTGTTTCGGTGTTTCTAAAGTCTTTTTAAAGGATATTAATTATATCTTTAATATCCTAATTCTATGAGGACTTTGAAATATTCGAATTGTGTGGTCTTGACCACGATCCAACTTTAATGTCCCTTGAAACTATTTCTATTATGTTGATATAGGATCTTGCTTTTCTAAGCCAAGAACTTATATTCCCAGTGTGTTTCCATTCCCTCTTAGTGTGCCTAGAGCCTTCCCTTCCCATGGAGTTGTATATTGTTCTATAGCCATCGATCCAGTTTTATTTAGAGTTTTCTTAGGAGTTTTCCTGCTACTCTTGCACCCCCTATTTTAGCACAAGAATGAGTTTTGGTCTGCTATTGTTCCAAGTAGGGATTCCTTCATCTATCCTTTAATTGTGTATCATGTGGGCTGGGTGTAAATATGTCCTCTTTTAAACGCATATGAAACCAATTTAAAGAAGATAATAGGAATTAATAAATGGTGACAGGGAATATATTGATGATCGCTTGCTTTTATCAATTATATTTGATCTGTACTGTGGATTGTATGGGTTTTATCCCTCTAAAAATAATGGTTGTTGGTGGTCTTTACTTGAGCACCCATGATGCTTCATTTTTATAGTTGAAACTCTCTTGAAACAACTATAAACATGAAATATGATTAATTATATATACCCGGTTAAATGAAAAGGATTCACCAAGATCAAACCTGATTTGTGATCACCCCTATTTATCAAAGTGAAATTAAAGAAACTTTGTTGGAAAAATATAAATATACTTATCTTATTTTTGTGTGGTTGTGTGATGTGTTGGCCTTGTTGGGATTCATGATTTATGAGGGTTATATGGTGGTTGCTATGGGATTTGTATTTGAGGTAGTCCAGGAGGTGTAAGGGAATCTCAGGTTGAGAGATTGGTTGATTGTGGAATAGATGGATTTGTTATGAAGTGGGACTTCATATGTGTTTTGGTTAGGTAGGAGGGATTTAGGACTTGGTTGTGTCATGATTTCATGTTTTTTTTTTGAGTGTTATAATGGGTTCCTTCTTTCCTTGTATGGCTTGGACAATGGTTGGTATGGTTTCTTCATCTTATAATATTTGCAGTGTTTGGTAGTTTCATGGTTAGGGCTGGAAATAAATGAATGAATGACTTGATAATGCAGAATGATAGTTGGTTAAATGATTTGGTTGGGGGTATGTTTCTAATTGGGGCTTGTAGTGAAGCAGCATTCAAGTGATCATCATTCGTGGCGGTACATGCATGTAGTGGTAATGGAAAAGGTGGTTTTGAGTGGGTTGGTCGTATGTTTGGAATCCTATAGGATGGGCTGAGATTTTGTTACCTATATGTATAAACTTTTAGTACCTTATGTTTTCTATACGTACCCCACCCATGTTGAGCACTATGTGAAGAACACCCCATTGTTATGGGGGAGGGTGTATTTCCCAACATCCCAGTGGGAGGATGGATGGTTGGTTACTGACTTTACCATGTTCCCTCTTCTAGGCATTTATTTCCTAATATTCATCGGGTAGGTTGTAATGGCTTGAGGATTAATACTATATTTACGGTATTGGTTGTGTGATAGGTAGTTTGTTTACTAGGTGTCTTTGGGATGAGGCCCATGTGTTTTTGCGTGAGATGTGTGGTGGTTATGGACTAAGTTTCTATAGGTAGGATGTGATGTGATTGTGGCCCACATTTTTGTGGGAAGGTTGTGATAGTGGGGCTTGTGGAAGAGCATGGCAGGGCCAAGACATTCGCTGTTAGGGATGATCAGTTAACTAGTGGGAAGTGGTGTAGGTACCCAAATATCAATGTGCTTATACTTTACTTTACCTTACTTGCGTTAGTTGGTGAGCGTTTCTTGGTGAGGTTGGGGTGGATAGTATACATTGTTAGGTTCTTTTGAGTTTCTATTATTTTCTTACAGGGAATTATTATACTTCTCCTATTTGTGTGCAAGTGACTTTAGTTTTTCCCTACTGAGTATACAAGTATTCTCACCCTATATATATAAATCTATTTTTAGGTTTCCAAGGATATTGTGTGGACCGTGTTGGACCTTAATAGCTTGGATGTTGGGGATGGTTTTTGTGTCGCTTCTCAGTTTTATTTTGGTACTTACTTTGGATTTTTCTTTTTATTTCTAGTATTTTTACTTAAACATGCATGTGGGTGGATTTTGGTTTCATTATATACATATTTCTTGGAGTTTTTTGATGTTGATATATATTATCTCCCAATCATGGTTACTATAAAAACGGTAATGCCTCCCACTTTTGTGATATTTCTATACCCTTGGTACTGGTCGCCACCTTGGGGCCTATTGGATGTGGGACTCGAGGTTTATTATCTCTCCTTCATCTTGAGGAATAAGGGTCTTGACATCTTGATATCCATTTCCTCATCTTGAAGAAGGCAGGTCATGGAAAAATGGTATTATAGGTGATGTTTGAGAGGTAATATGGAGTCTTGGAGTTAGAAATAGTGAGGATTGCATGGGTTGGTAGGGAAATAGTTTTAGGTGATCTTTGAGCTTACTGAACAACCAAGTGAGGCTACACTGATGGTGGGGTAGAGACCCAAGGAAAGTTACATACATCATGATGACTTTTGTTCTTGTTTGTTTTGGTTGTTTTTAGAAAATTAAAATAAAAAATGAGTTAAAATGAATCCTAAATAAATTATATACTACTCAGGATTAGGAGTTCCCTGTTTTACTTTCAACTATGGATCCTAGATTTCGCCCACATGTGGTATGAGCAGTAGAGGGTTAGCAAGCTGACTTAGTTGACTGGAAGAGGGTCAATATAGTGGAGGAGGATAATCACTGGCAAAAGACGCTTCCTTCTTTCCAGCGGCAGACTCTAGGAAAGTATGTGGGTAGTGTCTTGGACATGGATTTGTATAATTGGATCGAGGAGTTGGTGATCAATTTTAGGTTGATTTGGGATCTGACAGAGTACTAGGTTCCCCTGAAAGTGAGCCAAAATTTTACCCTATGGTCCTCGCCCTTTTCTAATAGGCTTGGGGCTGATTTTTTTTACTTGTGGAGGATACAGGCACCTTCATAGTTAGTTCCTAGTTCGTGCTCAAAAATGGGTGGAGGTGGGCAGGTTCAGCGCCCACCACAGCAGAGTTTCTATCCAGTCCTTTCTAGAAGTAGGGATAGTAGTCCCCTAATTCCCCAAGGGTAGATGGTGCAAGAGAAGGCCAACCTTAGTGTGCTCCTTAGGGACCTCGACCAGGGTGTGGTCGGGGAGTCGTCTAATAGCCGAGGGGAAGAGGATCCCAGTATGGGCAGTTTCATGTTGTAGAGGTAGTAGTTCTAGCAGGTTCGAAGGTCGTTTGAGGTACGATATGTTTTTTTAGTATGATTTATTGTACCTTTTTTTATTCAGGATCTTCTCACTCCTTCATTAGACCCATTCTATCCAATTACTTAGGACTAGACATAGAGATACTTTTCATGCCCCTGGTGGTGAGTACACTAGTTAGAGGTCATACCATCTTGTTTAATGTTCTCTGGGGATGTAGACTAGTGTTGGGGCTACATCAGTCTAGTGGGATTCACTTTATTCTATAGACACAACCATACAATGTCATCATTGTAATCGACTGGTTGTTTTCAGTGAATTTGGTTATCCACTAATTTTGGAGAAGAGTCATGTTTTCAGATATGAAGACCAACGTGTAACCTTCATTAGTGAGCGAAGCTGTCAGGTGGGCAGCCAACGTATGGAGCCTCTTATTTCCTTATTATCCAAACTATTAGTGTGATCTATGGATGCTGAGATGGTGGAGGATCCATTAGATGTCAGATAATTATAGATGTTTTCCCCAAGGAGGTTGTGACTCTACACTCTCGACGTGACATTGATTTCGGAATAGACTAACAACCCAATACTAGTCTAGTTTCGATGGATTATTATGAGATGGTGACTTATAATTTGCAAAAGTTGTGGATCCAAATTGATAAAGTGATGAAGAAGGGTCTCATATGACCCAGTACGTCATTGTGGGGTTCTTTGGTCTTGTTTGCGAAGAAGGCAGATGGTGGTATGAGGCTATGCATAGACTACCGATGACTGAATTATGTAGCAGTCAAGAACCATTACCCTCACATGGGGATAGATGATCATTTAAACTAGCTGAGTGGTATGACTTATATTTCCATGATTGATCTATAGTTTTGGTATCACCAGTTGAGGGTAAAGGAGGGTAACATCCTGAAGACTGCTTTTAGGTGCAGGTATGGGCACTTCGTGTTCATAGTTATGATGTTTGGTGTTACGAACACACCATCCATGTTCATGGGGCTTATGAACTCCATATATTATGAGTTACTAGACCAGTTCATTGTTGTATTCATCGATTAAATCCTAATCTAATCAAATTCATAGGAGGAGCATACCAATCATCTCAGGATTGTCTTATAGGTCCTTCGATGCCACCAGCACTACATAAAGATGTATCAGTGCATGTTTTGTACATGGGAGGTTCACTTATTAAGGAATGTGGTGTCTTGGTAGGGTGTAACAGTGGACCCATTAAAGGTCAAGGTAGTTTTTTCTTAGGCATCACCCAAGAATGTGGCAAATATTTGTAGTTTTCTTGATCTTCCAGGATATTACCGTAGATTCGTACCAGATTTCTCCCGCTAGCAGCTCCATTGACATCTCTGACCTGAAAAGGCCAAGATTTTTTGTGGGTAAAGTAGTTCCAGGTAGTGTTTGGATATCTGAAGGGGAAGTTGGTCAGTGCTCCAGTGCTCAGGCTTCCATATAAAGGGGTGATATTCAAAGTGGTTTTCGGTGATTCCCATCTAGGCTTGGGGTGTGTGCTGATGCAGCAAAAAGGTGTGATCTCTTATTATTCTAGGCAGTTATGTACCCATGAACGTAATTATGTATTCCATGATCTGGAAATAGCAGAGATTATGTTCTCACTAAATTTATAGTGACATTACCTCATTGGGGAGCACTTTGTGGTCTTCACGGATCACAATAACTTGAGGTACATCTTTCCCTAGTGATATCTGAACTTAAAGTAAAAAAGGTGTATAGAGTTTCTCCAAGATTAAAATTTTTAGATCTCCTACACCTCAAAAAAGGGGAATGTTGTGTCTGATTATTTTAGTAGGAAGTCGTAGAAGGAAGTGGTTCGAGAATCTGTAGATGTCTGGAGGGCGATGAAGGAGTTGACTGCCTTGCACTTAGATGCAGGAATGGATGGTGGAAGAGGTCATCTATTTAAGATGAAGGTATAGTCATCTTTGAGGGAAAAGGTGGAGGAGTCTCAGTGGGGAGACTCATAGGCAGAGGTGATACGTGATCACATTAACCAGGGTGATGCTCCGGAGGGATGGTCGTAGGATTGTTAGAATTGGATGTTGTTCCATGAGAATCTATTTTTTCTAGTATAAATTCATGAAGAAGTTATTCATGAGTTTAATACCTCACCCCTAGTGGTACACCCCATAATTTCCAAGATGTAATGGGGCTTGAGGGAACAGTTTTGTTGGCTCAGGGTGAAGCGGGCAGTGGCAGAGTTCATGGAAAAGTGCTTGGTGAGCCAGCAAGTGAAAGATGGGATTTGTGTTCCAGGTGTTTTGTTGCAGCCCCTATATGTACCCGAGTGAAAGTGGGATGACATCTCAATGGACTTATTCACTATATTACCTAGGGCTCAGGGAGGATATGAACCTATCTAGGTAGTAGTGGATCGGTTGATGAAATTGACTCACTTATAAGCAATCAAGGAGTCGAGCACAGTGGATGCCTTAGCATGGTGGTATGTGGATGAGTTAGTGTGAATAAATGGAGTTACAAAATCCATCATCCTATATCATGATACACATTTTACGTCGTGAGTTTGGAGGGGATTTAAGCATGCTTTTAGCACTCAATTAGGCCTTATCACTTCCTTCCACCCTCAAACAGATGGGCAAATAGAGCAGACCATCCAAACATTGGAGGACATGTTGCGAGCATGTGTCTTGTATTTTGGTGGGTCTTGGGTATGAAACATTCACTTTTTAGATTTTTCTTACAATAACATATATCAATCTTCTATTGTCACTACTTTTTTTGAAGCTTTATACAGAAGACCATGTTGTTCACCCTTGTGCTAGACAGAAGTTGAGTAGACAACTGTTTTTGGTCTAGACGTGGTGCAGAGTATGACAGAGAAGGTGAAGCTTATCCATGAGATGATGAAGGTAGTAAAGGACTTAACTAAGTCATATATCGATCTCAAAATAATTTCTTTGGAGTTCAAGGTTGGGTGCCACATATTCATAAAGGTTTCCCCTATACGTGGGCAGTAGAGGTTTGGCAGAGGGAGTAAGAATTTTCCCAGGTTCATTGGACCTTTTGAGGTGTTGGGACGATTTGGCGAGGTGGAATATCAGCTGGCATTGCCACTACATTTAGGGAAGGCCCACGATGACTTTCATGTATCCCAGATTCTTTGGTATCTTCATGATGACTCATGTGTCATTGATTGGGGAGAGTTGGTTATCGAGGATGACGTAACGTTCATGGTGCGACCAGTGGAGATCCAAGATCATCGGGAGAAGGTACTGCATGTATGGAATATTCCATTGGTTCACATGTTTTGGATTCATGGTTTCCTAGAGGATAGTACTTGGGAAAGGGAGGCACGGATGCATGCCCAGTAACTGAAGTTGTTTTAAGTTTTTCTCATGTGTTTTCTTTGTGATGTAATTCTTTAACCTTGTTTTCTATGAGATGAGTTTTTTCCTTATTGTGTGATGTAAAATAAAATCCTAATGTATGAGTAGGGGATAACCTAATCCCTAATCAAGATACATTAATTCATATGCGATTAAACATGTGCAGTCGAGTCACTGCCGCCCAAAGTGGATAGTATCTTGACATGGTGGAAGTAATTCCCTGATTCATATGTTCGGGCAGTGTGACCTTTGGTTCTTGTGTGGTATGTGTGTGTTGGAAAATCTTGGATGAGTTATTCTTGGATATTTAGGTTTCACTCCAATGTGGTGGTTTATCCTTGAGAGGTATTTGACTGAGAGGTTGTCCATACCCCTCTTTCTTCTAGGTTGGTTTTGAATTCTTGAGGACAAGAATAGTTTTATAGGTATCTAATGTAATGGCCTAGACCCCCATGGTCCATTACTTTGTCAAAATCTGGTGTTTAGGGTGTTCTTGGAGTCAATGGTATCTTACTTCAAGATTTTTCCAAATTTTTTAGTTTTTCCATCAATATGTCAGGGAATTTGTAGGTCAAGGCATCGGTAGGTTAGGGCGTCAGTAGATCGAGGCATCGGTAGGTCGATGCGTCAATAGGTAAGAGGCCTTGGTAGGTCAGATCCATTGGTAGGTTAAGGCGTTGGTAGGTCAAGTGCATTTATGAGTCAAGGCATCAGTGATTCGGGCGTCGGTGATTCAGGGAATCAATGAGTCATGGCGGTAGTGAGTTAGGGCCTCGATGAGTTAGGGTATCGATGAGTCAAGGCATTGGTGAGTCAGGGCGTCGGTGAGTCGGGAATTGGTTGGTCACATTAGTGGTTCAGTGTCAATGGCTCAACATAGGTAGCTTAATTTTTGTGACTCGCTATCAGTGACTCGCTGGTGGTGACTTGCTGTTGGTGGCTTGCTGGTGGTGACTCACCCATCGATGACTCATTTTCCATTTTTTCCCAGTTTTTCCAGTTTCATCCCTTTTATGTTTTATTTGACATAAATTGATTTTAAAGCCTTTTTGAGAATATATAAAGGTTTTTAAAAGGATAATTATTGTATCTTTAATATCCTAACACTCCAAGGACTTTGAAATAGTTGAACCACATGGTCTTGGACATGATCCAACTTTAATGGCCCTTGAAACTATTTTTGTTTCGATGATATAGGATCTAGCTTTTATAAGTTGAGACCTTCTCTTATAGGTGTGTTTTTATTCCCTCTTGGTTCACCTAGATCCTTCCCTTCTTGTGTAGTCATGTGTTGTGTTGTATCCATCGATCCAGTTTTCCTTAAAGTTTTCCTTGAAGTTTTCCTGCTACTCGCACACCCCCTATTTTAGCATAAGGAGGAGTTTTGGTCTCTTGGTGTTCCAAGTAGGGATTCCTTTGTCTTTACTTTAATTTTGTATCATTTGTGGTGGTTGTACTTATTTCCTCTTGTAAATACAGCTAAAACCCATTTAAAGAAGATAATAGGAAGGAATAAATGGGGGCAAGGAAGATATTGATGATCGCTTACTTTTATCTGTTATATTTGATTTGTAATTTGGATTGTATGGGTTGTATCCCTATGAAAATCATGTCCATTGGGGGTATTTTCTTTCACACCCATGATGATTCATGCTTATTGTTTATTCTCCCTTGAAACGACTGTAAACATGAAATCTGATTAATTGTGTATACCAGATTAAATGAAAAGAATTCCCTAGGATCAAACCTGACTTGTGATCACCCATGTTTATCATAATGGAATTAAATAACATTTTTTGGATAAATCCAAATATACTCGGATTGTTTTGGTTTGGATGTGTGTTGTGTGGTCCTTGTTTGGATTTGTGATTTGTGAGGGTAATATGGTGGTTGTTGTGGTATTTGTGTGTGAGTTGGTACAGGGGGTGTGATGGAATATCAGATTGAGAGATTGATTGATTTTTGGAATAAATTGACTTGTTATGTAGTGGGATTGCATCTAGGTAGTGGTCAGGCTATGGGGATTCAGGACTATGTTGGGTTATGATTTCATGTTTGTGGGTGTTAGAATGGGTTCCTTCATTCCTTGTTTTGCTTGGAAATTGGTTGGTATAGTTTATTCATCTTATAATATTTACAGTGTTTGGTAGTTTCTAGGGTATGGATGGAAATAAATAAATGAATGATTTGATGATGTAGAATGATAATTGGTTAATTGAATTAGCTGGGGGTATGTTTCGAATTGGGGCTTATAGTGAAGTGGAATTCAAGTGACTGTCGTTCATGGTGGTATATGCATGTAGGGGTAGTAGAAAATGTTGTTTTGAGTGGGTTGGTTATATGTTTGGAATCCCATAGGATGGGATGAGCATTTGTTAACTATATGTATAAACTTCTAGTTCCTTATGTTTTCTATATGCACCCCACCCGTGTTGAGCACTATATTCCGAACACATCATTGTTACGTGATAGGGTGCATTTCCCAACATCCTCGTGGGAGGATGGATGGTTGGTTACTGAATTTATGATGCTCCCTTTTCTAGGAATTTATCACCCAAGATTCATCAATCATGCTGTAATGGATTGAGGTTTAACTCTAGATTTATGGTATTGACTATGTGAGAGGTGGTTTGTTTCCCATGTGTCTTTAGGATGAGTCCCAGGTGTTTTTTGGTGAGACGTGTGGTGGTTGTGGTCCAGTTTTCTATGGGTAGGATGTAATGTGGTTTTGTCCTACATGTGTGTGGGAAGGTTGTGACAATGGGGATTGTGGAATAGTTTGGTAGATCCAGGACATTAGCCATTAGTTATGAGTAGTTAACCAGTGGGAAGTGGTGCGGGGTACCCAAATATCAATGTGCTTATACTTTACATTACATGACTTTCATTATTTTTTGAGTGTGCCTTGGTGAGTTTGGGGTGGATTGTATACCCTATTAGGTTATTTTGAGTTTCTGTTGTTTTCTCACAGGGTAATTAGTATTCTTCTCCCACTTTTGCACGGGTGACTTTAGTTTTTCCCTACTGAGTATATATTTATGCTCACCCTACGTATATAAAATTGTTTTCAGGTTTCCAAGGAGATTACACGGACCGTGTTGGACCTTACTAGCTCAGATGTTAGGGAAGGTTGTTGTGTCGCTGCTTAGTTTTATTTTGGTACTTAATTTGGAGTTTTCTTTATATTTCTAGTAGTTTTACATAAACATGAATGTGTAATAGATTTTGGTTTCTTTATATAAATATGTCTTGGAGTTATTTGAGGTTGATACATCTTATATCCTGATCATGGTTACTATAAAAATGGTAATGTCTCCCACTTTCATGAGATTTCTATACCGTTGGTGTTGTTCGCCACCCAGGGGCCTATTAGAGGAGGGACTCATGGGGTCATTATCTCTCCTTCGTCTTGAGTAAGGAAGGTATCAGCATCTTTATATCACTTCAATCATCTTAAAGAAGGCGGGTCGTGATAGTAATCATGAGTAACATTTCCATTTTTTCAATGATCATTATGGAATGAATTTATGTAATATTATATATATATATATATATAATTATAATAATATCATAAATACCATAGTATTTAATTTAATATACTTATATATTTCACCCTTTTGTTGTGGTGATGAAAAGAAGAATCACATCACTTTGTGGAGGTGGTAATCCACACATATGCATGAACGACATTATCATTTTTCAGTGTATGAAAGAAAATAATATATTATTTTATATAATTATAAAAATTTCATGAATATAATAATTATGTAATTTAAATTTCATATATCCATTAAAATTATTATTATTAACTTCTATATAAATGGTTAGTAAAAAAATACCACTACTTCATGATGTGGAAGTCCACTGGACACACGAGAGACGTTATCATATCCCCCATGAAATTGGATGAAACAAGGTATATGTGATATAAAAAACTCCATAGGAATAAATATTTTTCAAATAATATATATATAATTTAAAAACATAATTATTACATGATGTGAGAGTCTATGATGGAAAATTAATGTCATCAATTCGTGGGGTAGTAGTTGGGAATACACGTGATTGATGATGTTATATCCCATTTAATGGAAGAGGTAATGGATATAGAATATAATAATATCTTATTATATGTATATAATGGTGTTATTATATGATAATTATTGAGTAATAATTTAATGATGTGGATGAAGAAATAAAATAATAAAATTCGGTTTAGCATGATACCACATATTCAGACCACCTCTACAGGTAAGCACAAAAAACCCTTAAAGGATTAATTTATGGTAAAAATACGGTCTCTATGATATAGTTTTGGAAGTAAGGGAGAGATTTGTGTTGGTATTTTCTGATACAAAAGGCATTGATGTAGTGAATAGGATAAGAGAGGGGGCCTTTTATTAGTGAGGTGAGGGGAACACTTGTATTTTTTTAAAAGAAAAAGGTGTACCCACATTTTTCACTTTCCACATTGCTCCAAAATGGACCATTGTTAATAATTATACATTATAATTTTAAAATATGGACATACAATGGATTTTAGATATGTTTTTAGGTTATTTTTACCCATATACTTTTACTTTACCCCTTGGTGAGCCCATTTTTACCTTAACCAGGGTAATTAATATTAACTATTTTCACTGTTCATTAAGGTGAAAAATTATGTTGACCATATTAGATGATATAAATTATGATTATTCCATTTCATTAATCCATTTTATAAAATTAATTTCACATTATTTGAAAATTATAATTCAAACTAAAATCTATAGATGCAATGAAAAGTAGGTTTTTGAGAAGAGTATTTTTTATGAGAAATATAATTACATATTTACTTTAGGACTAATAATAATTATTGTATGAAAATAAATAAATAGTTATTCATATATAATGTAAAATTTTATTTTTAAAAAATCATCATTTGGTATAATATTATTTAACTAAAAAGGATAATCATTATTCACTTTCAAACTGTTTTCAGAAAAATCCAATTTTGAAACCCAAAAGTAAACTTATAGTAAATTCCAATATAAATATGATTAAAATTTAATTAGATAGATTTTATATAAAAAAATAATACTTTAGTTACTCTAAATACTATATTAATATAATGGAACTTTTAAAATACAAAATATGTTGAAAAGAAATGGTAGTTTTAAAAAATCGGTATTTTTCACTATTCACTAAAAAACAACATTTTTTTAAAAATCACAAAATTTCACCCCATATAAATTTTGATATTCTGATTCAAAAAAATAAAATTATTTTCATGAAATACATTTTCTAACATTTATAAATGTTAATTATAGTTTTTTCATGAAAAAATCCCTTTTAGAAAAATAAATATTTTAGAAGAATGAAAATAATTTAATAAAACTTGATTGATTATTTACTAAGAAATTAAAAAATATATATTGGGTATGAAATATATATATATATAATAAATTAATTAATATTATTCATAAACACTAATTAAACATCTAATTTATAATGGTTATATATTTCATGGGTTGTTTAATCTTGTTGTTGCGTGTCATATATGATATTAAACAAAAAAATATTTAGGTTGTGTATACCAAAATAAATTAAAAAGGTTAAATTTTTTTAAAAAAATAAACTTATTATAACGTCTTAGGTTGTCACATTCTCAAATAAGGTTGGATTTGTGGGTCTTATACACTATAGAACATAATTTTATTATATTAAAATCTCAGTTTGTTATAGAGACTGTGAATTATTGGGACCTCTAAAATAAGAGTTTTTATGAACCCCCACCCCCTCTAAGGGGAATTAATGAAACACTAATCTATATACTCTACCTATCCCCTTTTTATCATATTTCATCATCACATATCTTCCTAAAACTGGTTGTTTCACTTCTTGAATAGTAGGAGGAAGATAATATCCTCTATGTTCCACACATTACATAGAATTTATAAATAATAATTTCCTTATATAATTAATTTTAATATTAATACATGGAAAACATAATTAACTAAAAAAATTTAAAGTTACAATATTATCTCAAAATTGTGGGCTTTCCATGATTTATTTTAGTAGTTCAATGTATAGAAAATCCATGAAATGAGTAGGAGAATCCATTATATGAATCTCTACTAATGAAACCTTTTAATATCTAGAGATATTTCAAACATATGGAATGTTAGAAGGAACTTCTCAATGAATTGTCCCCAAAAATGAACCCAATTCATTCCCTCAAGATTTATAGTCTTCACAATGATATCCTACCATATCCTCACTAAACACTATTATATAGATATTCATAAATTTAATTGTTTCTACAATGGGATCCATACTATTACAAACAAACACATGATCATATAAATCCCATGGTTAATGACAAGTGATGGGGTCAAAGTATATAGAATGGGTAGACTATGATCTTTATATCATACTCATCAGTAATAAGATACACATAAAACATAAATTGTCCAATAAAAATATGTAGTAAAAAATTTAAAACTATCTATATAACATGACCATGTATTTATGGAATTATAACTAAGTGGATGACCATATATCACAAGTTAAAATAGTGATAATAATAATAATTCATTGAAATACATGAAAACATGTACAAATTAAAAAAAATACTATAGGAAAAACTAGTAAAGTTACATGAAAAATTATTGGTATCACCTTCGTCTTATAGCCATAAAAACACATCGGTGCTTTTGATTTCCAAGAATATCTAGTAGTGATTTTTTATTACAACCAATGTTTATGGGTATTATGTGAGTAGAAAACATTTTAGGACACCTCTATTAGTACCTTAACATAAAAAATAAAATATATGTGACCGTTTGTACATGTAATGTGACTAAATAATAGGAAACATAATAGAAATAAGAAGATATACATGGAAACACCACAAAAACATTGTTATTATGTAAATATGAAAAATTGGGTGACCTTACCCATTTATCAGGAAACAAAAAAACCAAATAACTAAATAAGACACTTATGAATACTTATAGTTCTTAAATGAATATAAATTTGCATCCAAATTGTGAAGAGGGTGTCACATAACCATCTTATTAGAAATTAAAATATAATTTGGGAAACATAATATAATTCCCATTCCCAAGAATAAATAATATTTGTAGGATCATTTTCATAAAAAAGGAGGACACCACATTAAAAACATGTCAATAATATACAAAATTTAAATCCAAACATTTTCATGAAACATTCCAATCAGTATATTCCACTAATGATAAGACAATTACAATTATAGATTTAAAATTGATTCTATATATTAATGGTGTCATATTACTACTAATGAAGATATAGTGTCTTCCAATTTATTCGACATCCTTTCCCATATAAAAAAAATCTTATAAGATTTATTTTCCTTAATATAACTATTTTATAACATACATTCACAATACAAAGAAAACATGATGTATGTAAAATACTTCCATCCTCAAACATGATGTATGTCAAAAACTAGGAAAAACTCTATTTTTTCAACCAAAAAATCTTCCCTATACATGGAAAACTAACATAGTGTCCATTTAAAATTTATAGAAATTACTAATCCTAATTTTATTATCACATTACTAAGGATTCAAAAAATGAAAAATACAAAAAATAATTCCTTATAGGTTGGTTCTAGTTCACAATGACCATTTATGAATCCTAGAGTAGTTTTCATACTCTTCCCATTGACTTTCACACACCAAGATACAATACATCTCATAAAAACACAAATAAATTTTGGAGAATGTTCTATACTTCCAATATATAGCCTATATGTTTTTAAATGTATAAATATGTAGACCAATTAATTATTAATCCTTTATAATTAAAGATCATGGAACAAAACTCCCAAAATTGATATTTCCATATAGGATTAGATTGAATTATAATAAAAAAAATAAGTAACCATGAAGTGGTTAAATATTACCCAAATATGATAAACTCACTTGAAAAAATGTTTACTAGAATTCCTATAACCACATGGGAGCCTGATGTATTTGGGGAGCCAAGTTTAGTTGTTGTGTTTGTATATGATGAAATAGTGGAGAAGTAAAGTCAAAAAGTGATGGAAAGATCCAAATATCAAACCCTTATCCTAAAAAATGGGTGTAGGGTTAATAGAAAAATCATTTGGGGTTCTTTTAGACATTTAATGAGATAAAATATTCATAGAGGAAATATTTTTGAGTATTCGATGGTGATCATAGGAATACAAAACTCTTCTGATCCAATAGTATCTTCTAAGGAATTATATAATATCATATAAGTTTGAGATATTCATTTCCCACTCCATTACTTATATAGACACCAACTAAACCACTACTTAAAATTTAACATCAATAAACACACAATAAAAAATGATTTTAAATTAAATTAATACCTCAAAAAACATAGAGATTTATATATGTTGCTAATAATTTTCAAAATTACTATTATAAAGAAATGTTAAATTTTTAGTATAATAAATATTAATTTAGTTTTAAATTAACTAGTAATATTATAAACACAAAATAGTAGATATAAAAAATAATATCATTGAATGGTTTGGATGTTATTGGTGTTTGATTAAATATTGATTTGAAATCATGACTAAATAGATATCATCATATCATATGACTAAAACAAAAAAAAGATATATAAATAGTGAAATATTATATGTTACATTTTTCAATTATATTATTAACTAATTCTCATTAATAAGAGAGATAAATTAAATGTATGTTCATGGAGGTAAATAGAAACATAAATTTTTATTTAGTGTATTAATTAAATTTATTTATCACAACACTAGTTTGCAATCCAATATTTTACTAAGATCATTCCAAATAATTTTATGGTGATATAAGAATATATATATATATATTTAGACATATTATTGAATCATTATATAATATTATCATAGTAAATAGTATGTCTAGTTATTATTGGTACATTGATTCTCTTCTATATTTAATCTTATTAGACATTCCTTGCCTGAGGGAGCTAAAAAAATACCCATGTCCTATTAATATAATTTATTTTATTTTTATGTTATTAATGTAATGGTAGAACTTAATATTCATTAGTTATATCCAATATGTGATTAATATAAATTTTTTGAACAATAAGTTCACCCGAATTTACCCCTTCTTACTGTGATTGTGAAATTTTTTATTTCCAAATGTTTTATTATAACCATTTTTTAAACAGTTAATCTACCATGAAAAAAATTATACATGTATAATAATATCATTGTAAATGGATATCCTATATTTTTCAAATCATACTATAAAATATGTAAGAATGAAATATGATAACTTTTGTGATCTCTTTTTTTTTTGATATTTTCTCCATAATAATTCGTAGAATCAAGACATGTCATTATAAAAATGTATCAATAAACAATTAAAACAAGAAGTGAAAAAATACTAATATAATTTAATAAAATTCCTTATCTGGAACACTTTCTATCATAAATTATCTTAGTCTGAGGATTTTAACATTATTCAATGAAATATAGAATAATTTTTCTGATACCTATGAAAGAGAGATCATAGTGAAATATTCCAAGATTCGTGGATTATATAAATTTTACAAATTCGTTATGATATACCCTAATAATGGAATCTAAAATTTGTTTAATTGAATCATATTTTTTATGATATCTTTATCAATTAATATCCATATCAATTTCCTGAATACCATAGTCATGATCTAGAGTAATCTTCAACTATTCTATAATTTAATTTTCTAATCTCTTAAAAATGTTGATAAAATATATGTGTGACCTGATAATATATAGATTATATTAGTGGAATATAAGGTGAGGGTTCCTAAAAAATTATTAAAGATTCACTCACCAAAGAAATTTGTTTCAATGAAATTATTAATTTTATGCTCCACAATGAATAATGTAAAAAATATGTGTAATGAATTATTTCTAGTAATGATTAGAAAGTTAAAATGATAAAATTGTCTGCTTAAAAGAGAACTAACAATAGAATTTTTAATCTATATTAAATTTTTTAATATTATCAAATTACATAAAAGAGAAAAGAAATGATAAAATTAATCATATTGGTTTCCCACAAATAAGACAAAATAATATTTCTCCTATAAGAAATTACAAATCATGATTTTATAAGTACATAAGAAAACTTTAACAAATGTGTTATTTTATAAAATTTGATGAATTAAAAGAAACATTTTCTAATGAAAATAAAACCATGTTCACATAAAATTTAAAATATATGATATGAGTAATGATTAATGAGGATCAAACATAAATGAAAAATAAAAATAAATATGATGGATTTTTATCTAAAATTGGAGTTTTAAAATGAATTTATGGAGATTGAAATTCATAGAAAGATAAATAAAAATATTTGGATGCCAAATTAATATATCATTAATTTTTTTATTATATCAATTTAGATTTGACCTATCTATAACATGTAGTTGAAATGAAATTTTATTCTCAATAAAATATAAAAGTATTAATATATTTCATACCAAAAATAAGATGATAATAAAAGGTAATATTTGACTTGAATGTATTCAAAATAGAATTAAATAAGATGTTAAAATATCTTGAGGAATAATTGGTCACATTTAACAAAAAAACTAATTTTTTCTTATATTTTTGAAAATAATTCAGTGATTTTAATTTTTGAAAATTTTATCATGAGATGGACCTATAGAAATCCAAATAATCTTATATAAAATGTGATCAATTCATGAGAAAAATTTTCCCCATTATTAAGGAATATATTTGGCATAGAAATTATGGTTATTTATCCCAAGGACAAATAGTGAAGGATATTTTGTCATTTATAATGATAAAATACAATAAAAAGGATTATAATAACTATTAATAAACAATAATGTGAGTATTAAAAAATATACAAGCTACTCAGATATTATGGACAATATTTTATATAATCCATTTCCATTTCTGAAATTATAATTTTTTAGTTACATGGTTCTCACAATAATGTATTATAATAAGGTAATGATTTATCTTCAAGGTAAATAAATTTTGAGAAATAATATTTTGAATAGATCCCTTAATTTCTTCATTATTTATTTTTTTAAAAATGATTTATCCCTCTCACTCTATTTTATAATTTCATATCATTAATATCTTTATTATATTTTGTTCAATATGTTATCTAAATTTCTCTTTAATTATTTATTTTTTGATCTTTTAATAGAAGTTATTATTTTGTATTCACTGTTATTAATTATCATTCTATAACTTATTATTATTTATGTTTTGTAATTTTATAATTAAGAAAGTTTTCTTAGATTAGGCTCCATCGAATGAAGTGTAAAGTTGGAGTCTTTTATTTAGTATTGAATTTTGGATGTTGAAGAATCTTGATGACTGGTTTGGAAAGTTAAAAAAATTACAAATATGGGGATTTTAAAATTATATTATATATGGAGTCAATAATGTTATGTATTCTTAGAGTTGATAAAATATCTTTAAAATAATGTAAAAAACATACATTTTTATGTTTTTAGAAAAGTATAAAATATTACTCTTGGGGATAAATTGTTATGTATATTCATTACTATTAATTTCCCAAATTCTATTATCATATGCATTATCAAAATTTATCAACTATCACATATATACAAGGAAGGATATTTAAAATTGATATTTTGACAATAAAAATTATATTATAAGTCATTATTGAGTAATAAAATATCTTATACATTGAAAGTAGTTATATTTTATCTAAATGAATTTTTTTAAGCATTTGTAAATTATAGTAATATATAATGTATTTAGTCTATATTAATGGTTTTTGATAATCTAGAAATTTATTTTTCTATAAGATAAATAATTTTACTTATATATTTAAGGGATAACAATTCAACAGGTATGATTTTCAAAAGTGAAAAAAATAAATCATATCAGGATTATGAACATTACAAATGTTATAACACTTTGATGGATTTCATTCATTATGTTAATATTAAGGTGATCATGATGTGAAGATTAAATAACATTTCATTGTTCAAACCTATTGAATATGTATGGAAGCTCATGACCGTAAAAGATATTGACATGTCATGATGGTTTAAAGAAAGTTGTAAGAATTATTTTTCATTATTTATTATTTATTATTGGATTTATTGTATTAAATATTAAAAAATTTGAATATTTAGAGGAATTTTTCTTGATATTATAGAATAATTTCTTGTTTAAATCATAATTAACATGGTTGAATTTATAGAAATATATTGACTCATTTATTGTTAATTAATTATATAATAACGAAAATTATAGAATAGTTATTCTTAAATTGTGAATAGATTTAGGGATGACATCAAAAAAACTTTTTTTTTTAATTTTCCAAGGATTAAATACGTTCTCAACAGATATAATTGTTTATATTTTATTTATATATGTCTTAGAAGAGTTTAAATTATTTAAATAAGTGTAAGAAATTATAGAATACACTAGTATTGATACATTATACATTACAAATATATGGAAGAGAATAAATATTCTGTGTATTCTTTTGTTCTCTTACTATTTCTATGAAAAAATACAAAGGAATAATGGGATGAAGGAAGAGATGTAAGAAAAGGGGAAGGGTAAAGAAGGATGTTATTATGCTAACTTGATGTACAATTTTCATTGTTTCTATTTACATTGAAGATCATTTATATCTTGGGTCTTTTTATAACTATTACAACTTGATGACTTATTTCTAGAGGAAGATCTATCAACTGTTATCTTCTAAAGACTATTTTTTTGTAACTATGCAAATAAATTTTTATATAATTTCCACATTTAATATATTTATAAATTAGTACCATATGCATTTACATTAGATTGGTTAAGTATCTAATTCATATATATATTTGTGGAGTAAGTTTCAATTATATGTATATAATTAATATGTTCATGAAAAAGGATATAAGGTCCTAATAAAACCCTTTTACTATGTGAGAATGATTTTCACTCATTTTGGATATCCTTAGGAAAATTATCTTAGTAAAAATCACCAAGACTACATTTGGTGTCATTTTATTACACAATGGGAGTATCTTTTAGGATAAAACCACTATAAAAACCTAGGGTGTCTTTCCCTCAATAATTATTTTTATTTTCATATAAATTAATTAACAAACATATATGGGATATATTCTATACAAATAAAAAGGTAATAAATAATTTAGTGAAATTGTTGAAAGGACTAAATTCACCCCATCTTGTGTCTTTGTCAACCACTTAACTAGAACAACAAGTGTTATCAAAGCTGGGATCTTCAAATCTCATTTCAAATACAAAAATTTGGTATCATAGCGATTCATATTAAGGGTATTATCTCTTTCTTGAAATAAAAAAGTGTTATCAATAATTGATCATCAAAAATCACATTTTTATACCTAATAATATAGAGATGAAGAATAAAAATTATAATGTTAGATTTCCATGGTTGATCCGAGGGAAGGGATTTCTATGACTACAGCTACTAATTTAAATAATAATGATTATGGTACTCGAAAATATAGAATAATTTTATATTTTATTATTCGTATATTGAGTGTTTATGAGAATCTTCGAGAACACTATAAGATTATTATTGGTTAACCTAAGATAAGGAATTATACTCATAAAGAATACTATTATTTGAATTCAATGGCTATCAATTTAGTCATTTTTGGAATAGGACTAAACCAATTCATTGATTATCTCAATGTGCTACTACCTATGACATTTGTGATGCAACTAATGTTTCCTATAAATTAATCATATATAAAAGTAAATTAAGGTATAACATCGAAAATATGGAACTTTATACTTTTATAATTTTTTATAGATAAGTTTTTAATCAAATTAATTTAAGACTCACTATAATAGAGAATGATGGAGCTAGTTTGGAAATGGAATTACTAGAATATGATATGGATTTGAATTTTATTTGAGTTCTACTGGCAAGGTGGAGTGGAATAAAATATACTAGTAGATATACAATACCTATTAGACATATAAAAATAGAGAATTAATTAGATATCTCATGACATAAAAATATGAGTTGAATGAAAACTATTATGATCATCGGAGAATTAAAAATAACAAAAATATATCTTATGGTTTTTATTTATAAATATTTTTTTAGGATATATTTTCATTTTATTTATTTTATAGTGAAAATAATAAATAAATTTCTAGATGATTCAATATTCTTGAAAAGTGGTGAAAAAAGTAACATTGATGATGGAAACTCAAATAAAGTTAGATAATATAAATGAATTAAAAGAGAACATGTTAGACATGGTCAACCTCCACTTAAATCTAAAAATAATTTTCAAGGAAAATCAAATTACAATAAAAATGGAAAGTTAACTATGAAATTTACTTGGAGTTATTCTTAGTATTTAGGTGATAAATTTAAATCTAATTATGAAATTTTGTATTCAAAAAAAAGAAAATATATGTCTTATGGATATTACTAATGTTTTAAAATCACTCAGTTATCTTAATTCTAAAACTGGAATTAATATTTAGATTATATTAATTATTATCATTATATACATAATGATAAATTTGATACTTTAAATAAAAATAAAAAATATATAAATAAATATTACAATTCAATTATTGTTGAAAATAATTGTTTTCCTAAACAAAATTTAGAAATAAATTCTAAACATGATTAATGTTAAACTACTTTGGTGTTTATTGATATTATAATTTATGATTTTTTGGATGAAGTTGATTTATTTGAAATCGGTCACTATTTCTTTTGGTAATAGAGATGAATAAATTAATAAAAGTCTTGGAAATTTTTATATAACAAATGGAAACATGGAATTTGAATCAATTGAGATAATCTTATGGTTTATATAAATATTATTTTTCTCTTGCTCAAATAGTCCAAACATGTATATTTTTAATTTTATTCATGGCGGTATTATTGACCCTTATTCTAATGATTATTTCTTTAAAATTACTCAACATTGTGGTTTTATGTATTCATTAAATTGTAATATTTTATATAACATTAATTTTGGAATTTCATGTAGAAATAAACATCTTTTGATACATAAATCTATAACTACTAACACTATAGGATCAAAAATTATATGGCTACCGAAAGGAGTCCATGTTTGATATTTGGTGGGGAATATTCCATTCAAGAAACAATGATAAATGTTTAATTGAAATAGTTTTTATTTGAATGATATCTTCTCATTGTACTATTCCTAATTAAATTTATTTTTTTTATTGATGTAATGTTAAAGGGAGTGTCATTAACATATAGTGTTGTGGATTTTACATGAATTTTGTTTACAAATATGCATGAAGAATTTATTTTACTTATATTATAGTTTTAATGATTGCTTAATAATAAAAATAAATTTTATACGTGGGGACATACTTTCATAACTAATTTATAATGTTTTATTATATATTATATGATACTATTTTAGTGATTTGAGACCTAATTTTATCTAGTGATTCCGTGTTTTGGATTTATTTTTAAAATAGCTAGTGAATATACTTAATTGTTCATCTTTTTCTATGGCGACACTATTTTTATATTTTTTGAATTGTTAACACGAATTATTAACTTTTGTATGTCTTGAATACTATGTATAGTTTTATTAATTGGTATATTGGAATGTTCATATTTATAAAATGATATTTTTATAGTAATTATGATATTAATATCTTATAATTTTTTTAATTACATGTGTTGTCACTATTTTATTAGTTCATGTGCTTAAAATTGTTTTTATTTAATTCCCTAAATATCATTATGATATATATATATATATATATCTTTTTTTATAGGCGAAGTTATATAACCTATAAATAATAAATTTAGCTTACTAAAATTTGATAAATAATCCATAATTAATTCGATAAATATTTATATATTTTTATAGGAATCCTTATAGAAAAATGTCATATATCAGGTGATTTCACCTTGATGAATATTCACAACCTAATCATTTCATTTGGAAGAACCCTAAGTTAATATGAATATTTTTCTACTTCATAATTTTATTTTTTTACAATTAATATACCTTCTAAATATACATGAGTATAGATGGTGTTATACTTTTAACTTTTAATAATTCCATACAAACTATTTGTATTTATGGACGATCATGGTGTGAATTCTATTTTAAATATTTCTTGCTATTTGAATAATGAATATTTTGTAAAATATTTTGATGTATGTTTTTTATTCTAAAATTTGTTTTCTCACAACATGATTTTTTTTAGTATTTATTATTGAATATTAAATAATTATAGATCTATTATATACTATTATACTATATTGAGAATATTTATTCTATTTATTCTTAATTATTTAATGCATACTAATAGTATTCCTGATTATTCAATAGAAGCATGTATTTGCTTTATTAATTAGAAATGGGGGATAATTTTTTTCTTATATATATTTCCTTGGTACTTTATTATATTTTTTATGAGGTGTAAATGTTAAATACCATATCTTTATTTATGATTGAAGTGGAGAGTGTGTTCACTTATCCCAGTTTCTTAAATTATTTTTTTATTCATTTTTTACATGATTAACACTTCCTTGTCTTAAATTTTTTACACTTATAAAAGGGGGATAATGTTACGTAAGTTCATAAAAGGGAAGCCTCAGAGTGTCATATTCACCCCATCCCTACAGTATCTAGGGTTTCTTGGGGATCGTTTCCCCTTTCCCCTCCGGTTGGGCTCGATCTTACAGCGGCTTCCTCAAGTTTTGCTCCGGCGTAGGCACGGGTTAGTGACGATGCAGTGCGGTGGGGTTTTTGCATGTTTTGGTGGTGTCCCCATATATTCTCGGTGATGTCGTGATCTGGCATTCAGTTTCCCTACTCAGTTTCACGTAGCCTATCCCCTTCGGCGTCGTTGACTCACCACGCGGATTGGATCAGCACGACTCGGATGCGGCGTCATGTGGAGTGTCTTGGATATGGCTCCTTGAATCGGTTCAGCGTTGTATATGGAAGGCACCAAATTTGGGTTGACAATAGATCTAGAGAGGATCGGAGGGGGGAGGTCCTAGTTCCTGGAGTTTTTGTGTGTTTTGAGGTTTTGAAGGTTCAATGTTTGGTTTGTGTGGTGTCGACGTTGCTGGTGACTCCCTGGTTGGACTCTGCCTCTTCCTTCGGATGGGTGGGTTTGTCTACGGATGGCATCGGGTCTTTCCTCAGGTGGTGGTTCCAGGGACCGGCGGAAGTTCCATGACATGGCATCTCAGTTTGAGATCTGCAAGTGTTGAAAGCGTTGATGGTTTTTGGAGGAGGTCATGTGAGAATGTTGTAGTTTCTTGTGGAATGGTTTGATGCTGAAGGTGGGGAGTCAGTGCTGCTAGATTCGACTACATGGAATAGGACTCAAAGGAGGACTCAGAGCTGGTGGTTCATCTTTACAGCGCTCTATGGATTTTTTTGTTGAGAGGGTATGGCGTCTGCCATCGGATCGGGCCTATGCATCAACACAGGACATTTTCTTACCGTATTTCCTTGCAACGGTAGAGAGCTTCATCATGTTTTATGATGGAGAGGGCCAGCTCCATGTTTTTAGTCTGGTTTTATTATTCTTTCCTTCGAGTGTGATTTATCTTAAGTTCATGAAGTCTGTTGGGTTTCCCCCTTCCTCTCTTAAAAGGGGGTTTGCATAATAATAATAAAAAATTAAGGCCTTCGGGTTATTGGATGGATGAAGATAATGTTTTTGATGTTATTGTATTTTTAGGTGTTTAAAGGTTGATGTATTTAAATTATCAAAAAGGGGTAGAATTTTTAGTGGATCCTTTTCACTCTATATTTTATTATTAATTAATGTATCCCTTTCACTATATTAAATATTCCAATATTTTTTTATATCTTTTATTATTTTCTATGTGATCTATTATAATTTATTCTTCATATTGTTATTACTATTTTGATCTTCTAATTCCTCTATTTATTTATAATTTACAACTAGTATTTAATATTATTCTATTTATTATTACTTTGAAATTTCCCATATATTATGCTCGAGAAATGTTTTTTATAATTGGTTGTGTCAAATAGAGATAACATATAGAAATAAATATTAAAGTATGGAATTTTATAATTTACCAAATTTAGGAGTCATAATTAGTTATGTATAGAATATTACACATGATATGAGAACATAGAAATTATTTTAAGTATCATTAGTAATATCATAAATATTGTATGAATCCAAAATTTGGATAAGTTATATATATTATTCATACTAAATATGAATTTTCAATATATTAAGTATGTAGTTGAGAATATAGTGAATCCTTAAGTTGAGAAAATATTTTATGCATGATGAGAAAAACCATACATTTATACACTATGGGAAAAGGAGAAAATATTAAATATAAGAGGAAAATATTATGTATATTTAATAATGAGAATTTTTTTATGTTCATTATCTCAAGTTTTATCTAATGTTATAAAATATCTTATGTATTAATGGGAGGAAATTATACACTAAGATCTCAATAGTAGAATTTATAATATATATCTCAATGGTGTAAGAAAATAACTTATGTATTGGAAGTGATGAAATTTTTTCTATGGAAAAAATGTTATAAATTTATTTAGAGTAATAATATAATGTGTATTCTATATACATTTAAGGAAATTGATATTTTGAAAAAAAATTGGTCATATTATATAGAATCGTTGGTATATATTTTCAAGGAAAAAATTTCTATACTTATAATTTTTTAGCGGTTAATTATTATTCAATCATGCAACAAAAATGACTATCATAACTATTATAAGGATTTAATTAATTGATTTGATTATTTCTGTATGAAGATATTGAAACTTTTGGGTTAAAATCACATTTTTATGTTTAATACTATTTTAGATGAATGGAAATTCATAAACTAGAATGATATTGACAGACCATAAAAAGTAATAAAAATTGGAGGAGATATTTATCACTGTTTAGGATTGATTATTGGTTTGATTATTTTCAAGATTCATATGTTTTAATTTTCAAATTTAACAATTGTAAAATTGTAGGGATAATTAAATATATAAATATTGAATGACTTAGAGGAATTTAAGAAATTATTTTCACATTAACTATGTAATTTAATTATCAATGATTTGAAATTATACAATGGTTGTGGATAAATCAATGAGAAATTTTTGGATGACCATGACCAATTTTTTTAGTTTTTTAATGGATGGTGAAGTTATTAATGAAAATATTTATTTCTATATTATTTATATATATTTTATGCTGGAATAGAGTTAAAAAAATTCTACATTGTTATGAAATATTATGCTATTTATGGTCAATAATTTCTAAATACATATATGTGAAAAAATATTATGTCCTTTATTTTATTCTATTATTATGGTGATAAGTAGACAGAATTGAAGAAAGGTTGAGAGGAAGATAATTTATAAAATAATAATAATAAAATATGAAGATGATGTGCTAATATTAAGATCAATTGTTACTGGTATCATAATCATTGAAGGTTATTTCCAATGTGAATATTTTATAAACCTCTACACATTAGAGATTAATTTTTTATAGAGAGATGCATATACTATCAGGATATAGAGGCTGGAGTTTTTCTATTGTTCTCTAAAATTATTTACTATGTCTACATCTCATTGATTTCCATATAAGTTTCAATTGCTTATAATATGTTGTAGTTAGGGGTCACAAACATTTACATAGTCATGGAGTATGTTTTTATTAAATGTACATAGTTGTGAGGTGCTAATAAAAATATTTTTGAGCCCAATAAAATCATTGTAGTGAGTTAAAACATCATTCATCGAGCTAGATGATCTCAAGGATAAGGATCTGTATACAAATCACCAAGCATACTATGAGTGATATTGGAGTGGAATAATAAAGCTCATTATTTCTCTAAATCACTATAAAATTCATTCATTTCCTATGTATATTCCTCTTTTAAATCTACTACATAACTTGTATAAAAGAGAATGCTATGATTCTATACACTTAAGGAGGGATGATATAATTTAGTAAAATTATTTAAAATAATACATTCAAAATTCTCTTAAGTATTTGTCTACTAAGTTTATATTATAATAGTTTTGAATATGGAAAGAATATCCTATAAAAATATATATATTATTTTAGTAAATATTATTTATATTATTCTAACTATGTCTATAAATCATCTATTTATAGGTAATTTATACATAAAATATAAAATATAAAATGTTCTAGATTTTTTCATATGTATGTTTTGAACACTATTCCATTATAGAATAAACTTACCACACTATAATTTTCATATGATAGTGTCGCTACACATATAGTGATTGATGATGTGTGATCCAACACAAACACAAATTTAAAAGGGATATTATATAAAGAATAGAATATGAAGTAAATTAATATTTTGGATAATATTTAATTATAGGAATACAAAAGAAAAATTACATGGATACTTAATTTTATTTGTTTATATCATATAATAGGATGTGAAATTTTATGAAAACATAAAAATTAAATATTTGATAAAATGTGTTGACTTATCAATACAATTTCATTGAAAATTAATGGAATTTTAAATACAAGTATGGACATAATTGAGTTAATAAATAAAAATTTTATATCCATTTATGGGATTTCCAATAACCCATTTTGTGTGAGTTGACTATTTAAATTTTGGATTGAGTTTTAATTAGAAAAATATTTTATCCTTATTGAGTGGTAAGAGTGGTGAATATTTCATCAATGTAATACTGAATGATAAAAATATTTTTCATTTAGAAAATCAGCATAATAATTTGTTTGTTACCACTATATGAGAAATTTTTTTACAGAATCGACGCCTTGGTAAGATAAATAAAAAAATAAGGGAAAATTTCCATCTCTTAAGAGAATAAATTTTTTTACTAATTCCAAAAAAAATATAAGACATATAATGAATGAATAAGTGGGAAAATGGTTCTAAATATCTAAAATCTATAGAAGATGAGATCCCCAAATACTTTTTTCATTGTGTACAAAAATATATGCTTCCCCGTGAAACATTATTGGACTAAGGGAGAAAGTTATTCTATTTTTAGTAATAAATATTATATGATGACATTCACTATGGTTATATAATATAAATGGTAGATAATAGATTATATAAAAAGGTATTAAATTCATGGTAAAATTGAATATAAAAGGATTATCATTATTTTATTATTCAATAAAAAAGTTGAATAAAATTGAACAATAGTACTACCTAGACACATGTAGAAAAAATATATATTTCATCAATGAGAATCAAATATAAAAAATAGTCAAAATAAATAACCAAAAGTTAAAAAAAGTATGGTGGATACATTAAGAAATTAGACTACTAGTCTAATGTACTTATGGAATTAATAGATGTAAGAAATTATTTATACTCTAAAATAGATATTTTCTTATTTTAGGAGAAAGAAAGATGTAATTTGACATATATAATGAGATACAATTAACTCTAAAATTGTTAGAGTTTTTAGAATGAGTTTTTTCACCAAGCATAATTAGATAATACTGTAAAATTGTTTATATTTAGAATATAAAAAATTATTCCGCAATAATTTTATAATGACTAAAACACACAAGTTAATTTATACATGGTATATATGATCTCATTACTGTTTTAGGTATTGATAAACCCTCTTATGTTAAATTATTAATATCTTACGTGGAAAATAATGTTTTATCAATGAATTTTTTATAAATGTGTTAAAGGCCTTAACTATTGGTTAACATCTTAGGATATTCAATTGAATATTTTTTGGGTTTGATGCTGAGTTAGTGCATGATTTTGAGGCCCTCAAAGGCTCTGTGAAGATGAAATAAAATTATTAAATAGAATATATTAAGTGTGCACTTTTTATTCAAAATATTTGAATAAATCCAAAACGGTGTGTCTTTTGAGAAATCTAAGACCACTGTTATGTATGAAATATGGTGTTTATCCTATGAGGGGTATAACATTCAAAGGTGCTAGAAATTTGGATGTCTCTCTCAAGAGATAAAGTTATTAAATAATATTTAATATATTATTTATTCAAAATAATTAAA
This sequence comes from Viscum album, assembly GCA_963277665.1. Taxonomy (NCBI): domain Eukaryota; kingdom Viridiplantae; phylum Streptophyta; class Magnoliopsida; order Santalales; family Viscaceae; genus Viscum; species Viscum album. The sequence continues at coordinate 1,168,868,908 of OY728122.1, read as the reverse complement.
TATCTCACAAACGGAGTGACGTATGTGAAATCCAAGACCACCGATGGGTTCGAAATGAGGGGTTTGCCCTAGATAGGGTATAACATTTTTAAGCGTTAAGCGTTTGGATGTCTCGCTCACAAAAAATACCCCTTTTATTTTAATTAAGTATTTAATCCTATTTTTAAATAATAAATCACTAATATCTCTCAAACAGTTCATCGTATGAGAAATATGAGACCATCGTTGGGTCCGAAATGGGGTGTTTTACCTAAAACTAGTATAATTTGTTATGTTCAATGAACATTTGATATTATTTAATTTTTATATTAAATAATTAATTTAATTTAATAATTAAATCTGATTTTTAATTATCAAATACGTTTTATTTACTTATCTTCATCCTCCCAACACGTCAAAGCTCCATTGATGATGGAGTGTGATTCTAAAAACTTTGATTTCAAACTGTTTTCATCTATTTCAATCAGCAACACATTAAATGGGTAAAACTAATGACTTTGCTATAAATTTTAAGTTTAATCAGGTATTAAATTGGGTGTTTTGGTTTTACCAAAGGTTTATAAGTTTTGGGGTTTTAGAATGTCCAAACCAATCAGTTGTTTCTGGTCGGTTCTTCTATTGAGTTTGAGCAATCATGCCATACATTTTTCATGTGTTGGTGGGATCAATCTGAGCTATTTTTTGATCCACGCATGGCATGGTTCTTCCCTTTTTTCTTTGTGCAGTGCCTTTTCCTATAAAAAATTACCATGTTTTTATTTTGTTTTTCCTTTTTGATTTATTCCTTCATCCCAAATGTTTCAAGAAAAAATTAAACATAATTTTCATGGGTAATCTTCTAAAAATATGATAATTACTAGATCATCAAAATATAATCGCTTGTTTTATTCAATGGATAATTTTTAGAATTTTATAAATAATGATTACATGGGTAATTTGTTCTGAGGATAAAATATATAAAGAAATTATCAAAAGATAAATAATGTGATTTTATCAAAAGGTTATTGTTAATAATTATGAAATGATAATTGCAATAACTTTTCAAAGAATAATTTTAATGAAATTATCAAGGATAATTTTTAAATAGTTTCATTAAAGGATAATAACTTTGTTTTATTGAGTTATAATTCATTAAAATTTCATACAATAATTGATCTGAATTATCAAAGGACAATGACACATTTTATCCAAAATAATCATCAAAAAATTATTGAATGGATAATTGTTTAAAATTATCAAATGATAAATATTTAGATTATCAAAAGATAATGAATTATCAATATATATATATATCGATAAACGCACTTGGGATAATTTATTAAAATTATCTAATGTTATTTATTTTGATTATCAAAAGATATATATATATATAGTTATATATTTTTTTGATAATTACTTTGGAAGTTAATCATAATTTTATTAAATATAAAATTATCATCATGTAATTTCAAGAACTATTGAAGGATAATTTCAGACACATGTGTTGACATAAAACGATAATCTAGAGATTATCCAGGAGAGATAAATTGTAATCACATATAATATTTTATTTCCTTATGAAATAAAATATAGGGATATAATTATCGAATGAGGTTTATAATTATTCTTATGCATATTTCTTGCGATTTCATGTGTTAACATAAAATGATAATCTAGAGATTATCTAGGAGAGAGAAAATGTAACTGCATATAATATTTTTCTTCCTTGAGAAATAAAATAGATGTTTTGGTTCTAGGAACCCTTAACGAACGTCGACCATTGGTGTGTCAACCCTTATGATAATAAGTCTGTGAGGAGTTGTATTGAACCACACATAGTGTTTTATCTTTGTTGCTGACATCGATGACCTTGAGTTAGGTGGTTCCACCCCGATTAGCCAAATTGATTATCCTTGAATTGCTTGATTTATTTCAATTGTTGATTTAAATTCAATTGTTCAAATTTTTCTTTCAATTAAATTTATAAAAACCAAATTCTAGTGAATCGAGATATTTGAATTGGTTTTGGCGTGGAAATTTGGAGAGAGAGAAACCAATTCCATTGAATTGGGTGTATTTATGGAAATTGGCTAATTTAAATTGTTTAATTTAAATTTTGGATTTGATGGAAATTATTTCAATTAAATTGTTGAATTTAATTGTGGAAATAAATTGTGTAATGATGGAATTAGATTTGAATATATTTCAAATTTTTGAAGATGGCTTAAAAATGTTTTGATAGAAACACAGTGGTTTTATCTTGTTAAAGATGCATGTTTTTAATTAAGACCTATTTTGGTTTTAAATGAAAAAATGGCATTTAAATGGAAGAATGGGATTAATTTTTTTCTAAGTAGTCTTAAAATAAATTGTCCATCGTTGATTTTTTAAGAGCACATTCAATCCTTAGGTAGTTGTAAAGTTATTTGGACACACTCTACGATTACTACAACATTCTAAAACATACATGCAGCAGGTCACATCCCTTAGGCAATGGTCATGAGTACTCTCTGACCAATGTTCAAAGGACGCATGTGTACACATACTATCTTACCTATTTGGTAGATGACCATGTTTCCCACTTGTTTATTTATATATGAGATATAAATGTATGCTAATTTTGTAAAACTACTTTACATGCCTCTGCTAAATTTACATAAATTGTTTTATGTAACTGTTTTATTTAAACCATTGTTTTATAAATATCCCATCATTTGTAAAGCCTTTGCTTAAATTATTTGTCCATCATTTTGAAAATGTATAGTGTGTTTTGTTTAAATATGATTTTGAATTTCCAAACCTATTTACTTTAAAATTGAAAGTTATTCTTTGGATAATCTATATATGGAATTTGTTATGGAATCTTTGGTGGTATCCTACTAGGACTAAGCTTACACCCTACTTTTGTTTTTGAGTGTTTGTAGACTTTATTCTTCCAGGTTTGAGCAAATGGAAGGGATATCTTAGAGGTGGATCTAGATATTGAGCTTTAGTCTTGGTGAGTTGTTTCCTTAGGGATCTTGGGGCTATTTTCCCATTTTAGTACTTTGGTTGTAGTGATTTGGGCTAGTTTATGGCTTTTTGAATTCTGGTACATTACTCTCAGTGGAGCTTCTTTTGTTATTAATATTGTATTGTTTCTTTTCTTCCGCATTATTGGTGGAAAAATCATTCCCACTCGCATATTGTGTGATGATAGTGCTAGTCATCGACCAGTGGGGATCGAGAATTCCTTTCAGGCTATGTTAGGGCCAACTCGATTATCGGGTAACCAGGGTACCCAGGATTGTTCATGACATGGTATAAGATAATAATTAATAGTATTTATGTGGTAATGATTATAGTCAAATCATGAAATTTATCTAGTTTTTCAAATGTGGATGATATTTAAGATGAAGAATATGATAAAGAATCATTCTTGAGAGTAACTAAATTTATATCACATGAGGATGATTCCATGATAAAAATATAAGGTGATGATGGATGGTAGGTGTGTCATTATCCAATATTAATAAGAATGGAAAACAATATGGGATGGAGTTTAACTCTCTTAGTAGTACTCTCATGGTGATTTAGTGTTTATTGATCACACATTTCTCATGCTATGATTTGGGCTTCTGGCCCAGCTTCCCCCATTATCCATGCTTAGGATATTCTTCCTTTATTCTCTCTTATGATTTTTCTTGTATCATTTTCTCTAAATATTTTATAACTATTGGATTTTCCCCTTAACTCATTTTTTATATTATTGGTTTTCTTCATTTACTCTAATCCATTATTATTCTGGGCATTCTCCCTATTTTAGGATTCCCCCATATTCAGTTTTGTTTAGATCATGAATAGATTTGATGTTTCATCCCAAGGAGGCATCTCTAATATCTAGTTATTTTAGGTCTCACCTTTGTGTATTCCTTTAGTTTTGGTAATGGTACTCCATGCCCTATGTATCATTATAAATTCTTCCACACATCGATGGAAACATAATAATTTAGAGGGCTAGTATTGTCTCTTTATGTGGCAAGGTGGGATTGATTCTACCAAGTTTAATTTTGTTAACATTTTTTTGAGGTTATAGGGATTTTTCATGCAGATCAAATAATCGAATCATGATCTATAAGTTCCACTGTTGTCCAATGTGTTAGGAAATATTGATATTAGTGAAGCTAGTTGGTTATTTTTCTATTTCCTTTGGGTTATTTTGAAGGATATATACGGTGTTGACTGTATATATCATTAATTTGGTTGCCTTCATTGCTTATTCTATTTGATGATGGTTGTTCCTGGGGGTGAAAAATACTTGAGATACTTATGTTGTGATGGTTTTCAAACTATTCATGGAAGTATTTGTGGATTCAATGGAATTTTTAAAAAAAATTGCAGTGACTAGGCCAGGATTTTGATAGTTATTCTCACCATCTAGTGGGTGTAGATGATGCTAAATTTTACATCAAGTTGTATGGATCGAGGTGTCTCATTGTTTTAGACGTTAAAATGTGCAATTAGTTTAAAATTTAAATTTTAAGGGTTTTGAACCATGAATTCAAGAGATGATGTGTTATTTTTGTTTTCAAATTTAATTTCTATTTCTTTGTGGTGTTTTATTTCAAATGATGTATTTTTAAGGGTCTCTCTCAACTAAAAATAGTTTTATTCAATAATAAATAATGTTAATGGAGGCATATAAAGGAAAAGGTTATGTATTTTTGATGATAGGTTAAATATATATTGATAATAAACACCAATAAAAAAATTAAGGATGTGGAATATTGATTAGACCAAATTATAATATCATATGATTCCCAAATATTTTAATAAACAATGATGGATGAATCATGGGGGAAATATGTTATCAATATGGGAGCATGTAAAGATTCAATATGATCAACATTTAATTGGAATAAAAATTTTATTATAAATATTTATTTAACACACACACATATATATATAATGACTTATTTTAAAAGGTAAAATTCAAAATAAATGTATTGATGTTTATGATAAATTCCCAACATTTTCTATGCTTGAAATTATTCTCTTATTCATTTTAGTTTTTATAAAAATGAGATTCATTATTTATGAAATAAATATGATGAACAAATATATAAATTTTCTTCATAAGGATGTTGTTTTTGTTAAAAATAATAATTCATATTTCAACTTGAGGATGAATATAGCATGATATGTCATCTTAAAAAGTAATTATATATATTAAAAAACACCACGAGCTTAGAATGATATTTTTCAAACGTTATTGAACATTTTATTATCCATGAGAGGAGTTTTTGGCCAAAATATTTATGAGAATATGTCGATGGAAGAACATTTTATAGTTTTCAAGTTAGTTGATGATACTCTATATGTAAGTTGGAAGAAGTAATCATTTATGAAATTTTAAAACATACCGTTATTAGATCAAGAAATGATAATATTTAGAGAGATCGCCTATTTTTTAGGGTCATGTGATATAAAAACGTGATAAAACATTTATTCAATTGGTCAAATATTCTTATGAGATGATAAAAATGTTCAAAACAAAGATTTTAGGCTTTTTAAAAAGCTCATTTTTATCATAACTCAAACTAAAAAATTTTAGAAGTAAAAAAATATGTGATAGAAATTTATTTTTGAGAATGATTATGTGTTTTGTTTAATTTATGTATTATTCACTAAATATTTTATATGAAATTTATATTACAGCATTATTTTATATGATTTGAAAGTAATGAAACAACATTGAAAAAATATAAATAGAATTTATGTCAATTGTTCTCATGATAATAGATTTATGTATAAAATATATGAGAATTAAGAACTATTTTCTTATTTAGAAATGAGTTTGATTGTATACATTGTGTATCGAATATTGAAAATTAAGGGGGGTATTTATAGGTATAAAATATAAAATATGACATTATTATAAATAATAGAGTAAATTACTAAGAATAAATGAATTAGAGTAAATTATATTATCAAAATATTATACGTCATTAATTTAGATAAGGAAAATGTTGATAATTATAAATAAGTGTTAAAAAATAACATGATTTAATTTTGTTATAATAAGATTTAAATTAATTTATATAATGATTCAATACTCTATGAATACACTATATATTTTGAAATTTGGTTTAACTTCGTTAGGTAGAAGTTATAATAATATGTTTACAAGGTGGATCCCATTTGTACAAATGGATAAGTGGAAGGTATTTCCTCCAAATCTGTTGCTTTTAATAAAATTTATAAAAATATGTTTTATCTAAAAAATTAATAACTTTTCATACCATATCCAGTTTTGGAAAATAAATTTACTACTTTCTAATTTTTCCATAATTTTATAGTTTGATGAATATAGATTTTTTCATTGGGTTTGTTATCAGTGGGGGAGAAAAATAAAAAATATCTTGAATAAAGGGATTATTTTTTTTAAAAAAATATAGCATGTAGATACAAGGATAGTTAACCGATGATGAATATTTTATAAATATTCTATAGTATATATATGATAGATAATGTAAGTCCATAAATGGTCTTTTAATAAGTACTAAAAGAATTATGTAATGTCTTCACAATTTTTTGTCCTAGATTTGATGTTTTCCTTAGATAAATAGGTTATATACTATAGATTCATTTTGATTACTCTTTTTTAATATATCAATCAAGAATTAAGTAGGGAGAGTTAATACAAATGATTTTGTTAGTAATTTGGAATTATAGAGTGTGTATGGATGAGTAACATGGATGTTTTGTTGAATAAAATATTAAAAAAATAGTCATAATTTTCATCAAACTCGTAGGGAAGAATATTGGGATCCTATAGATGAATAAATGATATTAATTGATTCATAAACTTGATCAAGGGTTATAGTACTTAGTATCATGTTTTCACAAATAATTATTACATATTTTAGATTTTATAATCTTTCTAGGTATTTAGAATTTAATGAGATAATATTGATGTCATTTTGAAGATGGAAGATGATAATTTATTAATTTGTAGAAAATATACACAATGGTATGTTTCATTTCATAACTCTTAGATTTGGTAGGATTATTTATAATTGGCCTAGAATATGTTAACTAAAATATATAGGCAACCCCAACAATGGTAAGCATGAATAGGTCATGGTGATGGAAATAAAATTGTGTTTCTAGATATTTTATGGAATGTTGTTTTATAAAACACAATATCTAAATAGATTCAATAATTAACTATAACCTAGATTTTGACAAGGAGGATTATAAAGATTAGTAGAGTCATTGTTAGAAACAAAACACAAAGGTTTTCCTTCCACATTCAAATATATTTCATAAATGTGTAATGATAAGGTCCCTACGGAAACTATATTTATAGGATAATCAAACCACGGTGAATGTGATTATATGCAGAGAGATACCAACATTAATTAGGGAGTCGTGATAAGAAAAACCTGATTTCACAGGAAATTATTTAGAGTATAAATATTGATTTATTTTTTAACAAAACCATTTCATTGAGAATATAGACAACACTATGATATAGATTTGATAATGAATCCAATTTTTTTATAACCATAATTTATTTTATAGAACATATTCATGACATGGATTCTAGAGACAAAGTATTGACCATGAAAATAACATAGTGACGCTTAATAATGTCATAGTCATATGGTTTTCCCCAAAATATGATTTTTATTTTATATATATATATATATATATATTAGAGAGAGATTTCTCAGCCATATTGGATAGATTTTCATTCCCATTAATTTGGTTTGGAATGAGAAAATCATGGACAAATATTAGATTATCTTTTAAATATTTAAAAGATCTTTAAGGGTGATTATGTATATATTTGTAATTATAAATTTTTTTTATATACCGAATATTGAAGATTCATATAGAGGTCTTATACTAATAGATACTTTGTGAAACATATATCCTTATTATACCAAAATTAATATCCAAAATAAAAAAGGGGATTTGAATGATGTTTTGCCTTAGATGAGGTTTAGAGCACAAGGTTGTCACTTCTGCATGTCACTTGGAGTGGAAGAAAGAGAGGGTATGGCTTGGCCATTGGTTTCATGCCCGTGCATCTTTGCACGGGACTGTTTGTCGAGTTCCCATGCTTTGGTGGAGGCCTTTTAATGCTGAGTTGCTAGGAAGAGGCAGGACCAATATTTTGCTTGGGGTTCTTTTATGCTGTTATTTTGGTTGTTTGATGGACTTGGGGTTTCTCACTTTCCCTTTAAAAGTGATTTGATAATAAAATAAAAAATAATTTTCAGTCATTGAATAGAAGGGAATCAACTTATCTATTTTGGTATATTGGGTATATTAATTCATTTTTTAATGAAATTTAATTTAATAAAATTTTAATTATTTATTAAAGCAGTGTGTGGAGAGGAAAACAGAGAAAAATAACATAAGACTCAATACTAGATATATCGTTATTATTTGAATTAAAAACTATGATTTTAGTGATTTTTGGTACAATAACACTCTATCGTGTGTCTTTTTTTAGTTATAGAACTTCAGGGTAAAGCATGTACAAATACATGTATCAGTAGCGATTAATTTCATTTATATAAATTTCATAATTATAATGCATGCATAATAGATTTCTGACTTCCTTTAAGGGAATAAATCATATTTATTTGATAAGGTTGAACCCAATTCAATAATTTATTATTATAGTGTAACTATATATTTTTTGGAATGGTTTAGGAGATTAAATTTCAATTATGTCACCTAATGATAAATATTTTTCCTATAAGGAGATATCCAATCCCTACTTATATAAGCATAAAAGAATATTATCGTAAAAAATATTATGTTTTTGTATAATATTTCAATAATATAACAGTTATTTAATCATTGAATATTTTGATGAAATTTGATACAGCATTCATTTTTGTACTAGTAATGAGACCATAATAATATTAGGTTGGGATGCCCAATGCCTAATGATGATTAATGATATAAAAGAATGGGTAGATTCAAACTCAAATAAATTATCTTCTACAATTAAATTTTTTTATATAACATCTTTGAATATATTGTTGCAACGATCCAACATAGCATTGTGAGAATATAATGGAGCTTTCAATAAAGGATTCAATAAATATCGATGTGATTTTTAGTTGTGGACCGTTTTATATTATAAAATGATTATTAAAATGAGATGTATTCAAAAAATAATAATTAATCTATTAGTGAACGGATAGAGGAAAACCATTGTCCTCTTCATGTAACCACACATAACCAAAAATGTTTTTATTAATTCATTTCTATATGGATGTCATCTGTTTGATGACTATCATTATAATATTGGAAATATCTTGATGTTCTATATAGTCATGCTATATATAATTTCGTTCTATTTGTATGAAATGTGGGAGGATATAAAAAAATTATTTTCATGTTCCTTATCATCAAAACATTTAACATGATTGAAAATTTATTCTTTTTTTATCCATAATTTCATAAAGATATGGAGATTTCAAAAACTCAATAACTTCCTTTACGACACATCAAGAAATTTTTCAACAAATTTCAAAATCATATATCATTTAGAAAATAATATGATTTTATTATAATAGATTATATAGTTTATTGAACTAAATATTTAGGTGAATAAAAAAACTAATGGATGGAATTATTACCATAAAATTTAATCTTCAAATATTTCAACAGTTCCAACTTCCTTTTCCATTATCTTTGAGAATTTATATTTCATATTTCATTATAACATAAAGGGAAAATATTTATTTTGAGATAACTTCTTATTGTCACCCAAAAACATATTTTACACCACCTTTATATCTTTTTATTTATTTATTAATACATATCATTGGGTTACATATGACATTGTGTAACAAGTTAGTATCATGAAATTTTATAGTTTTTTTCAGAAAGATGAGCACAGAGGCTCTTGCATTGAAAAAGAAAAGAAATTACAACAGTCTAAAAGTAGAAACATTACATTTATCCTTTTGAAGCAATGGTAAAAAATCAGCAGGAAGAGAGTTCGAAGGGGAAAGCCTCCACATACACTCCCTTGTTTTCAAGTGTGTCCACTAGAGTGTTGGATTCCCGATAAGCATGTGTGATAATGTTGCTCATTGAAGCAAGTCAATCAAGGTAGGCAATCCACTTCATTGTCAACTTCCAAGAACGGTGTCTTTTTACAATTCTAACAGCTCGGACCAGGGTTGTGGAGTCACAATCAAACCAAATGTTATTCAGATTCTTTTGATGTGCCATGTGGACTACATTTATCAGTCGCAGTGCCACAGGAGCCACACTGGTAAAAGAGAATGTCTCCCGCCAAGTCTCTATACACAAACCCGTAACCTGCTGGCCTATTTGGAGGCTCTATCCATGATACATTTGATCCATCTGGCAGGGGGGCAGAAAATTTCAATTATGTTATGAGGAGGGAAGCATACACGAACCATTAGACGTCTTAGAACGATAAAATCAGCCACTGTGTTACTGCAGCGCGTTGTATGTAGCATGTTAGAATGTTGGATGGCTAGAAGAATTTCAGGAAGATCATTATTTGTGATGAATCGGGACTGGTTGTGAGTCACCTTGTTACGCGCATTCCATATGAAATGAATTATCTCTGCACAGGCAACCTGGAAAAAAATGGAAAGCGAGCCAGACATCGAGATGTTGATCAATGCAGGGAGAAAGGTGCTGATTTCGCAGGTCTGAATAGGCCGAACCTCAAAAAGGTCAAAGGGATTTTTCCATAGGGATGAACCAGTTTTGCAGCAAAGAAATAAGTGGTTCACTTCTTCACAGTGTTGGTTGCATAGGACGCACCTGGAGCATAAGGAGAAACCCAATTTCTGAAGATTAGTCTCTACCGGGATTTTATTGAAGGACTGCCCTCCGCATCATGGTAAATCTGGATGGGAGTATCCATTTCTTGTTGAAAGCTGCAACCCAATTTCTTGGTCCCTGTGTCTTGTAGAAGGACTTTGAGTCAAGCTATCCATTCACGGCTGGTTCCCAAACTGGCATATCACCATGGGTTAAGAAGGAATAACTTGTCACAGGTTGGAGAATTGCAGGAGAAAGATTGTCCAGGTTATTCAATTGGTCATTAATGGAGATGTCATAATTAATATGAGAATCAGTGCTATCGATACAATCAATAAGGGGTTTTCCAGCCCATTTGTCGGTCCAGAACTTGAGAGAGGAGCTAGAACTGACCAGCCAGTGAGAGATTAGGAAGATCTTGTGAAAAACTGATCTAAGACCAGGCCAAACCGGAGAGAGCATGTAGGATGGGTGGCCTGCTTTCAATTTTTGGACAAACCTGCATCTAAGGAAATTCAGAGCTTCTGATGTAGAATTGAGCAGCTTCCATAGAAAGTGTGCCTGTAGACACTGATTAAAAATTGTAATATTCTTGATCCTAAGGCCCCCTCTAGCATAGGGAAGGCAACATTGTTCCCATGGGGCGGTAAGAATTTTTCTCTCCAGAATGATTCAACTCCAAACGAAGTTCCTCATCAAGGAATTGATGGATTTGATGATGGAGGCCGGCCAGGATTAAACCATAATGGAGTGCAGTATTTTAGAGATGATGACATGTTTTACCAGGAAAGCTCTTCTATCCATGGACAAGGATTTGCCTCTCCAGGATGCAAGAGATCTTCAGATCTGACTTAGAATATTAATGAAGAAGGAAGCCTGTGGCTACCCCCCAAACAAAGGCACTCCGAGATAGATGAAACGTAAGGATCCCTCCCTGATTCCCAATTCATTGATCATGTCCAGCTTTCGGGAGACTGAGATATTCTTACCAAATAAGGTGAAAGACCTGCCCAACTAATTTCCTAGCCTGAGACACTTTCATAATAGATGAGGACCCTCATTTATGTTTTTGATGTTCCTCCGATCTCCCTGAGTGAAAATGATGATATCATCAGCAAAAAAAAGATTGGAAGGAGTTGAAATACCTCATTCTGCTCGGATGGTTTTCATATCCCCGTTGTCCACCATAGATAGAAGAAGCCGGCTGAGGTTGTAGTACCCCCGGTTTCTGGTATGTAACTTCTTCTTGATGCTTTTCATGGTTTTAAAGTTAAAGGTGTTGAATGGGAGAGTCGGGAGAACTTGGAATGATGTTTGGAGGCAAAGGGGAAGTCGCACGGTCGGCGCACGGTTTGTCTAACCGTGCGGCCAAACCGTGCGCAGTGGGTCTTGGAGGCAGTGGCTTCCGCACGGTCAGCGCACGGTTTGTCTAACCGTGCGGCCAAATCGTGCGTGAAGGTTGGCCAAAGCAGAAGCTAACGCACGGTTAGCGCACGGTTTGTCAAACCGTGAGGACTAACCGTGCGGTCACTTAAAGTTAGATCCTAAAATTGTGGATCTAACTCGTTTTGCCTTTAATTGGCTTGTTTAAACCTCCTAAGCGGCCCTAACTCAGGATTACTCTCCCTTGAAGGTTGGAAGACTTCTCCCAAGCATTCCGGTTAGCGAATCGAAACCGGATTCTTAAGGTATGTTATCATTCTTGATCAGTTTCTTAGATCTACTTAGATCTACTTCTTTTCTCTCGTTTTCTCAGATCTACGCCCATTATAGGTAGATCTAAGAGTGTGGATGCCAAATATGACAAGATTTGGTCGTGGTTGTGTTAGGAGAAGAGATCTAAAAGGGTTTTGGAGTTTTGACCCGGTGTTCTTGAGCGTTCTTCGTTCGTGGCTTGGTTTCGCCCAATTTGTTGAGGTAGGTGGCTTCACTCTCGACTGCTCTTGTTAGAATTGGTTGGCTTAGTTTCAAATTGGTTATTTAAATGGAATTGATTGTGAAAAGCATGGAATAAATCTTCTTTAGTGATGATTTATGGTTTTGATGAAATTGTGAAATCTTGGTGAATTGTGTGCAAAGTGACTTGGCTATTTGAATTTAAAATGTTGATTTTAAATTATGAAATTGCTGAAATTGTAAATGGGTTGATGAGAAATGGGTTTTTAATAAAAAGGGTGTTTTATTAAAATGGTTTTGATGGATTTGGTTTTCAATAAAAAGGCAGCTTTATTGAAATGGTTTGAATTGTTTGAACACACTTGGTTTAGATGGAAAATGGTTTTCAATAAAAGGTGTTTTATTGAAAGGATGGTTTGGCATGATTGTTGGGAATGTGTGGTGTGTGTTCATATTGCATTGTACGAAGCTTGGTTGAAATAGGACCTTGTGCTCGGTGCCAAAGGTGTAATGGCACATGGTAACTATATGTACGAGGCTTGGTTGAAATAGGACCTTGTGCTCAGTGTCAAAGGTGTAATGGCACATGAAAATAATTACCTTGTGACGACTTGGTAGATCGACGAGAGACCGAGTATGAAACTGTCATAACGATGCATGCATGGTTGATTTCACGGGTTTGTGAAATGGTTGGGAATGCCAAAACGGGATGGTTGTGAAACGGTTTGAAAATTTGTTTGGTTATTTTTCTGGAAAAATAACGTGTTGGAAAAGATGGTTTAAATTGCACTTTGATGCTTTTGAGTATGGATGGTTTTGGAAAACTTGTTTATATTTAGTTATAAACTGCTTTGGTGAAAATGTTTTATATAAACTGTTTTTATATAAATGTGGCTAACTCTTTTATCCTAGTGGCGTGAGTAGAGAAGTCGTTGGGGAAAACCTACTGAGTTTTATACTCACCCCTGCTTTAGCACTTTGGTGCTTTTGCAGATGTTGTATTCCGAGACACGGGTAAAGGTAAAGCATCTCATTACTAATGGCTCGTGGTGATGTTTGGGAGATGCTGCTGAGCTTGGAGCTTGTGGACCACGGAGTCGTGGTGTCTTTTGAGAGTCTCATGTTGTTCTTCCGTTGTGTACCTTGATGTTTGGTTTGGTCTTCCGCTGTTGTGTACTCTGATGTGGTTTAATATAAATGAAGTTGTTGATTGGTCTTTCATTGTTTCATGCATCATATAGTGAATGGTTAATAGATGGGTTTATTTCTTAAAGGGTAAATCGTCTCCCACTTATATTTGAGACCCTTCGGTATTTATTACCAACCTTTGGCATCTTAGGGATGTCGCCTAAGGCCAAGTAATGACTTGTTGTATTCTCAAGCCAATGAGGATAAGCGGGTCATTACAGAGGTGGTCTTCTTCAATGGAAGAGATAAATGGTTGAGAGGGGGTGAGTATCCCATGCTGGAAGATCGTGTGAAGCAACCTCATCAGGTGACTCCCTCTAGAGAATTTGCACCTCTGCGGCTGGAGGTGAGTATCCCATGCTGGAAGATCGTGTGGGCGGAGTGGATGGGCCCTGCTGGGCATTGCTTGTGTCGGACTACATCACATTGCCCAAAAATTGGGGCTGCCTCAACTGAGTCAGAATTCTCTTGTAGTGCAGAATCAATGTCCAGAGCAAGCATATCAAGCAGAAATTATTCAGATTGTAGAGTGAAATCCATACCGAAAATGTCAGACATTAAAACATGTGATTCAGCATCTGAATTATCCTTTAAAAAACCATGGGTGTCATCATCTGCTTCTGGTCTGCCAGCCACAGGTTGAGTATCCATCTGGGGAGTCTCCTCATCCTCGCCTAGAGAAGCCCATGAATTACTGGTGGTGGCAACATTACTCCATTGAACAATTTTAGGCTGGTCCAGCTTATCCTTTTTTACGTACTCTGGTGTTGTAGCCCTCTACCCTTTTGGGATTTCCTTCCATTCTCAAATTTATGGTCGTTTGCAGTCAGGTATAATTGATCCGTACTCTGGTGTTGTAGCCATCTACCCTTTTGGGATTTCCTTCCATTCTCAAATTTATGGTCGTTTGCAGTCAGGTATAATTGATCCCGCGAGGGAGGGGGGGAGGGGGACTCCAAGAATATTTCAACAAGAACCCTTGCATAGAGGCCAAGGTCCCCGTTGAGAGTGCGTTGATCAATTTTGAGGGGAGTGCCAAAACCAGTTACCAGGTCATTAAGAATTTTCGGATGCCAGTACACCCATAGTAGCCCATGAATTCTAGTCCATACCTGGGAATTTACATAGTTCTGGATGAAGGAGTTAAAATTGGGATCCCTTTACATAGGCAACTCGGCCCAGAAGTGAGAATTTTCACAGGTCCATGTGTTGCTTGATCGCTTCCGGATCCGCAGTCACTAAGATTGCACCGTCATCCGAGAGATTAATTACTGGGGTGCCATTTAGAGCATTCTGAATACACGCAGTTCCAGCCAGCGCTTCCGTGAAGGAAATGCCCTTTCGGTCTGCAATTGGGGGTTTGAAAACTACGCCAGATTCATTAGAAGGAGAACGAACGTACCTTTCCCAGTCCGGATTAAATGACTCCATGGTGTAATAGGATCAAAATTCACGATGAAGAACACCATTCCCGATTCTAGGGTTGCGAGGTCCCTCTTCCCGAGTCGTCATCTTTTCATCTCCTTTTATAGTTATAAAATTATCTCATATCAGATAATTTTATTAAATTCTGTCTACACTTTAGAAATATAATTAAATAAATTTATGTAATAATAGATATATGTCCCTTTTTCATGAATTTCATAGCCCCTTATATGTAATATGAGAGGAATAAATATTATTTATTTCATAATTCTGAATAACAAAAGTTTATTTCATTTGCCGTAATATAGGCAGCATGTTTTTATTATTAACACCCATGAAATTTATTTGAACCTTCGGAAATAAGTCATATTAATCAATCTCTTGAAACTATTTTTTCCCAAGTATATACCCCCTATATTTTGAAATTAAAAAAATACAAAAAATGTAAAGACTCGGAAATTCCGTGGAATTTTTTTTTCTTAAATACATGGAAATTTTACGAGTCCACAGTTTCTGACGGCGCTTGATTCCGAGGCCCGGTGTGCCCGGAATCAATTTCTGAAGTTTTGTTCGGGTACGTTTAGTAAACGTACGTGCGAGTTTTTTCTATCTTTTGAACCGGTACTCGGAATTGAAATCTGAGGACACCGATGAACTCGCAGTGTCGGTATTCGCTTAAGGAGACATTTACCGCAGTTGCGTTTTATCGGAAGTGGTAGTTAATTTTTGGGATTTCTAAGTAAAATTTAAATAAAATTATGTGTTGCATAATTTTATTTGGATGGTAGTTAAAACCCCCAAAGGGAGGTTGGTAGTGGGGTTCACCCCCACATAACCTCCCATGGGAGGATATTATGTGGTGGGGTTCACACGAGTTCAAACTCTTCACCTCCACTTTAAACTCCCTTGAACCCCCTTAAACTTTTGGAATTCCATGGTTTAATTCTTGCCAACACCCCACCATTAATGAAGAGAATTAATTCAATTTTAATTCAAATCTTTTTGAATACATCCCTCCACATTTAATCCAATGTGTTTGTCACATTTAATGGAAGACAACTCTTGAGTTGTTGTGCCATAAAAATAATAGAGACAATCTCTATTATTTTGGCTTAACTTGTGGAAAGCTAATCACATTTAATGGGAGACAACTCTTGAGTTGT
Source organism: Viscum album (assembly GCA_963277665.1). Classification (NCBI taxonomy): domain Eukaryota; kingdom Viridiplantae; phylum Streptophyta; class Magnoliopsida; order Santalales; family Viscaceae; genus Viscum; species Viscum album. Next base: position 1,168,852,442 of record OY728122.1, on the reverse strand, counting down.
GCCATAAAAATAATAGAGACAATCTCTATTATTTTGGCTTAACTTGTGGAGAGCTAAGGAGAAGAGGGAGAGTCTTCTTCCCACGAAAAACACGAAAAACATCTCCTTCACTTCTTCAACTAGGGCAAGAAAGTGAGGCGACGCCCACGAGGAACGCCTGTCTTCCTTCCTCTTCCTCCGCCACAAGGGAGAGGACACCGCCCGCAAAGGACGCCGCCAACGACAATGACTTTCCCTCGACGTTGACGGAACAACGTCCGTCTTCCGTGACACCGTCTTCCGCAACTTTGACAACGTTCTTGAATCGAGGTAGGGGGATTTGTTTAATTTTAAATGAATAAAATTATATCCTCGATTCTTAGATGTTTACTTTGGTTTGACGGTGGCAAATTGATATCACCTAACGCGGAGGGTGCGGGCCGAACAAACGCGGCCCAACGACCCTCCGTTGAATCTCGTTTGGTTGACATCGGAGGCGGAGCCGAAAAGGGCGCGGTGCCGTCGCACCGCGCCGGAGAAGAACCGCGACGACGGAGGTGGCGCGGCGCCGTCACGCTGCGTAGAGAGTACCAGGACCGCGGCGTCATCGCGCCGCGATCGAGGTGCGGAGGCGGCCGACTAAACCGGCCGCCGTGGAGCCGGTCCACGGGACGACCGACCGGCTAATCCGGCTGGCCCGCTGGAAGACCGCGACGCCCGTAGGCGCTGCGTGGTGGGAGATTGCGGCCCGCAACCGCGGGCCGCTCGACTGGAGGAACCGGTCGGCCGCTTGCCGGCCGGGCTGAAGGACCGCGACACCCGTAGGCGCCGCGCAGAGAAGACCGCGCCCCGCTGTGCAGGCCGCTCTGCTGGGCGAACCGGCCGGACTGGAAGACCGCGACGCCGCTTGGCGTCGCGTGGGGAGAACCGCAGCCCGCTGTGCCGACCGCCCGCGCCAGACAGAACCTGCTGGCTGCGGGCGATTGAGCAGAGGAGGGGTGGCGTCGCCGGGCGAACCGAACCGGCCCGCAGCGCGGGCCGGGTCCACGGGTGGGTCGCGCCCCACCAGGCCGGGCCGACCCCCCAACTCTGTCGGACCCGCTGGGCCGGGTCCGCGGGGGGGGGTCGCGCTCCACCGGGCCGGACCAACCCCCAGCCGGGTCGGACCCGCCGAACCGGGTTGGACCGACCTGCCAGCCCACTGGGCTTGACAGGCCGGACCCGTCTTCGCTTAAACGCGAATATCTCCTAGATCGCGCGTCCGATCGATGCGCCGTTTGCGGAAATGGGACCCTCGCGACGAGGCGGTCCTTTTGCGATACTCTAAGTGAGTTTTGGACAACTTTGAAAAATGGCCGGGTTTGGAACGAGCGTAAATCCAACTGGGCCCCTGGAACAGAAAAGTTAATAACTCTCATATCTGGCGTCCAATTGACGCGTCGTCTGTTGCGTTGGGTTCCTTATGATGAGACAAAACTACATGATACATCAACTTCGGACTTCGTGGTAGTTGATGTATCGTCACTTGGCTCGAGAAGCGGACCATCCTAGAATCGAGCGTGCTGTGTGCGGGAACCCTAGAGCTGGCTGCGACGACTACCGTAACAGAATCCTACGTGGGTTCAGCAACGATAATTACTGAACCGAAATCCTACATGGGTTCGACATCGATGATTATTGAACCAGAATACTCTGTGGGTTCAACAATGATGACTACTGTACCGGGATCCTCCGTGGGTCCGACAGTTCTGACTTCTGTTCCTGTATCCTATGTGGGTTCGACAGAGGAGCTGGTTGTAAGAACCTGTGTTTTTCCAGACGTTGTTTTGAGCAGAAATTTGAAATTTTGTTGTTGGATGCTCATGAGGGGTAAAACAGTCATTTTCCCCTACCAGCTGATCTCGGATAATTTTTTGACAGCTCTGTTGGTCCCAGAATAGGGATTTTACCCTAGGACAGGAGTTTGGAGGAAATCTGAGCTGTTCGAATTTTGGCGCAATATTTAATATTTAATATTATTAAATTAAATATTAAATTATTCGCGTAGGTTCGTTTGGCAGTAACTTTTAAACGAAGCGTCAGATTGAGATTCTATCTCCGTCGTTGAGTCTGGAATGAGGAGTTTAGCCTAGGGAAGGCATAAACTCATGTCGGGCACCGAGGCCGGCCGGGGCCCCTTTTTCTTCCTTTTCTTTTCTTCTTTCCTTTTCTTTTCTTCTCTCTTATTTCCTCCTCCTCCTTGCACACATCTTCTATGCCGCTCCTCCTTGGCCGTGACCTATGGGAGAATTTGGAGATTGAGAAAACGGGAGAGAAGGAAGGCGAGAGTGGTACCGATTCGGAGCTCTCGATGCGCTGAGTCGGCGTGCGGCAACCGTGACCCGTGAAATCAACTGAAGCTTCGACGATTTTCGCCCGAAGGTAGGGCTGTTTATGTTTTCGCCATAGATCCCCGTTAAACATGTTTTTTAAGTCTTTTAAGCCTTATATTGCTTGCTTGTGGCCTCTTGAGGCCGGATCTAATGTTTCGGGGGCGAAAACAGGCATTTCAGGTGTTTTCAGGGTTTTCCCGTCGGAAAACCCAGAATACACGATGTGTATTCCAGGGGCACATGTTGTGTGTTCTTCCTGTTTGGGGAAGATGAAGTTTTCTTAAGTACATGCAGTGTACTTTGAGTACACGCCGTGTAGTGGGTAGCCGTGTGGCTGGTCGTGTGAAATAAAACACGGAATAGTGGTTTTTAAGGAGTACATGTTGTGTACTTTAAGTACACGCCATATAGTGGTACATGGGCATGTGTTCGGGTGAAAACGGACACGAAATAACTTTTTTTGAACAGTACACGCTGTGTATAGTAAAGTACATGCCGTGTACTATTACACAGGCAGGCCATTGCGCTCTGGCCATGTACTCTGGCCATGTACTGCTTCAGTTTAGTAATTTTGAGATATCTTGGGCTCTAAAAGTCAGTGAGTAGTCGATTCTAAGCATTTTTCTGCGTAGATCGCAATGGTGGAATCCTTTTTACATTTAGAGGTAATATAAAGGGTGTTTTGGGGGTTTCTATATAAATGGAGGGGTTCTTCCTCAACTTATTGAGTTCAGTTGTCACCAGAGAGTGAGACTTGGGGTGGATGATAGGTTGGGTGTTCGGACCAACTTAGTTGAGACCTTTAATAGGAGAGAAGCTATGAGATATCTCCCATAACTTATACTTTAGAGGACGTTCCCTTGTGAGACGTTCCCTTCTGGCCTTTGTGGCTTTGAGACCAGGTACTTCTAAGGATCCCCTAACGGATGCCTTTGCTTGTGTGCTGACCTAGGGAGTCCCTTATAGGATCTCTCTCTTGTTCTTCCTTTGACAGGAACCATGTTACGGAATGCCTATGTTGTCCTTCCTTTGAGGATCCCGTGTACGATTCCTCCCTTACTCTTTGCTAAGGATCTAGTGTAGGATGCCTTCGCTCGTGTTTACCTGAAGGATCCCGAGTATGATGCCTCCTCTGTGTTTGACCTGAGGGACCCAGTGGGTACCCGTTGTTTGACCGACCCTAAGTTGTTATGTTGGGTTGGTTAGATTTGGTGATCGAGTGTCACATAGAACCCATGCCAAACAGGTAATCCCTTTGGGCTTTGGATGTATTGTTGTGTTGGGCGTTCGGGCCACCCTCATTGTTTGTTTATATCTGACTTGGTTTTGCTGATGCTGTAGTGTTTACCAGAGGTGCTTCCTGGTTGGTGGCTGGTGAGCTTGACGCGAGACATATTTCTTGTTTGTTGTTATGACTACTATTCCTTGTGTGCCTGAGTAGAGGTGGTTTGATTTTAAATGGGGTTATTTACCTTGTTGTGGATGTGTTTACCCATGTTACTTGATTTTGACCATTGGGTCTAGCTTGCCTGTTAGGCTATTGTTTTCCTGCCTTTCTTGTTTGCTTGTGTAGAGTCAAGTTGATCATGTTTGAGGATAATTGTTGCACTTGGATGTTTTTCCCATGCCTTGTTCTGTTTACAACCTTTGGGTCTTGTTAGCCTTTGGCCGTTGTACCTGTTTTCCATGCCTTGTGACTGTAGGATGGAATGATATTCTTGACATGCTTTTTTATGTAGACCGGTTAGCCAAGTATCTCTATAGGTGTACTTTGGCCTTATATCATTATTATGCACTAACTAGCACGGGACCGTGAGAGCCTGGTGCTATGGACTATAAGGGATAGACCGAGTGAGCTTCCTAGAGAGTCTTGGACAATATAGACTATACGGGGAAAGACCGAGTGAGCTTCCTCAGAGAGTCTTGGACATTATACACTATAAAGGGATAGACCGAGTGAGTTTCCTCAGAGAGTCTTGGACATTATAGGATACAGGGGATAGACCGAGTGAGCTTACCAGAGAGATTTTGGATATTATAGACTACATGAGGGTAGACCGAGTGAGATTCCTCAGAGAGTCTTTACTTTGTTTGAATTTCTTTAAAACCTTCCCAGGCTAGAGGAGGAATTGATCGAGTGAGCTTCCTCAGAGAGTCTGTGGTATACCTGAGACTATAGGAGGATTGACCGAGTGAGGTTCCTCAGAGAGTCTCTAGACCTTGGGGCCAAGAGGGTTAGACCGTATGATCTTCCTCAAAGGGTCCTTGACTACCCTAGACTATAAGGGGAATTGACCGAGCGAGCTTCCCCAGAGAGTCTTATAATTTCGTATGACTAAACCAGAGGGGTTAGGCTGAGTGCACTGCCCAGAGGGTTGTTGGTACTTCTTGGATAGGACCAGAGGGGTTAGCTGCGAGTACTTCCCAGAGGGTTACCTGTTGTGTTATCTTCTTGCTTGTGATTGATTGGTTGAACTGGAGGATAGTTTGTCTTTGTTTAGCTTGTTCAGAGGCATATCTCCAGCATTGGCCGAAACAGGTACATGTCGATGGGATTACAGACCCAGAGATCGACTTATTTGATATACGTCTTGAGTGGCACTATGTCCAGCTCAATGCCCTTGAATAGGATGTCCAAGAGATCAGGCTTATGGTCCTAAGGATTGACTATTGATGTTGTTTCTTGTTATTTGAATCACTTCATCATGAATATTCATATTTATGTATATGTGTATAGGTATGGTACTATACATGTGTACTTATATAGATATGGACATCCATGGTGGCACTTGCACAGCTTATAGGGTTTACATACCCTAGGTTCAACTGTGGTTGCACGTTTGGTTTACTTCTTTTTGTTGTGTCCCAGCTAGGCTGAGCACATTGTTGTTGCATACACTTTTAATAGCACAATTGTAGGTTGATTGCCGGGGTGCCCTATTGAGATTATTTCTCACCCCTGCACGTGCACCTCGGTGTACCTGTAGACCTTATGTCTGCTTTTCAGTTTGAGAACAGGTTGCATGGTAGATAGGGTTGAGGCCCAGTGTTGCATGATCGAGCAGAGCTGCTCGAGTGGTTCTACTGATCGGGCTGCTGAAGTTTGACAGTGTCTATATATCGGGTATGTGGATTGGCTCGGAGTTAGTTGCAGAGCCCTGTACTTTTACTTTCAGTTTCTTTTGTACTTTTATTTGTATGGTCGGCCCAGTGGGTGACCGGTGTTGTATTGTATAGCATAGCTGTTTGGGACTTTACAACATTTTACTATTACATCTTGTTCTATTTCAGTTTTTATTGCTTCCACACTCTTTACTTTATGATGTGTATGATACTTAGTTATTTCCGCTGTTTCTTACTCTGGTATGAGGGCATAGTCTCCCCACTATCACACCCTAGGCCCTCGTTGCTAGTCGGCAGCCTCTAGCATACGGGGAGGCGCGCTTGAGGCCTTATGGAGAACTGGCTCAGAGCACCAGTTTAGTGGATTCCGGGTCGGGACATTACAAAGTGGTATCAGAGGAGTTTTCCTTCTTGGTCTTTACTATTTGGGATATGGTAGACAGGAGTATTAGGAATGTGTCGGAACCTGTGATGGATATCAGGCTAGTGCGTCTCGAACACTTGTTCCGGTAAGAAGTCCTGGTTTACAAGGTTTTGGATTATTGTTTTGATTTTGCGATGTTACGATTGTATATGATTTTCGCCTTGAGCAACTCACATGTTGTGTGGTGTTTTGATTTACTGTGGATCTTTGGCTCTTGGCCATTGGTAAGATGCCAGGGATAAATTTTGACTCTTGGCTGGGAAAGGCAAGAGGCGTCTCATGCATCATACTAGGCATGTAGGATTCACAACATATTGGCTTGCTAGTGTGTGTTTTTACTGATGGCCGAGACCTTTGGGTCTGTTTACACATAATTTTTACTCTGATGGCAGGTTATGTGGATCTATTTTAAGGCATTTTTGATGGGTCTGATGACTCAGTCCTTTTGCACTGGTGGTGTAGTGACCCTAGTTGGTCTATGTGGCACGTGATGCCTTTTTGTTTAACCCCTTATTGGGTGTTGTTTCTCAGGTCTATGGTTATCTAGTCGGATCGTTGAGAATGATGTCGATAGATACCAAGGATTTTCTTGTGAACTGGACCTCCTTGTGGTATTTCTATATACAGATACCCAATGGGTGTTATCTCATCTTGTCTCTTCTGTTTTTTTTGTGACCTCCAAGGAATCGTTCCTTCCGAGGATGCTCAGAGAGGATTGGGGCCCTTGTAGGTTGTGTTTTAGTTTTGACCTTCTTGGGTCGTTGTGATCTTTACCATCTTCTGAGTGGTTTTGGATCTTTTGGGCTAGGTGGTTAGGCCTTGTGACCTAGTTGTGAGACTTTTTATGTAGGGCTAGGTGGAAGACCTAGAGACCCTGGGTTTTGAATCGAACCCTTATCGATCGATGTATATCCTGTTTTAGGGAAACCTGGCTGAGAAGGTTGGCCAGCGTTTTCAAATGCCTTTTGGCGGTGTTTGTTTTCGCGACTGGTTTCGACGAGCAGGCCTGTTCGGGTGCCTGGCCTGGTCGACCAATGTTTTTTATGTTGCTGTTGTAGAGGTGACTTTGTGAAATTTTGGGTTACCATGAAATGGTTGACCCATGCTTGAATCATGGTCGGGTTTTGGAAAGATGTTAGCGTGGCTCGAAGGGAGATGGACATGCCTTCGGTGAAATCTTAGTGTACTCCTATAAGAGACGATCATGCACTATCTTGATTCGTCTTGAGTATGCTAAGAGAGCTTTGACCCTACATTGAGCTCCTTTTTATTTCTTAATTTTCTTCCCTGTTAAGGATGAAACCTGTTCTAGTTGCGATCTTGAAGTGGTGTAAGGAAATCCATATGGTGGGGAGTGCACCATTTGCCCTTTTTGAGGGTGGTTTTCCTTGTTTATGTTAAACTTCAGTGTTTTCTAGGGGGCTTTTGAACTCGGAGTTTTCTTTTAAGATGACGACATGGGTGTTCCTATGGTGGGGAGTACCAGTTAGGTTGTAGTTAAAGATCTTCTGTGTAGAAGGTGGCGGTTAATGCTATAAGGTAGGTCTTTGGACAGTCTAGATAGCTTGGTTATGCAGATTCTCGGGTTATGAGCATGGTTTCTAGTTCTTCAACTGGGCTTCTCGGGGATGAGAAGGTTTATGGTGGGGAGTTTGTAAGAACCCGTGTTTTTTCAGACGGTCGTTTTGAGCAGAAATTTGAATTTTTGCTCTTGGATGCTCGTGAGGGGTAAAAAGGTAATTTTAACCTACTATATGATCTCAGATAATTTTTCTGACAGCTCCATTAGTCCCAGAATAGGGATTTTACCCTAGGATAGGAGTTTGGAGGAAATCTGAGCTGTTCGAATTTTGGAGGAATATTTAATATTTAATATTATTAAATTAAATAGTAAATTATTTGCGCAGGTTCGTTTGAAAATAACTTTTAAATGGAGCATTATATTGAGATTATGTCTGCGCCGTTGAGTCTGGAATGGGGAGTTTAGCCTAGGGAAGGCATAAACTCATGTCGGGCGCTGGGGCCGGCCCGTGCCCCTTTTTCTTCCTTTTCTTTTCTTCTTTCCTTTTCTTTTCTTCTCTCTTCTTTCCTCCTCCTCCTTGAACACATCTCCTACACCGCTCCTCCTTGTCCATTACCTATGGGAGAATTTGGATATTGAGAAAACAGGAGATAAGGAAGGTGAGAGTGGTACCGATTCAAAGCTCTCGACGCGCTGAGTCGGCGTGCGACAACCGTGACCCGTGAAATCAACCAAAGCTTCGACGGTTTCCGCCTGAAGGTAGGGCCATTTATGTTTTCACCATATATCCCTATTAAAAATGTTGTTTTAATTCTTTTAAGCCTTATATTTCTTGCTTGTGTCCTCTTGAGTCTGGATCTAATGTTTCGGGGGTGAAAACGGGCGTTTCAGGTGTTTTCAGGGTTTTCCCGTCGGAAAACCCAGAATACACGGCGTGTATTCCAGGGGTACACGCCATGTGTTCTTCCCATTAGGGGAAGACTAAGTTTTCTTAAGTACACACCATGTACTTTGAGTACACGCCGTGTAGTGGGTAGTCGTGTGGCTGGTCGTGTGAAATAGAACACGGAATAGTGGTTTTTAAGGAGTACACGCCGTGTACTTTAAGTACACGCCGTGTAGTGGTACATGGGCATGTGTTCGGGTGAAAATGGGCATAACGTAACTTTTTGTGAACATTACACACCGTGTGCAGTAAATTACACGCCATGTACTATTACAAAGGCAGGCCATTGTGCTCTGGCCATGTACTCTGGCCATGTACTGTTTCAGTTTAGTAATTTTGAGATATCTTGGGCTCTGGAAGTCAGTGAGTAGTCGATTCTGAGCGTTTTTCCACATAGATCACAATGGTGGAATCCTTTTTACATTTAGAGGTAATATAAAGGGGTTTGGGGGGGGGGGGGTTTCTATATAAATGGAGGGGTTCTTCCTCCACTTATTGAGTTCAGTTGTCACCAGAGAGTGAAACTTGGGGTAGATGATAGGTTGGGTGTTCAGACCAACTTAGTTGAGACCTTTAATAGGAGATAAGCTATGATATATCTCCCATAAATTATGATTTAGAGGATGTTCCCTTGTGAGACGTTCCCTTTTGGCCTTTGTGGCTTTGAGACCAGGTACTTCCAAGGATCCCCTAACGGATGCCTTTGCTTGTGTGCTGACCTAGGGAGTACCTTATAGGATCTCTCCCTTGTTCTTACTTTGATAGGAACCATGTTACAGAATGCCTATGTTGTCCTTCCTTTGAGGATCCCGTGTAGGATTCCTCCATTACTCTTTGCTAAGGATCCAGTGTAGGATGCATTCGCTCATGTTTACCTGGAGGATCCCGAGTATGATGCCTCCTTTGTGTTTGACCTGAGGGACCCAGTGGGTACCCATTGTTTGACCGACCCTGAGTTGTTATATTGGGTTGGGTATATTTAGTGACCGAGTTTCACATATAACCCATTCCAAACAGGTAATCCCTTTGGGATTTGGATGCATTGTTGGGTTGGGCATTCAGGCCACCCTCATTGTTTGTTTATATCTGACTTGGTTTTGCTGATGCTATAGTGTTTACCAAAGTTTCTTCCTGGTTGGTGGCTGGTGAGCCTAATGCAATACGTCTTCCTTGTTTTTTAGGATGGATACTATTCCTTGTGTGCCTAAGTAGAGGTGGTTTGATTTTAAATGGGGTTATTTACCTTGTTGTAGATGTGTTTACCCATGTTACTTGATTTTGACCATTGGGTCTAGCTTACCTGTTAGGCTGTTCTTTTCCTACCTTGCTTGTTTGCTTGTGTAGAGGTAATTTGATCATGTTTGAGGATAATTGTTGTACTTGGATGTTTTTCCGATGCCTTGTTCTATTTACGACCTTTGGGTCTTGTTAGCCTTTGGCCATTGTACCTATTTTCCATGCCTTGTGACCGTAGGATGGAATGATATTCTTGACATGCTTGTTTCTATAGACTGGTTTGCCAAGTAGCTCTATAGGTGTACTTTGGCCTTATAGCATTATTATAAACTAACTGGCATGAGACTGTGAGAGCCTGGTGCTATGGACTATAAGGGATAGACCGAGTGAGCTTCCCAGAGAGTCTTGGATATTATAGACTATACGGGGAAAGACCGAGTGAGATTCCTCAGAGAGTCTTAGACATTATAGACTATACAGGGATAGACCGAGTGAGCTTTCTCAGAGAGTCTTGGACATTATAGGCTATGGGGGATAGACCGAGTGAGCTTCCCAGAGAGATTTTGGATATTATAGACTACAAGAGGGTAGACCGAGTGAGCTTCCTCAGAGAGTCTTTACTTTGTTTGAATTTCTTTAAAACCTTCCTAGGCTAGAGGAGGAATTGACCGAGTGAGCTTCCTCAGAGAGTATGTGGTATACCTGAGACTATAGGAGGACTGACCCAGTGAGCTTCCTCAGAGAGTCTCTTGACCTTGGGGCCAAGAGGGTTAGACCACGAGATCTTCCTCAGAGAGTCCCTAACTACCCTAGACTATAAGGGTAATTGACCGAGCGAGCTTCCCCAGAGAGTCTTATAATTTCGTATTACCAAACCAGAGGGGTTAGACTGAGTGCACTTCCCATAGGGTTGTTGGTACTTCTTGGATAGGACTAAAGGGGTTGGCTGCGAGTACTTCCCAGAGGGTTACCTATTGTGTTATCTTCTTGCTTGTGATTGATTAGTTGAACTGGAGGATAGTTTGTCTTTATTTATCTTGTTCAGAGGCATATCTCCAGCGTTGGCCGAAACAGGTACATGTCGATGGGATTATAGACCCATAGATTGACTTATTTGATATACGACTTGAGTGGAACTACGTCCAGCTCAATGCCCTTGAATAGGATGTCCAAGAGATCGGGCTTATGGTCCCAAGGATCGACTGCTGATGTTGTTTATTGTTATTTGAATCACTTCATCATGCATATTCATATTTATGTATATGTGTATAGGTATGGGACTATACATGTGTACGTATATAGATATAGACATCCATGGTGTCACTTGCACAGCTGATAGGGTTTACACACCCTAGGTTCAACTGTGGTTGCACGTTTGGTTTACTCCTTTTTATTGTTTCCCAGCTAGGCTGAGCACATTGTTGTTGCATATACTTTTAGCAAAATAGTTATAGGTTGCTTGTCAGGGTGCCCTACTAAGATTATTTCTCACCCCTGCATGTGCAACTCGGTGTACGTGTAGAAATTATGTCTGCTTTTCAGGTTGAGAACAGGTTCATGGTATATAGGGATGAGGCCCAGTGTTTCATGATCGAGCGGAGCTGCTCGAGTGGTTCTACTGATTGGGCTGCTGAAGTTCGACAGTGTTTGGAGATCGGGTACATGGATTGGCTCAGAGTTCGTTGTAGAGCCCTGTACTTTTACTTTAAGTTTCTTTTTTACTTGTATTTGTATGGTCGGCCCGGTGGGTGACCAGTGTTGTATTGTATGGCATAGATGTTCGGGATTTTACAGCATTTTACTATTACAGCTTGTTCTATTTCAGTTGTTTACTACTTCCACACTCTGTTTACTTTACGCTGTGTATGATAGTTATTTCCGTTGTTTCTTACTCTGGTATGAGGGCATAGTCTCCCCACTATCACACCCTAGGCCCTCGCTGCTAGTCGGCAGCCTCTGGCATACGGGGAGGCGCACTTGAGGCCTTGTGGAGAACCGGCTCGGAGCACCGGTTTAGTGGCTTCTGGGTCGAGACATTACACTGGTCCTGTATCCTGTGTGGGTCTGAAAACTTAGCTGGTCCTGTATCTTGTGTGGGTTCAACAGCTTAGATGAATCAGTGACTACATCTGATCATCTCTATCGCTATACGAAATATGTATACCTGTGTTAGTTGAATCTTCTCTTTCAATCATTATCATCAATGTGATTGACTTTACTTCCTGTGTGGACTGGGTTGTGATTGGGCTCGAGAGTTGGAGCTGCGCTGTGACTTTTAACTTAGGTATATGTATGGTCATATACCTAAGTAGGGTTGGTTGATACTTCATGATTGTATCTTTCTACTGTGGTTTATCCTTTGTGGATTATGGGAGACCTTCGGGGGTCTCGGGGTCCCCTAATGAGTATCATTATACTCACCCCTGCACAGGCTATGCTCGCACATTGTTGTGTTGGTTGCAGATGACGGACAACACTGATCGAGGCAGAGAGTTGTAGAGATGGACGATACTCAGAGGTGGACCACTTGGTGAGACGTACTCGGAGCAGACAGACGGACCTGGGGTGCTGAGGAGTCCATCTGTACCCACCCTTCAAGTGGGATTCCTGGAGGATGACTCAGTAGTTGTTGTTTACCTTTCTGTAGTTGTACTATCTTTACAGTTGTTGTACTTTTCTGTTGGGCTTGTATTTCCAGACCCTTTCCTTTCAGCACTTACTTTTGTATACAGTTTTACTTAGTGTTTACTTTCAGTTTCGTACTCTGCTACTTGTGTTCAGGCTGTGTGTGTGTTACAGGTTAAAAGGAAATGCCTTCCCTTTTTATAGGGATTATGCCTTTGGTGCTAGTCACCAGCCCCTGGCCTATGGAAGGCAGGATTGGGGTAGTCACGACACGGGCCCTGAGGATGGGTTGTGACAAATTGTTATCAAAGGAGTTGGTTCTACCGTAGAACTTGGACAGTGATTCTTTTAACAACAATAGTGTTAAGTGTTTTGGGTGTGGTTATCAGTTTAGGGAAACCAGTGTTGGTGCGGCGGCCGACGTATCCATACTCTAGAACTCTGAATTTTGATTTCCGACCCAGTGCACGAAAACACTGATTGCGTGTGTGTTTCCTTTGAAAATTTTTCTTTGTAATTACTTTGTGTCAACTCACCAGGTATACTATGACAACCCTGCTTTTATTACAACTTAAACATGATTTAATACATAAAACTTCACTTGATACAACAGAGAAGATCGAGAGGTTTAGTGTATTTGGGTCTTAGGATCATTACATTAAACTTAAAACTTGAAATACAACATCTTTATTGAAAATTTCCTTTACATGACCACTACATTCCCTCGTACTTAGCATTGCATGGGATAACATGAGGACATGCATAATAAAAGGGTGAGCTATAAAGCCCAGTAAGGGAGTACACATGGAATAACATGAAGAGTAAAATACATGTTAGACAATAGGAATATCAATAGAGCATAAAAGAAACATGAACATAAAGTCATGATAAAGCATGATAATCATAACATGGAAATGTGGCAACGACACTTAACATTGAATTAGCATGATCCGTGGCTCATTGCACATGGATCATGAGTAAACCCTCATTGCACATGAAGCACGAGTAAACCCTTGTTGTACTTGAATTAGCATGAGTCAACACTCATTGCACTTGACGTATCATGATACTATACTTTACCCAATGCATTGGAGCGCTATAAGGGCACACCCTTCTTAAACATTTCATTTCATGCATAAGTGTGCCACATGGATCATAAAACATGGATTCATAAAACATAATAATTTATTCCATGATAAAGGAATGTGGAATTAATACATGAAACTTTATAATCAATAAGTAAATGTTCATAAAGGTGAAAACCCTTGATGGAGAAATGGGCATGGTATTCACTACACAATGACATTGGATTAGAAAATCGGTGCGATTTCGGCAGCGTAACAGCGAGACATAAGAATTCATAAAAAAAGGTTGATGAGAGAGAAAGGGGTTCTTCATCATATTTACATGTAATGGACAGTAAGGAGGTAATATATATACATGTCCCAACAATTGAAAAGGAATTTAGATTCATGATACAAAAGTATTGCTTGAATGTAAAAGAAGAGAGAGAAGTTCCTTTTGGAATTTTGGCATAGTAACGGGTGTACATGGGAGGCATTTAATGAGAGAGAAATGGGTCTCCCATCATTCAAACAATAAGAGGGAAGTATAGGGGAGGTGAGAAACCATACCCCAACATTCATAATTTAAATTAAAATGGCAATACAACGTAAAGAAACTTGACAAAAATGAGAAAGGAAGAAAAAACCCTTACTTGGAAGTGTGCTTCCAAAGGCTAGAGAGAGGCTTGTGAGAGGCTTCTTGGGAGCTTGGGGCACATTGGGAGGATTATAGAGATAGTAGGGCAGAGGTTGGACGAAATCCAAAGGATTTTAGTGAGAAGGAAGTGGGAGATTGGGTGGGTTTATATAGGAAAGGTGAGAGAATTCTTTATTATTTTGGTTTGGGACCCCTTATATTAAATTAATCCAAACCACAAACCATCCCATGGTTTTTGCCCATGGTTTCTAGAAAAGGAAAGAGGAAAATAATATTTTACAAGGCCAAGGTCCGAACTTATTAAAATATTAGGGTTGCTTATGTGGAGGTGAGTCACACTCCCATGGAAATTAATTTAAAAAGGCAAAGTGTTGAATATGTCTTGAGGGGTTCATTAATGCTTTGAAAAGTAAGTCAAACTAACCCAAAACCTCATTATTTTAATGATAAAACATATATTGGCCGAACATAAGGATTATGGTATTTTATTACATCACCATTGGGTCATTATGATGTCATAAAACACATTATATATTTAAATGGTATTTAATTTTTTTACCCAAAAATTTGACTGTCTCAGAAAATTATGAAAAATTCACCGTTGGATAATTTCGACATCCTGATTCTAGAAATGACATTTATTTTATCTATTTTTTTTCTAAATATGTGAATTTTCACTTTTAAAATAAAAACTGACATTTATCGAAAATTCACGGGTTTTGACAGAAATGGCTTTCAAACCTTAATAAAAATTCTAATTGCATTCATAAAATTATAAGATAATTTATATTTAATAAAAATTAATTTAATAATAATAATATTATTTTATTAAAATATTATTTAATTCAAAAATCCCTTAATTTAATAAAATAGATTTATTAATTAAATAATAACTAAAAACACCATTTGTACTTTAAAAACTATTTACAATGTATTAAAAATGACTAGAAATTATATTCATTATTATATACAAAAAAAATAATGTATATGAATATAGTACTACTTATTTGTTACATAAACCCTTAAAATAGCCGCATAAGACCTAATGGTAAGGTGTGCGATGGTGACAGACTCTTGGGGCGACGCGGATAACATCGCTCGAGTGGTAATCTCTATCAACTTCCACTTTTCCCATAGACGATCACGTTCGAGCATGACATAATGAAGCTCATATTGGGCTTGGTCAAGGGCTAAGCCCAAATACGCCACCTCTTTTCCGAGCTCCGATAAATGGGCTTCGTATGGGGGAATTCTACTGGATGAGGCCATCACTTCCTTTGTCTGAGTAAAATTGGGTTCGTTAAAGCCTTATATTTATACTAATCAAGTGATCACTGTTCAACGACTATATTAACAACGGTCAAAATTCTTAACATAAAACCAAAGAAGTTGACATCTTATAAAAACATTTTTCATAAATAAACATTTAACTGGATCAAGAGGGATTTTCCATTAATGAAACTTTGGGTCGTTACAATATTCCCCCCTTAAGAAATTTCGCCCTCGAAATTTTCCTTTTCCCACACTAAAACAAATGTGGGTAACTCAGCTTCATCATATCCTCCGACTCCCAAGTCGCTTCTTCAAACTTGTGGTTTCTCCACAACATCTTGACGAGGGGCATTGTCTTATTTCGTAGAAATTTTTCTCTACGATCTAAGATCTTCACTGGTTGCTCCTCATAAGAAAGATCATCTTCCAATTGTACCACCTCGGAAGAGAGTACATGTGAAGGGTCCGGTATGTACTTCCTTAAGAGGGATACATGAAAGACATCATGCACCTTGGCCATAGTAGGTGGAAGTGCTAGTTGATAGGCCACAACCCCAACACGATCAAGAATCTCGAAGGGGCCGATGTACCTTGTACTTAACTTCCCTTTCTTTCCAAACCTCATGACCTTCTTCCATGGAGATATGCGTAGAAACACCATGTCTCCAACTTTAAATTCAAGGTCTCGTCGACGATTATATGCATAACTCTTCTGTCGAATCTGGGCTGCCTTGATATGCTGCTGAATGGTTTTCACCTTATCCACCATTTCTTCGACCATTTATGGTCCAAGCAGATTACGTTCACTGACCTCATCCCAACATGCCGGTGTTCTGCACCTTTTCCCATACAGGGCTTCATATGGTGCCATTTGGATACTCGAGTGGAAACTGTTATTATAAGAGAACTCAACTAGAGGAAGATGTTGATCCCATCCTCCTTTAAAGTCCATTGAGCACACTCTCAACATATCCTCAAGTGTTTGGATATTCCGCTCGGATTAGCCATCAGTTTTAGGATGATAGGCCGTACTGAAGTTCAGTTCAGTATTCAGAGCATGTTGAAGACTCTTCCAAAACTTAGAGGTGAATCTTGGATCTCGGACATACACAATAGATAGTGGTACTCCATGTAACCTTACCAATTACCTGATATATATCCGTGCCAGTTGATCCAATGAGAAATCCTCTCAAATAGCAATGAAGTGTTCAGCCTTTGTAAGACGATCCACAACAACCCAGATTGCATTGTTGACTTTGGATGTCCTTGGAAGTCCAGTGACAAAGTCCATGGTAATGTTCTCTCATTTCCATTCTGGTATGGGCAATGGTTGCATCATCCCCTTAGAATTATGCCTCTCTACCTTCACTTGCTGACACACCAGGAACTTTGATGTATATTCAGCAATCTCCTTCTTCATATTATCCCACCAAAAGTTTTCTCAGAGATCTCAATACATCTTTGTGTTCCCTGGGTGAATAGAGAAATTTGAACTATGTGCATCATCCAAAAGTTCCTTCTTCAGCTCCGGACTTGATGGAACACATAGTCTTTTCCCAAACCGCACAATTCCTTCTTCATTAACATTAAACTCTGAGGATTTTCCCTTTTTGATAGTTTCCACTTTTTCTTGAATTTCCACATCATCCTTTTGAGCATCCTTTAACCTTTCCAAAAGAGATGGTTGAGAAATCATTTGTGAAAGGATTGATGATGTTCCCTTCTTTATGATTCCCACGTCCATATTCATCAAGTTTAAAAAGATTGGATCCTTCTCAATTCTCATAATTGATAGAATCACTGGATCCTTTCTACTTAGGGTATCTGCCACCTTGTTCTCTTTCCCAGGGTGGTAATGTATTGAACAGTCATAATCCTTTATGAGATCTATCCATCTTCTCTGGCGCATATTAAACTCTTTCTGTGTGAATATATATTTAAGACTCTTGTGGTCAGTATATATCTCACATTTCTCTCCATAGAGATAATACCGCCAGATTTTCAAGGCAAAGATCACAGCTGCCAACTCTAGATCATGCGTTGGATAGTTTCGCTCATGAATTTTCAACTACCTTGAGGCATAGAATATCACTTTATCATTCTGCATCAGCACACATCCTAAGCCCTTCTTCGAAGCATCACTGAATACCACAAAAAGCTCCCCACTTGTGGGTAAAGTGAGAACGGGTGCAGTGATAAGCCTCCTTTTCAACTCCTTGAATCTTTCTTCGCATTCATCACTCCAAGCAAACTTTACTCCCTTTCGAGTTAGCTTGGTAAGAGGGTTGGACAATCATGAGAAATTTCTCACAAATCATCGATAATATCCAGCTAACCCCAAGAAGCTACGGATATCCGTTACCGATGTTGGCCTCAGCCATCCCTCAATTGCATCTGTTTTGGAGGGGTCCATAAATATCCCATTTCTTGTGATGATATGGACCAAGAATGAGACCTCCTTCAACCAGAACTCACACTTGCTGTACTTTGCATAGAGCTTCTCCTTACACAAAGTCTCCAGTATAGTTCTTAAATGCTCCTCATGCTCCTCCTTGGTTTTGGAGTATATTAGAATATCATCTATAAAGACTACCACAAATTTGTCAAGGTAATCTCTAAAGACTCTATTCATCAAGTCCATGAATATTGCTGGAGCATTGGTGAGTCCTAAAGGCATTACTATGAATTCATAGTGCCCGTATCTTGTACGAAAAGCAGTCTTGGGGATATCTTCCTTCTTCACCCTTACTTGATAATATCCCGACGACAAGTCCACCTTGGATAAGTATTGTGCTCCACGCAACTGATCGAACAAGTCATCAATTCATGGGAGTGGATACTTGTTCTTTATCGTGATTTTGTTAAGTTCACGATAATCAATGCAGAGCCGCATTGACCCATCCTTCTTCTTGACGAAGAGGACTGGTGCACCCCATGGTGAAGCACTTGGGCGTATAAACCATTTATCTAGATTCTCCTGTAGTTGTTTCTTCAGCTCTTCAAGCTCAATAACAGCCATTCTATATGGAGTCTTGGATATTGGTAGTGCCCTAGGTATAAGTTCAATTGAGAACTCAACATCTCTTCTTGGAGGAAGACCAGACAGTTCCTCGGGAAACACTTCCGTGAATTCCCTCACAATAGGCATTTCTTCAAGGATGGTTTCTTCTTTGGACTCAATCATCTGAGCCTGATACGCGTGCTCATAGGGTAGTAATATCCATGCTTGAGATGATGGAGCTAAAGGAGATTCATCTTCCTCCTGACACTTGTAAAGAATCGGGGGTCTATTCTCCATATGGAGTGTGATTTCCCTCTCCCGAAAATTTATGTTGGCTCTATATAAGGAAAGCCAATCCATGCCAAGAATTGCATCAAATTCTACCAATGGGATTATGACGAGGTTCGCCGGGAAATTCAATCCACAGATTATAACAGGGGAGGACTTATATTCATGGGATGCAATGATTGCCCCATTTGCCGTACTCACCGACATCTTTACTTCCATGATTTGTGGTGGTGTTGGGATTGTTCTACTAAACTTTCTAGATATAAAAGAATGCGTAGAACCTGAATCAAAAAGTATGTTTGCTATTATTGAATGAATAACTAGCGTACCTGTCACCACTTCATTGTCGGGGTTCACTTCGGCAGAAGTGATGGCAAAATCTCTTCCTTGTTGTCTTGGAGGTTGTTGGTTGCCTCCGATAACCCTTGGATTAGGGCACTGATTTGAAAAATGACCAGGTTCTTTGCATTTGTAGCATTAAAAAATGTGTTGAGGTTCAAACGGAGCATTCCTCTCCTCTGTCATAGCCGCGGGTCCTTCTTTCCGACAGTTAATAGCTAGGTGCCCTTCTCTTCCACACCTGAAGCATTTTCTCATCCCCTTAAGGCAATTTCCAGGGTGCTTCTTTCCGCACTTTTGGAAAGTGGGGTGATGGAACTTCTTAGCGCCATTGGATTTATCCATCGGACCACCAGCATTGAATTCCACCTTACGCTTCTTATCCCCATGATACCCCTGTGATTCTCCGATCTCCACTTCAACCTTGAGGGCACATCGGAAAATTTACTCATAGTTGTCGAAGTCACGGATCGCTAATGCTTTCCGTAAGCTAGGCTTCAGCCCACCAAAGAAGCGGTCAACCTTGCATTCAGGGGTAATGACAAAGCCGAAAGCGTATCATGCAAGCCTTGTGAAGTTTTCCTTGTACTCTCCCACAGATTCTTCATCTTTTTGCTTGAGGGAAAGGAAGTCCCTTTCCATCTTAATCCGGAGGGTGCGCGGAAAATATTTATCGAAAAACATCTTCCGGAATTCCTTCCATTACAAAGCCTCAATCTCCTCCTCAGGCTTCATATTTTTGATCAATGTCCACCATTGATCAGGTTCACCCTCCATACGATAAGCCGCCAGGAGAACCTTCTCTTGTTCAGAACATTGAAGGATGGAGAAGATCTTTTTAATGGAGTTTATCCATTGTTTAGCGATCGTGGGATCAGATGATCCACTAAAAGTAGGAGGCCTTTGTCTCATGAAGCTCTCGATAACAACTTTTTCTTTCTTAGGGTGGGTTGAACGTTCCTCTTGACCCGTGTTTCTATTCAAAACTTGAGTTATCTGAGAGAGAAGCATGACAAAGTTTGCGATTTCCGCTCCCATTGGATTGGGCATCTCATTAGTACAATCATCACACTGATCTTCACAACGGTTGTTAGCCCGAGTCCTCCTATTACCGGCCATTGGATGGAAAAAGGAAAGTTAGGGGTAACACATAAAGGGTAATCCAAAGACAAAAGTTGATGACTTATAAATAAACTTTAATTTCTTCAACTCATGAGTCTATAGGATTCAATCTAGGCTTTTCATGATCTACTTTCTAACATATATTCTTAGGGGCATTTTTCCCTTAATAAGGGTTCATACCAAGATTGTGAATTTATCAAAACATATCCCCCGGGAGTGTCATAACCAATAGTGCAGCAAGGTCCATTGTCGTGCACCAGTTCCCGTTCGAGTCTAGCTCAAAGCGGTGTTTTCGGGTTTTACCCTTAGGATACATCTGTGCCAGAGCCGCCTCTACCTTCTCGTATCCAGACAAGGATGTATTTGTTTGATAAACCACTTACTTAGTATTTACCAAAACTTAGGGATGTTTTTATTATACTTAGTCTTGTATCTAAGGCTTTAATAGGGTTTCCTAATCCCAAAAATAACTAAACCTATCCTCTGATACCAACTATGACAACCCTGCTTTTATTACAACTTAAACATGATTTAATACAAAAAATTCACTTGATACAATAGATAAGATCGAGAGGTTTAGTGTATTTGGGGCTTAGTATCATTACATAAAACTTAAAACTTGAAATACAACATCTTTATTGAAAACTTCCTTTACATGACCACTACATTCCCTCGTACTTAGCATTGCATGGGATAACCTGAGGACATGCATAAGAAAAGGGTGAGCTATAAAGCCCAGTAAGGGAGTACAAATGGAATAACATGAGGAGTACAATACATGTTAGACAATAGGCATATCAATAGAGAATAAAAGAAACATGAACACAAAGGCATGATAAAGCATGATAATCATAACATGGAAATGTGGCAACGACACTTAACATTGAATTAGCATGAGCCGTGGCTCATTGCACATGGAGCATGAGTAAACCCTCATTGCACATGAAGCACGAGTAAACCCTCGTTGCACTTGAATTATCATGATTCAACACTCATTTCACTTGACTTATCATGATACTATACTTTACCCAATGCATTGGAGCGCTATAAGGGCACACCCTTCTTAAACATTTCATTTCATGCATAAGTGTGCCACATGGATCATAAAACATGGATTCATAAAACATAATCATTTATTCCACGATAAAGGAATGTGGAATTAATACATGAAAATTTATAATCAATAAGTAAATGTGCATAAAGGTGAATACCCTTGATGGAGAAATGAGCATGGTATTCACTACACAATGACATTGGCTTAGAAAATCGGTGCGATTTCGGCAGCGTAACAACGTGACATAAGAATTCATAAAAAATGGTTGATGAGAGAGAAATGGGTTCCTCATCATATTTACATGTAATGTAAATTAAGGAGGTCATATAGATACATGTACCAACAATTTAAAAGGAATTTAGATTCATGATACAAAAGTATTGCTTGAATGTAAAAGAAGAGAGAGAAGTTCCTTTCGGAATTTCAGCATAGTAACGGGTGTACATGGGAGGCATTTAATGAGAGAGAAAGGGGTCTCCCATCATTCAAACAATAATAGGGCAGCATGGGGGAGGTGAAAAACCATACCCCAACATTCATAATTGAAATTAAAATGGCAATACAACTTAAAGAAAATTGACAAAAATGAGAAAGGAAGAAAAAACCCTTACTTGGAAGTATGCTTCCAAAGGCTAGAGAGAGGCTTATGAGAGGCTTCTTGGGATCTTGGGGCACCTTGGGAGGATTCTAGAGAGAGTAGGGCAGAGGTTGGACGAACTCCAAAGGATTTTAGTGAGGAGGAAGTGGGATCTTGGGTGGGTTTATATAGGAAAGGTGAGAGAATTATTTATTATTTTGGTTTGGGACCCCTTATATTAAATTAATCCAAACCACAAACCATCCCATGGTTTTTGACCATGGTTTCTGGAAAAGGAAAGAGGAAAATAATATTTTACAAGGACAAGGTTCGAACTTATTAAAATATTAGGGTTTCTTATGTGGAGGTGAGTCACACTCCCATGAAATTAATTTAAAAAGGCAAAGTGTTGAATATGTCTTGAGGGGTTCATTAATGCTTTGAAAAGTAATTCAAACAAACCCAAAACATAATTATTTTAATGATAAAACATATATTCTCCGAACATAAGGATTATGGTATTTTATTACATCACCATTGGGTCATTATGATGTCATAAAACACATTATATATTTAAATGGTATTTAATTTTTTACCCAAAAATTTGACTGTCTCATAAAATTATGAAAAATTCACTGTTGGATAATTTCGACATCCTGATTCCAGAAATGACATTTATTTTATCTAATTTTTTTTCTAAATATGTGAATTTTCACTTTTAAAATAAAAACCGACATTTATCGAAAATTCACGGGTTTTGACAGAAAGAGCTTTCAAACCTTAATAAATTTTTTTATTGCATTCATAAAATTATAAGATCATTTATATTTAATAAAAATTAATTTAATAATAATAATATTATTTTATTAAAATATTATTTAATTCAAAAATCCCTTAATTTAATAAAATAGATTTCTTAATTAAATAATAACTAAAAACACCATTTGTACTTTAAAAACTATTTACAATGTATTAAAAATGACTAGAAATTATATTCATTATTATATACAAAAAAAATAATGTACATGAACATAGTACTACTTATTTGTTACATAACCCCTTAAAATAGCCACATAAGACCTAAGGGTAAGGTGTGCGATGGTGACAGACTCTTGGGGTGACTCGGATAACATCGCTCGAGTGGTAATCTCTATCAACTTCTACTTTTCTCATAGACGATCACGTTCAAGCTTGACATAATAAATCTCAACTTGGGCTTGGTCAAGGGCGAATCCCAAAGACGCCACCTCTTTTCTGAGCTCCGACAAATGGGCTTCGTATGGGGGAATTCTACTGGATGAGGCCATCGCTTCCTTTATCTGAGTAAAATTGGGTTCGTTAAAACCTTATATTTATACTAATCATGTGATCACTGTTCAACGACTATATTAACAACGGTCAAAATTCTTAACATAAAACCAAAGAATTTGACATCTTATAAAAACATTTTTCATAAATAGACATTTAATTGGATCAAGAGGGATTTTCCATTAATGAAACTTTGGGTCGTTACATATACTATTTTAACCATGGCACACCTTTTTATTTTTAGGATAGCCCCACAAAGGCATCCAGCTAGGGTTTTGAGTTACGTACGAGATGGTAGCCCACCGAGCGACGAAACCTCGGTGTAGGGCCCCATCACAGTGGAGGTACCAGCGGTACCACCAGCTCCAGCAGAAAAGAGTGCACGCCGCCTGAGTGTGTTTCACGAGTTCCGGCGCTAGAGGACGCCCGGGTTCCAGGGAGAGACGGACCCACAGGCAGCTGGAGATTGGCTGGAGGCTATCGTGAGAGTTTTTAAATTGGTAAGGACACCATCCGACCTCATGGTGATCCTTTCCGCAAGTCTCCTGCATGTAGTAGCAGACAGATGGTGGAGCCTGATGCTCCAGGTGCATGACGAGGCATCATTACTCTGGACAGACTTTGAGAGTCTCTTTCACTTAGAGTTTGTTCCAGTCACCCTTCGTGCTATGCGGATTCAGGAGTTACTTCATCTGCATCAGGGCAACATGACAGTAGCTCAGTACTTAGCGAGGTTCACCGACCTCTCACGCTGCTCCACAGACATGGTACGAGACCCATTCATCAGGGCCCAGACCTTCGAGCAGGGACTCAGGCATGAGATCAGAGCTTCGATGATTCCCCTCAACATTCCGACGCATGCGGGGGTGCTGGAGTGAGCCCTTCTAGTGGAGAGTTTTCTCGCTGAGCAGTCACCAGCAGAGAGACCCACCACAGGGCGACACTTAGCGGAGTCTTCTGAAGACAACAGTAGACAGATGATGCAGAGGTCCAAGCGGACTAGGCCATCAGGTGGGCGACCCTAGGATATGGGTTTAGTTGTGCGGGGAACACGAGACAGAGCCAGCTATATGAGGAGCAGGCAATGCTATACATGCGGTGGGTAGGGCCACATGGCTCGAGACTGCCCGAACTGCCATGCAGATGAGCATCAGACAGTAGAGGGACCTCCCAGGAAGAGGCAGAGGTTCGACCATGGTGGTCCTCAGGGATCAGGAGAATGTGGAAAAGGAGCTGGCCGAGTAGCTGTTGGTGGACGACGTTTTGAAGCTCTACCACCACCACCACCAGGAGGTCCACCCCGACCACGGGGAGTTGATGGACAGAGACGGGCTCAACTCCAGGAAGTCAAGGCCTACGACCACAACACACCTGAGATGATTCAAGGTACTATTTGTGTCTACTCCACCCTTTCTAAAGTACTTATAGACACAGGTGTGAGTCATTATTTTATTGCCACTACCCTCGTTCGGAGCTCGGAGATTCTGACGGAGCTGTTGGCTCGATCCTTACAGCTAGAGACTCCTACGAGATCAGAATCGACGATTACACACTGGTGCCGGCAGTGTGAGCTTAATCTAGGAGGCGAGAACTTCGTCTGGGATCTTCTTGTAGCGGTGTCGAGGCCTTATGACGTCATCTTGGGTATGGACAGGTTATCCACAGTTCATGCTCAGATTGACTATATTAGGCCCAAAGTGCGGTGTATCTGCACGGATGGGACCGGGTTCACCTTCACCAGCAAGAAGAGAGCCTTTGCAGAACAAGATGGACTTACGCAGAGGAGGGGGAATCCGATCACACATTAGTTGGATAGTCTCATCCTCGGAGCAGTTGATGTGCAGAGTCCGAGTTTTCCTATTGTGGTGGATTAGTATGCGGATGTTTTTCCTGACGACGTTCCAGGACTACCTCCTCATAGAGAGGTAGACTTCTACATTGACCTATACCCTGGGAAAACACTGATATCTACTTCAGCATATCATATGGCTCCCACCGAGCTTCATGAGCTGCAGGTACAGCTGGAAGACTTGCAGGGGAAGGGATTTATCTGACCCAGTATTTCACCCTGGGAATCACCGATTTTTTTCTCCAAGAAGGCGGATGGGAGCTTGCGATTGTGTGTCGACTATCGTCGCCTGAATCAGGTGACCATGAAGAACAAGTACCCACTCTCGAGGATTGAAGAACTCTTTGATCAGCTCAAGGGAGCACGATGGTTCTTGAAGATAGACCTCAGGTCAGGCTATCACCAGCTCAGAGTTCGAGACAAGGATGTGCAGAAGACAACCTTCAGGTGTCGGTATGGCCACTACGAGTTCTTGGTTATGCCCTTCGGTATAACCAACGCACCAGCAGTGTTCATGAGTCTCATGAACATGATATTCCACCCTTACCTCAATCTTTTTGTTGTAGTCTTCATCGACAACATACTGATTTACTCGACTACTAAGGAGGAGCACGCCTACCATTTGCGGGTAGTACTGGATACACTCTGAGAGCACCAGCTTTATGTTAAGCTCTCGAAGTGCCAATTCTGGATTCGATAGGTTCACTTTCTATGACACGTCATCTCGGAGGCTGGAGTTGTAGTGGATCCAGAAAATAATGAGGCAGTACTTGCTTAGGAGCCACCCAGGAGTGTGACAGAGGTTCAAAGTTTTCTGGGACTGGCTGGGTACTATCAGAGATTTGTGCCAGACTTCTCCAGAGTTACAAAACCACTTTCAGAATTGACAAAGAAGGGGAAACCCTTTGTGTGGTCAGATAGATACCAGCAGAGCTTTCAGGAGCTGAGGCAGAGGTTGACCAGTGCGCCCATCTTGAGGCTACCGGAGGAGGGTGTAGGGTACGTAGTTTACTGCGACACATCAGGGACCAGACTCGGGTGTGTATTGATGCAGGAGTGAGCAGTGATCACATATGGTTCACGATAGTTGAGACAACATTAATAGAACAATGCTACCCATGACCTAGAGTTAGCAGCAGTGGTCTTCACCTTGAAGATGTGGCAACACTATCCAATGGGTGAGCGTTTTACAGTCTATTCTGACCACCAGAGTCCCAGGTACATCTTATCGCAGAAGGACCTGAACCTGAGACAACGGTGATGGCTCGAGTTCCTCCAGGACTATGACTTTGAGATAGTCTATACTCCTAGGAAGGTGAATGTTATAGCAGATGCTCTCAGTAGGAGATCGGGCATTCAGCTGTTAGGAGAGGCAACCGAGCAGCTGGCCGTGTTGCAGATATCCTTTGTGGATGGAGATAGAGCTACCTTTCTATAGTCTCTCACAGTCACTCCTCCACTCCTTCAGCGAGTTAGGGAGGCATAGCGCGGGGACATTGAATGTGAGACGCGACATGCTCAGATATGCTCAGGACATACACCTGATGGATTTTTTGAAGGTGGGGAGCACGTCATCCTCTTCAGAGGACATACCATGGTACCAATTTCACTACAAGAGGAGGTGTTGAGGGAGTTACACATGTCCCCTCTAGTGGTACATCCAGTATTGGAGAAGATGTATCAGGACCTCAGACGACAGCACTGGTGGCCAAGTATGAAGAAGACGGTAGCAGAGTTTGTCTCGCGATGAATCACTTATCAGCAAGTGAAGGCGGATCACCAGGTACCAACAAGATTGGTACAACCCTTAGAGTTCCCAGAGTGGAAATGGGACAAGATATCCATGGATTTCATGACAAGACTTCCATGTACATCCAGAGGACACGACTCTATCTGGGTGATCATTTACTGACTCACCAAGTCGACCCACTTCCTACCGATCAGAGAGCAGGGTTCGGTAGAGAGCTTGGGACACCTCTACGTGCAGGATATTGTACGTTTACATGGACTAACTTCTTCTATTATCTCCAACCATGATTCATGCTTTACTTCCCGGATTTGGAAGGGGTTGCAGGAGGCTTTTGGGACACAACTTCTCTTGAGCACCGCCTTTCATCCTCAGACGGATGGCCAAACCGAGCAGACCATCCAGACACTCGAGTACATGCTCTATGATTGTGTCCTTGACTTTGGTCATAGCTGGGAGGATCACTTACCCTTGGTGGAGTTTTCGTACAACAACAGCTACCACTCCACCATCAGTATGACACCTTACGAGGCACTGTACGACCGACCTTGCAGATCGCCTCTGTGCTGGACTGACCCAGGGGAGTCAGCACCTGTAGGACCATAGATGGTTCAAGCTATAACAGAAAAGGTGCATATCATCCAGGAGTGGATGAAGACTGCACAGAGAAGACAGAATTCCTATGATGATAGAAGAAAGATACCACTAGAGTTCGAGGATGGCGACCACGTATTCTTATGGGTATCACCTCGATGATGTCTACGAAGATTTGGCCAAGGTGGAAAGTTATCTCCACAATTAATTGGACCATTCTAGGTCCTCAGTAGAGTAGGCAAGGTGGCTTATCGCCTGGCTCTTCCACATCAGTTGCATCGGGTGCACGACGTCTTCCACGTATCTCAGTTGAGGAGATATGTGCACGAAACGTCCCACATCATCGACCATGGGGAGCTGGACATCGATGATGGGGAAAAATTCACGGAGGTTCCATTGGAGATAGAGGATCGAAAGGAGTGAGTCCTACGTGGACGGTCGATTCCTCTGGTGTGCATTCACTGGCAGCACATGAATCTCCAAGAGAGCACATGGGAGCGGGAGGCTCAGATGCGTGCTCAGTACCCCCATCTGTTCCCTTAGTGTGTGTTGTAGCTTATGGGGACAGAAATCCCTGAGGTGGGGAGAATGTAAAGACCCGGAAATCCTGTGGAATTTTTTTTCTTAAATACATGAGAATTTTACGAGTCCGTATTTTCTAACGGCGCTTGATTCCGAGGCCCTGTGTTCCCAGAATCAATTTCTGAAGTTTTATTTGGGTACGTTCAGTAAACATACGTGCAGGTTTTTTCTATATTTTGAACTGGTGCTCAGAATTGAAATCTGAGGACACCGATGAACTTATAGTGCCGATATTCTCTTAAGAAGACCTTTACCGTAGTTGTGTTTTATCGGAAGTGGTAGTTAATTTTTGGGGTTTCTAAGTAAAATTTAAATAAAATTATGTGTTGCATAATATTATTTGGATGGTAGTTAAAAACTCCAAAGGGAGGTTAGTGGTGGGGCCCACGCCCACATAACCTCCCATGGGAGGATATTATGTGGTGGGGCCCACATGAGTTCAAACTCTTCACCTCCCCTTTAAACTCCCTTGAACCCCCTTAAACTCTTGGAATTCCATGATTTAATTCTTGCCAACACCCCACCATTAATGAAGAGAATTAATTCAATTTTAATTCAAATATTTTTGAATCCATCCCTCCACATTTAATATAATGTGTTTTCACATTTAATAAGAGACAACTCATGAGTTGTTGTACCATAAAAATAATATAGAACAATCTCTATTATTTTGGCTTAACTTTGTGGAGAGCTAAGGAGAAGAGGGAGAGCCTTCTTCCCATGAAGAACACGAAGAACATCTCCTTCACTTCTTCAACCAGGGCAAGAAAGTGAGGCGACACCCATGAGGAACACCCATCTTCCTTCCTCTTCCTCCTCGACAAGGGAGAATATGCTGCCCGCAAAGGATGCCGCCAACGACAATGAATTTCCCCCGACGTTGACGGAATGACATCCGTCTTCCGCGACACCGTCTTCCGCGACTTTGACAACGTTCTTGAATCGAGGTAGGGGGATTTGTTTAATTTTAAATGAATAAAATTATATCCTCGATTCTTGGATGTTTACTTTGGTTTGACAGTGGTAAATTGATATCACCTAACGTGGAGGGCATGGGCCGAACAAACACGGCCTGACGACCCTCCGTTGAATCTCGTTTGGTTGAAATCGGAGGCGGATCCGAAAAGGGCTCGGTGCCGTCGCACCACGGCGGAGAAGAACCACAATGGTGGAGGTGGTGTGGTGCCGTCGCGCCACGTAGAGAGCAGTAGGACCGTGATGTCGTCGCGCCGTGGTGGAGGTGTGGAGGTGGCCAGCTAAACTGGCCGCCGTGGAGTTGGTCCGCGGGATGACCGGCCGGCCCGCTGGAAGACCGCGGCGCCCGTAGGCGCCGCGTGGAGGGAGACCACGGCCCGCAACTGCGGGCCGTTCGGCTGGAGGAACCGGTCGGCCGCCTGTCGGCCGGGCTGAAGGACCATGGCACCCGTAGGCGCCGTGCGGAGAAGACTACGGCCCGATGTGCGGGCCACTCTGCTGGGCGAACCGGCCGGCCACCTGCCGGACGGACTGGAAGACCGCGACGCCGCTTAGCGCTGCGTGGGGAGAACCACAACCCATTGTGCAGGCCGCTCGCACCAGACAGAACCGGCCGACCGGGCAGAGGAGGGGTGGCGCCGCGGCCCACCGGGCCAGGCCGACCCCCCAACCGGGTCGGACCCACCAAGCCGGGTCCGCGGGTGGGCCGCGCTCCACCGGGCCGGGCCGACCCCCAGCCGGGTCGGGCCCGCCGAACCTGGTCGGTCCGACCCACCAGCCCACTGGGTTTGACGGGCCAGACCCGTCTTTGCTTAAACGCAAATATCTCCTAGACTGCGCATCCGATCAACGCGCCGTCTGCAGAACTAGGACCCTCACGACGAGGTGGTCCTTTTGCGATACTCTAAGTGAGTTTTGGAAAACTTTGGAAAACGGCAGGGTTTGGAATGAGCATAAATCCAACCGGGCCCCTGGAACGGAAAAGCTAATAACTCTCAGACCAGGCGTCCGATTGACGCGCCGTCTGTCACGTTGGGTTCTTTATAATGAGACAAAAATTCAGGATACATCAACTTAGGACTTTGTGGTAGTTGATGTATCGTCTCTTGGCTCGAGGAGTGGACCCTCCTGGAATCGAGCGTGCTGTGTGCGGGAACCCTGGAGCTGGCTGCGACGACTACTGTACCGGAATCCTACGTGGGTTCGAGAGCGATGATCACTGAACCGAAATCCTATGTGGGTTTGAAAGCGATGATTACTGAACCAGAATCCTCTGTGGGTTTGACAACGATAACTACTGTACCAGGATCCTCCGTGGGTCTGACAGTTCTGACTTCTGTTCCTGTATCCTGTGTGGGTCCGACAGAGTAGCTGGTCCTGTATCCTGTGTGGGACCAACAGCTTAGCTGGTCCTGTATCCTGTGTGGGTCTGACAACTTAGATGAATCAGTGACTACATCGAATTATCTCTATCTCTATACTAAATATGTATACCTATGTTAGTTGAGTCTTGTCTTTCAATCATTATCATCGATGTGATTGACTTTACTTCCTATGTGGACTGGGTTGTGATTGGCCTCGAGAGTTGGAGCCAAGCTGTGACTGGTAACTTAGGTATATGTATGGGAATATACCTAAGTAGGGTTAGTTGATACTTCATGATTGTATATTTCTATTGTGGTTTATCCTTTTTGGATTCTGGGAGACCTTCAAGGGTCTCGGGATCCCCTACTGAGTATCGTTATACTCACCCCTGCATGGGCTATGCCCACACATTGTTGTGTTGGTTGCAGACGACGGACATCACTGATCGAAGTAGAGAGTTATAGATCTGGACGATACCTGGAGGTGGACCACTTGGCGAGATGTACTCGAAGTAGACGAACAGACCTGGGGTGCTGAAGAGGCCATCTGTACCCACCCTTCAGGTGGGATTCCCGGAGGACGACTCAGTAGTTGTTGTTTACCTTTCTGCAGTTGTACTAGCTTTACAGTTGTTGTACTTTACTATCGGGCTTGTATTTCTGGCCCCTTTCCTTTTAGCACTTAATTTTATATACAGTTTTACTTAGTGTTTACTTTCAGTTGCGTACTCTGCTGCTTGTGTTCAGGCTGTGTGTGTGTTACAGGTTAAAAGGCAATGCCTTCCCTTTTTTTAGGGATTACGCCTTTGGTGCTAGTCGTCATCCCCTGGCCTATGGAAGACGGGCTTGGGGTAGTCATGGCACGGGCCCCGAGGATGGGTTGTGACAAAACAAATATTTTGGATAAGATAAATATCCTATAAAATAAACAATAATTTTAAAAATATTTGAAATTAATATTTTATTATTATGTGTTCATATTTTTTATACATGAACTATATCTTTATTGCTAATGGTTTTATTTCATTATTTTTTATCTAAATTATCAAAAATAACTAAACTCTACTCTGATATTAATTGTGACCCTCATTCCTTCACTCTCTGATTTAGTGATATGATAATACGACTTGTATTATATAGGGTGCAATATATTCCATAAAAATGATTCCAAGATTCAAAATGCTAATTTCATTATGAACTAGATATATAATAACTTAAATAAAAAAACATTTATAAAATATTACTCTAGAAAACTATCTATACATTAAGAATATATTATCCACATTTCATTACATAGGTGGTTTCCAAGAGATTTGCATTAAGGGACCAAAGTGAGTCTACAAAATCCTGATAAGTGTTTTATAAAAATTTATTATTTTATTTATGGTGATTTCTCAATAAAACACAGTATAGATCATGAATAATCATAAAATATTGATAGATATATAATATGGTCAAGACATGGGTAATACATCATATTTGGATTTCAAAGTGATGAGGTTAGAAACCATGACAAAATAATTATCCATTTAAAGATGGATTCTAGGGCCACTTATGAATGGGATACATTCTAGGCTATGATATCTTGCTAATTCGACATAATTTTTATATTTTGATATAAATTACTACATGATGAATTATGAGTAATATATATATATATATATTAAAAAGGATATATTTTTATCATCGACAATTAAAATAAATACATACGTTATTTTATAACATAATTTTGTGACAAAATAATATATTCATAACATGCCATCAATCAGCAATGTTAACCCATGACTATGGGATGTGAATATTGAGGTAAGGAATTGACAATTAAAACATTTTATGATTAAATAATGACACATCACTTCAATTAAATGGTTAATATAAATGGTTCATGATTAATTTATTTTTTCAAAAATGTTTTCATATTTAATAGATAATATAAAATGGGTTATAAGTGTGGGAATTTAATAATTTTTTTTATAATAGAATTATTTCATGGTAGTGATGAGAAAATACCTACATAATAATTTGTATATTTCCAATATATGTACTTGACATTGAATTTACAAAAATAATAAATAATGAATCATCAATGTGTTCAACATTAATATTTAATGACTTCATGTTCCCATATGAGTGTTCATATTACATTATAACCTGATGCGTGATAGATTACCTAGGATAGAGCCCCCAAAGAAATTACATTTCAGAAATATAATAAATATCTACCATACATATAGATTTTTAAAGTTATTTAAATAAAATTAAACTAATGAAAGAATAATAATTATTGTATTTTTAGGGCCTTGTGAAAAGAGTTCAAAGACAGGGAAAGATAGAGATTAAGAAAAAATTATGAATAATATTTAATATTAATTACACAAAATCGATATGTAAATATAAATATACATAAATATGTGTGTGTGTTTCTATGAATAATCAAATATGGAAATGTATTTTTTAAAATTAAACATATCAAATAATTACAAATAATAAAGAGTTACATGGTAAGGGAAAGGAAAAAAATATATTAATTATTGTTATGTAGCCATAGATGTGGAATTACATAATCCCTTCAAAGATTAATGATGATATATTTTAGAGATATCCCAAGTGTAAGGATGTTATATAGAGACTCGTAGTTGATAAAATGGCATCGATAGGTGGATATTTATAACAAAATATATGAGAATGTTTTCTATTTTTTTAGTATTAAACAAAAAATATAGTACTTAGATTTTTTTTAAATGACTTGCACATGGTATTGGAAAATATTTTATCACATTTAAATATTCTTTTAATTTCTTTAATAAATTTAACACCGAATTGTTTTAATCATTTTATCTAGTCATTATAATGGAAATATTAATTATAGTGTTTTTTTAAAATGTTAAAATATGAATAAAAGTTTGTAAATTACATTATATTGTTAATTTTTTTTAATATTTCAAAATATATTATTTAAATAATAAAATACATACTAAGAATTTTATGTTTTAATAAAATTATTTTTTCATTTCACATATAAAATAACTCATATTCCATTATGTATATACATTTCATATTATAACAT
This sequence comes from Viscum album, assembly GCA_963277665.1. NCBI lineage: Eukaryota > Viridiplantae > Streptophyta > Magnoliopsida > Santalales > Viscaceae > Viscum > Viscum album. The sequence goes on along the minus strand of OY728122.1, from coordinate 1,168,819,354 downwards.
TCACTTGAACATTCAACTATATTATAAAATTCCAAAAAATCAAAACTCTAATAATTTTGATGTGATTATTTCTATTTTTGATCTATTTTATGATAATTTTTCTCTATATATAACAAATTGATAATATATATATATTAAATACCCCAAATATAACATTTCAATGTAAAATATTTTACATAAATATTAAAATAATGTTTATATTTTAATAGAATATCCACATTGAATTTCATTTTACATTTTTGACATACATAATTTACTTTAAAAAATTAAAATTTACAAAGTAAAATTTCTATTCTATTGGACATATTTATATTCTAATTGTTATTTAAAAAAAAATATGTTACATATTTTTAATGATCATGTAATATTAAAAATAGTTATATACCGTCTTATATATTCATCCATGTATAAATTCAAAACCACACATATCATCCATTAATTTTTCCAAAAAAGTTTTAGATTTCAATTTTCCCTCAAAATTCAAGATTTAATTTATCAAAATTTGAATCTCATTTTTAGATTTATAATCCATTGTATAGATACTATACTAACTATGATTTTAATGGAACACATAAATCTAAATAATATCTACCTCATGGTAATGATATTTATTTATAATTATTAACCACATTTATTTTTTGAGGAAATTTCAAATTCATATACATGATTACATTCTATAATTATGTAATAAAATGTTTTTTATTCAATGACATGATGCATATGATTTATTAAAAGCCTACCATTACCATTTTATTTCTTGTAATCAATGAAATAATTATTAAATGAGATGCTAATGTGCTAAAAGATTAACCAGGATCACTGGTGGAGGGCGCAAATCCTCAATCTTACTACATTTTAATAATATTTAAAAATTTCATAGAAAATGAAATTCCTTTATTTTATATTTATATGAAATTTCTATATTATAAGTAAAAAAATTGTTTCATCATCTTCTAAAATAATAAGATCCATGAACTGAGTATGACATGTATAATTTCACAAAAATCACCATGAAATTATGGTTCCTAATCCTTGGTTTGTAATGCCTGATATACTATGACACACCATCCTTTAAATTTTATCATGATAAAACCAATATTGGAGATAGGGATAGCCTATGCCTCTATTAAATTATATTATTTTTCCTTTTCGTTTTATTCTGATATAATTAAAAATAATATTTAAGAATTTTATTAATGATAGATAATAAAAATGGATACAATTTTAACTTATACAAAATTAAATCACCTTCCTTCACATGGATATATATCATTATGATATCATTACTAAAATAAATATAGCATAATACAGTAAACCCATTATTTTGACAAGTTCTTCAATAAAGGATATAAATATTTAATATAAATATGGTAATATTTTATTCTTTTTCCATTAAATTTTATTAAATTAATAAGTTTTTTTGTTCTCAAATCACTAAAGAGACTTCAAGATTTCATAGTGACCTCCCATTATGGACATGATATTTTTACCAGATTTACATTCATTGATTGAATTGATGGTATTCAATAATAGGAGAAACACCAACAATAGATTTGATGATAACATAGCCATGTTTCATTTTTTCCAGTTAATTTCTCAATATTATCAGGCATATAATATGTATTCCTTATGAATTATTATTATATATTACTATAACTACATGTGTTATTATCGATTTTGAAATTCAGATAAAATTTTATTTTTTTATCATCAATGTCCATGATCTATGAATTACGACTTAGATCAGGAATATATGGTTTGAAACATACAAAGGAGATGTTTTTTCATATTTATTATGGACCAAAAGTTTTATCAGGTTCTCATGTGAATGTCTAGGTGGTGTCCCCATTTGGTGATTTTGTTTATAGGAGGTGTTTCATTGTAATAAGAGACAATCACACAATAATGAATTATGAGTGGGTGATATTCACAAAAAAACCTTGGTATTATTGGAATGACAAAATTATATAGGGTTTTCACAAATAGAAATAACCATATAATGTTTGTGCAATATAATATTAGTGGTTATTACATTGTGGAGATTATTTGTATGAAAGGGATCAGTGGCATAAAACAATTTTCCTTAGTATTCATGGATATAATCTGATAATGATGGAAAAAACATACATGAAGGGGTTTCTCAGTAGGGAGTGTGAAGGTTTGATTCTATGATAGGGGAGTTCAGGCATTAGGGATTGGCCCTTGCCTAGAGAACATAGGTAGTGTTGTCACCTATGAGGGTTGCCCCAAGTTGGTGGTTGGATGAGGGTTGTGTTCTCTTCCATGGGTGGTCACATCATTGAATCATAGGGATGCATCATGATAGAGATAGGAATATGTGTTAATACCACTACCTTCATGGGGGGGGGATCACCTCAATCTATAGGGGACACACCCTGAATAAGAACCTGGTATTTTTTTAACAAGTATATATTCCTCATTTAACAGTTTGTCCCTTCACAATTTTGGTTTGGTTGGTGCTCAAGGAAGAACCATTACACTAGATCCTCCCCATATTTTTTCCTCTTAATCACCCTTAATGGGATTTAGTGCTAATTTTATGGAGTTTTATATATTTCCTTACCTCCTTATTCCACCATTTTTGGTTCTGTTTCATCACTTATAATTCTAGGTGAGTTTGGGATAGGGTTTTAGGGGCTATTTCTATAGATAATGGTGAAATCATCTACATATGATGTTTATTCTACTTATTATGTCTATAATAGGAACTTAAATAATGAAGTCTCCATGTTTAATGTGGATTAAATGACAATACATTTCCTAGTGAGTTTTATGATAATCCATCATTTGTTTAATTTAAATAAATTATTATAAATCTATATATCTAATTATTTGGATTTTTTGGATTGGGATAGGGGATCATGTATTTTTATGAACTTAGATGAGACATGGTAGGCTTTTTTCAGGATGAGAAGAACATTTTGAGGATGGTAACCCCAAGTTGTAGGTAGGTGGTCCTTATAAAATTCAATCATATTATTTCCTATAGACAAGTGTGAATGTCATCATATTTTTAATGGATTTAAGAAAACTTTTTGGGAATTTGAATTTCCTATGGGAAGATATAGGAATATATCAGATGGCGTTGAGACTCAAAGACTCTAGAAATTCTCTATTTATCACTCTAATTAAATTGGGATTATGTGACAACTATGTCACTAATGGGAAGAGGTTCCGATTGATTTGATGTGGGGCATTGAGTGGGCCTCACTATTCGAGATGAATTATTAAATTTATAGGTTGTTTCCCTAGTTCTAATTTGGTAGGAATGAGAGGATTAGTCCTAAAGGGATTGGTGAGATGACTATACATCTCATTCATTAGTAGGTAAACCCTTATAATGGTGGGTGGAGTGATCCTGTAAACCATGGGTTGGATGAGTCCTCTATGTATAGACATTCCTTGATAATGAGGGATTTTCAATGAGAATTATGTTTAAATCTATTTTGAGAGAAATGATTGATATGACCTAGAAATTAGTATAGGGAATCATATTTACAACTTTTCATGATATTTCCAATTATCTTGGTCCAGACTTTGAGACCAATTTCAGGATTTTACCACATAATGTGGGTTACTATGAAGTATTGGATATGGCTTGGAGTAAGTTATCTAAGTTTTTGATGGATCCTAAAGACCTTAGTAAATGCCCCTTTTGGTGATATGAGGTTACTGATAAGTTTAAAACCCTGTGTTTATGTAGAAAAAATGTTCCTCTAGATATTATATTGTAAGTCTAGATAGAGGCTGAGTTATGTTCAAGGCATAAGGATATTTATCAAGTGAATATCATTATGGTGATGATCTTTTGAGATTTTTGGGATGGGGTTAATACCTTTCTTGATGTGTTATGAAAATGATTTTAATAGGAGATGTGTGTCTAGAAACAGATCATTATGCCTTTCCTCACCTTGAGTGATAAGGTATTGGAAGGACCCTATATTTTTTTTATAATGTATAGGTTAGACTATGATGTGATATCAGACCCAACCATGAATGATAAAGTAGTAGTCAGGATAATAAGCTCATCATGAGTGAGACTATAATAGTTGTACACTACCATGAGTTATAATGTAGTTCATGGAACATGTTACTAGTCCTACCATGTGTGATATAGTTATAGTATAGATAATTTTCTTACATTTTTCAAGAAGGTATTGGAATGGAAATTGTTAAGTGAGAATAATAATTTAGTTGTGATGTGATATGAGACATGGTGGATGGAACCTACCTTCAATGATGAGGTAGTGGTTGGGAAATGGATGTCAGTCCTGACCTTGATTGACAAGGTATTGATTAGTCTTGATAAATCACAACCCATGACTAGTATTAGATGGTCTAAGAATTGGATAGAGAATCCTACCATATTTCATCTGGTAGTGGTCAAGACATAGTGATTCCCTACCTTGATTTTTTATATTGGGTATGGGTCATGGTTTTATTAGCACGAGGTTTTCTAATTCTAGTTTAGGCAGAAGAATGTTTGTTTGGGAATCATGGTGACTTGGATAGAAGATGTTTACGAGATAAAAAATGTAGTTAGTGTGGTTTGGTTAGCATAATACGTTAGATTCTCTTATGTAAGTGTTTTATTTTATGTCATTTATTTTCATCATGAATACATGTATATGATGATGTATATTATAGGAACATGTTGATATCCTACTAATAGGTATTTCATATACCCTATATGGGAACTCTGGTGCATGTTCAAATCTTATGTTTACTTTATTGGTTGAGAACAAGATTTTTAGTTGATCAAGTTAGGGAATATCAATAGGGTATTGGATATTGAGTTTTAGGTGAGTCTCATATATGATAGTGGAGCCTTTTTGTATTTCTTTTTTTATTTTGTTTATGTAATGGACTTAGTGGGTTCTCAATTGTGATGTATCAATGATTCATAACATTTTTATTATTTTATGAAATTGTTTTTTATTGATTTATTCACACCATTTTGTTTATGGTTTTGTGTAGTTTAAGGTGTATCAAATTTTTTATTACTCTAACTTAAGTGAATAGTGTATCCAATGTATGAAATAGTCCCTTGATTCTTGTTGGAAGCCTCTATAATATAGGGATTCATTCTTGAGTCCATTTGGAATCACCATCAATGAATTTAATGAGTATTCAAGGATAGGGAAATGAATGTATTATTATGATTTTTTTCTTATCTTACTATCTTGGGATATAGTAGATTGGTAATAAGGACATGTCATAGATTATGATGGACATCAAACTGGCGAGTCATGAAAACCATTCCACTATAAAGTCATGGTTATCAGTTTTTAATGATTTTTATTATTCTTTATTTCTATCATCATAGAAATATTTATTTCTATATAATGTTATATTTTTATTTATTATTGGATTTGTATCTCAGATAATTTTAAAGAGGCATGTGTGCATGAATTATTTAAATATTGTATGATTTACATGACCTATGTGTTCATTTATATGGTTGATTTCCATGAATATAGGGGGTTCAATTGTTTAATGTGTTAAAAAATTATATATGTAGTTTTCTTATTCAACTGGTTGGTCACACTCTACTAAGCTAAATTATAACCCTTTATTATAATGATAGGACATATAGGATTTATGGAAAGACATTCTATAATGATGGGTATATATCCATATTATGTGTGCAATGTATAGTAACTATTGGTGGGTTAGTACATACATTGGATGCGATAGTTATGGAAACCTAAGGGGTGATTGTCATTGGGTTAGTTACTTAATGTGTCAATAAAAACCAATATGGTGTTTTACAATATAACTTCTTTGGGTCATTCTACCAATCCAAACCATAAGATTATACAAGTGACCTTGAGAGGATGTAGGAAAGGCAAATTAAATTCCATGGGATTTTATGTCACGACCCGTCCTCAGGGCCCATGCCGTGACTACCCCAAGCCCGCCTTCCATAGGCCAGGGGCTGGCGACTAGCACCAAAGGCGTAAATCCCGATAACTGGGAAGGCATTACCTTTATAAAAGTAAACTAAACACCACAGAGTACAAGCAGAAGTAAAACACTAAGTAAAAAAGAAAGTGCTGAAAAGTAAATGGGCCAGAATACAAACCCAACTGAAAGTACAGCTACAACTGAATGAAAGTACAACAGAAAAAGAAAAACAGCTGGAAGAAAGGAAGAAGCTCCTGGGTCATCCTCCTCGGATCCTACCTGAAGGGTAGGTATAGATAGCGCAGCTCCTGGATCATCCACCACGGATCCTACCTGAAGGGTAGGTACAGATAGCGTGGTTCCTCAATGCTCTCACCCGTCAACCCCCTCCGAGTGTCGTCTTGCCATGAATTCCACCTCAGGATACTGACTCGTCGTGTGGTCCACCTTCGGGTACCGTCCAGTCCTCGAACACTCGGCCTCCGTCAGCACTGCCTGTCATCTGTAACCAACACAACGAGGTGCGGGCATAGCCCGTGAAGGGGTGAGTATAACGATACTCAGTAGGGACCCCAAGACCCTCAAGGTCTCACTAAAACCAACAAGGATAACCACAAAGAAGATCTCAAAAGATAACCTCTACTTAAGTATATGCCCATACATATACCTAAGTTATCAAGTAACCCATCTCAATCATGAGGAACACAAAGATTATGAAATCAAAGGATAACCACCACCCAGGTATATTCCCATACATATACCTAAGTTATCAAGTGACACATATCAATCATGAGGTAAACACAAAGGTCAAAGACTCAGCTCAAACCAGGATTTTCATTATCGAAACCGTAACTGATGATGAGCCCGTCTATGGAGTGTACAGTGATCCTGTCACAACTCTGAGGTACTGCTCATTAACCTAAGACTACTGAGGTACTCCTCCTGTCGAGTACCGCGGGTCTGCCAACTTACACAGTAGTGATCCTCCGCCATGGGTCTGCCACCTCACACAGTAGTGCTCCCCCTCATAGCCTACAGAGGTACTCCTCCTGTCGAGTACCGTGGGTCTGCCACCTCACACAGTAGTGCTCCTCCTCCATGGGTCTGCCACCTCACAAAGTAGTGCTCCCCACTGGGCTATGCTAGTCACTCCGAATTGAATCGGACAAGCAGTCATCGGTCACAACCAGTTACACGGTCCCCGTACTTTGTATGCTCGTCTCCGGGAGGGTACCCTCCACGAGCTACAGGTTGATACTCCAAGTATCAAAAGTCCCACGAAGAGGTATCTCAAAGGACCACCTCGTCATAGGGGTCTCAACGCAACAGACAGCGCGTCAATCGGACACCCGGTCTGTGAGTTATTAGCCTTTTCGTCCCAGGGGCCCGATTGGTTTCGTGTGTGAACCAACCCGGCCGTATCTAAACTGTACCCCGAAATCTCATAGGGTACTCATAGGGACCGTTTTCAACGTGATCACCAACGCCGCTGACAGTTCGTCAAACGAACGTTCGGTCTGAAAGATATTAGCCTTTTCGTTCCAGGGGCCCGATTGGATTTCGGGTACAATCCAACTCGGCCATACTCCAACTGCATCCAAACCTCGGGCGCAGTATTCCAAAAGTTCCGTCTCCTCAAGAGGAATCCAACAAAGTCGACGACACATCAATCGGACGTCTGTAGCTCAAGATATAAGCGTTTCCGCTCCGAGGGTCCGGTTGGTTTCTTGTACGAACCAACCCGGCCGAACCCAAAGTACTCCGAATCCTTGAGTGTAATATACCGAAACTACCGTGTCGATCCAAGGACCACATTTCATCTGACAGTGCGTCGATCGGAGGTATGTGGCCCAAGATATAGACAAAAGACCTAAGAGGTCCGAAAACGGGGGGTCTGGGCCCGGCCCGACCCGGCCCAACCCCCGTTGGGTCGGCCCGAACCGGGTCGACCCGACCCGGGTCTGGGTCCGACCGGGAGGCGCGGCCTGGCGTGCTGGCGCTGGCCAAGCGGCTGCACAAGGGGAGACCACCCCCCTTGGACGAAACCACAGTCCCCGCGCGGGGGCCGCTCCCTGAAAACGGACGTAGCGCGATGCTGCATCCCTCTGGTCCCGCGCGGCTGCGTCCCTCTGGTCCCGCGCGGCTGCGGGACCAGCCGCCCGCCGCCGCGGCTTCAGCCGTGGAGACCCCTTCTTGGCGGCGCGCCGGGTGCCGCCGCCTCCTGGCGGCCTGCCGGTGTCGGCCGCTGCCTCCGGCCGCCGGCGCCGCCGTGCCGGCGTGGCGCGCCGGCAGAGTCTTCCGCGGACCACCGGACGTGCTCCAGGGGTCCGTTTTGCTCGCTGCCTTCGCCAACGGTCCTCCTGGGACCCAACCTTCACTAAGGAGGCTTCAAAATTAACTTGAGGCCCCGTTTGTCATCACCCGTTAATCCGCGCACAACAAAAAACCAGTGGAGTCTTCAATCGCCTCCGCGGCCCCGACTCCGGTCGCAGTTTCGTTCAGCCTCAACGGCGCGGCGTGGCGGTGCCACGCTTCTTCACCGCATTCTTTCTCGTGTCCGCACGGTGCCGTAGCACCGTGCCGCCTTTGTTCGTGCCGCAACGAATCAAAACAACAAAGGGGGAGGAGAGTCGGCCGTGTTCATGCAGTCCGGCCTCCTCCCGTTAAGTTGGTAATAAGCGGCCCAAAAGACGAAGAACAACAAGGAATTTTCATGAACAAAAGAGAATCAACCCAAATAGTTTTTCCCCGCAATTAAATATTCCCGACCCGCAAAAGAAATAATTTGCGGATCAACTTGAGAATGAGTTGATCCGAGTTCTTTGTTTTAAAAGGAAGGAACCATGGGAATATAAACTTACACAAAATTAACCCCTACCTTGTCGACTCGTTGAGCGAGGGTTCGTCGTGGAAAAAGGCATCGTGGAGGGAGGATCGCCGTGGATGGAATGTCGTTGGAGTTAGGTGATCTCCGAGGAAGGCGTCTCTCGCCGTCAGAGGTCGGCGTTCTTCATCAGCGGCGGTGCGTTCTTCGCGTTCTTCGTCGAAGAACGAAGAATCCTATCTTTTTCTCCCAAGGTCTTAACACAACACAAAACCCAACATAATAAACTAAGTCCTTCCCTTATTTTATTATCATAACATAAGAATTTGAAATTCAAAAGATAAAAAATGAACAATTAATTCAATGAATTAATTGTAACGATTTAACCGCCCAATTTAAAGAGGCATTTCTTAACCAAAATAAATGCATGGTTGACTTTATTAAAAAGGGGGTGCGGGTGCGTTAATTAGAGGGAAAGAAATGGTGGGGCTCATGCGGGCCCCACCTCACAAATATCCTACCAAGTGGGTAGGATATTGTGGGTCCCATATTATCCGCTTAACTTAGGTTAAGCCGCTTTAATTAAAATAAAATAAATTGTCGCACCACTTTTATTTTATTCCTTAACTTAGCCCCAAAAATTAAAAACTACAACCGAGCAAACACATCTCCAGAAAAGGCGTTTCTAAGCAATTACCGGCATTGCGATTCCATCGGTGCCCTTAGAATTCGATTCCGAGCACCGGTTCAAAAGTTATAAAAACCCGCTCGTTTGTTCACTGAACGTACTCGAGCTAAACTTCAGAAAATGATTCCGGGCACACCGAGCCTCAGAATCAGGTGCCGTTAGAAACTGCGTTCTTGTAAAATCTCAAATAAAATTAAGAAAAAAATTTCATTGAAATTTCCGGGTCTTTACATTACTCCCACCTCAGGGCTTTACGTCCTCGTAAAGCTTTAACACAAACTAGGGTTACAAAAGCGGTATTAAGCACGCATCTGAGCCTTCCGCTCCCATGTGCTCACCTGGAGGTTCCCGTAATGCCAAAGAAAGTGCATAAGAGGAATCGACCGTCCTCTTAGGACCACCCCTGTCGATCCTCGATCCCCACTGGAATCTCTGCATAAGTCGCCCTGTCATCGAAGTCCACCCCCCTGAGGTCGATGATGTGTGAAGGATCATGCACGTATCTCCTCAGTTGAGATACATGGAAGTCATCATGCACCTGGTGCAACTGAGGTGGATGGGTTAAGTGGTAAACCACCTCGCCTGCCCTGCTGAGGACCTAGAAAGGTCCGTTGAACCTCGGAGATAACTTGTTGTCTCGTCCACATCTTTGTAATTCCACATCGAGGTGAGACCCGTAAGAAAATGTGGTCGCCATCCTCGAACTCTAGTGGTATCTACCTCCTGTAAGCATAAGGCTTCTGTCAGCTCTGAGCTATCCTCATCCGCTCTTGGATGTCCCGGACCTTCTCTAGTCCCACAAGAGCTGCTATGATTTCTTCTTTGCCGATAAGAGAAATCCGGTCTCATCCCCTGGATGAACCACATTCGTTGCCTAATACAGTCAACCCTGACATGGATGATACTAATCCATACCAAGGATGACATAGTAAGGCCTTGACTCTACTACCAAGAGATCCAACCGTTACTCTCACCTACAAGGGTTGAGTCACACTGTCGACATCAGTGTGTGGTCACTGGGTCTCCTCCAGTAGGAATCTCAAAAGTGAGGGTCAAGTCAACAGTTTTAACTGGGACCTCTCAGTATCAACCAAACAAAAGGACAGGAAAGAAAACATCACAAAGATAAGTTTCTTTTTATTATTGCATCTCAAAGAACAAAGACACGAAGCATCTACAACAAACATCAACAAAGCTAGAAGCAGCATAAACAAAAGTCTCCAGGTCTGGAGCTAGTCCCGCTCCTGTCCATCTGCTCCTGGAGCTCCATGATCGTATGTCTCAGCTGCCTGAAGATGAGCTCTCCCATGTCCACTAGTTCCCTACGGTTGGGGTGGACCTCCTGGTGGTGGTGGTGGCAACACCTCAAAGCGTCGTCCACCTCCATTTGCACGGCCAACTCCTCTCCCTCGGCCTTCTGCTCCTTACGGTCCGTCTCGATCGAACCCCTGCCTCTGCCTGAGAGGTTCTTCATTTATCAGCTGGTCATCTGCATGGTGGGTCAGACAGTCACGTGCCATGTGACCAACCTCGCCACTAGAGTAACACTACATGGAAGGTCTGGCTCTGCCACTTCCCTTGGTGCCTCACACTACCGACCCTGAGTCATGCGGTCGACCACCTGTAGGTCTGGTCCTCTTGGACCTCTGCGTCATCTGTCTACTGCCTGATGCAGAAGACTCTGCCCCATGACGGTTAGTGGTGGGTCCTGCTGCTGGAGACTGCTCAGCGATGAAACTCTCCACTAAGAGGGCTCTCTCCAACACCCCTGTCTGCGTCGAGATGCTGAGAGGAACAACAAAATCTCTAATCTCTCTCCTGAGCCCCTGCTCGAAGGTTCGGGCCCTAAAGAACGGGTCCCGTACCATATCCGTGGAGTAGCACAAGAGGTCTGTGAAACTCACTGAGTACTACGCCACCGTCATGCTACCCTACTGTAGATGTAGCAGCTCCTGTATACGCACCGCTCAAAGGGTGGCTGGCACAAACTCAGCCCGGAACAGGATCTCAAAGTCTGCCCACAGAAGTGTCGCCTCGTCATGTATCTAGAGCATCAGGCTCTACCATCTGCCTACTGCTTCCTGAAGAAGGTTGGCAGCAAGGATCACCATGAAATCTACTGGCGTCCCCACTAGCCTGAAGACTCTCACCACAGCCTCTAGCCAATCCTCAGCCGCCTGCGGGTTCGTCTCTCCCCTGAACCTGGGTGGCCTCTAGTGCTGGAACTCGTGCAGTGCGCTCAAGCGACGTGCACCCTCTGCTGCTGGGGATGGTGGCATTGGTGGCCCAACGGGTAGTAGTACCACTGGTGCCTCAACTGGGATAGGGCCCTGTACTGAGGCCACATCGCTCGACGGGCTGTCAGTACGAACAACTCTTGGGGCTCTAGATGGTCGTCCGTGGGGAGGCATCCTGAAAGAAACAAACATGACACGGTCAAACGATTTATACCTGGTGAGCTGACCCGGTTTGAGCTGAGTTTAAAAAAAAACTTTTGGAAACACACACGCAATCAGTGTTTTTGTGCACAAAGTCGGAAATCAGTTGTCAGGGTCCTGGTGTATGGATACGTCGGCTTCCCGCACCAACACTGGACTCCCTGAACTGAAAACCGCACTTGGTACCCTTAACACTATTGCTTCACATAAAGGAAATATCAGAGTTATAATTTCTGCGGTAGAACCGACTCCTTTGATACCAATTTGTCATGACCCGTCCTCGGGGCCCATGCCGTGACTACCCCAAGCCCGCCTTCCATAGGCCAAGGGCTAGCGACTAGCACCAAAGGCATAAATCCCGATAACTGGGAAGGCATTACCTTTATAAAAGTAAACTAAACACCACAGAGTACAAGCGGAAGTAAAACACTAAGTACAAAAGAAAGTGCTAAAAAGTAAATGGGCCATAATACAAAACCAACTGAAAGTACAGCTACAACTGAATGAAAGTACAAAAGAAAATGACAAACAGATGGAAGAAAGGAAGAAGCTCCTGGGTCGTCCTCCTTGGATCCTACCTGAAGGGTAGGTACAGATAGCGTAACTCCTGGATCGTCCACCACAGATCCTACCTGAAGGGTAGGTACAGATAGCGCGGATCCTCAATGCTCTCGCCTGTCAACCCCCTCCGAGTGTCGTCTCGCCATGAAGTCCACCTCCGGATACTGAATCGTCGTGTGGTCCACCTCCGGGTACCGTCCAGTCCTCGAACACTCAGCCTCCATCAGCGCTGCCCGTCGTCTGCAACCAACACAACGAGGTGCAAGCATAACCTGTGCAGGGGTGAGTATAACGATACTCAGTAGGGACCCCAAGACCCTCAAGGTCTCAGTAAAACCAACAAGGATAACCACAAAGAAGATCTCAACAGATAACCTCTACTTATGTATATGCCCATACATATACCTAAGTTATCAAGTAACCCATCTCAATCATGAGGAACACAAATATTATGAAATCAACGGATAACCACCACCGAGGTATATGCCCATATATATACCTAAGTTATCAAGTGAACCATCTCAATCATGAGGTAAACACAAAGGTCAAAGACTCAGCTCAAACCAGGATTTTCATTATCAAAACCGTAACTGATGATGAGCCCGTCTCTAGAGTGTACAGTGATCCTATCACAACTCTGAGGTACTGCTCATTAACCTAAGACTGCTGAGGTACTCCTCCTATTGAGTACCGCGGGTCTGCCACCTCACACAGAAGTGCTCCTCCGCCATGGGTCTGCCACCTCACACAGTAGTGCTCCCCCTCATAGCCTACAGAGGTACTCCTCCTGTCGAGTACCGCGGGTCTGCCACCTCACACATTAGTGCTCCTCCTCCATGGGTCTGCCACCTCACAAAGTAGTGCTCCCCACTGGGCTATGCTAGTCACTCCGAATCGAATCGGACAAGCAGTCATCGGTCACAGCCAATTACATGGTCCCCATACTTTGTATGCTCGTCTCCAGGAGGGTCTGATCCATGAGATATAGGTTGATACTCCAAGTATCACAAGTCCCACAAAGAAGTATCTCAAAGGACTGCCTCGTCATAGGGGTCTCAACGCAACAGACGACACGTCAATCGGACACCCGGTCTGTGAGTTATTAGCCTTTTCGTCCCAGGGGCCCGGTTGGTTTCGTGTGTGAACCAACCCGGACGTATCTCAACTGTACCCTGAACTCTCATAGGGTACTCATAGGGACCGTTTCACAATGTGATCACCAAAGCCGCTGACAGTTCATCAAACGGACGTCCGGTCTGAAAGATATCAATTTTTTCGTTCCAGGGGCCTGGTTGGATTTCGAGTACAATCCAACTCATCCATAATCCAACTGCATCCAAACCTTGGGAGAAGTATTCCAAAAGTTCCGTCTCCTCAAGAGGAATCCAACAAAGTCAACGACACGTCAATCGGACGTCCGGAGCTCAAGATATAAGCGTTTCTGCTCCGAGGGCCCGGTTGGTTTCGTGTACGAACCAACCCGGCCGAACCCAAAGTACTCCGAAACCTTGAGTGTAATATACCGAAACGACCGTGTCGATCCAAGGATCGAATTGCAGATAACGGTGCGTCGATCGGAGGTCTGTGGCCCAAGATATAGGCAAAAGACCGAAGAGGTCCGAAAACGGGGGGTCTGGGCCCGGACCGACCCAACCCAACCCCCCCTGGGTCGGCCCGAACCGGGTCGACCCGACCTAGGTCTGGGTCCGACCCGGATAGGCGTGGCCCGGCCGGGCGGCTCGGCCCGGCGCGCTGGCTCGCTGGCGTTGGCCAAGCAGCCGTGCAAGGGGGGACCACCCCCCTGGACGAAACCGCGACCCCCGCGCGGGGGCCGCTCCCTGACAACGGACGCGACGCGATGCCGCGTCCCTCTGGTCCCACGTGGCCGCGGGACTAGCCGCCCGCCACCGTGGCTTCAGCCGCGGTGGCCCCTTCCCGGCGGCGCGCCGGCGTCGCCGTGCCGGCGGGGCGCGCCGGCAGAGTCTTCCACGGACCACCGGACGCACTCCGGTGGTCCGTTTTGCTCGCTGCCTTCACCAACGGTCCTCCCGAGACCCGACCTTCACTGATGAGGCTTCAAAATTAACTTGCAGCCCTGTTTGTCGTCGCTCGTCAATCCGCGCACAACAAACAACCAGCGGAGTCTTCAATCTCCTCCGCGGCCCCGACTCCGGTCGCGGTTTCGTTCAGCCTCAACGGCGCGGCGCGACGGCGCCGTGCTTCTTCACCGATTTCTTTCTCGTGTCCGCATGGTGATGTAGCACCGTGCCGTCTTTGTTCGTGCCGCAACGAATCAAAACAACAAAGGGGGAGGAGAGTCGGCCGTGTTCGTGCGGTCCGACCTCCTCCCGTTAAGTTGGTAACAAGCGGCCCAAAAGACGAATAACAACAAGGAATTTTCACGAAAAAAAGAGAATTAACCCAAACAGTTTTCCCCGCAATTAAATATTATCAACCCGCAAAAGAAATAATTTGAGGATCAACTTGAGAATGAGTTGATCCGAGTTCTTTGTTTTAAAAGGAAGGAACCACATGAATATAAACTTACACAAAATTAACCCCTACCTTGTCGACTCGTTGAGTGAGGGTTCATCGCGGAAAAAGGCGTCGCGGAGGGAGGATCGCCGCGGAAGGAATGTCATTGGCATTAGGTGATCTCCGAGGAAGGCGTCTCTCACCGTCTTCCACTGTCGAAGGTCGGCGTTCTTCGTCGGCGGCAGTGCGTTCTTCGCATTCTTCGTCGAAGAACGAAGAATCCTCTCTTTTTCTCCCAAGGTCTTAACACAACACAATACCCAACTTAATAAACTAAGTCCTTCCCTTATTTTATTATCATAACATAAGAATTTGAAATTCAAAAGATAAGAAACGAACAATTAATTCAATGAATTAATTGTAACGATTTAACTGACCAATTTAAAGAGGCGTTTCTTAACCAAAATAAACGCACGGTTGGCTTTATTAAAAAGGGGGTGCGGGTGAGTTACTTAGAGGGAAAGAAACAGTGGGGCTCGTGCGGGACCCACCTCACAAATATCCTACCAAGTGGGTAGGATATTGTGGGTCCCATCTCATCCTCTTAACTTAGGTTAAGACACTTTAATTAAAATAAAATAAATTGTCGCACCACTTTTATTTTATTCCTTAACTTAACCCCAAAAATTAAAAACTACACCCGAACAAACACATCTCCAGAAAAGGCGTTTCTAAGCAATTACCGGCGCTGCGATTTCATCGGTGCCCTCAGAATTCGATTTTGAGCACCAGTTAAAAAGTTAGAAAAACCCGCTCGTTCGTTCACTGAACGTACCCGTGCTAAACTTCAGAAAATGATTCCGGGCACACCGAGCCTCGGAATCAGGTGCCATCAGAAACTGCATTCTTGTAAAATCCCAAAGAAAATTAAGAAAAAAATTTCCTTGAAATTTCTAGGTCTTTACATTTTAAAATGGGAATATCTTAGAGTGCATTGAGAATAGATTTTATGTTTTGAGTGAAGGATTTGTTATCTACCAAGACCAGCTAATTATGGATGATCTTTTAGGTGGTTCATCAGAAGCGTGAATGGAATAATTATGTGTCTATAGTGAGGCCTAGATAAAAATTGATCATATTGGTGTCCTTGGAATGAGTGATATTCCTTGAGACCTTTTTATGGAAAGAATCATGATGATTTTTTATGAGTTTGGCCTATGAGAGGATCATTATTTGTTGTTTTCGCATTGTGAGTCTAGTATTTTTATGATATGAATCATATGTTCATGTGTCATGTTTTATAATCAAGTGGTACAAGATAATTCACACGTAATGTTTTGGTTATATGAGGATATATGGTGGGTGTAATCCCATGAGAGAGTTCATGGAGGTACATTTTTCATTTGGATATTGAGAGTTAGTGTTAGTGTGATTTTTTTGAAAATCCTCAATGCATAAAGTGAAATGTGTGTGAGTTACACATGGAACTATTAGGTTCATGGATCAATGAGTGTCTATGTGTTTTCTAAGACCCATTATGATTGGTGGAACACTTTTTTGCCTTGTGGTTTAGGGTATCTTTAGGAATATAAGGTGCCATGGGTTGACGGGATGGGTGAAAGTGGTCCAATGGGTGTGACATGTGTGTGTTGTGGGTCGTGTTTGTGTTAGTTATCAAGGACTATTATAGGGGTTAACAAGATGGGTAATATTGGTTCAAGGGTTATAACTTCTCTAAAAAATGTTTTTGGATATTTATTGAGGCCAATAATATTAATCAAGTGCTCAGGTAATTTTTTATGTGGGGTTGGGTGACCCAAATAGATGAAATTTTTATTTAGGTTGATTCAGGCCATGGTAGGTGAGGATCATCCCATAATGATCCTTAAGAAACTAATTACAAAATCTTTGATTAAGTATTCATAGTTTCATGTATTTTTGTGTGTTTTTTACCAAGGGAAATAATCACCTGAAATTAGAATCTTGATGTGGTGGAGGGATTCAAGCCATGGAGATGGATCTTATGAAATTGTCCATAAACCCTGTAGATTTTGCCTTGGTTTTCATAGAGAAAGGTAGAATTAGAAATGAAAATTCAATCACACGATGATGTTCTTTAGTGAGGAAATTATTATTGTGATCATAGATACACAATTACAAGAGATGGAAGGATGCACCATATGGGTTTGTGCATTTCAAGGTTGATAAGAATCACACAATGAACCATAGGGGTCACACCAAGATAGTGATTTTTTGGGGGTTAGACCACATACCTAGTACAATTATTACCCAAAAGAGTCACGCCATAATAAATTATATTTGAGTAATCATGCCCTTAGTCTTGGGGGTGTTCATAACATGACAAGGAGGGGTCATGTCATCCCCCCTTAAGGGGTATTTTCTTTAAAAATTATAAAATTTTTAAGTAATGGTATGACATTAGTTTCCCAATTTTTTGTTTCCATTTCATTATTTTTAAATTTTTGATGTTTTTATAGTTTTTTAGTTTTCATTTCATAGAATCACAGTGAAATTATAATGATACTATGAATATCTTTCCCAATATGGATAGAAGAGGTTCTTGAAGGATAAACACACATGATTTCATGTGGTTTCAGTGATATTATGTTTCCCATTGAACTTTTTAGTGATTATTCCTCATTGGATTAATTTAAAATTTTAATATTAATTTTTATAAATAATTATTTTGTAATTGTATCTTGAGATAGGTTTTGGGTCTTTATATGATCTTGGATGAAACATTATGGTCTTGTTCGAGGATGTGTGGAGCATTTTGAGGATGGTGACACTATGTTGGAGGTAGGTCAATCTTATAATATAAATCATAATAATTTTTATTCATGTGTTTTCATGAATAAATTAATTTATATATTCTATTAAAAGGGATAGGGGTAGTTAATTACCAAGAGAAACATATTGGATGATGTTGGAACTCATAAACATGGGAAAAATTCTCTTTATTACTTTTTATTAATTATGATTTCCTACCAATAATAACTCCAAGGGAATATGTTATACATGATTTGATAAGATACCATGAGTAGGTCTTGAGATATGGGATGTGATTAGTGTCACTAACAAACTCAGGTACCCTGGTAACCTAATAATTGAGTCAGTCTTGACATATCCCAAAGGTCATTCCTGATCCCCATAGGTTGGAGATTAGCACCTAACATCATAAAAAATGAAAGTGGTAACAAGTTTTCCACTAAAAATGTGGAAGTTAAAGAGATAGGCCAATAATGCATACAAAGGAAACTCCATTGGGAGAACTGTATTAGAAGTAAAATAGAAAAAATAACCCAATGTACTATAACCATGTACCAAGAAACAAGAAAAAATACCAATGTCCCAAAGGATACCACACAAAATGTCCACAGATCAACAACTAGAACCACCACCCAAGTGGTGTTTTACCCCTAATCGAACCTAGAAGGATATAATCTACAAATAGCTAGAGGCATAGGTAGGGTGTGAGCTAAAAATCCTTTTCGGGTCTCACTAAGTATTCCATAACAGATGGCAATAATAATTTAAACAAAGGGAGATTTCAATATAAAACAAACAAGTCTAAAATTTCAAAAGAAAAAAATGATTTAAATTTCAAAATATGGATACACATAAAGAAAATTATTTACTTTTCAATTGATGGAATATTTCTAAAAAATGGAACTTTTCACAAATGGATTAAATAAAAACTTTTATATAAAACAGAATATATAAATTTGAAGGCATGTAAAACTATTTATAACAATGGAATATATTAATTTGAAATACAAACAAGTGATAAACATAGTTATATGCCTAATAAGGTATAATAGTTCCAAGCTACAGGGACTCTGCACTCAAGGTGACATAATAATATATACATAATTTCCTTTAAACTCCATCCAAATAGGACTCATGACTATCACCTAAGGGATGTGACATGCTGCATTTTTTCTTTATAATGTTGTAAATTTTAATGTTCCATAAAAATAACTCAATAACTACCTATGGATTCCATGTACTCTAGAAAAAAACAATGATGGGAAATTTATTTTAAGAAACCTTAAAATACAATTAATCTCATTCCCCATTTCAAATATTACAATTTCAATTTAAAAACCATAACAGGGGTTTTTAATAAAAAACATGCCTTTTCAAAAATATAACCCAAAGTTTTTTATCAAAACCATTTTAAGACAATTTCACAATATAATAATTTTAAATCAATTCACAATTCAATTTCACAATTCACTTTCACAAATTAAGTTAAAAAATTAAATTTTCCCAAGATTAAATCAATTTCACAATAAACCCCCAATTGAATGGAATTGGGGGTTTTCACAATTTTCCAACAATTAAACTTACACAATTAAATTATTCAATTTAATTGAAACAATTTCCATCAAATCCAAATTTTAAATTAGAAAAATTAAAGTTAAAAAATTTCCATAAACACACACCAATTTAATAGAATTTGGGGTTTTCCAATTTCATTCAAAATCTCCATTTTTAATAGCCCATTTCAATATAATCGGGGTTTTCCAAAAAACCTATTTAAATTAATTTAATCAAAATCAAGAAATTTAATTTAATTAAAACAATTGAAATTAAATAATGAAATTTAGGGTTAACAAAAATTATCCATCATAACAAAACCATCTACCTCAGGATCACAAGATCTTGAATCACAATGTCATACACAAAAGAATCCAATAGAGAATGATAAAAAAAGGATCTATGAATAAAACCTAGGTTTAGATTAAAAACATTATTTATTAGATCCACAAATCAGTATGAGGATTAATGGAACCCAAGGGAGGAGAAGAGATATCACATAAGAGAGAGAACAAGAAGAGAGAACTAATAAGGATATGATCAAAGGGAATTCCTCAAGATAAAAATCTATTATATAAGGGATATGGGGGGCTAATAACTCTTATTTAGTGCTTTAAGGAAGGGGGAAATTGTTTATGGGTTGTTCTAGTGTATAGGAGACCTAAAATGGGGTTTGGGAATTTTTAATAAAAATTAAGATTATTTAAAAACCCATATGCATGGTTTCCTGGGAATTGCTAGATGGTTTGAGAAACCATGCAGACTAACTGTGTGCCTATTTTAAATGGGTTGAATGATTTCTACTAAGAGGGTGTCAGGATTTAGAAACTTTGTGAAAGCCATTAAAAATCCCAATCTCTTAGGTTGCATGGTTAACTTTGAGAGGGAGAACTGTTTGGAATAACCGTGAGTGAACCATTAACTAGAACATAAACTCCCAAAAATTTAAAAATTTCAACCTGAACACTCCCAAAAAAACCCAAATAATGCAAGATAAAAATATGGTTTTAGAAATAATTGATAATAGCAATAGGATGTCACAATATCCCCACCATATAATCTTTATATTCCCATAAAACCTATAAAGATGCCTCCATGCCAAAATGACGAGGCCACTACTCTCCCATTAGTGCCTCCCTCTCCCATGTCTCATCTGAATAAGAACCATGCTCCTATAGAAAACAAAAAAAGGTATCATCTTCTGACGAAGTAACTTGGTTTCAAAATCAACTATCCTGACTAGTCCTTCAGTCATGGATAGATCAGGTTAACCTCAAGATCATGCCAACTTAGAACATGATATGTGTTAGATAGATACATTAATAGGTGAGATAAATGGAACATGTTATGTATCAACATCATCTTTAGTATAAGTTCTAAACAATAAGAAAATTTTCCCACCAGCTCAACTACCTCAAAAGGTTCCCTAAAATGAGGACCAAGCTTCCCTTACCTCCAAAGCCATCAATGAACCAACTAGGGTGAAACAATCAAGAACACTTGGTCACCAAATGAGAATTACAAAGGTCTACAATTATAATCATCATAATACTTATATCAGCAATATGCCATCACCAATATCTGATGAATCAACTAGATCTTTATTATCATCTCTTGGACCAAGATTGGTCCATCCAAGGAACTTTCACCAATATTCGACTAACACAAGAGATATTTACAAGTATAGCTATAAAATGCCTCAAAATGACCATTTTAATAAAACTCAACCAACCCCAAGTGATCATCCTAAGCCCCACCAAAGTTAGGAACACAAGCGCGAATCATATCCTCGACAATCTGTATAGGTCTTTCTACATGGACATCCAACTACAGATGTTATGTCATATATAAACGGACATAAGATCCCAGTTCCTCTTGAGGCCTCTCCAAAAATGATAAGTTATCTGAGGATCCCTATCAGAGACTATAGAATATGTTACTTCATGAAAATGAACAATCTTCTTCACATTGAGATTTCCCAACTCCTCAACTTTAGTTGTATCATGAATGGGTACAAAGTGTGCTGATTTAGTTAGCCTATCGATCATGACCCATATCACATTATTCTTTCTCTGAGTATGTGTAAAACTAACCACAATATCCATATAGATTTCATCCCACATTCATGTAGGAACATGATGTGGCTAAAGCAAACCCGAAGGTTTCTAGTGCTCAGCCTTAACCTATTGGAAAAAATGAGAATAAGAAAAAACATAGAAATGCCCTATCTCATACTTGGCCACTAGAGTTATTACTGCATGTCATATAGAATATTCATGGATCCTGGGTGCACTTCCTATTGGGAACTATAGAAATCCCAATTACATATTTTCTTATTGAATATGGTATCACAAAATGGTTCCAAAAGCATAGAATTGCCTATTTGGAGAATGATCAGTAAAACATGGTCTCCCCACCATTAATATAGACTCTAATTCTATGGAACTCATCATAAAGTGGATGTTTCTAAAGAATAAATTTGAAAATAGAATATGTCAACTGAAAACTGGCCATGGAAACCACGACTCCTAATTTTTGGAATCCATTATGAAAATGTGTAATGAGATCCATCGAGTACCACTCTTCCAATGATTATTTTAGTACTTGGGATGTAAGTTCTCTACTCAAAGCATTTTTAATGACATTCTCTTTTCCCAGGGTATAAGCGATGTCAAAATTGAAATTCTATAGGTATTCCACTGAAACCATTTGGAGGAGATTTAAATCATTTTGAGTGAATATATAAATCAAGATCTTGTGGTCTGAATACATGGTAAACCTTTCTCCATAAAGGTAATGAAACCATATCTTATGCACGTGCATCATAGCTATAAGATAAATGTCATGGGTGGGATAATTATTCTCATGTGGCCTAAGCTGACAAGAGCTATAAGCAACAACACGATCACCCTACTTGAGGATGCATCCCAAACCTGAACCTGATGAATCACAGAAGACCACATAGCCATGCTCAACATTAGGAAGATTCAACATCGGTGTGGTATTAAGAATATGTTTCAGCTCAACAAAATAATTTTGACATTTCTCACTCCAATCAAACTTTACTCCCTTCTAAGTTATTGCAGTCATCAGAGAAGCTAACTTCAAGAAGTCCTTCATAAACTTGAGATAATACCTGTAAAGACCAAAGATTCTTTGAATATCAAGAATATTTTTTGGGGTTTCCCAAGTCATAAAATCCCCCACCATCTCAAGATCAACTAATATTCCTTATTCCGACACCACGTGTCCTGAGAACTCAAATTTCTAAATTTAGAAATCAAATTTCTAAATATTAGCATAAAGTTGGAAATTTCTCAATAAACATTGAACAATTATTAGATGATGAACATGATCCTCCTTGGAAATAGAGTAAACAAGGATGATATCCAAAAAGACTACCATGAAGGTATTTAATAGAATCATGGAAAATCCTTTTCATAAAATCCATGAAAACTATTGGGACCTTGGTTAGACCAAAGGGAATGAAAAGGTACTAATAGTGGCCATACCTTCTCTGAAAGTTAGTTTTCTAAATGTTAGATTCTTTTATCCTCAACTAATGGTAGCCAAAATAAAGATAAAACATTGAGAAAC
Organism: Viscum album; assembly: GCA_963277665.1. Classification (NCBI taxonomy): domain Eukaryota; kingdom Viridiplantae; phylum Streptophyta; class Magnoliopsida; order Santalales; family Viscaceae; genus Viscum; species Viscum album. Next base: position 1,168,796,499 of record OY728122.1, on the reverse strand, counting down.
ACTTATACCCTTTTAACTAATCAAACAGATCATCAATCCATGGTAACAAATATTTTTTATTTACTGTAACTGAATTGAGCTTTTAGTAATCAACATATATGCAATGTTAACCATCATACTTCTTAGAAAAGATAACTGGCACCACCCAAGGTGACATGCTTGGGCATATGAAGCCTTTCTCAAGAAGATCATCCAACATGGCCTTCATCTCATTCATTTTATCTTGTTCCATATGGTCAGATGGAATAAAAATTGGTTGAGTACTAGGAAATAAGTCAATAGAAAACTAAACCTCCTTTACTGGTATAAACATAGAGAATTTATAAGGAAAAATGTTTTGAAACTTGATGAAAACTAGTGGGAGATCACTGCTAAGAGATTCCCTCTCAAGATCAAAATAATACATCAATATCACTTTCCCCAACTCTGAATAAGAAGGTATGGCTCTTCTTGACCATGTGAACCATTCTCATTGAAATACATAGTACACACCATTAGTTTTAGTGAATAAGTACCATCGAAGATAAAAATCGATATGAAATTTATTGAAAATGATCAAATCTATCCCAAAAATGACATCAAGAGATTTCATGTTGAGAATCAAAAAACTCCAATAACACTCAAAATCTAATAGAGATAAAGCACAAAAGGGTTTACAGAGACCCTAATCTATCTTCATAGAAAGGGGTGTAGTAATATCCATTACACAAGATAAAATATCCATAGTAAGATTTAGTACATTAACAACATGTATATAAATAAATGAATATAATGCACCAATATCAAATACAGTAGTCAATAATGATAATGATATAGTGATGGTACATCTCACGGTCACTGGACCTATATCCTCTTCCTTTATAGGATTTTTCATGGTGTAAATAACACTACAAGAAAATGACCACTATAGAAGGGGTTATAACCCCTTATAAATACATTAGCAGCAGTTATCAGGAACTGTCGCAAATGTGCCCGCCTACTGTTAGTAGGGGTGGTTTTGAGGAAGCACTGGTAAATGTGTGATGAATTTAGTGGTGATTACATTAGAGGGGGTTTAAAAACCCTCTAATGTTTTCCAAAATTTACCACAAATGGTTTTCATTAGAGGCAGTTGTAACCCCAAATGCCTCTAATAGAGGGATTAGGGGTAGTTCAAAGTGCCCCTAATTGTTGATTGCAACAGGGGAAGTTTTACACAACCACCCCTAATGCTTTTATTTTTTTTAAAGAAAACATCTTTCCAATCCGTGCTGTGCGTCCCCCTGGTATCTGCCCCTCCTCCTATCCATGCCTCTTGTGTGTCCCCCAGTCTCGGTTTCTTTTGTGTTGTGTCCTCCCCCAGTCACGGTCTCCCATGGTGTATCGATCTCCTGTGTGTCTTGGTCTGTCCGTGTCTGTCCCTTGGTCCCCCTATCTCCTGTGTCTGTCCCTCAGTCTTCTGTCCCCCCCGCTGTCTGTGTCCGTGTCTATCACCCACATTGTCTATGTCTGTGTCTGTCCCCCCTATGTCTATCCCCCACTATCAATTCCCTCGGTCTCCTGTGCGCTGTCTGTGTTTGTCCGGTCTCCTATGTCTTCCCCTGGTCCCCTGTGTGTTGTACCGGTCCAGCCCCACCCCCAGTCTCCGCGTGCATGTCTCAGTCCAGCCCTGCCCCTCAGTCTCCTCTATGAGTGTCCCGGTCCATCCCCCAGTCTCCTCTCAGTCAACAAATTCAGAGGGCTTCTAAAATATAGAAGCAGGTGGGATTCAAACCACGCTGCTCAATGGTGTACTGCCTACACCTAAACCACTTCCCCAAGTCTCTTTTTGTTTATATAGTACATATATTATTCTATTTATATATATATTGATAAGTTCATTAAAGTATGAATTATTTTCATAATATATTTAAATACGTATAATAAGTTTATTAAAATATGCATATATATTAATGAACATATATATATTAACAAATTTACACATAATTTATATATTATTGGATATATATATATATATATATTAATAAGTTTATTAAAATAAACATTATTAAAAAAATATATTTAAATACATATAATAAGTTTATTAAAATAAGCATATATATTAATAAACATATATATATTAACAAATTTACACATAATTTATATATTATTGTATTTATATATATTAATAAGTTTATTAAGATAAACATTATTTCATAATATTTTAAATAAATTAAATAAATAACATGTATCTATATTTATATAAATATAAATATATATGTATATATATTTTTTGCACACCTCTATAAATTATATATTTACATATATTTAAATAAAAATATGTATGTATGTTTTTATAAATACATTTATATCAAACACACACAAACAAAAATGTGTATTTATATATTTATTTGTAATTGTTTATATTTATCTGAATACACATATATTATATATATATATATATATTTATATTTTACCCAAATATATTATGAAAAAATATATATAAATATTATATTTATACATACACAAATAAATAAATAAATATATATATATATATATTACATATTTATATGAATATAATAAATTATACATTTTATAAATACATTCATATATGTATACAATATATACTATATATATATTATGATTTTTTTAAGAAAATAATAGGGGTTCATAACCCCTCTGATCTCTTAAATTAGAGGGGGTTGTGAACCCCCACTATTTTCTTAAAAAAGAAATTATGTATAGCACACACACACACACATAACACCTCTAAAATCCAATCAAATATATATATGTATATATGTATATATATAGTGTCTCTAACTGAATATATAGTGCCTGTACTAAATATATAGCGCCACTAATTATTAAAGTAGTGACAATTTTAACATAACTGTCTCCAAAATCCAACTACATATTAAAAAAATGATAAAAATTTTAGACAGGGTAGTGAACCCCCTCTAAATTCGATAATTAGAGGGGGTTATGAAGAACCCCCTCTAATGTTACAGAAAATGAATTTAGAGGGGGTTGTGCATAGCCCCCTATAATGTACTGTTTTTTTGTATTGTAAGCTTCAATCCAGATTCCTATGGCAAGAACCCATTTTCACCTGAAGCGTCTAATTGAACTAGAGTTTTATAAGGTTCTGATGATCCAGTGCCACTACGTGGAGTTGAATGAACATGAAAAAATTGCTACAAGTGACCCAAGTATCCATAGGAGTCACATTTATTTGGTTCCTCGGCGAAAACCCCATTTGTATGCCTTATATTTCCACTCTGGTAAAAAATTAAAAGACATATTCTAGGAATTTTAGGAGGTCTAGAATGATCCTATGGTTGAGAACCACCACTAGAATCATCAAGATTCCTCTTTCCCTTATAGGAATGCAATCTGACACTAGGAGAAAAGAAACCCCTGATAACACAGACTTTCCAGCCAGGTCCATTTCAACCATCAACACTCTATCTATCACATCAACATAAGAAGGAAGATTCAACAAGAAAATCTCAGAATGAATATCATTTTGAAGTCCCAAATCGAATCATCGATCCTTCAACTTCTCATTTGGTACAATCTTAGGTGAAAACTACATGATCTCAGCAAAATTGTTTTAATAAATTTTCATGGTCCTTTCATCCTTGTCGAGTTTGAAAAACTTAGTGGCCTTATCCATCATCATTAACTCTAGATAGAACAAGTCTGTTAAAAGTTGCTTGAATTATTTACAATCTAACCCCTCATGTTTCTTCATAATCACCATTGTGTCCCACAATATTATGCACAGTCCTTCTAGCACGAAGGTGGCATACTTCAACTTGATTTAATTAGGTGTGTTGTAACACCCCAAGCTTCCATGGTACACTTCCTTTTTAAATAATTCAATAGTATGCGATGTACGCAACACTGAGTTCAAGCGCACCACGACCTATCAAACTAGCAGTCTAAAAAGTGGTTATAAATATTATCAACCAAATTTTGAATTTTATATATCCCATATAATTTTAACATTCATATTTTGTGTTTCTTAAACATAAAATAAGGTCAAATTCAATTTTTCATAGGAGAAGTATTTTTAAAAAAATGCAGTTTTTCCACCTTTTATTGGAGAACTATTTTTAAATACAATATTTTAAAATTTTATATATTAAATTTAAAGAAATTAAATTCTTCTTTAGAAGAGGGACATAAAAATTTAGTTTGGATAAATTTTTGGTACTTTTCTGATAACTTTCATATTTTGATGAATAGTGAAAAATACTAAATTTTAATTGAAAACAACTTTTTTAATAGAAATAATTTATAGTATTAAAATATGAATTTGAGCAGTTTTAAAGTATAATTACATTATATTTTTATAATTTAATATAATTTAGGTCATTGGAAGTAATGTCACATTTAAATTGAACATAAACACATGTCAATCTTTTGATAGTTTTTACTTCTTAAAAACTCGCTTTCTAGTTTTGACAATGAGAATTAATTTTAAATTAATTTCTGCCAACATTGTGTTTTGAATTTGGAAAAATGGATTCCATATTTGGAATAAGAAGCTAGAAATTGTGTAAATAGTTACCTTTTTTTAACATTATGAATAGAAACTTTAGTAATTATTTTTATTTACCATGGTTAAAGGATAAATCAGGTAAATAAAGGTAAAAAAATAATATTATAATAATATTAAACTACTTGGGTGTGATAATGGCATGTTATAAGAATTAATTTAAATTAAAGATAATTATAACATAAACATATATCTTTTACTAAATCAATTTTAATATAGGGTTATATATGATGTCTATGTCTATAAATTGTAATTATAAAGATAAAAAGATTTCCTACATCATGATATTTTATTTATATGTTTTATTCATTAGATAAATATATTTATTTATGACACAATTATGATGCAGTTATTACCTCATTAATGAAAGATTCAAATAAATGAATTTATAAATATTAAAATAAATGTAATTTGAACATTTTGATGCCATACATGAATTTTATTGACGACATTGACATATAAGGGATGAGTTAATGCATTTTTTAGAAGGAATCAAGTTTTTATGACTTTAACAAAAATCAATTACTAAATAGTGTCAAAATTAACATAAATGATATTTTAAAATAAATACTATTTTATTAAATGATATAAAAATCCTAAAAATATAAAGTTTGTCCAAATAACTTTTATAGTGATACAAATGTAATAAATTATCCACTTTAGGTTCTCTTGGAATTTTATAGTAAATATAAAAAACCATGTAGTATAAAAATACAAGAGGACATGGTAAGATTTAACTTATTTTACAAAGGATTAAATCTAAAATATAAGGTTAATTTTATGACCTAAACATGTATAAAACTTATTATTTGAGAGTATTTATACCCATAATCATCTTATCCTTGAAATAAATTAATTTGGAGCTATTAGAAACCGATTTTTTTTTATAATAAATTATTATTTCATGATTTTTCCTAAAGTGCCCCTCACTTCTCTTATAAATGGGCACCTCCATTTCTCTTTAACTCACACCTCTAAAGCCTTTTGGTTCAGCAAAAAACTTCCCATTTACCCTCCCAACCTCCATAAATTCATAATAGAGGCCTAACTTTGGGCATAGATCCATTCTAAGGATCCATTTTGTTCAAATCAAAAGGAAACAACCGAAGAAGAGGTAATCATTGTATCCCTTCTTTTAAAGTTCCTTTCTTATTCTACTTTTTTCTTTCTATATTGTGTCCATAAAAAAGTAATAAATACAGTATCATAAATATAATGAGATATTAATATAATCATGGGAAAACTATATTCACCATTTTATCCATCCTACGAATAATAATATCACCATGTGTGTGTACGTACGACTTACCGTCACCACACCATGATGTAATTTGTTATTCCACATTAATTTATTTGGATGGGTATAATGATGAGTATAATGGACATAAATAACGAATATGAAATTATTATGATTATTTATAATTAATATACCATCCAGTTCCATATCCTTTAATCATTAAAGGAATGACATCGTCATTCGTGTGTACGTACGACCTACCATCTCCACAACACAATGAGATTCATTCTCCACTTTAATCATCCAAGAATGATTATAAAAAATATATTATTAATAATTATAAAATATATGACATAATAAGTCTAATGGAATGATATATATATATATATATATATATATATTACATATATGTCATTCACTTACTTCCATTCAATACGATAATAAAACGGAAACAACGTTCATGCGTACGTATGACCTACCGTCTCTATGAACAGTGTATTCCATTATATAGATATATATATATTATATATATTTATATTATGAATATATATGATATATAAATCATATTATACATTTTGAAAGTAATTAAATCATGATCTAAGTAATATGATCAAGAATAACAAGTCAAAACACGTACGATAAACAAAGCGATATTACCTGAAATATTGCATTAACTTGGAATTGTTAATAAATGGGCAATATAAAGTCATAAAAGAATAATATATGATATCATAAATATTATTATGATTTTGATATAAGTTAATAATATTTTTAAAAACATTATATAGGATTTCCAGACACGTATAGAGATTATCATATCTAAGGTAAGGGTTAATTTCTCAATCTCACTATTATCTAAGATTGGTTATGTGTAAGTTTTTACTGGGAAGTATTTATCATCCATGTTCATGTTTCATAAAAATGTTTTCAAAAGGAATATTTTAAGGTTTTATGGAAGGGTCTATTTAACTAGATCATCATTTTAACTGTTTTAAATATTTATTTCTCTAAGTCTATTTAATTAATGTCCATGTTTTCAAAATGATTTTAAGGATTTATTTATATAGACATGATTGTTTTAAAATGTTAATTACTTTAAAAATTTTCAAATTGTTATGGGACACTTTGATTAAAAAATCTATTTTAAATGAATTCCTTTATAAATTGTGTGACTTTTAAATGATTTCATGAAAAAGGATATTTCTCTCAAAGAGTTTTACTGGTCATTTTTAACTATGTCAAAATACTTTACTTGATATTATTATTGATTGAGGTTTATTTATTATAATAAAATATTTCATATTGTATTGAATGAGTTATGATATGTTTGACTGTGGATGTACTATTTTTATACCATTCATGGTTTATGGTTAAAGTATTGACATTTTTTCTGCTAGTTTTAATATGAATGATTATGTTATGTTTCACCATTTTCATATAAGGAATTCATTGGACATATTAAGTGATGGGAAGGGCCCGCTATAGCCCCTCGATGCATATGTTGGTCTCATGAGATAAACTAATGTCTTGACACAAGGCCTTGATAGAATATTTGTAAAGGGTCTTGGCACAAGGACTTGACGTAGCAATTATTATGTCTGACATTATGTATTCCCTCATTATGAAATTAGTTATTACATGTGATTATTCGACTGGTAGAATATCTATGTTCATGTTTATATGGTAATTTTTGATTTATTTTTTCCATATTATGTTCATGTTTAAGTTTAAAAGGCTGTTTTTTTATTATACATTTTGCCTTAAAAGTTTATAGATTCCGCTGAATTATTTACCCTTACTGAGCATATGAGCTTACCCCTTTTTATGTTTTATTTTCCCAGGATGACAAGAAGTCTATTATGTTTGATATGAAGTATTAAACTAGGGGAATAATTGTGTTCTCAAAGGATTTCCTATGTTGTATTTTATGTTATAAATTGTAATGTAAAGTTCATGTATGTAATCTATTTTCTAAGATTGCTAAACTGATCGATCCTTTGGGACTTGATTCCTTGTAATAATTCCAATGTATTAAAATAATGCACCGGCTTTGGGCTTCTGGGGTCAGGATGTTAAATGTGTAAAAGAACCCAAATAGACACTCCATTATTCTCAACCACTACTTGGTCTCTTGAGGATCATTTGAGCCTTTGAATGGAACTGGGTTCTAGGGAAGGAACAACTGAGAAAAAATATTAATAAAATCCCTCTAAGGTTCCACATCTAGAGTATAAATGAGAACTAGATGTGGTTAATGTCTTAAGGATTAGATAGTGTGCATAATCACCTCAAGCATATTCGGGTCCACAAGTGGATTCACTCATTGAGGTTCAGCAGCAGCTTCCTCATGGATCTAATTTTCACATCTTCTTGGAGGCATGATGTTACACAACATTAGAAAAAAATAGTGAAAACATCATATTAACACTCAAATAGAAAAATAAGGAAAATTAATCCCAACAAATAGACAAAAAATATTTGGATTTCAATATACCCAAATCAAATGCAGGGAAAAGACTAGATATAATACTTAAGTCATATTTCCCTAACCACCCATGGTTACATATGGTTAATTGTGGTGTGATATGACTAGACACTCAATAAAAACTACCTCATAAGTCCCAAAAATATTTCACAAATTTATACTGACTTCAAGACAAGAAAATCAACCACCCCTTGATACCACTTCTTTACGAACCAGTTCAGGTACCCTGGTAACCTGATAACCAAACTGGTCCTGACATATTCCTAAGGGAATTAACTTTCCCCATGACTTAGTGACTAACACATCAGACCATAAAAAATGAAATTGGGATAGATGTTACACTAATAATGCAGAAGTAAAAGAGACAAGTCAGTAATACATACAAAGGAAACTCTACTAGGAGAACTGTATAAGAAGTCAAACAGGAAAAACAACCCAAGGTACTATAACCAAGTACATGAAAATTAGAAAAACATCCCAAGTCCCAAAGGAAATGACTCACTAAGTCCACTGATCAATAGAAAAAACTACACACTATGTTGTGCTTTACCTATACTAGAACCTAGAAGGATATAATCTACAAACACCAAAAGGAACATATAGGGTGTGAGATAAAAATACCACCAGGGTCTCACCAGGGATTCCAGAACAGATTCCAATATAAATTTAACCTAAGAGTGATTTCAATTTAAAACAAATAGGTTTTTAATTTCATAATCATAATTAAAACTATCCATGGTTTACATATCAAATGATGGAAATACTTTATGAAAATTCTTGTCATTTAAATTGATGAAATATTTCTAAAATAATTTCAATTTTCACTACTGGATTAAAGAGAAAATTTTATATAAAATAGTTTACATAAATCAAAATGCATGTAAAACAGTTTATAACAATGGAATATATTCATTTGAAATACAAACAAGAAAGAAACATGGTCATATTCCTAAGAAGGTATGATAGTTCTAGGCTATAGGACTCCACACTCAAGTTGACATGATAATATAAACATACATCCCTTTGAACTTAGGCCAAAGAGTACTCATCACTATTTTTAAGGGATATGATGTGATTCATTTATGTTTTGGAACATTTTAAAGAGTAAATTTCCATCCAAATAACTCACTAACTACTTAAGTCTTTTACATTCTCTAGAATAAAACAATGATGGGAAATTTATTTCAAGAAACTTTAAATTATAATTAATCCAACTCTCCATTTTTAATATTCTAATTTACTTTAGAAACCATAACAGAGGTTTTTAATAAAAAACATGACTTTTTCCAAAATAGAACCCAAACATTCTTATCAAAACCATTTCAAGACATTTTTACAATATAAATTTTTTAAATAAATTAAAAATCAAAAATCAAAATTAATATTCACAAATAAAATTAAAAAATTTATTTTTTCACAAGATTCTATCAATTTCACAATAAACCCCCAATAAAATAGAATTGGGGGTTTTCACTATTTTCCATCAATTACATTTCATTAATTAAAAACAATAATTTAATTAAACTTTTTTCCATCAAATCCAAAATTTAAATTATACAATTTAAATTTCAAAAATTTCCATAAAGATACCCCAATTCAATTGAATTGGTGGATTTCCAATTTCATGCCAAAACCCCATTTTTAAAACCCCAATTAAATAGATTTTTTTTTCTAGAAAACCAATTTATATCCATTTAATCAAAATCAAGACATTTAATTTAATTAAAACTATTGAAATTAAATAAATCAATTTTGAGTTGATAAAAATTATCCATCATAAAAAAACCACCTACCTCAGGATCACGAGATATCAAATCACAAATCCGTAAATGAAAAAATACAATGGGGAATGAAAATAATAAGGATCTATGAATCAAACTAAGGTTTAGATATGAAATAGTGGGTATTAGATCCAAAAACCAATATAGGTATTTACGAAACCCAAGGGAGGAAAAGAGAGATCATGGGATAATGATAACGAGAGGAGGAAACTAACGAGGAGAATATCCAAGGGCATTCCTCAAGCTTTAAGTCACTTCCGGGAGGGATCTAGGGGGGAAATAACTCTTCATGGGAGATACAAGGATGGGAGATATTTCTTATGGGTCGTTCCTGTCTGTTGGGGACATAAAATGGTTTAACATGAGTTTTTAATCAAAATTTAGATTATTTAAAAACATGTACACATGATTTCTAGGGTAAAGTCGTAGGGTTTGACAAACTATGTGGACTAGACATGCACATGTTTTCAATGGTCCTCATATTTTATCATAATAGGGAACACTAGTTTACTAACCATGTGGAAAACTTGAAAAATCCCACTACCTTGGGGTGTATTTTTTACTATGAGAGGGTGCACAATTTGGACTAACCATATTCTAACTATGCACATGCCAATAAACATCCAAAATTTTCAAAATTTCATTGGAAAATTTCCAAAAAAATCTCAACCAAGGAAAGATAAAAAAGAGGGGTTTAATAATACCTTAAAATAGTAACAAGGTGTTACAATTAGTGTAACATATGATAGTTTCCTTGGGATAATTGGATGTCATGAGAGGATTAGTCTTAGAAGTACTATTGGGACAACTTTTTTTTCTGACTCCTGGTAAGGGGAACCCTCATGAGGGTGTATTGAGAGTTACTATATTTTGTGTGTGGGATGTGTCCTATTATGAAGAATGAGGTGTTATAGAGAGGTTTTTCCTCTAATATTTAGGTTGAAATCACTTCTGAGAGTGATTTGATGTTAGAACCAAGTGTGGGACGAGGGATTAGTCATGATTACCTAGTATGAGGATTTAAAGGGGGAATATAATAGGTTAAATGGGATGGTCCCTAGGCACTGAGACTGTGAGTGATGAAGTATTTTGAATATGTTTTTACAAGGTTTGATGTATGTGTTAGTAAGAGACTATGTCCTATGAAAACACCATGAGGTAATGGATATATCTTGGTAAAAGTGATAAGTGTTTAGGATGGGTCTGAAAGACCCTAGTGGATACCCTTTTGGGTTAAATGAGGATGTTGAGAGGTCCTACAAGCTATTCTTATGATGTCATCATGATTATTTAGAGATATCAATATGTGTCTAGAAGGATACTGGAGAATGGGTCTAGATCTTTATTAACTATTAACCTAGTGAAACCTGAGTGAGTTTTTTTGATGAGGTATATTACTTACATGATATTATGTACATATTCTCATGATATGTGACGGATATCACCTTTGATGATGATATATCTTAATGCCTGGACTCAAATTGAATGATATGGTTTTAGAAGGACCATATCCTGAATGATAAGGATGTTTTACAATAGTGATGAAGTATCAGATCCATCGTTGATTGATAATGTAATAGTCTAGATAATGGGATCACCTTGAGTGATAAGGTTCTATTTTAACCTAACCACAATTGTGAAGGTAGATATTATAATGTGATATCATACATGCACTAACTAATAAGTTAGTGGTATGGATAATGGTCATACCTTACGTGAGAAGGTATTATCATGGACAATCATGAGTGATAAGGATGATACAACTATGATGTAATGTGATATGTGGATGATATACCCTAACATGGGTAGTAAAGTAATAGTTGAGACATGGATGTGGGTCCCAATTTGAGTGGTAATGTTATGGACAAGTTTTATGGATTGTCTCCCATGAGTGATAAGGGATGGTATAAGGAATTGGAACATGACCATGATTATATCATCAAGTAGTGGTCAAGACTTAGTGACACCATCCCTAAATTCTTCAGGTATGGTCTAGATTAGTGGTTCAGTTTAATGAGGCAGCTGGATTATATCTTTAGCCAATTCTAGTAATATTGGGAATCATATTATACTGTTTATCACATGGAGACCTAGAATGATTGTATTATTATTGGCATGGATAAAACATGATTCCTAGTGAACTTACGTGATCATTTTATTTAATTTTTAGTATTTACATTGTGCATACATGTATATAATGACATATATTTAGGGAAATTGGTGAGATGCTATTGGGATGGATTTCACACTCCCTTCATAGTAGCTTTGGTGTGAATAAAGAACATGAGATTGAATTATAGGTTGGTAATAGTATGTGTAGTGGTTTCTGATAGATTAGATGCATAGGGTATTATAGTTTGGGATTAAGGTGAGGCTTGATGATAGAAGTAGTATTTTTTATTACCTTATTTTGTGTGATTTGTATATGTGATTGACCCAAGGGGCGATAAGTTTGGATCTTTATCTATATGAAATCATTTTCATTTTTTATAATTTTTTCTTTATTTATTCATGTATATTGTATTGATTTTGTATATCCATGATTTTTAATGTTTTAATTTCTTATCATGCTCTGGTTCAAGGTCACAGTCTCCCTAATATATGATTAATTACTCACCACTAGTCAATAGTATCTAGCATATGAGGAAGCGTAATTGAGGAATTTGAGTACCTCCTAACTTTCCACTAATGAGTATCCTAATGATGGGGTTTTATAATTTCATTATTTGAATATCATTATACCAATTATTCATATTTGTATAAGAAAAATTATTTCTTTTGTATAAACTGTTGATAACAATTAAATTTCACACATATAATATTTATAAATAAATAAAAATACATTTATATAACACCTTGATATTTTTTATAAATTTTCCTTAATCATTTGGTTAAACTTTCATGTTTCACACAAAACACAGAATAAAAACAAACAACACTACATTCTATCAATATGAATATATCCCTTGTAACATAGTCATTAAGTTAGAAATTATAAATAGTAGTAAATTCACTATGGAATATATTTTGAAATAAAAATAAAGGACACCCTTAATACTAATTCACTGATGAATTTTAATTTGTGTTGTTAAACAACTAATAATATATTTTTATACTTAAAAAAGTATTTTTTCTAGATTTGGATTCTTATGCACTATGAATTTTTAACTAAAAATACTATGTATATTATATTTATGTTATGAAATTATATATATTTGATATTAATAATATATTAACACTAATTATAAATTTATTGGAAAAATTATTAATAATAATCAATATTTTGAAAAGTCGTTTTTCTAATAAAATGGTTTCAATATATATTATCCATCTATTCAAAAGTTAAATTATGAAATTTTCGAATATAACTTTGAAAAACATACTTCCATTTTTGGATTCATAATAAAAATATTGGTTTTAGTTTTTTGGGATTTTTTCCTGAATAGATTTAGTTTTATATGAATAGTTAAATATACCATTTTAAAGGTCACCCTTCAATATGAGGGGTGAATACTTTAAAAAAAATACACAGAAGGAAAATATCCAAAAAATGGATGGTTGGGTATTATCTCATTATTCACTTATCACATAGAAAAGAGGATAAACTATACTCCAAATTTTACACTACCTCTAGATAAACTTTTGCTAATTAGTTTTCTCATTATGAACTTTTATAAGGGAAATTAATATATTTAGGTTAAATGGCCTAATAAAAATTGATAATATGTAACATAGATTAAAATATAGTGATTCATAAGTTAAATTATATATTAATTGATATTCACTTTTAATGATAACATGTCATTTGAATTTTAAGAGCACATATTTCACTAATTTTCATATTTAGAATAAAATAGGAATGTTCATGATAACTTTGGATATTTATTTTTTTGTATTATGTTAAGAACTACTAGTGAACCTATATTAAATAAAACTATAATTAACCAAAAGTATCATACCATATGAAAAAGGTTTCATAGGATAATATATCTTAGGAATAATTTATCTTATTCATATACTTGTTTATTTTTATAGGGTATTACTTGAAAAAATTTTAATATAGTATTTGGTAAAAAAATAATTCTAAAACTGGAAATATAAAATTAAAGTACCTATAAATTATAAATTTATATTACTAAATAAGAATTAAATAGTGGAAAATAGTGGGTGATACTAATGAATATCTAAATATATGCCATTTTTATGGAACATGTGCATTTTCAAAAAAATTACTATGATGGCGAGGCTTTTATATCATTATAAATTATATCATGAGTTTATCTATCATATAGACAAAAAGATATATTTATGTAGTGATAAATAAATAAAATCTCAATGATATAATTTATTTAAGGTAGGAGGATGTGACACCTTGATATTTTGAATGAAATTTCCTTTAAATAAACAAATTGTTAAAAAGATTGTTTCATAAGAAAACTGAATCAAAAGAACTAAAAATCATTTTATTAAGATAAATATAAATATTGTAATATATTTATTATGTTGGTAAGAATAAAAAAATGTAACCAAATTATGAAATATATATTGTAAAAAATATAAAGGCCACTCTTAATACCAATGAGTATATTAATTTCAATTTCTACAGGTAAACAAATAACATTTTTTTCTAGGAAAAAATTGTTGTATGAAATTAAATTTTTATGAACTATGAATTTTTATATCATGAAACTAGTTATATTATTATAAAATGGAGACAAAACAAATTTTTTATATGAATAATTTATTATCACTAATTAAAAATTTATAGGAACTAAGAATAATATTAGTTAATATTTAATAATGTTATTTTACTATAGAAAAATTTTCATTATATTTTATGATTCCATTTATAAGATAAATTCCTACATTATAGATTTTAAATTTGAAAAAATTATCATCACTTTTGGATACAAGATAATAATATTGTATTGGTATTTTTCTTGGATTTTTCTATAAAGATTAATTTTTATATGAATTGTGTAAAATATAATTTTTTTACAAAATTGTGAATTTTAGGATATCATTGGGATATAAGAATTCATAAAAATTTATGGAAAATTATTCTTGAAAAATAATTTCTTATAAATTTAAAATTATGTTTTTTAAAATTTTAATTCTTCTATACAAACCTATATTTGACATTTTAGAAAATATAGTATATGTTTTTCTAAAAAAATTATTATGAGTTATACATTTATTATTTGAGAATTAATTTTTACTACTTTTATATGTTGTATATAACAATATAGATATCATATTTTAAATCACGAGGTATATATTATGTAATATGTTTTATTTTATTTGGAATAAAATACAAATTTATTAGTTAAAAATAGTTACTATAGTAAAAGTTAAAATGAAAAAAGTAAATTATAACAGTACAAGACCTGTAATATGTCTCTAAATGAGTGTTGAAGGGTTTTATCAAAAATAAATTATTATACCATCCATTTTTATCTATATAGGATCCACTTCCCATGAATAAAATTATAATACCTTGGATCAGCTCACAATGAATAATAATTAGACCAGAATACGACACAACCATAGTTGCACCTCCTTGTATGATAGAGGCTTCCAACTAGAAATGAGGATATATGGTGGTACTGTAGGGAGACTATACCCAATATACTAGAGTTCACAAAAAAGTGAAATAAGAATCAATTATGCACATCAATTTAGAGACAAATAATAAATCAATAAAACAAGTGATAACAGAATTAAAAAGTCGATATACCAGCATAATAGAAATATTTCCATCAGGTCCAATCACATAGATATATATAAATTAAAATAAAATGAAAGTGAGGCATTATGTCATCATTAATCCATGAAAAATACTATCCTCTACTCCTAATTGATCTACTATGCATCATACATGCAACCTAGGCCTCTTCTAATTCAATACCTATAATCATGTGAGAGATGCTCCAGTACCTATGTGTTAAGGCTTCCTGAGTTGGTTGTGATTATATAACATAGTAGTATACCACCAATGTAGTCCCATACTAAACCAACAATTAAGTGATATATTATTTTTTAATTCTTAGCATAATTAAATAATCTTATAAACAAAATACAAAACCCCAACCACAACACATGCTTTAGCTAGTATCAGAGTGTCTCTGAGCATGAGAATAACCTCAGTGGACCTTTGTACACACTCTACACATCCCATTTTTAGGAAACCATAATGATGAGTAGAATAACCTAGGGAATCACTATGAATCCCTCATCCACAATCCCATTGAATGAACCCCATGGTAGAATCTAGGAATTCTCAATTTTAGGTCAAAATATGATTCCTATGGGTGGAGTCCAAATTCAATCCTATACGTCTAGACATGGATGATTTCTTGGTGATAAAATAATTTAATGGAACACCCTCACTTGATCACATGTCCAATCACTGAGGATTAAAATTTCACATGTCTCCTTATCTAAAAGATATCTGGTGTGTCCCCCTAATCGTAGGAGGGCATCCTATGAACCGATCAATGAGATCCAATAGTCACCCTCATGATCTCAAACATTTGTGTTCGGGGATATACACCCACCCAAAACATCATTCCAAAATTAAAATCATGGGGTCCAACGTATTCATACTAGACTATTAGTATTTAGATTAAAATAATATCATTACAGGAATCCTAAATAGTCTCACATATTAAAGTAATCCTTGGAATCTTGGAAGTCATTTAAAACACACAATAATATATTATGATTCTAGATCAAATTAATAACCATAATGAATCCACCACTACATAAACCATGATGGATTCTAGTCAAACGATACATCTTCTATAAAAATATAGTGAGACAAGATTCCATAAATCATGGAAATAATAGGGTATTATCCATAATAACATGTGATTCTTAGGAGTGTTAGGAAATCACAATTATACTAGGGATAATAGTTGATTCCAAAGTGTCTTTTTCAGTCACATATCATATAAATAATAAAATAAAAATAAGTTGGGTGCTGGCCGAATTCCCAAGAAAATACACATCATCTTAAGCCAATTGTGTCTACACAGTTGTTTGGTTTCTAGGGGACAACCAAAACCATCTCAACACATAGCTATACACACCCGCTCAAGGTCAACACAACATTGGGTTACTAACTGGGCCCCTTCAGTCACATAAAATTTGAAAAACCAACCTGTGTTCCATTATCCTATTCCCAACAGTCAGGTTAATGCCTGTTGATCAGAGGTTCTCCCATCCCTAGACATCACCAAAATCATCTCACAACCTCATTGGCCTCAAGGGTGTACTATACACCATACAATATTAAGTGATGGATAAAATACCATTTCTATGTCCAAGGATACTCTGGGATAGCCAGATACCCCAAACCATCTCTAATATTTCTTAGGTTTATCCACCTTGGCCTAACATATCTCAAGGTCCCCACTCATCCTACTAGTGTATTCCATCTAAATTTCCTTATACCCCTACATGGAGTTCCAATATATCTAGGTAAAATATTTTTTTTGGCCTCAACCATCAGTGTCCAAGGAATCAAACCATTTTACATGATCATCAATGACCTTTTTAGTTTACTTATTTCAACACATGCATTTGACTTTAGTTATTCAAATTATATAAAATTACCATTTAATTCAAATTAACGCACTAATTTTAATTAAAAACTTGAATATAAATTACACATGAAAACTAAATAATATAGAAGTGGTCAATACCATTAGTGTAATGACCAAACAACACGTGAAGCATAAAAACATGTATCAAATATATAAGAGAAGTACCGAGGACCACAAATATTTTTCTGAAGAAATTTTCATATAATTGTTAACGGTCAAAATCCACATAACAAGACCATGCATCATTTTACAAGTCTAACTAGACATATCTCACCACCAAAAGGTCCTAACTTATAACCAAAACATCTACAAATTAATTATAGTCAAATTATAAGTAATTTAAAAAGATAAAATTAAATTAAAACAAAATTTAATCATTCCTAAATTTACGAAGTCATATAGGGGTATCCATTTTCACTGAAATATTACAACAAGGTGCAGTCCAATCATAACATGAAATTTTTTATACACCATGAAAAATACTAAGTCTATGTCACCAATTCAAAAATCCAAAATTTCAATTAAATTTCAAAACACTTGAAAATTTAAGTCGGTAATATTTATTTTCTAAAAAGGAAAAATGAAATGTTGTAAACATTATTTAAGATTCTCATATTGTTATGATGAACTAATTTCCAACCACAAATTACTAATTTCACCATGATCTGATGGATTCAACAATGATCCATAAACAGGTTTACAAAAAAATCAAAATAAAGGAGGGGAAACAAGGATAAGGGAAGGACAAGAAGGAAATTTACCTTTAACACCATCATATTTCTCCTAGTACTTCCAAAAATAGTAGATATGGAGGGAGGTGGGTGCTCCACCTAAGATTCCCCCATGTTCCTCGTTCATCAAAAGAAGAAAGGGGGGTCTAGCCCCCTTTTAAAATTGATACTAGGCCACATTCATAGTGTGATGAATGCATCACACTGTTACTTTTTTGGAAAATTTTATAGACCCTTATTTCACTACCTAAAACTTCTTGACACATCCCATGAAACATATTCTAGGTATGAATACCCAGTTCATATATTGAATGGGTTGATTCCATTATTTTTAGTAGCCTCAACCCCCAACCCTACCATGATGTTCACCAGAGACCTCAGGAAATACAAGAAACCTTAAAAAATGTCCATGAACTCAGATTATATATGTTTAATCCTAGGAATCCTAATTTTTATTTTTGGTTCTCAAAAGGAAACACCCATCATATGGAAAAATTCATATGTTGTCAAGAATTTTTCCTAGCCCGTAATAGCATAGGTTGCTCAAACTTCAAATAATAACAATTCTGATTCCCAATATGTCTTAGTGGTCATAAAACAAATTCATCTAAAATAAATTGATCATAAATTCTAACTATAATTCCACACATGTGAATCTAAATCCCCATTTTTAAAGGTTCTTAAACAAAAAAAAAACACAAGGAACCACTATAGTTTCCATTAAAACAAAGAGAGTGCATGTATCTGGGCCATTTAATGTTGGTACACCCCTATATCTTCATAAAATTTATCATATACCCAATTTTATCCTCATAATAGGAATTTTCCCATAATGATTGATTCTGATATACAATTCTCCCCACCATCAAAACCACATACTAAAACACATCATCCAGCAGTCCAACAACATTCCAACTATATTCCACATGATACTTTTGACATAGCATCCCTATCACTATGTCTAACTCAAGTATATCTCATTTAAGGCCTCCTCTAATAAAAATTCTTGATCACAACTATAGAGACATAAGAAATTCATAAATATATATTATATATTTTTAGATGAATATTAAACACATTACAAATCACATGATTCATAATCATAATATTTCAGTTTCATTGGATAATATGTAAAGAATCATCTAATTTGGTGGAATATCTTCAACATCTCCCAGAAATATCTTCAACTTTAATAAACATCCCAAATATATGGTACAAAAAACATTTCTTAAAACTCTTGAGAGAGGTAACATAAGAATGGGTGAGATTATGTGATCAATAAGTGTTAACAATGGAGACATGTAAAAATAAAATGAAAATAATTGTATAAAAACATGAGCATAATATATGAAAACCATACCCATCATATCAAAGATTAGAATCCTAATTCATGCCATAAAGATTGGATGTTCATATGAAATGAATCATATTGAACTCAAATAATATGATCCATGAGAGAATAATACTATAATATGACATGGAATTGTGGTATACACATAATATTATAAAATCATTTATAAATTCTTCCCACCATGGAATTCATAACATGTTAGGTTTGGGTTGACCAATCGTGTACCAACTTTAGGTTTAGGATGAACTCCCATGTACCATCAATCAACATGGGGATAAAATCTTGTGTACCATATTTTGGTCTTCATATAACCTATGGTGTACCCAATTTTTATCTTTTTATATCCTCCCATATACCCTTGGATCTTATATAACATTAATCAGTGACTATTTAATTAGAGAGTTATATAGGTCCCACCTGTTGAACAATGAAATTCATACTTATTCATGAGACAAGATCATAGAACATTCATCTTATAATAAACTAGGAAATGAAATGGTTTTCATAAAAAATTCATCATATCATAACTTGTAAAAAAGTGAAAGGTTACATAATCATTTCATAATTTCATCATAGCTTAACCCATGGTTAAAGAAGCGGGTTTCATAATAATTTTATCATCATACAAATCATGGAATAAAAACAGCTTTCATAAAAATATTTTCATCATAAAACAATCATATAAATAAGAAAAATTGTAATTCCCTGACCCTGGTTACCCATAGTTAGTGCATTATTACATAACATTGACGTGATTACAAGGAATCAAGTCCCGAAGGATAGATTAGTTTAATAGTCTTGGAAAATAGATTACATACATGAACGTTACATTACACCTTAGAAAATAAAACACCACATAAATGATCCTTTGAGAATTCCATTAATCACCTATTTTAACCCTGCTTATCAATCATAATACACTTCTTGGAATCCTGGGAAAATAAAACATAAGAAAGGGGTGATCTCAAACACTCAATAAGGGTAAGGAATACAGCAGAAGATAACATAAACATTAGGCATGGTGAATAATTTAAAACACATGCCTTTAAAAATAATAAACACGAACACTTTATGGTAGGAATATGAGATGAGTAAATAATTCCATAATAAAACATAGTCATGGGTATTCTACTAGTCGAATAACCACATAAACCATCAATAATATTTTCATAATGAGAGAATGTATAATTCCGAACATTCTGAAAATTTTTGTCAAGGCCTCGGCCAAGACCTCTAAAAATGATTAAGGCCTCGACCAAAACCATATATCAAATTAGGAAAGGACTTGAAAAATTCTATGTATAATTGTCTCATGAGACCTACTGATGCACCAAGGAGCTATAGTTATCTCCACCCATTACTTACTAAGTCCAATAAATTCTTCAGATGAAAAGGTTGAAACATAACATAAACATTCATATTAAAACTAGCATACGAAATGTAAATACTTTAACCCTAAAGAATGGATGATATAAAAATAACACATCCACAGTCAAATATATCCCAAAACCTTCAATACAATATGGAATATTTTTATCATAATAAATCAACCTCGATCAAGAATAATATCCCATAAAGGATATTGACATAGTTGAAAATGATCAGTAAAAATCTTTGATAGAAATATCCCTTTTTCATGAAATCATTTAAAAGTCACATAATTTATAAAGAAATTAATTTAAAATATAGTTTTGAATAAAAGTGTCCCATACCACCTTGAAACTTTTTAAAGGAATTAACATTTTAAAACATTCATGTCCATATAAATAAATCCTTAAAACCATTTGAAAACATGGACATTAATGAGAAAGGTTTAGAAGAATAAATATTTAAAACATTTAAAATGATGTTTTAGTAAATAGTCCCTTAAAAATAATACATTTAAAAACTCTTTTATGAAACATGGACATGGATAATAAATATGTCCCAGTAGATACTCATGTAAAAACAACCTCAGATAATAAAGAGATTGTGAAATTAACCCTTACCTTGCACTTTCCTTTGGTAGAGGGTACATTTAACCTCCTATATAATGACCATAGTATGTTATTAAATTATACCAGAACCATATTAATATTTATTATATCATACATGATTCATTTATGACTTTATACTACCCATTTAATAATGATTTTCATGTTAAATTAACATTTTTGGGTAATGATCGCTTTCTTTATCGTACGTGTTTTAACTTGTAATTCTTGATCGTATCATTTAGATCATGATTTAAATACTTCAAGAATATAAAAATTTATTTATATATCATATATATTTAGAATATAAATATTTATAATATATATATACATGAAATGAAAGGCACCGTTTATGGAGACGGTAGGCCGTACGTATGCATAAACGCTGTTTCCATTTTCATATTGTATTGAGCGAAAGTAAGTAAATAAGATATATGTAAGTACATATATATATATATATATATCCCCAGTAGAATTATTATTTCATATATTACATAATTATTAATAATATATATATTTTTATAATCATCGTTGAATGGTGAACGTGCGAATGAATCTCATCGTGTCGTGGAGACAGTAATCCGTACGTACACACGAGCGACAATATCATTATATTGATGTTGAAATAATATGTAATTGGATGGTATATCATATATACAGAATCATTAAAATTTTATATTTATTATTTACATCAGTTACACTCATTATTATACCCATCCAAATAATGAAGTGTTTGAATAATAAACTACACCACGACGTGGAGACGGTAATCTGTACGTACGCACGTATGGTGAATTTGTCATTTAGAGGATGGATAGAATAATGAATATGGTTGTACCATATTTATAATAACATAAAAGTATGTAGAAGTTACTGTATTTATTATTTTGATATGGAAACAACAAATAAAGAGGAATTGGAAGATGAAAAGAACTTGAAAGAGGGTGGTGAAATTATTACCTCTTCTTCGGGTGTTTCCTTTTGAGTTGATCAAAAGGGCTACATAGGTTGGATTTATGTTCAAATTAAGGACTATAGGTTGATTTGAGAGAATTTGGGAGGATATTTGGGCAGGTTTTGGCTGATCCAAATGGCTTTGGAGGTGTGATTTTGAGAGAAGGGGAGGTGCCCTTTTATAAGAGAGGTGAGGGTCACTTAGAAAAGTTTGAAATATTATTTTATAATAAAATCATTTTCGGTTTATAATGGCTCCAAAATGATTTATTTCAAGGATAATGTGGTTATGGGTCGAAATAATCTCAACCAATAGGTTTTATACAAGTTTAGGTTACCATTTTAACCTTATCTTTTAGATTTAACTCTTAGTTAAATAGTTTAACTTTTACCGTGTCTTCTTGTATTCTTTCACTATATGGTTAATAAACTTACTCTAAACTTCCAATATAACCTAAAGTGGTTAATTAATGACATATATAATATTATTTAATCTGTTTTTCCAAAACTTAGATTTTTGGGAATATTATATCAACCAATAATATAGTATTTGTTTAAAAAATTAATTTATGTAAATTTTGACACTATTTGGTATTTGGTTTTTGTGAAAGTCATCACAACTTGATTACTTAGAAAAAGATAAATTGAATCAACCAAAACATGTCATATTCACCTATAAAATTCTTGGATGTCATAAAAACTTTTAAATTATATTTATTTTAATATTTATAATACCATTTATTTGATTCTTTCATTAATAAGGTAATTACTGCATCATCATTGTGTCATAAATAAATTTAATTATTTAAGGTCTAAAAATTATAAATAAACTACCATGATTTAGGAAATATTTTTAGATTTCTAATGAATATTTATAATTGAATTTATCTTATGTATAACCCTATATTAAAAATGGTTTAGTTATTAAACTTTGAATTTAACACTTTTAACTGTTCTTTAAATAAAATAATAATAAATGTCCTAATCTAATCCAAGTGGACATAAAGGATCATATTTTATTAATAATGTTTTTTTCGGTCTAATTACACTTATCCAATATAATTAGGACATGTGTTAGGGTAATTATAATATCATTTTTACCTTTAATTACCCTATTTACTTTTAACCGTGGTAAATAAAAGTCAAAAGTTACTATTCACCAAAAATTATTTTCATCTTATTGAACCAAATTTTACTTACTAATATTAATTTTTTCTCTCAGATTTTTGAAATTTAACTCACGAAAGCGGTAAAATTAAGTTTTATGCAAATTTGCAAATGCTCATAGAAGGTGGGTAAAAAACGTTAAAAAGTTCAACAAAATTTTATACATCTAATTTTATTATAAAATAACTCCAATGAATTAAATTGAACTTATATAGGTACTATATATATATTTTGACTTAAAATAAATTTAAATAAAATAAACAATTATTTAAATAAAAAGTCGGTTTTAAATAATAACGCAGTGTTTTTCACCATTCATCAAAAATTGAAAGTTTTCAGAAAAATACCAAAAATTCACCCTAAGATAATTTTGATCTTATAAATTAAAAAATGAAGTCTATTTTAACAAATTAAAAACATAGAAGTTTTATTTATTAATTTAAAATTAATTCCCATTGTCAAAACCAAAAAGTGGGTTTTTTAAAAAGTAAAAACTATCAAAAGATTGACAAGTGTTTATGTCAAATTTAAATATGAAATTACTTATAATGACATAAATTGTATTAAATGATAAAAATATAATATAATTATACATACAAACCATTAAAATGTATAATTTAACACTATAAATTATTTCAATTAAAAAAGTTGTTTTCAATTAAAATTTATTATTTTTCAGTATTCATCAAAATACGAAAGTTATCAGAAAAGTACCAAAAATTTATCCAAACTAAAATTTTATGTCCCGATTATAAAGAAGAATTTGATTTCATTAAATTGAATATATAAAAGTGTCAAATATTTTTTTAAAAAGGATTCTCCATTAAATAGGCGGTAAAATTGCATTTTTTGTAAAATACTTCTTTTTTCTAAAAAATTGAATTTGTCCTTATATTATATCTAAGAAACAAAAAATATGAATGTTAAAATTATATAGGATATATATAAAATTCAAAATGCAGTTAATACTATTCATAACCACTTTTTGAACGTCTAGTTTGGTAAGTCGTGGTGCGCTCAAACTCGTTATTGCGTGTAGCGCAAGTTATTGAATTACTTTGAAGAGATAACATACTATGAAATCTTGGGGTGTTATATTCAACACTACTTCAATAAATTTTTTCCTCGCAATTTAAAATTTTTCTTTGAAAATAAAAGGTTAAAAATAGAAAAATACCATTGTGGAAAACCCAAATCGGAAATTGGTTTAATAAAATTTAGTCTTAATAAGAAGGAAAGATAAATGAAAAAGTCACCACCAAATTATGATCTCGATTAAGAGAAAATTGGGGGCAATTAGAGACACATAATTATAGGAAAAACATAAATATTTATAGGGAGTGATTGAGGACATCAATCACAAACAAGTGTACAATTGAGGGCCTCAAAGACATCAATCTAAGATGATGTAAAATATCATCAGTTCAACAAAACATATGGTATTAAGATAACACATTTTTGGTTTTATGATCTCTTCCCTAAAGTTTAATAATTAATTTATTCATAGAATAAGAGAAAAAAATATACTTGACAAGTAGAGTTTCATCCTTCAACTAATTCCTACCACAAAATCTTCTTTCACTCTAAAAGATAATAGAATTCAAACAATTTTCTATTTATCCTAATCGTATAGGGTTCCAAAAATAATTAATTTATAATTAATTTATCAGAATATTTAAAAAAACTAAATTATACAAACTAGGACATCACGTAGGCTAGTGGTAGGTGATGCACCCTTGTCGCCCTTCGGTTGCGGGTTCAAGTCTCGTGGCCTTGCCAGATGAGACAGGTTGTCGCCCGACCTCCAGGTTTTCCTTTTTATGAAAATCCAAAAATAATCTCAAGAAATGATTTAACCTTAAAAATAGTTTCCAATGTCAATATTAATCTATTCCAACCTTTAGACTTATCCAAAATACTTCTATCCAAACTCACAGTACACAATTTATAAGGAATGTAAACACAATGGAGATTATTTTTTCCATGTAATAACATGTGAATACCTTCATTATATATTATTTTAAAACAATGTAACACCCTGAATTACCATAAAACCTTATTGATTACTTTCATGCTCCCTTATTCCTTATAGAATACTGGATACACTCCTTCTATCCAAAAATGTTGTAAACTCCAACAATGATGGAATATACAAATCATTAATCAGTTTCAAGGTAGTCAAGAATATCCAATATAATTTATCCAAATCAATCATATATTATTCCAAAATCACTACCTCGGTATCATAACCATATTATGGTTTATCTTTCTCTCAACCATATATTTTATAAAAAATTTAACCTACTATTGAGTCACTTTTCTTGGTTCCATACAATCTCAAGTCCTTAATGAAATAGTACTACAGTACAATCCTTTTATACTATATAATTATTATAACATGTACATAATTAATACAATACCCAAATGACACAATACTTTAATAACAACATAAGAAATCTAATCATTTCTCTTCATCTTCGGTAGTATCATAACTTGATTATTATCCAATAGAAACATTTGGGGTATACTCTGATGATTTGAACATTGCTTTGCGTAGTGTCCCAACTCCTTGCAAATGAATCATTGTACATTTGAAACCTTTTTCTTACCCTTGCAATCACGTACTTAGTGTCCTTTTTCTTCAAACTTATAACAAACTCTCATTCCCTTCAATCATTTATCAAGGTGACTATTTCCACAATTATCACATATGGGAAAATATTTCTTTCCCCTCTTCCCTTTATTCATCTTTATCTCTTCCATAATTTTCTTCTCTTGCTTCCCTTCAAAGCCATAGGACTCATAGAATTATTTAATTATCTTATTAACACATGATACTATTTCTTCATACGATGAGAATACGTGGGATACTATTTACCTTCTAAATGTTGGGTTAATACCATGAAATATATGATCCTTCTTAATCTTTGGATCATGCGTATTGCTGGAGTTCTCATTCCTTCTACTAGGCGCCATTTCTAAACAATGACATACACTAGGTTAGTTTATGAATCACAATGCATAATTACAAACTTGTAAAATACCTAATGTAAATTGAAAAGATTATGCATATAATCTATAATAATAAACTGTTTTCTTTGAGGAAGTATTTACTCATAAATCCTTCATAATGGCTTGTAATGAAAATGTGAATTATCCTAAGCATATCCCCCGGGAGTGTCGAAACCAAGAGTGCAGCGAGACCCATTGTCATGTACCAGGATACCTTAAGTCAAGCCCAAAACTCTTTGTCGGAGTTTTAACTCCTAGGTACATCTGTGCCAGAGCTGCCTCTACCTACTCGTATCCAGAAAGGAATATATTTCTTGGAAAATACACAAAATCTCTACATTACCAAAATTATAGGAAGTTCTTCTATACTAATCCTCAAATTCCATCTTAGGGTAATGTTCTCTAATCAGTGTTTATCTAAATCTATTTCAAGGTTGTTGCTAAACTTCCTCTGATACCAACTGTAACACCCCGACCCCAGTTAACCAGAGTTGGTGCATTATTACATAACATTGGCATGATTACAAGGAATCAAGTCCAGAAGGACCGATAAGTTTAGCCATCTTGGAAAATAGATTACATACCTGAACGTTACATTACACCTTAGAAAATAAAACACCACATAAATAATCCTTTGAGAATGCCATTAATCCCCTAGATTAACCCTTATTATCAATCAAAATACACTTCTTAGAATCCTGGGAAAATAAAACATAAGAAAGGGGTGAGCACAAATGCTCAGTAAGGGTAAGGAATACAGTGGAAGATAACATAAACATTAAGCATGGTGAATAATTTAAAACACATGCCTTTACAGATAATAAACATGAACACTTTATGGTAGGAATATGAGATGAGTAAATAATTCCATAATAAAACATAGTCATGGGTATTCTACTAGTAGAATAACCACATGAACCATCAATAATATTTTCATAATGAGGGAATGTATAATTCCGGACATTCTGAAACATTTTGTCAAGGCCTCGGCCAAGACGTCTAAAAATGATTAAGGCCTCGGAAAAAACCATATATCAAATTGGG
Organism: Viscum album; assembly: GCA_963277665.1. Taxonomy (NCBI): domain Eukaryota; kingdom Viridiplantae; phylum Streptophyta; class Magnoliopsida; order Santalales; family Viscaceae; genus Viscum; species Viscum album. Next base: position 1,168,768,632 of record OY728122.1, on the reverse strand, counting down.
AAAGTCCTCAACAAATTCCACATATAATTTCCTCATGAGACCTATCAATGCACTGAGGAGCAATAGCAGACTCCACCTGTCACTTACTAAGTCCAATACATTCCTCATATAAAAAGGTTGAAACATAACATAAACATTCGTATTAAAACTAGCATATGAAATGTCAATACATTCAACCTAAATCATGAATGGTATAAAAATAACACACCCATAGTCAAATATATCAAAAAACCTTCAATACAATATGGAATATTTGTATCATAATAAATCAACCTCGATCAATAATAATATCTCATAAAGGTTATTGACATAGTTGAAAATGATCAGTAAAAATCTTGGATAAAAATATCCCTTCTTCATGAAATCAATTAAAAGTCACATAATTTATAAAGGAAATCATTTAAAATATAGTTTTGAATCAAAGTACCCCATACCACCTTGAAACTTTTGAAAGGAATTAACATTTTAAAACATTCATGTCCATATAAATAAATCCTTAAAACCATTTGGAAACATAGACATTAATGAGAAAGGTTTAGAAGAATAAATATTTAAAAAATTTAAAATGATGTTTTTGTAAAATAGTCCCTTAAAAAGAATAACTTTGAAAACTATTTTATGAAATATGGACATGGATTATAAATATTTCCCAGTAGATACTCAAGTAAAAACAACCTCAGATAATAAAGAGATTGTGAAATTTACCCTTACCTTGCACTTTCCTTTGGTCGAGGGTACGTTTAACCTCCAGTATAATGACCACAATATATTATTAAATTATACCAGAACCATATTCATATTTATTATATCATAAATTATTCATTTATTACTTTATACTACCCATTTAATAATGATTTTTTTGTTAAATTAACATTTTGGGTAATGATCGCTTTCTTTATCGTACGTATTTTAACTTGTTAATCTTGATCGTATCATTTAGATAATGATTTAAATAATTCTAGAATATAAACCTTGATTTATATATCATATATATTTAGAATATAAATATTTATAATAGATATATATATGAAATGTAAGGCACCGTTTATGGAGATGGTAGGCTGTACGTACGCATAAACACTGTTTCTGTTTTCATATTGTATTAAAAAAAATTAAGTAAATAAGATATATATAAGTACATAAATATATATATATATCACCATTAGAATTATTATTTCATATATTACATACTTATTAATAATATATATATTTTTATAATCATCGTTGAATGATGAACGTGGGAATGAATCTCATCGCGTCGTGGAGACGGTAATCCGTACGCACGCACGAGCGACAATATCATTATATTGATGGTGAAATAGTATGTAATTGGATGGTATATAATATATAAATAATCATTAACATGTTATATTTATTATTTAAATAATTTATAATCATTATTATACCCATCCAAATAATGAAGTGTTTGAATAACAAACTACACCACAACATGGAGATGGGAAGCCATACGTACGCATATATGGTGACTTTGTCATTTAGAGGATGGATAGAATAAATAATATGGTTGTAACATATTTATAATAACATAAAAGTATGTATAAGTTACTGGATTTATTATTTTTGGTTTGGAAACAACAAAGAAAGAGGAATTGGAAGATGAAAAGAACTTGAAAGAGGGTGGTGAAATTATTACCTCTTCTTTGGGTGTTTCCTTTTGAGTTGACCAGAAGGGGTCATTTGGTTGGATTTATGATAAAATTAAGGACTCTATGTTGATTTGAGGGAATTTGGGAGGATATTTGGGCAGGGTTTGTCTGATCCAAATGGCTTTGGAGGTGTGATTTTGAGAGAAGGAGAAGTGCCCTTTTATAAGAGAGGTGAGGGTCACTTTAGGAAAAGATTGAAATATTATTTTATAATAAAATAATTTTCGGTTTAAAATGGATCCAAAATGATTTATTTCGAGTATAATGTGGTTATGGGTCGAAATAATCCCAACCAATATGTTTTAGACAAGTTTAGGTTACCATTTTAACCTTATCTTTTAGATTTAAGTCTTAGTTAAATAATTTAACTTTTATCGTGTCTTCTTGTATTCTTACACTATATGGTTAATAAACTTACTCTAAACTTCTAATAGAACCCCAAGTGGTTTATTAATGAAATATATAAAATTATTTAATTCATTTGGACTAACCTTATATTTTTAAGAATATTATATCAACCAATAATATAGTATTTGTTTTAAAAATTAATTTATGTCAATTTTGACACTATTTGGTATTTGGTTTCTGTGAAAGTCATTAAAACTAGATTACTTCAAAAAAGATACATTGAATCAACACTAACATGTCATATTCACCTAAAAAATTCGTGGATTTCATAAAAACGTTGAAATTATATTTATTTTAATATTTATAATACTATTTATTTGATTCTTTTATTAATAAGGTAATTACTGCATCATCATTGTGTCATAAATAAATTTAAATATTTAATCTATAAAAATTATAAATAAAATACCATGATGTAAGAAATATTTTTAGATTTCTAATGAATATTTATATTCGAATTTATCTTATGTATAACCCTATATTAAAAAAGGTTTAGTTATTAAACTTTGAATTTAACACTTTTAGCTCTTCTTTAAATAAAATATTAATAAATGTACTAATCTAATCCAAGTGGACATAAAGGATCATATTTTATTCATAAGGATATTTTTTGTCTAATTACACTTATACAATAGAATTATAACATGTGTTAGTGTAATTATAATATCATTTTTACCTTTAATTACCTTATTTACTTTTAACCGTAGTAAATAAAAGTCAAAAGTTACTATTCAATTTTTTTTTCATTTTATTGAACCCAATTTTACTCACTGATATTAACCGTGTCTCTTGGATTTTTGAAATTAAACTCACATAAGTTGTAAAATTAAGTTTTATGCAAATTTGCAAATGCTCCTAGAAGGTGGGTAAAAAACGTTAAAAAGTTCAACAAAATTTTATACATTAAATTTTATTATAAAATGACACCAATGAATTACATTGAACTTATATAGGTATTATATATCTATTTTTACTTAAAATAAATTTAAAATAAATAAATAAATATTTAATTAAAAAGTCGGTTTTAAATAACAATGTAGTGTTTTTCACTATTCATCAAAAATTGAAAGTTTTCAGAAAAATACCAAAAATTTACCCCAAGTAAATTTTGATATTATGAATTAAAAAATGAAGTCAATTTTACAAAATTCAAAAACATAGAAGTTTCGTTTATTAATTTAAAATTAATTCCCGTTTTCAAAACCAAAAAGCAGGTTTTTTAAAAAGTAAAAACTATCAAAAGATTGACATGTGTTTGTGTCAAATTTACTTGTGAAATTAATTATAATGACCTACATTGTATTAAATGATAAAAATATAATATAATTATACATCCAAACCATTCAAATGTATAATTTAACACTATAAATTGTTTTGATTAAAAAAGTTATTTTCAATTAAAATTTAGTATTTTTCAGTATTCATCAAAATACGAAAGTTATCAGAAAAGTAACCAAAATTTATCCAAACTAAATTTTTGTATCCCGATTCTAAAGAAGAATTTAATTTAATTAAATTGAATATATAAAAGTTTCAAATATTTGTTTTAAAAAGGATTCTCTATTAAATAGGCGGTAAAATGGCATTTTTTGAAAAATACTTATTTTATCTAAAAAATTGAATTTGTTCTTATATTGTGTCTAATAAAGAAAAAATATGAATGTCAAAATTATATAAGATATATATATATAATTAAAAATTAAGTTAATACTATTCATAACCTCTTTTTGAACGGCTATTTTGGTAAGTCATGGTGCGCTCGAACTCGTTGTTGCGTGTATCACAAGTTATTGAATTACTTTGAAGGGATAACATACTATGAAATCTTGGGGTATTACAAAAATGGTATCCTTGGTTAATATCACCAACAGAGATTAAGTTACATGAAATGATGTCATATTAGATAGAGAATGATTTTGAGGGACCACACAAAATATTTCTTTCAAAAAATATCATCCTTTTGAAAATCACATTTTTTAGAAAACTTAAAAACATTTTCAAAATACGTTCTTTTGAAAAAAATTAGAAATATATAATGGAATATTTATACATTTGATCTATCATGACATCTATAAATACATTTAATATTGTGAATGTTAAAAACATAGATTCTTTTTACATTTTCTGTAAAAGAAAAATGGGAATCATTTGGAAAACAACATGAATAATACTTTAAAAATATTTTTTAAAAATAATAAAATGGGTAAAAGTATAATTCACAAACCATTATAATATTATAAAAAAGTTTTATAACAATATATCAATAAAACATCATTTTTGAAGAAAAAGGGTTTTTGATCAAAAAGTTTTTTTATTAAAAACATTTTTATGAACTCATGAGTACATAAAGAGTGGAAAGTGAAGGGAAAAATGTATTCTAATTTCATATGTATAGGAAAATAAAATTCCTGAGTTTCATGAAAGATGTATTATAATATTTCACCATCATTATCATAAACATAAATAATCTAGATTAACAATGAGATTGTACCATAAAATAATTATCACTTGGAAACATTTATTGTTAATCCCCTTGAAGGAATAAAATTAAATGAAACATAAAATATCACGAGAATTAAAAAAATCAAGCCATTACATTTCAATGGGGATATATATATACCTCATAAAATAATATAGGTTCATAACATAACATATGTCTCACTGAAGGAAAATTGAGACAAAAATACCTTACCACTTTGTTATCATTTGAAGTATAAAACACATGGGAGATATATCATAAAATGGATATTTAAATCCCTATAATTTTATCGATAAGAATCATAAAATACATTCATTTCCAATATATACACAACATAAAATAAACTCCTGGTGAATAAGGATTATGTCTCACAAAAAAAGTGAGATGGAAATCCCTGACCTCTTTAGAAATATTTCGAATCGTAATCCCCAATATGGAATAACATTGCATAAAACATTAAATATCATGAAAATTTGGACATTCATGGTATAAAATTTAAAAGGGTGATTATATATACTATATAAAATCAACAAGTGATGAATATTCCCATATCTACCAGAAATAAAAGAGATACTAGAAATCCCTTTCCGTAAGTCTCGACTTCTCTACTACTCGTTAGAACCTCCAGTGTAACAAAAATATGTTTATTATACATCTATTAAAAAAAAACACATACATATACAATTCCATATATTATTTACTTTTATCCCTTTAATACCATTTTATTAACATTTCCATGTTAAAGTCATGTTTCAGGTAATAACTGGTTTGATTTTAGAATATGTTTTAATTTTTTATTTTCTATATTTTTACTTATATCATGGTTCCATCATTCCAAAAAAAATAATCATTACATAATTATAATATTTATAAATTAATTATAATAATAATACCAATATTGAAATATTTCTTTGAGAAATGAATTATTGTGAACATGAAGATGGATACACAAAGTAACATTTCAAGTTTTCAATGATCATTATAGAAATGAGGAAAATAATATCACATCATTAATGAATTAACATATTATCATAAATTACATATTATTTTATAAAATATAATTATACATATCATCCATGTATTTTGGTGATGAAAATAGAGTCACATCGCTTCATGAAGGCGGTGGTCCATATGCACATAACCAATGTTATCATATTTTAGTGAGTGAAGAGGTAAGAAAAAGAAATGATGTATTATCTTCTCAGAATGATAAATATATCATGATTTTGATAATTATGTCATTTATATCACATATATTAATTAAAATTATCCTTATTATCTTCCATTTAAATCATTAGTGAAAACGAATCAAACCACTTCATGAAAAGGTAGACCATCATACAGATGAGTGATGTTGTTATATCCCCTAAGGAATGGACTGTAAAAAAGGTATATATGATATAAGGACTCAATATATATAATTATTTTATCAATATCATATATATAATTTATATCCATCATCATAACCAACCATGAGATGTGGTAATTTAGAAATTAATGACATCAAATTGTGAGGCAGTAGTCCTCTGTACATACAAACTAATGGCATCAGTTCGCGATGTTGTAGTCATGGTAATCCAATTTTTAACTCAACTGAGGTAATTTATTTATTTTTCACTATTTTTGGTCAAAAATTTATTTGAACTTATAAGATATTAAATATTATTCTGATTCCAAATATTTAAACTACATTTCTAAATTCAATTCAAATAAGAGGAAAAAGTTAATTTAATATTAATAAAACATATGCCGCAAGAAAGTGTATTTTGAAAGAGAAAATGTTCAAACGTTTTTAATGCTTTTATATCAAAATTAAATATGAAAAATATTCAAATGAACTAAATTTTATTAATATATTTATAATTAAAATTATTTTACTTTAAACCCAATATAACATAAAATTTTACATTATAAATAAATTAAACAAAATGGCAGTTTTCAATTAATATTTAGTATTTTTCAATAATCATCAAAAAATTAATCATTTCAGAAAATCACAATTTAAAATAACTAAACTAATTTTTACAATATTATTTCTAAAATTAACTTTATATTTTCAAATAATTTTACTAAACATGTAAAAAGTAAGTGATAAAAAAAGAGAGAAAATTGTTTTTTAGAAAAATAATTTTGTTAAGCATAAAATTGGATTTATTCTAATCTCTAATCTAAAAAAAACATAAGATGAATGTTAAATAGACGAGTGAATATAAAATATATACATTTCAATAAAATAATTCACCAAAATGGTTTTGTTTAGTTTATTGATGTAAATTGTGTTTTTTTTATAAAAATAGTTTTGAGAAAAATATTTCCTTTATTTCCAAATAGTTTTTATTTTCATTTTGAATTAATTGGTAACAAGATATTTTATTTTATATACATGTATAAACAATATATATATTCCTAATTTATTTTATTATGTTCATACCCACCACTCTATTTTTTAGCTGATAAATATTATATAAAAATATTTTAATAATATGACACATTTCTTTCAAACTCGGTTTTTCATGTAACACAAGTTAAATTCAGTGGACATGTGATGAAAAATATCCAAAATATTTAATTCATTTAAAAAAATATATTTCAAAAAATCTCAGGGTGTTACATTATACCACCACTAAAATGAATTTCTCCCTCAAAATTATTTACATTGTTAGTATCAACTAAAGATACTTCTTCCTCATTTCATCCTTATGTCCCACATAACTTACTAAAGATAGTGGTTTCTCCAAAAAAACATTTACTAGGAGATTTGTATTTTGATTATAGAGTTGCCACAGATATAGAATCTCTTGTGATTATTTCTTATAAAGAACAACATGCTCCAGAAGTATGTCCTTTGAGTTTAGTACATGTGAGGATCAAGTATATACTTCATCAAGAGATATACATGAAACACATATTTAATCTAATAGGGTTTTGGTGGATGTTATAATTTATGGTCTACCATCTTGATATAATCAACAATTTAAAAGGGATAAATATACCCAAGGCTTAGCTTTCTATTGTATCATAATTTTTTTTCATCATTTGGTTGTGATTCAATCAATTTTTACATAATATCTTACTCCATGAAATGACGATGATTTTTTATACATGAATCACTAAGAGATCAAAAGATCCATAATAGAATGATAAGTCATTCCTTGTGTCCCTAGTTAATAAAAGTTAGAATTGGTTATCCAATATGGATAAATCTTTATATGGTGAAGTTATACATTAATCTCAAAATACTAATCCAAAGTTAAACTTAAACCATTATTTAAATGGTTAACCTTATTATCCTTACAAAATTAAATATTTATAGAGGAAAATAAATTTATAAACATAACACTAATCCCTATTATATCCCAAAGTTTCTCTTCATTTTCACATACCAAACATTGGAAAACCTTGATTATATATTCTCTCAAAACATGGTAATAACATAAATTACATAAAACCTTACTAAAAACATATATTCATCTTTATTAATAACATAAAATATAGATTATTGGGTATATTACTTAAATCTAAATATATTTCAATCTCTATAAATTATATCATAAACCATATTCTAAAAAAAACCCATTATCAGTCTGGAGGTCATCAATACTATCCAATTTAATTTATCCATATAAATCACATATTTATATGAAATAAATAATAATTCTCATCCCAAGGAACATATTATGGTTTATTATCCCTTAATCATCCATTTTACATAACATATTACCTTTCCATTAAAACAATTTTATAGGTCATTAGTATTTTTAAACATTGTTTGGAATATATTTAACAAAAAAAAGTTACTAAACAATCCTTATATATTTCATGATTTATATAAAATAATTATTGGATTCTAATATATAAACACTTAAATTATCCCACTTAATTCTAAAACCATTAACTAGGCTTCATCTTAATATTCCTTTACACTTATTTCCTTTTATATTTAATTTTTAGTCTCTTCATCATCAACAATATAACCATTACTCATACAAACTTTATGATTCTTTTCATTAGATTTCCACTTAGGACATCAATTCTCATAATTCCCATATTTTCAACATTAAAAAAATCCAACATTCAATGATACCATAAGGAGACCATTATTCTCATCCATAATCTTAATCAAAAATTTCATTTTTTTATTTGAACTTATTTTTTTGTGTCCATATTTTACACAACAAAAACATCTTCTTATCCCACTTAGACATTACCTTTAGCGATTCTATCCCCATTCTCAACATATAGGAAACTGAATATTCTTTCCTACATAGTCTTAACTACCCTAAATCTATATAAAAAATATTCTTCTCTTATTTGGAGAGTCCAAGAGTTGGTTATGGTGTATATTGTTAAATATTTTCAATGACAACTAATTAGGAAAAATCACAATATCCTTCACTATAATCATCACCACATCTGATATTTAATTAATAATTTGTCTGTTAAATTAAATTTTATCCTTGTTCCAATGGGTAACCAACATTTACTAAAACCAACATGCATAGTTTGGAAAACTCTAATCATAATGGGAAACCAAATAATCATGAAAATCACTTATAGGATGTCTAACTAATGATAAATTATTATTAATCTATGACACATTTGGTTTATCCGTGGTCAGTCATAGTCATCATCTATTTAAATACCTCATGTTGGTTCATAAATAGTTTTTGAATTTTCAAATAATATCCCCAGGGAGTGTCAAACCAGGTGTACAACAAGGCCCATTGTAATACATGAGGTGATAATCAAGTCCATCTCAATGATCCCTTTTAAGATCTATAACTCTCATATACCTCTGTGATAATGGCGCATCCACTTGTAGTATCTAGAAAGAGATATAATTGAATAGATACCACTTGATATATCCTCTTCCAAAATTACATGACATTTTCTTGTACATTGAATTATACTTAAAATTATCCATAGATATATCCCTATAAATATCCTTAGAATATCCCAATGGACCTCACTAAAATTTTATCATCATGTTTTACAATGGTTAACCAAACCTTTCCTATGATACCAAATATATAAACCCATTATTTTCATACAAGGATATTACATAATTTTAGTTGAATGTTAAACATATTACAAAACACAATCCTATGGACCATAACAACTTAGTTTCTTTGAATACTAGGCATAGAAGCTTATAATTCATTGAAATATATTCAACATCTCCCATAAATATCTCTTCTTTAGTACTCTTCCCAATCATACCATACCTAAAAATTTCTTCACAACACGGGGAAAGGTGATAAAATAAAGTGTGACCTCAAATGCTCAATAAGGGTAAAAATTGATATACATAATCATACCATGAACATAAAGATATGATAACATGATCATAACATATGAAAACCATAAACATCATATTAATGATCATAATCTTGATCCCTATAATAAATATCGATGGTTAAGAATACATGAATCAGAATTGAATCAAAGAACATGAGCCATCAAAGTATAACATTTTCATAATACTTGTAATTTTGGAATAAATGTAATCATAGAAAATCTTATTTCAAGGATACCCACCAATCCATTAATAACATGTAAGGCTTGTACACTTGTGTAACTTCTTCAAGCTTTGGAGGACCTCATATGTACCATTATTATATCTTTTATAACCTCTTGAGTACCCTCTTTCTATCTTAGGATATGTACTAGTTTACACTCATCTAAGAAATGCATAACCTCTCATGTACCATTTGATCTAATATAATATTAATCACTACCTTGTTCATTGGATAGAATATAGTTCCCACTTATATCATAATAAAAATCATTCATATGTAGGCCACAAGATTATAAAACATTCATCATATTATAATCCATGAATTAAAATGGATTCCATAATCATTTAATAATATCACCACTTAGGGAAAATAAACATGTTTCATAATCATTTCATTATTTAATCATAGCATTTCACAAGGATAATGAAGAGGTATTCAAAAGAATTTTATCATGGTAAAACCCAGGGAAGAGAAACGGGTTTCAGAAACATCATGCCATCATAAAACATTCAATAATAATAATAATGGTATACTTGGTTCATATCCCAAGTAAATCATATGCTACACCAAATTTTGTCATCTTAGATGGAGATTTTTTAAAAGATCACCTGGAACATTTCATGAGGAAAATTAAATTCCTTTGAAAATCAATTTTTTTTAAAATTAAAACATTTTCCAAATCATTTACTTTAAAAATAAAATTTATATTTTTAAGGGTATATTTTAATAATTGAGGATTCATGACATCGAGAAACATTTTTCATGTCATTCATGTAAAAATAATGGCTATTTTCACATTTTTGAAAAAATAAAAATGTACATTGTTTGGAAAATGAAATGAATATTCTATTCAGAACATTTTTCAAAAAGTTCATCATTATTAAAAATTTCTTTAATAAACCATTTTATTATTGTTACAAACAATTTTTATAACATTTTTAGAAAACATGTTTTTGTAAGAAAAAAGGTTTTTGATCGAAAAGATGATTTTTCATAAAAAATTCTTTTGAACTCTTGAGTACATAAAGAGTGTAAAATGAATGAAAAAATGTATTCTCTTGAAATAACTAATAGAGAATAAAATTATTTTATTTATTTAGATATTTATTATAATATTTCCCCATTGTGATCATATACATAAACAATGCTAATAAATAGGTAGATTGTACCATTAAACCTTTACTAATTTGGTGACATTGAATCATAATCCCTGTGAAAGAATGAAATTAAATGAAACATAAAATATTTTTAGAATAAATAAATTTATGATATTACTTGTAAAATGGTATTTATATACACCTCATAAAAGATGATAGCTTCATAACATAACATATGTCTTAAATAAGTAAAATTGAAACAAAAACCCCTTACCACTTTCGTATATTTTGAATCATAAAACCAATGAAAGAGATATCATCATATAGATATATAAATACCAATAATTTTAATTATATAAATCATAAAGTACATTCAAGGGAAGTATAAACAACCCATAAAAGGTTCACATGGTGAATATGGTTTCTATCTCACAAAAAATAAAAAAAAGGGAAGTCCATTACCTGTTTAGAAATATTTGGAATCATAATCCCTAATAAATGATAACATCAAATGAAACATGAAATATCATGAAATTTATGATATTCATGATGTAACATGTAAAAATTTAATTATATACACAACACAAAATAAATTAATGGTGAATTTTCATATGTCTCCCTGAAATAAAAGATATATTAGAAATCCATTACCTTAAGTGTCAACTTATTTCATACATGTTAGAACCTCATGTATAATAAATATAATTTTATTATACATATTTTTAAAACCCAAAACTATATATAAAATAACATTAATGAAATAATTATTTCATTTTATTATGTGTTTAGTTAGAATTCTATGCTAAAGTCATGTTTTGGGTAATAACCACTTTGTTTTTCAAATATGTTTTGAATTTTTATTTTTATTCCACTCACTTTGATCATGGTTATAAAATATATAGAATAATAATCATGAAATAAATATAATATTTTTAAATAAATTATAATTTTATGACCAATCATGAGTGATGTTTTTGATAAATTAAGAATGTTGTGATTATGAAGACGGTAGGTCGTATGTATGCATGAGTAAAATTTACATTTTTCAATGATCATTATAAAAAGGAGGTAAGTAATATATTAACTTTATTTAATGATAATAATATATAAAATACCATATTATTTAATTAAATATACTTATAAATATCATCCATGTGATGTGGTGAAGGAAAGAGAATTATATAACTTCGTGAAGGTGATAGTCCACACAAACATGAATGTTGATATCATTTTTCAATGAGTGAAAAGGTAAGAATTAAAATGATATATTATCAATTCAGGATGATAAATATTCCATTAATATCATAATTATTTAATTTATATCTCATTTATTTATTAACTATTTCCTTATTATCTTCTATGTAAAGAAATAGTCAAAACGAATCATATCACATCGCGAGGTAGTAGTCCATCATACACACGAGCAACATTATCATATCCCCTAAGGAATGGATTATAAAATAGTATATATGATATAATTACTCCAAAGTTATTATTATGTTATTAATATCATATATATACATTATATCCATCATCATAACCAACCTTTAGAGGTGGTAGTGGAGAAATAAATGACATCGGTTCGCAATGCGATAGTCCACCTTACACACGAATGATTATTTCATAACCAATTCTATGAATGTTGATATGGTTTCAAGTACTTAGCTTAATATAAAAACATATTAGTATATGGAGTGTTATTAGGTTATTATATCGTCATGGTTTAATAATTACTTAAGGGACTAGATAAGGAATAAAATAAAAACACTCATTGAAAAATGATACCTCTTCTTCATTTATCCTCCTTAGGGTTTCACAAAAATCCTTACTAGGTTGGATTTATTACAAAAATAATACCTTTATTATTAGAGGAATAATTTATTTGAGTGTTTTTTATGGTTATTTTTTATCCAAAATGGGTTTTATTATGTTAAGAAGAGAGGAGATGTGGTGGCCTTTTATAAGTGAGATGAGTGACACACTTGTAATTTTATGAAAGGTAAAAAGGTGTACCCTTGTTTTCAACATCAAATAAGACACTAAAATAGATTATTATATATAATTATAAATTATAGGTTCTATACATTTCTATAAAATATATTTTAGACATTATTGTAGGTCATTTTAACCCTTATCTCTTTAGTTTAATCTCCGATAATACCATTTTTACCTTAACCAAGTTAATTATTTTTTATTGTTTAGATCATTCATTTTGTTCCAAAATTAAGTTGAAAATATTAGATAATATAAATTAAGCTGCATATAATTATATAATTTTTTTTCCAATTTTAATTCACATATCATGCAATATTTAATTTAAAATTAATCCCATAGAAGAGATGATAAAACATGTCTTCAAAGAGGAAAAGTTCAAAAGTTTATAAATTTTCTTTATCAAAATTAAATTTCAAAAAGATTCTAATAACCAATGTTAGATATATATATGTATATATAATTTAAATCATTTTACATTAAAAATAATTAAAAATATAATTTTACTTTACAAATAATTTAAAAGAAAAGGTTGTTTCAAATTAATTTTTTTATTTGTCACTATTCATCAAACAAATAATATTTTTAGAAAATTATAAAAATTTAATGTTAAGATAATTTTTACATGTATATTTAAAAATTAGAAATTATTTTTTCCAATAAATATTATAACTATGTTAATTTTTTTATTGATCTATTTATACAAAAGGCAACAAAACTGCTTTTTAGAAAAATACTGGTTTTAAGTGTAAAATTGGATGTATTATTATCTCATATCTAGAAAACACATAAGATGAATGTTAAATAGTTGAATTAATATATAATATATATTTTAAAAAAATCATTCACCAAATTTTGTTTGTTAAAATTATTGAGGTAAAATAATTTTTTTAAAAAATTAGTCTTTTAGGAAAAAAATTTCCGTTATTTTAAAATAGTTTTTATTTTCAATTTTAATTAATTTATCCCTAAAGAGTTAATTTTGTATATATGTGTAAAACCATATATTTTCATAATTTGGATAATATAATTTATACTCGCCTTTCCAATTTCTAGGTGATAACTATCATATTATAACGTTTTAATAATATGACACATTTCATTTAAACACACATTTGCATGTAACAAAAGCTAAAATTAGTGTTATGTGTATAAAAAAATATCAAAAATATTAAATTAAAATGAAAAATATATATATTTCACAAAATATTGGGGTATTATAGAATCCAAAGTTATTTTTTGAAAATAAATTCTATCACCTATCATGTCATTTCCACAAACTATCCCACAAAAGGGGACCCACTCATGCTATGAACCACAACAACAACACTCCTTTATACCCAATATCTTTTTTTCATAACAACACATTCATTAAATTTCATAACATGATTTACCCCATAAACCACAAAACAAGACTCTTTTTCAACCCTAAAACATAACTTGAATTGTGCCACGAACTAGAATTTCACCACCTGAAACATGTCATAAACCATGGATCACGCTATCAAACACCCAAAGATAAAACCAAGATAACTAAAAGTCCAATAAAATAACATTGAATCTAGTCACCACCCAATATGAATATCAAATCTAGTATTTACCATAAGACCCAATAAAACTAAATTCACCTACCCACCAGTATCAGAGAACCACCTTGACTATCAAATAATTAGTCCTATCACAACCACAACCCTACCAACCCAAGGTTGTTCCAACATGGACCATTCTATTTACACTACCACATGAAATGTATAGACATTAACATTTCAGTAATACCTACACGACAACATGAAACATCAATTATAACCCATTTCTGAATCACAGGATAATCAACCCTATAAACCACCAAGATTCCAATCATAACAAGGTTAACACCCTCAAATGGAAAACATGCACATCCCACCATATCAATTACCTATATAATTACTTTATAAAAACCAAAATTAAGATCAATAATCATTAAAAATATTCCACTCCTCTCTATCCAAGTTCATATACTCTAAAAACCTCTGATATTATACCTCCCTAGAATTCTGTTTCCAGGCCCATAGTCGAGTCAACCATCCCATTACCCATAATTAATTATTAACTCTTCAACACTATTTTTTTTTCACATTTACAAAACCCTTAAGAAAATAGGACCCCATTAATTTCATAAAAAGCATCATTCCATATCCTACACATGGTTACTCACTAATTCACCATTATATAACAACATACATATCTCGCAGGACTACCTCAAGAACATTTAAATTTAATAGGTATACACACCCAGTCCAACTGATCCATATCCTTTCCACTAAGGAATTTTCAAAGGCTAAAGGTTGAACATTATCATGAAACATGATCATAAAACATAATCACACTAATGTGAGTTATACACCATCAAATTTGGATGATTCACCAATATCACTAGTGATTCCCCAAGACATGTCAGTTGGTAAGACCAACTACACAGTTATCCAATATCAAAAAATATTCTAGTCATTAATGTAATCATTTTATCTCTAAACACTACTAAAATTATTCCAATTAATAAGGGTTGGTAACCCAAATGGTCCTTCCCTATGAAGCCAGTCTCAAAACCATAACCCAAGCACTCAGTAGTTGTTGATCTAACAAAAATTGATTAATAAAAATACCTCTATCATAAACTCAATAGGAACCCCTGTTGAACAATAAAAATATATAGCACATACACATGATTTTAATCCTTGAGTAACATACCAACTGGGGCTAAATGCCTTAATAGGATACCCTCAAACATCACTCTAAACTGACCTTCTAATGTTAATGATGAATCTCAAGGTCTTTAGGTATTCCACATTGAAAAATGAATCATGTATTTTGAAAGTAAACATCTCACATGACATCATACTTGATTGATTATTGAATAAACCATCACATCCAATGTTTCTAACCACCTAATAAAGGGTTTTATACATCATACCCAACATTATATGTGGAAACCATCAGCCCACCAGTTCAAGAACTTTTTTATAATTCACCCATAATAATAAAAAAATCATCTTCCATCAGTACCATAACAAACACAATTATCCATGATGATTCATACTAATTAAATCAATATCCACTAGAATAGTTAATTATAATTCTATTCCAACATCTATTGTGAAGACATCATAGAGGTTGTTACTATATTATAAATTACTAATCCTTTAAAAAATCACCCACAAGGGGTTATTTATTAAGGAATGAAATGCATGCACCAACCTACTAGGGTCAACACATATCCCCAACACTGAGGTACTGGATCATCATAACCAACATTAACCATCACTCCATGGGAGACACAAGTATCACTCATCAGAAGAAAATATTTATACGTTGTTCAAGCTAAGTATAATGCCACCACATGCTTATATGGGAAACTATGTATGAGTACTTAGTGACACATTAATCATATGGTCTGCAGTAATCAGTGATATATATGATACACAAACATGTATATATGTCATTTTAATACCTAATTGTTGATAATTATGCATGTAATTCCTCTTAAAACTATAGACCAAGGGTTAAATTCAGAACTAGTTTCTTACCAATGGTCCAAGAGAAAAACAAATAACAAATCATAAAACTCAAACAACATGTGTCTCACAATAGGTGATGTAAAGAACCAGAAATTTTGTGAATTTTTTTTTCTTAAATTCATGGGATTTTTACGATTCCGTGAAAATTTATGGCACTTGATTCTGAGGCCCGGTGTGCCCAGAATCAATTTATGAAGTTTTGTTTGGGTACGTTGAGTAAACATGCGAGCAAGATTTTATAACTTTTGAACCGGTGCTCAGAATTGAAATCTGAGGGCACCGTTGAACTCGCAGCGCTGATATTCGATTAAGAAGAGTTTCACCTCGATGGTAGTTGGTCAGGAATGGAAGTTAGTTTTTGGGGTTTCTAAATAAATTAAATAAAAATAAGGTGATAAATTATTTTTATTTTGTGGTGGTTAAAACCTCCAAGAGGAGGTTAGAGGTGGGGGCCACCACACCATAACCTCCCATGAGAGGTTATGGTGGTGGGGCCCACCCGCTCATAACTTCCCTTAGAAGGATATCCTTGGTGGGGCCCACACGGGTTTTAAACCCCCCTTTAACTCCCCATTAATTATTTAAACACCTCTCTTAATTTAATTAAAAATCTCCAGCACCCCTAATTTGAATTTGAATCAATTCCACACCATTAATTAAATGAGTTGTCTCATTTAATTAAACACAACTATTTGTGTTGTTGTGCCAACAAATAATAGATGATTCCTCTATTATTTTTGGTCATCATTTTGGTGGAGCTTAGAGAACCCTTGGAGAAATATATCTCAATGAAGAACACGAAGAATGCCTCTTCATCGTCCATCGAAGAACGATGAAATATTTCTTCGATATTTAACCAGGGAAAGAAAGGGAAGCGTCACCCACGGAGAATGCCGACGTCGTATTCGACTTCATCTTCAACTTCATATTCGACTTCGTCTTCTACGAACTCTACTTCCACCATCTATGATCGACAAACGAGGTAGGGGATTCGAGAATAATTTATTCCCATTCTTTGTTGTTCAATTTATGGTATGAGAATTTCCGATTGATATCACCATAACGAGGAGGGATCAGACCGCATGAACATGGCCCGACCCTCCCCCTTAGTTATATATCATTTGTTGACGACGGTGGTGGCGCAACAGCGCCACCAGAAGGGAGGACTGCGGCCGGAGGAACGGGCCGCGACGGTACACGCGGCGACCGGCAATGAGCTGGCCGTGGAAGAAGTGGGCGACACAAGGGCCGCTGGGCCACTCGAGGGGCACGGCGCCGTCGCACCGTGCAGTGAACCGAGCCACGGCCAGGCAGGCCATGGTGGTGCCAGAGGGGCGCGGTGCCATCGCACCGTCCTGGAAGAAGGAGTCGCGGCTATACAGGTTGCGATAGTTGGACGGGCTGGGCGCGGCGCCGTCGCGCTGCATCGGAGAAGAACCGCAACCATATGCCGTGGATGAAAGAGGAGGGAGACCAGGTGAGCCGGACACCGGTGCACACTACAGGCGGGACCAGAAGGGTCCCGCAGTTACTGGGCCGACACCACGTTACGGACGTTGCAGAAGACCGGGGGGGTGTAACCCCCCATGTATGGCCAGCTGGGCCACGCGGGCCAACCAGCCGGCCACGCCGGGCCGCCAGCCAGCCGGCCACGCCAGGCCGCCCCTCGGGTCAGGCCACCGTCTCGGGCTGGGCCACCCCTCGAGCTGGGCGACTTCCTTCAGGGCCGGGTCGGACCCGCGGACCGGGTCGGACCTACGGACCCGGTCGGACCCGCAGACCGTGTCAGACCCGTGGACCGGGTCGGACCCCAGTCTGGACCCGATTAGCCGAATATACCTTTTCGCCGTATCTTGGGCTACGGGTGTCCGATCGATGAACCATCTACAGTGACAGAAAGATTAGAGAGAGACTGTTCTTTTGGAATATTCTACTTGAGTTTTGGACACATTTGAAGTATGGTCGGGTTGGTTTGAACCTAAAAACCAACCGGGCCCCTAGGACAGAAATGCCAATACTCACAGACCGGGCGTCCGATTGACGCGCCGTCTGTTAAGTTGAGACCCCTATGACGAGGCAGACCTTTGAGATACCTCTTTATTGTACTTCGTGATAGTTGGAGTATCGACCAGTAGCTCGTGGAGTGGATCCTTCCGGAGACGAGCGAACGGAGTACGGAGACCTAGTAGCTAGCTGATACCTGGCGACTACTGGCCTTATGACTCGGAGTGTTTCGACTAGCCCAGTGGGGAGCGCCTCTGTGTGATGCAGCAGACCCATAATGGGGATCACATCTGTGTGACTTGGAAGACTCATGGTACTCAACAGGAGGAGTACCTCAACAGGCTATGAGGGGGAGTGCCTCTGTGTGAGCGTAGCATACCCACAGTGGAGAGCGCATCTGTGTGACGCAGCAGACCCATGGTACTCGATAGGAGGAGTACCAAAGCAGTCCAGGAAGGTGGGAAGTTCGTCTATGTGACATGGCATGCCCAATGTACTCGATAGAGGAGGAGTACACCATCAGCCGAGATTCCGACAGTTTGACTGTGGACATTACTTGCTACTATTCCTTGAATAAAATCATGGTTTGAGCTGAGTCAATGACTTTTGTGTTTACCTCACAAATGAGATGAGTTACTAGATAACTTAGGTAAAAGTATGGGCATATACCTAAGTGGTGGTTATCTGTTGATTTCATACTTGTGGTTTATCCTTGTTGGATTTAGTGAGACCTTGAGGGTCTCGGGGTCCCTACTGAGTATCTTTATACTCACCCCTGCACGGGCTATGCCCGAACCTCGTTGTATTGGATGCAGATGACAGACAGTGCTGACGAAGGCCGAGAGCACTATGACTGGACGGTACCCAGAGGTGGACCTTACGAAGAGTCAGTACACAGAGGAGTCTGACGGGCATGGAGTGCTGAGGTGGCCATTTGTACCTACCCTTCAGATAGGAACCCCGAAGGATGATCCAAGAGATGCTCTTTACCTTTTAGCTATTTGTCCCTTTTTCAGTTGTACTTGTACTTTACAGTTGGACTTGTATTTCTGGCCCCTTTTACTTTCCAGCACACTTTTGTATACAGTTTTTACTTAGTGTTTTACTTCTAGTTGTGTACTTTGTTTTGTTTTTTTACAGTTATTAAGGCAATGCCTTCCCAGTTTAAGGATGTTCGCCTTTGGTGCTAGTCACCAGACCCTGGCCTATGGAAGGCGGGCTTGGGGTAGTTACGACACGGGCCTCGGGGGATAGGTCATGACAAATTGGTATCAGAGTAGTCAGTTCTACAGAAAAACTTAGGACTCTGATCATTATTTTATATGAAGCAATAATGTTAAGGGTACTGAGTGTGGTTTTCAGTTTAGGGAGTCCAGTGTTGGTGTGGGCGGCTGACGTATCCATACACCAGGACCCTGACTTCTGATTTCTGACTTAGTGCACGAAAAAACTGATTGTGTGTGTGTTTTCAAAAGTTTTCTTAAGTCAGCTCAACCAGGTCATCTCACTAGGTATAATCTTTAGACCGTGTCACATTTGTTTCTTTCAGGATGCCTCCCCATAGAGCCCTGAGAGTCATACACTCTGACAGCCCACTGAGCAATGAGGCCTCGCTACAGGGCCCTTTACCAGCGGAGGCACCGACAGTACCACTTTCCGTTGGGACACCGATGCCACTAGCCCTATCAGTAGACGATGCAAGCTGCTTGAGCGCATTGCATGAGTTCCAGTGCCAGAGGCCACCCATGTTTTGGGGAGAAATGGACCCACATGTGGCTGAGGATTGGATGGAGGCTGTAGTGAGAGTCTTTAGGCTAGTAGGGACACCAGCAGACCTAATGGTGATCCTTACTGCTAGTCTCCTACAGGAAGTAGCAGGTAGATAGTGGATCCTGATGCTCCATGTGCACGACGAGGCGACACTTCTATGGGCAGACTTCGATAGCCTGTTCCGGGCAGAGTTTGTAACAGACACCCTTCATGCGGTGTGGATACAGGAGCTACTTCATATGCAGCAGGGCATCATGACAGTAGCACAGTACTCAGCGAGGTTCACCGACCTCTCATGCTACTCCACAGATATGGTACGAGACCCATTATTCAGGGTCTAGACCTTTGATCAGGGGCTCAGGTGAGAGATCAGAGCCTCGATGATCTCCCTCAACATCCCGACACAGGCGAGGGTGTTAGAGAGTTTCCTCCTAGTGGAGAGTTTCCTTACTGAGCAGTCTCCGGCAGCGAAACCCACCACTAGTCGACATGTGGAAGAGTCGTCTGTAGCTGGCAGTAGAAAAATGATGCAAAGGTCCAAGAGTACCAGACCCATGGGTGGATGACCGCATGGTTCAGGATCAGTTGTTTGGGGTACCCGGGGGCAGTGACTTATATTCCAGGAGCAGATAGTGCTACTCATGTGGTGGGCAGGGTCACATGGCTCGTGACTATCCAAACTGCCGTTCAGATGATTAGCAGAAAGTTGAGGGACCTCCCTAGTAGAGGCATAGGTTCGATCGAGGCGGTCCGCAGGGATCAGACAGACATGGCAGAGGAGCTGGTCGTGCAGCTGGCGGTGGACGACGTATGAGGTGTTACCACCACCACCACCAAGAGGTCCACCCCAACCACAGGGAGCAGGTAGACAAGGGAGAGATTAGCTTCAAGAAGTTGAGGCATATGACCATGACGCTCCAGATATGATTCGAGGTACGATATGTGTCTACTGAAACTTAGCTACAGTTCTTATAGACACAGGTGCAAGTCACTCTTTCATAGACACTACCCTTGTTCGGAGATCAGAGATTCTGACGGAGCAATTGGATCGATCCTTATGAATAGAAACTCCTACGAGAGAAGACTCGATGATTACGCACTGGTGCTAGTAGTGTGAGCTTACTATAGGAGATGAGAGCTTCAACTGGGATCTCCTCGTAGCGGCGTCGAGTCCTTACGACTTCATCTTGGGTATGTACTGATTATCTAAAGTCTATGCACAGATTGACTTTATTAGGTGACAAGTGCAGTGTGTCTGCACAGATGGGACTAGTTTCACCTTCATCGGTGAGAAGGGAACCTTTGAAACACATGACGAACTTACTCAGAGGAGGGTGCAGCCGATCACTCACCAGTTGGCTTGACTTACCCTCAGAGCAGTTGATGTGGAGAGTCCGACTTATCCTATAGTGGTGGACCAGTACGTGGATGTTTTCCCTAACAATGTTCTAGGACTACCTCCTCACAGAGATGTGGATTTCTAAATTGACCTGTACCCCAAGACGACACCGATATCTACTCCATAATATCGGATGGCTCCTGCTGATCTTCGTGAGCTGCGAGTATAACTGGAGGACTTGAAGGGTAAGGTATTCGTTCAGCCCAGTGTTTCTCCCTAGGCAGCCCCTATTCTGTTCGCCAAGAAGGTGTATGGTAGCTTGAGGCTTTGTGTTGACTACCGTCTCCTGAACCAGGTGACCATGAAGAACAAGTACCCACACTTGAGGATTGGCGATACCTCTGATTAGCTCAAGGGAGCATGATGGTTCTTGAAGATAGACCTCAGATCAGGCTATCAACAGCCCAGAGTTCAAGATGAGGATGTGCAGAATATGGCCTTAAAATGTCGGTACGACCACTATGAGTTCTTGGTTATGCCCTTCGGTGCAACCAACGATCCAACAGTGTTCATGTGTCTCATGAACAGGATCTTCCATCCATACCTCAATCACTTTGTCATAGTCTTCATCGACGACATTATGATCTACTTGACTACTGAGGAGGAGCATTCCTACCATTTGCAGGTAGTACTAGACACACTTTGGGAGAACCAGCTTTATGGTAAGCTCTTGAAGTTCCAGTTTTGGATTCGAGAGGTTCACTTCTTGGGACATGTCATCTCAGAGGCTGGAGTTGCAGTAGATCCAATGAATATTGAGGTAGAACTTTCTTGGGATCCACCCAAGAGTGTGACGGAGGTACGGAGTTTCCTGGGCTTGGCTGGATACTACCAGTGATTCGTTCCAAATTTATTTGGAGTTGAAACACCACTATCATCCTTGACGAAGAAGGGGCCACCATTCATGCAGTTGGAGAGATGACAGTAGAGCTTTCAGGAGCTGAGGTTGAGGCTGACTAGTGCCCCTATCTTGAGGCTTCTAGAAGATGTTGTAGGGTACGTAGTTTACTGAGATGCATCAGGGACCAGACTTGGGTGTGTCCTGATGCAGGAGCGAGCAGTGATCACATATGGTTCTCGGAAGCTGAGACAACATGAGCAGAACTACGCTACCCATGACCTGGAGTTAGCAGCAGTGGTCTTTGCCTTGAAGATGTGGAGGCACTATCTGATAGGTGAGTGTTTCACAGAATAATCTAATCACAAGATTCTCAGGTATATCTTCTCTCAGAAGGACCTGAACCTGAGACAACGGCGTTGGCTTGAGTTCCTCCAGGACTATGACTTTGGGATAGTCTATACTCCTGGGAAGGGGAATGTTGTTGCAGATGCACTCATCAGGAGGTCTGGTATAAAACTGCTAGGAGAGTCGACAGAGTAGCTTGACGCCTTATGGATATCCTTTTTGTATAGAGATGCAGCATCATTCCTATAGTTTCTCATATTAACTCCTCCACTTATTCAGTGAGTCAGGGAGGCACAGCGTGGAGACACTGACTATGAGACGCGACGTGCTCAGATATCCATAGGGCAAACACCTGATGGATTTTCTGAAGGTGGGGAGCACGTCATTCCCTTCAAAGGACGTACCTTGGTACCTGTTTCACTTCAGTAGGAAGTGTTGAGTGAGTTCCACACTTCCCATCTTGTGGTACATCCAGGAGTGGTGAAGATGTATCAGGACCTCTGACGACAGCACTGGTGGCTTGGTATGAAGAAGGCAGTTACAGAGTTTGTCTCATGGTGCCTCACCTGTCAGCAAGTGAAGGTAGGAAATCAGGTACCAGCAGGCTTGGTTCAACCCTTAGAGGTTCCAGAGTGGAAGTGGGATGGGATATCCATGGAATTCATGATGGGTCTTCCACGTACATCTAGGAGTCATGATTCGATATGGGTGATCATTGACCGACTCACCAAGTCAGACCACTTCCTACTAATCAAAGAGAAGGGATCGGTAGAGAGCTTATGATGCCTTTATGTGCAAGAGATTGTGAGTTTTCATGGAGTACCTTCTTCTATTGTCTCCGACCTTCACACATGGTTTATTTCCCGACTATGGAAGAGGTTTCAGGAGGCTTTCAGGATGCAGATTCGCTTGAGCACCACATTCCATCCTCAGAAAGATGGTTAGACTGAGTGGACCATCCATACCCTCGAGGACATGCTCCATGCTTGTGTCCTCGACTTTGGTCATAGCTGAGAGGATCACTTACGTTTGGTGGAGTTTTCCTATAACAACATCTATCACTCCACCATCGGTATGACACATTTTGAGGTCTTGTATGGTCGACCTTGTAGATCGCCACTGTGTTGGACAGACCCAGGGGAGTCAACACTAGTGGGACCAGAGATGGTACGGGCTACCACGGAGAAGGTACAAATCATCCAGGAGCAGATGAAGACTGCACATAGCAGACAGAAGTTGTATGCTGACAGGAGACAGAGGCCTTTGGAGTTCGAGGATGGTGACCACGTCTTTCTATGGGTCTCACCTCGACGAGGTCTATGACGATTTTGCCGAGGTGGAAAGTTATCTCCGAGATTCATCGGACCGTTCCAGGTCCTCAGCAGAGTAGGAAAGGTGGCTTACCTCTTATCTCTTCCACCTCAGTTGCACCAGGTGCACTATATCTTCTACGTATCTCAACTGAGGAGATACGTGCACGACCCATACCACATCATCGACCATGGGAAGCTGGACATCGATGATGGGTCGACTTTCATGGAGGTTCCAGTGGAGATTGAGGATTGACAGGAGCGGGTCCTACATGGACGGTCGATACCTCTGGTGCGTATTCGCTGGCAGCGCGGTACCTCTAAGAGAGCACATGGGAGCGGGAGGCTCAGATGTGTGATTAATACCCCCATTTGTTCCCTTAGTTAGAGTTGTAGCTTACAGGGACGTAAAGACCTAAGGTGGGGAGGATTTAAAGACCCAGAAATCCTGTGGAATTTTTTTTCTCTTAAATTCATGGGATTTTTACGAGTCCGAGAAAATTTACGGTGCTTGATTCTGAGGCCCGGTGTGCCCGAAATCAATTTCTGAAGTTTTGTTTGAGTACGTTCAGTAAACGTACGAGCAAGATTTTATAACTTTTGAACCGGTGCTCGGAATTGAAATCCGAGGTCACCGTTGAACTCACAACGCTGATATTCACTTAAGAATTCTTTAACCTAAATGGTAGTTGGTTAGGAATGGAAGTTAGTTTTTTGGGTTTTTAAATAAATTAAATAAAAATAAGGTGATAACTTATTTTTATTTTGTGGTGGTTAAAACCTCCAAGTGGAGGTTAGAGGTGGGGGCCACCACACCATAACCTCTCATGAGAGGTTATGGTGGTGGGGACCACCTGCACATAACCTCCCTTGGGAGGATATCCTTGGTGGGGCCGACACGGGTTTTAAACCCCCCTTTAACTCCCCATTAATTAGTTGAACACCTCTCTTCATTTAACTAAAAGTCTCCACCTCCCCTAATTTGAATTTGAATCAATTCCACACCATTAATTAAATGAGTTGTCTCATTTAATTAAACACAACTATTTGTGTTATTGTGCCGACAAATAATAGACGATTCCTCTATTATTTTTGGTTATCATTTTGGTGGAGCTTGGAGAACCCATGGAGAAATATCTCTCAATGAAGAATGCGAAGAACACCTCTACATCGTCCATTGAAGAATGATGAAATATTTCTTTGATCTTCAATCGGGGCAAGAAAGGGAAGCGTCACCCACAGAGAACGCCAACATCATCTTCGAATTCGTCTTCTCTGAACTCTACTTCCACCATCTACGATCGAAAAATGAGGTAGGGGATTTGAGTAGAATTTATTCCCGTTCTTCGTCATTCAATTTATGGTTTGATAATTTCCAATTGATATCACCATAACGAGGAGGGATTGGACTGCACAAACATGGACCGAGCCTCCCCCTTCGTTCTATCTCGTTTTTTGACGACGGTGGTGGCACAATGATGCCACTGGAAGGGAGGACCGCGACAGTACATGCGGCGACCGGAAACGAGCCGACCGCCAAAGAAGCCGATGACGTAAGGGCCACCAGGCTACCAGAGGGGCATGACACCATTGCACCATGCATAGAACCGAGCCGCGGCCAGGCGGGCTGTGGCGGTGCTGGAGGGGCACAATGCCATTGCACCACGCCGGAAGAAAGAGCTGTGACCACGCAGGCCGTGACGGTTGGACGGGTTGGGCGTGGCACAATGGCGCCGCGCCGGAGAAGAACCGCGACCATAGGCTGCGACAGACAGAGGAGGGCGGCCAGATGAGCCGACCACCGGTGCGCGCTACAGGCGGGACCTGAAGGGTCCCGTGGTTATCGGGCCGGTGCCATGTGCCGACCATTGAAGAATACTGGGGGGGGGGGGGGGTAACCCCCCCATGTGTGGCCAGCCAGGCCAGCCAACTGGCCACACCGGGCCGCCAGCCAACCAGCCACGCCGGGCCGCCAGCAAGCCGGCCACGTCGGGCCGTCCCCTCGGGTCAGGTCACCGTCTTGGGCTAGGCCACCCCTTGGTCCGGGCCACCCCTCAGACTGGGACACTTTTTTTAGTGCCAGGTCAGACTCGCGGACCGGGTCGGACCCGCGAACCGGGTCAGACCCCAGTCCAGACCCGATTAGCTGAATACACCTTTTCTCCGTATATTGGGCTACGAGTGTCCGATCGACGAACTATCTACGGCGAAGGAAATCTTAGAGCGAGACTGTTCTTTTGGAATATACCACTTGATTTTTGGACACAGTTGGAGTATGGTCAGGTTGGTTTGAACCAAAAAACCGACTGGGCCCCTGGGATGGAAATGCCAATAACTCACAGACCGGGCATCCGATTGACGTGCCATCTATTACATTGAGACCCCTATGATGAGGCGAACCTTTGAGATACTTGTTCGTTGGACTTCGTGACTATTGGAGTATCAACTAGTAGCTCGTGGAGTGGATACTTCTGGAGTCGAGCGAATGGCGTACAGAGACCTAGTATCTGGATGATACCCGACGACTTCTGGCCTTACGAATCAGAGTGTTTCAACTAGACCAGTGGGGAGCGCCTTTATGTGACACAAGAGAACCACAGTGGGGAGTGCCTCTGTGTGATGCAGTAGACCCAAGGTACTCGATAGGAGGAGTACCGCAGCAGGCTATGAGGGGGAGCGCCTCTGTGTGAGCCCGGTAGACCCATAGTGAGGAGCGCCTCTGTGTGACGCAGCAGACCCACGATACTCGATAGGAGGAGTACCACAACAGTCCAGGAAGGTGGAAAGTGCCTCTGTGTGATGCAGCAGACCCACTGTACTCGATAGAGGAGGAGTACACCATCAACTGAGATTCCAATAGTTTGACTGTGGATGTTACTTGCTACTATTCCTTAAATGAAATACTGGTCTGAGCTGAGTCAATTACTTTTGTGTTTACCTCATGAATGATATGGGTTACTACATAACTTAGGTATATGTATGGGAATATACCTAAGTGATGGTTTTCTGTTGATTTCATACTTGTGGTTTATCCTTGTTGGATTTAGTGAGACCTTGAGGGTCTTGGGGTCCCTACTGAGTATCATTATACTCACCCCTGCATGGGCTATGCCCACACCTCGTTGTGTTGGATACAGACGATGGACAACACTAATGGAGGCCAAGAGTGACAGGACTGGACGGTACCTGGAGGTGGACCTTACGACGAGTCGGTACATAGAGGAGTCTGATGGATTTGGAGTGCTGAGGTGGCCATCTGTACCTACCCTTCAGGTAGGAACCCCATAGTATGATCCAAGAGGTTCTCTTTACCTTTTTTCTATTTTTACTTTTTTCAGTTGTACTTGTACTTTACAGTTGGGCTTGTATTTCCATCCCCTTTTACTTTCCAGCACACTTTTGTATACAGTTTTTACTTTGTGTTTTACTTTTAGTTGTGTACTCTATTGTGTTTGTTTACAGTTATAAAGGAAATGCCTTCCCAGTTTAGGAATGTTCGCCTTTGGTGCTAGTCGCCAGCCCCTGACCTATGGAAGGAAGGATTGGGGTAGTTACGACACGGGCCCCGGTGGACGGGTCGTGACAGGTGAAATTAATCAACTATAACATTTTAAATACAAAACATCATTCCTATCCATTGAAGTATAGAATTCCTTCCAGAGTAGTTGTTTTTGATGAAATGACCTGGTATCCATAAAATGATATGGTACATTCTTATATCATTTATAGAAAATTAAAAATATTATTAAAAAAACACTTTCTCATACAATTTTGTAATTTCCTGACAAATATCACTAAGAATAATAACCAACTAGACCACCACATGACATTATATGTTCCTACTTATATTCTAGTGTCTAATGACTAATGTCATGGTCAAAGGTGGTACTATGAAGTGAATATACCCCTATATCCGTATAAAAAATAATAGTAAAATAATCTATAATCATACTCATTATAGTATGCATAGATAATAAAACAACTGAATATGAAAAAAATAAAAATAAATGTGGATTTACTTGCATATAAGACTAATCTCTAACTCAACTAATCACATAATCTGGTAAAAAAGGAAACTAAAATTAAAGATAGGCCCCATAAAACCACCAAGATATACCAAATATGAGAATAATATCATACTAGATCTTCTCTCGATCATACATGAAACTTAGGCCTCTTCCCAAACTGTACCAACAACATAGAGATACATGATTTGGTATTCTTGTTCTAGGGCCACTTGAGTATGGTGTGACTGCATAACTCAATAGGTCACTGCCAACAATATTCTATATTATATAAGAAAATCAGTGACATATGCATGTGACATAATAAGAATAGATATATCAACTTATAAAAAAATAAATTCAACAATCCATATTAACAACTTGAGAAAGGAATAGAATGTCTCTAAGCATGAGTATCCCCTCTTATAAGTCTTTCCACACTCTAGGGTTCCAATGCTTATGATACCACCATGTTGAGTAGCAAGCCCTATGGTATAACAAGGAATCAATACTCCTCAATCCCTTAGGATTAACTCAATGGAAGTAACTAATCAATCTCAATATCAGTATGATGTCTGGTTCCTAAGAGGGGAGGGCCTAGGGATCCTATACATCCAATCATGATATATTCATGGGTGAACCATGTAATCAAATGAAATACCCTCCCAAGATTCAATGGTTAGTCACATGGGAATCAAATACCACATGGATCTATAGACATTCTATATCTATTACATCCACGCAATCCTATAGTTTATCTAAGGCATCGATCGATGGGACCCAATGGTCACCCTTAATATTTCCATTATATTTTCTTATGGATATACCCAACCCTGACCCATAATACCAATATTTGAATAACAGGATGTCCCAAAAATTCAAAATTCTCTAGTGGTATACCTATTTGAATCATGGCATCTAGAGTATTCACAATATTCTAAGTGCACAAGTGAAATACCTATAATTTTTGGTACCCTTGTAAGAATAATATTATATATATTGATATTTTATCATAATAAGAACCACTAGGTATCCATCACTATTTTGATGATGATGGATTCTTGTTAAACTTATTATCCATCCCCTAAATACCATGATACTAGATACCTAGTGTCACTTGATTTCCAGTTTATCATCCATCATGACATATGATTCTTGAGCATCCTTAGATATTAAAATTGATCCAGTCCTATTTATCAATTCCTATGAATCCTTAGAAATCACTGAAAATATCAAAAATAAAATAAAAATATTTTAGGGACTGACTAAACTCCCAAATCCATCCTCATAATCTCATCCAATTGGGTTTAATCATTAATTATTATTCTAGGGGGACATCTATAAACATCATTATCCATATCCATAGACTCATACTCAAGGTAAATGAATCATTTCGTCACTAAATAGGTTCCATTGGCTACATAATGTATGTATACCCAATGTGGCCTTTTTTATCCTTTTCCAATCTCAAAAGTCAATTACCAATGATTAGTGGTCTTCCCATAACCATTCATTGCTAAAATATTCTCATTACTTCATGGGCCTCAAGGGTATTCCATATTTGAGAGAGTATTAAAAGTTGTCTCAAGGCCCATATTTATGTCCATTTACACTCGATACCTATCATTACACCCAAACTATATCTATTATTTCTTAGGTCCATACTCATAGGGAAAAAACATCTATAGTTCATCGCCAAGGAAAATATGGTGGATCATCTAACATCTCATTACACTACATCTAAGATGTGTTCAAATATCTATGTATCCTCTTAGTCTAGGACATATACATGGGAAACTAAGGCCTTAGGATAGTGAATAAGGTCCTCAAAATCTATGGAATATTAAAAATTTTATATTAGGAAAGTTTAATAGTCCAAAAAAGTTAAATTAATTACCACTTATTTTAAATTAATAAAAAAATTAAATTAGACCATTTACTTTAACTAAGAATTATGGCTAAAATATTTAAAAGTAGTAAAAAAACATAGTGGAATGACCTCATAAAAACAATTTCCCAAGCCTATCCACCATTATCTAAGCCCAACCAGCCAACACTCATCACTGTGAGGTCTTAAATCATATCTAAAACATAGTAATATTAATTATAAAAAAATTATAAATATTTTATATAGTTGATAATTCATTTAAAATTTATTTTAATTAGGCCTAAAATATAAAAGTCACGCAAGGACACACTATCATGTTCAATCCTTATGTAACAAGGTGTAGTCCATGATCGATAGACTACTAATCACATTTCATGAAAAATACCTAGTTTATATCACTGATTGAATAAAAAATATTAAAATTTAAGGCCTTAAATATTGAAAATTGTGATTAATGGAATAATATTATTGAAATAGTGCACGGCGACATAAAAATGTGTTTTTGATTATCCTCATGAAAGGAAAAAATTCCCCATCATAGAAAGCCGATTCCACCATGCTTGAGTTGAATCAGGACCAAACCCAAAATAAGTTTGAACTAAAATTGTAATAAATAGAGGGAAACCAATGAGAAGGGATGGAGTAGAAGGAACCTTACATTTTATTCCACCATAATTTACCAGGTACCTCCAAAAATGATGGAGAATGATGGATTGAGAATCTCCATCCAAGATCCCCCAAGTGTGCTATATTAATCAGGGGATGAATTTGGGGTAGATCCTCATTTTAAAATAAGAAAAACATATATTGCCAATTTCACTATTTAGTAGTAGGAGTCACACTATTAATTTTTGAGTAAAGGCACCAGAACCTTCTTTAATTCCCTAAATATCCCTAACACTTCCCATGAATCATATTCATAGTGATAATACACCTTTCACTTTGTAAAATTTATTCTTAAATTATTTTTAGTATCCCCCATACATTCCCTGATGTTCACCCGAACCCTTATGATGTCCACTAGACCGTAAACATTGTCAAATAACACCCTGTATAGACATTTAAACCAATAAAACATTGTTGTGATTACCAATTCTCAAAACAAAACCACCCACAATATGAAATAATTCAAATTCAATTTTAAACTTTATTCCAACCCATA
Organism: Viscum album; assembly: GCA_963277665.1. NCBI lineage: Eukaryota > Viridiplantae > Streptophyta > Magnoliopsida > Santalales > Viscaceae > Viscum > Viscum album. The sequence goes on along the minus strand of OY728122.1, from coordinate 1,168,737,193 downwards.
AGGACGTGGGTTGTTAAAAAATGATTTCTTTTTATTTTTAATAAATTATATTTATAAAAATGTCATTTATATCAATTAAAAAAAGTTTCCTTCCACCACACCATAAATGTTACAAAAAATATAATTATCATACATATTATACACAATTTTCGTTACAAACAACCAATTCCCACATTTTGGAGCTTCTAGTCCCTATATTTTTTTTCTAAATATCTTTTAAATCCAAATGGATTCCAAGAAGTAATCCAATTCCTCTACATATGTATTTTTTTCTCTATAATCATACTTCTATATCTTATTCCTCTAACTCAAAGACTATTAATCAATAAAAAAATAAATAAAAAACTATAATTAATATAATTAAATTCTATTACACTGATGGAATAATCGTTATTTACCTTACACCATTTTCATTAGATAAAATTAAAATGATCATACGTGCACATGGACTACCACTACTATAAACTAAATCATCTATTTTTTAGAAATACCATAATTGAATGGTTTTAAATGTTTATTTATTAATTTCACAATACATTTATTCAAGATGATGATTATAAAAAGATAATCCATTTTCTACCTTGCACCCATTATATAGAAAAAGGAAGTTTTGTCTGTATGTTAATGAAAATCACCACCTCCATGGAGAAATGTATTTCATTTTTCATCATGGAATTTTATGGAAGGTTATAAAAATTCATATATTGAATAAATATGATATTTATGAAATTATTACTTTTCTATGAGTTCTATATTATTTCTTAACCAGTTATTAATATTTTATCTTTATTCTTCAAATATTACTAAAACCAGTTCACAATGAATTCCATCATCACAAACTATATACATGTCACCCAATAAAATAAAATGAGATATAATAAATAATTGAAACAAAATTATTTTACTTTATTATATAATTTTGGAATTTTTAACATTGTATCGATATACAATAATCAACATCACCTTTATAAAACATGTAGAAAATAAATTATTGAAATTATTAACACCTAATGAAGAAAAACTAAAACTGGATAATATATTTATAATATATTATAATATATTAAGTATATAAATGGAAATAGATTTGAATAAATTTCTAAAATAAATGATTTATTTTTTATTTTTTTATATAGTGGGTTATAGAGTATTCCATTAACTTGGAATATAAATTAAGGGTGTTTCTTAACTCAATATCCATTAATTGAGTTATAATGTTTTTTCTTGAAATTAATTATTATAGGTTGGGTAAATACATCCTTATAAATGTGTAATATTCTATTTTCGCTTCACATTATATAAATATAAATTTCTATCACATAATATCCTTTTCAAATGTTTCTTACTTCATGAATTATGATATACCAATGAGGTTTTTATGGAATCAGTTTCATTTTATTGAGACTTCAACTATATTTATAACAATCCAACTCTTTATTTAATATCTAAACAAGATTTATTACATAAAATTTCACTTAATACAACCTATAAGATAAATAGGTCTAGTGTATTTGGGGATTAGAAAAAATACATGACAAATTAAGATATAAAACACAATATCTTTATTGAAAACATATTTTATATGACCACAAAATTCCTTCATACTTAGCATTGCATGGGGTAACGTAAGGACATACATAAAAAAAGGGTGCGCTATAAATCCTAGTGAGGGAATAAAAAAGGTATAACATAAATAATAGAATAAATGTTATTCAATGGACATATCAATAGAGAATAAGAGAATCATGAAAATAAAGTCATGATATAGCATGATCATTATAACATGGAAATGTGGTACCAACTTAAAACACTGAAACATTAACATAAAGGAATCAAGTAAACCCATGTCTCAAAATGATGGAAAAAAGTCCTATAAAGGAATCAGGTAAAACCCTATCCCAATATGATGTATCATGATACTAAACCTTACCCAATGCATTAGAGCGCTCTCAGGGTGCACCCTTCATGAACATTTTAATCTCATGCTTAAGTGTTCCACATAGATCATATAACATAAATTCATTCAACATCATAATTTATTTCATGATAAAGGAATTTTGAATTCATAAATGAAAATATATAATCAATAATTATATGTTCATAAAGTTTAATACCCTTGATAGAGAAATGGGCATGGTATTCACTACATGATGATTTTGGCATGGAAAATTGCAGTGCAATTTTGACAGCACAACAACATCACATGGGGATTCATAAAAATGGGTTTTGAGAGAGAAATGGGTCTCTCATCATATATAAATGAAATTTACTGCTAGGGTATCATATAAATACATGTCTCAACATAATAAATTTGTAAATAGAAGGTGTAACAGAATAAAGAAACTTTAAGAAATAGGAGAAATGGAATAACTTTTATGAAATTTCGGCATGGTAACAGGTATACATGGGAGGGATTAATGATAGAAAAAGAGGAATATAATCATAAAAACATAATAAGGGAAGTATGGGGGAGTTTTAAAAACATAACCCATCATTTTTAATTTAAAAATAAAAGTTTATAACAATATAAGGAAACATGGACAAAAATGAGAAAGGAAGGAGCCCTTACTTGGATGTGAGATACCAAATGATTGGGAGAGGATTCTTGGGAGCTTGGGGGAACCTTGGGAGGACTCTAGGGAGTGGATAATAGAGTGAGGGAGATCTTAAAGGAGTTTTAGTGAAGAGTAATGATCTATTGGGTGTTTTTATATGGGAATGGAGGGGGAATTATTTATTATTTAGGTTTTGGACACTACACACTAAAATATCCAAAAACACAAACCAACCCATGGTTTTTCCCATGATTTCTAGGAAAAGTAAGTTTAAAATATTATTTTATTAGTAAAAAGGAATAATATATCAAAATATTAGCCTTTATTATGTGGATTTGAGTCACACTCTTAAGGAAATGAATTTAAAATCATAAAATATATTATACATTTTGGAGGATTCACTAAGGCATTATAAAATAAGTCAAATAAATATAAAATCAAATTATTTTAAATTTAAAACATAGATTTGGTCTAATATCCCTTTTATGGTATTTATTACATCACTATTGGGTCTTTATGATGTCATAAAACACACTATATATTTATATATTATTTAATATTTACCCAAAACTTAGATTGTCTCAAAAAATTATGAAAAATTTAATGTTGGATAATTTTGATATCCTGATTCAAAAAATAATATTCATTTTATCTAAATAATTTTCTAAATATGTGAATTTTTACTTTTAAAATGAGAACCGACATTTATTGAAAATTGACAGGTTTTGACAAAAACAATTTTTAAACATTAATAAAAATTACATTTGACATTATAAAAATTAAATACTCATTTATTATTAATAAAATTAATTTGATAATAATATTTTATTAAAATATTATTTATTTCAAAAATTAATTAATTCCTTAAAATAAGGTATTTAAAAATACACTTTCTGTTTTAACGTATAATAATATAACTCTTATTAAAATAATTACCTAATCATTTACAGATATGGAACTGATATAATCATAATTTATAATAATTTTTTTATAATATGATTAATAAAAACCATAGTTTAATATAATAATGTATATATTTCTCAAAAGTACCATTTTTACCTGAAAAATCAATTTATCAAATTCATCATTTTTTAATAAAGACTATTCTCATAAAGGAATTGATTGAATAATAAATTTATTTATAGAAGGGGATTACATGATAAGTAACTAATACCTTTTTATATAACCCCTTATAACACCCATATAAGACCTAAGTGTAAGGTGTGCGATGATGATAGTCTCTTGGGGAGGATAAGATAACATCGCCCAGGTGGTAATCTCTATTAACTTAAACTTCTATCATAGGGAATTCCATTCAAGCTTAACAGGTTGAAGCTCAGATTGATCTTGGTCAAGAGTGAATCCTAGTGAAGATACCTCCTTCCCGAGATCCGAAAAATGAGCTTCGTATGACCCAAATCTACTAGATGAGTACATCACCTTTTTTGTTTATGTCTAAAGGTTTTGTTAAAACCTTATATTTATATTAGTTGTGTTATTATTGTTTTAATGGATATATTATCAATGGTAATGATACTTAACGTTTATTTAAACCCGATAATAATTATAAAAGAGTGAATGTGTTTTCTATATCCATAATTCATTGAAAGAATGGAAATTTTATTCATAAATGATCGTGTCGTTACAATACTCCCCCCTTAATAAATTTCACCCCCAAAATTTCTTTTTCCCAAACTAAAACAGATGAGTGTAACTCTGCCGCGTCACTTCCTCTGGTTCCCACATCACTTCTTCAAACTTGTGGTTTCTCTACAACACTTTGATGAGGGGAATTTCCATATTTCGTAGAAATTTTTCTCTACGATCTAATATCTCCACTGGATAATCTTTATAGGAGAGGTAATTATACAATGGTACTAACTCTGGATTGAGTACATGTGATGGGTTGGGTATGTAATTCCTTAATAGTGATACATGGAATACATCATGTATTTGAGAAAGATTCGGTGGGAGTTCTAGTCAATAGGCCACTACTACGTTGCGATCAAGTATCTCAAAAGGGCCGATGTACCTTGGACTAAGCTTTCCCTTCTTCCCAAATCTCATAACTCTCTTCCATGGAGATATTCAGAGAAAAACCATATCTCTAATATCAAACTCTAGGTCTTGTCGATGATTGTCAGCATAGCTCTTTTGTTGAATCTGAGTGGATTTGATGTGTTACTGGATGGTTTTAACCTTATATACCATTTCTTCAACCATTTTTAGACCTAGAAGTTTTCATTCCCCAACTTTATCCCAATATTCTGGTGTTCTGTACCTCTTCCCATAAAGGGATTCATAAGGATCTATTTGGATGCTTGAGTGGAAACTGTTATTGTAAGAGAACTCCACCAAAGGAAGATGTTGGTCCCATCCACCTTTTAAGTCCATTGAGAAATCTATCAACATATAATAAAGTGTCTCGATAGTCCATTTATATTGGCCATCCATTTGAGGATAATAAGACATACTGAATTTCAGCTCAGTATTCAGAGCGTGTTGGAGACTCTTCCAGAACTTAGAGGTGAATCTTGGATCTTGATCGAATACAATCGATAGTGGTACACCATGCAACCTTACCACTTCTCTTATGTATATCTATTCCAGTTTATTCAATGAGAAATCCTCTCAAATCGTGATGAAGTGTGAAGTCTTTGTAAGATGATCCACCACAACCTAGATAGCATTGTTTCCTTTGGAAGTCTTTGGATGTCTGGTGACAAAGTCTATGGTGATGTTCTACCATTTCCTTGTTGATATGGGTAATGGTTGAATCATTCCTTTAGAATTATTCCTATCATCCTTCACTTGATAAAATACCAGGAACTTAAATGTATATTCAGCGATCTCCTCCTTCATGTTATCCCACCAATAATTCTATCAAAGATCCCGATACATCTTTTTGTTTCTTGGGTGAATGGATAAATTCAAACTATGTGGATCATCCAAAAGTTCTTTCTTTAACTCTATATTTGATATAACACATAGTCTTGACCAAAATATAATAAATCATTATTTATTAAAATTTAACTCCAAGTATTTACCTTTTCTAATAGTTTCTACTTTCTTTTGAACTCCCACATAATCTTTTTGATCACCCTTTAACCTTTACAAAAGAGATGGTTGAGAAATCATTTGTGAAAGGATTGATGAAGTTACCTTATTTATGATTCCCATGTCCATCTTCATAAAAACTGTGAAGATTGGATCCTTTTCAATTCTCATCAATGATAGAATCATTGGGTCCTTCCTACTTAGAGAATCCACCACCTTGTTCGCTTTCCTAGGGTGGTAATGGTTTGAGCAGTCGTAATCCTTGATGAGCTCTAACCATCTTCGTTGGCACATGTTTGGATCTTTTTATGTGAATATATATATTGATAATTTTGTGATTTTTATATATTTCACAATTTTCCCCAAAAAGATAATGCCACAATATTTTTAACACAAATATCACAGTTTCCAACTCCAGATCATGCATGAGATAGTTTTGCTCTTGAATTTCAACTACATTGAGGCATATGCAATGACTTTGTCATTATTTATCAACACAAAACCCATTCCCTTCTTCAAAGCATCGGTGACGATTACAAAAATCTCCCCACTTGTGGGTAGTGTGAGCACAGGGGCAGTGATAAGCACTTTCTTTAACTCTATTAATCTTTCTTCACATTCATCATTCCAAGAAAACTTGAATCCCTTATGAGTTATCTTGGTAAGAGGGTTTAACAATCATGAGGAATTTCTCACAAATCAACAATAATATCCAGCTAAACCCAAGAATCTATGGATATACATTACAGATGTTGGCCTCATCCATACCTCAATTGCTTTTGTTTTGTAAGGATCCATAGATATCCCATTTCTTGTGATGATATTCCCCAAGAATGAGACTTCCTTCAACCAGAATTCACACTTGATGTACTTTGCCCAGAGCTTCTCCTTTCACAAGGTCTCTAGCACAGTGCTTAGATTCTCCTTTTTCTGCTCCTTGGTTTTTGGATTATATTAGAATATCATCTATAAAAACTACCACAAATTTTTTGAGCTAATCTCTAAAGACTCTATTCATCAAGTCCATAAAGATTTCTGGAGAATTTGTGAATATGAAAGGAATTACTATGAATTCATAGTGCCCGTACCTTGTACAAAAAGAAGTCTTGGGGATATCCTCCTTCTTCACCCTTACTTGGTAATATCCTGACTGTAGATCCACCTTGGAGAAGCATTCTACTCCACATATCTGATCAAAAAAGTCATCAATTCATGGAAAATGATACTTGTTCTTTATCGTGATTTTTTTGATCTCATGATAATCAATACAAAGGCGCATTGACCCATCCTTCTTATTGATGAAGAGGATTAGTGCACCCCATGGTGAAGCACTTGGGTGTATAAAACCTCTATCTAGATTCTCTTATAGTTGTTTATTTATCTCCTCAATCTCCACAAATACCATTATATATGGAGTCTTGGATATTGTCAATGACTGAGGTATAAGATCAATTGAGAATTCAATATCTCTTCTAATAGGATGACTAGACAATTCCTTGGGAAACACATAAGTGAATTCCATCACAATAGACATGCCTTAGAGGATGGTTCCTTCCTTAGACTCAATCATCTGATAATGATACGCATTCTCATAGGGAAGTAATATCCATTCTTGAGATTATGGTGCTAAAGAATATTCATCCTCATACTTGAACTTTTATAGAATCGGGAGTCGATTCACCATATGGAGAGTGATTTCACTCTCAGGATAATTTATATTGGCTCTATATAGGGTAATCCAATCCATGCTAATAATTGTCTCAAATTTCACCAAGGTAAATATGATGAGGTTCTCTAGGAAGTTCAATCCAAAAATTGTGACAGGGGAGGAGTTATATTCATGGGATGAAATAATTTCCCTGTTTTTAGTTTTCACTGACATCTCTACATCCATTATTTTTGGTGATGTTTGGATTGTTCTACTAAAATTTCATGGTATAAAAGAATGTGTAGAAATAGAATAAAAAAGTATGTTCACTATTCTTGAATGAATAACCAGCGTACCTATCACCACTTCATTTTTAGGATTCACATTGGTAGTAGGGATGGAAAAATCTCTCCCTTGATTCCTTGGAGGTTGTTGGTTGCCTTCAAAAACCCTTGTCTTAGGGTACTGGTTCACAAAGTGCATTGGTTATTTTTAATTGTAGAAATGAACAATGAGTTGAGGATCAAATGGAGCGTTCCTTTCCTCTATCACAGTAGCAGTTTTTTCTTACCAGCAATCACTGGCTAGGTGTCCTTACTTTTTGCACCTAAAGAATTTCCTATCACCCTTCAGGTAATTTCCAGGGTGCTTCTTTCCACACCATTGGCAAGTGGGATGCTAATTTTTTTTAACACCATTAGATTTATCCATCTAATATACAAAATTAAATTCCACTTTCCACTTATTATACCCATGACACCCTTGAGATTATCTGATCTCCATCTCAACTTTGAGGACAAATAGAACAATCTCCTCATAGCTATCAAAGTTTTGGATTTCTAGGGTTTTCTGTAGGCTAGATTTTAGCCCAAAAAAGAAGCGTTCAACCTTTCATTCAGGGGTAACAACAAAACTAGATGTGCATTGTGAAAGTACGGTGAACTTTTCTTCATATTCCCCAACAAATTCATCATAATTTTTCTTGAGTTCAAGGAAATCTCTTTCCATCTTAACATGGAGGGTGCAGTGAAAATATTTATCGATTTTCCCCAAAATTCTTCCATCCCATCACCTCGATTACTTCTTGAGGATTTGTATTTTTAATCAATGTCCACCATTGATTATATTCACCCTCCATATGATAAGAATCCAAGAAGAACCATCTCTTGTTCATAACATTGAAGTATGAAGAATATATTCTCAATGGATTTGATCCATTTTTCAGTGATTGAGGGATCAGATGATCCATTGAAAGTAGGAGGCCTCTATATCATGAATCTCTCTACAACAACTTGTTATTTCTTGGGGGGGGGGGGGTGGAAATTCCTCTTGACCCATGTTTATATTCAAAACTTGAGTCAACTAAGAGAGTACTATGAAAAATTTTGGGATTCCCACTCCCATTATATTAGTCATCCCATTAGAATAGTCATCACATCGATCTTCGCATTGATTGTTAGTCTGAGTCCTCCTATTACAAGACATTGGATAGAATAAAAGGAAAATTAGTGGTAAGTATTTTAAACTATTAAAAACATAAAGGGTAATCCAATTACAAAAATGTATAACTTATAAATTACATTTATCTCCTTAAATTATGAATTTATAAGCTTCGATTTAAGTTATCCACGATTTACTTGCTAACATATATTCTTAGTGACATTTTTTTATTCCCTTAGTAATGGTTAATACTAAGCTTATGAATTTACTAAAGTATATACACTAGGAGTGTCTAACCAAGAGTGCATTAAGGACCATTATCATGCACTGGTTCCTCTTTGAGTCTATCTCAAAGTTGTGTTTTCTGGGTTTACCCCAAGATACATTTGTGCTAGAGCCACATCTACTTGTTCGTATCCAGAAAGGAATGTATTTTATTGATAAACCACTTACTATATACTCACAAAAATTTAGGGATTAATTTCTTATACTTACTCTTATACCTAAGGCTTTAAATAAATTTTTCTAATCCTAATCCCAAAAAATAACTAAACTTATCCTTTGATAACAACTATAACAACCCTGCACTTTATTTCATATTTAGATATGATTTATTACATAAATGTGCACTTAATACAACCCAGAAGATCTATAGGTATAGTTTATTTGTGTCTTAGGAACATTACATTACAACTTAAGAGATAAAATACAACATCTTTATTTAACACTTCTTTTACATGACCACAACATTCATTCATACCTAGCATTGCATGGGGTAACCTAAGGATATACATAAGAAAAGGGTAAGATATAAATCCTAGTAAGGGAGTAAACAAGGCATAACTTGAAGAATATAATACATGTTAGGAAATAGATGTATCAATGGATCATAAGAGAAACATGAACATAAAGGCATGATATAGCATGATCATCATACCATGGAAATGTGGTAACAACTTAAAACACTACATCATGAACATACAAGAATCAAGTAAAACCCTATCCCAAAATGATGGAAAAAAGTCCTATAAAGGAATCCTGTAGAACACTATCCCAACATGATGTATCATGATACTAAAAATTACCCAATGCATTGGATTACTATCAAGGCGCACCCTTCATGAACATTTTAATCTCACGCTTAAGTGTTCCACATAGATCATATAACATGGATTAATTCAACATCATAATTTATTCCATGATAAAGTAATGTGGAATACATAAATTAAAGTATATAATAAATAAGTGTATGTTCATAAAGGTGAATATCCTTGATAGAGAAATGGTAATGGTATTCAATACATGATGATTTTGGCTCGAAAAATTGCCGTGCAATTTTGGCAGCATAATGACATCACATGGGGATTCATAAAAATGGTTTATGAGATAGAAATGGGTCTCTAATCATATATAAATGAAATGGATAGTATGAGGTTAATATAAATACATGTCCTAGCATAAGGAATTTGGAAATAGAAGGCATAACATAATAAAGAAACTTGAATAAAGAGGGGAAATGGAATAACTCTGAAGAAATTTTGGCATGGTAATGGGTGTACATGGGAGGGATTAATGATAGAGAAATATGTCTATCATAATACAAAAATAATATGTGACATCCAGAGTTTTAGTAAAGAAACACTATGTTCAATAGCGTACATGATACACTACATAGATCTTAAATGAATAACTAAATATTATTATTTAAATGTTACCATTATAACCTAGTCGTTGAAATGGTGAGAATGAATAGTATCAACTGAATTATAAAAATATGGTTTAAAAATGTTTATATAATGATTTATTAGTTACCTAATTTTTTTTAAATGGAAACAAAAACCAATTGAATATGAAGGATGTGTTTTAATTAAAACCTATTTAAAAGAGAATAATTGTGTTTGTAAAATCATATAACTCTTTATGGATTTTCATATGTTATATATTAAATTTAATGTTTAAAATTCATCTTATATGTTTTCTAGATATGATATAATAACAAATCCATTTTTTTTCAGATAAAATAATTATTTTTCAAAAAAAAAAAACAGTTTTACCGCTTTTGATGGTGAAGCTTTTTTAAATTGAGTTTTTTCACTTTTATATGTTATATTTGACAAAATAAACTTATTATTTAGAATTGGGAAATCAAAATTTACTTTTTTTTAATTTTTGTAATTTTTCTGATAAAATTCATTTTTAATGAATAGTGAAAAATACTAGATTTTAATTCAAAACTGCCTTTTCATATAATTTTTTATATATAGTTAAATTGTACTTTAAATTGGTTTTAAAGTTTAATTGGATTAAGTTTTTATCTTTAAATACAATGTTTTTAATTGGAAGTAATTTCACATTTAAATTGGACATAAACACATGTCCATCTTTTGATAGTTTTTACTTCTTAAAAACCTGCTTCTTGGTTTTGACAACGACAATTAATTTTAAATTAATGACTAAAATTTCTGTGTTTTTAATTTGTAAAAATGGATTCCATATTTGTAATCATGATGTAAAAATTTTGTAAATAGGTACCTTTTATTTTTGGACACTATGAATAGTAACTTTAGTAATTATTTTTATTTACCACAATTAAAGGGTAAATTAGGTAAATAAGGGTAAAAATAATATTATAATAATATAAAAAAAATCCTAACATGTGTCCTAATCCTATTGGATTAGATATTTACAACCATGAGAATCCTTGGGTCGATTTTTGGATCCATGGAGACACTTGGGTGTGATAATGACATGTTATAATAATTAATTTAAAGTAAAGAGAACTATAACATAAACATGTATCTTTTTACTAAAAAATTTTTAATATAGGGTTATATAACAGATATATTTGACTATAAATAGTTATTATAAAGTTTAAAATATTTCCTAAATCATTTTATTTTATTTATAATGTTTAGAAATTAAATAAAGAAATTTATTTATGACATCATGATGATTTAGTGATTACCATATTAATGAAAGATTCAAATAAATGATATTATAAATATTAAAATAAATGTAATTTGAAAATTTTGATACCATCCAGGAATTTTATGTATTATTATGACATATTATATTTTATTTAAATTAGTTTTTTTCAATGAATAAAGTTTTTATAACTTTAACAAAAATCAATTACTAAATAGTGTCAAAATTGAAATAAATGAGTTTTTTAAAACAAATACTATTTTATTAAATGATATAATTGTCATAAAAATATACGATTAGTCAAAATTACTTATATAGTGTTAATAATTTCATTAATTATTCACTTGAGGTTCTATTGTAATTTTATAGTAACTATATTAACCATATAGTGTAAAAATACAAGAAGACATGGTAAGAGTTAATTTATTTAACTAAGGGTTAAAGCCAAAATATAAGGTTAAATTTGTGACATAAACTTGTATAAAACCTATTGGTTGAGAATATTTTGACCCATAATCATATTATCCTCAAAATATATCACTTTTTAACTATTATAATTCTAAAATCAATTTAGAATAAAATAATATTTCAAGACTTTCCTAAATTGCCCCTCTTCCCTCTTATAAAAGGCCACCACCTATACCCACTTACTTACACCTATAAAGACATTTTTATCAGAAAAATTAAAATCAAATAAGCTCCCAAAATACCTAATTTACTCTTATAAGCCTTAAATTTGGAATAATGAAAATCAAAGAAGCCTTTTGGTTCAAATCAAAAAGAGTCACCCGATTTAGAGGTAACGTCTTCTATTAAGCTCCTTTCATTTATTTTCATTATCCAACCCCATACCAACTCTTTATTCCATTTTTATAACAAAAAAGTATCCTAAATATACATAATGTTTTTTTCTAAGTATTCAACCTAAACTTACACACACCTCCATCTAATGGATATAGAACATACTGTTTCTATGTACGGTAAACTACTGCCTTACGAAACGATGATTGTTCAATTTTCTCCTACAACATCTCATGGTGTCCATTATAATGGAAATGTATTTATATATTAAATATATTATATTTATATGTATCTATTATTCTTTAATTTTTATTTACAACATACCTTTATGCTTTCCATAATGTGTAAATACGATATTTTGATTTGAGGAAGTGTGGACTACCGCCCCCTCAAAGTGATATGTCTCATTCATTCCATACATGAAACATATAAAGGATAGAGTTAATAAATATATGTAACATATATAACATATATATTATACTGGAATTATAATATACCAACATATCATTTAGTTTTCATTCCTTTAATATGACAAAGAAATAAAAATAGCGTTTGTGCGTACGTATGACCTACCGTCTCCATGAATGGTGAATTTCATTTCTTATCTCCAAATGTTATGGAATAATATAAATAAATATGTAATAGATATATATTATATTTAAATAATTAATAATATTCTGTATATTATGGACTTTTGACCACATGGACAATTTACAACAAGTTCATTTTCGACTCAAGTACCGAATATCGACAAAATGACCGATATGAACTTAAATAATTATGTAATTTTTATAACATGGTAATAAGTGATATAAAAGGAATAATAAACTTAAAAAAGGTTATCAATAAAGTATAAATTAACCAATGTTTATTATTCAAGAATATAAAAATTTAACGTGACGAGTCAGACTCGAGGTAAGAGAACTTCTTAACCCAATTTCTATTCTTTGGGTTAATATTCTACTTCTTGATTATGTCATGCTGTGGTTATGTGAGAAATAAATTTTGATATCCTATATTTTATTTATAGTTTATTTATTATTATTTATAGTGAAAACACATAATCAATCTATTTTATTAACAAAATGATATTTGTAAGGGAAATCTTAACTCAACCTCATTTTATTGAGTTAAATATCTATACCATTGGTTTTGTTTTTCCAAGAATAAATGTGAATGACCTTTTATTGTTTTAAAATGAATATCCACTTATATTATGTGTATTTATATTTTTCACACATAATTATGTAATTTATTTATCCTTAATATAATGATACGATCTTTGTAAGGAACTTCTTCTCAATCTCCTTTTGTCGAGGCATATTTTGATTTATATATGACCTTCTTTTATATGGTGTATAATAAACCCCTTTGACTTTTAATTTCATTAAACAGTTTTCAAAATGAATATTTTTTTCAATGGTTCATTTTACTAAATGAAAAAAGGAATGCTTCTTTTTAATGTACGTGGTGACAATGACCTTTCCACCACCGCAAGAATTATTTGATATTTGGCTTCCTCTACAAACCATAATGTTTTTAAAATTAAAACTAAATACCATATTCTTTTTTAGGTATTTTGGTATTGAAAATAATTTTCAAAATGGATTGATTATATCAATATATTTATATGATACCTTATGATTGCAATGTTGAAATATTACTTTTCATTTATTCTTGTTCATGTGTGATGATTATGTTATGTTTCTTGGGAATTTCTTATGTATATGGGTGGTACCATGACAAAACAAGGGCGAGTGATCTTGTGATAGATCTCCAATGCATTGGTTAACATGAAAGAGGTAAACTTTAATGTTTCTCCTAAGAGATTTATGGAATATACTGTGATGGGTATTCCAAACATAACCCTGAAGGTTACTCCCTATGTAGCTGTAAAAGCTACAATGTAAGTATGATATGTATGCCACAAGTTACCTGATTTTTTTTGATTTATATGATGTTTTATAGGAATCTTATGATTAAGAGATGTAAGATAAGTAGTTTTTTTATGGGTGAGAAGTATGATTTTGTGAAAATGTTTTCATGGGTTTTAAATATTCATGGACTAACGATTTTATTCCCTATTTTATATTCCTTACTGAGCTTTTTATTCTCATACCAAGTTTTTAAATGTTTTCCATAGGGTATAAGTATTATTAAGAGAAAGGAAGAAGTCAAATATATTTTTATCAAGAAAAAGAAATCATGTTTTGTGTAAAGGGTTTCCTTTAGTTAAAAAAGTTGATACCGAGTGTAACTATCCACATGTAATGTATGGGTCTATTATGTAATAGTTATGGAATAATTCTATAAAACTATAATCCTAAAAAGATACTCAATGTGAAATTTTGACTTCACTCAATATTATGTAATGTTTAAGGCTGGGGCATTATAGTAGGTATCATATGATGGTTTATACAACTTTGGAGATTAGGATTTTTCATAAGGGTTAGGGATATCATCATGGGTTTATAATTATAAGGTAGATCATAAGTTCAATTTCTTAGAAACCCCTTTTGAGGCTTTATGATATGAAATATTAAGGTGACTAATGGTATTTTTGGAGACATTCCCCTTTGAGTAAATTATGGGTTATTAGTTTTTGGGATGCAAAATGTGAGGTATGAGATACCCTTTAAGGTTAAAATACATTATGGTTATTTTTGAGGATTTTATCTCAGTTTTTGTAATTTATAAAATTATATAGTTTTTGAAAAAGGAAAACATGAAAACCGTGTGACAACCCATCACGTTAGACAAAGCTATAAGAATTGAACCAACAACCAAAGTGCGACAAGGAGTTATCACCTACCACTGGCTACATGAGGTCCCTGGTTAGTATGACTTATTATTTTTAGTTAAATGATTTTATGGATTAATAATAATTTGATTTTGGGAACTTGTGTTTCATCAAATGGATATCCCTAGTATAGAAAAATGATTTGGTGATTAAGTGATAAATGTTATTTTGGAATATTTTTTCTCTTTTGGGAACACTATATGCCTGAGGAAAATAAAATACTAGGGTATTTCATTTGTGAAGTGATGTTTGAATTTTATTTTAGAAGAATCTATGTTTTTATTGTGTACATATGAAGATTTGTGTTATTTATAGAATTGATTTACCTATCATGGAGAATATGTGATTAAGTTAATTACTTATCACGAGACTTTAAGAGTAGTCAATGTTTTTTTGATATAAATTTTAAGATTTATCATGTAAGAATATGTGATCAAATCCTTCAGAATTTTGGGTTTCAATCTTAGTTTTGATTATTTTTGAGAAATTTTAATGACATTTGTTTGTTTAATGGTCTATGTCGAACATAGGTATTTCTATTGAATTTTGGAGATTAAAAGTAGTCCTTATCCTTATAAAGGATTATTATTGGGGGATTATCTGATCTTGTACTAACCATTTTGGTTTTGGTTAATATTTAAAGGTATAATAAATATATAGTTAACATTTTTTGTATGATATGTGTTTTTATAAGTTGATTATAGTGCTTCAGGCATGAAAAAAATTCATCTTGAATGCTCATAGTTTGAAGAAAAATATGAGTGTGTGGTGGAAATTGATTAAATGATGATACTATACCTTTCAAGTAAGTATATTTACTTATGTTATTATTATAAGTAGTAAAATAATTCCTCAACTTTATGTAAAGGATCTTAAAATAAAAATGTTTTTAGTTTACTTTTCCTACTATGAAATCAAATACCGTTTAACCCATCATAAGTTTGTGGTTTTATAGTTGTTAAATTTCTCCTAACCATGTTTCCTATAACTCTCCATCAGAACTTGACACTTAGTTTTTCTTCCATATCCATGTTTTACTATATGTAACCCTAGTATGTATTATCTCGGGTGACCTTTGTACTTCACTTTCTATCTTTTAAAGTGGAAGTTTTATTAAGACTTTTTCTAACGTGTGTTTTCAATAAAGGTATTTTGAAAAGTCATACCCTAGTTACCGACCCCAAATTAAAATTGTGAGGATGAAATTTATTAGGGGGGATGTAACATCCTGAGTTTTATGAAAGAAAAACTATGCTCAATAGCATACATGATACGCTGCATCGAGCTTAAATGAACAACTAAATATTATTATTTAAATGTTACCATTATAAACAAGCCTTTGGAATGGTAGGAATGAATAGTATGAACTTAATTATAAAAACATGGTTTAAAAATGTTTAAATAATGATTCATTGGTTACCAAAGTTTTTATAAATGGAAATAAAACTAATTGAATATAAATGATGTGTTTTAATGAAAACCTATTTACAAGAGAATAATTGTGTTTATAAAATCATATCACTCTTTATGTATTTTTATATTATATATATTCAATGTATTGTTTAAAATTCTTATTATATGTTTTCTATATATTATATAAGAACAAATCCATTTTTTTGGATAAATGAAGTATTTTTTTAAAAAAATTCAGTTTTACCGCCTTGTAATAGAGAACCCTTTTTAAATCGAGTTTTTTTTTTCACTTTTATATGTTCTATTTGACACAATAAACTTATTATTTAGAATTAGGAAATAAAAATTTACTTTGGTTAAATTTTTGGCATTTTTCTGATAAAATTCATTTTTTAATGAATAGTGAAAAATATTGGATTTTAATTCAAAACTACCTTTTTGTCTAATTTTTTTATATAGTTAGATTTTAATTTTAATTGGTTTTAAAATTTAATTATATTAAGTTTTTATCATTTAATCCAATGTTTTTCATTGGGAGTAATTTCACATTTAAATTGGATATAAAAACATGTCCACCTTTTGATAGTTTTTACTTCTTAAAAACCCACTTTCTGGTTTTGAAAATAGAAATTAATTTCAAATTAATTAATAAAATTTATATATTTTTAATTTGGAAAAATGGATTCCATATTTTTAAAAAGGAGGTCCAAATTGTGTAAATAGGTACCTTTAATTTTTGTACATTATGAATAGTAGCTTCAGTAATTATTTTTATTTACCACGGTTAAAGGGTAAATTAGGTAAATACGGGTAAAAATGATATTATAATAATATAAAACCACCCTAAAACATTTACTAATCCTATTTTATGAGATATGGCCAACCATGAGCATCCTTGGGTCAATTTTAGGACCCCATGAAGCCACTTGGGTGTGATAATGACATGTTATAATAATTAATTTAAAGTAAAGAGAAATATAACATAAACATGTATATTTTTACTAAGAAAATTTTAATATAGGGTTATATAACTGATATATTTGACTATAAATAGTAATTATAAAGTTAAAAATATTTCCTACATCATGGTATTTTATTTATGACATAATGGCGATACAATGATTACCTTATTAATGAAAGATTCAAATAAATGATATTATAAATATTAAAATAAATGTAATATGAACGTTTTGATTCCATACACTACTTTTATGGATGATTATGACATGTTATATTTGATTTAATGTAGTTTCTTAGAAATACTAAAGTTTTTATGATTTTAACAAAAACCAATTACTAAATAGTGTCAAAATTAACATAAATGAGTTTTTCAAACAAATACTATTTTATTAAATGATATAATAGTCATAAAAATCTAAGATTCATACAAATGAATTATATAGTGTTAAAAATTTCACTAATATTACACTTGAGTTTATCTTGTAATTTTATAATAATTATATTTACCATATAGTGTAAAAATACAAGAAGACATGGTTAGAGTTAATCTATTTAACTAAGGGTTAAAGCCAAAAGATAAGGTTAACTTTCTAACCTAAACATGTATAAAACCTATTGGTTGAGATTATTTCAACCCATAATCATCTTATCCTAGAAATATATCACTTTTTAACTATTATAATTCGAAACTAAATTTATAATAAAATAATATTTGAAGACTTTCCAAAAGTGCCCCTCCTCCCTCTTATAAATGGCCACCACATCTACCTACTTACTAAAACCTCTTAAGCCCCTTGTCTCATCCAAATTATACAAAAATAATATCCCAATATCCCTGAATTCCTATTATAAACCTTACCTTGTGAATAATTCAACTCAAGGAATCCTTTTGGCTCAAATCAAAAAGAGTTACCCGATTTGGAGGTAACGTCTTCTCTTAAGCTCCTTTCATTTATTTTCCTTCTCCAACCCCCTAAAATCTCTTTATTCCATTATTTTATAAAAAATACAGTATCTAAAATATACTAGTATGTTTATATGATAAGGTTTAAACCTACACTTACACAAACATCTATTTAATGGATATATAACTACTGTTTCTCTGTACGACGAACTACTGCCTCATGAAATGATGATTGTTCAATTTTCTAATACCACCTCTCATGGTGACCATTATGATGGTAATATATTTATATATTAATTATATTATATTTATATTTTCTCTATTATTCTATAATTTTTATTTACAACATACCTTTTTTCTTTCCATAATGTGTAAAAATGATAATTTCATTTGAGGAAGTGTGGACAACCGCCCCCTCAAAATGATACAACTTGTTCATTCCATACATGAAACGTATAAAGGATAGAGTTAATGAACATATGTAACATATATAACATATATATTATATTTTAATTATAATATACCTATGTATCATTTATTTTTCATTCCTTTAATATGACAATGAAATGAAAGTAGCATTCATGCGTACGTACGACCTACCTTCTCAATGAACGATTCATTTCATTTATTATCTCCAAATGTTATGGAATATTATAAATACATATATTCTGGATATATATTATATTTAAATCATGAATAATATTTGGTATATGATGGAATTTTTACCACATGAACAATTTACAACAAGATCATTTTTGACTCAAGTACCAAATATCAACAAAATGACCGATATAAACTTAAATAATTATGTAATTTTTATAACATGGTAATAAGTGATATAAAAGGAATAATAAACTTGAAAACGGTTCTTAATAAATTATAAATTAACCTAATTTTATTATTTAGGAACATAAATATTGTACATGATGATTCAGACTCGAGGTATTGAACTTCTTAACCCAATTTCTATTATTTGGGTTAATCTTATACTTCTTGATTATGTTGTTCTATGATTATGAGAGAAATAAATTTTGATATCATATCTTGTATTTATACTTTATTTATGAGTATTTATATTGAATACACATAATTGTTCTATTTTATTAACAAAATGATCTTTGTAAGGTAAATATTAACTCAACCTCATTTCATTGAGTTAAATATCCATGTCACTGGTTTTGTTTTTCCAAGAATATGTGTGAATGACCTCTGATTGTTTTACACTTAATATCCACTTATATTGGGTGTATTTATATTTTTCACACATAATTATGTTATTTATTTATCCTTAATCTAATGATATGATATTTTTAAGGGACTTCATCATGATATCCTTTCATTGAGGCATATTTTGATTTATATAGGACATTATTTTATACAGTGTATAATCAACCCCTTTGACTTTTAATTTCATTAAACGGTTTTCAAAAGGAATATTTTTTTTACAAAACTTATTACTAAATTAGAAAATAAATTTTTCTTTATTACATATGTGGCGACAATAAATTTTCTGCCGTCACAAGTATTATTTGATATTTGGCTTCCTCTATAAGCTGTAATGTTTTCTAAAAAGTAAATACCATATTCCTTTTTTAAGTATTTTGGTTTTGAAAATGGTTTTGAGAATGGATAAATTATATCAATATCTTGATATGATGCCTTATGATTACAATGTGGAAATGTTATTTTTTCCTTTATTCTTGTTCATGAGTTATGATTATGTTATGGTTCTTGGGAACTTCTTTTGTATACAGGTGGTTCCATGATAAACCAATGGCAGGAGAGTCCATGATAGCTCTCTAATGAATAGGGAAATGTAACTAAGGTAAACATTAAGGTTTCTTCTAATATATTTAGGGAACATACTGTGATGGGTATTCCAAACCAAACCATAAAGGTTACTACCCATGTAGCAGTGAAAGCTACAATGTAATTATGATATGGATTTCATAAGTTACCTTTATGTTTTATGATTTATATGATGTTTTTTAGGAATATTATGATTACATGATTTAAGATAAATAGTTTATGTTCTATGGGTTAAAAGTATGATTTTTTGAAAATGTTTTTTATGGGTTTTAAATATTCATGGTCTAATGGGTTTATTCATAATTTTATATTCCTTACTGAGATTTTTATGCTTATCCCAGTTTTGAAATGTTTTCCATAGGGTATAAGGATGGGTAAGAGAAAATAATAAGTAAAGAATATTTTTATCAAGAAAAAGAAATCATGTTTTGTTTAAAGGGTTTCCTTTGGTGGAAAATTTTAAATTGAGTGTAACTATCCACATGTAATGTTTGGGTCTATTATGTAATAATTATAGCCCAATTATCTAAAACCCTAAACCTAAAAAGACCCTCAATGTGAATTCTTGACTTAACTAAAAATTATGTAATTTTTAAGGATGGGGAATTATATAATAAGTTCAGTATGGGGGAGGTGCGATAATATACCCCATCATTTGGAATTGAAAAATAAAAGGGTATAAAAATATAAGGAAACTTGGAAAAAAATAAGAAAAGAAGGAAACCTTACTTGGATGTGTGATCCAAAAGGATTGGGAGAGGCTTCTTAGGAGCTTGGGGGTACCTTGGGAGGAATCTAGGGAGTGGAGAGAAGAGTTAGGATGAGATTCAAAGAGTTTCAGTGAAGAGGAATGGGTGCTTGTGTGGGTTTATATAGGAAAGGAGGGGGAATTATTTATTATTTAGGTTTGGGACACTACACAATAATATATACAAAACCAAAAACCAGACCATGTGTTTTTCACATGGTTTCTGGACAAGGGAAGTGTAAAAATTATTTTATTAGGAAAAGTGATGATGGTATTAAAATGTTATCCTTTCTTATGTGGAGGAGAGTCACAATCTCATGGAAATGAATTTAAAATCATAAAATATATTATACATTATAGAGGATTCACTAATGTATTATAAAATAAGTAAAATAAATCTGAAATCACATAATTTTAAATTTAAATAAAAGCATTTGGTTGAAGATACCTTTTATGGTATTTATTACATCACTATTGGGTCATTATGATGTTATAATATACACTATATATTTATATATTATTTAATTTTTACCTAAAAATTCGACTATCTCCAAAATTTTGAAAAAAAAATTGGATAATTTCAACATCTAAATTCCAAAAATAATATTAATTTTATCTAAATAATTTTCTAAATATGTGACTTTTTAATTTTGAAATGAGAACTGACATTTATTGAAAATTGATAGGTTTTGACAAAAACAATTTTTAAACCTTAATAAAAATTATATTTGACTTTTTAAAAATTATATACTCATTTATTATCAATAAAAGTAATTTTATAATAATATTTCATTAAAATATTAATCATTTCAAAATTTCATTAATTACTTAAAATAAATTCTTTAAAAATATACTTTATATTTTATCGTATAAAAATATGACTCTTATCAAACTGATTATCTAATCATTTATAGATAAGAAAATAATACAATCATCATTTATAATAATTTTTTATAATTTTATTAATAAAAAACATAGTTTAATATAATAATGTATATATTCCTTAAATGTTCCATTTTTACCTGAAAAATAAATTTATCAAATTCATCATTTTTTTATGAAATACTATTCTCATAAAGGAATTGATGGAATAAGACTTTTATTTATATAAAGGTATTACACAATAAGTAACTAATACCTTGTTACATAACCCCTTATGACACCCACATAAGACCTAAGGGTAAGGTGTACGATGATGACATACTCTTGGGGAGGCTCAAATAACATCACCTGGGTGGTAATCTCTATTATATTGAACTTCTCCTGTAGGAGATTCAATTCAAGATTAAAGTGTTTAAGATCATCTTGTGGTTGGTCAAGAGTGAATCCCAATGACGCAACCTTCTTCTTGATCTCCAAAAAATGAGCTTCGTATATCCCAAGTCAACTGGATGATGATATCACCTCCTTTGTCTTTGTCGAAAGGATTTTTTAAAACCATATATTTATATTAGTTCTTTGATCGCTATTCAATGACTATATTATCAATGGTAATGATACTTAAGGGTCAGTTAAACCCAATAATAAAAAAATAGTGCATGTATTTTCTATATCCATAAGACATTAAAAAAAAATTATTCATAAATGATCGGTTCATTACAATGTTTCTAAAATATGATCATTTATATCTATCATATTGTACTATTTATCTATTCCAATTGATATTCCATAATTTTAGAAGGAATAATAATTCATAACAATATTATCTTCTTATATTTATATATTTCTCTATATTTTAAAAAAGAAATTTTTAAGAATAATACCCATCAACTAAATATATGAAATTTATCTCCCATGCCCACAATCTTTCTTCCATAAAATATTATCCATTATTTGATATTAATACAAATACATATTATTTTATGTGACATTCATATTTATGTTTACAACATTTTAAGATGATGTCATATAAACTATTTTTACAATGTCATTTTTGACAATGGTATTTTAAAATATTGAAAAAGTATTTACCTTTTAGGAACACAAGATTTATCTTCCAATCCACATGACCCCATGATAATATTTATTTCTTTTTTAATGGTTAGTTATTGAATATTATTATTACATTAATTTTCTAAAAAATTATCACTTCACTTTTTTTAAAGTGACTTTTGAATATGACCCATAACTATTTATTTCACAACAATGTTAAAAATGTATTCTAAAAACTCTTTTGTGGTTTTAGATCCATTTTCCACATTATCTCAAATTAATTTACTTCTATGGAAAATATTTTCCATGACCTAGCCTCTAAATTCCCTTATAATATTTTTCATTTTGTGAATTAAAATCATAATATCGATCATTCCAAATCATATCCTTTTTAATGTTGTATTATTTTATGTGTCGCTTTTATATACATGATTATCTTCAAAGTCAATATTAATAAATGTTTTAAGATTCACTGAGTATATTTCCTTATGCTACTATCCACATTTATTTTCCAAATTGATTATGAAATGTTGAACGAAAGTTTACATAAAACCATTCCCTTTTCCATGCATTATTTATTTTGTTTTTTGAAATATAAATGTATTCATGTTCCCATGGATCCATATATATAGAAGATTATTATTATAATTATTGGGATCATATATCACCATCTAATTCATTAAGTATATTTCATATATCACGAGATAATAATTTTATAAAGGGGTGTAATTTTGTATAATATATGCTCACAATATTGTGTGTGGGTGTAATTTCTATTAAAATTTGATCACAATATTGTCCATAGACATACTTTTTTTCATTCTTGGGTCATAAATTTATGATTATCTATGATCATTCTTATTCGACACATCAATACTATTTTTTTGTTTAGTGGATCAATATTTTTGTCTCCAATTTCCAAAAACTTATTTCATGGCATATATTTTACAATTTGACCTTATAGGTCATTCTATTATGTGTCTTGGGAAACTATTATTGTTCCCAATTCATAATTATTTAGATAAATCTCCCTTTCTAATTTTACTCGCATTCTTATGATAAAACCATTAATAAAATGTTGATATTTTATTCCTTTACTATGAATTTAATCTCACCCATTCACATGTTTTCTATTCCCCATGTTATAAAGATGGGTATAATATAAAAGATATTTTTATGCAGGTCTTGTTTGGTATAGTTATCAAGAAATTTTCAATGTAGTTGAAAAATAAGTTTTTTATTTAGATGATCAATAAAGACACTAAACATCTGGTTCAATGGTATTTTAGAATAGTTTGAGATATAATGTGATATGTATTCAGGTTTATATTGGTACAACACACATGGAATAAATGACTATGTCTAAATAAAATTTATTAGACCGAGACCCAAAAGTGTCAGTCTGGGGATTCATAGTTATAAGGAAGAAAATATATCCAAATAGCGTGTCTATTTTTCTATAAAATACTCACCAACCTTTACCCACATTTAACATAAAAATATTTCAAAATATTTTAATTAAAGGGACAACATATTACTACCAATAAAAAAAAGAAATTATTTTAAATTTTCATTTTAGATTAGACTATTTTGAGTCCACTAAAATTTATTTATCATTTATTAATTTAACTAGTAATTTGACACACATAACTGATGTTGAATTGAACTAAAAAGTTAGTAATTTATTTTTATTATTCTATGGATTTGGGAAATACACATTTTGGTGAATTAAAAACATTTATATATCCCTAATTCAGGTGATTAATTATAATTATGAAATAATAAATAATATACTAACCTTTATTAGTTCTAAAATAATCCTTTATCATCCTTCATCATGGTACAAAAATTTACTTATGAAATTTAATGAAAATGTATAAATGTTATATCACTACAACTAGATGAATTTTTATACATATCATAGATTAATACGAATAAAAATAATTATAAATTTTTATATCATGACATGTATTTCAATAAATAAATGAATGAAATAAAATTTTGAGGGTAAAATTTTCAAAAAAAAAATTCTATATTATTTCATTATTCTCTTCAACAGATTATGAATATCAATGTATAGAATCTATTTATATGTTACATAATCAAAATTTATTTCAAAATTCGTTGAAAAATTTTAAATAGTTGTTTATCTTGAAATAAAAAACCCCTTTAATACAAAATTTATTAAATTCAAGTTATAAACAAATGTTTACTCATTATAGGTAGAAGTTTATGTAATTCCTAGCATGTGCATATTTATATTAACAAACTAAATATGAAATAATTTTTTCTTAACATAACTCTAAGTAATCTAATTAAATAAATGAATCAAATATAAATTCCAAGGATATATTTCTGTAGTTGTCCAAAAAATGTGATTAATCCATATGAAGGTTCGAACATCCCATAAAACAACTGTATTGTGTGTGTAAATAATTTAATATCCTTCAATATATTTTTGAAATATTTTTATTAAAAAAAACATTTATAATACATCATAAAAGAAATTAGTTTTTACAGAATATTTTATCCACATAAAAATTCCATTATAGTTTATTTTCTTTGACATTATGATGATTTTGAGATATATATAAGGTTTTTATAATATATCTTATCTCAGATTAGATGAATTATTTCTTTCCAATCCATGGGAAATTAAAATATTTTTTAAAATCAAAACTACATGAAAAAAATAAATACAGTTAAAATTAATTTTGAATAAC
The DNA here is from genome assembly GCA_963277665.1 of Viscum album. Lineage (NCBI taxonomy): Eukaryota > Viridiplantae > Streptophyta > Magnoliopsida > Santalales > Viscaceae > Viscum > Viscum album. Next base: position 1,168,711,481 of record OY728122.1, on the reverse strand, counting down.
ATAAATAGATTAATTCATATAAAAATCCTTTTCTAACCATTATTTTTTAATAGAAATATTAGGGAGGAAACATACATTCATTTTGTTGCTGTCTAAGCATGTTTTTCACCACATTATTTTTTTTTAATTTATAAAATTAAAAATAATTATAAAAATATACTTGTAACATCCCAAGTAAGTAATGAATAATAAGATATTATTATCTATGTCTATTTATGAATTAGATAGTGTTTTAGAGGCTTAAAATTTTAATAAATCCAATCTTAAGCATGGAATACACTAATATTTTTAAAAGATTGTTTTACCGCCTTTTGATGGAGAACCATTTTTAAATCTATATTTTGACAATTTTATAAGCTCTATTTGTCAAAATAAACTTATTCTTTATGATTGGGACATTGAAATTTACCTTGGGTTAATTTTTGGTATTTTTCTGACAATATTTATTTTTTTAATGAATAGTGAAAAATACTGCATTTTACATCAAAACTGTTTTTTCATCTAATTTATTTATATGGTTAGATTATAATTTTAATTGGTCTTAAAGTGTAATTATAATATATTTTTACCATTTAATCTAATGGTGGTAATTATAATTAATTTCACTTTGGAATTGGGCATAAACAAGTGCCAAACTTTTCATAGATATTGTTTCAAAAAAACCCGCTATTTGTTTTGACAACGGGAATTATTTTTAAATTAATTATTGCAATTTCTATGTTTGTAATTTGGTAAAATTGATTCCATATTTGGAATCAGAATTTCCAAATTATCTAATTAAGACTCTTTTGTTTTTGGACATTATGAATAGTAACGACGGTAATTATCTTTAATTATCTTGATTAATTAGTAATCAGGTAGTTAAGGATAATAAAATAATATCATAATAATAAAAAATGACCAAAAAATGTGTCCTAATTCTACTGGTTTTGTCATGGTCGACCATGGGATGCCTTGTGCCAAACTTAGGGACCCCATGGAATCACTTTTGGGTGAATGTGACACTTTATCTTTTTATTTTTAAAGAAAGGAGAATATCACTAAAGAATATATCACCTGAGTAAAACATTTTTAATTTTGTATAAATAAATTATCTCTTAGACTATAAATATTAATTTTAAATTTAAAAATATTTCCTACATCATAGTATTTCTTTTATAATTTTTGGACATTAAATAAATTAAATTATTTATGACTTCACGATGATGCAGCGATTACCTCATTAATTAACGATTTAAATAAAATGAAAAGATAAGTTAAAATATAAGACTTACACTTGTCAAAGACCTATTGTATGAGTATATTTCGAACCATTATTACCTTATCCTAGAAATATATCAATGTGGGACCTTGTAAATCTGAACCTTTTTTTAAAATAATGTAACATTTCTTAACTTTCCAAGAGTTCCCCTCCTCTCCTCTTATAAAAGGCCCCCACATCTACCTCCTTACCCACACTTATCAAGCCTTTTTCTCGGCCAAGACCTGCTCCTTTTATCTCTCCACATCCCTCTCTTCATCCTAGAATCCTTACCTTAGGCAGAAAGATCTTCAATAAACCATTTTGGTTCAAACCAAGAAGAGTTACCCGATTTAAAGGTAAAGTCTTCTCTATTGTTCTTTTGTTTTATTTTGCTTCTCCAACCCCCTAAAATCTTTTTATTCATTTATTTTGTAACAACACCAGTATCTTAAATATACTATGATGTTGTTATAATAAGTATTTGAGCTACACTTACACACACCTTCATCTAATGGTTAAAGAACATGTTGTTTCCGTGGATGGCGAATTTCTGCCTCACGAAATGATGATTGTTCAATATTATTCTAACACCTTCAAATGTGGCGATTAAGATGTCAATATATTTATATATGATATATAATATTTTTATTTTTTCCTTAATCTTCTGTATTTTTAATTTATGTCATAACTTTATGGTTTCCATTATGGGTAAACGCGATATCTTCATTTTAGGAAGTGCGGACTACCGCCCCTCAAGTGATTTGATTCGTTAATGCCATATGTGGGATGTATAAAGGATATGTTTAATGATATTATATATTATATTATAATGGAATTATAATATATCTTTATGTCATTATGATTTCATTCCATTAAATATGAAGTAGAAATGAAAGTAGCGTTCATGCGTACGTACGACTTACCGTCTCCATAAACGGTGCATTTCATTTCTTACCTCTAAATGTTATGTAATATTATAAATGCATGAATATACTGAATATATATGATATATATGATATATATGATATCTAAATCATGAATATAATTCTGGATATAATGGATATTTTACCACATGAACAACTTGTAATTATAAAGAGTTTATTTTTGACTCAAGTACCAATGATCAACAAAACGACCATTATTAACTTAAATAATTACATAGTGTTCATGACATGGTAATAAGTGATATAAAAGGAATAATGAACTTGAAAAAGGTTCTCAAGAAAGTAGAAATTAACTCAAGTTTATTATTCAGGAGGTTAAATAACGATCGAGTCAAGTCGGACCCGAGGTAAGGGACATCTTCTCAATCTCCTTTCATTGAGGCATATTTTGTTTTAGACAGAACTTTATTTTATACGGTGTATGAACCCCTTTGACTTTTACATTTAATAAAAATTAATCTTTTTATATGAAGCGTTTACTAAATGACAAAAGGGAATGTTTTTTTTCGTACGTATGCGGCGACAATGACTTCTCCGCCACTATGACCATTATTTGAGTTTCAGATTCCTCTACAAGACATAACTTTTCTTTTGAATTAAAAATAAATACCATGTTTTAATTTTCTTTTATTTTGGTGTTGAAAATGGTTTTCATAATGTTTTTATATCAATGTGTTGTATTGATATCTTGTGATTGAAAAGTGGAAATGTTATGTTTCCTTTATGCATGTTTTATGTGATACGATTATGTTATGGTTCTTGGGCATTGTTATGAAGACAGGTGGTTCCATGATAAACTAAGGGTAGGTGAGCCCAATATAGCTCTCCAATGCATTGGGTAACACGAAGGAGTTAAATGTTAAGGTTTCTCCGAAGAGATTTAGGGAATATACTGTGATGGGTATTCCAAACGTAACCATGAGGGATACTCCCTACATAAGAATGTAATGAATGCCTCAAGTTACCTTTATGTCTTATGATTTCTATGATTTATTCATTATTTGATGAGGTATGTTAAAGTGATTATGTTTTATGAGTAAAGTATGATTTCATACATGGACTAATGTTTTTATTTCGTACTTTTATATCCCTTACTGAGATTTTTATGCTCATCCCAAGTTTTTGAAATGTTTTTCATAGGTCAAGGGAAAGGTACATGATGTGATGATAGTGTCAAGGAAGTGTCAAGAAAGAATCCATGTTTTATTTTAAATATGTTTCCGTTGATGGAAAAAATGAGTACTATCTTTTATGTAACCACTTTGTTTAAATGTGGAATGTAATGCATGTTTTATGATCTAATTATCTAAAAATATACACCAGAAAAGATCCTCAACGTGTATTCTTGAAGTAACTCAAGATTAAGTAATGTTTAAGGCTGGGGCCTTATAGTTGGTATCAGAGGTCGGTTTAGATAAATTTAGGAGTTATAATTATAATTAAATGATTATCCAAAAATATTTTTTTATGGTCAAATTGAAATGATATAGCATTTGAAGATTACCATGTTGCTTCATCTAAGACATGTTTGTTCAAAATGGTTTTCTATAGAGGAAACAGGGAAGCAATGCTAGGAAGGAATACAAAAGGAAATGACCTTCCGAATCAGCATCCTGAGATGGTTGGAATTGGAACTGACCAGTTTGTTGTAGTGATGGCGCAGTTGACTCAAGTGATAAATGGTGGTGGTATCCATGCACGAGATCAGCGAGATCAACCGCAGAGGAACATGTCAGTGGTGGAACATTTCATGAGGCAACATCCCTCGTCATTCAGAGGATTATCTGACTCCATGCTAGCTGAAGGGTGGATTAAATCACTGGAGAAGATTTTCAATGTCATGGGGTGTTCAGAAAATCAAAAGGTTAGTCTTTCTATTTACCGTTTAGAGGGTGAAGCAGATCAGTGGTGGTCGATGGTAAAAAATATCAGGGATGCTGATGAGATTGATGCTCTCGACTGGGATGAATTCAAAGGTATGTTTCTTGAGAAGTATTTTCCTAAGGCTGTTCGACTTAGGATGGAAAAACAGTTCTTGGAATTGAGGCAAAAGGTTGACTCAGTGGCTGCTTATGAAGAGAGGTTCACTCGATTGTCAAGGTATGCTCCAAATTTTATCCAAGACCTTGATAGTAAAATCAATCGTTTTTACTCAGGATTAAAGCCAAAATATAGAAGGGAATTGGCTTCTCATGAGTTCAAAAGTTATGAAAAGCTTATTCGATGTACTGAGAAGGTGGAAATGGAGTTTGCCGATGATCAAGTGTTCTATAACAACCAGCAGAATAAGAGACCGAGGTGGTAGGAGAAAGGAAAGAATTCTTCAAAAAGGTCTGACGGTAAGAAAACTAAGTTTCCAGTTTGTGATAAATGTGGTAAAAGGCATGATGGGGAATGTCTTTTGAATTCTGGAAAGTGCTACCAATGTGGTAAGATGGGACATAAGGCTCGTGATTGCACTGAAAAAGATCAGGTTGATGGTAATACTAAATTTGATTTACAGTTAGTGAAATGTTTCAAGTGCAATGAGATGAGTCACTATGCAAACGAGTGTCCGACAAAGAGCTCGAGTGATGGGGATCAGTTAGACTACAAGTAGAAAGGGGTGGTGAAATCCTTTGCAACTACTTTAGTAGATGTTGGGCCATCAAATGAATTGGTATCAGGTACTTGGTTTTTTTTTTCAGATTATGCCAGTGTGTTTTTTAATTCGGGGTCTACACATTCTTTCATCTCTGAAAACTTTTCTAGTAAAATGGGAATACCATATCAAGAAATGACTTCGGAAATTGTGGTAAAAACACCTGGGGGGAAATGTTGAGGCAAAAAGAATTTATAATAACCTTCATATCCTTATCTGTGGAAAGAACCTACTTGCAAATCTTATTGTTTTACCTCTAGTAGAGTTTGATGTTATCCTGGGTATAAATTGCCTCTCTATTTACCATGCTAAGATTGATTGTAGAGCTAAAGAAGTTTCTTTTTAGAAAGACTTTCAGTTTGTGTAAAAGAATGAACCCAAACTGTTGATAACATATCAAGAGGCCGAGAAACTTGTAAAATATGGAAATGAATGTTACCTTGCACATATCGTTGAAAACAAGGGAACTGTTCAGATTAATGATGTGCCAGTGGTAAATGAGTATCCTAATGTTTTTCCTGATGAGTTGACTGGAATAATACCAGATCGGGAAGTTAAGTTTACTGTTGACTTAGTTCCTGATGCTAAGCCAATTTCAAAACCCCCTTATCGAATGGATCAAAATGAACTTTTAGAGTTGAAGGATAAATTGCAAGATTTATTAGAGAAAGGTTTCATTCAACCTAGCACATCACCATGGGGTGATCCTGTTTTATTTGTTAAAAAGAAAGATAGTTCAATGAGACTTTTCATTGATTATAGATCCATGAATAACATCACTGTTAAGAACAAATATCCTTTGCCTCATATCGATGATTTGTTTGATCAGCTCCAGGGAGCTCAGTTTTTTTCAAAGATTGACCTGAGATCGGGTACCATCAGTTGAAGGTAAAGGAAGAATATATTCTGAAGACCGCATTTCGAACAAGATATGGCCATTATGAATTTGTAGTAATGCCTTTTGGGCTAACCAATGCACCTGTTGTATTCATGGACCTTATGAATAGAATTTTCCATGAGTTTTTGGATAAGTTTGTGGTTGTTTTCATTGATGATATTTTGGTGTTTTCTAAAAGTAAATAGGAGCATGAAATACATTTAAGGGTTATTTTTCAAACCTTAAAAGAAAAGAAATTGAATGGGAAATTCAGCAAGTGTGAATTTTGGTTGAAAAAAATTTATTTCCTTGGTCACATTGTTTCTAAAGATGGGATAACTATTGATCCTGCAAAAACAAAGGTTGTTGAAGAATGGATAAGACCCACAAATGTAACTAAGATTCGTAGCTTCCTTGGTTTGGTAGGCTATTACCGAAGGTTTGTTAGAAATTTTTCACGGTTATCTAGTCCAATGACTAAGCTAACTCAGAAGGGTGTTAAGTTTATCTAGACAAAATAATGTGATGATTGTTTTCAGGAACTGAAAAGAAGATTGGTGAATGCTTCAGTTTTGGCACTACCTTCCAGGAATGGGGAGTTTGTTATCTACAGTGATTCTTCATTGAAAGGACATGGTTGCGTCCTAATGTAGAATGGTCAGGTAATTGCTTATGCTTCATGCCAGTTGAAAACTCATGAGGTAAATTACCCTACACATGATTTGGAATTAGCTGCGGTTGTTTTCACTTTAAAAATTTTGAGGCATCATTTGTATGGAGTAAAGTGTGAAATATATACTGATCAAAAAAGTTTAAAGTATATATTCACTCCGAAATAATTGAACATGAGACATAGGAGATGGCTAGAATTAATCAAGGATTATTATTGTACAATTCATTACCATCCGGGAAAAGCAAATAAAGTGGCTGATGCTTTGAGTCGAAAAAGTAATGCTTCATTAACAATGTTGCGTTTGGAACGTGATCCTTTGGTTAATGATTTGATGAACTTTGGCATGGAAGTTGTTAGTGCAGGATGTTCTTCTGTTTTGTTTCAGGTATCAGTGAAATATTCTCTATTAGACAGAATTAAGAAATTACAGAAGCAAGACAACGAGTTATAGAAAAGTTTAGAGCTGGTTCAGAAGGGTAAGTTTCCTGAATTCAACATTGATAATGATTGTGTTTTGAGATTTGGGAAGAGATTGTGTGTGCCGTGTGATTCATAGTTGAAGAGAGAGTTGTTATGTGAAGCTCATAGTTCTCCATTTTCCATTCATCCAGGCAGTACTAAGATGTATAGAGATCTTCGGGAGTATTACTGGTGGGACGGAATGAAAAGGGATATTGATGATTTTATAGTGAAGTGTTTGACTTGTCAACAGGTAAAAGCAGAGTGGCAGTTAACGAAAGGGATGCTTCAACCATTAACAGTACCAGAGTGGAAATGAGAGAATATATCCATGGTCTTCGTTGTGGGATTGCTGAAGACACCTCAAGGTAATAATGCAATCTGGGTTATTGTTGATCGCTTGACTAAATCTGTTCATTTCCTTGTTATACGAGATACTTTTTCGCTAGATAAACTTTCCCATTTGTATCTTAAAGAGATAATCAGGTTACATGCAGTTCCTCTCTCCATTGTATCTGACCGTGATCCCAGGTTCACTTATAAATTTTGGAAAGGCCTTCAAAAGTCGTTGGGTACTGAATTAAATTTTAGTACAGATTTTCATCCTCAATCAGATGGGCAGTCATAAAGAATGATTCAGACTTTGGAGGATATTCTACGTGCTTGTTTGATGGATTATCAGGGAAGTTGGGACCAACATCTTTCTTTGGTTGAGTTTTCTTATAATAATAGTTTTCATTCCAGTATACAGATGGCTCCATTTGAGGCATTATATGGTAGATGGTGTCAAACTCCAGATTTTTGGGATGAAGTGGGTGAAAGGAAGCTGATGGGACCAGAATTGGTAGAAGAGTTGGTAGAAAAAGTTCAGATGATACAGAGACACATGAGAATATCTTAGAGCAGGCAGAAGAGTTATGCAGACAATAGGAGGAAGGATCTCTCTTTTGAGGTAGGTGATCATGTCTTCCTCAAAGTATCACCATGGAAAAGTGTGATGCGATTTGGTAAGAAAGGAAAGTTGAGTCCAAGGTTCATTGGACCATATGAAATTTTGTAGAGAGTTGGATCAGTTGCATACCGAGTGGCTTTACCTCCAAGTTTATCTCAGGTACACAATGTTTTTCATGTTTCAATGTTAAGGAAGTACATGCCAGATCCATCTCAAGTTTTGAGTCCAGAGGTAGTTCAGTTGGAAGAGAACCTATCTTATAGGGAACAACCTGTCCAGATTCTTGACCACATGGAGCAGGTGTTACGGAATATGGTGATTCATCAAGTAAAGGTTTTTTTGGAAAAACCACATGATTTAAGAGGCAACATGAGAATCTAAAAATGCAATGAGGGATAAATACCCCCACTTATTCAATAAGTAAATAAATTGCGGGGACACAATTTTCTAAAGGGGGAAGGATGTAACATCCCAAGTAATTAATGAATAATAAGATATTATTATCTATGTCTATTTATGAATTAGATAGTGTTTTAGAGGCTTAAAATGAGAATAAATCCAATCTTAAGCATGGAATACACTAATATTTTTAAAAGATTGTTTTACCGCCTTTTGATGGAGAACCATTTTTAAATATATATTTTGACAATTTTATAAGCTCTATTTTTCAAAATAAACTTATTCTTTATTATTGGGACATTTAAATTTACCTTGGGTTAATTTTTGGTATTTTTATGACAATGTTCATTTTTTAATGAATAGTGAAAAATACTGCATTTTACATCAAAACTGCTTTTTCATCTAATTTAATTATAGAGTTATATTATCATTTTAATTGGTCTTAAAGTGTAATTAGAATATATTTTTACCATTTAATCCAATGGTGGTAATTATAATTAATTTCACTTTTGAATTGGGCATAAACAAGTGCCAAAATTTTCATAGATATTGTTTCAAAAAAACCCGCTATTTATTTTGACACGAGAATTATTTTTAAATTAATTATTGAAATTTCTATGTTTGGAATTTGGTAAAATGGATTCCATATTTGTAATCAAAAGTTCCAAATTATCTAATTAAGACTCTTGTTTTTGGACATTATGAATAGTAATGACGGTAATTATCTTTAATTATCTTGATTAATTAGTAATCAGGTAGTTAAGGATAATAAAATAATATCATAATAATAAAAAATGACCCCAAAATTTGTACTAATTCTATTGGTTGTGTCATGGAAGACCATGGGATTCCTTGTGCCAAACTTAGGGACCCCATGAAATCACTTTTGGGTGAATGTGACACTTTATCTTTTTATTTTTAAAGAAAGGAGAATATCACTAAAGAATATATCACCTCAGTAAAACATTTTTAATTTTGTCTAAATAAATGATCTCTTGAACTATAAATATTAATTGGAAAGCTAAAAATATTTCCTACATCATAGTATTTCTTTTATAATTTTCTGACATTAAATAAATTAAATAATTTATGACATCATGATGATGCAGCGATTACCTCATTAATTAACGATTTAAATAAAATGAAAAGATAATGTAAAATATATGACGTACACTTGTCAAAGACCTATTGGATGAGTATATTTCGAACCATTATCACCTTATCCTAGAAATATATCAATGTGGGACCTTTTAAATCCAAAAAGATTTTTAAAATAATGTAACATTTCTTAACTTTCCAAGAGTTCCCCTCCTATCCTCTTATAAGAGGCCCCCACCTCTACCTCCTTACCCACACTTATCAAGCCTTTTTCTCGGCCAAGACCTGCTCATTTTATCTCTCTACATCCCTCTATTCATCCTAGAAGCCTTAAATTAGGCATAAAGCTCTTCAAGAAACCATTTTGGTTCAAACCAAGAAGAGTTACCCGATTTAAAGATAAAGTCTTCTCTAATGTTCTTTTGTTTTATTTTGCTTCTCCAACCCCCTAAAATCTTTTTATTCATTTATTTTGTAAAAACACCAGTATATTAAATATACTAGGATGTTTTAAGAAGTATTCAAGCTACACTTACACACACCTTCATCTAATGGTTAAAGAGCATACTGTTTCTGTGGATGACGAATTTCTGCCTCACGAAACGATGATTGTTCAATATTCTTCTAACACCTTCAAAGGTGGCCATTAAGATGTCACTATATTTATATATGATATATAATATGTTTATGTTTTCCTTAATCTTCTGTATTTTTCATTTATGTCCTAACTTTATGGTTTCCATTATGGGTAAACGCGATATCTTCATTTTAGGAAGTGCGAACTACCGCCCCCTCAAGTGATTTGATTCGTTAATGCCATATGTGGGATGTATAAAGGATATAGTTAATGATATTATATATGATATTATACTAAAATTATAATATATCTTTATTTCATTATGATTTCATTCCATTAAATACTAAATAGAAATGAAAGTAGCGTTCATGCGTACGTATGTCTTACCGTCTCCATGAACGGTGAATTTCATTTCTTACTTCTAAATGTTATGTAATATTATAAATTCATGAATATACTGGATATATATGATATATATGATATATACATCATGAATATAATTCTGGATATAATGGATATTTTACCACATGAACAACTTGTAATTATAAAGAGTTTATTTTTGACTCAAGTACCAATGATCAACAAAACGACCATTATTAACTTAAATAATTACATAGTGTTCATGACATGGTAATAAGTGATATAAAAGGAATAATGAACTTGAAAAAGGTTCTCAAACAAGTAGAAATTAACTCAAGTTTATTATTCAGGAGGTTAAAGAATGATCGAGTCAAGTTGGACCCGAGGTAAGGGACATCGTCTCAATCTCCTTTCATTGAGGCATATTTTGTTTTATAGACAACTTTATTTTATACGGTGTATAAAACCCTTTGAATTTTAAGTTTATTCAAAAGGAATATTTTTATATGAAGCGTTTACTAAATGACAAAAGGGAATGTTTTTTTTGTACGTATGCGGTGACAACAACTTCTCCGCCGATGTGACCATTATTTGAGTTTCAGCTTTCTCTACAAGCCATAACTTTTCTTTTGAATGAAAAATAAATACCATGTTTTACTTTTATTTTATTTTGGTGTTGAAAATGGTTTTCATAATTTTTTTATATCAATGTGTTTTATTGATATCTTGTGATTGAAAAGTGGAAAAGTTATGTTTCCTTTATGCATGTTTTATGTGATACGATTATGTTTTGGTTCTTGGGAATTATTATGAAGATGGGTGGTTCTGTGATAAACTAAGGGCGGGTGAGCCTGATATAGCTCTCCAATGCATTGGGTAATGAGAAGGAGTTAAACGTTAAGGTTTCTACGAATAGATTTAGGGAATATACTGTGATGGGTATTCCAAACTTAACCATGAGGGATACTTCCTACGTAAGAATGTTATGAATGCCTCAAGTTACCTTTATCTCTTATGATTTCAATGATTTATTCATGATTTGATGAGGTATGTTAAAGTGATTATGTTTTATGAGTAAAGTATGATTTCATACATGGACTAATGTTTTCATTTCATAATTTTATATCCCTTACTGAGCTTTTTATGCTCATCCCAAGTTTTTGAAATGTTTTTCACAGGTCAAGGGAAAGGTACATGATATGATGATAGTGTCAAGGAAGTGTCAAGAAAGAATCCATGTTTTATTTTAAATATGTTTCCGTTGATGGGAAAAAATGAGTACTATCTTTTATGTAACCAATTTGTTTAAATGTGGAATGTAATTCAAGTTTTATGATCTAATTATCTAAAACTCTAAACCTGAAAAGATCCTCAACGTGTATTCTTGAAGTAACTAAAGATTAAGTAATGTTTAAGGCTAGGGACTTATACTACTAATTTTTTTATAAATTTCTTAAAATTTTACATACAATATGGACTATATAAAAACTATTGTTAAGCCTCTAACCAAGATCAACTTATAAATATACTATTTTTCAATGTAATGACTTCAATTAGCCACTACCAAAACATCCTTATTTAACATAATCAATTGAATCTAAATCACACTCAATGCATTGAGTAAATAATTTTTATAAAATGTAAGCCTAATCATTAACTCATGGCCATCACTAAATTAATTTTTTATATTGAGTAAAGTACCTCAATCAGCCACCCAAAATCCTTCCATGATGAATCTTATCAATACTATCTTATGAAATCCTATCATCCATGAACATAATAAATCTAGATGGTGATAAATATTAATTTTAATCTATATCGTATGATTAGTCCATATATTATTTCCTTAGGGATTATTTTACTCAAATCCCAATATACTTAGATGTTTATTAGGAAACACTATTGCAGGGTGAGTGTGAAATAATACTGTCACGACCCCCTCCCCACAAAGTGTACCCCTCCTGGGCCGGCAATGTGAGAAGGAAGATAATGACCCCCGAGTACCACCTCCAGTAGGCCCCGGGTTGGTGACTAGCACCGAGGGTATAGTAAACACACAAATGGGAGGCATTACCCTCTAAGAGAGCACATGTGGAAGAGAGAGATAAGATAGACACCAATCAACTCCAACTCAAAACTGAAATATAAAAGAAACCCAAGTACATATATGAAATGTCATGCAAAAGTACTACAACTAAAAGGGGAAACTAAAAGTACCCAAAATAAAGTAAAACGGCAGCGACCACAAGCCCGAATAGCTCCTCCAACCACAAGGTAGTAGTAACCAGCTTGATCTCCAACCTGCTCCAAGTGACCTGAAAAAAAAAACAGTTTATATATACATAGGGTGAGTATAACAGTATACTCAGTAGGATCCTCCCCAAGCCTCTCATACAAAAGTAAAGAAAGCATGCTAAAGCCTAGTGAACAACAAGTGAAACTAACTCGTCACCTAAACAGGTATACTAAGTTCCCAACCTCACCATGGCCACTCTCTCCAAGTAACGCATACAAGAATAATGCATATAATGAAAAATATCAAGGGTACCCCGCTACTACTTCCCCACTAGTTTGCATCTTTACCCCAACGACATACGTCCTATGCATCTCTCTCCAAAGGCTTGCTCACAGACACCTGAGCTAAGCTCCACTATCTGCACCTTGTGCACCACAAAGGCTTTCCCACAAACACCTGGGCGAATCACCACACCATCCTCACAACCACAAGTAACTAGGTAAGTTCTGGGAGCCACCACAGCCCGCATAACATGTATCATACATCGGGTATTATACCTCAATCCATTATAGCCCATACACCGAGTAGGGATCCTCAATCCATCACAACCTATACACGTTAAACCTTTAGTAGTCCATAGGATATCATATCCAGAATATATGTGTGTGAAATAACCACAAGCCATTATAGCCCTCTACACACATATATGGGGAAACTAACTGTTGTGCCTGTTGGCACATGTATCTACCAAGAGAAGAGAGCGGGGCCAAAGGGGGTAGTCAACCATTCGACCTCCCATCATAATGTTGGGGAAAACACCCCCCCCCAGGGCTCAAAATCCCCGGGGTGTCAGTTGCCCTTACCGATAGGGTGGAGTAGCATATAGAAACACAAAAAGTACATAATATATATATAACTCACATTCACACTATGGGCATTACCTAGTCTTAGATACAACTGCAGCTAACGTCTCTCAGACTCCAGGATGCTACTTCTAAGACTAGGTGTCCTATAAGCACAAAAACATTTGAAGAGATTTATTAGATTACTCCATTCTCATTTTATCAGTTCCACTGTACGTTAATTAATTCTTTAAACATTAATTAACCATGAATAATTTAACATTAAACTTCATTAGCATCACACCGAAAATCAACTGCTCCTTTTAATATTCACATCACCTTTCAATTCCAGTATCTCCCTCCCCGTGGATTATCACCATTTAATCAAACTTTCATTACAGAATTACTTTCCCATATTCCCAGGAATTCTAGAAAGGCATCCAATGCCACTAAACACAAAGGGGTCTCAACACGGTGAGTAGATATACTACCCGTCGAGTCTTTGCCGCCTATAGAAAGAGCATAGACCCATTCTACCTCGAGAGGCTAAAAATGGAAAGCACGTGGCATACCCCACGTGTCTTCGCCTCCTTTGGAAGGAGGGTAAGCAAGAACAGCTACCTTGAGCAGTGGGGAAAATTAAAGCAGATAAACAACCAAACAAAACCACCAACATCCAGCCGTCACATCCATCCCATACCATCATCCTTGGTGTCCTCCCCGACACCCACATGCATAAGCTGATGCATCTCGCCACCCTAGGTGTCATCCAGTACCACAACCACAAGTCCCCATGCCTCCACATATCACAACATCCATCTTGGCTCACATCACAGTAAGTAGCAAGAAAACACAACATCACTTCAATGAGCTCTTGACCCTTTAACAATCAAGAGGGTAACTCAAAACCCTTTAAGAAATTCTCACACAATCTGTTCTTTAATCCATATTGAATTAGCAGATTTTTTATTCGTAGGTTCCAATTACGGGATACCGAATCAGTAATCCATCACAATTAAATAACCATGCTTACTTCCCTAATTTGATTAACCTCAAATTAGAACAACTACAACAACAACAACAACCAAATTCATTTACATGCCTCTTTATATTTAGCCAATTAATTAACAATTAATTCTGGCTTTATGTTCATTATCAATTTCCATCAAGAACGAACAACTAATCAAAGAAACCATAGATATCACTCTATCTAGAAAAACATGAGGCAAACTGTTATCACGGTACAAAGCAACAACATGCGATCAACCAATTATTTTAATCCGGTTCAAGTATTTAGTTAGGTCAATTTCATTGTGATCCAAAGGGATAAATCATGCAAATTCTACGATTGCACATATAAAATTAGAGAAGCCACGAATCCCCTACCTCGAAGAGTTCTTGACGTCCTTTATCCACACAATGAGTCACAATCCTCCTCTCACAACAACTGCATCCACTAGAGGATGCCACCGTACGACAGTACCAACCAACCCCAAGAAAAACCCATTAGAATCTTGGAAATTACATGGTATAATATGGAAGGGAGAAACAAGAGAAGATGATCCTCAAAGGAACAACAATAAAACATACCTTATTTGGAAGATTGACCGACATCGCTCGCTTGCATCCAAAATAGAGCGGAACCAATCGGAGGATTAGGGTTTGATTGTGAAACTCCTAAGGGAATGATTGAAAGGTTCTAGTGTATCTTAGATGAGAAAAAAGGGGAAGAACAAGGGATAATGATATCTGGTTCCTTTTTGAATATTTAACGAGGCGACGGTTTAAGATCCGGTTAATTCTCCATTAAAAAAGGATCACATTAACCCATGCGGTTTGACTAAGTAAAAACATCCCGAGCTATAGGAATAATTAATATAGGATTTATGGCATTTGAATCGGCCTTAAGAGTCCTTAAAATAAGGCTTTAAATGTATTTTACGTCAAAGGAAATGTCAAAGGGGAGAAACTGTAGGAAGCTGGAAACACTGTTCACATACT
The DNA here is from genome assembly GCA_963277665.1 of Viscum album. Classification (NCBI taxonomy): domain Eukaryota; kingdom Viridiplantae; phylum Streptophyta; class Magnoliopsida; order Santalales; family Viscaceae; genus Viscum; species Viscum album. The sequence goes on along the minus strand of OY728122.1, from coordinate 1,168,696,179 downwards.
CAAAATTTGGCAAAGGAAAGAAAAGTTCACCGTTAGACCTCACCGTTCTGGAAACGCTGTTCAAGTCTACCGTTATAAGGTCACCGTTAGAAGGTTACCATTCTGGAAACACTGTTCAAGTCTAGCGTTATAAGGTCACCGTTAGAAGGTTACCGTTCTGGAAACACTGTTCAAGTCCACCGTTAGAAGTCCACCGATAGAAGCTCACCGATAGAAACACTGTTCACTGAACCTCACCGATAGAAACACTGTTCACCTACTGATACTGTTCATAAAACTGGAAACACTGTTCACAGAACTAGAAATTTGGCAAAGTGTTGGGGATAAGTCACCTTGACCTCCCGGAACACCTCCAACACCACATTTTCACAAAGTAATGGACCAGAGAGGTCCGGGCCATTACATCAGATACCTCTCAAAACATTCTCGTCCTCGGGAATTCAAAAACAAACTAAAGAGGAAAAAAAAAGAAACGGGGCCCGAACAACCACCCATCGAGATACCTCTCAAAAGAGAGCAAGCCACAAAAAGGAATAAAATAAGTTCATAAATAAAACATGAAAGGTCTAACCACAAAGGAAACATCATTACATGAAAAGAGTTAAACATTAAAAAACTCTGGGTACTGAGCACGTATCTATGACTCACGCTCCCAGGTACTCTCCTCCATGCCACCGTGTTGCCACAAGACACGAACTAAGGGGATAGAACGCCCACGCAACACCTTCTCCTTGTGGTCTTGGATCTCCACAGGTCGCTCCTCAAAGGTTGCATCATCATCAATATCGATCTCTCCCCAACCGATAACATGAGATTCATCATGAAGATAACGACGGAGCTGTGATACATGGAAAACATCATGTATCCGACTCATCTGAGGGGGAAGTGCTACTCGATACGCCACAGCTCCAACATGAGCTAACACCTCGAAAGGCCCAAAAAACCGGGGAGAAAGCTTACTTCCATGAACAAACCTTCACTGACCATGACGGGGAGTCACCTTCAGAAACACATGATCCCCAACATTAAACTCTAAGGGTCTCCTTCTTTGATCAGCATATGATTTCTAACGATCTTGCGCTGTCTTCATCCTCTCACGAATCACCTAAATCATCTCTGTTGTATTCTGCACTAGTTCCAGTCCAAGGATTGCCGACTCTCTGACCCCAGTCCAGCACAATGAAGAACGGAAAGGCCGACCATACAGGGCTTCAAATGGCACCATAACAATGGTAGAGTGAAAACTATTATTGTAAGCAAACTCCACCAAGGTTAGGTGCCTCATCCACGAACCTCCAAAGTCAAGAACACAAGAGCGCAACATGTCTTCAAGAGTCTGGATGGTTCACTCTGTTTGACCATCCGTTTGAGGATGAAAAGAAGTGCTAAGGAATAGATGATAACCAAAATCATGTTGGATACCCCTCCACACCCTGGAGGTAAAACATGGATCTCGATCAGAAATGATCGTCCTAGGGACTCCATGAAGTCTCACCACCTCCTCCAGATACTGCCTCGACAAAACTTCCACTGAGCTCGACTCCTTGATCGCTATGAAGTGGGCTGATTTTGTTAAACGATCCACTACCACCCATATAGCATCATGTCTTCCCGGAGCTCAAGGTAAACCTGTAACAATGTCCATTGAGATGTCCTCCCACTTCCACTGAGTAATCTCTAATTGCTGGAGAAGACCGCCAGGAACACAGTGTTCGACCTTCATCTTCTGGCAGACTAAACATCGAGACACACACTCTGCAACCGCACGCTTTATCCCAGGCCACCAAAACTGACTCCTCAAGGATCGGTACATCTTTGTCACACCAGGATGTACTTCCAAGGGAGAACTATGGAACTCTCGGAGAACCGTCTCGCGCATCACCAAGGGAACAAAAGTCCTTCCATGATACAACACTCGATGTTGTTCATCCTCCGACCAACCATCAGGGGCCTCACCACAAACAAATCTGTCTCTACAAACTTCCACATCTGGATCACCCAAATGGGACTCTTCCACATTCTGCATCAGGGACGACTGCACCATCATCTGGAAAAGACAACCTCTACCTCCTACCTCTTCCATATCAAGATGCAAAGCTAACAGTTCCTCAATTACTCTCCAGGAATCACCAGATTCACGCACAACATCATTACGTGACTTTTGTCTCAGTGCATCAGCTACAACATTCCCTTTTCCAGGTGTATATGATATTTCAAAGTCGTATTCCTGCAAGAACTCCATCCACTGATGCTGCTGCAAGTTCAAGTCACGTTGGGGGAAAACATACCTCAAACTCTTATGATCGGTGAAAACCACAAAGTTCTCACCAATGAGGTAATGTCTCCACAACTTCAGAGCAAACACCACAGCTGCCAACTCAAGATCATGGGTGGAATAGTTGCATTCATGGGGACGCAACTACCGAGACCCATAAGAAACAACTGACATCTGCTGCATGAGAACACAACCTAGCCCTAGATGTGAAGAATCACAGAAAACATCAAACTGGACTCCCTCCGCTGGAAGACAAAGGACTGGAGCACTTACCAACTTCTCCTTTAGATACTCGAAAGCTTCCTGACACTAATAAGTCCATATGAATGCTTGATCCTTCCTGGTAAAAGCTGTTAGAGGAGTCGTAACTCAGGAGAAATTGGATACAAACCTCCTATAATAGCCTGAAAGACCAAGGAAACTTCGCACCTCTGACACGGTCTTGGGGGCTGCCCAAGACACCACTGCTTCTATCTTCGATGGATCCACAGCTACTCCCTGTTGGGACACAACATGCCCCAAGAAATGAACTTCTTGATCCCAAAACTCACACTTCGACAAATTCCCAAACAACTGATGTTGGCGAAGAACTCCCAAAACGGATCGTAGATGCTCTGCATGCTCCTCTTCAGATGTGGAGTACACAAGGATGTCGTCGATGAAAACCACAACAAACTTGTCCAGGAATGCACAGAACACAACATTCATCAACCCCATGAAAACAGCTGGAGCATTCATCACGCCGAATGGCATTACAACAAAATCATAATGCCCATGACGACAACAGAAAGCAGTCTTCGGGATATCCTCATCCTTTACACGCATCTGATGATATCCTGACCGCAAGTCGATCTTTGAGAACCAACTTGCACCCTTCAATTGATCGAATAAGTCATCAATCTGCGGGAGAGGATAGCGATTATTTATTTTCACTTTGTTTAATCAACGATAATTGACACACAACCGCAAACTGCTGTCAGCCTTTTTTACAAACAAAACTGGCACACCCCACGGTGACACACTTGGCCGAACAAAACCGCACTACAACAAACCATCAAACTGAATACGTAGCTCTCGTAACTCAGAAGGGTCCATCCTATATGGAGACATAGAGATAGGATATGCTCCTGGATAAATCTCGATCCCAAAATCGATCTCTCGTCGAGGGGGTAAGGCTACAACCTCTTCTGGAAAGACGTCAGGGTACTCCTCTACGACCCTAGGAAACTCCAACTGCTGAACCTCTGAAGAACTCAGAATCATCTCAGCCATCATGGATGATAAGGATGTAACTCGTCTATGACCCATCCGAGGATCTCGCTCACCAACAAGCACCACTTTTTCTCCATCTGCATCAAAGAAAACGACCTTATTCCTGTAGAAATCCACAATATCCTGCACCGAATACAACCAATCCGTGCCGAGTATGACATAATATGGTTGTATTCGTAAACATAGGAAATCTCCCCAAGAGAGGTGTTGCCCCAACACTAGATCACAGTCTCTACATACTTCAAACAAGTCGGCTCGACCTCCAACTAGTGTAGTCAATGCTAAGGGAACTGGAAGCCTCTCTACCTCAAGCCCCAAAGCATGGACAATGGTAGGTGATATGAAGGAGTGTGTTACTCCTGAATCAAACAAGGAATACACCAAGGTAGAAAACAAGAAAAGGGTACCTCGAACGACATCTGGCTCGCCTGGGGCTGGCAACGCTAGAGTATGAAGCTGACCACAACCTCCTCCATGGCCTCTCTGACCCTGATGATGACCACCACCACCACCACGCTCTGCCCTCTAAGGACGGGGAGCATCATGGGGTTTTCCTCTACCTGCTCCATCTACCCTCTGGTGATCTAAAGCTGGTGCAACTTACTGTTGTTGCCTCAACTGGAACTTCCTCAATAGAGGAACCTGGAGCGGAGCTCCCAGTGCACGATGATTGCTCCGAAAAGTCGGGCACTCCCGTTGCTGATGACCACAACCACCATAAGAAAAACAAGCGCCTGATCCCTTGGTATAGGCCTGATAGTTTCTGCCTCCAGAGAAACGAGATGGAATGGGCTGGGACCTACCCCCAGGTGAACGAAAACTCTTCTGCCCTGAAAACTGGGATCCCCAGACCACAGCTTTGCTTCGTGAGGAATCATGACGATTCCCCTCTTGTGACGATTCGGTCCTAGCCAAAGTCCTCTCAACAACCTCTGCCCTCTCCAGAACCTCAAGATATGTCTTTAGCATAAATGGGGTGACCTGGCGCTAGATCTCTGGATGCAAAGCCTCCTCGAAATGCCTCGCCCTGGCCTCCTCATCTGGTAACAGGTCTGAAGCATATCATAGAAGGTTCCTGAAATGAATTCCAAACTCTCGAACACTAGAGCTCCCCTGTCGAAGTGTAAGAATCTCCTGGAGACTGGACACCTTCACAGTCGAAGAAAGAAACTCGACTCTAAACCTATCTCGAAACTCCTCCCATGAGATCTCTGACTCCTCATGATCCCTAAGGAACAAGAACCACCACTGCCTCGCTACTCCATGCAGCATCGTCACAACCAAGGACACCCAGTGTTCCTTTTGAGCACAAATCGAACTAAATCCTATCTCGACCTCCTCCAACCAGTCTTCTGTGACTGCATCTGAAACGGAGCCCTCGTACTTCTGTAGACTCTGGCACTGAAACTCTCAGAGTGTCTTCCTCCAAGTGTCATCGTCGTCAACCTCTACCTGGCGGCGATCTGCTGGAACAGTCTGCTGGACATATTCTGTGCAAACCTGACGAGGACGTCGAACTGAAGCCATACCTGTAAAATAACAACAGTTAGAGATCCTAAGCCTGGAATATGGAAGACTCAACATTAATAAATTAATTGTTTTCTTTTATTAATTTTATGTTAACCTATCCCAAGGTCTACCCATTCAAACATAGTTGCAAAGAATAATGATGCATGATCCTTTCCTAGGTCTCTACCCTGCAACCAGTATCACTTTGTTTAGTATCCATCATAAACTTAAAGGTCCATGCAATAGATCATAGGGGGCCCTAAACGCCTATGTCTCTGCCAGTATCTAGTGTTTACCCCACTTGCTAAACACGAATGACACCATTTCCCTACCATCTAATGAAACCTCACCTGTGCCTAACTCTAAACTCCATCATATCCCTCAACCAGACCTCTGATACCACTCTGTCATGACCCCCTCCCCACAAAGTGTACCCCTCCTGGGCCGACAATGTGAGAAGGAAGATAATGACCCCCGAGTCCCGCCTCCAGTAGGCCCCAGGTTGGCGACTAGCACTGGGGGTATAGTAAACACACAAATGGGAGGCATTACCCTCTAAGAGAACACATGGGGAAGAGAGAGATAAGATAGACACCAATCAACTCCAACTCAGAACTGAAATATAAAAGAAACCCAAGTACATATATGAAATGTCATGCAAAAGTACTACAACTAAAAGGGAAACTAAAAGTACCCAAAAGAAAGTAAAATGGCAACGACCACAAGCCCGAACAGCTCCTCCAACCACAAGCTAGTAGTAACCAACTTGATATCCAACCTGCTCCAAGTGACCTGAAAAAAAAAACAGTTTATATATACATAGGGTGACTATAACAGTATACTCAGTAGGATCCTCCCCAAGACTCTCGTGCAAAAGTAAATAAAGCATGCTAAAGCCTAGTGAACAACAAGTGAAACTAACTCGTCACCTAAACAGGTATACTAAGTTCCCAACCTCACCATGGCCACTCTTGCCAAGTAACGCATACAAGAATATAGAATATAATGAAAAATATCAAGGGTACCCCACTACTAATTCCCCACTGGTTTTCCGCTTTTCCCCAACGACATACGTCATGTGCATCTCTCTCCAAAGGATTTCCCGCAGACACCTGGGCTAAGCTCCACAATCTGCACCTTGTGCACCACAAAGGCTTGCCCGCAGACACCTGGGCAAAGCACCACACCATCCTCACAACCAAAAGTAACCAGGTAAGTTCTGGGAGCCACCAAAGCCTGCATAATGTGTATCATACATCGAGTATTATACCTCAAGCCATTATAGCCCATACACCGAGTAGGGATCCTCGAGCCATCATAGCCTATACACGTTACACCTATAGTAGTCCATAGGATACCATATCCAGAATATATGTGTGTGAAATAACCACAAGCCATTACATCCTTCTACACACATATATGGGAAAACTAACAGTTGTGCCTGTTGGCACATGTATCTACCAAGAGAAGAGAGCGGGGCCAAAGGGGGTAGTCAGTCATTTGACCTCCCATCAGAATGTTAGGGAAAGCACCCCCCCAGGGCTCAAAATCCCCGGGGTGTCAGTTTCCCTTACCGACAGGGTGGAGTAGCGTATAGAAACACACAAAGTACAGAATATATATATAACTCACATCCACACTATGGGCATTACCTAGTCTTAGATACAACTACAACTAACGTCTCTTAGACTCCAGGCTACTACTTCTAAGACTAGGTGTCATATAAGCACACAAACATTTGAAGAGCTTTATTAGATTACTCCATTCTCATTTTATCAGTTCCACTGTACGTTAATTAATTCTTTAAACATTAATTAACCATGAATAATTTAACATTAAACTTCATTAGCATCACACCCAAAATAAACTGCTCCTTTTAAGATTCACATCACCTTTAAATTTCAGTATCTCCCTCCCTGTGGATTATCACCATTTAATAAAAATTTCATTACAGAATTACTTTCCCATATTCCTAGGCATTCTAGAAAGGCATCCTATGCTACTAAACACAAAGGGGTCTCAACACGGTGAGTAGATATACTACCCGTCGAGTCTTTTCCGCCTATAGAAAGAGCATAGACCCATTCTACCTCGATAGGCTAAACACGGAAAGAACGTGGCATACCCCGCGTGTCTTCACCACCTTCGGAAGGAGGGTAAGAAAGACCAACTGCCTTGAGAAGTGGGGAAAATTAAAGTAGATAAACAACCAAACAAAACCACCAACATCCAGCCGTCACATCCATCCCATACCATCATCCTTGGTGTCCTCCCCGACACCCACATGCATAAGCTGATGAATCTTGCCACCCTAGGCGTCATCCACTACCACAACCACAAGTCCACATGCCTCCACATATCACAACAGCCATCCAGGCTCACATCATAGCAATCAGCAAGAAAACACAACATCACATCAATGGGCTCTTGACCCTTTAACAATCAAGAGGGTAACTCAGAACTTTTTAAGAAATTCTCACACAATCTGTTCTTTAATACATATTGAATTAGCAGATTTGTTATTTGTAGGTTCCAATTACGGGATACCTAATCATTAAGCTATCACAATTAAATAACCATTCTTACTTCCCTAATTTGATTAACCTAAAATTAGAACAACTACAATAACAACAACAACCAGATTCATTTACATGCCTCTTTATCTTTATCCAATTAATTAACAATTAATTCCGGCTTTATGTTCATGATAAATTTACATCAAGAACGAACAACTAATCAAAGAAACCATAAATATCACTCTATCTAGCAAAACATGAGGCAAACCGTTATCACGGTACAAAGCAACAACATACAATCAACCAATTATTTTAATCCAGTTCAAGTATTTAGTTAGGTCAATTTCATTATGATCCAAAGGGTTAAATAAGGCAAATTCTACGATTGCACATATACAATTAGAGAAGCCACGAATCCCCTACGTCGAAGAGTTCTTGACGTCCTTTATCCACACAACAGGTCACAATCCTCATCTCACGACAACTGCATCCACTAGAGGATTCCATGATACGACAGTACCAACCAACCCCAAGAAAAATCCATTAGAATCTTGGAAATTACATGGTATAATATGGAAGGGAGAATCAAGAGAATATGATCCCCAAAGGAACAACAATAAAACATACCTTATTGGGAATATTGACCTACACCGCTCGGTTGCATCCAAAATAGAGCGGAACCAATCGAAGGATTAGGGTTTGATTGTGAAACTCCTATGGGAATGATTTAAAGGTTCTAGTGTCTCTTAGATGAGAAAAAAGGGGAAGAACAAGGGAGAATGATATATGGTTCCTTTTTGAATATTTAACAAGGCGACAATTTAAGATCCGGTTAATTCTCCATTAAAAACGGATCGCATTAACCCATGCGGTTTGACCAAGTAAAAACATCCTGAGCCATAGGAATAGTTAATATAGGATTTATGGCATTTGAATCGGCCTTAAGAGTCCTTAAAATAAGTCTTTAAATGTATTTTATGTCAAAGGAAACGTCAAAGGGGAGAAACTGTAGGAAGATGGAAACACTGTTCACATACTCAAAATTTGGAAAAGGAAAGAAAAGGTCACCGTTTGACCTCACCATTCTGGAAACACTGTTCAAGTCTACCATTATAAGGTCACCGTTCTGGAAACACTAATCAAGTCTACCATTATAAGGTCACCGTTAGAAGGTTACTGTTCTGGAAACACTATTCAAGTCCACCGATAGAACCTCACCGATAGAAACACTGTTCACTGAACCTCACCGATAGAAACACTGTTCACCTACCGAGACTGTTCATAAAACTGGAAACACTGTTCACAGAACTGGAAATTTGGCAAAGTGTTGGGGATAAGTCACCTTGACCTCCCAAAACACCTCCAACACCACATTTTCACAAAGTAATGGACCAGAGAGGTCCAGGCCATTACAAATATTATGAAAAAAATTAATATTATATTATAGTTAGTTACTTTACTCATCATTATCCTCATAACTTATAAATTATACCCATGTATATCATGTCACATCATTCTTGTGATCTTTTATCATATCCCAACCCCACTCTCTCATAGGTGCTGCTAAAACATAATCTTTATGTTTATTTAATTGTTATAGATAAACATGATCCAATTTTAGTCCTAAAAATATAAAAAATATAAAATAAATATTGGATCAATTACATACCCATGGACCTTTAGGTTTTATAGTTTTATAGAAATAGGAATAACTCTTATATAACAATTCCCATGCCTTCATATGGGAACTTTTTATTTAGACCCAATTTTTATTCTTATATATTAAGACATCATCATCTCCCATTTGATACCCTTCTATACATATCATAGTTAATATATTTATTTATAATAATGGGAAAATAAACACAATAAGGGTAACATTAAATTCTCAATAAGTGTAAACATAGGCGTAAAAATTTGAATATCTTTAGAGATGATAAGATGAGTATATGAGTATTTTGAAAAATTTAAAGTGCATGTGCTTTACATATGAAAATTCATCTAAAATAAATCATGGATCATTAAACACGTGACATGAAATAACACATTAATAATGGAAATACTAATTAAATTAACATTCACCAACTATGTGTTGTCAATCATGATCAAATGAACCATTAAAAACTATAGTAAAGCATAAATAAAATGTATTGGTACCATGAAATATTATCTTCATTACATGTTTCACTCATTTTAGAAATAACTAGACACTAGTTAAATATATTTTAGAAAACACCCATTTTAACTCTCTCCTCAATTCCTTTAAATACAAGGAATATTATCCAATGAATTAGAGAGCTATATATGGGTCACCATTGTTATAATCTATATCAAGATCACTCATCATATTAGATATATCTATCTCACCAGTCATATAATCTATATCGGAATCACCCATCATAAAAAACAATGCCTATATTCCATACATGCTTATTTCACATGTATGATTGTATTTTCATCATTAATATATTCAAAACATCTTTCATTCCATTATAAAATTATTTACATGTAGAAAATAAATGTTTTTCATGAAAATATCATTAAAAAATAAATTTAAGTCAGATGGAGAAATAATATGGATGTTATAATAAGATTATATTCCCAATGAAGAAAGGTAAAAGGTCATGTAAAATAACATTATCTAATATTTCCACTTAAAATTTTGAAAAAGGTTAAAAGGTCATGTAAAATAACATTATCTAATATTTTTTAGAATAGAGAACTATTTAAATATGCTGGATAAAATAGAGGTTGATTTTGGATAAATGTCATTATAAACATTAAAAGAATGTTTTTAGAGAAAACCCCATTTTGACCTTCAAAATCCAAATATAATTTGTAATAACGAATAAAATAAGTAACATTAAATACCATGAGTATAAAAATATCCATGATATTAAATTTTATGACTCATTTTATAACCCATAGAAATAAATATAAACACCTCATTAAAAATATGTCTTGAAGAAGGAATTTTGTGTTGACAAACCATTACAAATTCAGCAATGCTTGAATCAAAAAGCCATTGAATGGAGAAACATAACACAATTCTGTAAAACCCATAATTTAAACAAAATTATATTTGATAATATATAAATTGGGTATTAAGTACGCAATATAAAATAAAACATGGCCCATAATATGATTTTGTTCTCAGAGAATTGAAATTGAGATTATGAAAACACTTTAAAAATCTATAACACATTAATCAATATATAATACATGATAGAACATTAGAGAAACATTAAATATCATGGTTAAATAGTCATTCCTGACATTATATATCAATTTAATGAATATAAACATCATATATTAAACTGGTGCATATAATAATACATGTCTCAAAAAATCAATATCTAGATGAATAATAATTACATTGATTGTATCGTTAATATTAGAATTGACCAATGAAGTGGCAAAGTATAAAAAATTTAAAAATGAAAAAAATATTTTTAAATAAAAAATAATACAATCATAAATAATTTGAAACATATTATTAGGATAAAATACTCAATTAAGTATAAGTATAACCCAAATAATGGAAATTGAGGTAAGAAACCCCTTACATTGAGTCCTGATATATTATATAGAACCCTTAACTCTTGTATAATAAACACATATTAACAATTTAATTATTTAATAACATTTTAAATGTTTATTAATTTATATTTAAACCAATTAATTTATTTATTTAATTTAGATATTTAATTACTTAATCTTTTATGTCTATGTCATTTATTTTGGGGGTGTTCGGTTCACGGTTAAAAAACGAAAATTCTATATTGACTATGGTAAAAAAGGTAACTAATAATTCACCCCCAGAAGAATTATCAGGACACAATAATCAAATTTCTCATTAAATAAAACATTAAAACCGTACATTAATCATACTTACAAAAATTAATTACACTTCCTCATTGTAGTGGTAATCAACATGTACACATGAACAACATTATAATTTTCCAAAAAATGGAAGTTGAAGAACATTGATGATATGTTATCATCCCATAATGATAATTATTTCATGAATGTGAAATATATATTTCAAACCCATGATAATAAAAATTCATGGATGGTGGCTATGAGAATCAAAATTCATCGGTCCGTGAGGTGGTAGTCTATACATACGTATGAACAGTAGACTAATTTCTCATTTGGTGGATAAAGGTGGTGAATAATGTTATATAACTACAAAAATAACATTTCATTATATGGGATATAATAATATAATTATATTATAATTTTTAGGATTTAATTTATGGTGTTAGAAGAAGATTAAAAATGAAATATATCAGTTAAACTGACTACCTCTTCCTTAAGAGTACTCATTAATATTTTATTTAAAGACCATCGAGATTATATTATGAAGGAATAATAACCTATAAAACATGAATACGTATTTTTTGACTTATTTTTTAGGGGTTGGATGAGAAAAGTGGCTCAATGTAGTGTGAATATGAGAGGAAAGGTGGTGACCTTTATAGTGAATGAATGTACACACATGGAATTAGTTAAATGATCAAAAAATAATGAATTCAATTTCATTTTCATGTTTTATGAGGTGTAAAAAAATAAAATAAAATTTAGTGTATTTTTAAAATACTTTCAACCAATAATATATTGATATTCTTATGTGTCATTTTAAACCTTATCATTGTGTTTAACCCCTCCATTATAAACTTTTATCCTTAACCATAGATACAAATTTATAACTACTAATTGGTTATAAATTTACATCAAAAGATAAAATTATATGACAAAAGCTTATGGATTGAAATTTTGTACCATATCACTCCCCCTTTTTTGGTTTCCATAATTTTATAATTTTTAAATTAATTAATAGTGTATTATTTAACTAAAATATAAATAAATTCATTTTAAGAACTATTCAAATATTTTGTCTTTAATGAAATCATGGCACATATGGAATAAAAATATAAACGATTTAACTTTAAATTATACATTTTTAATAATATGTAAATTTGCGGTAAACTATATTTCATCCAAAAAAATAATACTTTTTATTTTTTTTAAAAAGTTACTTTGAATTTTCTTATACTTAAATAAGAACCATGTATGTATTTTGTAAGAATTTAGTTATTTGTAAATTAACTAATAATTAAAAATAAATTTCCATCATCAAAATAAATTAATTTTTTTTTATTAAAAAATTTATATTGATTTATAAAATCTTCTTATAATTATATTAATATATAATATATATTAAAATCAAGAGGGTGGAATTTTGGAATTTTTAATTACCTAAATTAATATAATTTTCTTTATCAAAGAAACATGTCAAAAAAAGTCCTTATTTTTAGAATATATGAGAGGGTGGAAAAACAAGACTCATAAAATAGAAACAATTCATGTTTTTGATATATTTGTATGTACATATTATATTATTTTTAACATTAATTACCTAATTTATCGCTACCAAGGTGAGAAATATTTACCATGGTTATTATTCACTTTAACAAAAAATAATGTTGAACTATTAAAAAATTTGAAAGTACTAATTCTAAATATGGAATATATCTTTAAAGATTCAATTTAAAAACGTTTTATAAATATATCTTAATATAAATTTGTTAAAACACAAAGACAATTTTTTAGAAAAATGTGTTTTTAAGCCAAACAATGACCGCATACCAAAATCAAGTATAAAGATAATTAATATTTAAATATTTATATTATTTGTAAATAAAACATTAATTTTATAATATATTATAAAATTAATATCATAATGGTATATTTCAATTAAATTAAATTGTGATTTTACAAAAAAACTGGATTTATTTGATTCATTGAAAATTCAATCATTTCATAAAAATACCAAAATTTCCGCTGAATTTAATTATTATATGATGACTTAAAAAATGATACCTTTTTCATAAAATGAAATTTATAATATAATCATAAATTAAATATAATATTCAATAAAAAATTTATTAAAAAACTATTTTGATGAAAAACATATTTACGAATTAGAAAAGGTATTTTTAAAAACTTTAGTGCCTAATTTCAAGGATCTAATGAGTTCATTTTTATTATATAGGAAAATTATAAATATATATTTATAAATAGTTGATAATGTGGTTACTTTTATTAATATCCTCCAATTAAATGGTTAGTTTGTAATGGTTATATTTAAGATTATATTTTTTGTGGTTCATTATAGGTTATAGTTGTGTGTGTTGTATACTATCGAATGTAGTATTATTTTAAAAATTCAAGGTATTTCATTCTGTAGGTCTATAATATATTTAATCCATGTAATTTTATCTTGATCTTAGTAATAAATGGTATATAATTAAAAAATATTTTTTCTCAATACCCACATCCCAAAAAGGATTAATAAATTTTTTATTTCTAATGAGGGAAAGTGAAAATATGAAAGTCATCTAGAATAACACAATACTGTGATTCCAAATTAGAGAAAATTTTTGGGAAGTTAAGATATGTTCTTAGAGGTAACAATTTAATGTTAAAATAATTTTGGATATTTCTATAGAATGTTGATCATAATAAGTTTCATGATTATCTTAAATAACTATAAAACCATAAACTAAATTTGTGTGGAAAGGAACATAAAATTATCAAAAATTAAGGTAATAAGATAACATTTTTGTTTCGAGATCCTATTTATAGAGTTGGTAAATTACTTTATGATATAGACTAATAACATAAAGAAATATACATACTTTTATTTCTTCAAATCCATAAACATAATTTCACACACGTGTTTCATGTTTTAATCAATTTCCACTTTTATCTTATCTTTTACTCCAAATGATCAGTATGAATATTTAAGGCCCAAAGATCCATAATAGTATTTATTTTTACCATGACTTATATAATAATATGAGAAAATTACCTTTATATGATTAATAAAAAAATGTTTAGAATAAGGAATGATAATACTAAAAGTTAATAAACAATTATGTAAAAAAATAATACATTAATTCCTAAAATTAAAAAATAAAATCCAATGATCAAATTAAATAATTCCACAAATTATTAAACCTATATCCTTAGTAACCTCAATAAGAAAATATCAGCCTCAGTGGTTGTATCATACCATTAAGATTACATCCCCAAAAGTTAAAACCATTCTTCTAAAATAACCATTATTATTAATCTTAAGGTTTATATAAACTTCAACCTAGTAAAATGTCTCCCAAAATAACATTACTCACCTCAAAATACAATCACTTAAAAGAAAAAAAATTCTATTCCATTTAACCTATGATTTAACTTAAACTTATAAACCTATGATGGTATCTATGAAACTTAATTTAACCTCACATTAAAACATCATAATTTCAAATTTTATCTTAACCCTTTCCTAATACCAAATATAACATCCTGAAACTCAGTCTCTCAGAGTGGTAACTAAAAATAATATTTAGATTTATGGAGTTGATACCAATAAACATGATCCAATTTTATCTATCCAAATCAGAAATATGTTTTGGAAATATTGGAACAATTACATACCCAATAACCTTTTAGATTTACAATTTTAGATAATTAGGAGAAACACTTAAATAACAATACCCATGTTTTTAAGTGGTGGAATTTTACACTACACCCATATTTTTGTATTCCATGTTATGTATTCATCATCTACCACGTGATTCAATTCTAGAAATATCATATGTAATAAAATTATTTATAACTTGGGGAAAAGAAACAAATTAAGGATGATTTAAAATTCTCAATATGTGTAATAATATGCTTAAACAAATTAATCTCTTTAAAGAACACAAGATGAGTATATGGGAATAAGGACATATTCAAATACCATGAGTATTAAAAAAGATAATTAAGAACAATAGAATAAAATATTGTTAAACACATGATATTGAATAAAATATTAAAAAAAGGAAAGACTGAAATTAATCAATAATAAGGAGCTAGGTTTTGACAATCATGATCAAAGGAAACATAAAAACTCATAACAAGAATAGATAAAATGTGTTTCTATCATGGAGAATTATATTTATCACCCATGTTAACTAGTTTTAGATATAAATATATCTTTGTTAAATCTATAGGATTACCCTCCCTGATTAAATCTACAATTCTTTACATTAAATTAATGTAACATTACCCAATTCATTATAGAGTTATATCGGGTTAACCCATTATATATGATGTATCGAACTCACTTGTCATATATATTGTATCAACATTACCAATTTTATATTTTTTATCATGAAGAACCATAATAATAAACAATTTCAAAATACTATAAATGAATATAACACATTGAATCACTCATTTTCATCATAAATATTTTAACAACATCTTCATTCATTTATAACAAGATTTACCTATGAAAAAAATGTCCTTTATGAAAATTTCATTAAAACAGTCAACATAAGACATATAGAGAAATAATATGGATGGTGTAAAATTATCATATTACCATTGGATCAGAGGAAAAATTAATGAAATTTTACAAAGATAAAAATAACATTAACTTAATATTTAAATAAATTAATTGTAAACAAGGGAAAATAAAAATTTATTTTTGTAATATTTTATAAAAATTTATACACTTTAGGGAAAATGAATTTATTTAAAAACAATAATTTAATCAAAAAATGATATATTGAAACCAAATAATTGTTATTGTTATAGGAAAATATATTCTTATCATAATTGTTATAAATATAAATTCTTTTCAAAACCATGGTAATTATAGTTAAAATTGACATATATGGAAAATGTTATGATAATTTCATTTTAACCTTTATAAATAAAGTAAATGATTATGAAAAATAAATTTATAATATCAATTATGTTTATAAAGGATAATTATTTAAAAATGATAAATAAAATGGGGGAATATTAGGATTAAATATTTTTCAGACATAAAAAATTATTATTATATAAATCCACTTTTTGGTCTTTTGAAATCAAAAATCTTTTGAAATAAATTACACAGAATGTAACATAAATTTACATGATTATAAAAAGGTCCATGATATTATATTTCACAAATAATTTTAAAATTTTAATAAATTAATATAGATTTATTAATAAAGAAAAGTCATAGAGAAGGATGTTTGAGATGAGAAACATTTGCAACTTGGGCAATGTATAAATTTAAAATTCATAGAATGAAGGAACATAACATGATTCTGAAACCCACATTATTTACATGAAATGATATTTGGAAACAAATTTTTGGGGAAGTAATTACCCCATATATAATAAAACATACTTCATAACATGAATTATGTCCTAGATAATTCAAATTGAGACTATGAAATCCCTTACAACTTTTATAACATCTTAATCATTATCTCATGAAAGAGATAGCATAAAAGGAAAATTAAATATCATGATCAAAGATTCATTATTGATATAATATCTGAATATTAGGTATATACACCCTATAAATGGAATTAGGTGAATATATCAATAAATTCCTTAATGGGAAAATATTGAGATGGATAATCCATACAATGATCTTATCATTGATGATAAAATTAATAAATTAATTGATTATGTGTAAAAATTATAAACCTAAAAAGAAAATGTGGATATTGAAAATAATATAATTAGAGTGCATTTCAAATATAATCTCATAATAATATAGTCAATGAACTACAAGTGTATCCCAACATTTGGAAAACGAGGTAAGAAATATCTTACCTCAAGTCTTTATTTTCTAGATGAATTTTCCCGTCACCACCCCAACACTAGTAACATAGATTTGATGTCTAAATTATTATAATAGTATAATACACATGGGATCACATCATTATTGATTTATCATTTTAGTATTCCTAAGGAATAATATATATACATGATTCCCATTTTTTACATTGTAAATATAATATAAAACCTAGTAATAGAAAAAATTCATAATCCTTGAACTTATACATAGTTTTATTATTCATATCTTGGGGAAAAGAGTCAAAAAAGGGTGAAAATAAATGCTCAGTAAGGGTAATATATAGTGGAATATATCATTTTTAAATAAGGATAATCAATATGTAAATTTAGATAAATGGAAACACATTCTGTTAAATAAATTACATGAGTAAGAAATACATCCATGGATAATATCAATGCAGAAATATCAAGGAAAATAATAACTAAATTATTATTTATGGAAATGAATTATATTGGAATTATTAATCTCATATATCATGATATCTATACCATCAAAGATGTGTGGTAAGATAGTTTAATCAATTTGTAGGTATACACTAAAAAATACTTTAATGGACAACTGATTTATATCATTAGACATGTCGATGAATCAAGGGAATATATAATTATGGGCCCCAAAAATAACATCATTTCTAATGTATTACCCATATATTAAATTATCACTTTAATTTATAAACAATATTATTTTACAAAAAATTCCCATATTGAATAACAAATATAGAATATCAATATTTCCACAGTCAATAAAATAACTGTTATAGTAATGCTCCAAATATAGAAATGGTATGTGGTTAATGATATGTTCATATCCATGATATAAGGAATATGAATATTTATGATAAATTTAAAATCCAATGATCACATGAAAGTGAATGCTTCAAGATAATTTTGAAAACCAAAAAATAACGTGATAAAAAATGACCACAAATTTATCTGAAATATAGGTTTTGTAATAAATTCATTCCTCTTTTAAAATAAAAAAATTGATTTAAAACATTAAAATAATTTTTCATTTAGTATTTTTGTTTTTAAAAACATATAAAACATGTAGAATATGACAACTATCAAAAAAATTTATAGTTGTGGGATAGTTCATTAACATCATATATATTAAAAAAGGAACATTCCTTTCAAATTTTTATAATAAATTTAAATAATTAAAATTTAAATAAAATGTTGAAATATTAATATAAAATCATTTTCAAATTCTAGGATAACATGAATTTACATTAAGAAATCATTTGGGTAAATAATAATTACTTTTGAAAAATTATGGTAGAAAATGATACCCTGAAAAAATAGAATTTTAATCTGCATTTATTTTAAACGTTTATATTATTTATTCATGTGTAAAATAAAATAGAAATTGGAATTCCATATATAAAATTATTAAATATCCAATGTATAATAAAATAGGTAGTTTCATTGAAAAATAAATTAAAATATTGAATCAATAAAATTAAATGTAGTCCAAAAAAAGAGTTTGTAAAATAATTCCTTAACTTTTTTAGAAATTTTTAAATTGTAAAAACTTGAAAGAAAATAATTAATTGAAACCTTAATAATATTGAATAAATTTTTATTCATTATGAATTAATAAATGGAGTAGTATATACTTCACATAAAAATAATTTGGTGTATTATGTCAAATATGTCTCAATAGAATGGAAATTAAGATGAAATCCCTTACCTCATGCTTCACTTTAGTGGATTTCTCTTTGACCTACATCATAAAGGTTTTAAAAAATTTATTAATTTATACCTAAACCATATTAATATTTTTAATTTCTTATAGGATCCACTTAATACATCTTATCGCCTATTTTTGGGTGTTAATTACTACATTTTCTCATTCATGTTTTGTCATAAAATTTTTGTTTCTTGTGCATATGATATTATTCGACCATATTTATAATTAAATTAATTTTATAAATACCATATTTTTTTTTCTTTTTATACCTTTTTATTATCATTCTTTATATTTGTACATTGAAAATGAATCACATAACTTCTTAGAGATGGTAGTTCATATGTATGCACAAGCGACGTTACCATTTCCCTAATGGGTTAAAAGGTAAGGAATTAAAATATATATTATCATTGAAGAATAAATATTTTTTAATAAGTATAATATATACATATATATATATATATTACTTGGTTCTATTTTCATGACTATTCCTATGATCCAGTGATGGAAAACTAATTAAATTAGTTCGTAGGGTTGTATTCCTCTGTACAAATGAGCGTTTGTTTTCTTTCCATTAGATGGATAAAGAGATGGATAAATATTATGGTAATAAAATAAAAACATATCATTATATCTTATATTCTAGTGATATTATATTTTCATGATTAATTCAAAATTTAAGGTGGTAAAAGAAAATGTAAAAAATAAAGAGCTCAGTGAAGTTGATTACCTTCACTTAGAAACCCCATACTTAGATCTATTATTGAGGAACCAAGGGTTTTTATTTTGGGAAGACCAGATCCTAATAAAAATAAATAAGGATATTTGAGGTATATTTTCGTATGGATTAGTTTATACTAAATGTCTCAAGAAGCATTCGTATATAATGGGATGAGGAACCCTTCTATAAATGAGTTGAGTGATATACATGTAATTTTTCAATTTTTTAAAATAATTTCAAGTCACTTTCATGGAAAAATATCTTTAAAAGGGATAATAATAGATGGAGATAAGGGTATGATATAAATAAAACCAACCAATGTTGTTTCATGATGTTTTTATGTCAATTTAACTCTTATCATTTTAGATTAACAACTGGTAAACCTGTTTTGAACATAATCATAGTAATTAATTATTAATGTTTTTACTATTCACGTGAAAAAAAATTAAGTTGAAAATATTAATTTTTTTTATTTATTATGATTAAAAATATGGAATAAATTTTATCAGATTCTATTCATATAAGTGACATAATTTAATTTAAAAATAAACTCGCAAAACATGTAAAAAATGGGTGTTTCATTAAATGTATTTTTCAAGAACAAGACGATCATACAAAAACTATATGACTAGTAATAAAAATTATGTGAATTTAAATCCACATAATTAGATATATATTCCATATATTTAAAATAAATAATTCATTAGTAATAGTTTTTTTAATTAAAATTTAAACACTTTATGTTTAAAAAATATATTTCTTGAAAATACATATTATCCCTTCAAATGATCCTACCATTATTTATAACAAATTGATTATAAATAAATATTTAATTATATATAATATAACATATTTTTTAAAATTAGTAATAATTAACAAAATATTTTCAATTATTCATAAAATTTTATTTCTAAGGGAATATTTGAAAAACTCATTCTCAGATTATTTTGACCAAGTAAGTTCAAAATTGATATTCATCCTATAAAATTAGAATTATTTTCCATAAAATAATAAAATGTTCATTTTATTATAGTTTTAGTGAAATAAAATTATTACTTACTATAATTAAATATTTTATGTTACATTCTTAACTCAAATAAAATTTTTATCCCTGAAATTTTCATTAATATCCCTTTATGAAAAAATGATGGCGGTTCTTCCTCATAACATAATATGGTTCCCATGTTTCCTCTTAAATTTCATGATATCTAAAAATTACCATTACTAGTAAATTCAAAAAATTCCTCAATAATTTATCTATAATACCATGAATATGAACTTTCTCTTTACAATATGATAGATTTGGTTCAAATCCTATTTCTTTGGAGTTGAGAACATGAATTAGGTTTGGAATATACATCCTTAAAAATGGTATATAAAACTCATCATGTACTTTAGTGAGACTTAGTGGAATTTAAAAATGGTAACCCATATCTCCAATTCATTCCATATTTTTTTTGTATCTAATGTACATACGACTCAATTTTCCCTTCCTATTGAACATTTAACACCCATCTATGGAGATATATTCATGAAAATATGACCTCTCACTTGAAATTCCAAACCATTCCTTCATTTATTTGAATAATTCTTTTTCCAAAATAGAGTTTATTTAATATTATTTTGAATAGTATTCAACTTTTCCAGTGTCTCCTCAATATGTTATTTTCCTCCAAGATTCCTTTCACCAACTTCATGCCAAGATGTTGGAGTAAAAAATATATTTCCATATAATGCTTCACATGACACCATTTTAATAATTTAATTTAAGATATTATTATAGGAAAAATTTATAAAATGGTAAAAATAATCCCACATACCCTCAATTTAATGTTAGTTTTATCTCAATGCATAATCTAATGTATGAGCAGTCCTTTTAGACTATCCATCAATCTGAGGATGATATGTGGTTCTAAAATAAGTCTTGGTATAAAGATAAATATGAATAATTTTATATAATTTAGAATTAAATATTGAATCAAAATTAGAAAAAATTTAAAGTGATACCCCAGGATGAATTACAACATCATTAATATAGAGTTTTTTCAAGGTTTAACAATAGTAAAATATTTTATTATAGAAATGAAATGAGAATATTTAGTTCATAAATAAACAATGAACCTTATTGCATCATTCATTCAGGGAGTAATTTTTAATCTAGTCAAAAGTACATAGTAACATCATACCATTTACACATAGGAATGGGTAGAGGTTTCATGACTCCAATAGAATGGTATATCTATTCCTAATTATTTTAATAAACAAATCATCATTATATATAGTCAAAAATTTCCATTTCATATTATCCCATAAAATTTTTACCTTCAAATACCTATATATCTTGGTGTTACTATTGTGTAAAGAGAAATTAAATCTATAACTATATTACAATAATTCCCTAATCATATTGAGGTATAGATGGAACAAATAGACCCTTTACAAATTTCTTAAAATTGTCTTCATATAAAAATCCTTCTAATTTACCATCATGCATGGAATTAATATTATTTTGAAAATTAGAATCATCTATTAGAGATTTTTTTTTCTTTTTCTAATAAATATAGTCTTCCAATAATTTGAAAAAGTAGTGATGTATCCCCTTTATTAATAATTCCAATACACACATTTATATGATCCACAAACATGAGATCCCTTTCAATCCTCATTTTTTCAAAACTCCATGATTATTATTTATTATTGTATTTTATTTCTTATTTCACTTCCTTTGGTCATAGTGTATTAAGAAATCATAATAATTGACTAGCTTGAGCCATATCCATTGCCTAATATTTATCTTATTCTATTAAAATATTTATTCTATTCTTATGTGGAATGCGTATAACTCTTATCATTAACCCTACAGATAATGTCCCTATAACTGCATAGAAAATATTATATCTACCCACTCATGATCAAAGATTTGATAGTTTTTTTCAAGAGACTTTAACTAAATTGATGCATGTATAATAAATTTATGATTCTATATAAGGACACAACCATGTCCTTTATTCAATGAATCACTATATATCAAAAGTTTATCATTTCTTAACAGTAGAGTCAAATTCACAACATTGAATAATCTCCCCTTTAATTAATAAAATCTATAATTAAATTCATTTATCCATATGAAAATAACAAATTTATGTGTAAAAATTGTTAATAGGATATCCAATTGGGTAAAATTTTAAATAAAAAACTGATTGTAACCTTATAATGAAATGAAACTAAAATCCTCAGTTATTCTCGTTAGTTTAGGTCATTCTCTGACTATCTTTTAATTCATGACATAAACTGATATTCCTTCCATGGAGACAATATGTACATGAAAAAAAATCTTTATAAATACATAATTCAAACATTTAAATTTTACATAAAACACTTTTCTTCTTATATTCTCATGAATGATACACAATTGATTCTCATTGTCCTCAAAGAATTTATAAAATGCCAATATATCATTAATAAACAAAACAAAAAATTATCAAGGTATTCCTTGAATAAATTACTAAGTAGATAAATAATAAAATAGGGGGCATTATACAATCCAAATGTAATTAAAATATATTCATAATCCCCATACCTCACATGAAATGTTGTAGTTAGACTACCTTCCATATTTACTTAGAATTGATGATACCCAAAATGGAGGAAAATCTTTGAAAATTATTATTTTCATTGAAGTTGATCAAATAATTCATCAATTTTAAGTAGAGTATACATGTTATTTATTTTAATAGCATTTTTGTTCGTAAAATCAATGCAAAACCACCTTGATCCATCTTTATTCTTAATAAAAATAATGGGGGACCCCCCATATGAAACACTTTATAATATTATTCCATTACTACTAAAATCCTATAGTTTTTTCTTTTCTTTTTTTAATTCTAGAGTATCCATTATATATGGATTCTATGATATAGGTATTTCATTTGGGATTAAATAAATAGAAAACTTATCTTTGAGATCTAGTGTATTTCCAAGTAAATCCTTATGAAATACGTCAAAAAAATAATGTACAATAGTTATATATTGAATTTAATTATGTTATCTTCCATTTATAGGTTTTTTGACTATTATTCCAAAGTAATCTCATTCAATAGAGATACTAGGGGTGGATCTTAACATAGACTAGATAATGAAACCTCCACTCTAAATATATGGAATAACACATCTTCCTTACGAATTATAATTTCAATATCTTTGCAATAATTTTTTGAAATATATTTTGAAATCTATAAAATACCAAATATTATATCATTTTAACCCTAGGTATAATAACAATGTCTAAAAATAGGAAAAATTTATGTGTTATATTGGGAACTGCCTAAAAAATCTTTAGAGTAGTGATATTTCCACTAAGATGTTTGATATAAAACTCCCTTCTTATAGTGATAGGGAAATATCTAATTTCATAGAAATCAAGAAAAATATAAAATATTTAAATTATTCAAAATCAAATAATGAATTAGTTAAATATGATTCTATAATTAAATTACCTTCCACCATATCTTCTAGAACTTCAACTTCATATAGAGTGATCTCTTACGCATAACATTTTTCCCTTGGACTTTCTATGGTATATTCCCTTGATGTTTGGTATATTGGATTTAATAACACTCCATTTATTTATAGTTGAATAACTAGATATTAGTGGTAACTTTCGCTTGATTACATTCATTATGCAGATGATCCTTATCTCTACACAAGTAAAAAACTCCCATTTCATTCAATCATTTTATAAGAAATTTATTTCCACAACTTTCACATGATAAAAATTGAATCATACTATTATAATTCTATATTTTATTTCATTTTTCTTATTTTACATATAACTTATTCATCTCTTTATTTCCATTTATTATATATGATGTAGAAAATTTCTTCCTTGTATGGATTGGGCATGATTTTTTTTATCATATGATGAAAAAGTTTGAGAAATTAGTTATCTTTAGAGACATAGAATAATACCTTCCAAGAAATGTTCCATATTAATATCCATATTTCATATGTAATCAATATCATTTGAGTATATATTTATAAAGTGATCCTCATACAATGAATCAATTTTTTATTCCATTGAATTTATGTCAGGGAACTTTATCTTCATTTCAGTTCATTTCTCACAACAGAAATATTTTTTGAAGAATTTTACATTAAATATCTCCATTATATATATTTTATTTCATCAAAAACCCTTTTATTCTAAATAAATTTCCATAATTGACCAGTATAGAAATTAAGAAAATATACTGCAAGTATTACATTTTCCTATTCATCACATCCCATGTCCAGAATTATCATTTCAAAGGAAATAATCTTTTTTTAGCTACCAATGGAATAATATTTCCATAAAAAGATTCATGATTCTACTGGATTAAATGATCCATCATAAGTTTTTTATTGCATTTAAAATAATTTTTCTACTTACATTAATGTTTACTAGACATTACATATGTCATTTTCTCTTATATTTTCATAATCTACTCAACCCAACACTTCTTGTATTGGATTCATCATCTGGTATATTTCTATATTTTCCATGTATATTGATAATAAAATTTCATCTAATAATAAATTATATATTAGGATATAAACTATATAATCTCATAAAATTATAATTTCTAAATAAAAATATATATTTCTATATATAATGTAACACTTAACATAGATTGAAAATTTATATCATAATCACAATCCTTGATTCAATGAGTATATCATTAAATCATAAAAATATTTTCAAATCATTTATATTGGATTATAAAGAAATTTTAATGAAATAATTAAATCCCTAGGGAGTGTAAAACTAGGTGTGATGCAATGGAACACTCACCGTCCACTATATTGAGAGCCAAGATGTATTCATCCAATTCTATTCATGGTTATTACTTATAGATAGTTGTGTTCCTAGATTAAATCCAAATATAGAATCTTGAAAAGGATGTATTGAAAGGAGAAAGCATATAATAAATACCATAACAAAAAATTTAAAATTTTATATTACAATTGTAAATATCCTCAATATATGTCATATGGTTATTTTACATAATGTAAGTTCTTCTAAATCTACTTCACTATGTTACTGCTATATTTCCATTGATATTGATTTTACCAACCCCAACTCTAGTAACCTAGAGTCTATGTCTACTTTATTAAACTTCCATATGATATAAGGGATCATATCGCAAAGGATAGATCAGTATTGTAGTCTTGAATAACTATACACATACATGATTCACGTTTTATATATTGATATAAAACACATAACGTTTTAATAAAAACCATTCAACATATTTGAAATCATTAAAATAATTTTCATTCATATGTTGGGGAAAGGGAAAAACTAAGGGTAAGATAAAATGATCAGTAAGGTTTATGTATATTGGATTCTATTATGATTTAATAATGAATAAATAACATGGAATGTTAAATAAAAGGAAACACATATCATTTAATCATTACATTTAGAAAAAAATGCATCCATGTATAATATTAATAGTGTAATATCACGTATAATAATAACTGATTTCTAAATGAATAAAATATATAATATTGGACATTAATATCATCAACATCATGATATCTATATCGTCACAGCCTTGTGCTAAGATAGGTTAATTGAAGGGTATGTATACATTATAAACCCATTTAATTTCGCTAATAGATTTGCCTCATTAGACTTTTCGACACATCTAGGGGATATGTATTCTCAATCCCCACCCTTTACTACATGACCAATGAATTACTAATATATTGAATAATCAATTTATTTCATAAAAAATATTCCTTATCCTTAAAAGTCTATTTTTAATAATGAATATGGAATATCAATATTTCCCAAGTCAATCAAATAACCCTCAATTTATAACACCACATGTAGAAGTGGTATACGTTTTAGGAAATATTAAAATTAATGATACAAATAATATTTATATTTAAGATAAATTTAATATCAAATGATCATAAGTAATTTAATGTTTCAATAGAATGTTAATTAATGATAATTAATAAGTGATAAAATATGGCAATCAATTCAGTAGAAATATATGGTTTTTAATAAATACATGTCATTAGGAGAATAATGGAGAATATAATTAAAATATTAAAATATTTGTTCAATGAATTGATTTAATTATAAAACTATAGAAAACATGTATAAAAAGATGAATATCATAAAACAATTATGGCGATGGTAAATTCCATCAACACCATATACGATAACAAAGGAACACTCATTTTGAAATTTTGTACTGAATGTAGAATTTGTCCCCTCCAAAAAATTTTATAATTATTCCTTTGAATTGTATTTAAAAATTCATGGAAAACAATAAATTTCTTTAATAAATGAATTGTGAAAATAAAATTACATTTTAAAATTTATTGAAGAAAAATATACCCTTTTAAAACATAAATAAGATTTAATTTTCATTTAAAATTTTATTTTCATGATTTGGGATACAAAGAGAGGAAAATTTAGAAAATTAGGTAATCTCCTTAAATATCTTTTAGATATGAAAAAAAATAGTTTTTATGATGAATTGATCATAATATTACTTCAATGAAAATAAAATCAATGAAAAAAAAATATTAAAAATTAAATCCTTACCTATTTGGTATCTATTATATTATATAATTCACAACTACTTCCTAAAAATATACCACAATAATGTGATAGAGATGATGACCCCATATACCCCCAACAATAGGCCCCATGTTGAAGACTAGCACAGAGGGTATAAAAATATCACGAAATGAGAGGCAATACCCTCTATAATAATATAGTACTAGGAGATATGATGAATAATATACAAGAAACTCCATGAAATAATATAATAAATTAAATAAACAACCATCCCATAATTCATGTATAAATAAAATAGGTACATATAATATTCTTCAAAGTAAATAATTAAAAGCAAAGATAAAGTAGTGACACAACAATTATACAATATTTGTAATGAGTAGTATCTATCATGGTCCACATACTCCTCCTAGAGACCTGAAAATAAGATTGTTTACATAGGGTGATAATTCATGTATTCTAACTAAGAAAAAAATCTCTTATGCACATGTGAATGAGGATCACTAATGCACCCAAGAGAAAATATCTGAACAAAAAATACATAAACAGGTCAACTATCAAACCCAAATTCAAATAGGGAACTCTCAATAAATAATTCAAGCCATGTATAATAACATAACATCAATAATATAGATAGAGGTCACCCCGAACTAATTTAAAATTTATTTTCTACTTTCACAGCCTAATATCATATTTCCTAGCACTTCCATCACCTATGGATAACATATACCACTTCCCCAAAACACTGTCAGGTAAAATCACACTCACAGACACCTGGTCCATCACATCACAACCATTATGAGAGTATTAGGGTGTTGTGAACATGATGAAAATAAACTACATGGAAACTTACTACCGTGCACTACCCACATCACAATCATCCCTACATCATGGTCATATATTATCTCTCCCAAAGAATCCTGGGACATCTCCCTATTGCATGGTCATACCCCATCTTGCCAAAAGATGCATGGGCCATCAACTAGTTCACTATCAGACCATGTACATCATAGTATGTTAATATATACTCTTCTATGAGATAGAGAAGGAAATAGTGGGTAACTATCCATCCATCCTCAACCCCATGATGCTGTGAAAGACACCCACATATATATATGAGTGTTAGTACGTGTTTTTCAATAAGGGAGGGGTGCATATAAAAATCACAATAGATATAAAAAGTATATATATAAATATCCAGACATAGTCCCATATTATGGGTTTCCAAAAGGCATAATCCAACTCACAATTTCAACACCCAAACTCACAATGTGGTTGATTTTTATTCCACCACTAAATGTATAAATCCACACAACTATCCAAAATCCACATTACCATTAATGAAAAATTTCTAAATAAGCATTATTCAAATTTTAACTACACATACCATTTTAATTCAACATTTACAAACCACTTCTACCCAATTAACCAAACCAACTAAAGAAACATGAAATATTATTAAAATGTAATTTATTATCTACCAAGGAAACTAGAATAACACAAAAATTCTAATATCATCTACCACATATTGACCACATATCACCACCCCATATCACAACAACACAACACAACCCCACAACATGGCCACACAAACCAAGCACCTTGCTGCCACATAGAATAACCAAACAAACCCATCACCTCCCTACCCCAATAGAAATTCCAAACAAACCCATCAACCCTACTTTCCAAAATGAAGCATTTTCTACCCAATGCATGAGCACACATAAAAAAACATTACAAAAAATTATTTAGATTTCGAATGGGGATTTTTAACAACTTCCACATTGTTATTTAGATAATCCTTACAGAATCCATAATATCGGGGAAACCATTTTACTCATAAAATATAAGTGGTTAGGAAACATCCATTTTAGGGTAATATAACAATAACATGAAACATGGTTTCCTTATCACAACAACAAAAACACATTAAAAGTATCATAATATCCTTGATTTTAAGTGGGGAATTAAACCCATAAAATCCACAATATCACAATAATGTGAAAGTTGTAAATGATTATGAAATAAACTAATTCCACCATAAATTTAAATCAAACCTATATATTATTATTATTTTTACAGCACAAAACATATTCACAAAGATAAATAGAATCATAACCCAACCAGCATAATGAAACTAAATGAAAAATTAAGGACCCCTTAATAAAATCAAGGATTAATGATTATCTACACAATATTGACTAATAAAAAGGCCACCACCAATCATAATAATAAAGAAGGACACCTTGGTTTATCCTAACATAGAACCCCAAAACACCCTATCATAAAAATGCCACAAAAATGACTATTTTTACCATGATAGATTAATTAAAAAAAGAAAAAATAGGGAGTAAAATGGAAAATTGATGAGATGAATTTCTAGAAACCACCACGAGACAAATATTGATGACTAGAATCAAAGGTAGTGAATGGGGGTAAAAATAATTTATTGGGAATCACTTGGATAACCCATGAAATGATAGAAACAATATTGATGTGATAAGATTCAAACAACTCTATGAATTTATACCCAAGGTAAAAAAATTAAACAACGATGTATACAACAGGAACACACAACCAAACTATTGAAAACATAAGAGACTATGATTTAACACCCATATCCATGTCACATCTTTTCTTTTTAAGTTTCCACCCGAATTTCGAAGACAAAACCGATACTATATGGTCAAAGACCACGCCGTAACTAATCCCTCCATGACACAACCATGAAAATATTGTAAGTGTCACAAAATAATGATCATTGAGACTCCACACCATCACTGAGTTACAATGTCGTAGTGGTATCAGAGTTGATAGGAAAAACAGAATCCACCACACAATAGCTTGACACCCCTATGCTATAGACAGCTATGGTCACCAAATTTTCTATCTCAAACTCCTTCCTTCCTCCTTCAAATGACTTGGGAATTATCATATATACCACCACTATAATATTTCTCACAATTTTATGGTTCGATAATTCATGGACCATTATACCATATACATATAAAATGATTCTTATCTCCATGAATCAAATACTAGCTTGAAGAACAAAAGGGGGTTCAATTAACCACCCTCTGAGATACTTCTCAAATATCTCATCACACTCCAAATGTTACTGTAAGAAAAAATTGAAAATTGAAATAATTTCATAACCCCTATCACAACCTCATTATCGCACAACCAACTAACCACCTATTTTTAGAAAAAACACATTATTTTGTACTAGACAGATACCAATAAATATCCACACAACATCCCCACAACCATATCAACCACCAAAAAGACTAAACCAAAAACTAATTCACCCAAAAGAGTCCATAGCCCTAAACACCTAGTTTTTTTGAATTCCATCCTATATATGAAGATACTATCCACTCTAGGAGGAACTAAAATGATTTCATGGTTTTAGTCACATTATAGGAAAAATTTGTCTTGAAAAAGAATGAATTCCTCCACATTTCATATTTCATAGTTTTATATATCATCACACATCAAGAACAAAAATGGATCTCATAATATATATTTATCCAAACATCACATCACAAAGAAAAATAAATCAATGAAAAACTCAAAACAACTCTAGGTTTTGGGAAAATATCTGTGTATCTTACTCTCAAGTACTCTCCTATATACCACAATACCTCCATAAAACATGAACCAAAGGATTTTTCATTCCACTTACTACCTTATCTCAACAGTATTGGATCTCTATCATCCACTCCATGAATTCCGTTTCATCCTTGATATCCAACTCTCCATAGTCAATGACATGGGATTCATCACAAAGATACCAAAGAATATGGGACATATAGATGACCTTGTGGATAATCTCTAACCATGGTGGAAACACTAAAAGATATGTCACCATGCCAACTCACCCCAACATCTTAGAGGGCCCAAAAAATAGAGAGAAATCATACTCTCTAGAAAGCCACTACTGCCCACATTGAGGAGTAACCTTTAAGAACACATGGTCTCGAACATCAATTTCCAAGGGCCTCATCTTATGATCTTCATAACACTATTTATTATTATATGATTCATTTATCCTCTCATGAAAATATGAACCTTCCATTTTGTTCTTTGAACCAAATTGAGACCAAGGACTGATGGAACCCAACCACTATCTAGCTTAAAATATAATGACACAACCACACATATCACACCTCAAACATAGGCATACCAGTGAAAGAGTCATAATGTTTTTATAAAGAAACTAAAATAAAGGAATTTTCCATTCCCACAATCCACAAAATTATATGAGTTGTGCCTGTAACATATCCTCAGGCTTCTTGATAGTCTTAACTATATACCCATATATCTGATGGTTGAAAGATGTTATGAAGCATAACTATGTTCTAGAAGAATGCTATAGTCCCATCTAGAGTTGAATGGTAAAATGTGAATCCTATTAAAAGATAATGTACCTCAAGACTCCATTAATTCTCACCACCCCATCCATATATATCTTAAAAAACATCCATGGATCATGACTCCATGATTTCTAATATGTGGGATGATTTCATCAATTGATCAACAATTAAATAGATTGAATCAAAATCCTTCTGATATCATGGTATCCTTAGGGTGAAATCTGTCTATATGTCATGCCATTTACACTTAAGTACATGTAAAGGATGCAATAAATCACACTTAAAATGATTCTATACTTTAACCATTTAAAAAACCATACATTTCACAACAAACTCCATCGCAACTAATTTTATCTTGGAAAACAAAAGTACATCCTTAATATATGGCTTGTTATATTCATGATAGGATATACTGGTAATTGTGATATATAAAACTCATAAAGTAATCTCTCATGCATCACTAAAAGGACAATCAATCTTCCAAAAAAACAATATCTGATTCCAACCATACTTCAATTATCCCTCTAGTGCATCACCATAACCAACATAATCACGCATCACCTCTACCTCTGAGTATCCTCACTAAGAATATTTCACTAGATATATTAGATAATAATGCATATTCATTTGAAACAAGACACCTCCACCATCAACCAACCTTCCAACCAAGTACAGGGATCCAACTCCTCCCTATCCCTCTAAACATCACCAGATTCCCGAATTTTTTTCCCATGATATACTAATCAAAGCATAATTCATGAAATTACCCTTTCCTGAGGTGTAAGTGATCTTGAAATTATTATTATTTGGAATATCTATCCATATACACTTATATAGAGTCAAACCATACTAATAAAAGATATACATCAACATCTATTGAGATGTGATGAGCATAAGTCAACCCCTTATGAGGCAGTTCTACCAGAAATTCAATGCTAACAAAACTATTGCTAGATCTAGAAAATGTGTGGAATATTTATGATCATTGGGATGTAGATTCCTAGAACCATATTGCATAATCACTCTCTACTTCATGAACACACATCCCAATCCTACATATGATTTATCACAAAATGTAATGCCCCGACTCCAGTTACCCAGAGTCAGTGCTTTATTACATAACATTGGCATGATACAAGGAATCATGTCCTGAAAAAACTGATCAATTTAGTATTATTACAAACAAAATACATACATAAGTTCAACCTTAAAACTTTAAAAGAAATACAACACTAATTTATTCCATTAGAAACATCCAAGAATCCTAGATTATGCCTGGAAGTCACTCATAACAAAATTATTCATATCCTAGGAAAATGAAACATAAGAAAGGGGTGAGCTCAAATGCTCAGTAAGGGTAAGAAATACAGAAAAAGATAACATAAACATTAGGCACAATGAATAATTAAAAACACATGCATTTATAAACAATAAACATGAACACTTTATAGAAGGAATATGAGCTGAGTAAATAATGCCATAATAAAACAAAGTCATGAGTATTCTACTAATTGAAAAACCACATGAACCATCATTATTATTTTCATAATTAGGGAATGTAAAATGCCAGATATTCTGAAACATCCTGTTAAGGCCTCGACCAAGACGTCTAAAAATTATTTAGGCCTCGGCCAAAACTATATATCAAATTGGAAAAGGCATCGGAAAATTCCACGTCTAATTGTTTCATGAGACCTACCAATGCACCGAGGAACTATAACGGGCTCCACCCGTCACATACTAAGTCCAATACATTCCTCATATGAAAATGTTGAAACATAACATAAACATTCATATTAAAACTAGCATACGAAATGTCAATAATTTAACCATAAACCATGAATGGTATAAAAATAACACAGCTATAGTCAAACATATCACAAAAACTTTAATAAAATATGGAAGATTTGTATCATAATAAATCAACTTCAAAAAGTAAAAATCCATCAAAGGATGTTGACATATATGAAATGAAAACTATTTGAAAGAAATAAATCTTTATATTTTGAAACCATTTAAGAGTCACATAATTATAAAAGAAAAAATTTATTTTGAAAATATTCTTATAATATTGTAAGGGAAGCTTCGATGATGTTATAACGATAGAAAATAGCCGCACCTGCCGTATAAGTTAAAAAAAACATTCTTACCTTAATTTTGTCGAAAAGGTCATAAAGTACCTTGTTTGGAAAAGGACAGAACGATTAATTTCAAAACATATAAGGTCAAATAAGGGTATAAATGAATTTAACCCATAGTCTAGTAAATATTAAATTTTTTTTGAAATACATTTTTAAGAAAACATGGATGTGGATGATAAAGAGGTCCTAGTAGATACTTACGTAAAAACAACCTCGGATAATAAAGAGATTGTGAAATTAACCCTTACCTTGTACTTTTCATTGATCGAGGGTATGTTAAACTCCTGTATAATAGTTAAATAATTGTTATTAAATTATACAAGAACTATATACATAAATATGATATCATATATGATCCTCTAATATTTCTTTGTTAATAATATTTCAGTAGTATTATCGTTTCGGGTGTTAACTGATTCGTTTTCATTTATATGCTTGGTTACGTAAGCCATGTGTTTTATGGATAGGATTTATTTGATTCATATAAATAATGATATTATGTTCATAAAAATTATTTTTAGTCATAAAATGAAAATTATTCTTGAATGGTTATGATGGGGAAACGAATCTCATCGCATTCGTGGAGACGTAAATTCGTACATATGCACATATGGTGAATTTTTCATTTATAGGATGGATAGAATAACGAATATGGTTGTACCATATTTATAATAACATAAAATTATGTATAAGGTACTGGATTTATTATTTTGGTATGTAAACAACAAATAAATCGGAAGTGGAAGAAGAAAATAACTTGAAAGAGGTGATGAATATTTACCTCTTCTTTGGGTTCTTCCTTTTGATTTGATCAAAAGGGTTCCTTAGGTTGGATTTATGACAAAATTAAGGCCTATAGGATGAAGGGAGGAAAGTTGGGAGGATTTTTGGGTAGATATTGGCCAATAAAAATGTCTTTGGAGGTGTGGTTTTGAGAGAAGGGGAAGTGCCCTTTTATAAGAGAGGTGAGGGTCACTTTAGGAAAAGATTGAAATATTATTTTATAATAAAACCATTTTCGGTTTCTAATGGCTCCAAAATGATTTATTTAGAGGATAAGGTGGGAGTGGGTATAAAACCTTTAAACAAATAGGTTTTAGATAGGTTTAGGTCACCATATTAATATTATCTTTTATATTTAACTCTTAGTTAAATAGTTTGACATTTACCATGTCTCTTTGTATTTTTATATTATATGGTTAATAAACTTACTATAAACTGACAAGAGAAACCCAAGTGGTTCATTATTAATATATATAACTTTATCTAAGTCTTTTGTAAGATACTTATATTTTTATGAAAATTATATCAATTAATAATACATTATTTATTTTAAAAACTCAATTATGTCAATTTTGACACTATTTAGTATTTGATTTTTTTGAAAGCCATTAAAACTTTATTACTTAGAATAAAATTTATCTAACCAACCCTAACATGTCATATTAACCTATAAAATTATTGGAATTCATAATAAGTCTCAATTTACATTTATTTGGATATTTATAATATCAATTATTTTAATATTTCATTAATAAGGTAATAACTACATCATCATTGTGTCATAAATAAATTAAATTATTTAATGTCTAAAAATTATAAATAAAATAAAATTATGTATGAAATCTTATTATATTTATAATTAATATTTATAGTCTAATTTATATTGTGTTTAACCCTATATTAAAAATGGTTTAGTTATTAAACTTTGAATTTAACTTTTTTAACTCTTCTTTAAATAAAATAATAATAAATGTCCTAATCTAATAAAAGTGGACCAAAGGGGGTCATATTTTATTAATATGGTTTTTTTGTTCGAATTATACTTATCCAATAGAATTAGGACACGTGTTAGGGTAATTATGATATCATTTTTACCCTTAATTACCCTATTTACTTTTAACCATGGTAAATAAAAGTCAAAAGTTAATATTCACCAAAAATTATTTTCATCTTATTAAACCAAATTTTACTTACTGATATTAACTATGTCTCATGTATTTTTAAAATTCAACTCACAGAAGTGGTAAAATTATGTTTTATGCAGATTTTCAAATGCTCGTAGGAGGTGGGTAAAAGACGGTAAAAAGTTCAATAAAATTTTTATATATCTAAACTTATTATAAAATGACTCCAATGAATTACATTGAACTTATATAGGTATTGTGTATCTATTTTGACCTAAAATAAATTTAACTAAAATAAATAATTATTAAAAAAAAGCCAGTTTTAACCAATAATGTAGTGTTTTCCACTATTCATCAAAAATTGAATGTTTTCAGAAAAATACCAAAAATTCACCCTAAGATAATTTAGATATTATGAATTCAAAAATGAATTCCATTATGAAAAATAAAATTTATAAAATTTCAAAAAGTGGGTATTACTATTCACAACGACTAGTTTGATTGGTCATAGTGTGTTAGAATCTTGAAGTTTCATACAATGCAATATATTGCATTATTCAAAGGGAAACGTACCATGGAAGCTTGGGGTGTCACAAAAAACCCTTTAAATAACCCACCATACTCATACAATTGATGCATTGGAGCATTAAACATTATCTCATTATGGTAAAAGGATATTCCCTAGAACTAATCAGTCTACAAAAAAACCTAATCCATCACATCAAACATGTTTATCAGGTCTACATCTTGAGAGAAATTAGGAAAAAACCTCCAATAATATCCTATGAGACCAAGGATGATATGAAAATCTTCCATATTCTTATATGCTTTCCATGAAAAATATTCCTCAGCCATATATGGATCTACTTCCACACATTACTAAGACACCACATATCAAATATAATGAACCTATTGTGTCTAGAACATAAACATAGATAATATACCATGTAGATGGTGGAATCTAGGAACCTACATGACACCTATGAGATGCATGACATGATTCTCCAGTAACCTTGAGTAAATCAATATTTCGATGATGAAAAGGTCCATAAACTAGTCCAGGAACTCAAAAAACTTGTAGTTTATAATCCCCATGAACATTGAAGGTGATTTCATGATATTGAGTGATATGAACTTGAAATTAAAGTTCTTATACATATATTTAAAGGTTTTCTTTTGGATATCTCCCTCATTCACGATCAACTAGTGATACCTAAAGTGCAAATAGATCTTATAAAACCAACTATTCCCTCTCAATAGTTCAAAAACACCATCTATCCTTTGATGTGGGTAATGGTTATTGACCGTTACCTTATTAAAACTTCTATAGACTATAAAAACCATAGACTATCATATACCTTAATGGTGAATTACAATGGAGAACCACATGGAAATACACTAGGTCAGATCAAACCCTATACATCATATCCTCTATCTGAACCTTAAAATAACACAAATCCAAATATTCCATATGAAATAGATCTATAAAAATAATAGAAGTAGCAGGCTACATGTCTATCTAAAACTCAACATCCCATTGAGGGTGTAACACCACAAGATCCTTGGAAAAAACATCTAGAAACCCCCCAATGACACTGAAAACCTCCACCATCCTAGAATCCATTAATTCCATAGAAAAAAAATCCATCATTGAAATAAGGGGATCCATATTCCAAATGGCCACCAAAAACATCATTCACTAACAAAAATGACACACTGGGAATCCATAACTGACAACACTACTCTCCACTTGAAGTAGGCGATAACATCACATGTAGATTAGAAATAGTCATTTCCATTAATGACATTGTACAAACATATATGATGTAGGAACTGATCTATTTTGTACTGATGTTGTTTCATTATTAGTCAACACACCTGACCCACATCAAAAAAATTATATTGGCTTCCCACTTGGTAAAGGTCCATGAACATGACCAACATTGTTAGGTCGACCACTACCTGCCCAATCACTCCTCTATGAAGGATAAGCATGATTTCCTTATTTCTGAAATTAACACATTTTAAAATTCTAATGAGGATGATGTGAAACCTCACCACCTCCACCAAAGTGAGTAAAATGAACAACTGGGGACTCGTTTTGATGATTGACCACAATCCCCATAGAAAAAGCACATTGACCTGATTTCCCTAGAAAACTCAAGAAAAAAAAATCCTAGAAGTCTATAAGGAAGTTATATAGGTCAACTCCATACTTTAGGATGAATCAAAGGTTCTTGTGTTGGAGACCTTCCACTAAAAACTTGACCCCTAAAGGAACCCCACAGGCTCCCCTCACATATAAAACCTCCTTGTGAGTGCATCATCTCAATCACCTCCACCTTCTTATGATCCTCAATATATATTGGAACATAAAAGGAGTAAATTCATACTTGATTAAAGGATGGAGTGCCTCCTCATGACGCTATGCACAAGAATTTTCACCTAGAAAAAGATATGGGGAAAATATATAAATTCTATATATTTTATTTCCAACTTCTACACTAACATACTCGCATCTTGAAGCGAAATAAGTTCATGCCTCTACACTGCCTTCACAGTCATAGAGAATAACTATTCCTGAAACCCTTTCTAAATGTCAACCCATAAAACATATTAATCATTCATATTTACTAGATATAGTATCCACTATTTACCCACAACTCCATGTATTTGAATAACAACAAAATAGACCCAGTACCCCATTAGGACATTGATCAAACTAAATGTGAATTTTAACTCCTCTAACTTTCTCAATATATCCATATCTAAAAAAATAAAATCCTAATTACACAAATACTACCATTGAAAACTATCCAATTTCCTTTTCGATTTATCATCATCAAAAACCATATCAAACCTCTTGTGATAAACTGTATCATCCTATTGAACATAAACTTATTGAACCACACACATATGAAATGTAGAAGACATAACTAAAAGGGAAAACACGAATATTCATAGCTCAAAATTATAGAATTTTATTAATATTAATTTAATTCATTTTACTCATTTTAGAATTCCCAAATCAACCCATTTCAAATAGGAACACAATTCCTCATGATTCAAGTACCACACCTAGGTCTCTAAAATGAAAAAAGGTTCACCTTAATCAAATATTAAATATGATCAGATTATGTGAACAAGATCATAGGATACCTAAAATTTGATGCCATAGTTGTCTCCCTAACATAGGTCATGCACCAAGTTTAATTGTCACTATTTCCCCAAAAACCCATAGAATCCTCATTGTTATTAAATCTATACCCCATATTATCCCTCAAGAATCACTTGTTATACTAATATATCATAACCACCTCCCACCAAAGATACCGATATAAAAGGGGAGATATAATGATCTTTGAGTCCTACCTCCAGTAGGCCCAGGTTAGAGACTAGAACTAGTGGTATAAAAATCCCCTGAAGTGGGAGGCTCTACCCTCTATAATAATATTTTATTTAGAGGTAGGATGAATACAATTAATGAAACTCCATGAAATAACATAAAAAAAGAAATTGAAAAACCTCCCCAAAATACATGTTAAGAAAACAAGTACATATAACACTCCACAAAGTAAATACTGAAAACTAATTCTAAATCGGTGACACAACATCTATCCAATGGTTCGATAAAGTAATATTAATAATGGTATACATATTTCTTTTAGATACCTAAAATTTAGTTTATATACACAGGGTTACTATACAAGTAAACATAGAAGGAATTAAAAAGCCTCTCGTGAACATGTGAAATAAGTATACTAATTCCACCATGAGCCAATAACAAAACTAACAACACTAAAACATGTCAACTATCAATCCCAAACCTCACTAGGGAAAACTCACCAAATAATTAAATCATTTTACTATAATATAATATGTATGATATTGAAAAAGGGTACCCTAAACTACTTTCCCACATATTTTAATTTCTCACACCCGAACATCGTTCTTCCTCACATGAGCATCTATTACGAATAACATATACCACTTCCCCACAACATGGTCACATCACATCACGCCCAAAGAAACTTGGGTAATCACATAAAAACCATAATTGGATTAGTAGGGTATGGTGAAAAAAGGAAAATAAACTAATTCCCACATCCACTGAAGAACAGCCCCACTATAAGCCTCCCAATGACATAGTCACATCTCATCTCACTAGAAGACACCTAGATCACCACCTCAAAGTACAGTCATACTACATTTCACTAGAATATGACTAGACCATCAATATAAAGACCAAACATATCATATATATGTATTAAATATTTTTAGATGAACATTAATTATTCTATACAAACATGCACCAGAGGATCATAAAGTTATAATGCCTTTGGAAACATAGAATTATAAAAAACTAGCTCATAGGTGAACTGTGTCATCTCAAATTAAATTCATCATATCTATAACCCTTCACAGAAAAATAATACACAATAAATTTATTAATATCCTAGGTAAATAGAACATAATACAAGGTGATATCATATTCTTAGTAAGGGTAAAAAAGTGTGACATGTAATTATAATATTAAGATAATTGTGTGGAAACATTATCATAACATATGAAAACCATACCATGCACATCAAAGCTCTAAATATTGAGTAAGGGAATAAATATTGGAAATTACTAAGACATGAATCATATGGAAATAAAATATCATCATATTGAGAGTGAAAAATTAGTTTAAGATAGAGAACTATAGAATACACATAAGCATATAAAATAATTTCCATAGTAGTCAAGTAACACTACCAAGGCTATCATAGATGAATCGGTTCACCCCCCCAAACCATCTTTGTACTCAAGGATAACTTAGAGGACCATCATAGTAGACAATTTACCTTATTGAATAGAGGTTAAATCCCCATTCCATTCATGTATATCTCATTAGATATAAATCCATACCCAATTCATTGAAGTGAGATATAGGTAC
This sequence comes from Viscum album, assembly GCA_963277665.1. Taxonomy (NCBI): domain Eukaryota; kingdom Viridiplantae; phylum Streptophyta; class Magnoliopsida; order Santalales; family Viscaceae; genus Viscum; species Viscum album. The sequence goes on along the minus strand of OY728122.1, from coordinate 1,168,655,561 downwards.
CACCTACCACATAATGAAAACCAGACTTATGTGTTCCAAAAAATCATAAAAAACTATTCATATAATAAGTAATGAAATGAAATGGAATTCATACACATTTAATAATATCATAAACAATGGAAAAGTGATAGGTTTCTTAATCATTTCACCATAGAATAAATTGTGGAACATAACGAGTTTTATAAGCATTTCCTCATAATATAAACCAAGGAAGAGAAACAAGTTTCCTAAACATCAATACCTCATAAACATAAAAAATTCATAGAAAGAATAAAAATTATATCCTTGGATCATATCCCCAGTTTAGAATTGGCATCATTAACATATGTCACCATAGAGATAAAATGATTTTCAAAGACTGTTTAAAACAATTATTGAGGAAAATATACTTTCCACATTTAAAAACACTTTTAAAAAAATATTTTTTTAAAAAATAACATTAATTTAAAATAAACATGGATTTTTATAATGAATTAATATAATAATTTATTATTCATTATGGAAGATAATTCTATTCATTCTATACACATTAACACAAATATTTCTTTCACAATTTCTGTAAAATTCAAACAAACATTGTTTGAAAAAATACTTGAAGATTTCATTCAATTTTTTTGTAAAAAATTAAATATTTTGTAAAATTGTATATAATAAATTGATTTTATAATGTTAAAAATAGTTTTTTAATTACTTTTATGAAACATGGTTTTGGAAAAAAATGAGTTTTCAATAGAAGAGATAAATAGAGATGATTTTTCTTAAATTATTCTTTTGAAATATTGATAACATAAAGAGAGAAACATAAATGGAAAACACTTATTCTCATGAAATTACTAAACTATATTAAAAATAATTAGTTTTATGTGATATGGATCATAATATTTTATCATAAAAAATATAATCATAAATAATTCAATAAATTATGTGATTTTAACATAAAATCTTTACCACTTTGGTAAATTTTAATTATATTCCCTGTGAAGGAATAATAATAAATGAAACATAATGTATCAAGAGAATAGATAAAATCATGATATTAAATTTCATATTTTATATATATACACCTCATAAAAGAATATAGGTCCGTAATATAAAATATATCTCAAGGAAGGAAAAATGAAGCAAAAATCACTTACTACTTTTGTAATTTTTTATAGTAAGTTCTTTAAAAGATAGATACTAAAATTGATATAAACATTAACATAAATTTAATTATAATAATCATAAAATACATTTTTGGGATTTATTTACATATTATAAAAGAATCATGTGGTGAATATGGATTGTGTTTCATAGAAAATTAATGCGATACATAAATCACTTACCTTATGTGTTGACTTCCATCATAAACATTCAAACATCCATTATAATAAATTTATTTTTATTATAAATCTATATAAAACACATATTAATATATATAATAAATTATATAATTTTATTATGACCCTTTAGTACCCATTCATTAATAATTCCATGTCATAGTAACGTTTTGAGAAAAACACATTGTTTTTAATTTATGTTTTGAATTTTTATTTCTGTTCATATTATTTCTATAATGGTTCAAACATATAAATAAATTTATAAATGATATAAATATAATGTATATTAAAAATATTTATTTTTAGAGTAATATATAAGATTTATTTATAGAAAATGAAATACACCATTCATGGAGATTGTTGGTTATACATACACATGAACGATGTTTCCATTTTCATGATGTGTTGAAATAAATAAATAAAAATTGTATATTATAATTATTAAATCATACATATTTAATATATACATCTAAAATTTTCATTAAACACATCATTATTACCTTCCTTGTAAGGTGTCGACAAATCACACCAGTTCTCACGGTGGTAGTCCGCCTTACACACGAGCGATGTTATCGTATTCCCATAGAATGTAATAAATGAAGGTTTATAGATATAATAATTCAAATAGTATAATAATATAATGAATATCATATAAAAAAATTTAAATAATCATTATATCTAGTGGTGAGTGTTGGTGATGGAAAAAAATAACATTGGTTCGTGAGGCAGTAGTCCATCATACACATGAATGATGATTTCATATACCATTTGATGAAAGATGAGATTTTTGTTTATAATTACCTTATAATAAAATCAACTCATTATATGGCTGATAATGAGTTAATTATATCATCACGTATTAACATTAATGGGAGTAGGTGTATGGGGAAATAAAATAAAATGCACGGTTAGGGGTGTTACCTCTTCCTCGGAAAACTTCTTTTGGTTTTCACCAAAAGGATTCATAGGATGGATTTATGACCAAGATAAGGATTATAGTATAAGAGGATGAAATTAGTGAAGTTATATGGGTAGTGATTTTTCAAACCAAAGGGTTTTTAATGTGTCAATAGGATAAGATAGTGGTCGAATTTTATATGTGAGGTGACTTGCACAGTTGTAATTTTTGAAAAGAATATGGTATAACCATGTTTTTATAATTCCACAGGGATCAAAAATGGAAAATTATAGAAAATTATAAATTATAAATTCAAAAAATTATTTTATAAAATGATTTTTTTTCATTTTTAACCCTTGTCATTTTAGTTCACCCCCCCATAAACCCATTTGTACATCAATCCCTATAAATATTTTTTAATGTCATTACTATTCATTATGTAAATAAATTATGATTTCCCAATTAGATAATAAAAATTAAAAGGATTAAAAATATGCATTCCATTTTTTCAAATTCCATTCAAATTTGTGGAAAAATATAAATTTAAAATCAAACCCACAGATGTGATGAGAAAGTGATTTTCAAAAGTGAAAATGTTCACATGTATAAAAAAATTTTATATGAAAATTATATTTGAAAATGATTCCAATGACATAAATTGGATTGATTGATGCATAATTTCGGTGATTTTACTTTTAATAAAATTTAATAAAAACAAACCTTATTAATTATATACATTAAAATTTAATTTTTAATAAAAACCATTATTTACAAAATTAACTGAAAAATTAATCTTTTTAGAAAAATCCAATAAATAAACCCTTGGATAAATTCAAAACCAAGATTTAAAAAATGTTATTTTATTTTATAATATTATATTTATAAAATTTTGAAATATTAATTTTATTATTGTCCATAAAAAGAAATAAAACTCATTTTTTGATAAAATAATAATTTCAAAACATATAAAGACATTTTTTTGATTTTTTATAATGAAATTATATATATATATATAAATTATTCTTAATATATAAAAAATAATTATTAATATTCATATCACTATGTTTAATGGATAGTTTACAAATGTCACATTTATTTAATAATATAAATAACTTATCATGGTTTGTTAAAACTCGGTGTTGCATGTAATTTAAGATAAACTCAGTTTTGTTATAACACAAGCTATAATATAAATTTAATTTCTTTGAAAATTATAATAATTCATAAAAACATGAGTTTTTACATTTTACCCCCCTTAAAATGAATTTCACACTTGAAATTATTTTCTCTGATAAAAAAATGTGGATACTTATGCCTTGTAATTTCCTGAGGTTCCTATATAGATTCTCTAAACTAAGGGTTCTTCCATAGAACATTGACCAGGGGAGTGTTCATATTTTGTATCACTTTCTCTCTATAATCTAGAATCTACAATATATTTTCCCCATATGAATGATCACTCTCTCATGGTAATATCTATGAGTTTAGTACATGTGAAGGATCATGTATATGCATCCTTATGAGAGATACATGGAACACATTATGAAATTGAGAGAGCTTTATAGGATGCACCAATCAATATGAAATTGTCCCAATATGATCAATAATTTCAAAGGGACTGATATATCTTGAGAATAAATTACACATCATTCCAAATATAATTAACATATGTTGGACTCCTCATGTACTAATCACGTTTTAATGATCACAAATCATATTCAGTCTATAAACCCTAATAAATCTATGTAATCTATCTCACATCAAATGTACAGTTGTTTAGTAAAAGCTATCCAAATCTATTAAGTGCTATACACTTAGTTTGGTTACTGTACACTATCTTTTGATTTACTTTATAATTTATTTGACCAATGATTAAGTCTAACCAATTCTATGAATATCTCTGCTTAAGTATGAATACAAATATTTGGATAAGTCTGAGACACCGTGAGTCTGCCACCGATTATGTTTTTTCTGGCAAAGTAATGAGACACCATGACCATGAGACACCATGAATAAAACACCGTGAACTATAAGACACCGTGAAAGAGACACCGTGAACTAGACGCCATGAACCATGAGACACCATGAACCATGAGACACTGTGAAAGAGACACCGTGAACCAGACACTACAATCCAGACACCGTGAACGAGACACCGTGACAAATCCATAAACCATTTGAAGGTGACACTGTTTCCATGACATACTGTGACACTATTTCTTAATCTGCTTTTTTGTTTTTCAATTCACTCTCTAAAAATAATTTTGAAGCTTTTAAATGCACTGACATAATTAATGTTTCTTTGTAGAAATGTCACCTGACAATATGAGGTATGAGGTGCAGAATACATCTAACCTATCTGCTCCAACACATGTAGTCCAAGATAAAAGAGTTGTGCAGTCCAGAAACAATATATAGATGAAAGTGAGGCAAAAAAAAAGGATGATAATGAAAAAGACACTCAGAGAATTTTTGAAGAAAGAATTGTTACATGAAACTCGACGTTGCTTAAGGACACACAAAGCATACTTGAATCCCAGAACCGAGAACATCTTCACACTGTCAAACATCATGAAGAACACAAGCCATATCAGTCTGACTTGTGACACTCTGTTTTCCATTATAGGACTTCATTTCTGCATTTTCTTCATCTCAGAAGTCCAGAGCTGCAAAGAATAACACTCATAACACTTCTAAACTTATTTCAATATTTCTACTATATTGTGTATCATTTTATTAGCTTTCAAGTAGTGTGTGTATCTTTATAACAACACACTATGTCTCCTACATTAAACCGAAGGATACAAGATATCCTTTCTCGAACATCTTTTTACACTTTTATACCCACTGATAAGTGTGGAAGAGGTCCTGGTGTGTCCTGGTAGTTTGTACCCATAAAGAACTGTGGAAGATGTCGAGTGAACTGGACAATACTATGTACTGTTGTTAACCCCGATCCAGGGTGTGGATCAAGTTTATTTATATAAACTGCTTAGTGGCAGGTGATCACCAAGTAGAGTGGATTAGGTATCGACTTGAGACTGAACCACTTGTTTTATATCCACTGTGCTACTTAATTTAGTCTTCTCTATTGTACTGCTTTACTATATAATTCAGAAATCACTAAATTCACTTTGATAGTTAATCTTGGAAAGAAGTTATAATTGTTTTTCCTTAGTATAATAACTTAAAAAGTAATATTAATAACTGATCTTAATATTACTGAGAATTAATCAATCTTCTAAGAAGTTATTCAAACAGTAAAACTTTCTTAACAGTATAACCTTGATTAACTGGGCTGTATTTAACCTTATTGGGGAAACCTTTTTAAGAATACTTTTAATCTAGAAATTTTTATAGACACTCAATTCACCCCCCTCTTCGGTAATCTACTCTGAACAACATTTGGTATCATAAGGTGTTTATTAAATACCCTATTTAACCTTATTCAAATGTGATTGTAGTTATGCTTTAAAGATATGTAAATTAATGTTAATTCTAAATTTATTACTCTTCCAAAGTATTTCTTTATTATGGATAATAGATTGTAAGGTGCTGAAACCAATAGACCACCATTCTTTAATGGAACCCACTATGCTCAATGGAAAATAAAAATAAAAATGCATTTAGAAAGTATGGGTTTTGAAATTTGGTCTCCCATTATAGATGAATATAAGATTCCTGTGACTGATAGGATCACTTGGGATGAACCTACCAAAATTTCCTATAATAATAATTACAAAGCTATGAATTCTTTATATTTATCTTTAGGTGATGATGAATTCAATATAATTTCTGCTTTTGAAACTGCCCATGAAATTTGGGATACATTGTCTGTTTCACATGAAGGAACATCTAGTGTGAAAGAAATGAGACTTAATACTTATACTATTAAATAGGATAACTTTAAAATGAAACCCGATGAGCCTATCTCTAACATGTATCTCAGGTTCAATGATATTGTCAACACAATGATTTCTATTGGAAGAGAAGTCATTGCCAAGGAACAGATCATGATAATTCTCAGATGTTTTCCTAACAGATGGATAGAAACCTCTATCTCTATTAGAGAATCATGAGACATTAGTAATCTACCTATAAAAGAACTCATTGGGAAACTGATGATGTATGAAGTAGAGTTGAAAGTTAACAAGGAAGAGGAGGATGAACCAAAAAGGAAATATATTTCATTCAAGACCACCACCTCTAAACACAAAGACAAAGGGAAATTGGAAGATTCTGTAGAAAGTCCCAATAGTGAATAGTCATCACCTGACAGTGATGAGGAGATGACTCAATTAGCTAGAAGATTTAAAATATTTTACAAGAAGAAGAAATTTTTCAGAAATCCTAACTTTAAGGGAATATATGATGAAAAAGTAAGTTGGAAGAAGGATTGGAAAAGAAGTGACAAGACTGATGAGATTGTCTGCTATGAATGTAAGAATAAAGGACATATCAAGGTTGACTGTCCAAAGCTCAAGTACAAAAAGAGATATGAGGACAAGGACAAGAAGTATAAAAAGGAAATTAAAGCAACCTGGAGTGATTCTGAGGATAGTTCAAGCGATTCAGAAACATCACATGATGAACAGGCTAACAAATCCAATATGTGTTTTATGAAAAACACATCTGAGGTAACATTAGACTATGTACATAATTCTTACTATTCTAGAGATGAGAGTGACTCTGAAAATATGACTAATGAAGAAATGTTGGAATACTGTAACATGCTTGAAGAAACATGAAATGAACTAAAATAAAAATATAAATCTTTGAAGAAATGATATGCTCTTATTATGACTATTAAATCTGACCTCATAACGGAAAAAGAGAAAAATGCTCAACCGCTCAAAGAAAACAATGAATTAAAAATGTCTAATGAGCAATTAAAGAATGACTTAGAAAATTTTACCAATGGTAAAAATACTCTTACTCAAATTATAGGTAAACAAATTTCCCCTAAATACAACACTGGCATTGGTTATAAAACTAGAAAAAGAAATCTTGGTAGAGGAAACTTTGTTTCTAAGTCTAGGACCTATAGTTTTACTCCCAGTTCTGGATACAAATCAACTAGTTCAAGTTATGATACACTTTCTACTGTTTTAAGTTTTTTTGGACTGAATAAAGTTTATTTTTCAAATACTTTACACAATGCTTATAGGAAACCTATAAGGTAGATATGGGTTTCTAAAGCACTTATCACTAATGTTACTGGACCCAAACAAGTATGGGTACCAAAATCTGTTTTTTCTTGATCATCTTGTAGGAAAGATTATTAAAGAGTTCCTATAAAAGTTTATGGTACTTGGAAAATGGGTTTTCAAGACACATGATTGGAGACTACTCATGTTTCAAGAACTTAATAAAAATATATGGAGGACATGTCACATTTGGTGACAATTCCAAAGGAAATATTATTGGACTTGGCCAAATCAGTAACTCTAACTCAGATTTGATTTATAAAGTACTATTTGTTGATGATTTGAAATATAATCTTCTTAGTATCTCACAATTATGTGATGATGGATTTCATGTTAGATTTGAAAATGATGCTTGCGATGTCTTTAATTCTAAATAAGAATTAGTGTTTTCTTCACTAAGAAATGAAAATGTTTATTTTGTTAACTTAGATTCTTTAGTTTCACAAAATGATTCATGATTAAGTGTATTTCATAAAGAGTCTTGGATTTGGAATAGGAGACTAGGACACTATAATACTCACTCTCTTAGAAATTTAACTGGAAAAGGCCTAGTCAAAGACCTACCCAAACTTGAGCTTCCAAATGATAAAGTGTGTAAACCCTATCAAATGGGAAAAAAATACAAAATTTCCTTCAAGCCAAAGAAAGAAGTGTCCAATTCTCAACCTCTTGAAATGATTCACATGGATTTGTTTGGACCATATAGAGTTTATAGTTTAAATGGGAAGCATTATGTTTATATTCTTGTAGATGAATTTTCTAAATATTCTTGGACCTTCTTTCTGGCACACAAAAGTAAAGCCTGCTCTTATTTTACTAAATATGCCAAGTCTGTAGAAAATATTACTGGACTTAGAATTAAATCCTTAAGATGTGATCATGACTGTGAGTTTAAAAATAAATAGTTTGAATTATTTGGATCAAAAAATGGTTATAGTCATAATTTTTATTCCCCTAGAACACCTCAACAAAATGGAGTTGTAGAAAGAAGAAATAGAACCCTACAAGATATTGATAGAACAATTCTTAGTGAATATGATATACCTATTTATTTTTGGGATAAATCTATAAATACATCATGCTATATAATCAATAGAGTGTTGATCAGACCTATTCATAAAAAGACTCCTTATGAGTTATGGAACAATCGAAAACCCAAAGTTAACTACTTCAAAGTTTTTGGTTGCAAAGTCTATATCCTTAATACTACGGAAAATATTGAAAAATTTTCATCCAAGAGTGATGAAGGTATATTTTTAGGATATTTCATTTCTAGTAAAGTGTATAGAGTGTTCAATAAAATAAATAAATGTGTGGAAGAATCTGTCCATGTCAAATTTGATGAAACAAATCCACATGAGACTAAAACCATTCTAGAAAACCTAGAGGATGATGTATCAAATCTGAACATTAATTCAAAATCCCCAAACCATTCTGTGAAAGAATATGTGAAAACTTCCAGTTCTGGAAATTCTTTAGACTCAAGTCACAATGAACCTAATCCTGTTGATGAACCCGAAATCACTAGTCCTTCCTTCTCTAGAGATGTTAGAACTCTTAAGAACCATCCATTAGATGCTGTTGTAGGAGACCTAGACAAAGGAATTCGAACTAGATATTCTATTAGAAATTAGGTTGAACATAAAGTCTTCTTGTCAAAACTTGAACCTAAAAAAATAAGTGATGAAATAAATGATGAATTTTGGGTGATGACTATGTAAGAAGAACTTAATCAGTTTGAAAGGAACACTGTTTGGAAACTTGTAGAAATACCCAAGGACATATTCACCATAGGCACTAAATGGGTGTTTAGAAATAAGGTAGATGAAGCTGGTAACATAGTTAGAAACAAGGATAGATTGTTTGCATAAGGCTATAGTCAAGAAGAAGGAATTGACTATGAAGAAACCTTTTCATCAGTAGCTATAATTGAAGCCATCAAAATTCTACTTGCTTATACAACACATCTGAATTTCAAACTATATCAAATGGATGTTAAGAGTGCATTCCTAAATGGGTATATTGTTGTGGATGTATTTATTGAGAAACCTCATAGTTTTACAAATCCTCATTTTCCAAATCATATTTTTAAATTATCAAAAGATTTATATGGTTTAAAACAAGCTTCAAGAGCCTAGTATGATAGGCTGAGTACTTTTTTATTTCCAAAGATTTTACAAAAGGAATAGCCGATCCTACCTTTTTTATAAAACTAATTTCTAATGATGTTTTAGATGTTCAAATATATGTAGATGACATTATCTTTGGATATTCAAGAAATTAATTATGTATTGATTTTTCTAAAATGATGCAAAGTGAATTTGAAATGAGTTTAATGGGTGAACTAAAATTATTTCTCAGAATTCAAATATTTCAAAATAATGATGGTATTATTTTAAATCAAAGTAAATATACTATAGATATTTTAAAACGTTTTGGATGGGATATCACTAAAAGTAGTGACACTCCAATGAGTACCACTTGTAAGTTGGATCTTGATGAAGATAGAAAATCTATTGATCAAACCACTTATAGAGGAATGATTGGAAGTTTACTCTACTTAACTGCTAGTCGACCTGACATTATGTTTAGTGTGTGTGTGTGATCATTTTTAAGAAAATCCTAAGAAATCTCATCTAAATGCTGTAAAGATAATTTTTAAATACCTCAAGAATACACCCAACCTAGGACTATTCTATCCTAGAGGACAATCATTTGATTTAGTTAGTTATTATGATGCTGACTTCGGTGGCTGTAAGTTAGATAGAAAAAGCACCTATAGAACATGCCACCTTTTAGGCAAGTCACTAGTATCATGGTGTAGTAAGAAAAAAAATTATGTTTCATTATCTACTACAGAAGCTGAATACACAGCTACTAGTAGCTATTGTGCACAAATTTTGTAGATTAAGCACAAATTACTAGATTATGGATATCAATTCAAGCATGTACTTATAAATTGTGACAACACAAGTGCTATTAATATATCGAAAAATCCTATTTCACACTCTAGGACAAATCATATTGATGTAAGACATCACTTTTTGATATATTATTATCAAAAAAATGACATCACTCTAGAATTCATTGGAACTGAATATCAGCTTGCTGATATATTCACCAAAACATTAAATTCTGAAATAATAGACGACATCATACCTGAACTAGGCATGATAATCCTTAAGTAAATGTATTACTATTTTATGTATTACTGTTTTATATCTTACTATTTTATATCTTACTGTGACATGTTTATGGTCTCACAGTTAGTATTTCTTGGTTACTATCTGACACTTACTGTCTCTAATAATACAGTCACACCATTTAGAAATCACATTTTTTTACTGTCTCACCGTAAAACACTTGTTACTATTTCATCGTAAAACAACTGTTACTGTCTCACCATGAGAGTCAGTTACTATCTCACCATAAGAATGTATTGTTATTTTATTTATAAATTAGAACCCGTATCATTGTAATTACTTATTTCTTTCCCGCACTTTTGTTTTTATGATGTTTGGTATTCCTAAATGATAAAATAAAAGGGAGTTTCACTCATTCTTCACTCAAGAACCCTTCTATTCTCTCAAAATGTAACCATTATTCAACCTTTAAACCCTTATCTCTATCAAAACTTCAGTGAATGTACAAGATAAAACGTCCCTCATCATCGACTCCTGAGAAACACAGTTCAAAGAAGAAGAAAATCGCACCTAAGTTAGCACCCGAGGGTCATCTGAATCCAAATCTGGTGAACTGAACTGTAGTACCTGAGAAAGAGATATGACCTAAGTGGATTCTATTGATTAAGTCTCTAATTTTTAATGTATTAAAAGAGAAATTCTGGTTAGAATGGTTTAAAAAGGAATATAGACCTATCTACCCGAAGCTAGTTTCACAATTTTATCAATTTTATCAATTTTCATTTGATTCAAAAAGTGGATATGTTGTATGGAGTTGGATAAATGGACATGGATGCTCTTTTTCTTCGATGTTTTGGGATGTATACCTTAGGATACCTCATGAAGGAATCTATGAGGACTATCAGAGAGGACCTCGAACTCCTAGTGAATTCTTTGTTTTGGAAGATGCTTTGAAAATTTTAACCAGAAATGGCACTAAGAGGAGAGATATTGCTTATGAACTAGATGGAGAATCTAGACTTTAGTTTAAGTTTATCCAGAACTTGATTATCTCCAGAAAAGGTGATTTTTCTGTACTTAAATATCATGATATATTTTTGATTCATCTTATGTAAAGTGGAAATAAGATCAATATTTGTAAGTATGTCATACACCATATGTGTGAATTGATCAAGACCACATCCAAGTCAACCTCAATATTCTATTCTCATCTTATATCAGACATGCTACATTCAAAAGGATTGGTTGGAACAAATGAAGAAGTTATCAAGGATCATGAGTTCTGTCTTTCAAAAGTCATTATCAAAAGGATAAAGAGCAATTGGAATCCTTGGAAAAATGCATGGGTGGAAGACAATGAGTGGATATCTGAAAAGTTAAATCCAGTGGAATATCCCTCAGGACCAAAAGGTATTTATGATCCTAGTTTGGAACCAGATGAAGTTGTTGAGTATTGTGAAGAAGAATAAGAGGTTGCTGAGCCTGTAAGAGAAACTATTTTTTGATAAGGAAGACACTACTACTGTTCCTCATGTAGTAATTGAAAAGGAAATCCCTGCTCCAAAAGATGTTGCTGATTTGGAAGATCAAATCGAAATTGAAAAAGAATCTGTTTCCAAAGAAACCGAAAAGGATACTATGGGAGAACATATAGAAGAAGAAATTCGTGTTATTCAAGAAGCTGACCTTGAGGAACTTCCAGTGGAACAATCTATTCTGGAAGTCATTACTTCGGCTAAAGAGAGGATGGAGCTAGCCTTTCAGTTATCTAGAAAGGAAATGGGTGAAGAACTAAGGTATGAATTCATGGAGACAGATCAAAATCCTAATCTTCTCAGTCCTGAGAAGGATGAAACTGTTGAGGGGGAGAAGCCCCCCAATCTAGAATCTGTTGAAGTGCCAAACCCAATTGATCCAAGATCAGTAGAAACATGGTATAAATTTCCCAGTTACTTTGACGTGAATGACTCTCAGGAAGTCTCAGTCAATGGTCTTGAACTCTACACTATGTTTTAGTTGAAAATGAAAGTTGGTCCTAAAGATATCTCTTCCAAAGAACCTTAGTCTATCTTAGTCTCTATCTTTGAACCTTCATTATAACAACCAACCTTGGTTAGTAAAGATGACCTTAAAGAATTTGGAGCTACCCTTTCAGTTGGGGTTGAAAAACTCCTGAATACCCAACTAGATCTTGTAACAAATATAAGTGAGAGAGATGACTCATTTTAGTTGGAAAAAATCCATTTGGAAGATTCAACCCAAAATGTTTCATGATATTCAGGAAGTTAGAGTTGAGAACAAACTGTTTAGTGATTAAGTGAAGACTCTAAGAGGTATGATTGAATACATATAGAAAGTGATGAATTCGAGATCAGAGCTTTCTTCTCATCCTGTTGAGCCTTTTTTCCTCAAACCCCACAAGATATTGCTTCTCTGATTCAACCTCATTTAGCTTCTTTAGCTGAAAAGGTAGTTGAAAGAAACAAACATATAGTGAAAGAGATGCGTAAACTTGTTGTTGGTCTTAACAAGCTCACTGATGAGTATAAGGGGTGCCTTCAAAAAGTTCTACATCAACTGAAATCTCTTACCTCAGCTATCACTACTTCTAAAGCCTCTAGAAAATCATCTCAACCTTCCTTAGACAGTGACCTACTCAGAATAGTGATCAAAGAAGAACTTCAAATTGTGCTTAGTGGTTTCAATAATGATTCTCTATCTAAAGTTATCAAGAATAGTGACAGAGTTATTGATCTAGTCCAAATCCATTCCAAAATTGCTAATGATGCTCATCAAGAAATTTCTAAGAATTTGGACTTCTACTTCAACTGAATCTTCTCAAATACTAACATGACCAATCATTTCAAGCACCCTGTAGAAAATCCGAGGATTCCTCCTGTTACTCAAGATTTCAAGAATCAAGTCCAAAAGCTCACAAAGTTCACTTGCCTATTGGATAAGTTTATTGAAAACAAGGATGACTTTGAGAAATCCATGCAGTATGGTGGAGAGATCATTACTAAGTTTATCAAGATTCTGAGGTCCTATCTTCGTGTACAAAGTACTGCCATAGTTGCTCCTATGGCTGCACCTCTGAGACCTGGTTTTCCTACCTTTACCTCTGCCTTAGCCTCCACCTCTATGTCAGTCAGCTAGGAACTGAGTCAGATTAGGACTATAATCCATGATCAACAATTGCCCCAGTTTTCTACAACACCTAGACTGGCTCCCTCTGTCTTCGAAGGTCTTCCTTTACCTTGTTTGTCAACTAGCTCACTCCCTTCTTCTACCTCAACCTCTGCTCCTATGGCTTCTTCTTCTGATGCTACAGCTAAGGGAAAATAAAATACTAGCCAGTGATAAAGAATAGTGATTACTCTCTTTTGATAGGAATGTTGTTTCATTTACTGTTTGTACTAAAATTTTATTTTTCTCTAATGAATTATGCCCTTTTTATTTTCTACTCATTATTCACTCATTTTGATAATCCCAAAAGGGGGAGAAATCTCTATGGAAAAATCTCCATGGGAGAAAACTCTATATATGTTATATGCACATTTGAAATATGTTGTTGGAACAAATATACACTCTAAATATACATGATTTGTGATCATTAAAAAGGGGGAGATTTTTGGACTCCTCATGTATTAATCATGTTTTAATGATCAAAAATCCTATTTAGTCTATAAACCCTATTAACTATATGTAATCTATCTCACATCAAATGTAAATTTGTTTAGTAAAAGCTATCCAAAGATATTAAGTGCTACACACTCAGTTTGGTTACTGTACACTATATTTTGATTTATTTATAATATCTTTGAAAAATGATTAAGTCTAACCCATTCTATGAATATATATGCTTAAGTCTGAATACAGATATTTGGATAAGTCTGAGACACCATGAGTTTTCCACCGATTATGTTTTTCTGGAAAATTAATGAGACATCTTGACCATGAGACACCATGAATGAGACACCGTGAACCATGAGACACCGTGAACGAGACACCATGAACTAGACACTGCGAACCAGACACCGTGAACCATGAGATACTGTGAACGATACACTGTGAACCATGATACACCGTGAACCAGACACCGCAATCCAGACACCATGAATGAGACACCATGACCAATCCAGACACCATTTGAAGGAGACAATGTTTCTATGACATAATGTGACACCATTTCTTAATCTACTTTTTCATTTTTTAATTTACTCTCTAACAGTCATATTTGATGATTTTAAATGCACTAACATAGTTAATGTTTCTTTGTAGACATGTCACCTGACAGAACGAGGTACAAGGTATAGAATACATGCAACCTATCAGCTCCAACACATGCACTCCAAGATAAAAGAGTAGTGTGGCCCAGAAACAATATATAGATAAGAGCGAGGTAAATGAAAAAAGAAAGATAACAAAAAACACACTCAGAGAATTTTCGAAGTAAGAATTGTCACATGAAACTCAAAGCTGCTAAAGAACACATGAAGCATACTTGAATTCCAGAATCGAGAACATCTTCACACTGTCAAACATCACGAAGAACACACGATGGATCTGTCTGACTTGCAACACTCTATTTTCCATTTGAGGACTTGATTTCTGCATCTACTTCATCTCAGAAGTCCAGATCTGCAAATACTAACACTCAAAGAACTTCTAAACTTATTTCAATATTTCTGATATATTATGTATGATTTTATTAGCTTTCGAGTAGTGTGTGCATATTTATAACAACACACTCTATCTCCTACATTAAACTGAAGGATACAAGATATCCTTTCTCGAACATATTTTTACACTTGTATACCCACGAAAAAGTATGGAAGAGGTCCCTATGTGGCCTGGTAGTTTGTACCCACGAAGAACTGTGGAAGAGGTCAAGTAACCTGGACAATCTTGTGTAATGTTGTTAGCCCTGATCCAGGGTATGGATCAAGTTTATTTATATAAACTTCTTGGTGGCAGGTGATCACCAAGTGGAGTGGATTAGGTCTCAGCTTGAGACTAAACCACTTGTTCTATATCCGCTGTGCTGCTTAATTTAGTCTTCTCTAGTTTACTGCTTTACTGTATAATTCAGAAATCACTAAATTCACTTTGATAGTTAATCTTGGAAAGAAGTTATAATTGTTTTTCCTTAGTAGAATAACTTCAAAAGTAATCTTAATAACTAATCTTAAGATTACTGAGAATTAATAAATCTTCTAAGAAGTTATTAAAACAGTCAAACTTTCTTAACAGTATAACCTTGATTAACCGGGATGTATTTAACCTTATTGGGGAAACCTTTTTAAGAATACTTTTAATCCAGAAATTGTTATAGATACTCAATTCACCCCCTATTGAGTAATCTACTCCAACCAACAACATATACGATGGATAAATTTTATAAAACAACTTTATAACAACTTCAAATTCTAGATCATATCGATGATTATCAGTAAAACATTTCTTCTTACTTTGATCTTCAATAATGTGTTACTAAATGGATCTAACAAACTATTCCAATTCATTTTCTATCTTAGGTCCCAATATCTTCCTTTTTTTGACTTCATTCCATCATGTTGGATCTGTACACTTCATTCCTTAGAGGGATTTATAAGGAGGTATATGAATGATCGATTGAAAACTATTGTTATATGAGAACACAACAAAAGGAATTTGTTGACCCCAACCACCTTTGAAATTAATATAATACTATTTCATAATATCCTCTAGGGTATGATTTGTTCTCTTAGACTAAAAAACTATCTGAGGATGATACACAATACTGAAACTAAAATCTTTACCAATATTTTGTTAAAGACATCTCCAGAACAATGATGTAAACATTAGATCCTGATCAGATAAAATTTAAAGTAGTACTTTAGGAAACTTTACAACTTCCTTAATGCATATCTTGGAAATATGATCTAGAGAGTAATTTTCTCTAATAGTGATTAAGTGTGATAATAGTGTACGTTGATTGAATACAACCCATATATTATTCCCTTTAGAAAATTTTGGGAGTCTGACACCAAATCCTTAGTGATTTTCCCTATTTCCATTTTGGTATAGGTAATGGCTAGAAAACCCATAATAATTTTGTCTCTTATACTTAACATGATGGCATACCAAGTACTATGATAGAAACTCATGAATATCTCTCATAATTCCATCCCACCTGAAATACTCTTTTAAATCACTATACATCTTCATAAATCCATGATTAGTTGACAATGAAGAACTATGAGATTCCTTTAAAAAATCCTTCTTTAAATCTTGTATCGATGGAAAACATTAATTTTTCTTCAACCTCATCATTCCATCCTTAATAAGATCAAACTCAAGAACATTTCAAACATTCTTTTTTATCTCTACACCTTCTGTATATGACTCATTAATCCTTATATGAATATATGGTTGAACATTCAATTGATCCAAATAATATTTCTCCACTTAATTTAGGATTTACATATCCATAATTTTAAAATATAGAAATATTACATCTTTTGTGACCCTTATCATGGATAAGCTATTCAGATCCTTTTGACCCAAAGCATCAGCTACCTTATTCTCTTTCCTAAGGTAGTAATGTATTAAAAAATCATAATCATTAATTGGATCTAATCATATTATTAGGCTCATATTAAAATAATTTTTTTTGAATATATTATTTAAAAAATTTTCATTACTATATATATCACACATTTATCTGTAATAATGTTTCCTCTATATCCTTAATTCAAAAATTACTGCATCTAACTCCAAATATCCATTTGGATAATTCTTCTTATGAACCTTCAATTTTCATGTGTTATAAGAAATAAAAATTTAATTATATATAATAAAACATCCCAATACTTATATATATGAATCACTATGTCACGACCTGACCCTACCTGGGCTCGATCCGCAACTACCCCAAGCCTGCCTCCATAGGCTAGGGGCTGGCGACCAGCGCCGAAGGCACAATAACTCAGGGAGGCCTTTGCCTAAGTTCCTGTACACACACATGAAACACACTCAATGAAAAAGTGCAGAGTAAAATAGAAAAGACAAGTAAAGAAAAGGGAAACTGCTATAAGAAACCACAAGAGTGAATTAACCTTTAAACAGTACAAAGCAAATACTGAAAGTAAACTGAAACAAAAAGGGAAAAAACACGCGCCCAACCAGAAAAGTGCCACAACCCGACAATAGGTAAACAAAGTAAACAGCTGGGAGAGTCCCACACCTAGAACCTGACTACGACCACCGCACGCGGTCCAAGATCCCGAGCTCTTAAGCTCCTCTGACATCACGACCAACCTATCCGTCATCTGCAAGGGCACACCAAGTGAGGGAAAAGACCAAGCAGGGGTGAGTATAAAAATACTCAGTAGGATACCCCAAAGGCTCGAGGGAGAAACAAAGGAGGTACCTAAGGGTGATAAGTAGATCTAACTGGGAAAGTAAAGGAGTACAACCGAGAGTGCAGTAAAGAGTCCAACTCAACCCAACAAGAGAAAGGAAGTAGACCCGTCCAGACTCAAGGAGATGGAAATGGTGAGAAGATGAACTTCTCGTCGAGTCTTCGCTACATATATCAGGAGAGTAGACTCATCCAACCACGAGAAGTTAGACACGGAAAGCACGTGGCATACCCCGCACGTCTTCACCTCTCCTGGAAGGAGAGTAACCAAAACCAAAGAAGTGAGTACTGGAATAAGGTATACATACATATATGCTCTGTCAAGAAGCCTGAAAAAGATCATAAGGGGATGTCCATCTCGTAGCTCATCCCAATAAAGTGAGTCACCAACAGTCCCAGAAGTAAACACCATCGATGCCCAGAATCCCGCACGTCTACCCCGAACTGCAAGTCAAGGGCTCAAATCACCGCACCTCGAAACTATCCACTTTAGGCGGCACTGAGTCGCCCGCACAGTTTTAGGTTGCGTCGCAAGGACACATCTCAGTGGGGAAATTTCCCCTCATACTTGAGAGTTATGGGGGAACGTCAAGCCACACCTCGTCACTGCCCCGCAGTCGAGAGGTCTCCTCAAAGTCGACTGGAGACCCCCTGCCCAGCCCTGCTGGAGGGTAATCCATGGAAGTCAATGGGTTCCCACTGGAGGGAGACCCGCCAAGAGTCGACGAGTGCCACACTACCCAGTCCTATAACAGGGTAATCCACTGGAGGGAGACTCGGCTAAAGTCGCCGATGAGTCCCAATGCCCAGTCCCATAAAAGGGTACTCCACTGGAGGGAGGCTCGGAACTGTCATCGGGGACCACTTCCCAGCCCAGTTGGAGGTAAACCATCATTGATGACCACTTTTCAGCCCCGCTGGAGGCAAGCCCGACATCGGGGACCACTGCCAAGCCCCGCTGGAGGTAAACCTGGAACCGCTCTGGCCATCCCTGCTGGATGGTACTGCTCGGTGAACACTGTTGTATTGGCCATCCCTGCTGGATGGTAACTCACTGGCCATCCCTGCTGGATGGTACAATTGGCGAGCCCTACTCGAAACAACCTCAGCCCTGCTGGTAACAACCTCAGCCCTGCTGGAAACAACCTCAGCCCTACTGGAAACAACCTCAGCCCTGTTGGAAACAACCTTAGCCCTGCTGGAAACAACCTCCTGGGTAGAGGATCGGTGCCCGCGTAATGCGTTGGTCACACCAAGATCCACAAGAAATCTACCAGGGAACACGAAGGAATGGGAGAAACTCCCTGGGCCTCTCAAGGCGATCACACTCCAATCCACTGAGTCACTGTCGAAGCGGACCGAGTCAACTCATCCCAGAAAGTGGGGAAAACACCCACACTGTATGAACACCCGTAGTCATAAACAGTGCCGCAGTCCGGCGAAAGGGCACGGTACTGAAACCCCTCACAACTGAAGAAACAGAGGAACCAAACCATCTTTACCGGCCAAATGAGAACATAACCAGGGGAAAACTCAACCCTGCTGGTCAAAAAATGAGAACAAAGGGACCCTCTAGGTCAAAAGTACGTAAAACAGAGCACATCACGCACATGGGGCCCACACGACGTGTGGCCCCAAGTCAACCCCAACCAAGCACACAAACATTCTTAGGTACCAACATCCACATGTACCTCCAAGCGTTCCCGTATACTCCCAGAGTATACCACGTTCCAGCCCAAAGGCTATCATGCACATGGAACCCAACGTCAACGTGAAGGCGTAACATAACAACTCCAAATTTCCACCTCATCGGCCCAAGCACGACCAACTACATCTCTTCAAGCATTACTTCACTCTCCAAAGAGTGAACGCGATCACAAGCCAATGGTCCGCTACAAACACGGTAGAAGAACCGCCATAGGGCACCTTCACATTTCCACATTTAATAAGATCACGTAAAAGGCTCCGCTCGCCTGAACAGATTACACCATTGTAATCCTCACAGAAAAACATGTGAGATAAACTACTTACTCACCCCAAACGGGTATCCGACGGAAAAGTCACCAACACCGCCTTACACCCGAACGACGTCCCGTGATCCCGAGCCTCGACCCCAAAAATAGTTGGGCGGATCATACCATTGAGATCCCCTCGGGAAAACACGTCAAAAGGACTTCTCACTTGAGTGAAATAGATATCTGGAGAAAAAGATGCATTCTGGCGCACCGCACACAAGCGGTGCTACGTGGGACCTGCATCTCGGTCCCGTAGCACAACGAACGGATCACACCATTGTGATCCTCTCAAAAAAGTACACAAGTTGGTCTATTCACTTGTCCAAAACGGAAAACCGGTGATAAAGTTGGAAATCACTGCCAACTCCCGAAACGGCCCTCGTGGGGCCCACACTATCATGCATAATTAAAGCGGGCAGACTACGCCAATGCAATGCCCTCGGAAAAACACCCAAAAACGACTGCTCGCATGCCCCAAATGGACGTTCGATTAAAAAGGTGCTAAACGCTGCTCGCAGCTCAACAGAAGGGCCGTGGGGCCCACATATGAACTCCTGTTTCGGCGCCTAAAACCACACCAGAAAACACCGGCTCAATGTCAGGGTCGCAAGGCCACTGACGGCGCTCAAATCGGACATCGGACGCGTCTGCGCCGTCAAAAACAAGATCCCCTGAAAAAACGTCAATCTGCTTAACGCATGTGAAGCGCCTCCGAGGCCCCTGTTTCGGGAGTTAAAAACCCCCAAAACCATCTCAAAAAGTTTTTCTCTATTTAAGAAACGCATCTCCACTGACGGGGAGTGAATCCGACACCCGGACTGCATTTTATGGGCATTTTAAAATTTTAAAGAACGAAAGCAGGTGGGCCGGGCCGGTTCTGCCGGCCCACCCTGCTTGAACCAGCCCGCAGGCGCGCGGGCCGGCCTGACTCGCCCGGACCGGCTCGGCCAGTCCGGTCTCTTGAGTGGACCCGCATGGAGCAGGTCCTGTCTGCCAGCCGGGGTCACAGGACCCTGGTCCTTCCGCGTCGTCGCGCCCTGACGACAACTCCGCTGCCCGGTCCTCCTCCACGCTTGTTCGCCGACGCCGCAGCCGCGCCCGACCGCCTCCACGCTCGCCTGACGAAGCCCGCAGCCGCGTCCGACGCCTACCACCTATAGCCCAACCGACAACCGCTTGGAGCACCGCCGCGCTGCCGCGCGAGCTCGCCGGACCGCCTTGCTAGACCGCCGGAACCTCCAAAACCGGCCGGAAACACTAAAAAACCCTGCAAACTTCGCCGGACCGCTGTGAGCAGCTCGGGACTCGGAATTAAAGTCTGTAACCAGCGTCAGAAAGATCATAAAATCTACTACGCGTTCATGGGATTCGTTTTCATAATCGACAGCAATTAAACGCTAAAATTTAACTTGAAAGTAGAGTTCATAAATGAAAACACAAAACTGAAAACTCCTACCTTGTTGGGCTTCGCCCAACGCTTCACGACGATCCGACGGACTTCCACACCTCGTCAGAGTGGAGTATTTCCTCCTTCTTCTTTGGGATCTCCTTGCACCAGGGAAGAAAGACAAGGGGGGGGGGGATGGAGGAGGTTAAGTGTTTAAATAGAAAACATGCTTAATCGCCTGCCCGTCAGCCCGAACCCGATCCCTCAATAGGGTCAAGGTTAAGACTCCCTTAGGGTAAAAACCACATCCCGAGCACAACGGTGGTCTTGGAATTTTAATCTAAGGCCCCATTCAAAAGTTATAAAACTAAACGCCCAAGGCCGCCAAATTACAAAAAACGCCCCCGAGGCCATTTTTCACTGACGGTCCGCGCCCGTGAAACTTACACCCCTCCTAGGGTAAACGACACACTCCAAACTCAACGGTGCACTCGGTTTCCCAATACAAGACACCGTTTAAGAGATACTTGAGTTAATCCATTAAACGAATAAATTAATTATTTAATTTATCTGTTCCGCACTTCGATAGCGAGCGAGGGGTCCAAACGTCCCGCACCAACATGTTTTATGTCATTCCTAGGATAAAAACCCCATTTCGGACCCATCCGTACACTCATAATTCTGATCTGGATCACTGTTTAGGAGTTATCCCATTTATTTGGCATTCCCAGTGTGAACGCCCTAGAAATTTAATTCCGGCCACACCGGGGCTCGGAATCACACGCCGTATGAAGGCGCTGCTCTGGAATAACATCAAGAATATTCCAAAGTAATTTGTAGCTGAAAAACGAGTTCTTAAATCATTCCCTCATTCAAGATTTTCATCCCCTAAAAGCAAAACCAGGGAACAACTCAGGGTACTAAGCCCACACCTGGCTCTCCCGTAACCATAAGAACTCTTGCACAGTTCTACACTACTGTGCACAGACCAAAGGATTTGATCTGTTCATGCGAGGTCTGACCTCGCCGATGACGTGCATAGGATCACACATACATCTCCTCGGGTAAGTCATGTGGAAGACGTCGTGCACCCACTCCAGACTTTGGGGTTAGGGAAAGGCGGTGGGTAACCTCACCATCCCCTTGCACGGTCTCAAATGGCCTGAAATATCTCGGGGGTAGCTCACCTCCCCGACCGAACCTCTATGTCGCATGCCACGACTGGAATCAACGCCTACACCTGGAACAAGGCCCGGTGATTCCCTCCATTAGAATATACATATGGTGAAACACCCAAGGATATCCGGTCATGCAAGATTTCACAGTCAATGCCTCTCAACAAAGACTCTCTTACACACCCGGAAGAGAAGGAGTCAACACCATCGACCAAAGAAAAGGTCCTAAGTCTTTTTACCTTACCAACACAGGGTTACACCAACTCCCTGTGCCACCCTGGTAACAACTCAAACAAGGAGCAGGTAGAAAAGAATTCAACTCAAAGAGCCTAAAAATTCTACGGTAAAAAGGTATAAGAGCCATAGAGCGTACCTCTTATCACCTCAGGCTCTACAGGGTCATAGACATCCAAATCTTGTGGCTGTTCGTGGTCCCAACTGTCATCTCCTGGAGCCTGTCGTGGACCTCCTAGTGGCAATGATAAGACCTTGTAAAGCTATCCACCACTACCAGCTTCTCCCGCTTCTCTGCTAGAACCACCTCTCTGGGTACTACTCCGATCACGGCGCTGCCTCTGTCGTGGTGGCGCACCTGCTGCCTGCCCGAAGCTCTCCGCATACCTGGTCAGGCAGTCCCGTGCTAGGTGACCTCACCCATCGCAAGCATAGAAACGAATCTCTTCAGGATATACTAGTGCCCTTCTGCGCCACTGTGGTGTATGACCACGCCCCTGAGTCCGGTTGTCGGAAAGCCACCTACATCGAGGTTCTGCTTGCCGAGGCCCACTAGCTGCGGAAGACGTCTCAGCTCCAATGTGCCTGCTGCCACCACCAACTCTAGAACGTGACAGGAAGCTCTCTATCACCAGCGCCTGATCTAGAACCCCGACATATGTGGAAATGACCAAGGGTACTATTATGGCACAAATATCTTGGCGGAGACCCTGCTCAAACTTCCGCTCTCAGATGTTGTCGTCATGGACCAAGTCCGGGTAAAAACGTGCACGGTCTGCGAAACTAGCCGCATACTCAGCCACCGTCATCCCTCCATGCTGAAACTGCAGGAGCTACTAAATCCGAACGGAGCGCAAGAAGGAGGGGAAAAACTCCTCACAGAACAACAACTGAAAGTCACCCCATGAAAGCAACGACTCGTCAAGAAACTGATTCACCAGACTCCACCAACGCCAAGCTGCTCCGCGGAAAAGGTTGGCAGTCAAAGCCACCATAAGATCTGTTGGCGTCTGCACAAGCCTGAAAAGGCGAACCACTGTCTCGAGCCAAACCTCTGCTACCTGAGGGTATGACTCACCATCGAACCTCAGTGGTCTCGGCCACTAGAACTCATGGAGCACGCTCAACCTGCACTCAAGCTTAGTCTACT
The DNA here is from genome assembly GCA_963277665.1 of Viscum album. Taxonomy (NCBI): domain Eukaryota; kingdom Viridiplantae; phylum Streptophyta; class Magnoliopsida; order Santalales; family Viscaceae; genus Viscum; species Viscum album. The sequence goes on along the minus strand of OY728122.1, from coordinate 1,168,631,628 downwards.
CTGGTGAAGCTGTTTGCTGCTCAACATGTGGGGGTGATGCTACCGACCCACCTAGAGAAAGGGGATCACATGATGGGTCTTGGACTAAGGCATCGTAGCTCACAGGGTCGTCGTCACGAACCAAAGCTGGTATCCTGGCTGGCTATCTTCGCAGAGACATCCTGAATATTATCAAGGAGTGCCGTGGTCAGATGAGCATATATGTATATAAAAACAGCAACAACGATAGGGAGATTACTCAATAAGGACAGTCAAAGACTCAATCCTATGTGATTCACAATCCAATTTTCCCTGCAACAAGTGTCTCAGCATGCCATGTCGACAAACGGGTTATCAGGGTCCTGGTGAATGGATATGTCAGCTGCCGCACCATCACTAGACTCCCTGGCCTAAGAGCCGCTCTCGAGACATGTTAACACTGTTGCCCTATATCCCAACCAATTACTTTTTAGGGGCATCCAAACAACATCTCAAGGAACGAACCACCGTTGATACCACTTTTTCATGACCCGACCCTACCCGAGCTCAAGCCGCAACTACCCCAATCCCGCCTCCATAGGCCAGGGGATGGCGACCAGCACCGAAGGCACAATAACTCGAGGAGGACTTTTCCTAAGTATCTATACACACACACTCACGCAACACACTCAATGAAAAAGTGCTGAATAAAAGAGAAAAGACAAGTAAAGAAAAGGGAAACTGCTATAAGAAACCACAAGAGTGCATCAACCTCTAAACAGTACAAAAAAAATGCTGAAATTAAACTGAAACAAAAAGGGGCAAAAAACGCGCCCAACCAGAAAAGTGCCACAACCCGACAATAGGTAAACAAAGTAAACAACTGGGAGAGTCCCACACCTAGAACACGAATACAACCACCACACACGGTCCAAGCTCCCAAGCTCCTAAGATCCTCTGACGTCATGACCAACCTGTCTGTCGTCTAAAAGGGCACACCAAGTGCGGGCAAAGCCCAAGCAGGGGTGAGTATAAAAATACTCAGTAGGATACCTCGAAGTCTTGAGGGAGAAACAAAGGAGGTACCGAAGGGTGAGCAGTAGATCGAACATGGAAAGTAAAGGAGTACAACCGAGAGTGCTGTAAAAAGTCTAGCTCAACCCAAAAAAAGAAAGGAAGTAGACTCGTCTAGACACAAGGAACTGGAAATGGTGAGAAGATAAACTTCTTTTCAAGTCATAGCTACCTATAGTAGGAGAGTAGCCTCGTCTAAACACAAGAAGCTAGGCATGGAAAGCACGTGGCATACCCTGCGCGTCTTCGCCTCTCCTGGAAGGAGAGTGAGCAAAACCCAAGAAGTGGGTACTGGAATAAGGTATACATACATATATGCTCTGTCAAGAAGACCGAACAAGATCGTAAGGGGATCTACATCCTGTAGCTCATCCCAAGAAAGTGAGTCACCAACAATCCCAGAAGTAAACACCATCGATGCCCAACATCCCACACGTCTGCCCTGAACTGCAAGTTAAGGGATCAAATCACCGCACCTCGAAACTATCCACTTTGGGTGGCACTGACTCGCCTGCACGGTTTTAGGCCACGTCGCAAGGGTGCGTCTCAGTGGGGAAAGCGCCCATATTACTTGAGAATTCTAGGGGAACGTCAAGCCACACCTCATCACTTCCCCATAGTCGAGAGGTCTCCTCAAAGTCGACAGGCGACCCCCTGCCCAGCCCCGCTGGAGGGTAATCCCTGGAAGTCAATGGGTTCCCACTGGAGGGAGACCTGGAAAGAGTCGACAGGTGCCACACTACCCAGTCCTGTAACAGGGTAATCCACTGGAGGGAGAATCGGCTAAAGTCGTCGATGAGTCCCAATGCTCAGTCCCGTAAAAGGGTACTCCACTGGAGGGAGGCTCGGAACCGTCATCAGGGACCACTTCCCAGCCCAGCTGGAGGTAAACCCAGCATCAGGGAACACTTCCCAGCCCCGCTGGAGGTAATCCCGACATTGGGGACCACTACCCAGCCCCACTGGAGGTAAACCCGAAACCACTGTGGCTATCCTTGCTGGATGGTACTGCTTGGTGAACACTGCTATATTGGCCATCCCTGCTGGATGGTACCTCACTGCCCATCACTACTGGATGGTACAACTGGCGAGCCCTGCTCAAAACAACCTCAGCCCTGCTGGTAACAACCTCAGCCCTACTGGAAACGACCTCAGCCCTACTGGAAACAACCTCAGCCCTGCTGGAAAAAACCTCAGCCCTGCTGGAAACAATTTCCTGGGTAGAGGATCGGTGCCCGCGTAATGCGTTGGTCACACAGAGATTCACAAGAACTCTACCAGGGAACATGAATGAATGGGAGAAACTCCTAGGGCCTCTCAAGGTGATCACACTTCAATCTGCTGAGTCACCGTCGAAGCAGACCGAGTCAACTCATCCCAAAAAGTGGGGAAAACACCCACACTGTATGAACACCCATAGTCGTAAATGGTACTATAGTCCAGCGAAAGGAACAATACTGAAACCCCTCACAACTGAAGAAAAAGAGGAACCAAACCATCTTTTCCGGCCAAACGAGAACAGGACCAAGGGAAAACTCAACCCTGCTAGTCAACAAACGAGAACAAAGGGACCCTCTACGTTGCGAGAGGTCAAAAGAACGTAAACCAGAGCACGTCAAGCACATGGGGCCCACACGACATGTTGCCCCAAGTCAACCCCAACCAAGTGCACATTATCAGGTACCAACATCCACATGTATCTCCAAGCATTCCCGTATACTCCCAGAGTATACCACGTTCCAGCCCAAAGGCTATCATGCACACGACACCCAACGTTAACGCGAAGGCATAACGTAACAACTCCAAATTTCCACCTCATGAGACCAGGCATGACCAACTACATATCTTGAACCATTACTTCACTCTCCCAATAGTGAACGTGATTACACGCCAAGGGTCCGCTACAAACACGATAGAAGAACCGCCACGAGGCACCTTCACATTTCCACATTTAATAAGATAACGTAAGGGGCTCTGCTCGCCTGAACAGATTACACCGTTGTAATCCTCATGAAAAAACACGCGAGATCGACTACTTACTCGCCCCAAACGGGTATCCGACAGAAAAGTCACCAACACCGCCTTACGCCCGACTGACATCCCATGATCCGGAGCCTCGGCCCCGAAAACAGTCGGGCGCATCGTACCATTGCGATCGCCTCGGGAAAACACGTTAAAAGGACTGCTCACTTGAGTGCAACAGATATCCGGAGAAAAATATGCATTCTGGCGCACCGGACACGAGCGGTGCTATGTGGGACCCGCATCCCAGTCCTGTAGCACAATGAACGGATCACACCGTTGTGATCCTATAAAAAAAGTACACAAGTTGGACTATTCACTTGTGCAAAACAGACTCCCGGTGATAAAGTTGTAAATCACCGCCAACTCCCGAAACGACCCTCGTGGGGCCTGCACCATCGTGTAGAATTAAAGCGGGTAGACTGCGCCAATGCAATGCTCTCAGAAAAACACCCAAAAACGACTGCTCACATGCCCTGAACAGACGTCCGATGAAAAAGGTGCTAAACGCTGCTCACAGCTCAACAGACGGGCCATGGGGACCACATCTCAACTCCAGTTTCGGAACCCGAAACCACACCAGAAAACTCTGACTCAATGCCAGGGTTGCAACGCCACTGTCAGCGCTCAAATCAGACGTCGGACGCGTCCGCGCCGTCCAAAACAAGATCCCCCGAAAAAATGTTAATCTGCTTAATGCACGTGACGCACCTCCGAGGCCCCCATTTCAGGAGTTAAAAACCCCCGAAACAATCTCAAAAAGTTCTTCTCTATTTAGGAAACGCGTCGCCGCTGACAGCGAGAAAATCTGACACCCGAAATGCATTTTATGGGCGTTTTAAAATTTTAAAGAACGAAAGCAGGTGGGCCGGGCCGGTTCGACTGGCCCACCCTGCTTGAACCAACCCGCAGGCGCGCGGGCCGGCCTGACTCACCCGGATCGGATCGGCCGGTCCGGTCTCCTGAGTGGACCCGCATGGAGTGGGTCCTGTCTGCCAGCTGGGGTCACAAGACCCCGGTCCTTCCGCGTTGTCGCGCCCTGGCAACGACTCTGCTGCCCGGTCCTCCTCCACGCTCGCCCGCCGACGCCGCAGCTGAGCCCAACCGCCTCCACGCTCGCCCGCCGAAGCCCATAGCCATGTCCGCCGCCTGCCGCCTGAATCCCAGCTGAAAACCGCCTGGAGCACCGCCGCACCACCGCGCCAGCTCGCCGGACTGCCGTGCTAGACCGCAGGAACCTCCAAAACCGGCCGGAAACACTAAAAAAACCCACAAACTTCACCAGACCTCTGCGAGCAGCTCGAGACTCAGAATTCAAGTTCGTAACCAGCGTCAGAAAGATCATAAAATATAATACGCGTTCATGGTCTTAGTTTGCAGATTAGACATCAATTTAACGCTAAAATTCAACTTGAAAGTAGAGTTCAGAAATGAAAATGAAAAACCGAAAACTCCTACCTTGTTGGGCTTCGCCCGACGCTTCACGACGATCCACCGGACTTCCACCCCTCTCTGGAGAGGAAGAGTTCCTCCTTCTTCGTTATGAGCTCCTTGTTACAGGGAAGAAAGACAAGGGGGGGAGAGGGAGGGGGTTAAGTGTTTAAATAGAAAACACGCTTAACCGCCCGCCCGTCGGCCCGAACCCAAACCCTCAGAAGGGTCGAGGTTAAGCCTCCCCTAGGGTAAACACCACATCCCGAGAACAACGGCAGTCTTGGAATTTTAATCTGAGGCCCCATTAAAAAGTTATATAACTGAATGCCCGAGGCTGCCAAATTACGAAAAATGCCCCTGGGGCCATTTTTCACTAACGGCCAGCGCCCGCGAAACTTACACCCCTCCTAGGGTAAATGACACGCTCCGAACTCAACGATGACCTCAATTTCCCAATCCGAGCCACCGTTTAAGAGATACTTGAGTTAAGCCGTTAAACGAATAAATTAATTATTTAATTTATCCGTTCCACAATCCGATAGCGAGCGAGGGGTCCAAACGTCCCACACTGACATGTTTTATGTTGTTCTTAGGGTAAAAACCCCATTCCAGACCCATCTGTACACTCATACTTATGATGCAGATCAATGTTTAGGAGTAATCCCATTTATTTGGCATTCCCAGTGTGAATGCACTGAAAATTTAATTCCGGCCACACTGGGGCTTGGAATCGCACGCCGTCTGAAGGCGCTGCTCTGGAATAACATCAAGAATATTCCAAAGTCTTTTGTATCTGAAAACCGGGTTCTTACACACTATATATTATAAAACCTCCACCAATATAGGGTAATGTAAGAATATGTGAGCTAACTAATATTCTCATCAGTTCCTTGAATTATCCTCAGATTCATTTATCTTTAGGAACATTCCTCCCTTCTAAGTTAACTTGGTGAGTGGATTAATTAATAATGAGAAATTATCTATAAATCATCTATAATATCAAGATAAACCAGGAAAACATCATATCCCAGTCATCGTGGGTGGTGTCAAATAACACTAAGTAGCCTCTATCCTTGATAGATATGATGATATATAGTCTTTTAAGATTATATGGATTAAAAATTAAACCTTTTCCATCCAAAATTACACTTTTTAAAATATTCATATAGTTTATCCTTTCATAGGAACTTTAGTACAATTCTCATGTGATCTTTACATTCTTCCTTACACATTGATTAGATGAGAATATCATCTATAAAAACTACCAAAAACTGATCAAGGTAATATCTAAAGACACTATTAATTAAATCCTTGTTGATAGTGGGGGGAATTAGTAATAAATAACAGCATAACTAGATATTCATTGTGATCATACCTTATAAGGAATGTTGTCTTGGGTATATCTATTTACTTGACCCCTAATTGATGATATACATAACAAAGATCAATCTTGGAAATGTATTGAGCTACAAAAATTTGATCAAATAGGTCATCAATATTGGTTAGATGATACATATTATTGATTTTGATCTTATTCAACTCCCAATAATCAATACATAGTGGCATTGATCCATATTTCTTTTTTAAAAAAAGAATGGATTCACCCAAATGTGACACACTTTTCTAAATGAATCCCTCTTCAATGTTCTACTGAAGTATCATTTTGAAATCTTTCAACTCAATCGGGGACATTATATAAGGATACACTGAAATTAGAGTGGCACTAGTTATGAGTTATATTAAAAAATCAAAATCACATTTTACTGTAAGTATAGGAAATATTCTTAAAAGGAATTAAAAAATACAACATAATAGTTGTATAATCATTTTTGAATTTCTCACTAATAATATGAGCTAAAACCCCCTCTTGGATAGGAATCAAAACACATAAAATCGATGTGATTTCCATCAGATAGTCACATTTATCATCACACTGACAAATGATCATAGGTTTTTTTGGAATATAAAATTTTACTTCTCTTGATTAGTATTTAGTGTGGGATTTATATAAAAAAATACAATCCATGCATAAGATAAAATCAAACTGAACAAGAATAAGAATTCTAATATTTTCTAGAATCACACTCTCACAAACATTAACTAGAGAAGAATCATAGACATGATATGGTATCATCATACAATTAGGGGTTCTGAATTCTAATTATACATTTAATTTTTTGGAATTCAACCCGATTACCTTATAAAAAAATTTAGATATGAGAAATGGGTAGATCTAGAGTACAAAAAAGATCATATAAGTTCTATATTGGATGGTGTGTGTACCTCCAACCCTATCATTATCTCACCCATCATTAGAAATAGTAATCACATGAGACTACCGATTTTCCTCTCGGATTAAGATCATGTTGATGCTGATCATCATCATTAATCATCAGATTTGGTTACTAGTAATCAAAATTATTATAATAATTGAATTTGAAACACTAGACTATTGGTGGTTCATTTTTTGGTTATTTCCTTATATTTTTATCATTATCTAACTTCATTCTATCACATTGGAATTCAATTGACCAATGTACCTACCTTCCATAATTAAAACCTTTACCAATACCCTTAAGATTATTTGCTCCATGTTTCTTCCAACACTTTGAGAATAAATTAATTTTCATCTTCTTCTCTACACAATATTTAGATTTTCCTTTGAAATAAATTTTTTATGTTCTCATCAAAACCATGATATTGATACATGACACTAACCCCCATTTAAACTTTGATATCACAGTTAATATTCTATTCAGAACTACTAAACTTTCTTATGGATAATGACCTTCAGAGACATGGTTTTAATTCACTAAAGAACTAGCCATCCTTACATATAGGTTGGATTGTAATACCATAATGGTATGTCACAAGTATTGTAAAATTTTTCACCTAAGTACCAAGGATTCCTAATCCTTTTGATTAGCGTAAATAACTACTCATATATTTTCATTTGAAGAATATGAGTAATGTACTTATTGAAAAATATTTTTTTGAACTCATCCCAATACATTGATTCAATTTCATCACGTTCCCTTGTATTCATTATGAGATTCCACAATTGACAACTTTTACTTCCAAATGATTGGAATCCTAAATGAATTTTTCATGTTCCCAACACTAGTGAACAAAAAACTAAAATTTTAGTAGAAATAATCCATTTCTAATCAACTAGGGGATTAGAGGATCCACTAATGGATTGTGTTTGCTTCTTAATGATGGAATCAACTGAATCTTATTCCCTGAAATTCTCAATTGGATGTTCAACATGATTCATGTATTGAGAAAGTTGTGTGAGCATTTGAATAAGATTTTTCATTCCATATCCCATAATGTTTGGATACTCATGAGGAAAATAATTTCATTTTCATTTGAACATAACATTACCACAATTACTTTAGGTTTCATGCATTGACTAAAAACTAAAAACACATTGTAAGAAACAATAATCATAGTAGGGACCTACATAATCAATAAAAATAACCTATAATATTTCTATATCATGAAACCTTATTCTTAATCTATGAAAACTTAGGTTTATCCAAGTTCATTTGTATTAATCATGTATTTAAGTCATTCATGACAGTTTATAATTTTTTTTTGAATTTACAATGAATTTACTTCAATAGATTCAAACCTAGTGTGCAATAAGGTCGATTTTCATTTAGTAGGTGGCAATCAAGTCCATATAAATGCAAAATTTTTGGAGTTATTATCCATATATACATCTATTATAAAGCCACATATACCTGTATTATCCATATATGGATTTAATTTCATGGAAACCACTCCCTCTATATTTTACCAAAATTACAGGATATTTTCCTATACATTGTCACATCTTTAGACTTATCCTTATACATATCCTCAGAGATATCACTAATTTTTTCTCATCAGGGTTTCAAATTCCCAACAAAACTATCATATGATACCAACTATAGAGACCCGAACCTCTCATACATAGATATTATAGCTTTTTAGATGAACATTCATTTAAAAAAACAAACACCTAAGGATCATAAATGTACAATGGATTTAGAAACATGGAAACTTAAAAACTGGTTTAGAGGTGAACTACATGATCACAAAAAAGTTCTATATATTTATTACCCTTCATAGAAAAATCATACATAATAAATTTCTTTATAACATAGGGAAAATAAAAATATGAAAGGGTTATCTTAGATTTTTAGTAAGGATACAAAAGGTGATACATAAGCATAACATGAGAATAAGGGAATGAGAACATGATAATACATTAGGAAAACCATACCCTACAAATAAAATATCAAAATCTTGAGTCATAGCATAAATATTAGAAGTTAATAAGAAATGAATCCTATAGAAATAAAAGAACATGATCCATGAGATAATAACATTATGATAAGTCATAATATTGTGTAACACACATAAGTATAGAAAATTATTTCAATTGAAGTAAATGTTGACTACCAAGACTATAATAGAGGAATATATTCACTACCACTACCATCATAGTAGTATAGGTCTACTACCAAGTTCATCATAGTTGAAAATTTCTATTACTAAATAGGGTTGAGTATATATTCCATTCATATTTATCACATGAGATATAAATATTTACCCAATTAATTGGAGGGAGATATTGGTCCCACCTATCACATAATCAAAATCATACATATGTTTAACTCAATATCACAAAACATTAATCATAACATAAACCATAAAATAAAAGTATTTTCATAACGATTTACTCATAACATAATTAACATGTATAAAAGAGACATTTTTCATGATCATTTCATTATTTCATCGTTGCATAACTTTTAAAAATTAGTGGCTTTCATAAGTATTTTATCATGGTGTAACCAATAAAAGAGAAAATACTTTCATAAAAATCATTACATCATAAACAAAAACCATTTAGAGAATTATTAAGAATTATATAATTGGATCACATCCATATTAAGGAATATGTAACACCTCATATGTCATTTTATTTGGAAACTTATTTTGAACAACCATTGAAAACATTTCTTGAGGAAAATATCCTTTCCAATATTAAAATAACTTTTTAAATCATAAAAAGTTTTAAAAATAATTTTATTTGAAAATAACCTCAGTTGATTATATATTAATCTTCAGTTATATTATTATTAATGATTGAGAATATTTTTTTTCATTACTTACATAGTAAAAAAAACATTCGTTTCATATTTTCAGTAAAATCCAAACATGATTTTTTTGGAAAACAACATGAAGATTAATTTCAAAAAAATATGTAAAAGAACATGGGTAAATATTTATGTAATAAATCATTTTTATAACTTTAAAAACATTTTCCAAAACTCATTTATAATACATGGGTTTTTAAAAAAAATGAGCTTTAGATTAAAGAGAGATATAAATTTGTTTTTTTTAAAACATTATTTTGAACACTTGAGTACCTATAGAATTGATAATTAATTGAAGACATGTATTATTATTTCATTACCCATTGATAATAAAATTCATGAGTTTCATGAGATATGGATCATAGTTTTTTATCATTGCAAAAATTATCATTAACAATCCCGATAAACGATTAGATTGTAAGATAAAATGATTAACACTTTTATAACATTGAATTATAAAACCCATAATGGAATAAAATTAAATAAATCAGAAAATATCATGATAATAAATAAAATAAATAAATTAAATTTATAAGGGGTTTTATATACAAAACATAAAATAATATAGGTGCATAACATAACATGTGTCTCAAGGAAGGAAAATTGGGAAAATAATCCCTTACATATTTGGTAAATTTTGATATGAATACCCCATGAAAGATATATTTTGAAAAGAATATGTAAATTAGAATTATTTTAATGATAATAATCATAAAATAAAATCTTGGGCTGTATATAAACCACATAAATGAAACATGTGCTGAATATGGCTTATGTATCACAAAAAAATAAAAGTGAGACGAAAATACATTACCTTATGACTTGATTTACATTGAACATGTTAAAACCTCCTATATAATAAATATAAGTTTATTCAAAATATTTTACAAAATATACATATATATGGAATACCATATATTATTTTCTTATTACCTTTTATTACACTTTTATAACCAATTCCATCTTAAAGTCACATTTCGGGCAATAACTGCTTTGTTTTTTGTGTACATTTTGATTTTTTTGGTCCTCTTACATTTATAATTATTCCATAATCTCCAAAAATTTAAAATTTAAAAATTATATAAATATATTTTATATTAAGTATATTTCTTTAGAGTAATCGATAAGATTTAGAGATATACAATGATATACATTGTTCATAGAGATTATTGGTAATATGTACACATAAAAATTGCTTTAATTTTCATTAAGAATCAAGAGAAAGAATTTTAAATATTATAAATCTATTAAAAAAATACTATTTTACTTCATATATATCACATATTTTGTTTAAAACAATCCTTATTACCTTCCATGTAATTCTTGAATGAATAACATCATTTTGTGAGGTAGTAGTCTATCGTACACACGAGAAACATTATCCTATTACCAAAGAATGTAAAGTATGATGTTATTTATGATATAATAATTCAAGAGTTATCATTATATATTAAATATCATATATATAGATATATATACTTAATCCATAGTTATATACTTCCATGATATGTGATGATGGAAAAAAATAACAATGACTTGTGATGCGGTAGTCAGTTGTACAAACGAATAATGATTTCATATCCCATTTGACGCAAGAGGATATGGTTTTAGGTCATTATAAGAACCTATAAAGTATATTCGTAAGTAAAATATTTATTTTTTATATCATGAGGTTTTGATTATAATTTAATGAGGTGGCCTCAGTTAGTGGTGTTACCTCTTCTTTAGAAAACTTATTTTAGTTTTCACAAAAGGTCTTCTTAGGTTTTATTTATGACTAAAATAAGGATTATATGATAGGAGTATGGAATTAATTAAGTTATTTGGCTGAGATTAACCAATAAAAATGGTTTTGTTAGTGTTAAGAGGATAGGATATGGTCAGCCTTTTATAAATGTGGAGAGTGGAACACTTGTAATTTTTTAAAAGAAAAATGTTTACCCAAGTTTTAATCATATAAAATGGCTCCAAAAAGCACCATTTTTTATCCTTATATGTGATAAAGTCATAATATTTCCAAAAATGGAATTAGACATGTTTTTGTTCATTTTTTACACTTATCATTTTATTTTAACCCCCTATAAACTCATTCTTACCTTAACCATGATAAATAACTTTTATTGTTTTTTCCAATCATTAAGGAAAAAATTAAGAAGAACTTATTAGATAATTTAAATTATGATTATTAAATGTATTTAATAAACTTTTAAAAATTACATTCATATAAGGGGAAAATTTAATTAAAAATTAAATCCCCAAATATGATGAAAAATTGGTTTTCCAAAGAAAAAATGTCCAAAGTTATAAAAAAATTTATATCCAAATTCTTTATGAAAATTATTCAAATAACCTAAATTGGATTAATTGATATATTATCGAGATTATTTTACTTTTAAACCAAGTTTATATCAATAATGTAACCTTATAAATTCTTTAAATGAAAAAAATGTTTTAAATAATAACATTGACTTTTCACTATTCAGTCAAAAAATATTAATTTCTGAAAAATCTAAAAAATCAGCCCTAATATGATTTTGATATTTCAATTTAGAAAATTAAATTTATTTTATCGAATTAAATATCTAAAAATTTAAAAATTTAATTTAATTAATTTTCATAAACAAATTATTTTTTTTGAAAGTAGAAGTTTCAAAATTTTTAAATATTTCCCTAAAAATGAAGTAACTTTTTAACAGTATGTTTTATTTATATGAAATCATTATACATAAAAATTAAAAATTATATAATATTTTCATATCACATTTTTAATGTCTAGTTTATAATGATCTTTAATAAATAATAATATTAATTATATATCATAGTTTGTTGAAAGTTGATGTTGTGTGTAACACAAGTTAAACTTAATGTTTTTTTAATGTAAGTTATCAATAAAATTTAATTTATTCAAAAAAATAATAATTCATAAAAACTCAAGGTGTTAAAATCACATAGTTCACTAGAATACCTCCAAACATCATACCTATGCATATCTACTCACCAATAAGAGAGAGCATGAATGAGTGGGTAGTCTGTCATCCATCCTCACCGCCATGATGTTGGAAAAAACAACCCCCATATATATATGAGATTTATAAAATGGTTCCTAAAGAGGGTAGGTGTATATTGAAATCACAATTAATATGAAATTTATATACATATATACATCTCCACACACAATCCCATCCCATGGGTTCATAACAAGTTACTAACAAACTCACAACAACACCACCCAATCTTATAAGACTATCAATTTCACTACCATCACTAAATATAGAAAACTAAAAAAAATCAAAAAAAAAAACATTACTGTAAAGTCCCATCTTGGGTTCCGCGTACTGGTTCCCCAATCCGGATCACCACATGACCTCAGGAAAGCCTCCCCATATGCTAGAGGCTACTGACTAGTTGTGAGGGTCTGGTAATTCATTAATGGGGATACTATACCCTCTTTTATCAGAGTAAAACACAAGCAGAAATAAATAGAAAATAGAGGAAACATATATAATCACAATAATACCAATATCTCAATATATTCAAAGTAGGAAAATAAAAAATCCAACTAAAAGGGAAACATGCTATACCAAAGTAAGTGTCAAAAGTGGCTAAAATCAAACTGAAAGTAAAAACACTAATGAATCCCAAGAAGGTCCCGAACCACATATGGTGCCCTCATCCAAGATCTCTCCCCATTAAGCAATCTAATCCAAGGAATTTTCCCTTAACCTATCCTATAACAATACAATCTATTTCGGGTACCGATCTGGTATCCCGAATAAGATGCAAGTATGACTCAATAGGCCACCACCAACAGTGTCTAAAACAAACCTAGTAAAAAAAAGTATATTTCATTATATAAAGAAAATAATTACAATGCATAATTAAACAATTTTCACATTATCAATTAATCATTATTAACCACATACAATATCTTGTTTGAATTGTTTCACACATTCAATTCATATCTTTTTATTTTATATTTATCCTTAGAGTAGAATTCCATGTCTAACACTCAAAATCCCATCGGTTTAGAATGACATGTCTAACTCCCAAAATCTAATCTATGTAGAACACCATTTATAACACCTAAAATTATATTTTTTATTAGTTATCATTGGTTTATAACTCCATGCCTAACACCCCAGTTCTCAACAATACAGATAGATCTATCATCGCTGTAGAACACCATGTTTAGGACCCCAAATCCTCTCGGTGTATAACACCATGTCTAACACAAAAAATCCAATTAATTTATTTATATTATTGGTGCATAACACCATGTCTAACACCGAAAATACCATTATTTCAGAATTCCATGTCTAACACCCCAAATCCTATTCATCAATTAATTCATAAATTAATTATTTCAGTCCATTAATTAATTCAAAAACTAATTGAAAACATCAATTTCCTCTTAATTAACTCTAAAATTAATTAACCATTCAAAATATCAACATTAAATAATTAATTAACCAATAAATTATTCTTGATCACAACAATTAAAACAGGAAAATTAACACAAAATTTATTTATCTCATTTTATTGATCATTTACATTGATAATTAATTCACCAAAATAATTATCCTTATTTCTAAATTTAAATACACAACTCAACCATATCAAACCCATCTTAATTAATTTGAATAATTAATTAACTAATTCAATAATCCATAAATCCCATAATGTCACAAAATTCACAATTAATTAATTTACTAGATTAATTAATTCAATTAGAGGTCTCAATTGGTAAAAAAATCTAGAAATCCTACAAATTGGATATATGAGAACAAAATATGGATATGAGATTTATAAATTTGACCAACCACCTTAATAATGGTGATGAATAAATATTGGAAACAAATATTCCCAAATTGATCATGATCAATCAAGAACACATAAAAGGAAAAGATTAAGAACTGACTCCTTGAAAGCGGAGGAAGTTGTGACAAAAGCTCTATATAAGCGATAAAAATTAAATTATAGATCACTCTCAATAAGAACTAGATAATCCTTCAAAAATGGATCTAAAGGAATATTAATAACTAGAAGGAATACCTAAAAAATTATTGGCACAGATATACAATATTTGATGCGCGATCGCTTACAGACTGAAGTGGAATCTCAAAAATCAATAGCAGAAGACCCACTGTAAGGATGGAGGTGCATGAGGGTCTTCAATCGAAGGTGGAGGTGTGCATAGGAATTTCGGTCTAATAAAATGGTGTGTGGAGAATCCATTGTTGAATACTATAGTGTTAAGAGTTTCAACAGTTATCAAAAATATTTTTAGAGGGTTACACATTGTTGGATACACAATTTTAATTCACTAGGTGTCAAAATTACACAATGTGAACTCCAATTTCACGTCATGTAACTCATTTCCCCTATTTCATAGTGAAATCCCATTAACCCCTTTAAAAAAAATTTATACAGATTACACATGGTGAAATCCAATTTCACATGGTGAAATATTACACTTGGTGAAATCTAATTTCACATAGTGAAATCTTACATACGGTGAAATCCAATTTCACATGGTGAAATGTTACATGTGGTGAAATATTATTTCGTGACATGGTAACATGTGGCAAAAGATATTTATAGGGGGTGTAATCTACATTCATGACCTGTTGACATGTGGTAAAAAATACTTAGAGGTGGTGTAAATTTTTGAGGTGGTTAATTTATTCTATAGATTGATTAAATTCAAAACAACCCATTTTGACCATAAGTTTAAAAAGATTCATACTTGAAAAAATATGGGATCTTAAAATCACACCACCTTATAATAGCTCATCCTCGTACTACACTCCCAATCCTCTCTAAGACTCCAAGTCAAAAAGATCAGGCCACTGATCCTATATATCTTCCTCCCTTTACCATGTATCCTCCTGCACACATCTGTGTTACCATGATACAAGAACTATTATAATGACCTTTCCTCACAACACATTCTCACTATGACCTAGCACACATATCATATGCTCCTCAAAGGTCCCATATAAATCAAGATCAAAACCATCCACATCAATCACATTATAAGGATCAAGGTGATACTACTGAAGTTGTGATACATGGAAAATAACATGAGAAATGTTGTATTTATATAGAAGAGCCAATTGGAATGCCACTAGCCCGATTCTATCCAAAATCTCGAATGGTACAACAAACCTGGGCACCAACTTTCCATGTCTCCGTATCCTGTAATGATCCAACCTAGGAGATACCCAAAGGAATACATGATAACCCTCTGTAAACTCTAGGGGTCATCTCAGTCTATCAACATATTAATTATTCCTACTTTAAGACATAGCCATACATTTCTGAATCAGCTATACCATCTCCGATTTCTCTAACATGAGTCTCGATCCTAATAACTCTAACTCTCCAGCCTCCAACCAACATATTCATGATCTTCAGGGAATACCATAAACATCCTTGTGTGGTTCCATCCGTATAATTTCCTAATAACTATTGTTATAGGTGAAATCCAACAAATCTAAGTGTTTCTCTCATGACCCATTGAATTCAAGCACACATGCCCGTATCATATCCTCAACCACCTTTATAGTACACTTAGACTTCCCATCTATCTATGGGCAGAAAGCTATACTCAATAATACATCTGTTCCAAGTTCCCTTTGAAAGACCTAATATAAGTGGTATGTAAAGCACAAAATCATGATATGATACTATATTTTGTGGAACCCCATTCAGGTAGACTATCTCATGAACATACAGTTCTCCCAACATCTCTATTGTGAAGGTTTCCCTTATAGGAAAAAAATTCTCTACCTTTTCTGTCAATCCACAATAAACTAGATAGTTTCATTCTTCCTCAGATTATTCAGAATACATACCACAAGATCCATAGTCACATCATCCAACTTTCATGTTGAAATGGGAAATAACTATAGAAAACCTCTAGGTCATAGATTCCCTGCCTTCAACTAGTGACAGGTGTAACATCACGTTATGAAACCTATTGTATCATTTTTCATGTCTGGAAACCAGAACTATCATTGTAGGTGACGGTACATTTGGATCACACCTAGATGCACTTACCACCTTGATGTATGCAATTCCTTCATGAGGTCCTCTCGTACGCTCATCGGTACAACAACATGATTCTTCATGTAGATGATCATGTCCTCATCTACCAACCGGTCCAAAGGAGTCTCTCCACCTTCAATGCTTTCCCTCAAATCTAATCACTCCATATCCTCATACTGTCTATCCCTAATCCATCTCAAAAGTGTAAACTCCACATAAACTGATATGAACATTATCTTCTCCTGACTCTCCTGAAGTACAACGTGCATCTCAACTAGAAACATCATCATCTTCCACTTAACACCCAAATTCTCAACTTCCTAAGACTGATTTTCCTACTAAAAGTGTTAGAAACACATTTTACCTTTCCAAGTGTATATGATAGCTTAAAATCAAAATCCATCATATACTCAACCCATCTCCAATGATAAATATTCAAATATATCTAGGAAAATATATACCTCAAACTCTTATGGTCGGTATAAACTCTAAAATTTTCAACCAAAATATAGTGTCTCCACCAATTTAGATCATACACCACCACTTCATGCTCGAGGTCATGTGTAGGGTAGTTCTTTTCATGTTTCCTCAACTACCGAGACCCATTCCATGAATAGTTATCCTTATATCAACATAGCTTCAAGTCCAATTCCAGAAGCATCATAAAACACCATGTACTACTCACCTAACTTAGGTAGGATCAAAATTTGTGCCAATATCTAACACTTCATTGGTTCATGGAAATATTCCATACAAGCCTCTGAACATTCAAACTTTACACTCTTTTTGGTCAAGCCCAAATGTGGTGCTGCCAAATGGGGAAAGTCTTGGATGAATCTCTTGTAATATCCAGCTAATCCCATAAATCTTTGAATATCAAAAACATTTTTGGGATGCTACTAAGAAACCAATACCTAAACCTTCTGTGGGTCCACTTCCACACCTTCCTCTAAGAAGATGTTCCCTAAGAAGTGTACTTGTTCAATCCAAAACTGACACTTATATAGCTTGGTGTATAAATGATTCTCTCTTATTGTACTCAAGATGATGTAAAGTTGTTGGGCATGATCGTCAGGAGTCTTAGATTACACCAAGATGTTGACCACAAATACTTAAACAACGTGATCTAGGTATAGTTGGAATATTATATTCATTAAGTCCATAAATACTATTGGTCTATTTTTCATCCCAAACAATATTACGACAAACTAATATCAACCATACCTTCTTTTGAAAGAAGTATTTGGTATATCAGAAGTCCAAAATTTCAGCTGATGATAACCTAACCTCAAGTAAATTTTGAGAACATGTCAACTCCCTTCAAATAGTCAAAAATATCATCAGTACATGGAAGAGGATTTCGATTCTTGATAGTCATATTATTTAACTTATGATAATCAACACACAAACATAAACACCCATCATCCTTTTTTGAGAACAATACAGGTGATCCCCAAGGTGACGTAGTTGGAAGGATAAATACCTTATCCTCCAACTCATACAATTATTTCTTGAGCTCTTGAAGCTCATTCGGTTCTATTCTGTATGGTGTAATAGATACAGGCTTGGACCCCAACATGATCTCAATAGATAATTCCACATCTCTCTCAGATGGAAGCCCTGTGAATTCTTCATGAAATACATCTTGAAATAGGTATACTACTGGTCAAAGGACATATTTCCTAACACCCTCATCATCTAGAAATGGACTAGAAACTTGGGTAGTGATCTCTTTTAGTTTCTGAGTAATTGGACCTGCTCGGACCACTTGGATATCCCACCCTCCTTGATGAATATAGAGGCAACCCATAGGAGAAATAAACATAACTCTCATGTAGTACCAGTCTATGTGGGCTCAGTATACAACTAGCTATTCCATATCCATAATTAGTTCAAAGCCTTTAATATCAAGAATATGGAGATACCATAGAAAAAGGTACTCCCTGATCTCAAGAGAACTTCCATTGCACATATATATGTCTCTATACCGTACTCCCAAAGGTGTATCTATCATCATAACCCCACTCGAAAACACCACCAACAGACTCAAAATAGTAATAAGTTTATCATATATAAAGGAATGTGAGGCACTATTATCAAAAAAGGCACTAGAGAATGTAGAAGCTATAATAATAGTACCTCTCACTATTGATGTCCTAACCTCACTATCCACAAGTATAGGATGAATTGCATGTAACTGTCTGAACCCTCTTCTGTGTGATGCTGTATGAATTACTTGATTTTAACTACTCTGTTGATATGGGTGCTATTTTCTAAAAGCACCATGTCTACTGCCTCTATCACTTTGTCTTGTAGAATATAAGCTTCCAGACTCGTATGGTGTAGAAGACCCCCTTCACAGACTCTGGTGCTGTCTAAATCCTCCATCACTACCTGATTGCCTTGGTTTCCTATAGAACCTCTATAGATGTCCCATATTGCCATAGGATCTACACTATGATAAAGTTCAAGAACAATGTTTTTAAAAGTTTCCTGGCCTACCACATTCGTGGAAAAGCACATTGGTAAGATCATGTGCAACTGATCCCTCTGAATGGCCACTCTACTTACCATTTCTTTAGATAATATTCTCATAATATCGATTCCTACTCTCAAAAGTCATATGACCTGACCGTCCAACTAGAATCACTTTTCTGCCAATGGAAGCCTCCATCAGGTTCCCTTAAAAAACAAGAGCTTGATTTACCACTTCTATAAACTTCTTCAGCCTAAAATTTTTCACCTAAGACTTAATTTTACATTTAAGTCCATCAGGAAATCATCTTGATGAAGTAGCCTCATATGCTTCCAATGCTGGAGAAAAACACTATATGTCTGTAAAGTGTATAGAATAGTCCATCACAGATAGATTTACTTGGGTCAAATTCAATAACTCAGATGATATTTCCTTCCTCAACATCTCTGGGTGAAATTGTTCAAATAACTTATCATGAAATTCCTCCCAATCCATAGTCTCCAGCTGTCCAACCCAAGTCTGAATATCCCAACAATGATTTTATTGTCTCCATAACATGTAAGTAGATAGATTGACCCTCATCTTAGTAGAATTCTCTAAGTAGTCAAGTATAGTTTGGATAGACTCAATCCATAACTCATCTCCCTTAGGTACACCCTCTCTAGTAAAATTTGAGGGTGATGAAACTGAAAATACTTAGAAAGGTCATACATATTCCTCATAACCCACCTAGGATCTCATTCCATAAATTGCATGAAGAAAGTAATGTTCTCTCAAAATTTCTCCCTGACTTCCTCACCCAGCACTATCGGTTCCCCAGGTTCCACTACTAGAGGATCATCCACCACCATGTCCTCTAGGAATCCCCTAAACAAGATTTATTGTGGAGGCATATCTCTAGAAGTCCAAACATGCACCTTACTACACATTTCACAAGGTTAATATGTTTATGTAAGAGGGAAATACAATAAGCTAGAACAAGCATTTTCCCTAAGTCTCACCACACAGTCCAAAACTGCGGCGTTATCACTACCCTTCATCATCCTACACCTAGGTCCTAGTTAATAAGGGTAAACACATTCTCAAATTTAATTTTATTATCAAGACACCCATTTATTCTCATAATTTCATAATTTTAAATTATTTTTGTTTTATTTCATGTTAGGAACCATTTTCAATTCATTTTCACAATAAAGGAAATTTTTTTATGTTTAACAACTTACCCATAAACCATTTTCCCACGTGTTCCTAAAATGATGCATATCCTAAATAATATTGAGTTCCTAGATTGATTCATACAGACTCAATACATTGGTCCATGAGTCAATACTCAAAAAATATTACAAAAAATAATCACATCAAACAACATGTGTGTCACCTAAGGTGAAATAATATTCATCTATAACAACAAACAACAATAACAATAATCCCATGCTAAGTACTTGGGTTTCCCCCCATACATACTTTTTCAACTCCCATACGTGACCTCATTACCAAGCCCCGACTATTCCTAGTCTACTGTTTACCTTTCCCCAAAGAGTTAGATAAAATAAGAAGAAAAGAAAACCCCTCTGATACCACTTTGTAACATCCCGCCTTGGGTGCTTTTCACCGGTTCCCTGATCCAAACCACCACATGGCCTTAGGTGCACCTCCCCATAAGCTAGAGGCTTCCGATTAGAATAGAGGGTTTGGTAAGTCATTCATGGGAAGACTATAACATCTTTTATCAGAGTAAAACCCCAAAGGAAATAAATTGACAATATAATAAGCATATATAATCATAATAATATGAATATATTAGGATAATCAAAGAAGGAAAATACAAAATCCCTCTAATAGGGAAACATTCCATGCCAAATTAAGTGCCAAAGTGTCTAAAATGAAAATAAAATTAAAAACACTAATGACTCTCAAGGTCCCAAACCATGTCAAGTTCCCTCATCCAATCTCCATCCCTAATCAAAAATATAACCTAGGGACTTTTCCATTAAACTGTCCTAGAAAAATAAAGTTTATTCGAGTATCAATCAGGCATCCCAAATAAGTTCTGAGTACGAATATGTAGGCCACCACCACCAATGTCTAAAACAAATCCAGTCAACAACAAGTGTATATAGTTGTATAAAGAAAATAATTACAATTCATAATTAAACAGTTATCACATTATCAATTAATATGTATTGACCACATAGAGTATCATCTTTGAATAATGTCACACATTCAATTTATAATTTTTTATTTCAAATTATACTTAGTGTAGAATTCCATGTCCAACAGTCAAAATCCCATCGATGTAGAATGGCATGTATAACACCAAAAATCTCATCAGTGTAGAATTCTAAGTATAACACCTAAAATCCAATTTGTTATTATTTATTATTGGTGTAGAACACTATGTCTTACACCCTGGTTCTCAACAATACAGATAGATCTATCATCAGTGTAGAACACCATGTCTAGCACCCCAAATCCCATTAGTTTAGAACTCCATGTCTAATACCAAAAATCCCATTAATTTATTTATATTATTGGTGAAGAAGTCCATGTACAACCCCCAAAATCCCATTGGTGTAGAATTCGATTTCTAACACCCAAAATCCCATTAATCAATTAAATAATAAATTAATTAGTCAAGATCGTTAATTAATTCAACAACTAATTAACAACTTCAATTTCCTGTTAATTAACTCTAAAATTAATTAACCATTAAAAATATCAATAGTCAATAATTAATTAAATAATTAATTATTCTTGATCACAAAAATGAAAACTTGATAATTAACTCAAAATTTAATAATCCCAATTTCTCGATCATTTACATTGATAATTAATTCACTAAAATAATTATCCTTATTTCTCATTTTAATACACAGATCGACCATCTCAAACCCATCATAATTAATTATTACAATTAATTATCTTATTCAACAATCCCTAAAACCAAAAATTTCAAAACATTCAAAATTAATTAATTTACCACATTAATTATTTCAATTAGAGGTCTCAATTGCTAAATAAATATAGCAATTCTACAACTTTCATATATGATAAAAAATTAAGACTATGAGATTTTGAAATTATACCACCCATATCAAGAATGGTGATGAAGAAAACTCACAAAAAATATCCCCAAATTAATCGTGATCAATCAAGAATGCATTGAATAACAAGATTTAGACCCGACTCCTTGAAAGTGGAGGAAATAGTGAAAAAATACCTACGTCTGTGATAACAATTAGATTCTAGATTCCAATCAACAAGAACTATAAAATCCATTAGAAATGGATCTAGATAAAGATTAATAACCAAAAGGAATACCTTAAAAATCTAGGTCCAAATATCAACAATCAGATGATTGATCCCTAATAGATCAAAGTAGACTCCTATAAATCAATGGAAAAAGACCCATAGTAAGGATGAAGGTGCGAGAAGGGTCGTTAATTGAAGGAGGATGTGTGATTAGGAATTTCTATCCAATAAAATGGTGTGTGGAGTGTCCACGGTCAAATACTAGGGTGCACAGAGCGTCTAAAATGATTAAAATTATTTTTGGAGGGTTATGTGTTGTTGGATACACATTTTTAATTCACTAGGAATTAAAATTACACAACATGAACCCCCCATTTCACATCATGTAACTCATTTCCCCTATTTTTAAGTGAAATCCCATCAAAACCTTTAAAAAAATTAATACATATTACACATGGTGAAATCAAATTTCATGTGGTGAAATCCAATTTCAGGTGGTGAAATATTACATGCGATGAAATCTATTTACATGTGGAGAAATATTATTTTGTGACATGCTGACACATGGAGAAAGACAATTAGAGGGGGTGTAATATACTTTTGTGGCATGTTGACATGTAGTGAAAACCACTTACAGGGGGTGTAATTTTTTGAGGTTATTAATTAATTATATACATGTATTAAATTCAAAACAAACCATTTTGATAAAAGTATAAAAATATTGATATATGAAAAAATATGAGATATTACAATTACGAACCATACCAATTTCATTAATAAACTATTTTCAAATTTTATCCATACATCCTATTTTTATTCAATTTTTTTTAACCATTTCCTTCCCCAAACCCAAAACATCTCAAGCCACATAATACATTATTAACCATTCATTACATCACTACCTATGAAACAATCACAACACAACCATTTATATTTAATCTTCCATATCATGACCAAACATCCCCATCCTATATTACAACTGCACATCCCCACCTCACACTATATCCTCATAAACCCTTCACCTCTCCGACTCACATCATGAACAAAAAAACCCATCACCTCACTACCCCATAATATAGATAGAAAAACCAATCATCCCACATACCACAACTACATATCTCCATCAAATAGTATCACCATCCATCAAAACACCTATAAAAATACATTGATTTTGCAAGGGGATTTTTATCATATTCCACTTATTTATTTAGGTAATTATCACAAATATATAATCCAAGGGAATCCATTTTATTAGGTGAATATAAGAATTCAACCAATTTCAATTTTAGGGTTATATTGCAGCAACACACAATAAGACATCTATTTTAAGATAACTAAAATGAAATAAAAGGTTCCAAACAACCATTATTTTTAAGTGGGGATTCAATCCCTCCAATATATAATTTGAAGATAGAATCAAAGCTATAAAATCATATGAATCAAACAACTTTCCACTTAAATTGTAATGATTTTTTTATTATCATTATTTATCATTTTAAATCTATATCCCAAATGATGAAAATATCATAAAACACTAGTAAGATGCATATAACTGAGAAATAGAGGATTACCTTTCTCAAATGGAGCTTTTTGATTCTCTAAAAAAATTGGAATAAGAACAAGCCACCAATAAAAACATATGTGAATAAGGAAACCTTGGTTCAACCTAAAACAACACCCCACAACACCCACTTATGAAATCACCACCCAAACAACTATTTATCACTTGAAATGAAAATAAATTTAAGGAAAAAATAATGAAAAATAGAAGAAGTAAGAGAGGAATTACCAAAATACCCAACATATCGAATCTCAATGAACAAAATTGAAGTCTAGTGAATGGGGGTCATAATACTTTTTTTGGATGCACTTAGGTATCCAATGAAATGAGAGAAACAATAAAAAGGTGATTGGGTTAAAAATGACTTGGGAATTTATAACCAATCTAAAAACATAACACCATAGAAAAACCAAGTTGAAAATTCCATAAAACCATTGAAAACAGAAGGAACTATGGAATGGAACCCCTCACTACAACGCATCCCAACTAGTTAGGATGACCTCTAAAATTCAAGGCTAAATACATGCTGAAGAACCTATAAAATAGGTTCTGAAATCATGCCATAACCAAATCCTCCACATCAAAACCATACCAATATTGGAAGTTTCACAAAAAATCAATCCCCTAGACTCCATGATGTATCCAGGATACCACACCATAGTGATATTAGATCTGGAAGAACCACCAAAAACCACAATGCCAATGCTGGAAACCCTATATTGTTGCAACCTATGTAAGCTTAATTTTTCATATTTAACTCCTTATTTATATCTCAAAACACCTCAGGACGTACCATGGATACCCCCAACATCATATTTCTTATGAAGTAATAGGTATTGTAGGCATAAACCATTATAGAAACTCCTTGATAAAATAAAATTTAACTGAAACATTAATAATATTGAATAAAATGGTATTTGTGTTAAATATATTAAAGGGTAGTAAATAATACACATAAAAAAATATGTGGATAATAACAAATCTGTTTCAATAGAATGGAAATCGAGATGAAATCCCTTACCTCTCAATTTTATTTATTAAAATGTTCATTAATCTTTATAATAATGGTTTTAAAAGTTTTATTATTTTATTAAAAAATCATATTCATATTTATAATATCATATATGATCATGTTATAACATTTTACCACTAGTTTATTGATATTTTTTATTATTACATTTTTGGGTGTTAATGGATACATTTTATCATGCATGTGTTGTCATGAAATTAATAGTAATTATATATAATATATTATTCCATGATATCTAGTATTATATTAATTTTATAAATATCATAATTTTTCAACAGAACGATTTTATAATCCTTCTTTAATGTTTGATATGAAAAATTAACCACATCACCTCATAAGGATGGTGGAAAATACATAAGCACAAAAAATGTTATCCATTCCATAATGGGAGAGCAAGTAATGAAGTAGATAATATATTATATTTATATAATAAATATTTTTTCCTAAGTTTCATATAATCTCATTGGTTACACCATTATAACTATCCATGTGAGTCGATGATGGAAAAAAAATTACATCAGTTTGGGTGGCAGCAATCCACTGTACATTGGATCAAAGGTTTTGTTTCCTATTTGATTGAGAATAATATAGAAAAATATTATGAATTCATAATAAAAACATATTAGTATATTGTATATTTTTTATATTGGAATTATTAAGGCATAATTTTATATATCAATAGAATAATTAAGAAATTAAAGAGCTTTGGGAAGATGATTACCATCAAATAGAAAAACCTTCTTTAGATATATTGTTAAGGATCCTAAGGTTTATATTTTATTTAAGAAAAACAACACTAAAACATTGTTATGGTTTTTTTGAGAGTGATTATAGTAACGTTTTGTTAAGATAAATGGAACCTAAGGTGTTAATAAGTTACAAGAGGAGGTACCCTATTATAATTGATGTGACTAGAACATTGGTAATTTTTCCAGGATTTCAAATAATGAATAGTCATTTTCTTGGATTTTTTTTCCAAAATGGATCATATTAGAGGGTGATAAGGTTATAGTTGAAATATATCTAACTAATGGGGGTTCATAAATTATTTAGGTCATTTTAACCCTTACTAATTTTCATTAACCCCTCGATAAACCCATTTGACCATTAACATAAAAATTAATATTTATAGTTTTTACTATTAATTATGAATTATAATTAAGTTGAACTTATTACATAATTATAATTATGCTTATTTAAAATATTAAATCCAATTTATCATATTAAATTCAAGAAACTGAGAGAATTTTAATTAAAAATAAACCTAAAAAACACGGGGAAAGATGGTTTATCTGTAAAATGTATTTTTCATGCATAAAATTATATTACGTTAAATATATGACTACTAATAATCAGTATATTGATTTAAATTCATATATTTAGATATATAATCTTTAAATTTCATTTAAATAATTCCTCATTAATGATTTATTTACTAAATTAAAATTGAAACAACTTATGCTTAAAGCCATTTTTTTGAAAAATATATTATTTACCTCTAAATGATATTATCATTTATTATATCCAATTGATAGTTAATAGGTTGTTAATTATACATATTTTAATGTTTTATTATAAATTAAGATTATTTAAATTCTACATTTTCAATGATTAAAAAATAATATTAATTATAAATGAAATCTTAAAAAAATAATTCTATGTTTATTTTGACCATGATAAAAATCTATATTCACCCTTTCAAATTAATATTTTTCCACAAATAAATAATTTTTATTTTTATTTTTTATAGTTTCATTAAAATATAATGTTCACTTACTTTAATGAAATATTAATTGTTATAATTTATCTCATATATTATAAACTTATACTAATTATTTATATATTTAAGAACCATTTATATGTTTAATACTTTATCATTAAACTACGCGATTAATTTATTTAAATTAATCATTAAATTACATAATTTGTTAAGTCCAAATCACATGTTTTAAGGATGTTCATATTATATTTGAACAATAACTTTGGTACAATGAATGTGGTCAAAAATTTAATTATTCCATTATCTATATAATAATAATCATGACATATTTAATATATTTATTCAATAATTAAAATTTTATGACCATCCTTGAACGTTGTAAAATAAAAATGAATCTCATCACTTTGTGGAGTTAGTAATCCAAACATACATAAGAAATATTTTATCATTTTCCAAAAAATAGAAGGGTAAGAAAATAAATCACATAAAATCTTTCTAGAATGTTAATTATTTAAAAAATATCACACACACACACTTATATATATATATATATATATTAAATCCACCACAATAACAATTCATGAATGGTGGTGATGAGAAACAAATTCCTTGTTTCTCAAGCCGGTAGTCTGAACGTACGAATGAATTATGTTTTTTTAACAATTTGATATAAAACAGAGAAGAATAGGGTTCTACCTTTAAAAAAATTATTAGTATATGGGATATAATTATGATATTATATTTTAATTTTATTAATTAATTAAAGGATGTAGAATATAAATTAAAATGGAACAGATTAGTATAATTGATTACCTAATCTTTGAGATATGTCCATTAAAATTTTTGTAAGGACACTAAGGATTGTTTTAGGATGGGAAAAGAACCTCTATAAAGTAGATAAATATTTTAATAATTGGTTGTGGTATATTATATTTTATATAATTAGATCATGGTTATTTGAATAATAGAGGATAGGTGGTTTCCTTTTAATTTGAATGAATGTACAAACATGAAATAATTTTAAAGATTTAAATATAATGAACTATTTTTCAAGTTAATATGGAACCGAGTAAAAAATAAATAAATATAGACAAAATGCCCAGAAATAAATCAAGGATCCACCCCTACCAAATTTATTGAAAAATAAAAGCAAGAAACAAAGCATCAGAAAGGAGATTTACATAGTCTGGTAAACACCGTGCCACAAGCATCAGCCTCAAAAAAGCGCCTGCAACATTCAGGAGCCAAAAAAGACCATTCATATCTTGATTATTCCACAACCAACTTTGATAGAGCATTAGCCACTTGATTGGCCTCCCTGTAAACATGAGTCACATCAAAGATAATATCATCAATAAAGTGAAGACATTCAACCCAATAAGGTAGCATAGCCCATGGGACATTCCTGGATCTCTTTTTCATTAAATCCACCGCCACCATAGAATCAGATTCTAGCCAGATAAAACGCCAACCAAAATGAATAGAATATATGATTTCTTTAATAATATCCCATAGTTCAGCTTCAATAGCAGATCCCTGCCCAATGAAATGATAAAAACAACCTTTAACAAAGCCTCGATAGGTACGGAAGACACCACCGCTGCCTGAAGGTCCAGGTGTCCCTGTAGCCGCTCCATTAACATTAACTTTCAGCTAGGAGGGAATGGGGGGAATCCATCTAATAGACTTCAGCATTAAGGGTTTTTTTGGGTCTACCACTAACACCAAAATTCCTTAAAAAAATAAAGTCAGTTAACTCATTTTTCATGCAACCAGTTTGAATCCTGGAAGCTGTGTAGACTGCCCTGTGAATAGCTTTGACACCAGAGTAAATAGTGGGAGTGATACCGTTAAAGAGATAATCATTCCAGGCCTTCCAAGTGAAGCTTATGGAGGCTGCAGCAGCAACCATAGTAAGATTTCTCACCTGTTCACTGCATTGAGCATCAACAATAGAACAAAGCAACCCTTCCATCAAGAAGATATTTAAAGAACACCCTGTCATATCTTGGATGTAGTTCCATAACCTGCAAATGATAGGACAATAGAGGAAGATGTGCTCAAGGGATTCCTCACCACCATAACATAAAGGGCATGCCGATGCTAGATTAATGCCAATCCTTTGAAGAGTGGACTGAACTGGTAGTATTTTCCTCCAGATTTTCCATAGGAGCAGAAAATCAGTGGGTGGTATGAAACAGGTCTTGAAAGCAAGAAGCCACCTGGGTGCTGGGGATTGGCTAGCAAAAACATAATGGTACATAGATATGGTACTGAGTATCCCATTGGTACTGTGCTCCCAGATGAGAGTATCCTTATCTATGTACTTATAACTCAGGAATTCAGATAGCAGATTGGAAGGGATGATATCAAGAAAATCTGGATTGTAATTCTGCACTGATGCAATCTGGACATGCATCAGATTCTGGGGAATGAAAACAACCTACTGGATAGGTCTGGAAAGCCAGGAAGTTGTCCAGACATTCATAGGTGAGTCCCTACAAACCAGCCATTTTGAGGACATAAGAATCCTATTAAAGGAAGACTTTATAGCAGGCCAAACAGAGGATGAGAGGTAGTGAGGATATTCATTCCAAAGTCTTTAAATAAACCAGGCACCAATGAACTCCATATAATTTTCCTGGAATGATATAAGATTCCATGTAAATTTTCTAATCAGGGCATCATTGAAAAGAGCTATATCCTTGATACCAAGACCCCCCATATCAATGGGTTTAATACATTCTTTCCAGGCAACAACCACCAGTTTCTTTTCATACATGGAGCCAGTCCATATGAAGTTTCTTATAAGCCTCTACATCTCCTTGATTAGATTTCTAGTCCATCTGTAAATAGAAAAAACATAAACAAACATGGACGTGACCACAGAGTTCACAAGACAGATTCTTCCTACTTGGGACATTGCCTTCCCCTTCAAATTATCCATTTGATCGGTGATATGTGAGAAAATGGGCTGAAGATGAGATCTTTTAACTCTGCCCCAAAAGAGGGGTACGCCGAGATAATTAAAAGGTAGAGAAACCTTCTTAACTCCAAGCGACCTAGCAAGCATCCTATTCCTTCTGTTAGTCACTCCTTTTCCGAAGACTACAAAGGATTTAAGGGAGTTAACTACCTGTCCAAAGACATCCTCATAGTGGGAGAAGATATCCTTTATCGAATTAACTGTTTTGAAATCATCCCTTCCAAATAACATGATATCATCAGCATAAAACAGATGAGAGGGGGAATGAATATCCCTTTCAACTTGAATTTTATTATACAAACCCCCTTGGACCAGGTTATCAAGACAGTGACTTAGATAATCCTCAGCCAAAGAAAAAAGGAGACCAGAAAGAGGATACCCTTGCCGAAAGCCCCCGTGGCACTAAAAAAAGACCCTTGGAGATCCATTAATCAGAACAGAAAGCTTCGCACTCTTGAGGATAGCATGAATCAAATTTATAAATTTACTAGAGAACACATGCATTTTCAAAATGGAGAAGAGAAAATTCCATTTCGTAGTGTCAAAGGCTTTTGAAATGTCAATCTTCATGGAAAAGATACCAGGTTTTTCCTTTTTCCTCATAGAATTGATACATTTAGATTTAGTAAAGATGCATGTTTGAATGATCCTTCCTAGTTCAAACCCAAACTGATTTGGGGTGATAATGTTTTTGGTCACATGATACATCCTGTTTCAAATGATTTTGCTGATAATTTTGGGAATTGTATTCCCAATCGCAACTGTTCTGAAGTCCTTAATATCAAAGGCATTATCCTTATTAGGAATCAAGGCAATAAAATTGGAGTTAGAGCCATAATTCATGGAGGCAGTGATAAAGAAATGTCTAACTGTATTCACAACCTCATCATGAACCAACTCCCAGTTGAACATAAAGAATTTGTTAGTGAAGACATCAGGCCAAGCAACACTATCAATATTAAGGGAGAACAGGGCTTCCCTTACCTCCTTTCCTCTCGGAATTTCCACAAGCTTATCATTAATTTGATCATCAATATATGGAATGATGTTATGGGAAATTATGCTAGAATTATCTACTCCATTCTCAGAATAAAGCTCAGATAAATAACTCACAACTATATTTGACATTTCAGCTTCTGTATTAAAGATTGAACCATTGATACTCAGAGTAGAAATTCCCCTTCTGAGTTTCCTTTCCTTGTGAATTCGATGGAAGAACTTTGAGTTCCTATCCCCCTACTTCAACCACTTGATATTATATAGTGACCTGGCCAG
The DNA here is from genome assembly GCA_963277665.1 of Viscum album. NCBI lineage: Eukaryota > Viridiplantae > Streptophyta > Magnoliopsida > Santalales > Viscaceae > Viscum > Viscum album. Next base: position 1,168,600,637 of record OY728122.1, on the reverse strand, counting down.
ATTTTCTTTAATTTCAAGCAGGTTATCCAGCTTTGAAAGAGCTCGAATTTCATCACTGGATGGCATATGACACAGCTGATTGACATTCTGACAGTTTAGAAGATGATTTTCAGCCTCTTTAATGTCCTCATCCATATTAGAGAATATTTTTTTACTCCATTTTCTCAGCCTTAATTTTGTTCTTTTCAGTTTAGAAGAAAGAATTTGAGCTGTAGATCCATAATTTTCTGTGTTCCAGGCAGCAGTGACAATCTCGCGACACCATTGAATGACAAGCCATGCATTGTTGAATTTAAAGGGAATAGGTGCCAGTCTTGGCCCACCAGAGGAAATATCCACCACAAGGGGGTTATGATCTGAGTGAATTTTGGGAAGCAAAATACCAGAAGTAGAAAGGGTGACGTTGTTATCAAAAAGTCGAAGAAAACATCTATCCAATCTGCTAGCCTATCTTCCATTATGAGTATATCTACCCCAGGTAAAATCAGCACCCACCATATCAATCTCAATGAGATTACATATGTAAATGTAATGAGAGAAATCCTTGGCTGCAAGCCTGTTAAAAAAGCAGCCAATTTTCTCCTCTTGTCTCAAAACAGTATTAAAGTCACCTGCAATGATCTAGTTTGAAGGCAATTGTGATGATAAGGAAACCATTTCATCCCATAGATCCCTCCTTTTCAGATAGGAGTTATCAGCATAAACACAAGAAATAAAATAGTTAAGCCCATTCAAACAAACTGAGATAGAAACAATTTGTTTCCCTTGTGTACTTGAGAGTAAAGTGATGGAATCATGTTTAAGAACCCATAAGCTCTTAGCATTCCCATCATGAATGTTGTGGTTAACAAATGTGTATCCAATATATTCCCATTTAAAGGCTTTCCAATTGGTAAACTTCATTCTTGGCTCAACAATTCCAATAATGAGAGGTTTTTTGGTCAAAACAACATGTCGAAGGGCCTTGATCGTGGGAGAATTCCCAATCCCTTGACAGTTCCAGAAAAGGAGATTCATTTCTTTGAGGTAGTCATGGCCCTTGTTTGAGCCCCACCCCTAGGGAGATCTTTTTTAATTTTTCCTTTCCCATTTCCATTTCTGTCTGTATGCAGTTCCTCTGATTCAGATGGTTTCACATCTTCATTATCACTATCCATCTGGTCATCTGACCAAAATACTCCAGCGAGAGGGATGAATCTGTTTATAGAAGTATCAATTCCCACCTCAGACTCACTAATAATGAAGTACATTAAAATAATAAAATTATGGCATGTTTATTTGCATATTTAAACCTTTTATTTAGGTGTAACCCCTATATAAATTAATGTTAACCTTAATAATGGTTACAAAATTTTCATTAATAAAGGATTATAAATTTAATTATAAGGTAAAAAATCTCTCAGAAAAGTTCAATGGATGAAATTTTAGACAACATCCAATCCCCACTATTCTCATTAAGGACAATTAATATTTTTAAATAATTTAATAATATATTATTTATAATAAAATAGTATTAATTTCATTTTTATTACTATTCATATATTTTGAAATTAAATACAACATGATTGGTATGTAATCGTAATATAAAATAATTAAAAATAATTTATAAATTATTAATAACAATAAAAGTTTTATTGAAATTTTGTTTTATAAAAAAATATTACTATTGATGTATTTTAAATAATTTACTTTGAATTTTATATTATTACACAAGAATTATGTTTGCATTGAGTAAGAATTAAAGAAATTATACAATCACTAAAAATTAATATTAATTAATAATCATACAAAAAATTTAATTATGTTGAAAATAAAATTTTATATTTATTCATATCATCTTTTTTATCCTTAAGTGAACATATATAACAAATTAAAAATAAGATAGTGACATTTTGTAAATTTCATTTTTTTAAAATAATATAAAGTCCATTACAAAAAAATAATCCTAAGTCAATATTTTTAAAATATATGAATTTTATTTCCATAATAATCTATTATAATATATAAAAGGTTTGGTTTTTCAATATTTTTTTATGCCTTATCATATCATTTTTAACATTAATTTCCCAATTTACCCTTAGCGAGTGAAAAATATTTACCACGTTTACTTATCACATTAATAAAAAACATTGAACTATTTAAATAATTATAATATAATTATTATAAATAAGGAATTAAAATTTCAAGATTAAATTTCCATAATTTTATGAAATTAAATTTAATATAAATGCATAAAACACAATAAAAACAGTATTTTGAAAAATTTTATTTTATGATGAAAATTAAACAAATAAAAAAAAGTATAAGGAAAATTCATATTTAAATTTATGATTATTTTTAAATAAAGTAAAAGTAATATGATATTATATAACATATATTGGGTAATGGGACATTTTTAAGAAATGATATGACACTTTTACATAAATTACTAATTTGCACCATTAAGTGAAAAATTAATTTTTTTAAAAATATATGAAAATTTCACTCTAATGTAATTTTGTTTTCTAATTTCATGAATTATATAAATTTTGATAAAATAATATTTCTTATTTTTTTGAAACAAATTATAATATTTGTTCACAAAAATATGTAAATCCCAATTTTGAAGAAAAAGTATTTTTGAAATATAAAATGTATTTTACTAAAAATTAAGTGCTCACATAAAAAGAATTAATAAATATATTTGTATTGAGTAGTAATATTATATACATATTTCATAATTTTTTACTCCTATTAAATCCCATAAATTTAGTGGCTAGGTTATCACTACCATATTTAAAATAATGTAATTTTTTTCATTAATGTTCGATGTTCCATGTCTTATATGTTATTGAACATAGTGATATTTTAAATTCATTGTCTATTAAAACATTATTATGATTACAATATATCAATATTACTTTTAATTTTCCTATAAATTGTAATTATTTATTATAAATAATATTATTTATCTCATAAATCACTAGGATTCATCAACTCATAACATTTTTTATGTATTATGATTATATTCTCATTCATGATATGCTGGAAACAAAGATAGTAACATCTCTATAAAAAATAATAAATTTTTTATTCTAGATTTATTATCAACACATAACAATCATCATTCTAATTAAACATTATTATGTATCATAAAATAAATTAAACAATACTTGAAACAAAATGAAATCAAACTCTCCAAAAAATAAAAATACCCTTTGATAAAACAATGTGTAACTCCCATATTGAAATTGTAAATAAGTTTTGGATTTAAGAACAATTAATTATTACCCTTTTGAAAGAAAAAAATTAAAATTTAATTAAAGATAAAATGATTAGGGACATTATATAAATTATAAGAGGATTCATAGGCTAGATAAGAAGAATTATTCTATCATTCTATTGTGAAATGATCAATTTATCAATGATAATCATTTGATACCAACCTATCCCAAGATTAACATATTTTTCTAGATTTTAGATAAAATAATGATTCTTATTAAGTAATGTAATTTTTTTGAAGTATGAAATATATAGTAGTTTCAATTATGATTAAACACATTGTTATTACACATTCTTTGTAATGAATTTTTCTTATTATACTTGACTCACATCCTATTCTACGGTTTTCTACACTGTATGAGATTATTATCCCCTAATATTCTTTATAATATTAAATTTTCACTAAAATGGCATAAAAATTTAAAAAAATTAAAAAAAACCTTGAAATATCATTTTCTAAAAAAAACATGTATTCTATTAATGCGTCCTTTGAGTATTAGATAATTAAATTAATTTTACTAATTTATTTATCTATCTTCCTTATGTGTTTATTTTTAAAACCCTTTTTATCCCCTTCTAACTAAATATTGGGTTTTGTGATGGTCTTATCTTATGTAATTAAAAAATGGTTATCTATGTATTATTCATTGTCTTATTTTAATTTTATCTTTTAGGTTTATAAAATAAGAAATTTCTATAAGGCCTTTTCCTTTTTTATTTTCATCTAACACATATCATATGAAAATTTTGTTTTCATACCCTCAAGAATATTTTTCATGTCAAAATTTTTATCCTCCATTATTTATTAGTCAATATTTTTGGTTTCTATATAAAATTTTACATCATTATATTTCACTTAGAATCATTTTAAATGAAATTAATAAGCTTATAAATTTTTGTTACATTCTAGAAATTTTCCATTTTCTCTAGAATTAATATTTTTAGATCATTAATGTATTTTTGAGCTCTAAGTATATTAAATTTTAACTTATTGATCGTTGTATATTTCTTCTAAATTATATAATCATACTCTTCTAATTTATCCTTATTTTCATTCATAAATCATCTCATTAAATAATATTTTTTTATAAGTAATGGTGGTCATATAATTATTATGTTAAAACTTCAATTTCTAAAATTAAATAAATGAATCATCAAGTGATATGATTAAAATTATTATTTATCGAATGGAATAAAATCATTTCACAGATAATAAATACATTATTTTTATAATAATTATTTATCTTGATATATCAATGGGTCTTATAATGAACCTATACTTTCCTTATCATCCTCATTTTATGTTTTATTCACTAATTTAATATAAATAACATAGATTTATTCTTATCCAAACACATTATATATATATATATTGAGAATCTTTACCTTTTTATATTTTAGATGATAGTTTTTTATTCTATTATATTTCATTATTTTCTAATTTAATAACATCATTATTTAAATAATATCCACAATAATTATAATATAAAATTAAAAAACTATTATATAAAATCCATTAAATTTTAACATCATTTTTTAGATATATTGTAATGAAAAAAATGAATATAAAAACTCCTTTATAAAATGATCATTCTTAAATCAATGTTGGGAAAATATATTTACTATTAAGGAGAATATAATAATCAAGAAATAAATTTTTATTACACCCTCATGTGTATCTTCTCAAATTAATATATTCAAATAGATTATGAGAAAGAATTATAATGATTGAGAAAATAGAAGTATTTCATCATTAAATCTAATATCAAAATAAGAACCAGGATATTGAGTGAAATCACAAAGAAAGATGTAGTGAATCATTTAACAAACTCAATTTCAAAACATTTACCAACATTCATTAATTTAAAATAGTGTAACCATTATAACCTATTATTGTAATATTGATTCATAGATATAATTAAATTAATTTGTACTATTTCAAATAAAACCATTCCAATAATTTATTATTACACAATTATTTTTAAAATGTTCACTACCCCTTATAAGTATTTATACCATAGTATATAATTTATTAAATAACACATAATTCATCACATTTTTTAAATATTTAATTGAGTCTATATCAAGGTGATAACCTTGGGATCCATTAAAATGTATCTCAAAATGTTCTACATGTGATTCCCATTTTATTAAATAATAAATTTAAAATTATAATAAACATGAAGATTAAAAATTGATAATGGTTATTACTATAGAAAATAAATATTTTGTTAATAACATAGATGAAAATATTTATTATTTTATAATTGAAAAATAGTAAATAATATACGGATCAGTAATTCCCATAAAGATTACTTTAAAAAATGAGATCACAATTTCTAATGACATTTGGTTATATTATCATTCCTATTATGATTATTCAATTAATGACATGTTATTTTATCAAATCTCTCATGTTTTATTCATGAATAAAAGAAGATATATTTCAACATAATATGAATTTTCAATGTATTTTCGATCATTTAGTGAATGGATAATCCATAATAATGAGGGAAAAATCTCTTTGAATTATGTGTAATATTAATCAACTTTTTCAATACTTGTTTAATAATTTAAAAATATATTCAATCCTATGAAGTTTATTCTTGTTGATATTTTTTTGAAATTAATTTTTTTTCAAAGAAATATCCATAAATAATTAATATGGTTGAAAGAATGAAATTTAATTTTGTCCACTACTAACAAAGTGAGACATATTATTAATTGTTTCTATTTTTTAATTTTTAAATTCTAGTTTTTTTATTTCTATGTGGTGTGTAGTTTTAAAAGTAGAGAATTATTCGTCGAATCATCTAACTGAGGTGATTGTTTTATAGTATGGGACACTCTTATATAATTAATCACTTTATCAGTAAAGAGTTAATGATAACAATACCAATTTGTTTTAAATAATTGGGTTACATAGTAGGGTGAATCATTATTAAATTTGGAGGAATAAATATTGTTCATGTGATGGTAAATTATAAATATTTAAATTGTTACATGATTATAACATCGGGTACCCCGTTATTAATACATAAATGTGTATGGGGTGACTATATAGTTAAAATTTGGGTAAAAGGGAACTGTAGTGTTTAACATAATCAAGGAAGGTACATATGAAATTAAAAACCCCACTTATTAGTCATATATATATTTGATCTATTTTCTCACAACCAATATAGGTAATGATAAATATATGTTTTCACTATAGTTTCACTTCTATTAGAAAGGCATAAAGGATTTAAATTTTATTTAAAGACTCTAATGTTGATATTATTAGTATTCTAGAGTTTGATGCCATCATGGGACACATTGAGAATTTATGACGGGTTTTATAGTATCCCATATGTAATTATATTTATTTTAGTGCTTCATATTGTCAAATAATTCATAATTGTTTTATGCTAGGGATTAAGGTCTTCCAAAAGATATTTGATTTTAGTGGGATGTGGAAGTTATGATGACATTGGGATTTGGAAAGTCAGGGGGGATTTATATGTGTCACTATGATGGTAATAAAAACACATTTTATTTATGGACATAGTTTAAATGACAAGTTTATTATAATGTAATTCCATTAATGGTGGTGCGACAAGGATTGTTGGTGTAATTTTATGGTCCTACAGTTGGGAAAATGGTGTCATATGTTTAATGTAATATGTCTACAACCCATTCCAATGAGATTAAATTAATTAAAAGTATACAAATAGGTAAAAGCACCCTTATATTGGTTTGGTGTTGGATTTATGAATGAGTGGTCCTTTGTAGTTTTCACTAATAGATGATATGGTTCTTACACTAGAACAGAGGCCCAATGGTCCCGTACTCACTAAAAATATTTTCAATAGCATAGAGAAACTGCGTAAAATTGAATACCATTTCTATTATCCTCATATAATTTATAAAATATATAGGGGTTTGATGATTACACCTATGAGATCTCAGAGTCATATTGAGTAAAATGGTCTTATGTTGGATCAAGAAATAATTTAGTTTCATAATGTGTTGTGTTAGGAGTTAATAATGAGGAGAAATTATAAAACAGTGTTTTAATATGAGTGTGTCTCATGAAAATATCAAGATATATATATATATATAGGTTAGAAACTATTTGGGAGACTAGATCTTATAACTTGAATACGTCTTTTTTTTCAAATGAAACCAAAAGTATAGTGTTATTAATGAAATTGGGGAATGGTAGGTGATGTAAAAAAAGGAAACCATGAATTTTACATAGAATATTGGTGTTTGGTAATGTAGAGACAAATATCATAGAGTGATCACATAACTTTAATGAATGGTGTTGTATGATTGGGTGGAGGCTTCCCCTCATCATGTTGATGTTCGAATTTACACTCAAAATCTACCATTTCTTTTAAACACATAAACATATGATAATTGTAGATAATTAAAACATGGTGAATATGATTTTAAATCATAATTATTTAGGGAATTTGATAGATTCACATATGTTATTATCAAAACATACCATGTTATAGGGTCCAAGAAAGTTTATGTGACACATAAGTCCCATGATCAATCAATTTTTGGACCCTTGAGTATAAGAGAATGAATTTATACTCAATTAGATAATAGTGAATATATTCCATATTAAAATTTATAGAGGAAACATATAATTTAAATTCACAATATTTTGGGGTTAATTATTAACCAAAATGATAATGGTTCATAATTCAAGATTTTATCTCTCAGTCTCCATGCTGAGTTATCAGGATCACAAAATTAATGTATAAACATCGATTTTCACCACACTGATATACTGGGTGAACTTATTTAAAAACCAAGGTAATGATATAATAAATAATTTTCTTATTTATTAGTATTATTTAATTATATATTTATATTTATTAAATTAATATTAATAAACTTTTATATCAAAAGGACTAGTTTTATTATACACTTTTCATTCATGGTTCTATTCAAATTATTAATTTATAAATTATATAATTTTAATATGAAAAAATTAATTTCATTTTAAAATTTAACAAGTTAAAATTAATTCAAGATGATGTTTTGGGAATTTTCTGAAAATAATGATTCTTTAATGAAATTTGAAAAGTTAAAATTTTTATTCAAAACTAAAATTTCATTCAAAATATTTAAAAAGTAATATTCTATGATGGATTAGTTTTAAAATTTTTATAGATAATTTTTAAGAAAAATTAAAATATTATTTTTCTTGAAATGAATTTTATACTTGAAGTTGGTATAATTTTTTTATACGTAATAATTCATTTTCTTAAAAAAATAATTTTTATCCCCTTTTATGATTTTACATTAACTTAAATTATACATATTCTATGAATTGTACCATAAAATATTAATTACATATTTGGAATTAGGATGGAAAACATTTTCAAATAGGATCATTTTATTTTTAGTCATTATGAATTGTTACTATTTAAAAAACATTATCACCACAACAAAGGTAAATCATGTAATTAATGTAACACCCTGACATTTAGTGAGATTATTTTTCTAAATATATTTAATATTTTCCATATTTTTTGTAACAAGAGACTATGATTTCTTTATATGTTATGATTAAAACAAGGTTTAGCTTTCTTTATATGAATCACAATTTTTTGTCTTGTATTACACATAATAACAAGTTTAGTTATTGTTATATAGAACATCAATTTTAAACGAAGTGTGCCATATAATTAAAATATTATTATTTAATATGATATTTATCATCTATAAATTCTAACTAGAATGTACGAATATGATTATTTAAATTATGAAAATATGATTTACACATGTGTATATAATTATTTCATTTGTTAACAATTAATTAAAAATGAAAATAAAAACTATTTGAAAATAAAGGAAATATTTTTCTAAAAAAATTATTTTTTTTAAAAAAATATGTTAAAACTCAATAAAATAAACAAACTACTTTTGGAGAATGTTTTTAATGAAGTTTATATAGTATATATATTCCATAAACTATTTAACAGTCATCTTATGTGCTTTATAGAAGATAAATAAAAATAAATTCAATTATACACTAAAAAACTATATGTTTTTAATAAAAAGTTATATCATCTTTTTATGGCACAATTATTTTAAAAGGAAGTTTTTAAAATTTTAGAAATTATATTTTTGTAATATAAAAATATATTTTTAAATCAAAATATCAAAATAATATTATGGAGAGTTTTTGGTATATTTTTAAATGGTTTTATTTTTCAATGAATTGTGAAAAAATACAGAATGTTAATCGAAAATGACATTTCTTTTAATTTATATATAAATATAAATTATATTTAAATGAAATTTAAAGATATAATAGTTCCATTATACATAAATTAATTCAGTTTATTTTATTATAATCAATTTTATATTCATTTTTTATATAAAAATATTGTAAACTTTTTTAAAACATCATTTTAAAAACCCGCTTTCTCATCACATATGTGGTATTAATTTTAAATTTATTTTTTCCACCTATGTGAATGAAATTTGAAAAAAATGAATGAAATATTTTTAATGATAATAAATTATATTATCTAATAAATTCAACATAATTTTTGACCAAATTCAAGAGTGAATACAATAAATAATAATTTCCATAGTTAAGGTATAAAATGGGTTTAACGGGGGTTAAACTAAAAGGATACATGTAAAAATGTTTATAAACTTTTATAAAAACTATTGTATGGGAATATTTTGAATGTTAAACATCTAAGGTTGTATTATGTCCTAATGGTTACCCTTTTTACCTATAAAAAACACGGGTTAACTTATTTATTTTCAAAAATACAAAGTGTGTCATCTCACTCACTTATAAATAGCCACCCCTTATCCTCTATTATTCACACCATAAAACCTCTTTGTATCATATATTAACTAACCAAATAACATACAATCATCCTTTATATCGTCTTATAAACCATATATTGTGAATATATCCAACCTATGAATGATTTAGTTCAACCCTAATGAGAATACTCGAAGAAGAGGTGATGTTTTACAACAAGAGTCTTTATTTTATTTCTATATCCTGCTGCTTAATTTTTTTTAAAACTATATGATATAAAAACCATAGTATCTTCTATATACTATAATGTTTGAATAATAATTTAATTAACTAGAATCTTATTCATTTACGTAAAATGGGTTATGAATTCATTGATTGTGTGTACAGAGGATTGCTGCCTGATGAATTGATGTCATTCGTTTTTCCATTACCACCTCTAATGGTTGGAAATACTGATTAATTGGTTATTTATATATTATATTTATAATATTACTATTCTTATATAAGTATTATATCACACAAACCATTATTTTTCCATTTTTTTGGGAATATGATAACGTCCCTGGTGTATACGGCTGATACTACCTCACCAAGCAATCTGATTCGTTCACACTTTTCATGAAATGTGATAAGGGTAAAGTTAATGATAAAATGTGATATAAATGAAATAATAACCCTATTAATGAAATATATATCAACCTGAAAACATAATATATACCATTTTTTTCTTTCCTTTCCACTCAATGAATGATGATAACGTCACCAGTGTACATGTGGAATGCAACCTTCAATAAGTGATTTGACTCTCCTTTCATCACCATGCCACATGTATGATATGTATAAATATATTTAATGAAATAATATTTTTTTATTATATCATGATCATTTTGGAATTATAATATATTATGTACTTCTTTTCCATAATGATCATTGAAAATATAAATGTTACTCATGCATACGTACGACCTACCATCTCCATGATTGTAATGTATTTAATTTCTCAAAATAATCATTCATTATTGGTATTAAAAGTATATTTTATATATTAATATCATAATAATTTCATTATTCTCATTTTTAAGTGATGGAACCATAATCAATGTAAGGGGGAAGAAAATAAGAAATCAAACATGTTTGAAAAACAATGTGGTCATTATCAGAAATGTGACTTTAACATATAATTTTTAATAAATGGGTATTAAAAGGAAATAATTAAATAATATACGATACTATATTTATAATTATGGTTCATTAATAAAATTATAATAAACTTATTCTTATAATACATGATTTTTTAAGGATTTTGATGAAAGTTGAGATGTTTGATAAGGTATTTATAGTCTCTCTTTTACTTCTGTGAGACATATGAAAATTCACCACATGTGCCTTTTTTTATGGTGTATATACTACCACTTTGACATGTTATAGTGTTAATCCTATTAATTCAATGATATTTAATTTTTTGATTTATGTTATGCATTATTTTTCATTATGATTCAAAATGATTAATATTGTGGTATGCCATTGTTTTCCCAATTTTCCATCTTTGAGATGTATATTATATTATAATCCTATATTAATTCATGAGGTCTATATAAATCCCATTTGACATGTAATATCATGAATTTATTTAATATAAATATATTTTATATTTCAATTTAGGTTATTCCTTCATGGTTCTTATGAATTAATATTACAAAAGTGGTAATGCTTTTATGCTACAAGATCATCATTTATCAGGATTGTTTATGATTAAGTGTCTAATGTTGAAATGTAATTATATAACTTTAATAAATTATCATTAATTTTATTCTCCTTTTTTTATTCATTACATATTCATGTTATGGTAAAATTTTGTACCATTTTTTACCTAAAATTATTAAGAATATGTTTTTTTTATAAAATCCAATATTATTTCTCTCTTCAGTAAGAAATTTATTTTCTTTCAAAACCTTTTTTTCTAAAAATGTTTTCAAAAAATGATTTATTACTCTATTTTTTTAAAATAAATTTTTAGAAATCTATTAAGTTTTTAATTTTTTTAATGGAATCATCATGTCACTTAACAAACAAATCACATATCTCTTTTATTAAAAATGTAAATGGAATATTTGTTTTAACGTGTACAACATGAACTAATTTTTCCAACATCATGGAAAATCACTTCTTTGAATACTAATTTATATTTTTCAAGGTTATTTTAAAATAAAAAGGGTTTCGAAATGATTTTTGTTTCAAAATTTATTTTTTAATGTGGAATTTATATTTTCCTCAATAAATATTTTAAATTATTTTTAAATATTCCTTTATATGTTTTCAAGTAAAAGAATTTTCAAACTTTATTTTTAATGAAAATATATTTTCCTCATGAAATATCCCATGTATACATTAAAAATTATTTTACATCTAAGATGTAATTCATTGAGGATAATTTTTTTTTACTAGAAAAATGATCCAGGGATACCATTCTTATTCGTACTCTGAATTGTTTTCATTTTGATAAAAATGTTTTTATGAAAAAAATGACTCTTACATTGATTATAAAATGATATATATCTTATGAAACCTTACTCATTCGAATCTGTTTTCTATGATGAAATAATGGAATGATTAATAAACCTATCACTTTTCCACAAGTTATAATATGATGAAATGTTTATAAAACCCATTCCTTTTAATGGGTTATGATATGATGACTATTATATGAACTTATGGTACATATATGTATGATTTTTATTATGGGATGGTGGTTGTATTATAACCAATGATAGTAGTTAAATTATAAATAAGGACTGTGGTTACATTATAATGAAAGACATGTGAGACCTATATCTCCCTATAATAAATTATGAAATGATTTATATCTCATGAGATAGGGAAGGATGTAATGGGAAGTTATCCTAATTTAGTATGATAGGGTATGAATGGTATGTGGACCCAATTAAGTAAGATATGGATGGAATTGGAGTGAACATGGTTTAGTAAGATATGACTAGAATAAAGAGTGATCTAGGTTCAATAAGGTAATATTTCAACTATGATTGTATTTTATTGAACCTTGACTACTATGAAAGTTTAGGGAGTGAACCCATTCCACTATAATGAAAGGTATTCCACTAGTGATAGAGGTGTGTCCCGCCCAGGATTTCTATGCACCCATATAATGCTATCATATCTTAGAAAATTATCCTTCAATACTAAGTGAATGATATTCTATGCTATGTGAAGGTAATAATTATATGTCTTATGAAAATTTTATTCTATCATGGGTCAGGTTCATTAATTATATTTTGACTCATGTATAATAAACTTCCAATATTTATTCCATAACATAGGAGTGTGATCTTTCATATGTAGGTTACGGTTTTCAAATGTAATTATCACGTTATCATAACCTTATATTCATGTTATTATTATATACATCCTTTTTTACACTTAATAAGAATCTGATCTCACCCTTTAATATTTTTCATTTACCCACATTATGAAGAAATATTTTATATAGGAGTAACAAAGAGTAAGATATTCATGGGAAAAACTAAAGATCATTCATTAATTACGAATATTATATTCCATGTTTCCAAGGGAACTGAACTCTTACTATACTCAAGAATATGTTTTTATAATGTAATGAATATTCATCTAAAAAGATTTAATATCCACGTATAATAATCCCAATTCACTATTGTTGTTATCAAAGGAATGGTCTAGTTAACCTTTGGAAACTACAATGAAAAAACTTTAGTGAGATCCAGTGGAATATTTTAAATTACATGTCTAAATATGTTTCTAAGGATACATAAAAGGAAAATTCTATGATTAGGAAATGGTTATATAATTTTTATAAGTGACATAGGAAGTTTTTTCCAAGAAATTATATCCTAGTCTAGATACTACAATTGTATGTGGCTCTAGAAAAGATGTCCCTTGGGGTAAAAGTACCTAAAACCCAGAATTTCAATAGACTTGATGTGGAACTATAACATGAAAATAGGCTTTAGTTCACACTATATTTGACACTACCAGGGAATATGATTTGGAGACTAACAAACTCTTTATAAAACATCATATATGATTTAAATATATGATTAATATTAATGAACTACAATAAACCTAAGGTTTCATTGATTGAAAATAATGTTTTATAATTTAGACATCTAATATTTATTTTTTCATGATTATGTGGGTTTAAATTGTAATTAGTGTTGCTAACACTATTATTTTTTGTTTTAGTAAATGGAAAGAACGATAAGTAAATGGGTTAATATTGAATGTGGCATAAAAGTTTTGATGACAAGTAAAATGGGATGATGACTCAAGTAATGGATATTATGATCATACATAATTAGTTATCATAGAACATGATTAATAATGTGCACTATAACCTACTATCATACTCAATAAAGAAGATAATGGTTGAGTTAAATGATATTTGGGATAATGGATACTATGGATGAAAGAATATTTAGTTTCTTATATGGTGAAAATGTGGGAAGAATCACTCTAGATAATGTCTTAGAGGGATGGGAAGATGTTTTTATTGTGAAAAATATGTAGACAATAAATGTAATTACAATAGATAAAATGAAAAGTTTGGTCAATGTAATGGATGATCATAGTTTTATTCCTAATATATCATCAACTATGTAATGTTTTAAATTTTAAAATAATTACACTTATGAAATCTATTTCCTAGTGGGAAAGCTCAGGAAGTAAATCTACTTGGTTTTATGAGTAATGGTTTTTCTATTGATGATAAAGAGACTATGGATGAAATATAAAAGGAAAGAGGTACCAAGTAAAAAGATTATGAAACAAGGTTGTTATTTTGATAAGGAATTGGGATGATTAATGTATTTATGTTTTTATATTGAATAATTATAAAATATACAAGTACTATTTAAGTATAATATTTAATTTAGTATTTGAAAAAATATGTTGAATGATGTTTATAACTAAGAAATTTTATATAACAGAAAGGATTTATTTTCAGGATAACACATTATTAATGGAAGGTAACCCAAAATATGTTATTGAGGTTTAGAAAATGGTGTTTATTTTTGATAAATAGATGATCATCATGAATATTTTAAATTTAATAGTATTTTTGGCCTTGGAACATATGAAATATATTTTGACAAAGTGGTTTATGCTATAATTGATGGAGTTTACAACATTTTTGGATTCAAGGAATATATCTCGCAATCTAGGTTTTATATGAAGAATATTGAAGAATTCATGTTTTAAATATGGATTTATAGTAATTCAGGTTATTACCATGTTTTAAGATAATAATGATGACAATATTCACGTGTTTGGTATGTGAAAATCAAGAGTTACTTTATCATATATGGGGATTAATAAGAAGTACATTTTTGAAATCCAATGACCTTATTTCTAATGTGTTGAATTTTAATCCTTTGAAAGGGTCATAAGGATGACTATTTGTGGAATGGTTTAAGTTAAAAATTGGATAATACTTTTGATTTTAATGTATTACATCCGTATAATATGATTTATCCATATTTTATTACTTGTGGTGACTATTTTGTTGTGACGATAACCTAATATTTACAGAATGACTTATCATCAATCAGTGCTTTATGAACAAAAAATTCACCTTTATATATTAATATAATAGATAAAATGTAAATTGATCAACGAACAAGAAATGGATAAGATTGTGTTTATGAATGTAATTAAATCAAGTAAGTATGTCTTCCTGTGTAATTTATTCTACTTTAGGAAAAGGATCTTTAAATAAATTATTTCCCTATTATCATAATCTTTTATTATATTTATTACCATTTTAATTATTATTTAGTTTATGGTTTTATAGTCAATAACCATATAAGGTTCACCCACATTCTTGTGATCAATTATCTTTATCAATTACTATAATTTTTTATTCTTTTCTTCAATGTCCAGATAATCACTTCCTACATATATTCTCTTATGAGGAAACCTAGTTATGAGTTACTTTGGGAAACCTTTATGTTTCAAACAATCCCATTGTGTGACAACATTTATTGTTCTTTTTTATGATTTTATTTTCTAAAAAAGAATTTTATAATGTTAAATCTTTGATGGCTAATATAAATTTAAGTGAAAAAAATTATTTTAAAGGGGGAAGAATGTAACACCCCGAGATTTTGTGAGATTCATTTTTTCAAATAGATTTGATCTTTTACATATTTTTGTGTAACAAGAAACAATGATTTTGGATTATGTTACAAGTCACAATATTTTTATCTTTCACTATACAAAATACTAATTTTGGCTTTTATTACACATAATATTGTGTTTATCTTGCGTTACATACAACAAATAGTTTAAAAGAAATGTTTCATATAATTAAAATGTTATTATAAAATATGATAGTTATCACATAGCCATTCGAAAGGAGGGTATGAATAGGATTAACTATATCATTAAAATATAATTTATACGTAAATATATAATTAATTGTTTTGTGGACAATTAATTTTAATTTAAAATAAAAACTTTGTGAAAATAAGGGAAATATTTCTCTAAAAAAATATTTTTTGGAAAACTAATGTGTTCTACATAAGTAAAATAATCAAAATAATTTTATTGGTTTATTTAAATAATATTTAAATATTATATTTTTTCAATAAAATATTTAACATTCATCTTATGTTTTTTCAAGACAAGATATAAGAAAAAATTCAATTTTATGCTTAAAATCTTTTTTTCTAAAAAGTAGTTTAGTCACCTTTTTACGGTAAACATATTTTAATAATTTTTTTAACACTTTTATAAAATTTAAATTTTAAAATAAAAAATTTTTTAAAAATTTTATTATAAAATTTATATTAGGGTGATGTTTTGGTATTTTTTTGAATATTTTCATTTATTGAAGAATAGTTAGAAAATACTGAATTTTAATTGAAAACTATATTTTCATTTAATTTATTTATAAAAATAAATTATATTTTAATTTTTTTAAGTTAAATTATTTAAATTATAGAATAATTAATTAAATTTAGGTTATTTTAATAAATTTAAAATTGATTTTTGATACAAAAATATTGTAAACTTTTGAACATTATCTTTCAAAAACCCGATTTCTCATCACGTCTACAAGAATAGTTTTATATTGATTTTATCAAAATTTGTGAATATTAATTAGAAAAATTTATTCCATATTTTTTATTATCATAATTTACATTATCTAATAAATTAAAATTTATTTTTTACCAATATAAATAGTGAATATAGTAAAAATTAATTATCACGATGAAGGTAAAAATGGGTTTATCGAGGGTTAAACTAAAAAGATAATGATAATAATTTCTTAAAAACCGATAAAAAGCTATTTTATTTCTATATATAACCAAATATACTTATAATGGTCTTTATGTAATAATTTTGACCCATAGGACATCTAAAAAATATGGGAGTACTTACTTGTTTTAAAAAATACCATGTGCGACCTCTCCCACACTTATAAAAGGCTACCCCTCTCTTATATTCTTCAAACATTCAAACCACCTTAGTTCAGACAATACCTGCAAAAATTACTTCCCAAATTCCCTCCTTTTATCCTATAAGACTTATTTTTGGCATAATGATAAACTAGGAATGCTTTAGTGAAAAACTAATGAGGATACCAGAAAAAGATGTAATGTTCCTCAATAAGTGTATTTATTTTATTTCATTCTTCACATCCTTAAAATATTTTCAAAACATTGTAATATAATAAAATTAGTGTATCCCATATATTAGGATATTTTTTATTAATATCATGACCTAGATCCTTCTCCACTTCCATAAAATGGGTTACAAAATCACTGTTCGTGTATACGGCGGACACCCACCTCGCGAAACGATGTCATTCATTTTTCCTTTACCGCCTCTAAAGATTGGAGATAAGGATGAATTTATTTTTTAAATGTGAAATTTATATTATTATTATTATTATTTAATTATTATATCACATATAAATTTATTATTTTTATTTCTTTGTAATAAGATAATGTCACTTGTCTGTATAGCGAACTACAACCTCGTGAAGTGATGTGATTCATTCATACATTTCATGGAAAGTGATAAGTGTAAATTTAATGATTACATGTGATAGAAATGATATAATAATATTATTATTGAGATATTTGTCATTATAAAATGATAATATTTATCATTTTCTTCCTTACCATTTCACTCATTGAAATATCATAACGCTACTCATGTATTTGTTGATTTCCATTTTGATGAAGATATGTGACTCTCTTTTCATTTCTATACAACATGTATGTTTTAAAAAATATTTTTAAAT
Organism: Viscum album; assembly: GCA_963277665.1. Classification (NCBI taxonomy): domain Eukaryota; kingdom Viridiplantae; phylum Streptophyta; class Magnoliopsida; order Santalales; family Viscaceae; genus Viscum; species Viscum album. The sequence continues at coordinate 1,168,582,290 of OY728122.1, read as the reverse complement.
AAATAAAATATTTTTATTATATTATCATAATTATAGATAGATAATATATTATTTATCTCAATTACATAATGATCAATGAAAAATGGAAACATTACTCATGAGTACGTACAACCTACCATCTATATGACCATAACATAATTCATTTCTCAAAACTATTATTAATTATTGGTATTAAAAGTATATTTGATTGATAAATATTAATATTATTGAATTATTATTATTCCATAAGTTATGGAACTATGATCAAAGTAATATGACATAAAATAAAAAATCAAAACCTATATAAAAACCAAGTGGTTATTACATGAAATGTGACTTTAACATAAAATTGTTAATAAAAGGGTAATAAAAGGAATTATGTAAAAAATATGGTATGATATATATAATTATGGTTCTATAATAATTTTATAATAATATTATATTTATTTTATAGGAGGTCTCAATAAGTTCGATGGAAGTCGAGACATTCATTAAGGGACTTCTAGTATCACTTTTACTTTAGAGAGACATATGTAAATTCACAACTGGTTTCTTTTTTGTAGTTAATATACTTACCCTTTGACCAGTTATAGCATGAATAAAATTAATTACATTATATTTAATGTTTCATTTCATTTTATTCTTTATTGGGGATTATGATTAAAAAATATTAGTAAAGCAGTATGGGATTTTTGTCTCAATTTTCCTTTTTGAGATGTACATCAAGTTATGCACCTATATTTATTAAATTGGAGTATATATATCCAAATTGAGTTGTAATTTCATAAATTTATTCACACTCATGATATTTTATCTTTCATTTTATGTTATTACTACATGTGTCTTATGAATCAATTTTACCAATGTGGTAATGATTTTATGTTACAATCTCATAATTTATTGAGATTGTTTATAATTATGTATCAAATGTTGAAACCTACTGATATACCTCTCATTAATTCTCATTACCTTTAATATCATCTATTTATTCATGATATATTCAATTAATGGTACAATTTTTCAACTCTTTGGTATAAAAAATTATAATGTATTTTTTTAGGAAAATTCAACTTTATTTCTCCCTTCTGGAGGAAATCTGTTTTCTTACAAAGCATTTTTTTCTAAAAATGTTTTCAAAAAATGGTTTTTACTCACTTAATATTTTTAAAATTCATTTTTACACATGTTGGACAATTTAAAAATAAATTGTAAAGTAATATTCACTTTATTTTCCAAATAATACTTATTTGGATTTTACTGAAAATGAGAAATAAATATTCTTTTTTTACATTTATGTCATTAAGGGAATTTTCCAACATCATGAAAAAATATTTTGTAAAATAATTAAATATAAATTTTAAAGATTACTTTTGAAAGAATATTTTCTATTTTATTTATGTTTTCAAATGTGTTTTTCAAAAAAGGAAAGGATATTTTATTCAAGTAATATTTTTAATATTTTTTAAGCATCCTTCATAAGTTTTCATGGAAAATTATTTTCATATTGTTTTATACTTTAAAAATTTATTTTCAAAGAAATTATATTTTCCTCAAGAAATATTCTAAGTAAACTTTCAAAATTATTTTCCATCCATGAAGGAATTCTTTGTAGTGAGTTATGCTCTACTGGGGATCTAATGGAAGGATACAATTCTTATTCTTCCTTTAAATGGTTTATGTTTATAAAGAATTTTTTTTAATCCCGTTTATCTTCCATGGGTTATATAATGATAGTAATCTTATTATGACCTCTTATTTTATTAGTTTATTTAGTGATCAAATAATTAATTTTTCGTGGTACATGTATATTTTCCTCTTGATATGATATGTTAAATGCGGTGAAAATAATCCAGATAAATCCATTAATGGGTTAATATATATCCAAAAAAGTGTGAAATTTAATAATAAAATTATTTTGGGGAATTATATTATCATATGTTTGATGTTAGTTACTCGAGTGGGAAATTACTAAGATTGAATGAATAATGATGTGGAAAAATTATTTTCTACTATAACAGTTGATGTTTCTCCACCTAATAAAGCAGTTAAATGTATGTTTCTTATTTAATGGAATTATTCAAATTCACTATTTGATATTGGATCTTCACAATAAATTATTATTGATAAAGTTTCAAGAAAATGGTAATATATCCTCTTGAACAGAAGATATAACTATTTGTTAAAAATCTATGGGGTAATATTAAATAATAAATATTTATTGGAATCATCTTATTTTTATTAATGGGATGGTATTTACTAAAAATTATAATGAATTTTACCCTATAGACATTGATGTTATCTTGGGTATGGATTGGATTTTAATTTTTCATGATAAAAAATATTACAAATCTAAGAAAGTAATATTCAATGATTTTATACCTTTGATAACCTACCAGAAATCTGAAAAATTGATTAAATATAGAAGTGAATGTCACTGTTCTCATGATGTGTAATAGAATGGAATTTTTTAAACTAGATATGTTATAGTATTAAGTAAATATATAGATGTATTTTTGGATGATTTTTTTGGTGTTATTCCAAATCTGGTGGTCCGGTTTAATTTTGAATTAGTTCTTGATGCTAATCTAATTTCAAATCCCCTTATGAATTTCTCAATTATAATTTTTTTAATTGAAAAAGTAGTTTAAAATTTTCTAGATAAATGTTGAATTAATCCTAGAACTTCACCATGGGGTTCTATTTTTCCTATTTATTAAAAATATAGATGGACCAGTGGGACATTTCATAAATTTTAGGGGATTGAATGGCCTCACTAGTATGAAAAACTATCCACTACCTCATATTGATTATTTTTTTGATCAGAACTAGAGACATCGATGTTTTTCAATGATTTACCTCAATTAGGTTATTATCAGTTGAATGTGATGGAGAAAGATATCCCAATAACATAATTTTAGAGTAGAGATAGACATCACGAGTTTTTAGTTATTCTTATTTGGTAATCTAATGGTCCAACTATATTCAAAGATATTATGTACACTGTTTTCCATGACTATTTAGAAATTTTTTTAGTTTTATTTTTATAGAATCTATGTATACATGTAAAAAGTAATGATTATCATAAATGCAACCAAATTATTTTTTTGCAGTAAAAAAAACTATATGGAAAATTTTGTAACTGTGAATTTTAGTTACAATAAATTTCATTCCTCAAGAATATTATTTTTAAATTTGGAATATCTTTTAACTTTTCTTAAAATTACTTTTGTGAAGAATATACAATAAAAAATTCCATGGATATTTATATTTTTTATATTAGTGGGTAGATACAATCTATATGTTGAAAACATTTCTCAGATATCTAGTATCCTAACTATGTTAATAATAAAAGTAGTAAAATTCATCAAGATGAAAGTGTGTGATGAATATTTTTAGGAACTAAAAATAAGATTCATTGATTTCTGTAGTTTTGGACCTTCCCACTAGAAATGGTTAATTTTTCACATACAATGATTCTTTACTAAATGGACATTGATTTGTTTTGATGTAGAATGATTAAATAATTTTTTATTCTTCATAGAAACTAAAAAATAATTAGTAAAATTATCCTAAATATGATATTGAATTAACTTATATTGTTTTTTGTTTTAATAATTTGGAGTAAGCAATTACATTAATTAAATAGTGAAATTTAATGGCAATGTCGAGATGACTCCCATGTGATATGTGTCCTTTGGGTAGTTAAGTGCATAAAAGCAGCTGACCAAGGATATATCTCAAAGAGGCAGTAATTAAAAAAACTTTGTTATGTAATTATTACAATAAAGATTAAATAAATACACAACATAGAACGATGGATATTTTTTGATGTTTATAAAGTAATAAAAAAATATGATGGAAGAAGACAATATTTTTTTCTTTGAAATGTGATTGAGATAATGAAATGACAAATATTTTTAGAAACTATTTTTGAATAGAGTTATCTATCCAACTATACCCCTTCACATACTTATTAATCATTATAATTTTAATTAGACTCCACTTAATTATGATCCCCCCATTTTTAACCCTCAAACCCAAATGGAGTTAACTTAACCACAAAGATGTAACAAAATAAACCCTAGGCTAGCTTATGAACATGAAATCATAGAACCATACTTTGATTTTCATCCAAATGGTAGATTATGTTCAATTTCGAATTATGGATAATATCCATCATAGATGTTGGGATGAATTTTGATTATGAATTATATTTGAACTCTAAAAAATTAATCTTGTGTTGTTTTATTTCATATTCTAGGATCACACTCTCACAACTAACCCATCACTCCACCTCATGTATTTGTGTTAATTTTTCAAATCATTACATAGTTTATATTAAGTTTAAAACACAATTCATAGATAATATTATAAGAATTATAATATCTAATTTTTTGAAAACAAATAAGTTAATAAAGATATAGTTAGATAGAATACTATTAAAAAATTCTCTTCCATGGGTAGTGTAGTAATTGTTGAAATTATTTCCATTAGAAAAGGTCATATAAAGGTTATAAACTAGTGACATTTCTTCTCTTGATTTCTAGAAAAAATAGGGTGTGTATAGAATAATAAAATTTTATATTAACTAATAAATGGGTAAAAAACTAGTTTGTTTATTTTGAAAACACAAACACTACAATGTGATGAAGAAGAAGAAGAGGGGTTTGATGAATGGATCCTTGATTCAAGAGTTTCCCAACCTGTAATTCTTAGATAATTTGAGTGAAACCAATTTTACTCTTCTCAAAGTTTCCTAATTCACGTCCCAACCCCCTCCAAAATCTAACAATACTTATTTATAGAGGGGATGAGAGGCTAGGTTTAAAAGAGATTACAATTTTGAATGTGGAAATTCTGAAAAATATTTTATTCCTTCATGTACTATATTATTGATTAGAAAAACATGTAAACCATGTTCTATTCCAAAAGTATTATTTTTTAGAAAATGGATCCTATATCATCTTTCAATTTTTTTTCCAAATCCAAGAGAATATTTAGAATATATGTCCCAAATGGTGATGCGGGGTCCAATTTGGCGAGTCTATTCCATACTTTAATTCTTGGACCATTTTCTATAATAAAATGAGAAATATAGATTGTGTGATATAGATGAAAGTGGTATCCCATTTATTGGGGAAAAATGTTAAAAAAATTTAGGTTTAAATAATTCTCATAAAAAACTTTAGGGTTGAAATACTACAATTCACACTATATAGTCAAAAATAGAATTTTCATCATATTTCTAAATGAATGATATAATTCAACATATCCCATAAATAAATATATTTAGAAAAATGAGGAGAAATTAAGTCATTTATTATCAATTAATTTTTCAATAAAATATCTTCCATCAACTCTCCCACACATACCCTTTTTCACTATTGAAAAAAGTCACATGTCATATATTCAAGAAAATTCTTATAAGATATGCATATTAATATATCCCAATCCATTGTAGAAAGATAGGAAAAGTAATAATATAATCAATATTTAGTGTTATTAAACATGAAATTCATTGTCTCATTAATGGCATCAAAACAAAATATAGTGATATTAATGAAACTAATCATAGTAAAGCAAGTTATGGGTCTACTATGCCAATAATTTTCCATGTGTGTGTGTGGGAACAATTTTAGGCTCATATTTCCACCCTTTATTCAGTATATTAATGTTCTATAAAACATTTATTCTTACATATTTTAACTCCCTTGAACCAGTTCAATATTCCATTGTAATCAAATTTCATGACCCACTCACTAAAGCATTCTCAAAAGTCAAACCACATGTTCTTGACCAAGATATCCTCATGTATTATAAATGTCATCACTCCCCTCATTATTAAGATAATATATATATATATATATAATGTTATTTTTTAGGGTGTAAAACCTTCGAATATTAGGTACACATGTATAGGTCAATTAAGAATAGTAATGTAATTGATCAGAATAGAAATGAATGTATGAATCAAATGTTGATATTAGATTATTTTTCTTAACTAATACGGATATACATTAAATTTAGTAGGAAAAATTTCACACAACATGGTCACATGAATTTTGTTTGAGAAATAAATTACATAACATACTATAAACAAATATCACAAATAATGGTGTGACAATATAATAGTCTATACAATTTCACAAAAAATTATATCATCAACAACATCTATTTTTATAAAAAATAAACCCCAAAGGAAGAAATAATTATCATTACTTTAATGCTACCAAATAATTTTGAAAATGTGAAGTTTTCATATGTTTCACATTTTAATGAGCATGTTACATGTTTTTTGGTTTTATTTTTTGTTTTTTCATTTTGAAAATTGAACATAACACACACCCATGAACAAAAAATGAAAAACATAAAGAAGATGCCCTGAAATCTTGTCCCCTACCCAACACATAAAATATTTCATTTAACTCAATATGTTCCCATGAAATGATAAATTCACATGAAATTTCTACATTTAAATGGTACAACTAATATAAATTTGAATGGGTTAGGGAAAACCTGGTAAATTCAATTGATTATAAGCTCATGTAATGTGATGAGATGAATTACATGTTTGGGAAATCATTCAATGTACTCCATAAAAAAATTTCCATTTATTATAAATATATTTCATGTTTCATCTTATGTGATATATACTTCACCATAATGAAAAAAATTACATATAACAAAAGGACATAACCAGTTTGAATGAAACATATCGAGCATCTGATTTAGTCCTAAACTATTGAGAAGGACTTTATCTACTACATGGAACTCCATTTTTTAGATCATTCTATCAGGTGTCTCTTGTGATCTTTACTTATAGTGCCTTGAGTTCTCATATAATGAAAATCAAAATCTCCTCAATCACTTGAATTTCAAGCTTCATTTGATCTCTATCATGGAATAAATGTAGAGACCCGAAGCTTATCGTACATTGAAATTACATTACTTTTGTGGAATACTTAGTACATAACAAAAACACACACACAAGGACCGTAATAGTTTAGTGTCTTTGGAAACTCGGAACGTAATCTTCTAATCGTGGTAAAAGATCTTCAATATCTTCCATAAATATCTTCCCTTTTTTTTACCTAAAACCTTTCTTTATATCCTGGGGAAAAGAAAACATAAAAGGGTGAGCTCAAATGCTCAGTAAGGGTAAACAAAAGAAAATCAATCACATCATATTCATAAGAACATAACTCTTGGAAATATTAACCTGCAAAAGAGAGCATATTTTCATAACATGGGATAAATCATAGTAGTGAAATGAAATCCCAATAATCATAACTTAAAACATGAAACTTTGTGGCATACACACATAATCATAGAGAATCATTTCTTGTTAGTCAAGACTCATTGCCAAGACTATCTTAGTGGACAAAGTCCCTTTTCTGAATCGAGTAACCCTCGTTCCAGTCCTGTTTCACTGAACCGGTATAACCTACCATTCCAGCCATGTCTATCTCACGAGATATAAAATCTTTACCCAATTCATTGGAGGGAGATATAGGTCCCACCCATATTATAATGAATCCTTTCTTATGTGTGCCACATAATCATAAATCATACATCATCGCATAACAGATGTAAAAAAAATGGGATTCTTGAAACATCATGACATCATAAAACAAACCATATAAGGTAAACGACTTCATAAAAATAATTCCCTCACAAAATAATCAAATCAATGTAATAATAGGGATAAAAACAGAACCCTATATTTTCTTAGATGGAAAATAATTTTGATAAAACATTTGAACTCCATTCTTGAGGAAAATATCCTTTCTACTTCAAAAACACTTTTCATTTCTTAACATGTCATAAGATTATAAATAAAAGAAGTTGATTAAGAATAAACTTGAAAACTTTTAAAGGAAGCTTCTTGGAAATAATGTTTTAAAAATCCATTCATGCCGTATAAGTTAAAAAAAACATTCTTCGTACTTTTGTCGGAAAAGTCAAAATAAGTACCTCGTATGAAAAAACGACAAAAGATTCCTTTCATATTCTTTACTAAAAACTCACCGAAGGGTAAAATTGGATTTAAACTATTGTAAGTGGATGGAAATAATATTACATATTGATGAAACATGGATGTGGATGATAAAATACACCCCAGTAAATACTTACGAATAAACAATCTCGGATAAAAATGAGATTGTGATATTTCCATTACCTTAGGTCCGACTTGCTTTGTATGTGTCCGAACCTCCTGTATAATGATTTAAATAATGTTATTGACTTATTAAAGAATCATATTCATTTTTATGATATCATATATGGTTCTCTTATGGCTTTATATTACCCGTTCTTTTGTAAATTCATGTTAAAGTAGCGTTTTGGGTAAAATCGTCTCATTTGTCGTTTGTGTTTTTAACTTGTAATTATTCATATGATTACTTAGATCATGATTAATTAATTCCATAATATAAAACATGATTTATATATATATATTCATAATATACATATATAATAAATCAGTAAATGGAAAGAAATACACCGTTCATGGAGACGGTAGTCCGTACGTACGCATGAACGCTGTTTTCGTTTCCTTATTGAATTGAATGGAATTAAGTAGATGACATACATATAAATATAAATAATTCCAGTATCATTATTCGGTCATATATTTCATTAGTACTTATTATATATACTTTATAATCATTCATGAATGGTTAATAATTGAGAATGAATCTCATCGCGTCGTGGAGACGGTAGTCCGTACGTACGCACGAGCGATGATATCATTCCCATGGTCATGGAATTGTGTTGAAGTGTATGTATACTATTTCAGTATTAATATCAATTTATAATATTCATATATAGTTACTCATTACACCTTTATACCCATCCAATTAATGTGGTGGCGGAAAATAGATTACACCACGGCGTGTAGACGGTATTCCGTACGTACGCACGCGCGGTGATTTCCTTTTTCCGTAGGATGGATAGAAGGTTAATTAGAGTTGTTTCATATTTATAATAACATATCAGTATGTAAGTAATAGTGATGTTATTACTTTTTCATGATACAACTAAAGAAGAAGAAGTTGAAGAAGAAATAAATTGAAAAGATCGGTAATGGTTATTACCTCTTCTTTGAAACGCCTCTTTGAATACTCCACTTAGGGAACTAAGATTGGTCTTTGAAGAAGACCAAGACCTCTAGAATTATTCTAGGGAAGTGGAGAAGGGATTTTGGCAGGGTTTGGCCGAGCTTGAGTGCTCAATTTGGTGTGAGGAGGAGGGGGAGGAGGTCTCCTTTTATAAGGGAGGAGAGGGGCACCTTAGGAATATCTCAAAATATTATTTAAATTAAAGTCAAAATCGGTTTATAATGGTTCAAAAGGGTCTTATTTCGAAGCTAAAGTGGGGATGGGTCGAAATCCTATCAACCAATAGGATTTAGACAAGTTTAGGGTATTATTTTAACCTTATCAATTAGATTTAACTCTAAGTTAAATAATTTAACTTTTACCGTGTCTTTTTGTTTTCTTACACTATATGGTTAATAAACTTCCTATAACATGTCAAACGAACCCCAAATTGTTTATTATTAATATATATATCCTTATCTAAGTAATTTGGCCGAACCTTAGATTTTTAGGAATAAAATAACAATTAATAATATAATATTTGATTTAAAAACTATTTTGTGTCAATTTTGACACTATTTGATATATGATTTTTGTGAAATTCATAACAGAATTATATGTTCGAACCAAGTTGATTAAATCAACAAGAATATATCATAGTAACCTATAAAATTAGTGAAATTCATAAAAAGTCTTAAATTACATTTATTTTGGTATTTATAATATCAATTATGTCAATATTTCATTAATAAGATAATTACTGCATCATCTTTGTGTTATAAATAAATTAAATTATTTGATGTCTAAAAATTAAAAATAAAATACCATCATTTAGGAAATCTTTTGAGCGTTCTAATTAATATTTACAATCGAATTTATCTTATGTATAACTCTATATTAAAAATGTTTTAGTAAATAAACTTTGATTTTAACTCTTTTAAGTCTTCTTTGAATTAAATAATAATAAATGTCCTAATCTAATCCAAGTGGGCCTAAATGATAATATTTTACACTTAAGGTTGTTTTTGGTCGAGATACACTTGTCCAATAGGATTAGGACATGTGTTAGGGTAATATTAATATCATTTTTACCTTTAATTACCCTATTTACTTTTAACCGTGGTAAATAAAAGTAAAAAGTTACTATTCACAAAAAATTATTTTCATCTCATTGAACCACATTTTACTTACTGACATCAACCGTGTCTCTCGGATTTTTGAAATTCCATTCACAGAAGCGGTAAAATTAAGTTTTATGAAAAATTCAGTTTTTTTAACTACCACTTAGTAGTTTCACTATTCATCAAAAATTGATATTTTTCAGAAAAATGCCAAAATTTCATCCTAAGCTATATTTAATATTCCGAATTAAAAAATGAAGTCTATTTTACCAAATTCATAACATAGAAGTTGCATTAATTAATTTTATAATTAAATCCTGCTGTTAAAACAAATAGCGTGTTTTTAAGAAACAATATCTATCAAAAGATTGACACTTGATTATGTCTGGTTTAAATGTGAAATTACATTCAATGACCAACATTGTATTAAATTGTAAAAATATATTCTAAATATACTTTAAAACCACTCAAATTAATAATTTATCACTATTAATTATTTCGATTAAAAAAGTTGTTTTTAATTATAATTTAGTAATTTTCACTATTCATCAGAATATGAAAGTTATCCGAAAAGTGCCAAAATTTCATCTTAGGCTAAATTCGATACTCCGAATCCAAAAATGAAGTCCATTTTGAAAGATAAAATTTCTAAAATTTAAAAAGTGGTTATTACTATTCATAACGACTAGTTTTAATAATATTTTAATAGCATATCGTTGTTTCGTGAAATTGAGTATTGCGTACTACACACGCTATCGAGGAAGGTTGCAATTGCGTGTAATGCAAGGCAAGTCAAAGATGCATGTTGTGCAAGCTCCTTTTGGTGTAGCGTACAACACAAGACATTAATAAAATTAAAAAGAATATTTTTCATAAAATCTCGGGCTGTTACATTCTACCCCCCTTAAAATGAATTTCGCCCTCAAAATTCATCGGGGTTATAAATGGTTTACTATTCTAAAGTTTCTTTAATAGAAACCCACATCGTAAAAAGGAATATCAAAACCAATCTTTAAAAACAAATGTATGAAACGTAACGGTTACCCAAATAAACTAATCACTGGGTTTCCACATAGGTGAAAATATTGATATGGAAGAGAAATCTAACCATCATGTTCTGATGGAGAGTGGTAGAGAACATGGCTATGGAAAAGCCAGCAATCAAAAATCCATAAATTTGTGACGATCTAAGGTACCATCTGATTCATCAGATATAAGATCACTGGGACAACATTTTTGGTTTTCAAGATCGTTTCCCTAAAGTTAAAGAATTTGAATTAGAATAAATACTTACTTTATTTTGGTACAATCTCACTATTGTTCGTGCCTTTAACAATTTCCACTTCATCTCTTAAATAAATGAAGTTGAATTTGTTATTCGTGAAGTGTTAGAAGATCATGTGATAGAATGACGGGTCATTCCATCTGTCTCAAACAAATGGTTAGCAAAAATTATATACATAAGTCGATCTATAGTGAGATTAATCATATATGGTTCCTAAAATGGAATTTATACTTCATATATCATACTGCTTAATATAATAAAACTAGTTTCTAATAAACAGGGAATTCCTGTAGGCCACTGGTAGGCGATAAAGGCCAGTCGCACTTCGGTTGTGGGTTCGATTCCCACATCCTTGTCCGACGCGATGGGCTGTCGCCCGTCCTGCAGGTTGTCCTTTTTCTAAAACTATATTACTATAACATCCCATCAATAATATCGAGAAAACTTCTATCCTTAAACAATACTAACTTATATCCAACATAATCCATTCCAATCTTTAGGCTTATCCATAATACTGCAGTCCACTCTCATAACATAGTGAAAACGATTACCAGAGATTTAACACCATCGTCGATCCCCATATATCATAAGATATGTTTTGTTGGTCACATTCCAAACATTCAAAGTCCTTAATCATGTATTCTCTTGAATACCTTAGTGAACACATGAATGCAGTTAAAATTTAACACTTTCCACATACCAAAATCCTCAAAATTCTATATACTCAAACCATGATATCACTTAGTCCTTATATCAATCATGAGCTCATGAATACTGTCAAACATTTCATTTTCTCCTTATCCCTTCATTATGCGCATATCATCTGCTTTCCAAAATATTTGAATCACTTTTCATGGTTACTGGTACCTTAAAATTATTGAAAACCAAAATAATACAAAAATATTATAATAAACAATAAAAGTACCTCAACAACATTATTCTTGAATACCAATACATAAACACTTCAATACATCCTCTTCAATTATTGTCCTGGAATAAGTCCTTCCATGATTGAGAAGTAACTTTTTAGGTCAGGGCATTGAGTTGGGTAATGACCATGTTCTCCACAAATAATACATTGAACTCCATAAGAGTCTGTCACTCTATGACCCTTATCTCCACACAAATAACATCGGTCCCTCCATTTGAGGTATTCTTCAAGGTTCTTCTTCCCTTCTTTAGAAATCTCAATCTTCCTTTCTTTATGCTGCTCAACATGCGAACATTCATAATAGTCTATCTTCCTCTTCTTTGATGAATTAGGTATACCACTAAATTTCACCTTGTTAATCATATATCGCGATGACTGATTCGGCATAATCACAATATCTTTCTCTCTAGGAATTACATAATTTTTTTGCTTATAGTCACCAATTTTTCCATTGGATTCAATGTTAACCGAATTCCATCTGGTTCCCTCCATTAACTAAAACACAAAAAGAATTCGTTGAGAGGGAAAAATCATGCTAGAGAAAACAACATAGTAAAGGGGGAGTACCCTCAATATCTAACATCTTAGGTTAAATTCTAAGATCTTTACCGTAGTTCTAGGACTATATCCTATATGTATACTTATCCTTAGGGACATCCCTAGACATACCTTAGAAATATCTCTAGGGATCTCACTAACGTTCTCACATCCTAGTTTCCAAAGATTGACTAAACCTTTCCTCTGATACCAACTGTAGAGACCCGAATCTTATCATACATTGACATTACATTACTTTTGCGGAATACTTAGTACATAACAAAAACACACACACAAGGACCGTAATAGTTTAGTGTCTTTGGAAACTCGGAACGTAATCTTCTAATCGTGGTGAAAGATCTTCAATATCTTCCATAAAGATCTTCCCTTTTTTTACCTAAAACCTTTCTTTATATCCTGGGGAAAAGAAAACATAAAAGGGTGAGCTCAAATGCTCAGTAAGGGTAAACAAAAGAAAATCAATCACATCATATTCATAAGAACATAACTCTTGGAAATCGTAACCTGCAAAAGAGAGCATATTTTCATAACATGGGATAAATCATAGTAGTGAAATGAAATCCCAATAATCATAACTTAAAACATGAAACTTTGTGGCATACACACATAATCATAGAGAATCATTTCTTGTTAGTCAAGACTCATTGCCAAGACTATCTTAGTGGACAAAGTCCCTTTTCGGAATCGAGTAACCCTCGTTCCAGTCCTGTTTCACTGAACCGGTATAACCTACCATTCCAGCCATGTCTATCTCATGAGATATAAAATCTTTACCCAATGAATTGGAGGGAGATATAGGTCCCACCCATCTTATAATGAATCCTTTCTTATGTGTGCCACATAATCAAAAATCATACATCATCGCATAACAGATGTAAAAAAAATGGGATTCTTGAAACATCATGACATCATAAAACAAACCATATAAGGTAAATGACTTCATAAAAATAATTCCCTCACAACATGATCAAATCAATGTAATAATAGGGATAAAAACAGAACCCTATATTTTCTTATATGGAAAATAATTTTGATAAAACATTTGAACTCCATTCTTGAGGAAAATATCCTTTCTACTTCAAAAACACTTTTCATTTCTTAACATGTCATAAGATTATAAATAAAAGAAGTTGATTAAGAATAAACTTGAAAACTTTTAAAGGAAGCTTCTTGGAAATAATGTTTTAAAAATCCATTCATGCCGTATAAGTTAAAAAAAACATTCTTCGTACTTTTGTCGGAAAAGTCAAAATAAGTACCTCGTATGAAAAAACGACAAAAGATTCCTTTCATATTCTTTACTAAGAACTCACAGAAGGGTAAAATTGGATTTAAACTATTGTAAGTGGATGGAAATAATATTACATATTGATGAAACATGGATGTGGATGATAAAATACACCCCAGTAAATACTTACGAATAAAAAATCTCGGATAAAAATGAGATTGTGATATTTCCCTTACCTTAGGTCCGACTTGCTTTGTACGTGTCCGAACCTCCTGTATAATGATTTAAATAATGTTATTGACTTATTAAAGAATCATATTCATTGTTATGATATCATATATGGTTCTCTTATGGCTTTATATTACCCGTTCTTTTGTAAATTCATGTTAAAGTAGCGTTTTGGGTAAAATCGTCTCATTTGTCGTTTGTGTTTTTTACTTGTAATTATTCATATGATTACTTAGATCATGATTAATTAATTCCAGAATATAAAACATGATTTATATATATATATTCATATTATACATATATAATAAATCAGTAAATGGAAAGAAATACACCGTTCATGGAGACGGTAGTCCGTACGTACGCATGAACGCTGTTTTCGTTTCCTTATTGAATTGAATGGAATTAAGTAGATGACATACATATAAATATAAATAATTCCAGTATCATTATTAGGTCATATATTTAATTAGTACTTATTATATATACTTTATAATCATTCATGAATGGTTAATAATTGAAAATGAATCTCATCGCGTCGTGGAGACGGTAGTCCGTACGTACGCACGAGCGATGATATCGTTCCCATGGTCGTGGAATTGTGTTGAAGTGTATGTATAATATTTCAGTATTAATATCAATTTATAATAATCATATATAGTTACTCATTACACCTTTATACCCATCCAATTAATGTGGTGGCGGAAAATAGATTACACCACGGCGTGGAGACGGTATTCCGTACGTACGCACGCGCGGTGATTTCCTTTTTCTGTAGGATGGATAGAAGGTTAATTAGAGTTGTTTAATATTTATAATAAAATATCAGTATGTAAGTAATACTGATGTTATTACTTTGTCATGATACAACTAAAGAAGAAGAAGTTGAAGAAGAAAGAAATTGAAAAGATCGGTAATGGTTATTACCTCTTCTTTGAAACGCCTCTTTGAATCCTCCACTTAGGGAACTAAGATTGGTCTTTGAAGAAGACCAGGACCTATAGAATTATTCTAGGGAAGTGGATAAGGGATTTTGGCAGGGTTTGGCAGAGCTTGAGTTCTCAAATTGGTGTGAGGAGGAGGGGGAGGAGGTCTCCTTTTATAAGGGAGGAGAGGGGCACCTTAGGAATATCTCAAAATATTATTTTATATTAAAGTCAAAATCGGTTTATAATGGTTCCAAAGGGTCTTATTTCGAAGCTAAAGTGGGGATGGGTCGAAATAATATCAACCAATAGGATTTAGACAAGTTTAGGGTATTATTTTAACCTTATCAATTAGATTTAACTCTAAGTTAAATAATTTAACTTTTACCGTGTCTTCTTGTTTTCTTACACTATATGGTTAATAAACTTCCTATCACATGCCAAAAGAACCCCAAATTGTTTATTATTAATATATATATCCTTATCTAAGTAATTTGGCCGAACCTTAGATTTTTAGGAATAAAATAACAATTAATAATATAATATTTGATTTAAAAACTATTTTGTGTCAATTTTGACACTATTTGATATATGATTTTTGTGAAAGTCATAACAGAATTATATGTTCGAAACAAGTTGATTAAACAACAAGAATATATCATAGTAACCTATAAAATTAGTGAAATTCATAAAAAGTCTTAAATTACATTTATTTTGGTATTTATAATATCAATTATGTCAATATTTCATTAATAAGATAATTACTGCATCATCTTTGTGTCATAAATAAATTAAATTATTTGATGTCTAAAAATTAAAAATAAAATACCATAATTTAGGAAATCTTTTTAGCTTTCTAATTAATATTTACAATCGAATTTATCTTATGTATAACTCTATATTAAAAATGTTTTAGTAAATAAACTTTGATTTTAACTCTTTTAACTCTTCTTTGAATTAAATAATAATAAATGTCCTAATCTAATCCAAGTGGGCCTAAATGATAATATTTTACACTTAAGGTTGTTTTTGGTCGAGATAAACTTGTCCAATAGGATTAGGACATGTGTTAGGGTAATATTAATATCATTTTTACCCTTAATTACTCTATTTACTTTTAACCGTGGTAAATAAAAGTAAAAAGTTACTATTGACAAAAAATTATTTTCATCTCATTGAACCACATTTTACTTACTGAAATCAACCGTGTCTCTCGGATTTTTGAAATTCCATTCACAGAAGCGGTAAAATTAAGTTTTATGAAAAATTTAGTTTTTTTTAACTACCACTTAGTAGTTTCACTATTCATCAAAAATTGATATTTTTCAGAAAAATGCCAAAATTTCATCCTAAGCTATATTTCATATTCCGAATTCAAAAATGAAGTCTATTTTACCAAATTCATAAAATAGAAGTTGCATTAATTAATTTTATAATTAAATCCCGCTGTTAAAACAAATAGCGTGTTTTTAAGAAACAATATCTATCAAAAGATTGACACTTGATTATGTCTGGTTTAAATGTGAAATTACATTCAATGACCAACATTGTATTAAATTGTAAAAATATATTCTAAATATACTTTAAAACCACTCAAATTAATAATTTATCACTATTAATTATTTCGATTAAAAAAGTTGTTTTTAATTATAATTTAGTAATTTTCACTATTCATCCGAATATGAAAGTTATCCGAAAAGTGCCAAAATTTCACATTAGGCTAAATTCGATACTCCGAATCCAAAAATGAAGTCCATTTTGAAAGCTAAAATTTCTAAAATTTAAAAAGTGGTTATTACTATTCATAACGACTAGTTTTAATAATATTTTAATAGCATATCGTTGTTTCGTGAAACTGAGTATTGCGTACTACACACACTATCGAGGAAGGTTGCGATTGCGTGTAATGCAAGGCAAGTCAAAGATGCGTGTTGTGCAATCTCCTTTTGGTGTAGCGTACAACACAAGATATTAATAAAATTAAAAAGAATATTTTTCATAAAATCTCGGGCTGTTACATTCTACCCCCCTTAAAAGGAATTTCGCCCTCAAAATTCGTCAGGGATATAAGTGGTTTACTATTTGAAAGTTTCTTTAATAGAAACCCACATCGTAAAAAGGAATATCAAAACCAATCTTTAAAAACAAAAGTATGAAAAGTAAGGGTTACCCAAATAAACTAATCACTGGGTTTCCACATAGGTGAAAATATTGATATGGAAGAGAAATCTAACCATCATGTTCTGATGGAGAGTGGTAGAGAACATGGCTATGGAAAAGCCAGCAATCACAAATCCATAAATTTGTGACGATCTAAGGTACCATCTGATTCATCAGATATAAGATCACTGGGACAACATTTTTGGTTTTCAAGATCATTTCCCTAAAGTTAAAGAATTTGAATTAGAATAAATACTTACTTTATTTTGGTACAATCTCACTGTTGTTCGTGCCTTTAACAATTTCCACTTCATCTCTTAAATAAATGAAGTTGAATTTGTTATTCGTGAAGTGTTAGCAGATCATGTGATAGAATGACGGGTCATTCCATCTGTCTCAAACAAATGGTTAGCAAAAATTATATACATAAGTAGATCTATAGTGAGATTAATCATATATGGTTCCTAAAATGGACTTTATACTTCATATATCATACTGCTTAATATAATAAAACTAGTTTCTAATAAACAGAGACTTCCTGTAGGCCAGTGGTAGGCGATAAAGGCCAGTCGCACTTCGGTTGTGGGTTCGATTCCCACATCCTTGTCCGACGCGATGGGCTGTCGCCCGTCCTGCAGGTTGTCCTTTTTCTAAAACTATATTACTATAACATCCCATCAATAATATCGAGAAAACTTCTATCCTTAAACAATACTAACTTATATCCAATATAATCCATTCCAATCTTTAGGCTTATCCATAATACTGCAGTCCACTCTCATAACATAGTGAAAACGATTACTAGAGATTTAACACCATCGTCGATCCCCATATATCATAAGATATGTTTTGTTGGTCACATTCCAAACATTCAAAGTCCTTAATCATGTATTCTCTTGAATACCTTAGTGAACACATGAATGCAGTTAAAATTTAACACTTTCCACATACCAAAATCCTCAAAATTTTATATACTCAAACCATGATATCACTTAGTCCTTATATCAATCATGAGATCATGAATACTGTCAAACATTTCATTTTCTCCTTATCCCTTCATTATGCGCATATCATCTGCTTTCCAAAATATTTGAATCACTTTTCATGGTTACTGGTACCTTAAAATTATTGAAAACCACAATAATACAAAAATATTATAATAAACAATAAAAGTACCTCAACAACATTATTCTTGAATACCAATACATAAACACTTCAATACATCCTCTTCAATTATTGTCCTGGAATAAGTCCTTCCATGATTTAGAAGTAACTTTTTAGGTCAGGGCATTGAGTTGGGTAATTCCCATGTTCTCCACAAATAATACATTGAACTCCATAACAGTCTGTCACTCTATGACCGTTATCTCCACACAAATAACATCGGTCCCTCCATTTGAGGTATTCTTCAAGGTTCTTCTTCCCTTCTTTAGAAATCTCAATCTTCCTTTCTTTATGCTGCTCAACATGCGAACATTCATAATAGTCTATCTTCCTCTTCTTTGATGAATTAGGTATACCACTAAATTTCACCTTGTTAATCATATATCGCGATGACTGATTCGGCATAATCACAATATCTTTCTCTCTAGGAATTACATAATTTTGTTGCTTATAGTCACCAATTTGTCCATTGGATTCAATGTTAACCGAATTCCATCTGGTTCCCTCCATTAACTAAAACACAAAAAGAATTCGTTGAGAGGGAAAAATCATGCTAGAGAAAACAACATAGTAAAGGGGGAGTACCCTCAATATCTAACATCTTAGGTTAAATTCTAAGATCGTTACCGTAGTTCTAGGACTATATCCTATATGTATACTTATCCTTAGGGACATCCCTAGACATACCTTAGAAATATCTCTAGGGATCTCACTAACGTTCTCACATCCTAGTTTCCAAAGGTTGACTAAACCTTTCCTCTGATACCAACTGTAGAGACCCGAAGCTTATCGGACATTGACATTACATTACTTTTTCGGAATACTTAGTACATAACAAAAACACACACACAAGGACCGTAATAGTTTAGTGTCTTTGGAAACTCGGAACGTAATCTTCTAATCGTGGTGAAAGATCTTCAATATCTTCCATAAAGATCTTCCCTTTTTTTTTACCTAAAACCTTTCTTTATATCCTGGGGAAAAGAAAACATAAAAGGGTGAGCTCAAATGCTCAGTAAGGGTAAACAAAAGAAAATCAATCACATCATATTCATAAGAACATAACTCTTGGAAATCTTAACCTGCAAAAGAGAGCATATTTTCATAACATGGGATAAATCATAGTAGTGAAATGAAATCCCAATAATCATAACTTAAAACATGAAACTTTGTGGCATACACACATAATCATAGAGAATCATTTCTTGTTAGTCAAGACTCATTGCCAAGACTATCTTAGTAGACAAAGTCCCTTTTCTGAATCGAGTAACCCTCGTTCCAGTCCTGTTTCACTGAACCGGTATAACCTACCATTCCAGACATGTCTATCTCATGAGATATAAAATCTTTACCCAATGCATTGGAGGGAGATATAGGTCCCACCCATCTTATAATGAATCCTTTCTTATGTGTGCCACATAATCATAAATCATACATCATCGCATAACAGATGTAAAAAAATGGGATTCTTGAAACATCATGACATCATAAAACAAACCATATAAGGTAAATGACTTCATAAAAATAATTCCCTCACAACATGATCAAATCAATGTAATAATAGGGATAAAAACAGAACCCTATATTTTCTTAGATGGAAAATAATTTTGATAAAACATTTGAACTCCATTCTTGAGGAAAATATCCTTTCTACTTCAAAAACACTTTTCATTTCTTAACATGTCATAAGATTATAAATAAAAGAAGTTGATTAAGAATAAACTTGAAAACTTGTAAAGGAAGCTCCTTGGAAATAATGTTTCAAAAATCCATTCATGCCGTATAAGTTAAAAAAAACATTCTTCGTACTTTTGTCGGAAAAGTCAAAATAAGTACCTCGTATGAAAAAACGACAAAAGATTCCTTTCATATTCTTTACTAAAAACTCACCGAAGGGTAAAATTGGATTTAAACTATTGTAAGTGGATGGAAATAATATTACATATTGATGAAACATGGATGTGGATGATAAAATACACCCCAGTAAATACTTACGAATAAACAATCTCGGATAAAAATGAGATTGTGATATTTCCCTTACCTTAGGTCCGACTTGCTTTGTACGTGTCCGAACCTCCTGTATAATGATTTAAATAATGTTATTGACTTATTAAAGAATCATATTCATTGTTATTATATCATATATGGTTCTCTTATGGCTTTATATTACCCGTTCTTTTGTAAATTCATGTTAAAGTAGCATTTTGGGTAAAATCGTCTCATTTATCATTTGTGTTTTTAACTTGTAATTATTCATATGATTACTTAGATCATGATTAATTAATTCCAGAATATAAAAAATTATTTATATATATATATATATTCAGAATATACATATATAATAAATCAGTAAATGGAAAGAAATACACCGTTCATGGAGACGGTAGTCCGTACGTACGCATGAACGCTGTTTTCGTTTCCTTATTGAATTGAATGGAATTAAGTAGATGACATTCATATAAATATAAATAATTCCAGTATCATTATTAGGTCATATATTTCATTAGTACTTATTATATATACTTTATAATCATTCATGAATGGTTAATAATTGAGAATGAATCTCATCGCGTCGTGGAGATGGTAGTCCGTACGTACGCACGAGCGATGATATCGTTCCCATGGTCGTGGAATTGTGTTGAAGTGTATGTATACTATTTCAGTATTAATATCAATTTATAATAATCATATATAGTTACTCATTACACCTTTATAACCATCCAATTAATGTGGTGGCGGAAAATAGATTACACCACGGCGTGGAGACGGTATTCCGTACGCACGCACGCGCGGTGATTTCCTTTTTCCGTAGGATGGATAGAAGGTTAATTAGAGTTGTTTCATATTTATAATAACATATCAGTATATAAGTATTACTGATGTTATTACTTTGTCATGATACAACTAAATAAGAAGAAGTTGAAGAAGAAAGAAATTGAAAAGATCGGTAATGGTTATTACCTCTTCTTTGAAACGCCTCTTTGAATCCTCAACTTAGGGAACTAAGATTGGTCTTTTAAGAAGACTAGGACCTCTAGAATTATTCTAGGGAATTGGAGAAGGGATTTTGGCAGGGTTGGGCCGAGCTTGAGTGCTCAAATTGGTGTGAGGAGGAGGGGGAGGAGGTCTCCTTTTATAAGGGAGGAGAGGGGCACCTTAGGAATATCTCAAAATATTATTTTATATTAAAGTCAAAATCGGTTTATAATGGTTCCAAAGGGTCTTATTTCGAAGCTAAAGTGGGTATGGGTCGAAATACTATCAACCAATAGGATTTAGACAAGTTTAGGGTATTATTTTAACCTTATCAATTATATTTAACTCTAAGTTAAATAATTTAACTTTTACCGTGTCTTTTTGTTTTCTTACACTATATGGTTAATAAACTTCCTATAACATGCCAAAAGAACCCCAAATTGTTTATTATTAATATATATATCCTTATCTAAGTAATTTGTCTGAACCTTAGATTTTTAGGAATAAAATAACAATTAATAATATAATATTTGATTTAAAAACTATTTTGTGTCAATTTTGACACTATTTGATATATGATTTTTGTGAAAGTCATAACAGAATTATATGTTCGAAACAAGTTGATTAAATCAACAAGCATATATCATAGTAACCTGGAAAATTAGTGAAATTCATAAAAAGTCTTAAATTACATTTATTTTGGTATTTATAATATCAATTATGTCAATATTTCATTAATAAGATAATTACTGCATCATCTTTGTGTCATAAATAAATTAAATTATTTGATGTCTAAAAATTAAAAATAAAATACCATCATTTAGGAAATCTTTTGAGATTTCTAATTAATATTTACAATTGAATTTATCTTATGTATAACTCTATATTAAAAATGTTTTAGTAAATAAACATTGATTTTAACTCTTTTAACTCTTCTTTGAATTAAATAATAATAAATGTCCTAATCTAATCCAAGTGGGCCTAAATGATAATATTTTACACTTAAGGTTGTTTTTGGTCGAGATACACTTGTCCAATAGGATTAGGACATGTGTTAGGGTAATATTAATATCATTTTTACCCTTAATTACCCTATTTACTTTTAACCGTGGTAAATAAAAGTAAAAAGTTACTATTCACAAAAAATTATTATCATCTCATTGAACCACATTTTACTTACTGACATCAACCGTGTCTCTCGGATTTTTGAAATTCCATTCACAAAAGCGGTAAAATTATGTTTTATGAAAAATTCAGTTTTTTTTAACTACCACTTAGTAGTTTCACTATTCATCAAAAATTGATATTTTTCAGAAAAATGCCAAAATTTAATCCTAAGCTATATTTCATATTCCGAATTCAAAAATGAAGTCTATTTTACCAAATTAATAACATAGAAGTTGCATTAATTAATTTTATAATTAAATCCCGCTGTTAAAACAAATAGCGTGTTTTTAAGAAATAATATCTATCAAAAGATTGACACTTGATTATGTCTGGTTTAAATGTGAAATTACATTCAATGACCAACATTGTATTAAATTGTAAAAATATATTCTAAATATACTTTAAAACCACTCAAATTAATAATTTATCACTATTAATTATTTCGATTAAAAAATTTGTTTTTAATTATAATTTAGTAATTTTCACTATTCATCAGAATATGAAAGTTATCCGAAAAGTGCCAAAATTTCACCTTAGGCTAAATTCGATACTCCGAATCCAAAAATGAAGTCCATTTTGAAAGCTAAAATTTCTAAAATTTAAAAAGTGGTTATTACTATTCATAACAACTAGTTTTAATAATATTTTAATAGCATATCGTTGTTTCGTGAAACTGAGTATTGCGTACTACACACGCTATCGAGGAAGGTTGCGATTGCGTGTAATGCAAGGCAAGTCAAAGATGCGTGTTGTGCAAGCTCTTTTTGGTGTAGCGTAAAACACAAGACATTAATAAAATTAAAAAGAACATTTTTCATAAAATCTCGGGCTGTTACAATAAATCCACATTTAATTTCATTATATCCCCATATGCCTGAGGAATGACCTCCATAGGAATAAAAAATTATTTCCAGAAAATGATCTTGAAGGGGGGCATACCAATGTGAGTTTTTAATTATTTCATATTATCCCACAATGCCTCATCCAATCACTTTCTCTAATATTTCCTATTCAGCTGCACTATTTTCTATAAAAAATTCAACTCCTTATTTGAAACATTAGATTGACTATTTTTGTGGGGGTTGTATGGATTAGAACTATTATATATAACCACATTATTTAGAATGATGGAATAAAAATTTTGATTTTAAAAATGTGTTCCTTGGTCAATAATAATTTTATTTGGTACTCTAAACCTGGAAAATATTTGAGCCTTGAAAATTTCACTACAACATGAGAATCATCAGTTCAGGTGTCCTTGGATTCCAACCATTTTCTAAAAAAATTATTTGTGGCAATAATGTATGAGAAACCAAATGTTCCTAGAAATAGACCCATAAAATCAATACATCATACATAAAAAAATCTCAAAAATTAATATGGTCTATTGGGGCACATTGTGTCTCATAGAATTTTTTCCAGTGTGTTAGAAAAGAGATAATGACTTAAAATACACATGGGAATAATTAAACAAGGTATGATGATATATCTTGATTTTATGACCTTCCATAAATATTTAGGGGTCCAAAGTTTCTATAAAAATAAAGTGTATGAAACAAATTCAAAACAAAACCAATATAATGATTGAGAATCAACATCCTAATAACTTGGTCACTAAAAATGAACCAAAGGTAAGGATCATCCAAAAATTAATCATATACTCACTCATTAATTTCTTTACATGATGTTTCATAAAAGTTTCAATAATTTCATAGGCAACAAGGTATTTCAGTAAATGTTTATGACAAGGATGCATTCATAAGATGATATAAAGATTCATATGATAGAATGTACCATTAAGTGGTACCTGGTTTGGGGTATCATGATATAACATGTGAGTTTTATCTCTAATTTGGTTATTTACCATGTTATCTTACCCTTTATTGTCAATTATCTCAATGTAAAACTCTATAAGAAGAATAATACATATAAGAGTACTTCTATTGATTTCCCATTAATACTTGTAATATTATATAATACTACACTTAATAAAACTCGGATGATTGATAATTTGAGTGTATTTGGGAATTAGGTACATTACATAACAACATAAAATATAGAATACAATATCTTTATTGAAAACATCTTTAAAAATCTCAAAATAATCCTTCAAATATAAAACTTCATGGGATTACCTGGGGACATACATAAGAAATGGGTGAGAAATAAATCATAGTAAGGGAATAAACACACTATAATTGATACATGATAAATATTTTTGAATATAAATGAGGAATAAAAGGAACATGAATAATAATGCATGATATAGAATGATATTCATAACATGGGAAATGTGGAAACAACTTAAAACACTGAATCATAAACATAGGTTAAGGCTAAACGCACTAAGAAATAATTATAGAAAAATTCCCATAAAGAAATAATGTCCACTCCCTATCCCAACATGATGTGCCATGATACTAAAAATTACCCAATTATTTGGAATGATATATGGGTGCACCCATTATATTCATTTCATTCTCATTCTTAAGTGTTTCATATAGATCATAACACCTAAATTCATTCATCGTTACAATTTTTTCCCATGATTAAGGACTATGTAATACCTATGTGTAAGACTTTAACAAAAAATTATATGTTCATTAATGTGAAATCCCATGATAGGAAATGATTAGGGTATTCACCACATAATTGTTTTTTCATCGAAGATCATGGTGAAATTTTAGCTACATAATGGCATCACATAAAGATTCAAAAAAATGTGTTGATTAGAGAGAAAGGGGTCTATCATCACATAAAAAAAATTGGAATTAATAGGGACCTTAAATAGAATATAGAAACGTTATATATTTGAAAATATAATTCACATGGTAATGAAGAAACTTTAATATACAAAATTATCCTTACTAAATTTCAACATGGTAATAGGTGTACATAAAGGACGTGGGAGTATTAATGAGAGGGAAAGGGGATGATATCATTTATAAAATAAATTAAATGTATGTTTAATATGAAATAACATATTAAAACAAAATAAAATTTAATTTAAGAGCCATAACATAAAATATGTTCCTGAATGAAAATGAGAAGACATAAATCCCTTACGAAATTTTGGTATGGTAACGAGTGTACATAAATGATCATTGGAGGATTAATGAGAGTTAAATGGAATATAATCATTTATAAATAAAATTTAAATTATTTTGGATATGAGGTAACATATAAATACTTAGGAAAAAGGTAATTAATAGAAAAATATGAAATAAAGTGCTTGAATGGAAATGAGAAGAGATAAATCCCTTACAAAATTTCAGTATAGTAACGACTAAGATAAAGGTAAAAATAATAGAGGATAAATGATATATCATTAAAATAACATCAATTTTAATATAATGTAATTTCTATAAATAAATGAAATTATAAAAAATTTCACTTAAGAATAAAAATTCCAAAGAAAGTTCTTGAATTGAAAGAAGTAGAGGATAAGGAGGATCCCTTACAAAATTTCAGCATAGTAACAGCTTAGATAAAGGTCAAATTGAGATAGGATAAATGATATATCATTAAAATAACAATAATTGGAAAGTGAGTGGTTATTTTTAAATAAAATATATTTTAAAATATTGCAATTAAAATTAAAAATTCGAAAGAAGGTTTTTGAATTGAAATGATGAGAGGAAGGTACCTTACTTGTGTGTGTGACTCCAAATGCTTGGGAGGGGATTTATGATAGATTATGGAGATTTGGTAGGACACTAGGGAGTGTAGATTATAGTATGGTCGTGCTCAAAGGATTTTGAGTGAAGTGAAATGGGAAATTGGGAGGGTTTATAAAGGAAAATATGGGGATTTCTTTATTATTCAAGTTTTGGACTCTACAAAATAAAATGTCCAAAAGAAAAAACCATCCCATGATTTTTTACTATGGTTTCTAATAAATTATAGGGTTATTTATTATTATATAATTATAAGGTCCTAACTTATTAAAATAATTCCCTTTTTTATATAGAGGTGAGTCACACTCCTACAGAAAAGATTTTAAAACCTTACAATATATTATATTTTTTGGAGGATTCATAATGGCTATAAAAAATAAATAAAATAAACATAAAATTACATTATTTTAATTCAAAAATATATATTTCATCATGGATCTAATTTATAGAAATTATTATATCACTTTTTAGTTAATATGATTTCATAATACACAAAGTATATTTATACGATAATTAATTTTTACCTGAAAATTCGACTGTCTCTGAAAATTATGAAAAATTAACCATTAGTTAATTTTTATTTTTTGATTGAAAAAAATAATATTCATATTATCTAAATAGTTTTAAAATTAATTTAATTTTTACTTTTAAAATAAAATCAAAATTTGTTATGAAATGATGGGTTTTTTGAAAATTTGAGTTTTTGATCCCCTTTAAAAATCACATTTGAATTCATAAAAATGATATGATAATTTATATTTAATAAATATTATTTAAAATATTATTTATTTCAAAAATAAATAAATTCTAAAATTCATTAATTGAATTTAAATATTAACTAAAAATATAATTTTATCATGTTAAAATAAAAAACATTTAAAAGTGAGGATAATAGTATGAAAATATATTCATTATTCTATAAAAAAGTAAATATTAATATTTATATGGTATTGATACATATTGATTTAATACACCATCAAATTCCCTTAGAGAAAGGTTTGTAATGGTGGGATTTTTATGTGGTGGTTCTGTGTATATGGTTTGGGTCATGATCTCAATGATCATGATCTTCTCCCATAAACAGTTTTAGGCATGCTTATGTTGTGGTATCTCAGCTTAGGACTAGTAAATAGAAAATACTATAAATGATATATCCCCCATAATCTATAATAAAATGGATTCATAGGGTTTGATCCTACAGGTTGAGGCCATCACTTCGATTGTATGTGTCAATTGGATTCATTAAAACATTATATTTATACTAATCACAAGATCACTATTTAATGGCTATAATATCACTAGTAATGATATATAACGGTATTCTAAAAATATAGGATATGATAAATACAAATATTTTTATGTGTTTTCTATAATAATATTTCATGGTGATATATTTAAATAAATCAAAAAGTTGAATTTTATTTATAATAGTTCAGGTCGTTACAATCTTCCCCCCTTAAGAACTTTCACCCTCAAAATTTTATTTTCCAACACTAAAATATATTTGGGTAACTATTTATTATCACATACTATAGGTCCCACATTGATTCTTCAAACTTTTGGTTTCTCCTAAATAGTTTGACAAGGTGCATTGTCTTATTTCATATAGATTTTTCTCTCTGATATATGATCTTCACTGGTAGCTCCTCATAGAACGGTCATTCTCCAACTGTACCGCATACTGATTGAGTACATGTGAGGGGTATGGTATATACTTACTCAATAGGGATACTTGGAATACATCATATACTTAAAATACATTCGGTGGGAGTTATATTTGATATAACACCGCTCTGATGTGATCAAGGATCTCAAATGGGCTTATGTATCTTGGACTAAGCATTCCCTTCTTCTCAAATATCATCCCTTTATTCCATGGAAATACATAGAGGAATACCATGTCTCTAACATCAAACTCTAGGTCTCATTGATGATTGTTACCATAGATCTTCTATTGACTCTGAGTAGCCTTGATGTGCTTCTGAATGGTCTTAACCATTTCCACCATTTCCTCAACCATTTTATGACCTAGTTGTTTTCTTTCACAAACTTCATCCCAACATGCTTGTGTTATTATCCACTTACCATAATAGGATTCATAGGTATTCATTTTGATTCTTTAGTGGAAATTGTTGTTGTATAAGATTTTGACCAGAGGAAGATGTTGGTCACATCCTCCTTTAAAGACCATAGAACATGCTCGCAACATGTCTTCTAGTGTTTGAAAATTCCACTTAGATTAGCCATCAGTTTTAAGATGAAATGTCATGTTGAAGTTCATATTAGTGTTTAGAGCATGTTGGATACCTTTCCATAACTTGGAGGTGAATCTCAGATCTTGATTGGATACAATTGATATTGGTACTACATATAGCCTTACCAATTCATTAACGTCTATCTATGCGAGTTGATATAATGATGATTCCTCTAGAATATATATAATATGAGATTCCCTTGTAAGAGGATCCACCACAACCTATATGGAATTAGTTACCCAACATGTATTCACAAGTCTGGTGACAAATTTCATGGTGATGTTCTCCCACTTCCATGTTTGTATGGGTAATGGTTGCATCATCCTATTAGACTTATAACTTTCAGCCTTCACTTTCTAGAATACTAGGCACTTTTATGTCCATTCAAAAATCTCCTTCTTCAAATTTCCCCACCAATTTTCTCATAGAGGTCTTGAAACATCTTTGTGGTTCCCTGGTGAATGGAGAAAGTTGAAATATGTGAATTATCCTATAGTTCCCTCCTTAACTCAGAATTTGATGGACACATAGTTTTAACCAAAATCTCACAATTTCTTCTTTATAAATTTTAAACTATGTGGAATTTCTGTTTCTCATGGATTACACCTTCTCCTAAATTTCCATATCATTTCTTTGAGCATGCATTAACCATTCCAAAATAGATGATTGAGTAATCATTTGTGAAAGGATTTATGATGTTCCTTACTTTATGATTACCATGTCCATACCTTGTAGGTATGTTAATATTGGATACATCTCAATAATCATCATTGATAAAGATGCAACATCCTTTATACTTAGAGAATACACTACTTTATTCACTTTACCATGATGATAGTATATTCAGTAGTCGTAGTCCTAACCATCTCTAACCATCATCATTAGAATATATTCATCTATTTTTGTGTGAATACATACATGATGATATTTTTATCCATATATATCTCAAAATTCTCCCCATATTGATATTGCTTCCAGATTTTCAACAAAAATATCACTTATATAAACTTCAGACCATGTGTGTGATAGTTTTTCTCATGAACATTCAACTTCCTTGAAGATTAGGACATGAACATGTCAATTATACATTAACAAATGACCTAATACCTTCGTTGTAGCATCAATGAAAACTATAATGAGTTCCCCACATGTGGGTATAGTGTGAGAATAGGAACTATGATGATCATAATTTTTTACTCCATGAATGTAACAACCCGAGATTTTATGAAAAATATTCTTTTTAATTTTATTAAGGTCTTGTGTTATACGCTACACCAAAAGGAGCTTTCACAATACACATCTCTGACCTGGCTTGGATTATATGCAATCGCGACCTTCCACGATAGCGTGTGTTGTACGCAACACCGAGTTTCACTAAACAACGATATGCTATTAAGATATTATTAAAACTAGCCGTTATGAATAGTAATAACCACTTTTTGAAATTTTGTAAATTTTATTTTTCAAAATGGAATTCATTTTTAGATTCGGAGTATCGAATTTAGCCTAAGGTGAAATTTTGGTACTTTTCGGATAACTTTGATATTCTGATGAATAGTGAAAATTTCTAAATTATAATTAAAAAGAACTTTTTTAATCGAAATAATTAATAGTGATAAATTATTAATTTGAGTGGTTTTAAAGTATATTTAGAATATATTTTTAAAATTTAATACAATGTTGGTCATTGGTTGTAATTTCACATTTAAACCAGACATAATCAAGTGTCAATCTTTTGATAGATATTGTTTCTTAAAAACATGCTATTTGTTTTAACAACGGGATTTAATTATAAAATTAATTAATGCAACTTCTATGTTATGAATTTGGTAAAATAGACTTCATTTTTGAATTCGGAATATGAAATATAGCTTAGGATGAAATTTTGGCATTTTTCTGAAAAACATCAATTTTTGATGAATAGTGAAACTACTAAGTGGTAGTTAAAAACTGAATTTTTCATAAAACATAATTTTACCGCTTCTGTGAATGGAATTTCAAAAATCCGAGAGACACGGTTGATGTCAGTAAGTAAAATGTGGTTCAATGAGATGAAAATAATTTTTGGTGAATAGTAACTTTTTACTTTTATTTACCACGGTTAAAAGTAAATAGGGTAATTAAGGGTAAGAATGATATTGATATTACCCTAACAGATGTCCTAATTCTATTGGACAAGTGTATCTCGACCAAAAACAACCTTAAGTGTAAAACATTATCATTTAGACCCACTTGGATTAGATTAGGACATTTATTATTATTTAATTCAAAGAATAGTTAAAAGAGTTAAAATCAAAGTTTATTTACTAAAACATTTTTAATATAGGGTTATACATAAGATAAATTCGATTGAAAATATTAATTAGAAAGCTAAAAAGATTTCCTACAGGATGGTATTTTATTTATAATTTTTAGACATTAAATAATTTAATTTATTTATGACACAATTATGATTCAGTAATTATCTTATTTATGAAATATTGACATGATTGATGTTATAAACACCAAAATAAATGTAATTTGAGACTTTTTATGAATTCCAATAATTTTCTAGGTTACTATGATATATTAGTGTTGATTTAATAAACTTTGTTCGAACATATAATTCTGTTATGACATTCACAAAAATCATATATCAAATAGTGTCAAAATTGACACAAAATAGTTTTTAAGTCAAATATTATATTATTAATTGTTATTTTATTCCTAAAAATCTAAGGTTCGGCCAAATGACTTAGATAAGTATATAGGTATTAGTAATAAACAATTTGGGGTTCGTTTGGCATGTTATAGTAAGTGTATTAACCATATAGTGAAAGGAAACAAAAAGACACGGTAAAAGTTAAATTATTTAACTTAGAATTAAATCTAATTGATAAGGTTAAAATAATATCCTAAACTTGTATAAATCTTATTGGTTGATAGGATTTCGACCAATCCCCACTTTAGCTTAGAAATAAGACCCTTTGGAACCATTATAAACCGATTTTGACTTTAATATAAAATAATATTTTGAGATATTCCTAAGGTGCCCCTCTCCTCCCTTATAAAAGGGTACCTCCTCCCCCTCCTCCTCACACCAAATTGAGCACTCAAGCTCGTCCAACGCCTTCCATTTTCTCCTCTCCACTTCCCTAGAATAATCCTAGAGGTCCTGGTCTTCTTCAAAGACCAATATTAGTTCCCTAAGTGGAGGATTGAAAGAAGCGTTCCAAAGAAGAGGTAATATCCATTACCGATCTTTTCAATTTCTTTCTTCTTCAACTTCTTCTTATTTAGTTGTTTCATGATAAAGTAATAAAATCAGTATTACTTACATACTTATATGTTATTATAAATATGAAACAACCCTAATTCACCTTTTATCCATCCTACGGAAAAATGAAATCACCGCACGTGCGTACGTACGGAATACCGTCTCCACACCGTGGTGTAATCTATTTTCCACCACCACCTTACATGGATGGGTATAATGGTGTAAAGAATAACTATACATAGTTATTAAAACATCATATTGATTCTGATATATTGTATAAACCACTCCAATTCAATTCAATTATTATGGAAATGATATCATCGCTCGTGCGTACGTACGGACTACCGTCTCCACGACGCGATGAGATTCATTCTTAATAATTAACCATTCATGAATGATTATAAAGTATATATAATAAGTACTAATGAAATATATGACCTAATAATGATACTGGAATTATTTATATTTATATGTATGTCATCTACTTAATTCCATTCAATTCAATAAGGAAACGAAAACAACATTCATGCGTACGTACGGACTACCGTCTCCATGAACGGTGTATTTCTTTCCATTTACTGATTTATTATATATGTATATTCTGAATATATATATATAAATCATTTTTTATATTCTGGAATTAAGTAATCATGATCTAAGTAATCATATGAATAATTACAAGTTAATAACACGAACGACAAATAAGACGATTTTTCCCAAAACGCTACATTAACATGAATTTACAAAAGAACGGGTAATATAAAGTCATAAGTGGACCATATATGATATAATAACAATGAATATGATTCTGGAATAAGTCAATAACATGATTTAAATCATTATACAGGAGGTTCAGACACTTACAAAGCAAGTCGGACATAAGGTAAGGGAAATATCACAATCTCATTTTTATCCGAGATTGTTTATTCGTAAGTATTTACTGGGGTGTATTTTATCATCCACATCCATGTTTCATCAATATGTAATATTATTTCCATCCACCTACAATTTTTTTAAATCCATTTTTACCCTTCGGTGATTTTTTAGTAATATCTATGAAATGAATCTTTTGTCATACGAGGTACTTTTTGACTTTTCCGACAAAAGTACGAAGAATGTTTTTTTAAATTATACGGCATGAATGGATTTTTAAAACATTATTTCCAAGAAGCTTCATTTAAAAGTTTTCAAGTTTATTTTTAATCAACTTATTTTAGTTTATAATTGTATGACATGTTAAGAAAAGAAAAGTGTTTTTGAAGTAGAAAGGATATTTTCCTCAAGAATGGAGTTCAAGTATTTTATCAAAATTATTTTCCATCTAAGATAATAAAAGGGTTATGTTTTTATCCCTATTATTACATGGATTTGATTATGTTGTGATGGAAATATTTTTATGAATTCCTTTATCTTATATGAATTGTTTTATGATGTCATGTTGTTTAAGAATCCCATTTTTATTACATGGGTTATGCGATGATGTATGATTTGTGATTATGTGGCACACATAAGAAAGGATTAATTATAAGATGGGTGGGACCTATATCTCCCTCCAATGCATTGGGTAAAGATTTTATATCTCATGAGATATACATGGCTGAAATGGTAGGTTATACCGGTTCAGTGAAACAGGACTGAAACGAGGGTTACTCGATTCAGAAAGGGACTTTGTCCACTAAGATAGTCTTGGCAATGAGTGTTGACTAACAAGAAATGATTCTCTATGATTATGTGTGTATGAAACAATGTTTCATGTTTTAAGTTATGATTATTGGGATTTCATTTCACTACTATGATTTATCCCATGTTATGAAATTATGCTCTCTTTTGCAGGTTAAGATTTCCAAAAGTTATGTTCTTATGAATATGATGTGATTGATTTTTCTTTTGTATACCCTTACTGAGCATTTGAGCTCACCCTTTTATGTTTTATTTTCCCCAGGATATAAAGAAAGGTTTTAGGTATAAAAAAGGGAAGATCTTTATGGGAGATATTGAAGATCATTCACCTCGATTAGAAGATTACGTTCCGAGTTTCCAAAGACACTAAACTATTACGATCCTTCTGTGTGTGTTTTTGTTATGTACTAAGTATTCCGCAAATGTAATGTAATATCCATGTACGTCAGGATTCGTGTCTCTACAGTTGGTATCAGAGGAAAAGGAGGTAGGAATGTATCCGATCCTTGGGAACTCTCACATGTGAGCGTTGGATGAAGCATGGCTCTCCGCCCAAGGGCTTCATGAGGAAATGGATACCACTGGGGATGGTGGTGTGTCCCGCCCAGGGGGTGTAGCCGCCCATGGAGTTCCCTGATAGGTATCAATTATAGTCCACTGGAAGTAATTCTAGACCGTTACAGTTGGTATCAGAGGAAAGGTTTAGTCAACCTTTGGAAACTAGGATGCGAAAACGTTAGTGAGATCCCTAAAGATATTTCTACGGTATGTCTAGGGATGTCCCTAAGGTTAAGTATACGTATAGGTTATAGTACTAGAACTACGCTAACGATCATAGAATTAAACCTAAGATGTTAGATATTGAAGGTACTCCCCCTTTATTATGTTGTTTTCCCTAGCATGATTTTTGCCTCTCACACTATTCTTTTTGGGTTTTAGACGATGGCTGGAACCCGAAGGAACCGTGTTGATCAATGCAATGGACAATGCAATGATTGCCCTCCTGAACAAACAAATGTTATGGGAGATGGAGTGAAAAATCTTATTTCTATACTTACACAAGATATGAATCATTCTGGACTTCCAAATGAGCAGAGGAGGGAACAATATTCTATTGAGTCCTTCATGAGGCAACGTCCACCTTCTTTCAGTGGGTCTTCTGATCCACTTGTTGCTGAACAATGGATCAGTACCACTAAAAAGATATTTTCATTTCTTCAATGTTCTGAGCATGATAAAGTCATCTTAGCAGTATATCGTTTGGAAGGTGAAGCTGATCAATGGTGGAATCTTATCAAGAATACAAGGCAAAGAGATGAAATTGAGTCCATGGAATGGGACGAGTTCAAGAACTTATTTTTCAATAATTACTTCCCTCGTATTCTTCGAACAAAGATGGAGAAGGAGTTTCTTGAACTAAAGAAAAAGGATGATGAATCTATTGGTATATACGAAGCGAATTTTACAAGACTTGCAAGGTATGCATCTGGCATTATCATCCAACCTGAAAGTAAAGTTGATTGATTTTTCAGTGGCTTAAAACCAAGTCTTCGAAGGGCATTAGCTATAAGAGACTTCAGTAGCTATGAAGAAATTGTGCGTTGTGCTATCAAGGTAGAAATGGAAGTTGGTATTACATATCCATCTCATGGTTTTGACAAGAAACGAAAGATGGAGTTCAAGGAGAAATCTCAAAACAATGGTGAAAACAAGATGAATGTTTCCTTATGCACAAAGTGTGGAAAGAAGCATGGTGGAGATTGTCTTAAAGGGACTAGAAAATGTTTTAAGTGTGGAAAAGAAGGTCATCGAGTAGCTGAGTGTCGAAGTAATGGAAAAAGGGTTTCTAATGATGTGAATAAAGCAAACAATACAGAGAACGCACCACCAACACTTCAATGCTTCAAGTGCAAGGAAATGGGGCATTATGCTAATAAATTCCCTAATCCAAGGGTTAGTGATGATCAACATGAGCAACCACTGAAGGCAAAGGACAAAGGGAAGTCACATGCGATCACTATTGAATATGACAACGATGTGGTGGAATGATTAAGTGTTTATGTAATGGGATTCCAAAATAATGTTGTATCATTGAGTATTGCAATATTTATTGATGTGGTATTCAAAGTGATTGAGATATTTTTTGGAAATAAGATGATATGCGCATAATGAAGGGAAAACGAGAAAATGAAATGTTTAACAGTATTCATGAGCTCATGATTGATATAATGACTAAGTGATATCATTGTTTGAGAATTTTGAGGATTTTGGTATGTGGAAAGTGTTAAATTTTAACTGCATTCATGTTTTCACTAAGGTATTCAAGAGAATACATGATTAAGGCCTTTGAATGTTTGGAATGTGTCCAACAAGACATATATATGGGGATTAACGATAGTATTAAATCTCTGGTAATCGTTTTCACTATATTATGAGAGTGGACTGCAGTATTATGGATAAGCCTAAAGATTAGAATGGATTATGTTGGACATAAGTTAGTATTGTTTAAGGATAGAATATTTTCGATATTATTAATGGGATGTTATAGTATTATAGTTTTAGAAAAAGGACAACCTGCAGGATGGGTGACAACCCATCTTTTCGGACAAGGCTGTGGGAATCGAACCCACAACCGAAGTGCGACTGGCCTTTATCGCCTACCACTGGCCTACAGGAAGTCCCTGTTTAGTAGAAACTAGTTTTATTATATTAAGCAGTATGATATATGAAGTATAAGTCCATTTTAGGAACCATATGTGATTAATCTCACTATAGATCGGCTTATGTATATAATTTTTGCTAACCTTTTGTTTGAGACAGATGGAATGACCCGTCATTCTATCACATGATCTGCTAACACTTCACGAATAACAAATTCAACTTCATTTATTTAAGAGATGAAGTGGAAATTGTTCAAGGCATGAACAACAGTGAGATTGTACCAAAATAAAGAAAGTATTTATTCTAATTCAAATTTTCAACTTTAGGGAAATGATCTTGAAAACCAAAAATGTTGTCCTAGTGATCTTATACCTGATGAATCAGATGGTACCTTAGATCATCACAAATTTATGGATTTGTGATTACTGGATTTTCCATATCCATGTTCTCTACCACTCTCCATCAGAACATGATGGTTAGATTTCTCTTCCATATCCATATTTTCACCTATGTGGAAACCCAGTGATTAGTTTATTTGGGTAACCGTTACGTTTCATACTTTGGTTTTTAAAGATTGGTTTTGGTATTCCTTTTTACGATGTGGGTTTCTATTAAAGAAACTTTCAAGTAGTAAGCCATTTATAACCCCGACGAATTTCGAGGGCGAAATTCATTTTAAGGGGGGTAGAATGTAACAGCCCGAGATTTTATGAAAAATATTCTTTTTAATTTTATTAATGTCTTGTGTTATACGCTACACCAAAAGGAGCTTTCACAATACACATCTCTGACCTGGCTTGAATTATATGCAATCACGACCTTCCACGATAGCGTGTGTTGTACGTAACACCGAGTTTCGCTAAACAACGATATGCTATTAAGATATTATTAAAACTAGCCGTTATGAATAGTAATAACCACTTTTTGAAATTTTGTAAATTTTATTTTTCAAAATGGAATTCATTTTTAGATTCAGAGTATCGAATTTAGCCTAAGGTGAAATTTTGGTACTTTTCGGATAACTTTCATATTCTGATGAATAGTGAAAATTTCTAAATTATAATTAAAAACAACTTTTTTAATCGAAATAATTAATAGTGATAAATTATTAATTTGAGTGGTTTTAAAGTATATTTAGAATATATTTTTACAATTTAATACAATGTTGGTCATTGGTTGTAATTTCACATTTAAACCAGACATAATCAAGTGTCAATCTTTTGATTGATATTGTTTCTTAAAAACACGCTATTTGTTTTAACAGCGGGATTTAATTATAAAATTAATTAATGAAACTTCTATGTTATGAATTTGGTAAAATAGAATTCATTTTTGAATTCGGAATATGAAATATATCTTAGGATGAAATTTTGGCATTTTTCTGAAAAACATCAATTTTTGATGAATAGTGAAACTACTAAGTGGTAGTTAAAAACTGAATTTTTCATAAAACATAATTTTACCACTTCTGTGAATGGAATTTCAAAAATCCGAGAGACACGGTTGATGCCAGTAAGTAAAATGTGGTTCAATGAGATGAAAATAATTTTTGGTGAATAGTAACTTTTTACTTTTATTTACCACGGTTAAAAGTAAATAGGGTAATTAAGGGTAAGAATGATATTGATATTACCCTAACACATGTCCTAATTCTATTGGACAAGTTTATATCGACCAAAAACAACCTTAAGTGTAAAATATTATCATTTAGACCCACTTGGATTAGATTAGGACATTTATTATTATTTAATTCAAAGAATAGTTAAAAGAGTTAAAATCAAAGTTTATTTACTAAAACATTTTTAATATAGGGTTATAAATAAGATAAATTCGATTGTAAATATTCATTAGAAAGATAAAAAGATTTCCTATATGATGGTATTTTATTTATAATTTTTAGACATTAAATAATTTAATTTATTTATGACACAATTATGATTCAGTAATTATCTTATTTATGAAATATTGACATGATTGATGTTATAAACACCAAAATAAATGTAATTTGAGACTTTTTATGAATTAAAATAATTTTCTAGGTTACTATGATATATTAGTGTTGATTTAATAAACTTGGTTAGAACATATAATTCTGTTATGACTTTCAAAAAAATCATATATCAAATAGTGTCAAAATTGACAAAAAATAGTTTTTAAATCAAATATTATATTATTAATTGTTATTTTATTCCTAAAAATATATGGTTCAGAAAAATGACTTAGATAAGGATATATGTATTAGTAATAAACAATTTGGGGTTCGTTTGGCATGTTATAGTAAGTGTATTAACTATATAGTGAAAGAAAACAAAAAGACACGGTAAAAGTTAAATTATTTAACTTAGAATTAAATCTAATTGATAAGGTTAAAATAATATCCTAAACTTGTCTAAATCTTATTGGTTGATAGGATTTCGACCCATCCCCACTTTATCTTCGAAATAAGACCCTTTGGAACCATTATAAACCGATTTTGACTTTAATATAAAATAATATTTTGAGATATTCCTAAGGTGCCCCTCTCCTCCCTTATAAAAGGGTACCTCCTCCCCCTCCTCCTCACACCAAATTGAGCACTCAATCTCGGCCAACCCCTGCCATTTTCTCCTCTACACTTCCCTAGAATAATCCTAGAGGTCATGGTCTTCTTCAAAGACCAATATTAGTTCCCTAAGTGGAGGATTCAAAGAAGCGTTCCAAAGAAGAGGTAATATCCATTACCGATCTTTTCAATTTCTTTCTTCTTCAACTTCTTCTTCTTTAGTTGTTTCATGATAAAGTAATAACATAAGTATTACTTACATACTGATATGTTATTATAAATATGAAACAACCCTAATTCACATTCTATCCATCCTACGGAAAAATGAAATCACCGCGCGTGCGTACGTACGGAATACCGTCTCCACGCCGTGGTGTAATCTATTTTCCACCACCACCTTACATGGATGAGTATAATGGTGTAAAGAATGACTATACATAGTTATTACAACATCATATTGATTCTGATATATTTTATAAACCACTCCAATTCAATTCAATAATTATGGAAATGATATCATCGCTCGTGCGTACGTACGGACTACTGTCTCCACGACGCGATGAGATTCATTCTTAATAATTAACCATTCATGAATGATTATAAAGTATATATAATAAGTACTAATGAAATATATGACCTAATAATGATACTGGAATTATTTATATTTATATGTATGCCATCTACTTAATTCCATTCAATTCAATAAGGAAACGAAAACAGCGTTCATGCGTACGTACGGACTACCGTCTCCATGAACGGTGTATTTCTTTCCATTTACTGATTTATTATATATGTATATTCTGAATATATATATATAAATCATGTTTTATATTCTGGAATTAAGTAATCATGATCTAAGTAATCATATGAATAATTACAAGTTAAAAACACGAACGCCAAATAAGACGATTTTACCCAAAACGCTACATTAACATGAATTTACAAAAGAACGGGTAATATAAAGTCATAAGTGGACAATATATGATATAATAACAATTAATATGATTCTGGAATAAGTCAATAACATGATTTAAATCATTATACAGGAGGTTCGGACACTTACAAAGCAAGTCGGACATAAGGTAAGGGAAATATCACAATCTCATTTTTATCCGAGATTGTTTATTCGTAAGTATTTACTGGGGTGTATTTTATCATCCACATCCATGTTTCATCAATATGTAATATTATTTCCATCCACCTACAATTTTTTTAAATCCATTTTTACCCTTCGGTGAGTTTTTAGTAATATCTATGAAAGGAATCTTTTGTCATACGAGGTACTTTTTGACTTTTCCGACAAAAGTACGAAGAATGTTTTTTTTAACTTATACGGCATGAATGGATTTTTAAAAAATTATTTCCAAGAAGCTTCCTTTACAAGTTTTCAAGTTTATTTTTAATCAACTTCTTTTAGTTTATAATTGTATGACATGTTAAGAAAAGAAAAGTGTTTTTGAAGTAGAAAGGATATTTTCCTCAAGAATGGAGTTCAAGTATTTTATCAAAATTATTTTCCATCTAAGATAATAAAAGGGTTCTGTTTTTATCCCTATTATTACATGGATTTGATTATGTTGTGATGGAAATATTTTTATGAATTCCTTTATCTTATATGAATTGTTTTATGATGTCATGTTGTTTAAGAATCCCATTT
The DNA here is from genome assembly GCA_963277665.1 of Viscum album. Taxonomy (NCBI): domain Eukaryota; kingdom Viridiplantae; phylum Streptophyta; class Magnoliopsida; order Santalales; family Viscaceae; genus Viscum; species Viscum album. Next base: position 1,168,541,744 of record OY728122.1, on the reverse strand, counting down.
TTATTACATGGGTTATGCGATGATGTATGATTTGTGATTATGTGGCACACATAAGAAAGGATTCATTATAAGATGGGTGGGACCTATATCTCCCTCCAATGCATTGGTTAAAGATTTTATATCTCATGAGATAGACATGGATGAAATGGTAGGTTATACAGGTTCAGTGAAACAGGACTGAAACGAGGGTTACTCGATTCAGAAAGGGACTTTGTCCACTAAGATAGTCTTGGAAATGAGTCTTGACTAACAAGAAATGATTCTCTATGATTATGTGTGTATGCCACAATGTTTCATGTTTTAAGTTATGATTATTGTGATTTCATTTCACTACTATGATTTATCCCATGTTATGAAATTATGCTCTCTTTTGCAGGTTAAGATTTCCAAAAGTTATGTTCTTATGAATATGATGCGATTGATTTTTCTTTTGTATACCCTTTCTGAGAATTTGAGCTCACCCTTTTATGTTTTATTTTCCCCAGGATATAAAGAAAGGTTTTAGGTAAAAAAAAGGAAAGATCTTTATGGGAGATATTGAAGATCTTTCACCTCGATTAGAAGATTACATTCCGAGTTTCCAAAGACACTAAACTATTACGATCCTTGTGTGTGTGTTTTTGTTATGTACTAAGTATTCCGCAAATGTAATGTAATATCCATGTACGTCAGGCTTCGGGTCTCTACAATGAAGTTCCCTTTACATTCAATATTCCAATAAAACATGACTCCCTTCTGAGTTATATTGGTAAAAGGGTTTGAAAATCACGAGAAATGTATAAAAAATAAGAAATAATACCCATCAAATCTAAGGAAACTATGGATATCTATCATATATATTGGCCTCAACCATCCTTTATTTGATTCCATCATTTAAGGGTCCATATATAACCCATTCCTTGTGATGATATTCCCCAATAAAGATACATTCATAAACCCAAACTCACATTTTATATTCTTGGAATAAATATTCTACTTTTGTAGGGTCTTTGGTATAGTTATCAGATGATCCTCATGATCTTCCTTCCTATTTGAGTACATTAGGATATCATCTATAAATACTACCAAATATTTGTTGAGGTAATATTTAAAGACTCTATTCATCACATCCATGAAGATTGTTGGAGCATTAGTGAATTTGACTGGAATCACTAAGAACTCATAGTTCCCATACCTTATAAGAAAAGCAGTATTGGGTATATCATCCTTCTTAACCCTTACTTGATAATATCCCAATTAAATATACACATTGTAGAAGAATTGTACTCCATGTAGCTGATCAAACAAGTCATCAATATGAGAAAGATGGCACTTTTTCATTATCATGATCTTTTTGAGGTCATGATAATCAATGAAAAGGTGCATTGACCCATCCTTCTTCTTGATGAAGAGGTTTGGTGAACCCCACAGTGAAGCACATGGGCATATGAACCCTTTTTACATATTCTCATGTAGTTTTTTCTTTATCTCATCAAGTTACAAAAAAATGACTCTATAAGGAGTCATAGATAATTTGAATTAACCAGGTATAATCTCAATTGGAAATTGAACCTATCGACTAAGAGGAAGACTATAAAATTCCTTAGGAAGCAAATCACAACATTCCCTCACCATAGGAATGTATTCAAGGATGGTTCCTTCTATAGAATTATTAATTTTAGCAATATAGGGTTTCTCAGAGGGAAATAATATCCATGATTAATATGATGGATCTAAGAAAGGATCATAAACCTCATTACACTTGTATAGAACTGAGGGTAATTCACAATATGGATAATGATTTCCTTCTCACAACAATTTATGTTGGGTTGATATAGGGAAATATAATATAAACCAAGAATTGCATCAAATTCCACCAAAGGAATTATGAGAATGTTTTTTGGGACGTTTATCCCACAAACACTAATAAAGAGGAGTTATATACTTGGGATGAAATAATTTAACAATTTTTTATTTTCACTAATAGATCTACTTCCATTATTAATGGTGGTGTTAGAATAGTAATACTAAACATTTGTGATATGAAGGAATTAATAGAACTAGAATCCAAAAGTATGTTCACTATTCTTGAATGAACAACTGGTGTACATATCATCACATCATTTTTAGGATCCACCTCAGTATTTTTGAAGGAAAAACATCACCCTTCTTTCCATGGAGGTTGTTGGTTGTCTCCAAAAAACCTTGGATTAGGGTATTGGTTCACAAAGCTTCATGGTTCCTTGCATTTGAAACAATGGACAATGTTGTGAGGGTTGGCTGGATAATTCCTTTACTCCATCACATTAGTGGGTTTATCTAGTTACTAATTAATATTTAGGTATCCTTATTTCATTCACTAAAAGTATTTCATCATTCCCCTTAGGAAATTTCTAGGGTGCTTCTTCCCATACCTTTAACAAGTGGGATGTTTAAATTTCTAGGGAACATTAAATTTCTCTATCAGTCTGCCATAATTAAATTACACATTATTATTTGTATCCCTATGATACCATTTGGATTATCTGACATCCATTTCTACTTTTAGGGAACATCAGATAATTTTATCATAGCTATCAAAGTCATGGATTTATAGGGCTTTTCATAGACTATGTTTCATCCCACCAAAGAAGTGGTCAACCTTGAATTCAAGGATAATGAAAAAGTCATAGGTGTATCATTAGAGCCTTGTGAAGTTTTCCTCATACTCCCCAACAAATTCATCATCTTTTTTCTTGAGGAAAAGAAAATCCATTTCCATTCTATATCAGAGATCCTGAGGAAAATATTTATCGGTAAACAATTTCTATAATTCCTCCCACTTTATTTTTCCGATCTCTTCCTCAGACCTTATATTTTTTATCAATGTCCACCACTGATCAACTTCTCCCTCCATGCATTAAATATCTATAACAAACTTCCCCTATTTGGAACATTTAATGCTGGAGAATATCTTATAAATAGAGTTGATCCATTATTCAACGATTAAGGGATCAAATGATCCATTGAAATTAGGATGCCCTTGTCACATGAATCTATAAATTAAGGATTGTTCTCTCTTAGGGGGGTTTGATGCTCCACTTTATCCATGTTTCTATTTAGAACTTGTTTCAGATGAGAGGGTATTTTCATAAAGTTTGTGATTCATGCTCCCAACAGGTTGGGAATCTCATTGGGACAGTCATCACATTTCTTATCTCATTGATTATTTACCTGATTCTTTATATTTATATCCATTGGATAGAATAAATGTAAAATAAAGGATAAGTATTCTTAAACTATTAAAAACATAAAGGGGAATCTAATGATATTAAATGGATAACTTATAAATTTAATTTATTACATTAACTTAATAATTTTCAGGCTTCAATCTATGTTATCCTTAATCTATTTCCTAACATATATTCTTATGGGAATTTTTTTGTTCCCTTAATAATGGTTTTTAATGAGCTTATGAATTTACCAAATATTATCCCATGGGCGTGTCAAACCATGTGTGCAGTAAGGCCCATTTTCATGTACTAGGTTACCTCGTGTCAGGCCAATAACACCTTGTTGAAGTTGTTACTCCTATGCACATCTATTCTAGAACCACATCAACTTGTAGTATCCATAAAATGATTATTTTCTTGAAAAACGTATTGATTTATAATAACCAAAATTTAGGGATGTTTTCTTATACTTAGTCTTATCCCTAAAGATTTGGCCATATTTTTTAATCATAATCCAAAAAACAACAAATGTTTTACTCTTATACCAACTATAACAACAATGATCTTTATTTCACATTAATACATAATTTATTACATAATAATAAACTTAATAAAACCTGTATGATCAAGAATTACACTTTCATTGGTAATTATTTACACTATATAACAATATAAAACATGGAATATAACATATTTATTGAAAACTTCTTTAACATGATCAAAATATTCCTTCAAACATAAAAATGAATGGGTTAACTTGTGGACATACATAAGAAATGGTAGATATATAAATCATAGTAATGAAATAAACATGGAATAAGTGATATATATTAGAAAAAATAATAAAAATAAAATGAGTAATAAGTAATTATATAGAATGAAAATTATATCATGGGAAATGTTTCAACAAATTAAAACACTAAATCCTAAACATAGGTCAAGGCTAAAATAGCCAAGACATCATCGTGGAAAAAGTACCATAAAGGAATCAGGTTCACTACCTATCAAAAAACATTATGTATCATGATTCTAACATCACCCAATGCATTGGGGAGCTCTCTAGGTTCACCCATCATATTAATTCCATTTTCTTCCTTAAGTGTGCCACATAGATCATAAAGCTGGATTCAATTTTCATAATAATTTATTACAACATTAAAGAGTGTGGAATAAATATGTGTAAGTACCTATTAAAAAAGTAAATGTGCATAAATTTGAACACCCTTGATAAGAAATGGGTATGGTATTCACCCCACAATTGTTTTGGCCTGGAAGATCGCAGTGAAATTTTGGAAGCATAATGACGTCACATAAAGATTCACAAAAATGGGTTGATGAAAGAGAAAGGGGTATCTCATAACATATAAATAAAAGTGTCAGTAATAGGTACATGGAAAATAATTTTCCAATTTAGATATTTGGAAACAAAATTCATAAGGTAATGATGAAACTTGGATAGAGAAAAGAATCCTTACAAAATTTCGGCATGGTAACGGGTGTACATAAAGGATCATGGGAGGATTAATGAGAGGAAAAGGGGATCTCATAATTTATAAATTAAATTTAAATTATGGGGAATATAGAATAACCAATTACATCATATGAAAATGTAATTTAAGAGATATAACATAAAATAAGTTCTTGAATGGAAATGAGAAAAATTAAATCCCATATGAAATTTCAGCATTGTAATAGGTGTAAATAAAGGATCTTGGGAGCAGTAATGAGAGTGAAATGGGATATAATAATTTATAAAAAAAATTTAATGTAATGGGGATGTGTAAGAACATATACCCATTCAATAAAAATGAAATTATGGTAAATATCTTAAAAGAAGTTCGTGAATGGAAATGAGAAGAGAGAAACCCCTTTCAAAATTTCAGTATACTAATGGCTTAGGTAAAGGTAAACATTAGAGAGGATAAATGATATATAATTAAAATAACATAAATTTGAAATTATGGTAATTTTTATAAATAAATGAAATTAAAAACCATTTAAATTAATAACACAAATACAAAGAACGTTCTTGAATTGAAAGGAGGAGATTAAGGCGAGGATCCATTAAATTTTTTTGACATAGTAAAGGCTTAGATAAAGGTCAAAATGAGATAATTTGAATGATATATAACTAAAGTAACATTAATTTTATAGTAAGGTTATGTTTTAAAACAATTTATATCGTAAAAAATTTCAATTATGATGATAAATTCCACAGATGGTGCACGAATTAAAAGGAGGAGAGAAAGGTCCCTTGAGTGCGTGACTCCAAAAGCTTGGGATGGGATTATTGAGATATTAGGGTTCATTGGGAGGACTATAAAGAGTGGAGGGAATATTATAGTCATGATAAAAGGATTTTTAGTGAAGGTAAATTGGATCTTAGCTAGTTTTATATAGGAAAGGTGATGGATTTATTTAATATTTATGTTTTGGACTCAACATGACATAATATCAAAAACCACCAACCATACCATGGTTTTTTCCTATGGTTTCTACTAAATGGGAGTGTTTTTTTTATTATAAAAGGTTAGAAAATATTAAAATAATTCCCTTTCTTAGGTGGAGGTGAGTCACACTCTTAAAGAAATGATTTTAAAACCTTAAAATATATTATATGTTTTGGTGATTCATAATGGATTTACAGGGTAGATAAAATAAAAATTAAATCATATTATTTTAAATTAAAAATCAAATTTTTTGTCATGGATCCCAGTTATCATAATTATTAAATCAATTTTAGGTCATTATCATGTCATAATACACAAATAATATTTATACAATATTGAATTTTTACCAAAAAATTCAACTATCTTAGAAAATTTTGACAAATTAACCATCCAAACATTTATACATTATGACTCCAAAAAAATGTTCATTTTATCTAAATAAGTTTCAAAATATGTGAATTTTTACTTATAATATAAAATCGACATTTATTAAGAAATATGTGATTTTTGGAAATAACTGTTTTGAATCATTTTAAAAATTACATTAGAGTTCTTAAAATTATATAATTATTTATATTTGATAAATATTATTTATTTATATCAAAAAGTAAATTAACTCATTAATTGAGTTTTAATATTAACTAAAAGTACAATTTTATCCTATCAAAATAAAAATCATCTATAAAGTAACAATAATGGGATAAAAATATATTCAATATTTGATATAAAAAAGATATATATACATATTTCTAGGGTCTTGATACATATTCCTTTAATACAAAAAAACCTATGTGTATGGTGAATGATGTTGGGGATTTCATGGGGAAATTCAGTGAACATGGTTTGAGTTTTGATCTTGATGAGCCTGAACATATCATGTAAATGGTTTCACTTAGGCTTAAGTTGTTAGATATCAGCTTGGGTTTGGTCAAGGGAAAAACCCCAAAAATTCAATATCGCTAGTAATCTTGGATAAATGGGTTTAATAGGGTATTATTCCATTGGTTAAGGCAATCAATTACTTTTTCTCTATCAATTTGGTTTGTTAACACTCCTTATTTATACGAATCATGTGATCAATGTTTGAGGCTACAATACCAATAGTAATGATACTTAATGGTAATGTAAATCAAATAGGATATAATAAAACCGAATAAGTGCATGTGTTTTATAAAACCATATTTCATGATTATACATTTAAATAAATCAAAATGATGAATTTTATTTATAAAATTTGGGGTCGTCACCATCTAATGAATAAGTTTTGGTTTCACATCTAGAATCTTTAGGAGGTACATCAAAGATACATGATATGTGAAAACCTCACTATAGATCCTAATAAATAAGGTAATATATTTTCAAAAGAAAATATAACACTAGGAAACATATTTTTTTATTGTGTAATTTTTTTTGAATAATCCAAAGTCCATGATGTATAAGAAATCACATAAGACCTCCCTTCCACCCTCTGAGATAAGAGTGCTCCAACTGATAAGTTTGAAGCATCACAAATAATCTCAAAGGGGAGGTCCCACCATGGGGTTTTATAATTGGGGTAATAGCGATACTCTTATCTAGCTCAACAAATCATACCATACATGAATCATCAAAAAATAATTCAACATAATTTTCAATCAATCAAGATATGGTTTCTGGGATCTTACTGAAAACTCTGATGAAGCATCAATAAAAACCATCATTTCTAAGGAATGATTGAGTGTCACACTTACTAGGATTTGTAAAGGGATAAATAATATCTAATTTAAATATATAAACCTAAATTCCATTCCGTTACACTGCATGACCTTGTAAATTTCCCTCCTCTATCATAAAATGACATTTTTCAATGTTTAAATTCAAATTTTTCTTAATTAAGTGATAAAACAATTACCCAAACATGAGAGACAGTCATCAAATGAGGAACCATAATAGTAAAATCATCCATAAATACCTCTATTAATATATCAAGTAAATAAAAAATGATACTTACTATGTATCATTAGATGGTACCTAGGGCGTTGCAAAGTAAAAATGGCATGATTCGATAAGAAAGTGTATCAAATGGTTAGGTGAATTTAATTTTCTCATTGTCATATTCTATAATGAAAACCTAAAAATAGACAGAGGAACTATCCATGAATCAACAGTGATTATCCCTTGTAATTCTCTCAAACAACATTTTAATGAATGGAAGTGAGAAATAGTCCTTATGAGTATATTTATTTAGTTTTCTATAATCTACGCACACTCATAAACTATTTTGTACTCTCACAAAAACTAACACCTAATTTTTAATCTTTATAATAGTGAACCCAATTTTATTAGGTACAAACTTGAAATGGATGACCTAATGAGAGTTATAAATTGAGTAAATTATAACTTCCTCAATCATATTTTCCAATTTTTTTTCACAACTTCTAATATATTGGGATTAATTCTCCATTAAGGTTTCGTAACCGGTTTAGCCCCATCCACTAAAGGAATTGTACAAATGAAATTTGAGTTTATAATACCTGGTATGTTTGCTAAGATCCACCCAATTTCCCTAAAATTCTCCCTTAAATGGATTATTATTATTTAGGTAGGATATTAATTGAAATTATCATTGGTAATATTTCATTATTAAATAAGTATTATTATTATAATATTGGTGGAAATTTTTGATTTCTAGTTTTGGTGGGTTATGTATTGATGGGAATGATGTGGGATTTGATATATGTTCACAATTAATGATGGGGTATGTATATAAATCATCGAAATTATTGAATAATGATTCAAATACATCTAAAAAATCAAATTCTATGTCATAATCAAAAAGTATATTCACTGAATTAGAATAATGAAAAACATCAAAATCATAAATGAGATTGGTTTCATTATGAGTAATATGTGTGAAAATATTTATTGAAATTATACTACATCCTCAATAATTCCCATAGGGTACTTTTAGCCCTATTTTCAACCTGGACCAACACCCTTATTAGCATTATCTCTGTAACCCGTAAGAATGTGAAAATAGAGTGATGGATGACATTAATGGAGGCAACCAAATAAAATAAACCATTATAGAAATGAAACACCCATATGGTTCATGGAATTATGAATTTCTTAGTCTCCTTTACCTTTATATGCATGGAATTATGAATGTACTGGGTTATTTTCACTTTACATCCACTCATTTTATTTTATCCCTCTTTTATTTATACACATTTCTTTCAAAAACATGGAATATTGTGGAATTTTATTGACTTCTTCAAGTATTAGGATGTTGACCTCAACAAACTTGAATATTTCCAAAACCTATTTTTTCATCACCTCTTTAACTGCATTCTTTTTTATATAGTTATATTCAAAAATATAAATTTTTTTGGAGGAACATATCAATTTTTATTTCTTTCTTATGTATCTCTCTATTAGTATCTCATCAATTAGCCTATAATGAGGATTCTCTAGAGTTTTGGTTAATTCCACTAGAATTATAGAGTTATATGTATCACTTGTTTTCGTACAAATTCAAAAATAGAATGAAATGAAATTACCTTTGGGATTTGGAGTAAGTTGGGAAGGATGGTTTTCAATGTTCTTATTTATTAGTTCATGGAGGGTGGTGTCAATATAACTCATTTTTTCTTAACTCCCTTAACATAGAACCTTGTCTCTTCAGGTATTTTAGTTGACAATGAATTGTTTTTTCAAAGGTCATCAGTATTATAATCCACCAACGATATATAATTACCTTGTTTAATTTTGGATTCTTGATATTCAAATAACATTTTCGGTAGTTGGAAACCATGTTGGTAAGGTGGAGACATCTGGATGTTTTTTTTGAAAATGGGGCCTTTGTTGTTATCTAGATCCATACCTCATGACTGATTGATATTTCTATATTTGGTTTTATGTTTATGAAAATTAATCATAATTATTATGGGTATGTGAATTTTTTTGCAGATATGGCCTCCCAATTAAAATTGTTTACAATCCTCTAACTCTTGTAGTTTGGGGAATCAGTCATTTTGGTGGTTGGTTTAGTAAAAATTCCACAAGGCCTTGTAAGATTGGGTTGGTATTTTATTTGATCTAAAGAAATATTTTTCACCATGGGGGTCAATTATTCCAACTCGGTATTAATTTAATGAATTTCAAGATAAGATGTACCTACATAATATACTCCTCTAACATGTGGTGTACCTTGATAGATGAATATTTGGGATTTTTCTGGCATAAATTAGATCAATTCCCATGAAGATAATCATATTGTGTTGAGTGATACCCCTCCATCCACATCATCCACCATAATACTCTCCATAGTTGTGAGGAATTCTTAGATATATTGGATTAGGTGTTTCTATCTGATTTGGATTTTGCGAGTAGCATGGACACACCTTTTTGAAATTTTCCCAATACTCATACATTGACATCCGTTATGCCTAATTAATCCCTAATATCTCTTTATGAATGTAAGTAGAACTTGATTATTGAAAAAAATATCTACATGAAAATATTTTTCAAATCCCTCCAATATGTTTCATCTTCAGGTTGTAAATAATATATCCAATCATTTGAAGTTATATCATGGGATAATGGAAATTATCATAGTTTTATTTGATATTTTGAAACATTTCTTGGTTTCTGGGTTTAGAAAACCACATTAAATTCATTATGGTGTTTTTATGGGTCCTCACCGAATAAGCAATGAAATTTTTGAAAGAAGGTGAATTAACAAATATTTTATTTTGAAGTCTGAGAAATGGTTTCAAAATGAAATACAATTTTCTTGATTGTTAATGTCTTGTGAAACCAATTCCAGAATGCCTCTATTAAGTTAATTTTTATTATTTACATCCATTGGTTTTGATTTTAAGTTTTATTTATAATTTCTTCCTATTTTAATGTTTCTAGAATGGAGGAATCCCCAAACTAGGTGAAAGTGTAAACTTCTCATTGGCTTAGATATTCTGATTCATTCACTAAGGTTGCATTCAATCTCAGGGTCATGATCTAAAAGATACTCTTGATTATTTTTTGTGATAAATCAAGGAAAATAGAAATAAATAATATTGGATCATAAAAAAAGATATGATTCTTGGGTTGGTGGTCCAAAAAAGAAGGAAAAAGAAGAAAAATTGAGAAAGGGGGAAGAAAGATGAAAGAAGAGAATAATAGAATGTAATAAAAATTGAAAAATACCACTAATTAGTTGTAATAATTAATTTACTACCAAAAAATGGATCCATTTTGAAAGGAGTTTTTGTGGTTGTTCTCAAATGATGTGTGGTTTTTGGGTGCTTAGGTGCCGGAGAGGGGATAACCAAGGTCATCTCTCAAAGTGGAAATAATTAAAACATCCTCTTAAAGGTATTATGAAAATAAAGATAAAATAAATACACACCATAGAAGGATTAGAGGTCAAATTAAGGGTTAATACAAAAGAATATGTATGATGGAAGAAGATTTTATTTTTTTATTTATTTAAAATGATAATGAGAAAACATAATGATAATATGTTTGTTAGAAACTATATATAGAAGAAGTAATTCATATAAATATAACTATTAATATTCTTATTAATAATTAACATTTTAATTAAATTACACTTAATTATGACCCACAAAATTTTAAACATATAAAACTATGATAATTAACTTAACCCAAAAGGTGAAAAATATTAAACCCTAGGCTAGCATTGGAACATGAAATCATAACACCATGATTTGAGTATTATCTGAATGCTAGATTATGATAAGTTATGAATTAGGTAACATATACACACTATATGTAAGGATTAACTTATTTTTGGATTATTTTTAACTCTAAAAAGTTATGTCGTTTTTTTATTTTTCCGATTAATATGACACTATCACAATTCATACATCACTTGACCTCATGTGTTTTGTGTAAATTTTTCAATTTCATTCTTAGTTTCATTTAATTCAAAAACTAAATTTATAGATCATATTTTCTCAATTAAAGCATCACATTGATTCAAAATAATTAAGTTAATAAGGTTAGAGGTAGATCTACTTCTAATAAAAGGTACACTTCCATGGGTTGTGTAGTCATCACAAAAACACCTTTTCACTCACAAAGGTCATAAAAATGATTTAACACAATAAGATTTTAAAAAAATATTTCCATCATAAAAAAATTATTATAGGAGATTAAAATTGAATAAAATATAAGAAAATATGTGAAACTATGATGTTTATTATGAAAACACAAACAGTACAGTGTGAAGAAAAAGAAAAATGATTCAATGAATGGATCCTTGCTTCAAGAGATACCCTTATAGAAATAATTGTATAATTGGAGTGTAACCACTAATAATCTTCCCTATTAATAATAATTTATGTCACAACCCCCTTCAAATGACAAAAAAATTATATAGGAAATGAGAGGTTTGTTTTAAAAGAGGTTATAAGTGTGAATTGAGAAATTTGGCCAAATATTTTAATTGAACATGAACTACCTCATTGTCCTGTAAAACACGTGAAATAAATATCCTTTAATATGGATTAATTTTGGATAATTTTAACCTATTTATACTTTCCAAATTTTTGCCAATCAAATCCATTATTTAGAAGATATAGCCCAAATAGTGGTGGGGTATCCAATCAAGTAAGTCCAGTCCAGCTTTGACTTCATTTCCCATTTTCAGCAATCCAATGCATGATCTAGTGTATATGATATAATTAAAAGTTAAATACAAGTGGGTGATGAACATAGTTACATAATTTAATGTTCTAATATGTCTTATCAAAATATTTATGGGTGATATACTATAGTTCACTTTAAAGGGTCAAAGTAGGAATTTTCATCAAATTTCTAAATGAATGATCTAATTCAAAATATTACCTAAATAAACATATTTAACATAATGTGAAGAAATTATTTCATTTATTATCATTTAAATATTCAAATAAAAATATCTTTTATTATAAATATTTACTATTCATAATTTATTGATGTCTATATTCACATAGAAAGAGTCAAACATGAGGTAGAGAAGATTGTTGGGACTACATAAGGAATATAACTACATTATTCCTACCCATAATTTAAAATATAAAGTAAATTAGGATTTTATTTGGAAAATAATTTTACATTAACCATGTATTTTTCATAACATGATCATTTGGTTAAATATTTGATAAATTTTGGCCATGAAAGTTTTCATGCAAGAGCATCATCTCTTTCATTTCAGGTATTAGTTTAATCGACCATATCAGGAAGAATTTTGAAAGCATAGAAGGTGGATCAGGTTTTATAGTAAATTATATAATATATTAAGAATGGTATGTTTGTATATTTTTATATAGATGAATAAGGTGTTGTTATATTTGAAAAATTGTTATATATTTTTTGTATTTTCCTATTTATGAAAGAATTAATGAGAAAATATTGTAGTTTACCATTTTACATTCATTCTAGAAACATTATTATCTACAAAGACCTTAAATAGTATTAACAGTGGTGTTTAACAAAAGGATATATTTCTAACTTTATCATGTAATGTTTGACATGTCAAATTGTTATAGATGAAATAAATTTAGTAAAGGGTATACTTTAACATTTTCCCTTTTCGGAGTGGAAATGGGAACATATATCAATTGATTTTATTATAGGATTATACAAATGTTCATGATGTAATAATATAAGTTGGGTTATTGTAGACCGTCTAACTAAATCATCACATTTAGTTTCCATTTAAGATACTATGTATTTAGATAATCATTATTGACTATACCCAAAGATGATAATAATGTTGCATGAAGTTCCTATATCCATTGTATCTAACCATGATCCCAAGATCACATATGAATTTTGTAAAACACTATTGATGTCAATGGGTAATGAATTAAATTTTAGCACATGTTTGAATCCTCTATCTGGTGGATAGTCGGAGAGTACTTTTCAAACCTTGGAAGACATTATATGATCTTATTCAATGGTTTAAAAGGAAATTTTGCATCAATATATAATAATGTATATATTTTCTTAAAACAATAGTCTTAATTATAATGTACATATAGAAACATTTAATACATTATATGGAATGTAACGTCAAACTAATACATTTTGGGATGATTTATATGTGATGAAATTTACGGAACTATTGTTTTAAAGGAAATTTTTGAGAAAGTTAAGATGATTTACCAAAATATGAGGACTACTCAGATATGGAAGAAAGGATATGAACATAATAATAGGAGGTCTATTTATTTTGAGATAGGTGATCATGTATTTCTTATTGATTCCCCTTGGAAAAGTGTTATGCATTTTAGTAAAATATAGAAACTAAATTTTTGGTTCATTATTCCATATGACATCTCAGAGTATATTGGATAATATTTTAAACTTGTGTCCTTTCCTCTATGTTTATCCTATGTATATAGATTATTTTATGTCTCAATGTTTTGAAAATATGTGTCAGATTCATATCATGTTTTGAGTCTTGAAGTAGTTCATGTAGAAGCTAACCATTCTTATGATGAATAGATAATTCATCTTCATTATCTTAGATATAACATGTTTTTGAATATGGTAATTATTCATGTTATGGTTTTTTTGAAAAAACTATATGGGTGATGATGAACTAAGCGAAGCTAAACATTCTATGATGGAATGATATCTCTACCTGTTTAAGAAATAAATATTATTTTGAGGATGTAATTTCAAAAATGGGGGAATAATTCAACAACCTAGGTAATGATAGAATAAATCACATTCATGTTTATAATTATTCATTGATTATATAGATATGTTCATTATAAAAATATTAATTAATTTTTCTATCAAAAAGAGAATTGTTTTGATAAACTCGTTTATTATAATGTTATATATAATAATTTTAATATATATATCATATAATTTGAATTAGGCCAAGATAATTTCATTTTTTTTTCAACATATAAAAACTATCATAGTATTATGTTTTGAGAATTTTATGAAAATAATGATTTTTTAATGAAGAGTGAAAGATGATGTTTTTTGAGCTATATTTTCATTTAAAGTATTTACAAATATTATTATGTTTTATTTTAGTTTAAAAATTTCATTATTTTCTTTTTGTTAACCAAAATAAAATTATTGTCAATGTTTTTAAATTTATACTTGAATTTAGTAGAAAATTATTTTTTATATACATAGATTTTTTTAAACAACACTTGTTTTTTTCACTTTTTGTGGTTTAATTTTAAATTAATATATGCCACTATGATAAATTGATATTAAAAATATGAATTACATATTTGGGTTCAAGAGGCACACATTTTTAAAATAGTTCACTTTTTATTTTTTGATGTTTTGAATAGTAACTATGTAAATAATTATCACCGTAGTATGGGTAACTCAGGTAATTAATGTTAAAAATAATAATATAAGGATTAAAATGTGAACCAAACTCTTGTCTTTATCCTATTGGATAAGTTTATTTTCCATGTTTCACCATTTTTTTGAAAATATGGAAACATGGTTCCATATTACATTGATTTTTTCCTTTATAATATTTAAGTAAATGATAATGTAAAAAATGTCATATATTTTTAATTTCTGTAATATTTTTTGAGAGGGATAAAAAACCTTCATTTATTTATAAAAATTAACTTTAATTAATTTTTTTTATAATATTAATTAATTTTTATTTTTGAGTGATGATATAATTATCCTTAATGATATGAAATTCCAAAAAATATTTATTCAATTAATATAGATATAAAACAAATGATTTCAAAAATATTAAAATTAATACAATTTAATAAATTATTTTTCTCTATGATTCATCTTTATAAATATATATATATTTTTTTTGAAATTATTATATTTGAATTACATTTTTTCATCATGTTTTCAATTTCAAATTTAATTAATAGTTAAAAAAATGACTTTAAATCTATTTTATATTAAATATTTTTTTACTAAATGATTTAAAATTCCAAAAATTCCAATAGTCATCCAAGTTATTGGGATATGGTTGAAAATATATATTATGATCCATTTTTGGGACAATTTTTCATTATTAGTAATTACCATTACCCTTAAAGGGTAAAAAACCTTGTAATCATGGTATTCCTCAAAAGGGTAAATAGTTACTTAAATAAAAGATAAAGAAAAAATATCACCTAAACTCATAAAAATTTTGTTAGATGAGAGGATTTAGATCCATCCTTGTAATGTATTCTCTATATATCAATTTTGATCCATTTTTCTATGAAATTAAATGTATACTAATTTAATATTTTTTTTAATTCTAATTGTGCACTTCCCTTGAATTATAAAAGGGGACCTATTTTATTCTTTTACTTACATTTAAAATAATTTGGGATCACCAAATGTTAGGTCATAATGTAAACTAAGATGACCCAAGTGGGGGAGAATGGTGTTCCTTTAAAATAATGATAGGAACAACACTTCACACTTGAGATTAAAGATATTCATTCCTTCTATCTTAATGAAAAATTAAGAAGTATAAAAATAAAATAATAAAAGAATATAGAAATGGAGAGTGCTATTAGGGAAAAAATATCCCATGGTACACTCAACCAATACTCTTGAATTCATGGTTATTTTTACTATCATACCCTTTTTTGGGGACTTTCATAACAACGTACAAGCAGTTAAAACCATTCAACACGACCTTTAACATGACTTCTGTTTCTTTTAAATAGAATATAAATATATATAGATTAGTACAAGTCTATTTAACTCCACCATGATTGAGTATATGATGTCAAAAAATAAATATTAAATAAATTTGGATGAAGAGGTTGAATACTGATTTTACTGATAGTTTTAGCAGAAAATAAAAATTGACATGATCCTCAATAAAACAATGTAGTAGAATAATATTCAACTTAAAATTGGATTTAGATAAATATTATCATATAATACACCATGCATATAACCAAACATGTATATCACCAAAGTGTAGCTCAGATAAGTTATTTTTCATGATACAAAAAAATATTAACAAATAAATACGACAACAACAACAGTCGAGTCGATAAAATAGCTAATAATCAAAATATGTATGCATCCATAGTGTACCACTAGAGGAAATGAAATATTATTATATTCGAACTCAAATATATATCATAATAATATGAACATATTCATTTTCATAAGAACAATATCTCTATATTTAATAGGATTGTAGAATTTCTTTAGGGAAAACAACTCCAGAAATATCACATGATAAATAGTGAATATTTAGAATTAACATGTTCTAAGAAAGTCATAATATCACTTATAAATATGAATTATCTAATTTTTTAAATATATTACTTTGATTATTCCTTTAAATAGGTTTAAATAGATATTTAATTCCAGTGACAGTATTTTAGAAATCATGAAAATAATCCACAATTCAAAACTCTGTATTTGAACATGTCAAATGTAGGGTTTCTCTCTATATCGATAAACATTATAAGTATGTATAATAGTGTAGAATTGATAAAAAATGCAGGAATGATGAACCATATGGTTGTTCCTTAGACACATGGTTAATTCCTAACTTTGGGTTCTTAATCCATACATTCATTTCACACATTGGGTACACAAACCAAATGTTCCGCTTAAAACATAGGGTATTAACTATGTTTCCAGAATTCTTATAAACACAACTAGAATACCTATTAATTAAGAAAATTAATAATCTTGAAATTTTTTAAGGTCTTAAAATGATTACATAATAATATAATTAATCATATGATTATTATACTATAATTTACTTAATGTAACTTCATTAGTAACATTAATTTTTGTGTTTATTAGCATGAAAATCAAAAAGAATATAAAAAGTTATTGTATCAACACATTCTAAACAATATGACCTATTTTTATTATCAGAATACCCATAAAAAATATAAATATATACAATAAAAATTAGTGAAATTTTACAAATATGAGAATAAATAAATTAGAAGAAAATTTTCACATAATAATGAAAAAGTTTTTTACAAAGAATTTTATCCCATATATTTATTATATTATTTATAATAGTAATTTCCATACATTTTAATATTTATTACTCAAATACTTTCATCTTTTTCATATCTCCCCATAAATTTCTTCATTACCCCCTTTGTGACATCAAAATAAAATTAGGAAAAAAATTAATGAACATTTGACATTGGGAAAAAAATATAAAAAACTATACTTAAATGGAGGGAAACATAAAAAAATAAAACATTCAAAAATAAAATTTGTATTTGTGTTTGGATATGATATGGTGGTGGAAAGAATCAATACTTTTGGAAATATTAAATAGTTTATCTTCACAATAAAAACATTGAACTCTATTACTCATAAAACCTAGAACTCTCGACATAAATTTTATTATCCTTTCAACATAAACACAACCTTGATCCTTTGAGTAATATGAGAACTTTTTATCTAAAAACACTTTTGTCTCATTAGGATCTTCCTTTATAATAGCTTAATTTATTATCTTCTCAATTTAACTTAAAATATATTCTTTAAATATCTCAAATTCATTTTTGAAATTGATCTTCCCAGCAATCATTTTTATACATTTTAAAATATATTATTTTATAGCTCACCAAAAGATTTTATAGATCATTTTAGATCTTCAAGTTGTGTCACCACTTCTTTATTATAATGATTAAAATTTGAAAAAAACTATATAGAGATAATTCCATTTTTAACAATTTTTTAAGACTGAACTTTTGGTTCATCAAAACCAGTTATTTCTTTACCTTTTCCAGAAGATCTTTATAAGGGGTACTAAATAAAAAGTTAACTATTCTCCAAAAAATCACCCATAACATCAGAAAATGAATTTTCGAAACATTTTTTATAAAATATATTATTTATTTAAGAACAAAATTTTCATTAAATAAACATATCATTATTCATGTGATTTTAAATTAATATAAGAAAGTAAAACATGCACCACCTTAATTATAAATATTCTGAGAAAATTACTTTTAAGGAGATATATAAAATAGCGTTTAAAAAAAATATTAAATGATAAAACATATAAAAATATTAGAGTACAGAAAAAAAATTCATATATATCCTCATATGAAACTATATAATATTTTATGGAGTATTCATTCTATAATAAAAATAGTTTAAATGATTGATTTATCAAATAAGATAATATAGTGATAGAAGACAAATAGTTTAAATATAAGGTTAATTAAATGTAGAGGAAAAAGGTAAAAAATTTAAATGTTTTCCTCCCCCTATATATGCGAGTTAGTTCATATAAATCAAATATAAAAATATAATTGAAACAATTCCTAGATTAATAGTTCTATATCTATAAATTTTACAATTAAATGAATAATAAATAGAAATATTATTGATTTTCATAATTTTAAATCTGCCACATGAAGATATAAAAATGATGTACAATGGTGAATATGTTCATGATATCAATTATAATCACATTTTAGTACCAATAATATTCTAGGTACAGTAGTGTTAGGATCAAATTAATTTGGTAACCAAATCTAATTATTTTGAGTAGAGACTCCATAATTAAGGCTACATAATTAGTTCAAATAATGAAAATTCTTGATATGAAAAAATTAAGTATTTATAGATTAACAGTCATTAGAATAATTTCTATTTATTTAATAGTTAAAATATTTAATAGCAGATATTATCTTTCCCTTTTAACATAGAACAAAATAATTTCTATATAGTTAGTGACTTTCTCTATTACTATAAATTCCATGCTTTCTTTTATGAATTTTATTTTTTCCAAGAATTTGGTTAAAATATATTTCTCTTTTAATAAGAATACTGGTGGATTGTTTTAAAGTATTAAATTCTTCTAATTATTCATTAATTTTATTTTCATTCAAAATAAATGAACATTTGGAATAATTTGATCTTAAATTTGTAATCTAATATGACAAACTCTCTTTATCAATTGAAATAGAATCATATTGTTTTCTGGGTTTTCTATGTTACTTTTTTAATGTTTCAAAATTTTCTCATAGAATAAAACAATATTTATTAAGTTCATCATAAGAAATATTTTTTAAATCTAAATTTTGAGAGTTATAATTGTATACCTCATCAGTATAAGCCTTAAGATATAGATTTATGATTTTATTTTAATGGTCCTCTTTAAAGTTCGAAGAGGAATAAATTATTGTATTATAAGTAGAACACCTGTAATCCTTCATGACTTTCTTACCATTTTTTATAATTAGATTCCATTATCACAAGACCGTTAAACATTGTGTGACCTTTATCCTTGGATTTATAACATCTCTATTCGTTATTCATTTTCATTATATTATTTTAATTTTTTTAAATATTTAAGGAATATCTTGTAAATGTTTTATTGAATTCAAATAATTGAATCAGAATATTCATCTAAAATAGTTTTAAGTGCAGCATATTCTATATATATGGAAATATGTTTTTTAGTTTTGTATTGGATCCCAGCTTAAAAAATCAACAACTGCCAATTAGTTCTATCATTATCAACTATTTAAGTAGTTTGAATTAATGAATAATAGAAGATATTTCATTCCACTTATTGAGAAAAATTCTGAGTACCTTTAAAGTATGATATATTTACTTAAATAGATCTCCCAAGGTAGTAATATCATTGAAAAAGTATCTCAATATTACATTCATTTAAGTGATTCTATCATATTGTAGCATAAAAAATTTATTAATGTAAGAACCCAGATCTTCTTTTTAGGTATGTTTTCCTTCTTATGGTTGTTTTTGAGAAAAAGGGGAATTTATGGAAATTTTCTAAGTACACGCCATGTACTTTCTATGTACACACCGTGTACTTTTTGAGTACACGTCGTGTACTCGGTTCCATGGGTAGCTGTGTGCTGGCCATGTAGCGGCCATGCACATGACCATGTGGGGGTGACCTGGAGGCCGCCTAATGTGGGGTACAGAAATAGAAAATACATGGCATGTAGTTCCAAAGTACATGCCGTGTATTTTCTTTTTTCTTCATAAAACGCCCCAGGGTCATGTCGGACAGACAAAATGGGCTTCTTATAGGCCTGGTTCATCCGAGAGCTCCTATACAACCACAATATTTCTCCGAGACCCCGACTGAGCATCACATCTCTGATTCGACCACCGTCTATTGCGTTGGGATCACCTCGGTAAGATCTCTCTTCCGCTTGAGCTTTGTTTCATGATTCCTCTTCTTTATCAAGTTATACTCTATTGAACATTTTAGATGTTTTTTTATATCTTTGGCATTATAAGGTGATTCAAGCCCTGAGACTCAAGTATATTGATCTCCCAACACTGAGGTAGGTGGTTTGTGACTTTCTATTTAAAGTCTTTGAGTTATATGATTAAATCCACCAATACCCATGAACGGTGTATTGGGATTTTACCGTTTTATCCCTATTGTTTGCCTGCTATGCTTGTATGCTTGAGTATATGGTAACTAATGTGAATAGGGTTAATTTATATGCTTTGGAAGTGCTTTCCCATGCATGATTTCTTGTTTTGACCGTTGGGTCTAGGTTGCCAATTTGGTTGCAGTTTACCTTCCATGCCTTGTATAGTAGGATGAGGTGTTTGTATCCTTACATGTTGTTATGCTATAGACTATTATCCTAGTAGTTCTTGAGGTTTACTTTGGATGATATGAGCTGATATACTTTTTTGACTTACACAGGGCCGTGAGAACCTAGTGTATAGACCATAGGGAGAATGGATGTAAGGGCTTATCCAGAGTGTTTGTTTTACTTACGATGCGAGACCATAGGGGGAATTGATGTAAGTAATTTCTTAGAGTGTCTGTTGATACTATACATGGGACACAGGGGGAATAGACATTGAGTTCTTCCCAGAGCACCATTAGTTACCGATATGAGACTATATGAGGAATTGATGGTGAGCACTTCCTTAGAGAGTCTTTGCTTAAGCTGAATCAGAGTGGTTAGACTGAGTGTACTGCCTAGATGGTTGCTTGTGTTTCTAGGTAGGACCAGATGGGATAGGCTATGAGTACTTCCTAGAGGGTAACCTGTTTGTGATTACCTACTTTGTTTAGTTGTTGCTTGATATATGATACAGAATGCATTGAAACTGTGAATTGTTTACTACTGAGTACTTCCTTGTTTACTGCTTTCTATACTTATTACATGCCATATATTCACTAACTGTTAGGCATAGATCCTGTGGTGGTTGCCTACTAGGATTTAGTCTCACACCCTATTTGGGCCATGCTTTTGGGCGCAAACCGATTATATTGTTGCAGGTATAGATAAGGGAAAGTTCCCTTCTACTTCAGGTACTTGATGTGCTATGGAGCTGGAGAGCATGAGACCAAGCTATAGATTATGATGCTGAGGAGTTGTTTAATTGATTTATTTTTTACTTGGGTTTAATACTGTTGTATTCTATCATTGTGATCTGTTTGGATGATTTATAAGACATATGTATCAAGAATCATTCATATATATATGTGTGTGTGCCCCAGTTTATTATTTTTCAGTCTTCTGCTATTTACTTTTGTATGGATTATTCCTGATTCCACTTTTGCTATTTGTTTTACTTCCACTGTGCTACTATTCGAATGAGGGAATAGTTTCCCCACTATCACACCCAAGGCCCTCGATACTAGTTGGCAGCCTTTGGCATTCAGGGAAATGCGCTTGAGGCCATGTGACCAACCGGGTACAGGGCACCTCTAGGTGTCTTCTAGAACCAAGACGTTACAAAGTGGTATCAAAGGAATTTTTTTCTCTTGACTTACTATTTGGAGCCTATAGATATGGATAGAAAGGAATAGGTACTTGGTGATAAGCTGTTCCCGAGAGTAGCTAACCTATGTACAAGGAAAATCCAATCTACCTGGTTTATTTCAATTTTTTCTAGTTTTACAATTATTACAGTTGATTTGATTTCACCTTGAGTGATTCACATGTTTTGTGCTATTACTATTGATGTTATTGAGGTTCTATTTCTGTTGCAACCTGATGAGATGAGGGTATTTCATCTCATTCATCATATAGGAACTTTTTAGGAATCACATTTCATGCATTCTTTCATGCCATTTAGGGTGCATTAGAAACTGCATGTTGTTGTCATAGATGTTGTCCTAGATATGCATGCTGTTGTGATAGATTCTTTGATAGAATACCCGCTATTTGATAGGGTCTTGATTTGTGTAAGGATTTGTTAGAATGAATGCCAAAATTTGGTTCTTGAGGTGTTATGGGCCCTCATTAACCATAATTTGGTGGATCTTTGACTTTTTTTAACTTATATATGACATTAATAATATTCCAAGCTTTGATTCATGATGATTATGGGCCCTCACGAATCAGAATTTGGTTCTTAAATGATCGTTTTAGTGTTTTTTCTGGGCTCTGGAGTAGTTTCTGAGGCTTATATCTGGAAAAACCCGGAATACACATCGTGTAGTTTTGAATACATGCCATGTGTTCTTTTGTTCGGGAAAAAACTATTTTTCTTAAGTACACACCGTGTACTATATGTACACACAGTGTAGTATCTAACCATGTCTTAGACTATGTGGGCGGGGACACGTGGTTTGGAATATTTGAAAAGACATGCCGTGTAGAGGATGTACACGCCGTGTCGTAGAACTATGTAACTGACTGTTTCACTGACAACACTGCTTGAAAAAATCTTCTTAGTACACACCATGTTCATTTGGAACATGCCGCGTGGTGTAACCAAGGTACCCAATAGTGTAACTAACAACATGGTTCGGTGAGGTTCATCTAGTACACACCATTTTTTTGGCACTAACACGCCGTGTAGTCTTGTTCTAAGGAGAACCGTGTGGCTTAACCATATAGAAGGACTCAGGAAGGGGAAGAGGATTCAAGTACACACCATGTGTTAGGTGAACATTCCATGTGTATGGGGTGTTACATGACTAGTTCTGGCAGGAGTACACACCCATATTAATGGCTGAAGGGAACACACCGTGTAGGTGTTATAAACGCCATGTAGTCAGGTTTTGTAAAACTCGAATGCTTTCCTTCTCCTGTTCCCTTCTTATGTTTTTAGTTTTTGGTCCTTGATAATATCGATCTAAGGTGTGCGTTTGACCTAGCAGAGTCATTCCACCAAGACGTCCTCTGGATGTTCGCCAGTTAAAAGGCGGTGATCATACGCCGAATATGGTTGATCAGGGACTACATGTATATCCTCCTGTTGTGCTAGTATTGACACCAACCATTATACTAGACGCATGTGATGATGCACATTTCAAGGAATGATTTATGAGGATGATGAAGACCTTTTAGAGAGCACCACCTCCTGCCCTGTCGATGGAATAATTGACATGGGTCTTTCAGAAGCAACATCTTCCCACTTTCTCAGGGGATAGAGGACCCCAGGCTACAAAGTCATGGCTGGAAGCCATGATGATGATCTTTGAGCATCTGGAGACACCTACAGAGATTCGGGTCAAGCTCTCTACATATATGCTTCAGGACTCTGTCAAGAGGTGGTGGGATATGATCTCATAGGAGGGACACTAGAAAGTTATGACTTGGGAGGTGTTCCAACATATATTCTATGACTACTTCTATCCCGAGACCTCGTGGGTCAATCGAGACCGAGAGTTTATGAGTTTGGAGCAGGGTACTCTTTCGGTTATGGAGTATTCCTCTCGTTTTATAGAGATACAACGTTTCACACCTATTTTTGCAGGTGATTAGTTATTCCTGTCAAGGAAGATTGAGGATGGTCTGAGGAACGACACCTAATTGCAGGTGAACATCTTCTGGTTGACCTCTATCACTTCTATCGTCAACAAGGCGCTAACAACTGAGCGCAATCTGAGGTATTCTGGAGTTTTGAGCTAGGGTATCTCAACATCTGGAGTTAGTATCCCTCCTACTGACAGAAGGAAGAACTGCAGGGAGTCTTTTCATGGTGATCCAAGGAGGTGAGACACTTCTTCTTGTAGTTAGGTGGTGTGCTACCAGTGAGGGAAGAGCAGACATACGAGGCCACACTGCCCGAGAGACCCAGTGGAGTGCCGATCTTGCGACAAGATGAGTCATATTCGACGCTTATGTCATATCTTATCACTAGTAGTTGGTTGCAAGGGTTATTATGTGACTCCTCATTCAGGATCATCACCACTAGTTTCTCACCAGTCTGGTAACTTGAGTTCTTCCAGCCGCTCAGGCCGAGGTGGAGGTCATGGCCATGGTAGCCAGTCGCCCAATTTTCAGGGTGGATCAACTGAGGGTGGCCAGATAGGGTCATAGGGCCGTGGTGGAGGTCAGAATTTTGTAGTGGAGCAGACCCAACAAGATCAGGATCCCGGACCCTCTACAATTCAAGGTACGATCTTAGTTTCCTCAGTTTTAGCTTATTCTCCTTTCGATACAGGGGCACCCTAGAGCTTTATATCTGTTGCGGTTGTGGAGAGCCTTGGGCTCTGCATCTTTTCTTATGCTGATATATTGACACTAGAAACTCCGTTGGGGACTAGAATAGAGATTGTAAATCAGTGCAAGGAGTGACCCCTAGAGGTTGGTGGGTGTCACTTTTTATGGGACCTCTATGTCCTAGAGATTACAGACTATGATGTCATTCTCGGAATGGACTGGATAGTTCTCTTCCAAGCAGTC
The DNA here is from genome assembly GCA_963277665.1 of Viscum album. Classification (NCBI taxonomy): domain Eukaryota; kingdom Viridiplantae; phylum Streptophyta; class Magnoliopsida; order Santalales; family Viscaceae; genus Viscum; species Viscum album. The sequence goes on along the minus strand of OY728122.1, from coordinate 1,168,516,514 downwards.
ATCGACTGTTATCACCATAGGGTGAGTTTCATATCACCATAGGGTGGATATTTTATTCATAAGGGAAAATGGGATGTCTAGGAGAGCAGAGCGGGACCCGAGCATCATGGTTTAGGTGGAGTTACAACCCAAATTGCTTGTCTATATTTGGATGACTAGGGGATTTCACAGATGGAATTTCCTCCAGTGGTGAATTGTTTCAGAGATTTCTTTCCAGAAGACTTTTCAGGTTTTCCTACAGAGTGTGAGGTGGAATTTTCTATTGATCTTGTTCCAGGAGAGACACCAGTGTCTATTCCTCCTTATAGGATGGCTACACCAGAGTTAAAGGAGCTCAAGAGGTAGTTTGAGGAGTTGGAGGCAAAGGGTTTCATCTGACCCAATACTTCTCCTTGGGGTTCGCCTGTCCTATTTGCAAAGAAGGTAGACGGTACCCTTATACTTTGTGTGGACTATCAGAAGTTGAACCAGTTGACGATCAAGAACCGATATCCATTTATAAGGATTAATGATATCTTTGATTAGCTTCGAGGAGCCCGTGTGTTCTTGAAGATTTACTTATGGTCTGGTTATCATCAATTACATGTTAGACCATCTGATATACCTCTCACAGCCTTCTGGAGTAGGTATGATCTATATGAGTATATGGTTATGCTATTCGGTCTCACAAATGCGCCTATGGTTTTCATGGCACTGATTAACCAAGTGTTCCATCCATACTTGGATTCCTTCATGGTGGTTTTCATGGATGATATCTTTGTGTACTCTCACACTTGAAATGACCATGCCACACATCTTGAGATCATTTTGAGTACACTTAGAGAGGATCAGTTATATGCTAAGCTCTCAGAATGCCACTTTTGGATGGATCAGATTCACTTCTTGGGACATGTTATCAAAGAGACAAGAGTATCAGTGGACCCAGAGAAAGTGACAGAAGTAGTTTCCTAAGAGAAACCGAAGAACATATTTGAGGTACACAGTTTTCTAGGGCTAGCAAGATACTATAGACATTTGATTTAAAACTTTTCATGCTTAGTAGCACCACTAACAGGTCTGACTAAGAAGGGTGCAAAGTTCTTGTGGTCAGATTCTTATGAGTTAGCCTTTCAGAAGGTGAAAGAGAGGTTGGATTCAACACCAATACTAGTGTTTCTAGAGCTGAGAAAGATCTATAATATGTACTGTGATGCTTCAGGTATCGGGATAGGAGCTATGCTTATGTAGGGAGAAGGAGTCATGGCATATGAGTCTCAGTAGTTGCAGTCACATGAGAGGAATTACCCGATGCACGATCTCGAGTTGGCTGAAGTTGTTCATGCCTTACGCTATTGGAGACATTACCTTTTGGGAGAGAATTTTGTGGTTTTCACCGACCACAAGAGTCTCAAGTACATCTTCAATCAGCGTGATCTGAATTTGAGACGGTATAGGTGGGTTGAGTACCTTCAGTATTTTGACTTTGAGCTTGCCTATATTCCTGGGAAAGGTAATGCAATGGATGATGTTTTGAGAAGGAGGACTCAGATACAGGCAGTTCAGGAGGCCAGAAGTGAGTGGTAGCTTATGGCTCTATTCTCTGAGATGCATTTGTAGGTGCACGATAGACATGGGAAGATGTTTCTTTCTTATGTAGCTGTTACCTCTACTCTTCTTGATCCAGTTCGAATGTGGCAACTATCAGATTCAGAAGGACTAGTCCTACATGAGAGCATGTCAGGAGAGGACCCAATTCTGGGATAGACCATAGGTGAGGATGAGATCATACATTTCCAGGGGCATGTATGGGTTCTTCGTGGCTGGTTTGTTCCTCTGCTACAGGTGCTATGGCAGCACGGGTGAGTACAGGATGAGACTTGGGAGAGGGAGGCCGATGTACGAGTATAGTTTCCAGAGCTATTCTGGGTTTCTTATTCTATGCCGCCTTACTAAGGAAATTCAGGGACAAATTTCATTAAGGGGGGAAGTTTTTAAGAACCCATATCTTCTTTTAAGGTATGTTTTCCTTCTTTTGGTCATTTTTGAGATAAAGGGGAATTTCTAGAAATTTTCAAAGTACACGCCATGTACTTTCTAAGTACATGTCGTGTAGTTTCTAAGTACACGCCGTGTACTCGGTTACCGCAGGTTTCCGTGTGCTGGCCGTGTAGTGTCCATGCACACAGCCATGTGGGGGTGACCTGGAGGATGCCTAATGTGGGGTACGGAAAGGGAAAGTACACGAAATGTACTTCCAAAGTGCACACCATGTATTTTCTTTATTTTTTTCATTAAATGCACCGGGGTCACGTCTGATAGACAGAAAGGGATTCTTCTAGGTCTGGTTTGTCCGAGAGCTCCTGTATGACTGTGATCTTCTTCCGAGCCCCCGACCAAGCATCCGATCTCTGATTCAACCATCGTCGATTGTATTGGGATCACCTCTGTAAGCTCTCTCTTATGCTTGAGCATCGTTTCATGATTCCTTTTCTTTCTCAAGTTATACTCTGTTGAACATTTTATACATTTTTGTATATATTCAGCATTCTAAGGTGATTTAATCCCTAAGACTCAAATATATTGATCTCTCAACGCCAAGGTAGGTGGTTTGTGCCTTTCTGTTAAAAGTATTTGAGTTATATGTGCAAAAACTGCCAATACCCATGAATGGGGTATTGCGCATTTACTGTTATAGCCTTATTATTTTCTTGTTATGCTTGTATACTTGAGTTGATGATAAATAACGTGAATAGAGTTAATTTCTATTATTTGTAAGTGCTTACACATGCATGATTTATTATTTTGACTGTTGGGTCTAGGTTTCCTGTTAGGATGCTGTTTACCTTCCATTCCTAGTATAGTAGGATGATGTATTTGTATCCTTACATGCTGTTATGCTGTAGACTGCAAGAAAAGTAGTTCTTGAGGTTTACTTTGGTCGATATGCACTGATATACTTTTTTGACTTATAAAGGTCCATGAGAACCTGGTGTATAGACCATAGGGAGAATGGACGTAAGGGCTTCTCCAGAGTGTCTATTTTAATTACGATGTGAGACCATAGGGAGAATTAATGTAAGTGCTTCCTCAGAGTGTCTGTAGATCCTCGACGTGAGACATAGGGGGAATAGATGTTTAGTACTTCCCCAGAGCACCTTTAATTACCGATACGAGACTATAGGAGGAATTGGCGGTGAGTGCTTCCTCAGAGAGTCTATGCTTAAGTTGAACTAGAGGGTTAGACCGAGTGTAATGCCTAGAGGGTTTCTTGTGTTTCTAGGTAGGACCGGAGGGGATAGGCTGTGAGTAATTCCAATAGGGTTACCTATTTGTGATTACCTTCTTTTTTTAGTTGTTGGTTGATATATGATACTGAATGCATTGAAATTGATAATTGTTTACTTCTGAGTACTTCCTTGTTTACTGCTTTCTGTACTTATCACCTGCCATATATTCAGTGGCTGTTAGGTATAGATCTAGTGGTGGTTGCCTACTGGGATTTAGTCTCACACCCCATTTGGTCCATGATTTTGGGCCCAAATGGATTATATTGTTGCAAGTATAGATAACGGCAAGCAACTTTCTACTTCAAGTACTTAATGTGCTGTGGAGTTGGAGAGCATGAGACTAAGCTATGGATTGTGATGCTGAGGAGTTGTTTACTTGCTTTATTTTGTACTTGGGTTTAATACTGTTGTATTCCAACATTGTGATCTATTTGGATTCTTTATTAGACATATGTATCATGCATCATTCATATATATATATATATATATATATATATATATATATCTTTGTTCTCCAATTTATTATTTTCCAGTCTTCTACTGTTTACTTTTTTTATGGATTATTCTTGATTCCGGTTTTGAAATTTTTTTTACTTCCGCTATGCTATTCTACCAATGAGGGCATAGTTTCCCCACCATCACACTTAAGTCCGTCGCTTATAGTCAATAGCCTCTGGAATTTGGGGAAATGCGCTTGAGGCCATGTGATCAAACAGGTACGGGGCACCTCTGTGTGGCTTCTAGAACCAAGACGTTAGAATTAAATTTTCATTTTGTAGTGTTGTTCCTTAGTCGTCTGACATTATCATTTCCGTTAAAAGAAAAAAATGGTCTTCCACATCTCAAATACAGTAGCACACTGAGAAACATTATTAAATTAATTATTTTAAAATCAATAGATAATTGAATTCGTAGATCTATAATTAAGTTATTATTCATTATAATAATCATCGTTCATTTTTTAACTTCATTTGGAATATTTTTAAGTATTTACTACCATTAAATAAACACTTATTCCAAACCAAATTATGTAAATTATAATGTGAAACTTGTAGCATCCATAATTATCACCATTAAAATAATGTGCATCTATCATAAACATACCTTCTCTAAGATTATCCATTGAGAATTATTTTCATTTGGATCTTTAACTCTGATTTTCTCGAGTCAAAAAAAAAAATAAACACTTGAATATAACTTTATATATTAATTGTTTGTTATCAGTTATAATTAAAATAATATTCAAATATTTCAAAAAAAAATGTATCCAATGGATTTTTCATTTGATTAAAATTATTGTTATTATGAAGAAACAACAAGAATTTATGAAAATAAAAATAAAAAATAGAGCCCAAATATTATGAAATTTATTCATGTTTCAATAGAAATGATGAAGACAAAAGAGGGGGGGGGGGGAATTATGTTCCTTTAAAACATGATAGAAATAAAAATCCCTTATTGAGATTAAAGTGATTCATTTTTTCTTCATTAAAGATGAGTAATCAGTGAAAAAATAAAAGAATAAGAGAATATAGTCATGTATAGTGGTTCAGGGCATAGAGATATCCCAGTCCACTCTATTGATGCTCTCGCTGTAAGAATGGTGATTTTAACTAAAAGGTACTTTTTCTGAGGAAATATAAAGTTGAGTGTCTGTTGTTGAAACCATAAAACATTGATTTTAAAGGGATTTTGGATTATTTTACATTGAACAAAAAATATCCAAATCTTAGTATGAGAAGATGAAACTCCACTATGATTGAGTAAAAGTAGTCGATACTTCAATAGTTAATATATTGCAATGAATATGATGACTACTAATTCAGCTCACATTTGCATACACTACTAACAAATGTAGTGCTCTTCCATAAAACATAACAATATAATATTATTCAACATAAATTAATAATTGTTTAAATATAATATTATAAAACACCATGGATATGATTAAAAATTTATTTCCCCAATGTGTATATCTAACAATTGCTTTTATGAACTACAATAAATTATTAATAATGAAATATAGTAGTAGGAAAAATCAACTTTTTCAAATATATAAGAACAAAAACATGCATTTCATAAATGAATATTTCTAGTGGTGTTGACATATTATTTTCAATGCACATTTTTATATTTATTGGAAAAAATTTTATTTTTAGAAGAACAAAATCATAATATTTAACCTGAATTTTGAATTATATTAGGTTAAATATCTCCGAAAATATCTCATGATAAATCATGAATATTAAAAGTTCAATGAATTTTTTAAATTACATTATGAATAAAAATTGTTCAATAAGTTGAATATGTTCCTTTCAATTGGTATTTAGATATCTATAAATATATTTTTAATTCAGAAAAGGTCTTTTAAAAAATGTATAAATAATCCACAATTCAAAACTTTATATTTCACCAAGTCAAACATAGGCCTTATCTATGTAGCGATAAACATAAAAAGTGTGTTTGACTATATATAGTTGATTAAAAAAGTAGGGAGGGTGAAATATATATTTTTTCTTCAAACGTAGGGTTGGTTCAAAATGGGGGTTCCAAATCCAAATGTTCCTTCCAAATACAGCGTACACAAACCGTATATTTTTCTTAAAATATAGGTTTTGAATAGTGTTTTTAGACTTCATAGGAAAACATCAAGAATTCCTATTGATTGAGAAAACAAATAAACTTCCTTGGGACTATGGTTTAAAATTTTTTCTAGAATTTATTAATTATTCCAATTATTTTTATCCTAAAACTCAATTAATTTAACTTAATTAGTAAAGTAAATGTGGTTGTTTTTAGTATCCAAATCAAAATGAAATTAATGAAATTGTTATATCAACACATTATCAACATCCAATAACTACCCAAAAAACTTCCATACATCCCTATATTCATCATATATACATTGTTTTGATCATAAAATCAACCTAATAAAGGTTTTAGTGTAATCCTTAAGAGTTTATCCAAAGAAGATTTATAAAACTTAACTAATAGTTTTCATTATATTTCTTCTTCTATATCAATAAAAAATTCTTAAAATGAATTAAAATAATAAAAGTAGTATATATTTTTTTATATTGATATGTGTCTATATTTATTTAATAACTAATATCCATCTCTGCTTCTATCACATGAGAAATGAATCCATTATTCGTGTGTATGTTGGACTACCAAATCATGAACCAATGCAAATGTTTTTCATTACCACATCTCACGACTATTTATAATGTCTAATTTATTGTAAATATATGATATATATTAAATATTTATCATTCTACAAATGTAATATATCATATATTTTCATAACTTTCTATTTATTCCAAAATGATATTGTCGCTCATTCATACTTCTAGGTTACAACCTCTAAGAAGAGATGTTATTATTTTTCATCAACATGTTAAATATTTGAAATATATAAGTATATTTAAATAAATAATATAGTAATTAGGATATTATGATAATTATATGGAGGTAAAATAATACATACATTCTTTCCATAATTATTGTTCAAAAATTGAAATGTTACTCATGCCTACGTCCAGCCTACCATATCTATGATTATAACATAGTTAATTGACCATAATCATCAGTAATGGTTGAATTTAAAAGTAAATTGAGTTAAAAAATTAAAATTCAGTCATGATTATTTTTCTGGATATGATGTAATTGTGAAATATATAACCATAACTATCCTACTAAGGTCATTTTGCGCATATTATCTGAATATCCCCAAAATATATTATGTGAACATAAATAAATAAATAATTTAATATAAATGGTATTAATAAAGGAAAAAAGAATGTGAAAAAATTTATTATTAATGTAAATAATTAAAATTATTCTATTATTAAAGAATATAGGTAATGCACATGACCATTCAAAATCATGGTAAGGGAAATTTTAAAATAAAAAAAATATTTAAACATTTTAATGATTAATTTTATAAACCGTTTACACCAATATCCTTATACATAAAATTATTATATATATGTATTAATAAGGATATAAAGTTATTAAAAAGAACATTATATGTCTAATTTTACTTTCTTTCATTATCATTCAAGTGGGAATTTTTTAACTTATTTTACATGGTTCATTTTGAAATTATTTTTTAAGGAGTAAAAGGAATGTTTAATTTTAATGTATAGGATGTCAATGGGGTTTAACACCACTATAAACATTAATTTTGGATTTCCTTGTTATATTAAATTATTTATTTAAATAAATTCACTCCTTACCTTATTCTATATATTTATGTTTCTAAAAATGTGATTTTATAAGGAAATGGTATTTCGATATCCAAAATTATTTTTCATATCGGTTGAAAGGAGTTTTCAAGGTGTTTATGAAGAAAAAGTTAAAGGATACAATGCTTCATTCATCTTATGGTACATGATAATTTTATATGAGAAATGGGTGATCCTGATATTGCTTCTACAATGGGTGATCTCAATATAGCTTATACGACACATGAGATTAAAATAGTATATATGATGGGTCATCCTGATTCAACATATATTATGTCTGAGCCTAAATATAGCTCCTATATACCTTGGGTAATGATTATTATCATAAATTTAAACATTTAATGAGTTTACCATTGTGTTTTACCCTATTTATTTAATTGATCACTAGTTATGTTTTACACATGTTGTGATTATGATTCTCAGTGTAACCTTAAAGGGGTTTCTATTTTCTTTCTATGGATTTTAAGATTTTTATTTAAGTAAAAGTGTGTTTTTTCATGTGTAAATTAATATGTATTATGTGAAAAAATAATGTTTTAATGTTATAAATTTTATGGGTTTTCCTATAGTTCCTTGAACTAATGAATTTTTTCTTTTTTAGGTCCCTTACCATTCTGTTTGTTCTCATCCAAAATGTTATAATATTTTTCACAAATTTTAATGATGGGTAAGAAAAATTATGAATAAAAGTTTAAATCTATGTTGTTTTTAGATAAAATACCCATGTGTCATTTTATAATTTTTATATTTCATAAAAATTCAATATTGAGTAAAAGTTGCCACTTTTTAAAATATGGTTTTTATATAAGATTTATGGATTAATTCTACAAAAATATAAACTGTAAAGATCATCAAAATGTAAAAAATTGAAATATTGTTTAAAAACTAATGAATATTTATTGATTATGACTAGGTACTTATTTATAAACTATTGGTGATGCAGAATAAAGTTTCGTTGAAGTGTTGTAGGATTACGGTGACTTTTTTCAAGTTCCGACATGGTGTAATAATGATGCTCTCAAGTGATTAATTACAATAACGACTGTGTTCTAATGAATTTAAAAATTAATGTTGTTATAAACTGATGATCTAGAGTGTTTAATTACTGGTATGAAAAAGTGCAATTCTAGAAAGTTTTCTTGTTGAAGTGATGTAATAATAGAATTACAGAGGGAATACCATGATAAAGAAATTATAGGTGCATTGTAATGATAAAACATTGATGTGTTGGCGAATTGGAATGACGAGTTTAGTTCACAATGTGAATTTATTAGTTATTTTGGTGGGAAAAAATCATCCACCAATACTGTTGAACATTTCTAAAATTTTTGGTGATTAAGTGAGAACACTGGGGACATGTGAATGGTTTTAATGAACCTATGTATCTTTATCAGCCACCTCAGATAGATTACATAAACAAAATTTTGGAATGGTCAAATTTAGATGCTCTGAAACATATATTTCTCACAATGAATTTAGTGAAATAATACTTTTGTGATGGATGAAGACACATTATCATCAAGAAACTAAGTGGTGTCCAATATTAGTAGCACAATAAGATATGTTATATTTGAGGAAATTAACACTAACTAATATTAACAATTTTTCAAGATACATTAAAATAAACATAACTAATTCTATTCATGTGTGATTGTGATTATTTAAATTCATCACCTCTATAATTCTTAGTAAATATATTTTCATATTCATGAAGCCATAATTTTTTACTAATGTTTCTGTCTTGTCTAGATGATCAATCAAATCCAGTCTTGTCCAATTATATACACCCCTAACTATAGGTATTAAAACTAATATATTATTTTTGAGGCCAAAAATATTATATAAGGGATCAAAAAATGAATCTAAATATTTGGACTATAGTTCCTTAAAAAATGAACAGGGTTTACCATCTACTACAAATAAGTGGATCTCACCACCACACCATTGGATTATGAATATTTTTTTAGGAATATATAATACCCAATGAGTGAGAATTATTCTAGTAAATTAATATCCTATATCTTTCCTTTGATTTATTTATGGTACTATATCCAAATCATAACATAGAAGTATGATTAATGCCATGTTTTTGACTGAAATTTACAGACTATAATTTTGTTTTTCAACTAATTCCCCAATTATAATTAATTTTAATTAAAATGAAATAAATATAAGTCCCAGTAATGATAAATAAAATTAATGTGATATTTTTTATGCTAATTTTTCAAAAGGAGAATCACGAATAAAGGAATTTATTATGATTAATTTTAACTGAAATTATGTTTTTTTAAATCAAGAATAAAATATTGATTAAAAAATATGGTTACCAAGAGGAGTACCTCAACTACTTAGTTTTTTACCATGACTAAAATATCTACTCATGGATTTTAAATAACATATATAGAATCTAATATCATTATATTTGTTACAAGGAGGTTGATCTGGAGTCAAGAATGTTTTTTAGACAACAAGATAATATATACATAAGGAATATAGTTACTAAGAGGATAATTTTACCCAAGGAATATAATTTCATGAAAATATTCACACTTATATTAGGTAGATAATTTAGATGGTATCACAATTTTTCATTGACCAGGGGAATGATGCATCATATTGTAACATCCATGGTATTTGAATCCACACAAACTTTATAAATTAATTAAATAGTAAACCATACTATAATAATTTCAATTATTGGTACTAATTATATGTTGTAATATGTTATGATTTGGGGATGGTGAATCTACGTCTAAAAATAAACTACTTGTGCCAGAAATTAGGAGGACAATCTTTGAGACCAAGGTAATTCTATTGGAATTTATTAATAGCACATAAGAAATTATGTATTTCACTATACCAATGGGACCCATAATGAATATTTAATGAATCATTTACCAATTGTATGGAATGGGGTCAGTTGATGAGTCTAGAAAAAATTTAATAGATTTATGTGATGTCATTTTTAAGTCTATTAAATTCTATTAGTAGTTACATGGAGGCTCTTAGGTCATCATCTCTATCCCTATGCTCAGTGAGGATCTTCTAAATGATTTTATATTGTTTCTAATAATTTTTAAAGTTTTGGTTGAGGATAGTTCATGAATTTAATACATTAAGTGGATTTATGTAAAATGGAATTTTCAAGAAGTATTTAATAACCTCCATGTTTAAGAAAACATTAATTAAGAAAATTTCCATGGTTGAAACATAAGGGAGTGGAATTTTATGAGTGTGGTTCATCTCAATCTAAAAGGTGAGGCTTAAAAACATGGGTGGTGGCCCTGTATTGATTTTTTTTAAAATAATATTACTTTTTTATTAAGACTATTTAACAAAGTTTGGGTTCATGCAATTATAGGGAGAAAGAATTTTTAAAAACGTTTCAATTAAATGTTGGTCGATATTACATTGGTTGAAAATTTTAATGGATAAAAAATGGACCATAGAAAAATTATCTTTATTTTCATAGTACTTAAATTATTACAATTCCATATAATGATTTTAATTTAACATAAAATCATTATACATATTTTTAGTCTATTATTTTGTGTTTTTAGCATTAAATGTTTTAGATATTGTTATTTTAATCTTTATGGGATTTAATTATAGTAAATAATCATACCACTAATGTTTATGTCTAAATAAAATTATCAAAGTAAATGTTTCTTGTATAGAATAAACACAACTAACCCCACAAAAATGTGGTATCAAAAACTACTATAAGAAAACACAATGAAGGGATTGTGTATGTAGATTATTTTTATATATCTATACAAAATTTCTGGTATCCTAGTTTATGGATATAGGGTTTGGATCAATGGGGATCATTAAGTTAAATGATGTAAATATTTTTTAGAGAACGATCCATATTTTATAGAAATAGTCCTCATACCAAAGTATTATCACATTCCACTAAATACCTATCCTAAATTAGTGAGGTCCAAAACATTAGGGTTAAATGGGTTACTATGAGGAAATGATATTAATAGTGATAACAAGGACAGTGGACCTCATCTACCACTATGAATGTTTTTTAAGTATTAATTCCATTAATTATTCAAAAATGTGACTCATTATTATAATGAAACTGATGGATTAATATTGACATATACTAATAATGACTAAATTATATAATGGTCAGAGTCATGTGGTGGAAAATATTTCCTTTTAGAAATCTATCATTGATAAGTAATGTTTCAGGATTTTGTAGTCTAATACCATAAAATAACATTAGGGGTTTAAGAAATTTAAAATATTGAGACCAAGACTATTTTATAATATATAGAATCATATAGGATGTGTGATATTCTACAATGAATGAAAATCATATGTTAGGGATCAAAAGAATAATCTATAGTTTAATTTTATACATCTTGAACCATTTATATATAGATAATACTCCTAAAAAATAGATAATTACTAAATGATTAATTTGATGTTAAACAAATGATGTTGTTCTCCAAAAAAAATAAATGAATAAATTTCTTGAATAAGAAAAGCCTCTTCTATTATATTAATTTACCAATGAAATTTCATGATGGTTTGAGAGTGTTCAAGTAGAAGGGAACCTAATGTAAGGTATAAAATATGGGTTATAGGAATCACTACATTTTATATGGGAATATGAATTAGTAAACAAATTTTTCAATAGAATAAATATTTTTATTATGGGTTAGAATAAGAATAATAATGGATAATGCTTATATTGATAATAAAATATCTAATGGATTCATTTTTTTGGGTCAGGTGATGTGAACCAGTCCATGTTTTTTAACATCATACATGGTATATGGAGGGCTATTAATGTAAATATAGATTCTCATAACATACTCCAATTTCATTTTAGATGTGATGACCCAGTGAGAATTTCTCAATAATTATGGTAGCTATACGTTATTATCCAACAAATTTCTTTCTCTTTCCATTTATGCTCTAAAAATTTCATATTTAAAAAAATTATTGAGGATAGTGAGGAAACTAATAGATTTTAATCATACCACTAATTTTCTGTTTTTGAAATCACATATTTTATGAATCTATTGTAGTTTAAGGAAATTATTTTTTATAACATTGTAGATGAAATTTATGATCATGTAGATATGACCTAATCACAATGAAATTATTAGTTTCATATAACATTAAAAAATTGTGCCAATTTTTTTTAGGTCATATAACTTTGAATAGAATCTTCTAATTTTTTTAGGAAAAAAACATTGAACAAAATATCATAAATGATTTAAGTCATAAAACATTGACCATAAGGTTTCTCCATGTTTATGGTCATTCAACTTATAATGTAATGGAAAATTTCATTTCATATAGTGTGTTTCACACTTACCCAACCTTATTAGAGTATTAAATAGTTGTGTGATTATACATGGAGGTTAATTTTTCAAAATCCTCATATATATTTATAGTATTTTAATGAGATTATTAAATTTTATAGGGACATAATTATAGTTATACAATCATTATTCCTAAGTATTTTTTTGGCATAATATTCACCTAATTCACATGATTTTTTCCCAGTGGGTGACTTTAAACATTATCCCAGATCACCTTTTATGTGTTTCCATAAAACAATATTTTTAGTCACATTATCATTAATTTATATTATTTTTTATTGTAATGAAATTATACACCTAGTATAATCATATATAGCTCGGATGAAAAGAATATTTTACAGTTCATGGTTTTTGAAATTGGACCAATGTGTCATTCAGTTTTACTCTTTTATGGCATGGATCACATAACTATATTAAGGTCATTCCATGGACATCATTTCAATTAACCAGAAATAAATACAGGGATGAATTCCTCATTAGTAAAAATAACTTTCAGAAATGGTGATAAGTGGATGATGTGTTCCCCAAGATGAGTTTGAGGGTGAATAATTAATCTCACTATAAATTAGATTTCATTTTTTGATAATATTTTTTTATATAATATGATTATAAATGTATGAAATATTTCTAATTCATTTGGAAATGGGGATATTGGATAGGATATCTCATTCACTATAGTTTCATAATATTTCATGCTAGGATCAATACTGGAGGTAATAGGAAAAAAATTTATAATATAAATACTTCAATTTTTTAAATATGAACTAAAACATGGAATTAGGGTATCTCTCTTTAAAGACTATGAAAATTATTAAGGCTCTTATATTTAAGATAAAAGGAAACTATTTTTTAATCTATGATTGATGTTGTCTATTCATATTTGTTTTTAAAAATATTTCAAATTTTTGTGATGGATTTAGAGTCATTCAAGTATTATAGGCATGATGTATGCCATATGGAAATGAAAATTCCCATATGTTTTTGGGATACACATTAGTTATATAACTATATAATAGGTAATCCATTGTGATGAAAATTTCAAATATCATCATGGATTTTTTAAAGGGAGAGGGCCTTGTAATTTATGATGGGTAAATTAAAATCTACAAAGTTCAAGGAATATTGAATTTATATCTTAGGTTAGGTAAACATTGGATTCATTTAAAAGGATGCTATATAATACCTTTTCCATCATCTATCCTGAATAATACTTCTCCATAGTACGATATCATTTACATAGAGTGAAATATAGTATAATTTTATACTACAAGTATCTTTTATCATGTATTTCTATGTCATATGACATTGATAGAGACGGAACATGATTTTTATGTTCATAAATATTATACCATGGTATAATATAGTTTATAAACTTGTGACATGGGACAATTCCATATCATTTAGAATCATACGAAAAGAAAAATAAACCATGAAATGAAATTTAGTGATAGGTATCTGTACTAATTTTTTCCTAGATCCACAAACATTTTCATTATAGTTATCTTATTATATGGATTAGATATCAGGAACCTTGAGAAATGTGTCTCCTTATATTCATGATTTTTCCTTTTACTTAGTAGTCAATATATTTGAATATTGTGAGTAATGAAATGGATATTTATCAACCTTTTTTTTGTGGGATTTTTATATGATACATTTTATTCCTCATTAATTACTAATAAAAGTGCCATAAAATGAAGAGGGTGGTTACATATTATATGGACATGTGGGTAAGAAAATATGACTATGTGAAGTATATATGCACAAATAATTAACCAAGGTTTTATTTTGTTTATAATCATCCAAAAATTATATTGAACTAATGGACATAAATAAATTTTCCTTCATATAGTGTTTGAAAACACCCAAATTCAAAATTTTATTATGGAATGGGGAAATAGGTTGGAATATGTGTTACTATCTAATTCCATGGTAGGAGGAATGGGGATAAATTTTATCTAGTTAGAAAAGGAATTTATCCATATATAGTTGTAGGGAAGGAGGAAACATCCCAGTATTGCATTCAGATGAAAACCCAATGTGGTTTAGAGGGTCTAGACACCAAGGTAGCAAGAATGACCGATCATATAATTTTTTTCCTGAAACATCATTTATAAACCCATAAATAAATAAAGTATATTATAATCATTAAAGGGTTTCATATATTATAGAATTTTGAATAGATTTATTTTTTACGTATGACATTTTGTGTCTCAGAATTTATAGTCACGTGACAAGGAAAAAACTGTGCATATTAACATCCTAAATAAAGTATGGTATATCATGAAGTTTATGTTATTTTGATAAGGACATAGATGTCTTCCATTTTAAGTAATTTCAAAAAGAACATGTGAATCTGGCATTGATTCATGAAATTCCACTATTTTTTTTAATTAATAAAGAACACTATATAGGTGAATCTCTTATATAGTTAGAAGGGTATTTCATTATATAAAATCATGTGATCATGATGATGGGTCTTGAATTTGAATTTCACCGAAAAAATAAAACACATTTCTATTTAATGTTTCATGGAAATAATATTTTTTATTCCATTTTAAGTTCACATGAACATGAACATAATGTCATGCTGTTTATGTTTATTTAATAGAGACCAAGATTTCTGATAGTTTATAGAGTTGTGCTAAGAACCTATGAACTTGGATTGAAATTCACGAAGTAATAATTTTCTTATAGTGTGAGGACAACATTCACACATGTTCCATTTGTTTTATATGATTCCCAATATATTATGCATTTATCTATCATCTTCTAAAGATGACTATTAAAATTTAATATAATGAATAATGTATAACCAAAAAATATGTGGTAGGAGAAATGTTTTTATGAGACATAAAAATATCCTCCCTATTCTTCTTAATGATCTTAAGATTAATAAAATTATTTTCTAGGAATAAATAATAAATATGTGGGAACGTCATCAGGTTTAGAGGAATATACATTGTTTATTTTATCATTGACTGATTAACATATCTAATTTATGTATTTTAAATGAGTTTTCTTCAAATGTGTAGGATATTTATGATGATGATGTTTATGAATCCCAAAATATATTAGAAATTTTTTCATATACTCCCAAATACTATTCCGTAAGTCAGAAACACTCTTATATTTATTTTTAAAAACATGCAATTGTAAAGGAAATAAATTGGGAAATCATTAAGACATATCTCTTTATGATTTTTGATCTCTCAAATATTTAACAAGTTTAGATGTAAGGAAATTTTTTTGTACCTATTTAATATAATATTATAAAAGGAATATACCTTATTCAATTTATATAATATACTATCACATTTACCATGCATATGTTTTATACATAGATTGAGGTGTTCATAGGGATGAATCATAGACCAACGAAGTTTGATATTAAACCCAATTGGTTTCAATGAAATGCCTAACCCCACTAGGGGTTTTGGATATCAATGGTATTTTTTATTGATCAATTAAAAATTAATGTAATAGGGTTTTTTAGTGATAATTATGTTTACCTATTGTTAAAATACCACTAGTTTAGAGGGTTTGTAATATAAAATTACATTGATCCAAAAGAGTTAGGGAAATTAATTTTAGGGAAGACCCATATAATAATGAATTTCACTATGAATGGGTTGTGGAATTAAACTATGTGTTGAAGACTCCAAAAATTTAATAGATAGGTTCTCATTTTACTAATTTGATGTTCCCTTGGGCCTGTTAGACACATTGGACATACCAATCAAGGTTGGATTTTTTTTTCAATATACTATTCCCAGTGAAGAAAGAGCCTCTAAAAAAAATTAATTCATCGCTATAATGTTTTTTTTCAATAAACCCATCATTGAATCATATAAGTTGTATGTATCTTATTTTAATCATGTAATTTTCTCAATAGATTAAATAGACATAGAAATACTAGGCAGGTGATCAGTTGAGCACATTGAAATGTATTTTCCTATATAATTGTTAATATCTTATATTTTAATCAATAATGGTATAAATGGTGTTGGTAGGAATCCTCAGGACATCCATCTACATTTTTACTGTACACCTTCTTCATATATTTCAATTTGAGAGGAATTTTCCAATGATAGATGATCGATGATTGATTTAGGGTCCAACACATGTGCATTAGTATGAGTAATTAATTTTCAAATGAAATTTACTAATATTTGTGATGAAATAATTAATTAATATTCATAATATATATAGTTTGAAGATTAATGAGTTTTATAATACCCATAATAAATTTAAACAATATTGGTTGACATGTTGGAGGATTTTTTGGATTCACATCCCTCGTAACATTTTTCCTTTTCCATTAGAGTCAAACTCTTAGATGAATGTGATATTCAAACACCATATGTGATTCCATGAGAATATCCATATAATTCAATATATTATGTTCTATGAATGGAAATTGTCACTATAAAAATATTCAAGGATTCATCAATATTTTATAAACTGCACTCCTTTAAATTTTCTTCACTAAAATTGTATTCAAATATATCATGGAAGGATAAATGGAAGATGGTGAATATGATAAAAATCCCCCAAATATGAGGGTTTTGGATGTCCCTAAGGAATTTAAATTATACCCTTTTTAATGGTTCTCCATGATTATTATGATCTTATTCATGTATGTTCATAATATAATGTTTTTAGAGAGGTACATAATGATCATGTATTCCCCCTTCTCTAGTATTATTCATCTCAAAAATCATCGACCAATCTCTAAAAAGGGTAAGTTGTGGCATAAACATTCTTACCTTTCTTCTTATTTGATTATGTGTCCTAGGGAGTGGTGATGAAATGATATTAAGGTATATCATGAATTTTTTGTTGGCTAGTTATTACATCTAGTCAGGGGTCCTTAAAAGTTAATATTGGATAGACCTATAGGACATATGTTGGTACAATAATCAATAGGAGATGCATGGTGGGTTTCATACCCTAATAGAAATTGATCAGTTAGTGGGGTTGTAGACAATCATATAGTAAGTGGCTAGGGCCTCCATCCCATAGTAACATGGTACCATCTTCAGTTTATTATATACATTAATTTATAGACCTCTGCAGTCGTGGAGAAAAAATTATTAATTGAACTTCCCTAGAATATTGGGGTTGTATTCCCCCCCAATGAGACTTCCTACAACAAGTATGGTTATATATTTAAATGGTAGGGGTATCCTTTATAGCCATTAGGGAAGTAATGGATTCCTATAACTAGTGATGGAAATAGTATAGGGGATCCCTCTTATGTATATAAATGGTATCCAATTAATTATAGGAAATATCCCATATAGCCTCTACAAGGTAAAGAATGTGGTTTTCATCGACTTTGGGTGAAATATAGGAAATATCCCATGTCCCACTTATTCATATGTTCATATAATCCTTATAAAAAAAATTCATATTAGTCTAAGATTATAGACCACTATTGTTTTAGACACCAGTTAATGTTATAAGTGATAAATATTGTGCATATTATGAGAGATTTTAGGGATTTAAACCATCATGTAATTATAACACTTGTTACCCATGCATGTAACTTGAGGGTATGTTTGGGGAATCTATATTTTAAGGTCATATTAGAAAGAAACATGAAATTTAATTTTATACAAGAATTATTCGAGGGATTTATCAAATCAAGTACTTTTTAAATGATAGATAGGATTTATTAGCTCAACACCAATATCTTTATTGGTGAAATGTTTTTTATCCTTGATTTTCATTACATCATGGGTGGTCTGAAGGGTTCATGAGATGGTTAACCATAACATTGTAGGAATTTAGTTTTATTATGTAGTTTCTTGTCATCCCAAAAGGAATAAACTATTTATTTCAGGTATTGGGGGATTTTAAGAAAAATAAAGGTGATGACAGACTTACATTACTCCATTATAGGGGAAAAGTATTTAAACTAGTGTTTAAGGGTTCCAATTTGTATATTATATTTTATAAGGAGGTGAAAGTTATCATGTTTTTTGGAATGGTTTTTTATGAGGGTCTTCCAACATATCCATATAAATGGAATTAAAACCTACATATTTTACATTAATATTTTCAAATCCTCTTGAAATGGAAGGGAATAACTTTTAATGTAATGTGAGAAGGACTGTTGGTGTTCCTTTTTATGAAAATAAATCGAGGACTAGGGTTTCTTAATTTTTATATTTAGATGAAAATGACATGCTTAATGAATTTAAACTTCATGTGGAGTGAACAACAAGGTGAAAGGAACATATCAATGATTTTTTTGAAATAGAAATTAATATCAATTTTTGGTTTTTTAGTGATGAGTGGTGTGAAGGTATGTTTTATATAACTGATTGAATGATCTGAGATATCTAGGTCCCTAAAAAAATATAAATACTTGTATTTACAACATTATAATTATGTTATATTATTATTTACCTTTAGAAAATTGGTAACTAGATTAGGGAATGATGACTAGACCCCTTGGAGGTGTGAGTTAGTGGGAGTAATTATTGGCACATAATGGATCAAGAGAAAATAATATGGTTTCACATAGATTATTTGGATTTTTATATAGAGGTGAATATATTACACATTTAAATAACATGACTGGATAACATGTTTGAAATACTCTACATGAATTTGAGTCCAATTTTAATGGGGAAATTGATACCAGTTAGGTTGAAGTACCATATAAAATTTGTGCAGATTATTAAAATACAACCCCACCTTTTGGACCTATAGATGAGCATGTGTAATGGTTAGTGACCTCCGCTATAGAAAATTAGAATAGTAATCTTCCCTAATAAGATGGAAAAGGGAAATAGATATAATATTGAGTGGTTACTATTGAGAATATTCTAAACCATGATCCATTGGAAGATACCCATTAGAAGAGCTATATAAATAAATATGATCCTATAATGTATACTTGTTTATAGGGACACCCTCATGTTTGATGTATCATAAGTTAGAAATATCATCCTGACCCACTCATTTAACTAAGTTGAACTCCTTTCATGTAGTCCCATATAAATACAAAATCATTTAGTTAAATGTAAATATTAAAAAAATAATGGAATAGAAAGCACATTGATTTTACATTGTTTAGAATCAATTCTTATATCCATGAAATAAGACTATTAGAATTTTTAATTTATTTTGAGTTATAATTATTTATATACATAATTAATAGATACAATCTATATTAATATTATTTATTTCCATATTATAATAAACTGTGTGCATAAGGTCTGACCCATCATATATAGTGGTGAATAGTTGGTAATCAGGATAGTATTGAGTTTTGATAATTATTGATGTCTCATAATTGAATTGTGGTGTTAATTTATTGAATGTGGAAAATACACCATACCACCATCTTCTGGTGAATAGTGATTGTTACCCTTACAACTCTCTAAATGACTCTGACTCTCAAACACTATTACCATTAAACCATGAGGAGAATACTCCATCATAAAATCCACTAAGAACTAAAATAATAAACCCATAAATTCTAATCGTAATATTCCAAACCACTTTTAGTACACCAATTATAAGATATTTATTCCATAAATAAATTATCTTTGCTAAATAATTATACTTTCATTATATTGGACCTCACAATTGATATAACTTTTCAATTTTATTCATATGTATTGAGTAATTAGTTCTTGAATATGTCTTAATAATTCCTAAATGTATTCCACTGGATGAATTATTTTTAAATTCCATGAAAAATTATCCCATAATTTAAAAAAACTATTATATAGCACAAAATGAAACCATCTCCAATATTCACAAAGTCCCACTATAGAAAAGTGTTTCCTTATACATACTAGGATGAACACATTGGTGAACTTTTTTATTATAATCCACTCTATAAATATACTTATAAAAAATATTAATCTATTATAAAAAATGTTATGGATGAAATGGAATTTATGGATGATATTTTTCATCAGTTATAGAAATACAAGATTTTAGAAAAATAAATTAAACTATTATTAACAAAAAAATATCAAAACAGCCACCAAAAATATTTATGATATCCTTAATAATTTGAATCAATCAAAAAAATTCCTTCCTGGATTCTATTTCTTCAATATAAATAGATTCTACTGTAGAAAGTGTACTAACTGGTAACAGATATGAAATTCAGCTAAATTTTGTTCCTCTATATGTATACACAAAAAATTATGCACTTATAGTTTATATAATCCATAGAAAATTCATTATAAACATAAACTTTCATTATATAATCCATACCAAAGTAATAAGATCTACGTTCAGATCCTTTCAGATTTTAGATGAACCACATCATAACCTCCTAGTGTTCTTTCCCTTAATTTTTGATAAACTTCTTAATGAATCACACTATAAAATAATTTTATGGGAGAGTATGAAAAATTTCATAAATTATTGTTCATAATGCCGATGAAATAAGGATATATCTTTAAGAATCAACCAATATTAAATTTTCTGTTCTTTCTTATTGGCTTATTTTCTATTTTCACAACAATATAATATAGACTAGATTATATCTGGAAATTCAAAACCATTCAATAATATTATAGTTGAAGTAAAATTATGATATAATAGAAGTCTTGTACTTCCTTTATTTCTCAATATTTACCACCTATATTTTCATGGAGTGAATGTGTTGTTTAATTATGAATATTATAGAAAAAAATTCCTCAATTATCGAATCATCTTAATTTATAGACTTGGAAAAAATGGTAATGACATACAAGAGATAAGATAATGAAACTACATTCATGTAACATCCCAGGTAAATATATAATATTACATTCTAATGTTTATCAATATTTGTGAATAAAATGTTAATATTACTTTCAAGGGAATGCTCTGCTCGATGGCATACCCAATACGCAACAACGAGTTTCTTTGTAATCTTACGTTGCACACTAATAATATAATAATATTATAATAGTTAACGCCTAGCCGTTGTAATGGCGGGAATGAACAAAAATAACTACAAAATGATTACATATGTTTATTAAATATTTTTAAATTTATCCAAAAAATATTAGAGGCTTAAAATCCAAATGAATCCAATTTTAAGAATAAATACTCTAATATTTTTAAAAGATTGTTTTACCGCCTTTTGATGGAGAACCTTTTTTAAATATAAATTTTGACAATTTTATAAGCTCTATTTGTCAAAATAAAATTATTATTTATGATTGGGACATTTAAATTTACTAAGGTTAAATTTTTGGTATTTTTCTGACAATGTTCTTTTTTTAATGAATAGTGAAAATACTGCATTTTACATCAAAATAGATTTTTCATCTAATTTAAATATATGGTTATATTATCTTTTTAATTTGTTTTAAAGTTTAATTAGAATATTATTTTACCATTTAATCCAATGGTGGTCATTTGTATTAATTTTACTTTTAAATTGGACTTAAACTAGTGTCAATCTTTTAATAGATATTGTTTCTTAAAAACACGCTATTTGTTTTGACAGCGGGAATTAATTATTAAATTAATTAATTCAACTTATATGTTTTGAATTTTGTAAAATAGACTTCATTTTTGAATTAGGAATATCAAATATAGCTTAGGGTGAATTTTTGGTATTTTTCTGAAAAACTTCATTTTTTGATGAATAGTGAAACCACTAAGTGGTAGTTAAAAAAACCGATTTTTCGTTTAAATGAAACTTTACCACTTCTGTGATTTGAATTTAAAAAATATGACTTACATGGTTGTCATTAGGATGTAAAATGTGGTTCAATTGGATTAAAATAATTTTTTGGTGAATAGTAACTTTTAGGTTTTAATACTCGCGATTAAAGGTAATTAGTGTAATTTAAGGTAAAGAAAATGTTATAATAATATGAAATGACCTTGAAACATGTACTACCCGTATTGTATGAGTCATGGAAGACCAAGAAAATCCATGGGTCAACTTGGGGACCCCATGAAGCCACTTTTGTAGGAAAATGACATCAATAACTTTTTATTTAAAGTTCAAATAAAAATGTCACAAACATGTACTATTTTACGAAAACAATTTTTACATGGTGTTATACAAGTAATATTTTTGACTATAAATATTATATAGAAATATAAATAGATTTCCTACATAATAGTATTTTTTTTTATAATTTTTAGACATTAAATAAATTAATTTATTTATGACACCATGATGATGCAGCGATTACCTCATTAATGAATGATTTAAATAAAATGAAAAGATAATATAAAATCTAAGACTTACACTTGGAAAAAACCTATTGGATGAGTATATTTCGAACCCTAATCACCTTATATTAGAAATATATCAATGTGGGACCTTTAAAATCCGAAAATCATTTTAAAATAAAGTAACATTTCTTGACTTTCCAAGAGTGCCCCTCCTCCCTCTTATAAAAGGCCCCCACCTCTACCTCCTTACCCACACCTATCAAGCTATTGGCTCGGCCTACCCCTGCCCATTTCATCTCTCCACATCCCTCTATTCAACATTGAAGCCTCACCTTAGGCATAAATCTCTTCAAGAAACCCTTTTGGTTCAAACCAAAGGGAGTTACCCGATTTAAAGGAATATAAAGAAATGAACAAGACAAGTTGAACTTGAGGTAAGGGATCCAACCTCTCTCTTTCTTTTTAAGTACTCTCTTTTATTTCGTTTCTTTTAATCTCCTCTTTTTTATGTTGGGGGATGTTCTTTTATAATTCCTCTTACTGTACTTTCTATGCTCATATGATGAGAGACCCTATTTGTTTTCATCAATCCTTTTTTTGTAAGTTTTAAGTGGCACCGTTAGGCTGCCAAGTTTTACTAAGGGATTTCTCATCTCACTTTTATTCCCGTGAGATTTATGCAACATATGCCACTATTTCCTTCGAGTGGTGTATTTGCTTCCCATTATTCTACTCTTTGTGTAATATAATTTCTTTCATGTGTATTTACATCAATGTTGTATGGTCCTTCTTTCATAGGGTGAACGATTCTAAAGTTACCCAAATCGGAAAGGGATCCTTTCACCCACCTCTTTTTAAAAGACTTATTTTGTTATAACTTTTAATTTACATCTTATTATGTTGGGATATGTTCTTATATATCCTTATTAATTTACATTTTATGTCCAAGTGATGAGATACCATTTTCTCTCTCATCAACTCATTTTCTGAAATTTTAAGTGACGCCGTTAGGCTGTCGAATTTTTGTAAGGAAACATCTTAACCCAATTTCAATTCTTTGGGTTAAACCTCTAATTCTTGTTTATGTCATGATATGAATATGTGTGGATGACATGTGATTGTTTTATACTGATTATCCACTTATATTTGGTGTATTTATATTTTTCACACATAATTATGTCATTTCTTTATCCTTACTCTAATGGCATGGTCCTTGATTGGGATTACATCTCAATTTCTTCTCATTGAGACATTTCTTAATGATATGAACTTTTATTCTTTTATAAAGTGTATATGCATCCCCTTTGACATTCCATATCCATATTATATCTATACTAAAGTCATTTAAATGTTTTGAAAATGGTCAACTTTGTTGTGCCTTATAATTTAAATGTTCAAAATGGAAACAGACTCTTTTATTAAAACATTGTTTTAAATGGTTTTAGAGATTTATTCTTTTATCATCCATTTCCATGTTTTAAAAATGGTTTTAAGGATTTATTTATAGCGACATGAATTTTTTAAAACCCTTTCAAAAGTTTCGAAGTGGTATGGGACACTTTGATTCTAAAATATCTTTTAAATGTCTTCTTTTAATATTTTCAAATTATAAAGGGATATTTCTCTCATAGAGTTTTAATGATTTTATTAGATGTTTTTATTTATGATTATATAATGATGTGATCTCTTGTGATTGAAATGTGGAAATTTTATGTTTCTTTTATGCATGTTTTAAGTGTTATGATTATGTTATGGTTCTTGGGAAATGTTTATGAAATAAGGTGGTTCCGTGATAAACTAAGGGAGGGTGAGCTCGATATAGATCTCCAATGCATTGGGTAATGCGAAGGAGTTAAACGCTAAGGTTTCTCCACAGAGATTTAAGGAATATACTGTGATGGGTATTCCAAATGTAACCACGAGGGTTAGTCCCTACATAAGAATGTTATAAATGCCTCAAGTTACCTTTATGTCTTATGATTTATATGAGTTATTCTTAAATCTTATAATTTCATGAGGTATGTTAAAGTGCTTATGTTTTATGAGTAAAGTATGATTTCATTGATTCTTATGTATTCATGGACTGATGTTTTCTTTCCGTATTGTTATAAACCTTACTGAGCTTTTTATGCTCATCCCATGTTTTTGAAATGTTTTTCAGAGGACATAAAGTTGAATAGGGTCAAGGATGGGATCAAGGAAATGTCAGGCTATCTTAAACAAGGAACTAGACATGACTCTTTTGTTCAAGAGTTTTTATTTTTTGAAAAAATAGAAACTGATTAGATGTGTCTACTTTGTAATCCTTGATATGTAATAGTTATATCCTAATTCTCTAAAACTCTAAACCTGAGAAGATCCTCAATGTGAATTATTCAATTTAATTCAAGATTAAGTATGGTTTAAGGCCAGGTCATTATAGTTGGTATCAAAGGGAGGTTTAGACAACATTATGGATTGGGAGTTTTCGTTAAACACATGATTAGTCCCTATGTTTATTATCTTAGTTAAATACTTGTTTTATAACTTTTTCAGATCAAGGAAATGGAAGGAGGAGGATCTCAAACGACATTCCAATCTCTTCCTGATGACTTGCTTGCAATAATTATTGCAAAGTCAAGTTCGGATGATTGTGAAACTTTTTCTAGCATACAAATCAATTGAAAGAAGCTGTTTGATATATCAAACACCTCCACTATAACTCGTTATCATCGTGGATCATGAATTGTATTTAGACAAATCCCATTTTCACAATATTCTAATATTTTCAATAAAGGTTTATATTATCAAATAATTTTCAAATATTTTACCTTATCACAAGATTTTGAAGAATATTATGATTTTAAAGAAGGTGATGAAGAAGGATACCCTTGTGAAACCTATTTATATTTTCTTTTAAAATATATTCTCTTAGAATATACCTATGGTATTTTAAAAGGACCATTAATTGAAAGTTTCAACTCAAATTCAATCAAACTATTTTATAAAAATCATGTATTATCAGATGTGTTGAAATTATATGCCATATATGATTATTTTCCAAAATTGTTTTTCTGTGAACACCCATATGACCCATGTTGTACAAGGTGTATTTGTATGGAGGAAGAAAATGATTTTGAAGGATCTATAAGTCATTGTTGTGATGCATGGACCTTCTACCTATGTGAACAAGATGACGATGAAACCAAATGGACACCATGATCAAGGTATGATGTTCTTCTTTTTTGGGGATCATTTTATTTTATCTTATAATGGTGGAATAAGACTTCAAGAATTAAGATGTTGAGATCATAATGAATTTGGATGAAAATGAGAGGTATAAGGAAACCATTGAGGTTAAAACATGTTAGTGTTATTTTTGAGATTTATAAAAAGGACAACCTGTAATATGGGTGACAAACCGTCGTGTCTGGAAATGCCACATAAATCAAACCCACAACCAAAGGGTGACAAGGGCGCATGGCCTACCACTAGCCTAAGTGAAGTTCCTGGTTAGTATAACTTATACTTTTTAGTTAAATGATTTTATGGATCAATAATAAGTTGATTTTGGAAACTTATGTTTTATTAAATGGATATCCTTAATGTAGGAAAATGATTTGGTGACTGAGTAATAAAGGTTATTTTGGAAGATGATCTCTCATTAGTGGAAACAATATATACCTATAGAAAATATAATACTTTGGGATTTCAATTGAGGAGAAATGGTGGAATTTTATTTTGGAAGAATATACATTTTTATTGTGGACATATGACATTTTGGTTTATTTATGAAAATGATTAACCTATAATGGAGAATATGTGATTAGGTTAATTAATTTTTAGTATGAGACTTTAAGAGTAATTGATGTTATTTTGGAGAAAAATGTTAAGATTTATCTTAGGAGACTATGTGATTAAATCCTTTAGAGATTTGGGTTTCAATATTAGTTTGGTTTACTTTAAAGAATTTTATGGATAAATGTTTATTGAACGGTATTTGTTGAACTTTGGGTTTTGTTTGAAATTTTTTGGAGATTAGGAGTAGTTTTTCTTTTTGTAAAAAAAATTATCCTTTTTGGGTATTATCTGATCTCGTACTAAACTTTTTTGGTTTGGTTTTGGTTAAGGTCTAAAGACATGGTAAATATATAGTTATCTTTTGTGGATTAGGTGATTCTCAAGAAGTTGATTATAATACTCTTAATGCAAACAAGTCTTCCTTAATACTCATCTTTTGGAGAAAATATGAGTTTGAGTAAGGAATATAGTAAAAGTTGAAAGTCTACATGACAAGTAAGTATGTTTCCTTATGATTTAGTTAAGCTCAAAAATGAATTCCTCAATGAAAATTAACTTAAAACAAAATTTTTTTCTGTTAACTTTTCCTACTGGGGAATCAAATACTATTTAACCCATCCTAAGTTTGTGATTTTCTTGTGGTTAACTTTCTCCTAGACATGTTTACTATCACTCTCCATCAAAACATGACCCTTTGTTTTCTCTTCTATATCCATATTTTCCTAATTTGAATCCTAGTATGGGTTAACTTGGGTGACCTTTTTACTTCTCTCCCTTTCTTTTAAAGTGATAATTTTACTGACTCTTTTTCCGATGTGGGACTTTCAATGAAGTTTCCAAGCCCAATTTTGAAATTGCGAGGATGAAATTCCCAAAAGGGGGGAAGGATGTAACATCCCAAGTAAATAAATAATATTACATTCTAATGTTTATCAATATTTTTGAACAAAATGTTAATATTACTTTAAAGGGAATGCTATGCTCGATGGCGTACCCAATACGCAACAACGAGTTTCTTTGAAATCTTACGTTATACACTAATAATATAATAATATTATAATAGTTAACAACTTGACATTGTAATGGCGGGAATGAAAAGATATAACTACGAAATGATTACATATTTTTGTTAAATATTTTTACATTTATCCAAAAAATTTTAGAGGATTAAAATCCAAATGAATCCAATTTTAAGAATAAATACTCTAATATTTTTAAAAGATTGTTTTATCGCCTTTTGATGGTGAAAATTTTTTAAATATAACTTTTTATAATTTTATATGCTTTATTTTTCAAAATAAACTTATTCTTTATTATTGATACATTGAAATTTACTTTGGTTAAATTTTTTGTATTTTTCTGACAATGTTCTTTTTTTAATGAATAGTGAAAAATACTGCATTTTACATCAAAACAGCCTTTTCTTCTAATTTAAATATATGGTTAGATTATATTTTTAATTGGTTTTAAAGTTTAATTAGAATATATTTTTACCATTTAATCCAATGGTGTTCATTGGGATTAATTTCAGTTTGAAATTGGACTTAAACTAGTGTCGATCTTTTAATAGATATTGTTTCTTAAAAACACACTATTTGTTTTAACAGCGGGAAATAATTATTAAATTAATTAATGCAACTTATATGTTTTGAATTTTGTAAAATAGACATCATTTTTGAATTTGGAATATCAAATATAGCTTAGGGTGAATTTTTAGTATTTTTCTGAAAAACTTCAATTTTTGATGAATAGTGAAACCACTAAGTGGTAGTTAAAAAAAACTGATTTTTTGTTTAAATGAAACTTCACCACTTCTGTGATTTGAATTTAAAAAATCCAACATACATGGTTTTTATTAGGATGTAAAATGTGGTTCAATGGGATTGAAATAATTTTTTGGTGAATAGTAACTTTTATGGTTTATTAATCGCGATTAAAGACAATTAGTGTAATTTAAGGTAAAGATAATGTTATAATAATATGAAATGACCTTGAAACATGTACTAACCTTATTGGATGAGTCATGGCCGACCAATAAAATCCATGAGTCAACTTGGGGACCCCATGAAGCCACTTTGGTAGGAAAATGACATTAATTGCTTTTAATTTAAAGTTAAAATAAAAATGTCACAAACATGTATTGTTTTACTAAAACAATTTTTACATGGTGTTATAAAAGTCATATTTTTGACTATAAATATTCGTTAGAAAGATAAAAAGATTACCTACATAATTGTATTTTTTTTATAATTTTTAGAACTTAAATAAATTAATTTATTTATGACACCATGATGATGCAACGATTACCTCATTAATGAACGATTTAAATAAAATGAAAAGATAATGTAAAATATAAGACTTACACTTGGAAAAAACCTATTGGATGAGTATATTTAGAACCCTTATCACCTTATCTTTGAAATATATCAATGTGGGACCTTTAAAATCCGAAACTCATTTTAAAATAAAGTAACATTTCTTGACTATGCAAGAGTGCCCCTCCTCCCTCTTATAAAAGGCCCCCACCTTTACCTCCTTACCCACACCTCTCAATCCATTGGCTCAGACAACCCCTGCCCATTTTATCTCTCCACATCCCTCTCTTAATCATTGTATCCTCAACTTAGGCAGAAATATCTTCAAGAAACCCTTTTGGTTCAAACCAAATGGAGTTACTCGATTTAAAGGAATATAAAGAAATGAACAAGACTAGTCGGACTTGAGGTAAGGGATCCAACCTCTCTCTTTCTTTTTTAAGTACTCTCTTTTATGTCATTTATTTTAAGCTCCTCTTTCTTATATTGGGTGATTTTATTTTATAATTCATCTTACTGTACGTTCTATGTTCATATGATAAGATACCATATTTGTTTTCATCAATCCTTTTTTGGAAGTTTTAAGTGGCGCTGTTAGGCTGCCGAGTTCTTGTAAGGGATTTTTCATCTCACTTTTATTCCCGTGAGATTTATGCAGCATTTTACACTATTTCCTTTGAGTGGTGTATGTACTGCCCATTATTCTACTATTTGTGTAATATACTTTCTTTCATGGTTATTTACATCAACGTTGTACGGTCCTTCTCTCATGGGGTGAAGGATTCAAAAGTTACCCAAATCGGTAAGGGAACCTTTCACCCACCTCTTTTTAAAATACTTCTTTTGTTATGCCTTTTAATTTACATCTTATTATGTTGGGATATGTTCTTCTATATCCTTATTAATGTAAATTTTATGTCCAAGTGATGAGATACCATTTTCTCTCTCATCAACTCATTTTATGAATTTTGAAGTGACGCTATTAGGCTGTCGAATTTTTGTAAGGGAACATCTTGAACCAATTTCAATTCTTTGGGTTAAACCTCTACTTCTTGATTATTTCGTGATATGAATATGTGTGGATGACATCTTATTGTTTTACACTGAGTATACACTTATATTTGGTGTATTTATATTTGTCACACATAATTATGTCATTTCTTTATCCTTACTCTAATGGAATGATCCTTGATTGGGATTACATCTCAATTTCTTCTCATTGAGACATTTCCTAATGATATGCACTTTTATTCTTTTATAAAGTGTTTATACAGCCCCTTTGACATTCCATATCCATATTTTGTCTATACTAAATTCATTTAAATGTTTTGAAAATGGTCTACTTTCTTGTGCCTTATAATTTAAATGTTCAAAATGGAAAATGAATCTTCTATTAAAACATTGTTTTAAATGGTTTTAGAGATTTATTATTTTATCATCTATTTCCATGTTTTAAAAATGGTTTTAAGGATTTATTTATATGGACATGAATGTTTTAAAACCCTTTCAAAAGTTTCGAAGTGGTATGGGACACTTTGATTCTAAAATCCCTTTTAAATGTCTTCTTTTAATAGATGTTTTTATTTATGATAATATCATGATGTGATCTCTTGTGATTGAAATGTGGAAATTTTATGTTTATTTTAGGCATGTTTTAAGTGTTATGATTATGTTATGGTTCTTGGCCAATGTTTATGAAATTGGGTGGTTCCATGATAAACTAAGGGTGGGTGAGCCCAATATAGCTCTCCAATGCTTTGGGTAACGCGAAGGAGTTAAACTCTAAGGTTTCTCTGAAGAGATTTAGGGAATATACTGTGATGGGTATTCTAAATGTAACCATGAGGGTTACTCCCAACGTAAGAATGTTATGAATGCCTCAAGTTACCTTTATGTATTATGATTTCTATGAGTTATTTGTAAATATTATGATTTCATGAGGTATGTTAAAGTGCTTATGTTTTATGAGTAAAGTATGATTTCATTGATTATTATGTATACATGGACTGATGTTTTCTTTCCGTATTGTTATAACCCTTACTGAGTTTTTTATACTCATCCCAAGTTTTTTAAATGTTTTTTCACATGACATAAAGTTGAATAGGGTCAAGGATGAGATCAAGGAAATGTCAGGCTATCTAAAACAAGGAACTAGACATAAATCTTTTGTTCAAGAGTTTTTATTTTTTGAAAAAAATAGAAACTAAGTAGATGTGTCTACTTTGTAATAATTGAGATGTAATAGTTATGTACTAATTCTCTAAAACTCTAAACCTGAAAAGATCCTCAATATGAATTATTCAATTTAATTCAAGATTAAGTAAGGTTTAAGCCCAGGTCCTTATAATTCATTCCAATAAATATGGTTCTAGTAGTTTTTTATGTTTCTATATGAGTTACCTTCCTCTTACTTGAATGTTTTTACTATTTTATTAAACAATATTCATACCACTTCAAAACATATAGCCTTATCTTTATATTACACACAAATTCCTAATTATTATTTTCCTTAAAATATATTGGATTTTCCATATAAATATCTATCTATAATGAACTTATATATTGAAATACAACAAATCAAGGTGAAAATTATCAGTATCATTCAAGATAAAAAAATTGTTAATGTAATATTCATTATTTAATGGTAAAAATATTTCTGAGAAGTCAATCCCATCCATCTATTAAAATATATCCACCACAAGTTGTTCCTTATACCTTTTCCTAGAATCGAAATTCTTCTTTAAAAAGAAATCCCAAATATACTCTAGTGATCTATTTCTATATGGTAACTCAATTATCTCCCATGTTTCATTATAATTTAATGATGAAAACTATTCTTTCATAGTTAACTCCTAATTTTTATGTCCCTAAGATCGTTTTACTATACATGTATTTCAAGTTATCCACCATTTTTAGATGTAAGAAGTACATGTCATATCTAAACCACTAAACATATTTCATGAGTCTTTTAGATATCTGTAACTCAACATGAATACCAAATCCTTCTAGTAATGAATCATCCATTTCTCAATCATATAGATCTCCACCCAGATCATTCAATATTCTTATATAATTCATGTACATATTTCTCTAGTCAATCTATTTTAATTTTAGTGCTTCTATATGAATTCATCATAACATTTTTTCATTCATTATTCCAACTCACATCATCTTTTATAAGTTCAGTATTCATTGATCTTAATTTATTTCTCATCCATGATTGGGAAATTCCATTCAACCTCCTCATTGATGGGAAAATACATTCTTATGATGGATTGTTTCTTATAACTATACCTCAATCGATAACATATATTTTCTTATCTATATTCCAAAAAGAAACATGTCTAAATTTTTCTAATGTTTTTACCTATCATTGGAATTATCATGTATATAGATAATACTCTCAAATTATTTGATTGATAGAATCTATATGTCTGTTGAACAATATATTATCTAAAATATATTTATAGAATTTACCAGAAAGACTTTTTTTACCAAGTATAATGTAGTGTTCACTACTTACACCCAAATTTCATTAGGCATTCCTGAGTGTACCCTCAGTATTTTCACTTTATCCATTATCATTCTATTAATTATACATATCATATATTTTTTAGGTTCAGTTGGAAGATCCTTACCAAGCATGATACCCTTATTTTGAAAGAACATATAGAAGTTCCTCAAACAATACTCACCACCATTTTTGAATCATATGAATGCTAGCATTAGAATACTTTCTCTT
The DNA here is from genome assembly GCA_963277665.1 of Viscum album. NCBI lineage: Eukaryota > Viridiplantae > Streptophyta > Magnoliopsida > Santalales > Viscaceae > Viscum > Viscum album. Next base: position 1,168,483,658 of record OY728122.1, on the reverse strand, counting down.
TCCATCATGGTATTCCAGCAAACAAACAATTTAGAGAGCTCAAAATTATGGTTAATAAAGTATAAAAATACTTTCCTTATTGTTTCATCACTAAAAGTAATGAAGTAATAGAATACTCCAAGAGATTGGACTTTGTAAAACCAAAATATATAAGTGAAATGGATCTATATTTAAAGATTTAGGATTCTTACCGATTGAGTTGGATAAAAAACACTTATAAATCCTAATAATACAACTCTCACCACATATAAAATATATTATTTTATGATTCATCTTGATGTTTTCCACAAAAACCATAAATTTCTTCTTATTTAGATTTTTGAGTTAATAATGCAACAATGTTTGAATTTTAAATGTTAGTGTATAATAAATAATCACTCAATCCAATCATTCTTGTTACATATAGGGTCAAATATTTTACATCTATTCCCACTACCATTCATCCTCTATTGATCCCATAATATATGTTATAAAATATTTCACTAAACCCTGACTCATCAATCTATCATGTGTTTCACCATATCCCTATGATGTGTCTCACTTATATTAATTTCAAAAAGAAACTATTTACTATGTATATATTTAGATCCCCATTCCCCATGACATGAAGAGACTAATATTCAAAATAATATAACTTTTAAGGGCTTGTAGATATATAATTCACCATGAATCATTTATTTTTTTATTAAGTGAAATCATAAACATAAGTTAATCATCCATGAATCACATAGAGTTTTGGATGTTAGAAAAATATTTCCATTCCCATTACCTGAATTCACTGATATTTTAATCCTATATTATATTCTTATAGATGATTCCATAAAATCCATGTTGTCCATTTCAATGTCTTCACCTACACCACTACCATCATTTGGATCTAAGACTAGATAATTTACCTTAAGTAAATTCTCTTGAATTATCATATTATTTCCATGGACATCTCTAATAAGGTGAAAATTAATTTACTTTTGGAATTTAGGACATTTTTGGAATGTTTTTGGGATTCTATTTTGTTGACTTCATCATTTAAGATTTTATTCTTTACATCATAAATCATTAAGTTTTATTTATAAAAATAGTTTCTTTTATTTGTTATGATCACCTCCCAACTTTTGAGTACTGATGTTATTAAAATTAGTGCCCAAAAATCATCATTGAACATCACATTAACTAATTATAACTACCATCGATTCATATTAACGTCATTCACATGGTCAGCTACAAGTCTATCTTCATAAAATATTAGACTGAAAAAACTCCACCTCAAGAACATCTTGTTAAAATATATTGGATTCTCATAAAATTCCAATATAGTACTCATTATGTCTATTGTTCTCTCCACTTCCCTAATATTTAAGAAAACATTATTAGCTAATTGTATCTTGATTATCCCTTGCGAATCTCTATCATTATATTTCTATTAAACATTATCTATCTCATCAAGTATGATTGTAGCAAAAAATATCCGTGTCCTTTTTAATAAGACATTATTTCCAATGTAATCCGAGGAAGCCAAATTTTGGGATGTTTAACATATCTAACTAGACCATATCATATTTTGACTACATACATTCAGATACATCTGAAATTCAACTAAATTGAAAAAAATCTATGTCAAGAGAATATTAATTAAGTCTTTTGAGCATTTTTTGTCAAGTCATAAACAAAAAGATCTAATAAAAGTGGTTTTTAATCCACTAAACCCCAATCCACCAAAATATTACCATAAAAAGTTATTATTAAAACCAAATAAACCTTTAATTTATCCTTTATTAGATGTATTCCATTGAGTTTGATGTAATAGAAGATATATAGTTCCCCACACCCCACACACCACACCATTTAAACCACATTTCACAATCTCACTAAACATCAAAACAAATTCTATAGAATTTTTTTTATTAAAATGATGGAAAAAAGAACAATTTTTTTCATGGTTCTGGCATGAGTCCTACAACCCCAAGTGAACCGTAAAACAATTTTTTAATTATTTATATTTATGAATAATTACTTAGGAAATTGGTTGAAGAAATAGATATTATTTCCATTTCATACTAAACTATATATAAGAGGTCCCACCACATAAAAATATTGGTTCATAGAAAATAGTCCTTGTAGAAATGGCTTCTAATGTTTTAGATTTTCAACCATTATAACATTTTTACTTCACATCACTTGTATAAAAATAATCATACTGCTAACTTATTGTTAATAGTTAGTTTTTCACATATAACACCATGAATGAATTTTATGCTCCAATTTTTTTTTACTAAAACTGTGAGGATAAGAACCCATGATAAAATCCTTAATGTACCAAATTATTTAACCCAAAACTTCTATTATGCATCTATTAGACCACCATTTTTTTGGGATCATGATGTTCATATTAGGTCACCAAATATTTTATGATCTAATGTTCATACACTATTAATTCACATTAGAATTCTTAAAATACTAATTCTAGGAACCTTCCACATGTGGGTCTGGTTAATAGAAGATTTATAACATTTTATATATGTGCATGATTGTCAATGGGTGCATTGAAGAGTGTATCATTAGTTATAGATGAGTTGGTGGAAGAATTATTTGAATGATACAATAAATGGATGACTGATACAAATTTTAGAGGTTAGTGTTACCTATTTGAATATATGATAATCTCAATAAAATGATGTGGGACTAACTACAGATGTGGTATTTTATCAACTATATTCATTTTTTTTGGAAATTAGTTACAATGGAACATATTATTGTTGTTTAGATAATAAAAAAGCGTTTTTATTATTATCCTAAGAATTTAGGTTGATATTTTGAACCATATATATTAAATTTTCATTCTTTTATTTCTCATTCATTGAATTGTTACATGTCTTTTAGACAACATGTGGGATTTTTCTTTGAATAGGTGATTAGGGTATAGTAGGTCTACTTAATTTTGGTTCATTGAGATAAAAGGGAAGAACCATTAGTGGATTTTCCATTTTATTGTGAACTACTGTGGGGTTTGAATTTTTTTTGAACTTAAATTTTTACCATAAATTACTTGTATCAGTTGTTCAGTTAACTTCTTCCCTATAATGTTATCAAGGGGAACTTGATTTGGACACATTAAGAAAATATTGAAATTTTATCAATTTCCTTAGAGACATATTGATTTCCAGTTATTCATATTATCATCAAAAGATAGGAAAATTGCTGAATGAATTGTTTGGATATGTCATTTTAGTGGAACCAACATTATTTTTTGGATGGTGAAAATAAAGAACTAACTCATCTAGAATGTCCTCAAACATTCATCAGATAAGAAACTAGAAACAAATAGAGTAATGTGAAAGGAAAAGGATGGACATAAAATCAACTTTCATGGTAAGGATGATGTTGGAAATAAACATTAACTTAAAAATCAATGAGATTAAAAAAACTACACAAATGGTGGCTCTATAAGAGATTTAAAAAATACCAACTACCTTAAACAATGTTTTATTGATACTATTTTCTCTAACATAAGTCTATTGGAATGAAGGAAAAACGAATATCATATGAATCATTTTAACATTATTATTTATAATATTGATTTAGTGAATTTGAAATTGAATGATAATGTGTGGTATATTATACTACTTTAATCCCTATGATAATCTTATAATGGAATGGTTAAAATGATATGTAATTCCTATAAAAAAATGACCATGTGTTTTTCTATGTCTAAAATTTGATCTTTAATGTAGTGATCTGGATAAAAGGGGAACCTACACCTTATGGTAGTGAGCAGAATAAAAATGGAATGGTACTCTCACCTCATCATAAGAATCATCAAAAACTAGAAGAAATGACAATATATAAGAGTCTTGGAATTTCTATTAGTCCATAAGATACTTATTGGAATCACGGTACACAAGGATATCTTTAGAAAATTCATAGGAACTAAAATGAAGGAAATAGTTAAACAGAAACTATTTGTTCATGATTCCTTAAAAAAATGGAATATGGAATTGATCTAATACTCAATTTTCATAATCATGTGAATTCATGTGTGGTTTTCTATGGTGGATCATTCCACTAAAATATTTATCATGTATACATGAAAAGGTATTTATATAAATGATTTGTGAAATATAATATGGAAAATGATGTAGCTTAAGAAGTTGTTGGAAAAAAATATGTAAATATTTTGATATATAATGAGATTGTTCTTTAGTTTAAAGGTTTTATAGATATTTCTAGTCATAATAAAAATATCAAATCATTTTTTCTGTTGGATGATGATGGATTTAATACTACATTATAATATAGATTTTGGAATGTGACTTTAGGATGAAATGTTTTGGAATTAGAATTTAGTGTATGGAACTATTATAATATAGATTTTTCATATGGGAGTAAAATAGAATTAATTTCACCCTCTAAAAAACCTGACTTCTAGAATTGTATATATGGTCACATCATTGATATGAAAAATAATGTTCTAGAAGGGTATATAATTCTGACACTCAATCAAAAAACTATTAGAAGTTGTGAGATGTGTTTTATTATAAAGAAATATCAGGCCTTATTAAATTATAATAGCTGTAATCCTTCATCCCAAAAGTTATAGCTAGTTCAGGTGGATGTTTAGGGGACTTATTTAGTTCAATATTGTGGTTAATAAAGATACCTTTTCACCTTCAATATCGTCTCCAAGATAATGGCATGGGTTTATTTTCACAAATATTAATATAACGTGTTTGATAAATCTATATAGTTGATAGAATATAGGGAGTTTGAATGTGATCAGAAATTAATTTTCATATGATATGAAAATTTTAGTGAATAGAAAAACAACAACTTCCTAAACATCTACTGGTAGAAGGGTATCTGGATTGAGATAAATTTACTTGAAAATACAAAATAGAAGGTAAATTCTGAGATAATCAAACAGACATAAAAGAATAATGATAAATACATTCATTTTCACTCCTGTATTCATAATACTATCTAGGAAGAACTATTCATCATGATAGTATATTTGGAAAATAGAAGTTGAGCCCTATTAGTGGTAAAATATCTACCAAATAAAAATTGGTCTAACAAGAAAATTTAAGATTCAAACCTGAAAATCATTGATTGTATTTATTATAATATTTTTATGTAAAGGATAAAGATATGGTTATATTAAATCCTAAATAATTTTTCTTTATATCATATGGAAATGAATAATTTAGTTACTGAATATAGAGTTATTGTATCAACCCATTATTTTCATAGATAAATTTTACCTCATATTATCTTAATATTCATTACATAACATTATGATCAATTAAATAACAATTATTATTTAGTAAAATTTTCAAATAGATACATTATACTCTTATTTTATGAAATATATTTAATTCCTCCCTCAAAAATTATCTCACATATAATACTTGCAAGATATACCCTACTTAAAATAACTTTTTATAACCTATGTAAAGGAAACATAGGAAAGGGTGAGCTCAAATGTTGAGTAAGGTTAAAAATAAGTGATATCAATCAATGATAATAAGTTATATTAATATATGAATAAGGGTTTTAAATATGATCATAACATAGAATAACCATACCCAACAATTCAATTATCCTAAATAATAATTCATTGAATACAGCTTTGTCATAACAGAAGAAATAAATCAAAAGTGTGCAGAATCATCAAATATAAATCATGAACAAAGATAAAAAATCAAAATCATATGACATATTGTTTTCATATAAAAAACCAAATAAAATCATTTCATTAGTGATATATCACTACCAACACCATCATATCAGATTAGGTTCACTACCCATTCTATCATATACTCATTAAAATTTAACTTCCAAAATTATCATAGTAGAAAAATTCCTTTGTTGAACTCGGTTCACTCAACATTCTATTTCACCTTTAATCATAAGATATATATTTTTAAAATTCATTATAGGTCTATATAATTCTAGGACCACCAGAAATTATAGAAACCATACATATTTTCCCCATCAAATCATAAAAAATTCATTATATCATTATATCATAAAATGTTGAAATGAAATGGATTTTATTAACATTTCATCATATCATAATACCCTATCCCATGGGAAATAAATGAGTTTTATAAAAATATCACATTCATTATAATAAAAAATCTAATGATATAAAAATAATTCTATCATTATATCATGTCCCTAATAAATCAAAATTATCTTAAAAGTATTTTATCTTAGATGAAAAATTTCTTTGCATGATCATTTGAATATTTATTGAGGTAAATAACTTTTTCATTTTAAAATTATTTATTTAAATTATAAAATTTCCTCCATATTATTGAATAAAAAAATGGTATTCTGATCGAATAAGAAAACATAATGTTGGGTTTTCATAAAGAAACATTTCTAAACAATTTTGAGTATTAAAGATATAATAATGTTAAAAAACTATTAATATTATAAATAAATAGAGTATAAGAAAAATTAAATGTTTTAATAAAATTTGAATCTTATAATTTTCTCTATGTAAATCCAAGAGTAAACAGTCCTGATTAAAATTAGATTGAAACATAAATCCATTACACATTTGAGAACATTTGAATCATATTACCATTGAATAAAATAAAATAAGAAATATTGTGAATGTAAATAGGATCATGATATAATGTATCAAAGGGGCTATATATAACACCATATGAAAGAAACAAGTGGTGAATATTGCATATGTCTCATAGAAAAAAAATACTTGATGAGAAACCCTTACTTTATGTCATGTATTTCTTTGAACACATGAAAATATTTTTTTAATAAATATAGATTATTTATAAATATATTAAAGATCTATATTCATAAATTCACACTTTATATGATTTAAATGCAACATCATATCACCCATTTATTATAAATTCATTATTAAAATCATTATTCTTGATGATAAATTCTTGATTTTTCATGTATGTTTTGGTTCAAAGGTTTAAATACATAATCCTTGGAAATTTTAAAATAATATAATATGAAATTATCATGAAATTAGTATCATATTAATTATTTATATAATATTTTATAATTATTCATATAAAGTGATGATGAAAAATAAATTATATAACATCATGGAGACCAAAGTCCTTACATGTGAATGAGTGGTGTTTTTACTTTTCATTGGTTGGAAAAGAATAATTTTTATTAATAATTATGTTTTATATAATAGTTATTATAACATAAATATCATTAATATTAAATAAATCTATCCTTATTTTCATCTATTTAAATTTTATATGAAACATTAATCACATCACTTCATAGAGGTGGTACTCCACACGTATCCATCATCGAAATTATCACATTAGAATGGATGGAAACGTATGATGGTAGATATGATATTATATCTATAAATGATTAATTTTATCATAAATATCAAATATAAAAATCAAATCCATCATAATAACCTAACATGAATTAAGGTAATGAAAAAAATCATCAGATCACTATGCGAAGGTGGTAGTCCTCATATATGCACAAGAAATATTTTTCATTTATCATTTTATGGAAAGGTAGTGGATAATGGTTAATGAATCATAATAATAAAAATTTATTATATTTATGATAATTAAATAATTATATTATAATGTGCAAAATATATTTATTTGAGGTGGAGAAGGAAGTAAAAATGAATGTACATGGTTAATAGTTATACCTTTTCATTCAGAAACCTACTTTTTCAGACATCTTAACCCTTGATAAGATGTTATTATGATCTATATATGACATTTAGGTCATGGTGAGGGATGTTATAAATGGATTATAGTAGGGATTTTCCAAAATTGAAGCTATATAATGTGTTAAAATGATAGGATATGAGGTTCCAATTTATAAGTGATGGAATTAGCAGTCATGTAATACTTTAACAGTTTAAAATATTATAAATTATTAATTAAGCATATGTTGTTAAAAAAAATATTAATTTTTAATATGATATGTTTTATGGTAAAAAAACTTATCTAATAGGATTTTAACTAGTATTTAGTTCATTTTAAACATTATATCTTTAGTTTAACATCCCATTAGACATGTTTATTCTTAAATGTGGTAACACATAATAAATTTATTAATGATTATAAATTTACATATAAGTTATCAATTGGTTCATAAAATTTTAATTTATATAATTTAATTTATTTTACCTTTCAACTTGCATTCTTCTAATATTTTTAAGATTTTTTATCATTTCTTAAAATATTGTATAACATAAAATATCATTAATGTAAATTTTGAGACTATTCATTTATTTTGAGTTTAATGTTTGGAATACATAAATATATTTCAAATGTAGAAAACAATAAGTAAAAATATACATTAAAATTAAAAAAATGTACCACCATAATTCATTTAAAACATATTTATTTTAATGTTTTTAAAATTATTTAGTAAAATTTTCTATTACTTTCCCTAGAACTATATCAGTACTATGTAAAAATTTAAGGTTACTATACTTTCAATTTTTTTTATAAAAATTACTATGATTAAACTAATTTACTAATATTAGTAATAAAAATTTAAAACTAAGGATAAAAAATGTTTATCCCAATGAAAAAATATTAGAGATTTTAAAATAAATGAGAGTGTCATTGTGAATTCTTATTTACATAAAAAAATAAATAAGACATTATAAAATACAAATGGAAAATTTTTTCCACAACATTAAATATTTAATTATTATTTTAAGACCACATTCATTAAATTATTACATTCAATTCATAAGTTTACCTTAATGCCTTACCACAGAGTTGTAACCCTATTTTACTCATTTTACCCTTACCATGGTGACAAATGTTTTACCAAGGTAACTATTCATGTTGTTAAAAAATAAATAGAAACTATTTTTACAATTTTAAATTCATAATTAAAAATATTTAATTAATTTTTTGAATTCAATTTAAATAACTGGAATAAATTAATTTAAAAAAACCTACCAAATGGAAGGAAAAATCATTTTTAGGAAAATATTTTTTTCATTCATATAAGGATTGTACATTAACTCAATAAAATGTAATCAAAATTAGTTTAATAAAAAATAATATAAATAATATAAATATATATAATATATAAATAAAATTTTAATAAATAAATATAAGGTATTTTTTTTAAGTAATTATAATGAAAAAAATTTCACTTAAATACTATTTTTTAGAAAATGATTTTTAAATCCTAAAAATAAACTTATATGAATATATGATATAATTATTTTTATAATTTATTATTTTTATTTTTTTAAATGTAAATTAATGTAATTAAAAATCAAATTAAAAATAGAATCAGATATTTGAATTACATTATTTATTAAAAAGAAATGACAATTTTATAAAATCGGTATTTTCCACTATTAAATGAAGAAGAAATAATTTTATAAAAATAAAAAAAACTCACCCGAAGATAATATTATCATTTATATATATAAAAAATACTCATATAATTAAATTATCAACAAAAAATTGATAAAAATTAATCATAATATTCTAGTTCAAAATACAATAAAATCCATTTTGATGAAAACATATTTATGAAGAATAAAATTACTTTATAAGAAAAGGATTTCCTATTTTATAAGAATTAATCAATACATTTGAAGTGTGTATTAAATTATAGATATATTTAAAAATGTGTTATATTATATTCAAAACAACCAATTCAGTGACTTGGTTATTATATTCAATTTTGAAAACTAATATTTCAATAGTAGTATATCTTGATTTCATTAAGGCCCAATATTGGGTGTTAATAAATCTATCAAAAACCATATTTTAAACGAAATTTTTTAGGTGTTATATTATTCCCATATTAAATAAATTTCATCCTTATAGATTCTGTCTCGATAATAATGGGATCAATTTTTGAAAATACCATTGTTGAAAACACACATTGTATAATGGAATAATAAAAAATCCCTTGAAAATGGTAAGTAAGAAACATAATAGATACATATAATTACAAAACATTGGGCTCCAATGTTTCGATAATGTTAGTATTAAGTGAAAACATATATATGTCTGTGAAAAATTTCATCTAAAGAATAATATAGAGTTAAATAAAACATGGTTATGGGAATGTTAATAACAAAAAAACCATAAATTATTGATGGATGAAAATATAATCAATTCATCTGAAATTAAGGTTACATAAAAATATTTTTATTTCAACATACATTAACAAAAACATGGGATTATTTTACTATATATATATATAACAATAGAAAATATACATACAATATTTATTTCATTTTTTAATAAAAATTTCATACTTTGGGTGCATTTGAATCAATTTACAACATCATCTCTTACTCAAAAAATTAAAAATTAAATATGAATTTCTATTTACTAGGGAACTAAAAATAATATTTAATGGATCATAAGATCCATAAATAAATGAAAATTTATTCATTTTTTCTCTAGATATTTAAGAAAACCAAAATGGTTTGTAATATTTATCTAATATGAATAAATTTTCATATGATGAAATAATAAATTAATCTATAAACTTGAAAAATAACTCCAAAAATATAATCATGAACCATACCATAAATATTTAACCTTTTGAATCCTCCAAAATATGTCTTACTAAATTCAATTGTTTTTTAAAAAGTAAATAAATTTAAAAAATCACCTTATTTTAATCCCTAAACAATGTAAAGTAGCTCTTATTATCAGATACCAAAAATGTAAATTAATTGATCATATATTCTCCTAGTATATGTTAATAACATGAATCACCATAAAACCTCAACAAATACATATTGGTTTCAAGTAATTAACTCTATCATTATTCTATAAATTTTTTAGAGACTATCAAATATATTTAAAAAATAATTAAATTTGATAAATTTTATCATAGATGACTTTGTCATCAAATAACTAATCATTTTCTAGGTCATAACTAATATCCAATTAACTTAATAAATATAAATCATCAATCTACCAAAATCTAAAAGTTTTTATCTTAATATTAGGAAAATATTAATCGTTATCTCTCACCTAATCATGTGTTTTTGAAAATTATCACCTTAAAACATAATCAATTTTTATATTACCCAAAAAAAATTCATTCAAATAAATAAATAAATAAATAATACTATAGAACAAAAAATAATTTTTTTATGATTATTAGAACAAGAATATCATTATTAGAACAATAATATCATTATGAAAACAATTATACAACATAGTTATCAAATCCCAATACATAAATACTTTAATCATTATACTTAAATGGGTTGGATAACATATGTCCTTATTTGATATAGGAGTAGACCCCTGGATTAGGGAATTAACTTGGATAATTCCCGCATTCCCTAAACAAAGACATTCAAATTTAAATGGCACCATACGATGAATGAAATTTTCTTGTATCAAACTCTTTTTTACTCATAAATTATGTTCTTTATTGCATTGTTTTATGAAAATTAAACAACATTACATTCCTCTAAGTCATCCCATTAGTGTTTTCCCCACATTATCCTCATTTAAGAAGAAGAATATTAATTCTTCCAAGGTATTCAAAAGAAATTATTATTTCACTTATTAGGTGTGTTATAAAACATAAACATATTGAGGGTGTTAATTATATAACATGATAGATAGTTAGGAATAATATTTGTCTTCCACATCACTGTTCCCATTTTATTTGGTTGATTATGATGAACAAATTCTATTATACATCACATTAAGAATTAATAAGAATTACCATACTTATTAATTGACTAAAAATATAAAAATATAGTGTTACAAAAAGTAATCGTAGTGATAAATGATAAATCATTAATTTATTTATTTATTAATGGAAAAAGTTTAATAAATAAAACATTACGATTAACCTAGGTCAGTAATGTTCATCATCTATTAAAATTATTCATATTGGTACATAAATAAAATGTGAATTAACTAAATAATGTCCCTTGGTGGTGTTAAAAAAGGTATATTGTCAGGGAATATTTACCATGCACCAGGATGATGGTCATGATATACCTGACCTACTATTTTAGGGGATATTACCTCTAGATGAAAATGTTCCAAATCCACACCAACTTTTAATATCCATACATGGATATATTTATAGGAAAACTATATAATATTGAATTTACAAAAACATTATGATGTTTTCATATTCGTTGGATTATCCACAGGTATTCCATTAAATATTTATAACTCAAATTCCTAGGGATTTACTAAACCCTTCTCTGATACCAACTGTAGTGACCCTTATATTTCATGCATAAATATTACAAATTATTATATAAATATTTATTACATAACATAATGATCCACACCATAACTATAATGTTCTAGCTAATTTAAACATTAGATATATAAAAATATTATTATATGAAGGATCTTAAACATATCCCAATGAGATTTTCTAATAATGAAAACTTCATAGGAAAACCTGATGTAAATATTATTTCTTAAATTGAGGAAAGGGAACATATAAAATGGCAATCTTAGATGATCAGTAAGGGTAAAAATAATATATATCAACAAATTATTCTTAATCAGAATAATACCAGAATAAGGGTATAAGAATATTACCCTCACATATAATAATAATTCCCAACAAGTCAATGATCATTAATTATAAATTATTGTATAAGGATTTGACATAAAAATTTCCATAATCCATAGGTGTGTTGAATAATTAATTTACAATCATGAACCATGAGAATGTATCATAATATTAATACAAAAGTTTATATAACACACATAAGCATAGAAAATCATTTCCTTTGTCAAGTCCCACATCAAGAAATATCATAGTTCATTGGGTTCACTCCCCATTCCATCATATCCATAGTCACAATTCAATATCAAGAATATTATAGTTGATATAATACCTTCATTAAAATTTTTAAATACCCATTACATTTCATATTATCTCATTTAGATATTAATCTTTACCCAATTCATTGGACAATTATACAATTCCTATCCCAAAATTCACATAATGAAAACCATATAATTGTGTACCATAAAATTATAAAACATTCAAACAATCATTATATCATAACCCATATAATAGAAATTTATTTCAAAAATGCATGATAATTTCATTATAGAATATAAATTGGAAAATAAATAGGTTTTGTAATCATAACATAATCAAAATAAAAAACCAATCCAAGAAAGAATAAAGATTGTATAATTGGATTATATCCCAAGTTGAGCATAATTAACATAAAATGATGTTATTATAGATGTTATTTTATGAAATTATAATTGAAATATTAATTGAGGAAAGTAAACCTTTCATTTTGAAATCACTTATTTAAAGTATAAAATTTTAAATAATTTTGTAGAAAAAACATTCATTGAAAGTCACACCGATTTTTTTTCATGTCATGGTTTTGATCTGATTCGATGGAAATACTGATCATTTTATTAGGTTTTGGGTGATATTAATGTTGGGTTTTTTACCTTCCATATATATATAATCATCCTACCATGGGTTCCCCATAGCTTGTTTGGGAGTTTGGAGAAAAGGGTCGTTACTTTATGATTTGGGCTAACTGTGAGCCTATTTCCAGATTTAAAAACCAATTTTTTTTTTAATTTTATAAATCCTTAAATTTTCAAACTTTTTCACACCTTACACTTACCACTTTTAATCCAATAACCTATGAAAACCATAATATCCATTTGGACACCTTAGCAGCTCATAATCATGGTGGATTTGGGTGATTTATTCAGGCGTTGGGCCAACCTGTGAGCCGATTTCTATATTTAAGGAAATTATTTTATTTCTTTAATATATATTTAATTTTTTAACCCTTTTAGGTAATTAAAACTCTCACTAAAGACCAAAAAACCTAGGCTAACCCACATGTTCCATTTTACCTCTTTGGTGCTCATATGCATCGTGGATTTGGGTGAATTTCTTCAAGATTTCTAAAATCGTCCATATTTGTAAAGGTAAATTGTTTCATTCATAAATCATTCATTTTTAATACTTTTCCCCCCAAATTTGTTTACCATGGTTCTTCCAGAACTTAGGATCCCTTAAATTTAGTTTAAATCCATTAACTCTCCTATAAGTGTGTGAATCTAAGGGAAGATGAAGAGTACTCTAGTTTCCAAGGTGAGATTCCTTCTCCTTTTTCCTCCCTCTTCCTCCTCATCCCATTATTTCAGGCCTATTTCTTATACCCTAGTTATTAAATACCAGGGTTCTATTTTTTCATTATTTTGGATGGGTTTTATGTTGTTTTAGGTCTTTTATTTATCGGTTTAGGGTTTATAAACCCACGATGGGTGATTTCAGTTGTGCATTTCTATTCCGCCAAGTTTTAGAGGTAGGTTCCCCCATGAAATTGCCTTTATTATTTAAGTTTTAACTTTTTCATGATTTTATCACATTTTATATATGATTATTATTTATTTAAAACCTTTTTATGTTCTATTTGATATGAAAAATGGTTATTTATGCCTTGTTTTGTGTAAAATGGAGTTATTTCGTTATAAAAGTACACACCACTTATTTAAATAAATTTTACGCTAGTTTTCACATTTGGATTGTGATGTTTATGACCTGTTTTTACAACTATAATAATTTTTGGGTATGATAAATTGTGTTTCTATGCCTTTGGGTGTTAAATAGAAGTTATTATTCTAGATGTTGCATACCTAGTTTTCAGAAAAGTGCTCAGTTGGATTTGGTGTCCTAAATGTGATATAAAATGACTTTTTTGAATTTCTTAAAATTTGGGAATAAATTAAAGTAATATTTTTGGGGTACTTTTATGGATTTAAAAAGATGTTTTGGTTTTATAAAGAGATGGGTATTGGTTTTTGACATGTTTTGGAAAGAGTTTCCAATTAGTGGCCCGTTCGACATTTTTAAGAAAATTGTTGAAAATTAAATGTATAAACTAATTGTTTTAAAGGTATTATGTAAATATTTTTGATACTAATAATGGTGTGTGTACACCACTTAATTAAAGGTGTAATTTTTACCTTTGATTCACATTGGTTTGGTAAAATGATTAAAGGACCATTTGGCATTTTTCTTAAAAAATGATTTTCAGGTCTGTTCTATGTTGCACCATGTGGGGCCATTTTATGATCCCTGAAATTTATTTATTAAATTTTTTGGGGGCTGGAAAATTTGGTTTTATATGTTATTGGTGAGTTTTTGTCCTTAAAAGAGCATTTTAAATGGATTTTATGTGCAGAGACTCGTTATACTTCTTCAAATTGTTTTATGAAAATTTTTAGTGGTTTATTTATCTGTTAAAGAACTGTGAGGCATGTGTGTGGAATATTTTGTGTGTGTATGATCTAGTAATAGAGTTTTAATGTGAAAAGTTTATTTTATAATATATTTATCTTTAATGAGAACTAAAGGGAAGACTATGTATTTAGGTGGGCGGATGTGTACTAGTATGCTAGTGATCTGGAGGGGTTTTGTCCTTATTTCACGTAGGAAGTTTGATGATGAAAAAACTAACAAAACTATGATGATAATTATATTGGGTACCACTAGGTTATGGATGATTCTACTACTGGTGTCTCATGTTCACAATAATGGATATTTATTATGGTTTCCTTCACCGAGATACAAGGTACATGGGGCTCTCTACTAACTAGTGCCTAGGGGTGTTCCTGTGACTTGTGCTCATTGGATATTTTGTACTCAACATTGGAATAAATTGTGTTTGGCTGGTAAATTCCAAAACTTGTGTGTTTTATTTAAAAGTTTAAATTATTTAAAGTTGCCCTCTTGAAAAATATTTTCATTTTGAAGTTTCACCTCTTTGAAAATTGTTACTAGCATTATTATTTATAAAAATTGAAAGTTTTTGTCTGGTAAATTTTATAGCATGGAACCTCATTTGGAAAATATAATTTTATATCTTGTATTTAAAAATTGAAATTTATGTTTCTTTTATTTTAAAGGAAGTTCATTGGGAATAGTATATCATGGTAAAATACTGAGTTTTAATACTCACGCATATAGTCCTCTTCTGTTTTTAGCCCTTGTGCAGGTTTCCGCTAGAGTTTGATTTCCTTGGGAGACATGTGATAATTGTGTTGGAGAGTGACCAGAAGGGTCACATGGAGGTTGTTGGTTTTCAGGTTTTTTCAGTTGAGTTGTACTTTTGGTTTCTTGTATAAATAATGTGAAGTTCAATTTTTAAGTAAATGTATTTTAGGATATCTATTTCTTTCCGCTGTTTTTTTGACTGTTTATATTTGGGAGAAATAATTTCCTTGTGTACTATATTGAAACCCATAGTGATTTTTTCCATCCCGAGAGGATCGGGAACGCCTATGGACTTGTCGTGGCTTGGCCTGGGTGACTAGTTCAGGGTCAACTTGGGTAGGTTCGTGAAAAAATGGTATCAAAGGAGGTCATCTCTTAAAAGACCTTGCTTTTTAGAGAACCTTTTTTATTTGGGGGATGTCATGGTAGATGGAGTATTATTGTTGGTACTTGAGGGGTATGTTTAGGAAGAGCATCGCTAACTCTTGATCGTTATGATCCTCAAGTTTCCACGGGAAATCTGGTTTTATTATGTCCTTTGTTCTTGTAGATTATTTGGTGTTAGGGATATTATAAGGGGAGTCTGAATAATGGCCTCTGTGAGCTCACAGGGCCTGGAAATCCATGTGGAGATGGGGAATGGCCCTAATAAGTCTCTCCATGTTGGTGTTGTGTTTGAAATATGGCTGCCAACCATATGGTCAAGTTATGCACTAACAATAGTTCCCTTTTGTGGGTCTCTTGGACCTTTATTGAATTCAGAATTTTTGTTTTTAAAATCCTTGTGTGAAAATTGTGGAAATGGGTTTAAAAATAAGGATTGGATTTTGAAAAGTGGAAAAAGGGATTTTCAAAAATTAAATATAAGAATGGTTTTGGAAGGTTTTGTTTTTGTGAAACAAATTTTGGGGAGGAATTGGAAATGATTTAACAGGATTGGATTTTTCCTAATATAAACTTGTTGTTTATTGTAATAAAATATTTTGAAAGTGTGAATAATTTTAAGGTCATTCTGAATCTTTGTTTTAAATGGGGTTTTTTGGGATGTTGAAAAGTGTTTGAATCTAATGAATTGGTTTGGGAAATTGTTTTTGATTGGTTGGTGTTTTCTTAGAAAGGCTATTGGTCTCAATGGAAATTGGATTATGAAAATATACCTTGATGAATTTTAGAAAAAGGGAAGGGGTTATTTGGAGTATATTAGTTGTTTTTAATGTTTTTAGAAATGAAAAGGTGTATATTTTTAAGCATATGGTTCTTGATTAAGTGTGGTTTGTTTTGTGAAATATAAAAAGTGTTTTTGACTAGATGGTTAGTGTTCCTTTGGAAGGTACATGATTTTTGGAATGATGTTGCTTTCTTTTAGCTTTTGGTGTTTTCATGGGTGATCACATGCATGTTTTTATTGATAGCTAGAAGGATATCCTATATGGCATGGCGTTTGGGTTCCTAGGGTGGTATGGAAGTGTGCATGTGAGTGAGACTTGATGAAACACCATTGGTGAATGTGGAAATCCACCAAGTTAGTTTATTTTTAAGAAGTGTTTTAAGCTGAAACATTGTGTTATTTGTTTATAAACTAATGGTTATATGTCTTGTTTTTTCGATGTATTATAATATTTTTTAATTTAGTATGCTTACTTGTGATTTGGAAGTCATACTCTTGTTGTGTATTAAGATAGGATCTTCCTAGTGGATTGGTTTGGGTGTAATGTTCATTGGGTTTCTAAAGATGTGTTGGATGTTGTGATGTGGCCATGGATAGTTCTCTGATGGAAATATTTCCTATTGATCAACCTAAGGATTCATTTAAAATGTTAAATCCACCTCTTTGGATGAGGCCTCAGTCTGTTTGTTGGAATAGAGAGATGTTTATGATTGATTTAATGTGATTTTAGGTTGTAATAATTATTTTGTACATAGAAGTTGTGTTTGGTGATGTTGATGTGTTTCGTCGTATTCTTTTTCAATTCTACTCCATGTTTGGTGTGGGAGATAATGGTGCTATATATCTATGAGTTTCTATTTCAATGAAGGTGTGTTATTGAGAAAGTGAATTTTTTGGGGGTGTTGTGATCCTTATCACCTGACTGTGGTGTAGCAGATGCTTCAAGCATAAGGGCTCTAGGAATAGGCCTTAGAGTCAAACTTTTCACACAATTAGGAAATATGTAGAGGTGTGGTGAGATCGACTAGGATCCTACCTCAACCATTGTGTTAAGGTAGTTTCTATGTCCCTATTTTTGTTCCTCATCACTATGAATTTACTCTTGTCACAACGAGCATGGTGGACTTACCGCTCACACAGTGTCTATGGTTATGCCTTCATAGATGTGGGTTTCTGATCAATGTCCCTGTGTGGACCGCCTATGTAAATTGGTTGTGGTCTTGGTTTTAATTGTTCATAGGTGGTGATTTTTGGGTAGTTCCTTTTTTTCTTGTGTGGTTTCAGAGGCCTAATAACTGAGTCCTCTTCCCTCCCCTCCACAAGTGGTGGGGGTCTGGATCCATGCAGAAATTGTTGGCCCAGTTCTTGTCCCCTCCATTCGGGAGTGGGGGGGGGGGTTTAAATGTTCATGTTGTGTTCCTATTAACATGGGTTGGTAGGTTGTTGTGGGATAGTTTGGGTGGGAATTTGTGGGAAAGACCAGTTCCTAGTTTATGTTTAATTCTTGTTTGGTTATTGATCATTGGTTCTTAATGGTGGGGAGAACCAGCACCAGTCTCATCGGGTTTCGTCCTAAGAAGTTGTCGAGTGATAGTTGTTTTTTAATGGTGGGGAGTCCATTAACTACTCCCCTAGAATATTTGTCTTTCGTGAGTGCTATTTTTTGGGTGATTATTCGCTTTATTGGGATAAGTTCCAATAACCTGGTTCTTGGTTTGGTTATGAGGTAGTGACTCGATCTTTCAGTTGATTCTCAGGAAGTGGCTGGGAGTTGGTATTTTGGTTGAGGTAAGAGGATTAAGTTATGTTAATGGTGGATGATGTGTCATTATATTATGAGTATAGACCATATTGATAAGTAATTCTTAGGTGTTGATCAATCAGCTGGAATGTGTTGTGGCTATCCTAGAGAAAAAATCTTTAATGGTGGGGAGAATTGTCAGACACGTTTTTTTCATGTCTTGGATTTGATTTGGTTTTTTGGAAATCCCAATCCTTTTCTTGGGTTTTGGGTTAGATTAATGTTAATTTTTTAACTTCCATCTATTTATAATCATCCTACCATGGGTTCCCCATAGCTTGTGTAAGAGTTTTGGAGAAAAGGGTGGTTACTTCAAGATTTAGGCCAACCATGATCCCATTTATAGATTTAAAAACCAAATTTGTTTATTTTACAACTCATTCATTTTTCAAATTTGTTCAGTCATTACACTTCCCTCAAGGCCTCCAATGTCCTTTTAAGACCACTATATCCATTTGGACACCTTAAGAGCGCATAAGCATAGTGGATTTGGGTGATTTATTCAGCCATTAGGCCAACTTGTGAGCCCATTTCCAGATTTATGGAAATTATTTTATTTCTTTCATATCTCATTCATTTTTACCTTTTTTGGTCATTACACCTCTCACTCGATCCAAAAAACCTAGGCACACCTCCATGTTCCATTTTCACTATTTGGATCTTATCTTCATCGTGGATTTGGGTGAATTTTTTCTAGATTTCTAAAATCATCTAGATTTGTAAAGATAATTGGTTTCATTCATAAATCATTAGTTTTTTAATATTTTACACCAAATTTGTTTAGCATGGTTATTATAGACCTAATTATACCTTAAATTTATTTTAAAGACATTACCTCTCTTATAAGTGTGTGGATCTAAGGGAAGATGAAGAGTTCTCCAGTTTCCAAGGTGATATTCCGTCTCCTTTCTCCTCCCTATTCCTCCTCCTCCGATTATTTCATGGTTCTTTATTCTCCCCTAGTTATGAATGACAAGTTTTTATGTTCTGGAATTATTTTTAGGAGGTTTATGTTTGTTTAGGACTGGTATTCATAGTTTTAGGTTTTATAAACCTGCTGTAGGTGATTTTAGTTGTGCATTTCCATTACGCCAAGTTTTTGAGGTAGGTTCTACCAAGAACTTGCTTTTATTATTTAAGTTTTATCTTTTTCATGCTTTTATAACCTTTTATACATGATTATTATTTCTTTAAAACCATTATATGTTCTATTTGGTGTAAAAAATGGTTATTTATTCCTTATTTTGTGTAAAATGAAGTTGTTTTGTTATAAAAGTGCACACTGCTTGTTTGAATAAATGTTATGCTAGTTATTGCATATGTATTGTGATGTTTATGAACTTTTTTAACTACTATAATAAATTTTTGTCAAGATAAATTGTGTTTTTACCCCTTTGGGTGTTAAATAGAAGTTTTTTTGCTAAATGTTGCATGCCTAATTTTCAGAAAAGTTCCATGTTGGATTTTGTGTCCTAAATGTGATATAAAATGACTTGTTTGATTTTATTAAAGTTTGAGAAACATGTAAAGTGATATTTTTGGGGTCCTTTTATGTATGTAAAAAGGGTTCTGGTTTTATAAATAGATGGATATTGGTTTTTGAAATGTTTTGGCAAGAGTTGTCGGTAAGTGGTCCGTTCGACATTTTTAAGAAAATGATTAAACTTGGAATGTGTAACCTAAGTGTTTAAATGGATTATGTAAATTATTTTTCTTTTAATGATGGTGTGTATACACCAATTTATGAAAGGTGTAATTTTTACCTTTGATGCACATTGGTTTGGTAAAACGATTAAAGGCTCATTTGACATTTTTCTTAAAAATGGGTTTTTATGTATGTTCAATATTGCACCATGTGGGGCCATTTTATGATACATGAAATTTATTTATTAAATGGTGTTTTTGCAGAAAAATTTGGTTTGATATGGTTTTGGTGGGTGTTTGGCCTAAAAAGAGTATTTCTAAATGGATTTTATATGCAGATCCTCGTTATACTTATTCAAATTGTTTTATGAAAATTTTAAGTGGTTAATTGATATGTGAAAGAAATGTGAGGCATGTGTGTGGGATATTTTGTGTGTGTGTCTGATATAGGAATGGCGTTTTCTTGTGAAAATTTTAATTGATAATTTATATAATTTGATTGAGCTCTAAAGGGAAACCTGGGTATCTAGGTGGGTAGACGTATACTAGTATGCTAGTGATCTAGAGGGGTTTTATCCCCGTTTCACATTGCAAATTTTTTGAAGACAAAACTAACAAAACTATGATGATGATGATGTTGGGGACCACTAGGTTATATATTATTCTCCTACTAGTGTCTTGTATTCATGAGAATGGATATTTATTATGGTTACCTTTACCGAGATACGAGGTACCTAGGGCTCACAACTAACTAGTGCCTAGGGGTGTTCCCGTGACTTGTGCTCATTGGATACTTTGTACTCACCATAGAGATATGGTGTGTTTGGTTGGAAAATTAATCAGAGTTTTTGTTATATTTAAAATATTACATTCTTTAAATCATACCACTTGAAAACTATTTTCATTTTGAAGTTTCACCTCTTTGAAAATTGTTACTAGAATTCCTATTTATAAAACTTGCATGTTTTTGTATAGTGTTTTTTATAGCATATAAACTCATTTGAAAAACATACTTTTATATCTTGTATTTAATACTTAAAATTTATGTTTATTTTATTTTAAAGTAAGTGCATTAGGAATATAATATCGGGATGACCTAGTGAGTTTTAACACTCACGCCTAGAGTCTTCTTCTGTTTTTAGCCCTTATGAAGGTTTCAGCTTGAGTCTGATCACCTTGGGGGATGTGTAATCATTACGTTGGAGAGTGACCAGAGGGGTCACATAGAGTTAGTTGGTTGTCAGGTTTGGTGAGTTGATTTGTTGATTTAGTTTCAATTTCAGTTTCTTTTACAAGTAATGTTCAGTTCAATTTTTATGTAAATGTATTTTGGGATTTCTGTTTCATTCAACTATTTGTATGATTGTTTATATTTTGGAGAAATCATTCCCTTGTGTACTCTATTTATTCCCTCAGTGCTTGTCTCCATCCTGGAAAGATCAGGAATGCCTCTTGGGACTTGTCATGAGCTGGCATGGGTGACCGGTTCAGGGTCAAATCAGGCTGGTTTAGGACATTGAAAATAACCCTGAAAACTTATTATGGATGATTTATTGTAATGAGTGTTCATAATGATTGAAAATTATATTAATGAAATAATAATTAAAATATATATTGTTTTCAAACCTTTGTTAAGAATTAAATCTTTCAGAAAATTTCAAGAAGATTCTTTTTAAACAATTTTTCAAAAAGTAAAAACTATATACAAATGAATTTAAAAAACATTGAATAATTGTAAAAAACAACATATGATACATTTTTGAAAATTTGGAAATGGAAGCAAATTTTTTTTTTCATTGAAATAGGATATGTATAGTTAATTTTCTCAAAACAATTCTAAACCATTGTTATTGAAAAGTAGTTTAAAATGGTACGAAAAATCCCTAAATAATCATTGTATATTGAAAATTAATGTGGCTTATCAAATAATAAATATATAATTTCATCAATGCATATTAAATCATAAGAAATATATATTAAATTTATTTTGAATATAAATCCCTTTCCGAATTGATATATTTTCAATACCAAACGCAATGAAATAAACAAATTTCTTTTATAAATTAAATAAAATGAATATAATGTGATTCATGATATAAAATATAAATTGGGTTGTATATAAACTGGGTGAATCAAACAATTAGTTAATGAGGAATATGCCTCACAAAAATAAAAGTGAGACTAGAAACTCTTACCCTAGGTTTTTTCTTGATTAATACACAATCAAATATACTTTACAATAAATATATATTTATTACAAATATATTATACAACCACATTCATACATATGATACCCAATATGATTTACTTATAACATATTTTCACATGTTTTCTAACAATTCATTATTAAAATCATTATTTTACGTGATAAATTGTTTATTTTTCATCCGTGTTTCAATTCCATGGTTTTGGTACATTCACATTGATCATTATTTTCTCATATATATAATTATAATCATGAAATAATTTTCATTTTTATTCATCTTATACACTTGTAAAACTAATCATATAAATCGGTGATGAAAAAAGAATTACAGAACTTTATGGTGATGATAGACTGTACATACACACATGTTATGTTTTCACTTTCTGATGGTTTAAATGAATTGATGGTAATTAATAATTCAGATATAATAAATAAATATTATATTTCATATATCATATATATTAATTAAATATGTCCCTATTACCATTTATGTAAAGTTAAAATGTAAAATGAATCATATCTCTTTGTAGAGGTGGTAGTCAACACATTCATATGAGTGATGTTATCATTTTTAATTAGATAGAAAGGTAATAAGGCTGATAAGTTATTATAAAAATTTAAGTTTAAATTTTTTAAAAAATATCATGTATAAAAATTTAATCCATCATAATAACCAAACAATAATTATGGTGGTTGATAATGATTCATATGGCTATGTGCATGTAGTAGTATATATGTACTCATGGGTGATAATTTTCATTTTCCATTTGATAGATAAGAGGTGGATAACACATGAGCCTCATCCCAGTTGGTGAGGACTCCTTAATTGAATCCAAGAGACCCAGGATCAAATCCAGGAGGAGTCTAATTTACAGGTACTGTAGCAGGAACTATTTGGCACTATAGTAGTCTGGAATATTCCCATGTTTGGGCCTTCAGGCCACCGATTTGGTCCTTGAGTCCTTTAAAACCTTCACCCCCCAGGCCTTCAGGTCGGTAAGGTCTTTAAACCACCTCAAGGCCTTCGGGACACCTTAAGTGCAGATTCAAACAAGACAATCTACAAGGAACATGCTTCAGAAGGAGAAGGAGAAAGGAGCTTTCACCATAGTAAAAGCTAAACGGATTACAAGAATGATAGGGTATGTCACCTACCATCAGGACAAGCCTGTGCATGCATGGGAAATCCTAGTTGAACAACCAAGCAAAGGTTTAGAGCTGATTTCATGATGAAGATGCTGGGGAGGATTAGTTCCAAGTAGTTAGTCTGGGTTGTATATAATGTTTGAAGCCTACGAGCAATGCATTATTCTAAGGCCTACAAGCCATGTAATACTTATGCCTACGGGCCTTTTAAGGGTTCTACCTCACCCATTAAAATGTGGAATATCAAAAATCAATAAAAAATGAAGGCCTTCAGGCCATTGGAGGAGGAGATAAGAGGTGGATAATGGTTAATCCATCGTAAAAATAATTGTACTTAAGATACTAAATTATTTATTTTATAATGAATACCATTGATTTAATGGAGGTATATGATTAAATAAAATTTAAAATACTTATTTAAGGGTCATACCTCTTGATTGAGAAACCTCCATTATCTTAGATATTATCACATGAAAGGATGGTATTATGATCAATCTCAGAACCTCTAAAAGTGGGGATAGATTTTATAAAGGGATTAGTGTTTTTATATCCTAATTTAAAAGTCATATAATGATTGAGGTTGAGAGGAGAGGAGGATACCTTTTATAAGTGAGGATATGGGCACTCTTTTAATTTTGTAACACAATAAAATACTGAAAAGAAATAATCATGGAATAGTGGTTCAAAATTTACTTAATATCAATGTCAAGATGAGATAGGGTTGAAATAAACTCATACATCAGTATTTACACATTTTTAGTTCATTTTAACCATTATATCTTTATTTTGACCATTGTGGATAGTTTTCATCCTTAATCACTATAACACATTTTTCAATAAGTATGGTTTATAAAATATAAAATATCATTAATTTAAATTTGGGACAATTAATCTAATGTGACCTTAATGATAGGAAGAAAAAAATTCCATTTATAATCAAAACCCTAAAATAATAAAATTTCATTAAATATACCCATAAAGTCCATGTCATGCCACAACTCATCCAAAACAAATTTATTTTTCTGTTTTTATATTATCAACTAAATTTTTCTGTTGCTTAAACAAGAACTATGTCGGTGTTTCATAATAATTTAAGTTAATTATACCATCACTAAAAATTTAAAAACCCATTGTTATCATAAAAATATTTTATTAATATTTATAAAAATAATTTATAAATTAACTTACCTCTTTGTAGAAACATTTTCAATTATTATAATTTTAAATGAAAAGAGAGTGAAATTTTTTATTTTTCATTACCTAAAAAAATATACATGTCATTATAAAATAAAATGGAATAATATTTACATAATTTTGAAAAATGTATGATGATATTTAAACACCACTTATCTAATAGGTTAATGGAAAGTTTTTTGGATTATATTGAGGCCTTGTCAAATATTTTTTACCCAGTTTTACTTTTTTTATGCTTACCATGGTGATAAAATTTTTACCAAGTTTATTATTAATAGTGAAAAAATGTTTCTATTTTCCAAATTTTAATATATTATTTCCAAAAAAATAATCAATTTTATCAAATCTAATTTTTCTTATTGGTTGAAATTATTTTAAAATAAATATACAAAATGCGATGAAAGACGGTTTTTCTAGAAAATAATTTTTTCCAGAATAAAATGATCATACACTGAGTTTATGACTCTTAATAATAATTATAAAAATTTAAATGTTTATATATATATATATATAATTTCATTCTAATCAACCACCATTAGTGAATATTTTAATTAATTATCATGGAAATACTTATTCACATTAAAATTGATTTCTAGAAAATGAATTTAACCAGAAAAATATTCATATACCAATATAAAATATAATATATATTCTTGAAGAATTATTTAGATAATGTGTAGTTAAATGGATCTTACTTTACCTTAAAATGAAATCCTAAAGAAATTGGGAAATTTAAATTACATGATTTAAATAAAATAAATTATTATTTTAAAAAATTAGTATTTTTCATTGTTCACAAAAAATATAATATTTTTTGAAGGAGTCCAAAAAATTCAACATAATATAATATTTATATGATGAATTGAAAAATTATTTTCATTTTTTGAAAGAATATTTAGAGAACTGAAAAACATAGTTATAATATAAATTTTAAAAATCCAATATTCTTTTATTAATACATATTTCTAAATCATAAATTCAAATCACTAAAAAATGTGTTCTTATTTACTAAGAATTAATCAATAAATTACTATTAAGTATGAAATTGTCAATATATTTTATAATATAGTTTCTTATAATAATTTTTCTAATTTAAAAGGTTGGTTATGAAACTCAAATTTAAATAATAATATTTATATAGTATATCATAATTCACGTAAAACATGATGTTTACTATTAATAAATCTATCAAGATTAATATTATTATAAAATAAATTTTATGGATTTTACCATGATTATTAGCGGATTGTTATTAGTAGTCAATATATAACCACTAATGAAAATATTATGTTGAATGATACAATCATGGATAAATCAGAATTTATTGAAAAGAGGTTATAAAGTAATATAATTGGCAGTCTATATATAAGCATATGAATTTAATGAATACCAATTATAAAAAATAGAAAATTAATGTAATAAAAATTTAACCAATGGAAGATGTTCTAGAAATACTTAGAAATGTTTAACATTAAAGGAAGGCTCAGGAAGTAAAAAAAGACACATGAGAACCATAATTTCAAGCATCAGAAATAGATGTTCCAATAAATAAAAAACATCACAATGAATCTATAATAGAGTTAGATACCTAGTCAAGTGGTTTAGGGTCAAACTAAAACTGTTACTTTTAATGAATGTCAATGAAACTTGATGTCTAGAATAGGAATCTACTCCCATTCACTCAAATCAGTGGGATTCATCTGCATAGGAATAGTTATATCCACAATGTTCAATGGACCATGGGAGGTGACTGAGCGGTCGAAAGGAAAATGATACTAAATAAAAAATTCTAACATTTGAAAGTAAAATATATTGGGAATATAAGGCATAAAAAATAAATTGGAATATATGTATTCTAATAAAATGAAGGTACTAATTTATCATAAATATATTCATTGATAGTAAATAATAACACAATCCAAAGTATGTTAATTATTTAGTATCTGATGATTTATGATTGGATTAGCTTGATATGAAGACCACTTTTTGTCATAATGATATGGGGGAGGTGATCTATATTAAGAAACATATGGGTTTGGAATTTCATAAAAATATAGGAACTACCATCAAACTAAAAAACTTTATATAGCTACAAATTGGATACTAGTTAATGGAACTAGATATTTGACAATTTCAGGAATTTTTAGGTTTTCAATCAAAGTGACAATGAACACTATATCTATTAGATGTCCTAGAATGATAAAACATATATAATTTTACTAATCTTTATTTATTTTATGTTTCTAGATAGACCTTGAATTTAGAGGATAAGGGTTCCAAAGAGTATCTCACTCTTGAATATTTTAATTGAAGAATCTTGGTCAAGCCAAAAAATATTGAGGATGACAATAGAAATAGGTAAAAAACCTAGAACTCTGGTTTCATTACGGAGGAAATAAATCCATAAAATCATAGAATGGTTTCAAATAAAAATATTTAAATCTATTAAAACTCCCATCACTAGACACATCAAGTGATTCATGGCATATGAATTTCAAAATGACGATAAGGTATGATAAATGGAAAATGTACCATATGATTTGGGTATTGGAATATTGATGTATGTGGTGGTTTATATATGAAAAAATTAAATTTTATGATTCATTAGCAAGTAATTTCATATATAAACCTTATAAGGGACATTAGTAAACTATAAAATTGATCATCCAATACCTAAAAGGAATGGTAGCTAAAATTTTATGTTTCATGGAAGATAATACTTTCAAAGGATTTTTTAATGTGGATTTTTATAGAGATTCAAAATCTCATAAATCAAAAACAATTTTCTCATATAAATTTGGCTGAATGATGATCATATTGATGTCATGAGAATAGTTGATGGTGACTTTTACTAAAACTGAAGTAGACTATATAGAAGTTACATAGGTTGGACAAGATTTTATCTTTTTAACACACATAAAAATTGAACTCAAAAAATAAATAGAATGAGGAATGATATTATGTGACAATTTGAGTTCCATACACCATTCCAAGAATTTAGTATTTAATCTATCAATGAAACAAATTGAATTTTAATTCCATTTAATTTATAATCTATAGTTGGGACAAAAATTTATCTATGGAATATTATATGTATGAAAATTTCCATTTCATTAAGAATCTCTCAGACTAATAGTATTATGAAACTGTCAGCCATATTTTACCTTATTGAGATATTTTGTTATTCAATAAACTATACCACCAAAAAACCCATTATGATATGTGATATTAGTCAATGTGTTTCTTCCATTTTTGAAATTACATATTAATGGATGGTGTATGGAAATGAAATTATCATATAATATCAATCCTTACTTTCATTATTTTTTTGAGTACCTTTAGTTAGTATAATAATCAAATAAACTCCATTCCTACCACTGTTGTGTCTAAAAAATCCACTTTAGTTATATATAAAGTCATCACCAAATATATCCATGAAATCCCAATGATTGGCATTCTTCTAATTGTACACACAAAAGTATTTTTTCATTCGTGAGTGTCAAAGTCAAGATAAAAATATGCATCAACATTTAGTCATAATGTATAGTCTTCACAAAAATATAATTTCATATCTATAATACCTTTCATGTATCAAAATATATTTTTACCATATTCCCATTTATCCATAAAGTGGTTAGATATAAAATGACTTACTACACCCATAGTAATGTGAATTAATGGAAATTTATAAGCTATCACATAAATCAGAAATGCATGAAATAAAGAATAAAATATTATTTCAATTTACCAAAACACATATTTTATTGAAGGCACATGTGTATTGGTTATCATGATGTTTCTATTGTTGGTAGATTCGACATATTTACATCCATTAATTTCATAAATATCAATGATAAATAATACATATTCCATATATCATAACACCAAACTACCATAATTTTGATCTCCATATATCCTCATCCCCATGGTATTATTAACTTGAAAAATATGTTAGAATAGCCATGAGAAGATTAAAAGAATTGAAATATTTTTACTCCACTGAAAAATTATAATACCACTATACTAATTCTCAAGGTTAAGAAATCATTTAAATTTTCAGATACTCATTGAGTAATCAGAACATTAATCAGGATCCACATTTTCTAACCATTATATCCCTTTTATAATAGAGAATATTTTATTATGATAAGATTTCATCATTTTATGCAGACAATGGGACATACAGTCAATGTAAATAAATTATGTTGAACACATATACAAAATAAAATTTTAAATTATTGGGATTTAATGTGTCTGTTATAAATTTATCACTATTAGGGATTGTACACAATTTGTTGAATTTATTCTTAGGTATTCCCATTTTAGGGGACCCATAGAGGACTATCTGTTATATGATTTCCCTGATGAATAAATCATTGGGTTCCAAAATACTAAACACTTGGATTTATTCACATATAATTTTATCAAATATATTCCATATTAGATTCTATAGTGAGAACTGGAATGTAAATTTGATTATTTTAAGTTATATTATACACGTATTGGTGTTTTGATCATAATTTTTTATTTTTTAATTGAGGGGACACATTAAACCTTTATGTGTAATGATATTATAGGTGTACTGATTTTCTAGGTGTTTAAATCTATGGAACACAATGTTTTTTGTTTAAGGGAATGATTTCATGATAATGTGTCTCATGGTAAAGTGATTGGTCACTAAAATACTATTTTTCTCAAGAGATATAGTTCTATAATCATGGTTCACTAAAATTATAGGTGCTAAATTGTTGGTGGTGATAATTATAGGTTCACTAAATCACATTTTTTCAATATTTCTATATTATAATGTGCTAGATCTCCAAAGTGTTAGGGTGATGGAAAGATGATTCTTAGAATTTTTATAATTCGAAAATTATTTGTTCATATCTTAGATATATATTTCTATCTTAGAGAAAAATTATACTTTTTATGGGTGGATAAAAATCATCTCCAACAACAATAAAAATTCCAAGGAACATATAGATATTTGGGGGTGGGTCTAAATTCTATAGAACTAATATAAGGAATATAATTTTTTGATCATGGAAGGGTGAATTTAACAAATCTCATATTATAGAAAATATCGGGGGGAGATGTTAGAGACCCCCTAAGTTATGTAATAACTAGGGACATTAGTTGTATTGGAAAATAGTGGTTCCTTAAGATACATTAGTAGTGAGGAATTTAGTAGGGGAAGATTACATGTTCTTATGATTTATTAGCTTTAAGGAAATTAGAAGTTGATGAATTTTTTTTCAACCACATGATATCTTTTCACAGGGGTAAGTTCTATTCTACATGTGAAAAAGATATAATTTTCATTCTTTAACCTTTTTTTAAATTAAATGTTTTCAACTTCAGTAATATATAAATTTTAGTCTGGGTGTGTGTTTTAGCTCCATATTCCGTCAAATCAAATAATTTTAAATTATCCATTCCTCTTCTCATGGTGTTTAGCCAGAATAATTATTTGGTCAGACCACATATGTTCCACACATGATCCAAAAATTCATTAAAATATTGAAACATCATATCCTATATCAAATTTTGATGTTCATGACCTACTATTAGTCGATGTTTCTCATAACTATGTCACATTTCTGGGAATAATATGTGGGGATCCTTTATTTCATAGAGAGTTAAAATTATTTGGAAAACCAGATAAACAATAGTTGTATTCTTCTTTATGTATAGAAATATATTCAGTTCATTTAATATAGGAGGGGGTTTTATAATGGTCCTCATGGAAATTTCTATACCAAATTTTGGGGCTCATGTAGTTAAAAAATGAATTTTCCCAAGGATGGTAAAACATATCAGACCCCCCAATTTGATAGTTTTTCCAACTCGAAAAATATCTATACCACTATAATGGTTCTCATAAATCATTAGACATGAAATATATTTTAATAAACATTTTATCCTTCATAAAAACACATGTTATACATTAAACTATACTAAAGTCATAAATATAATATTCATGTGAATATAATAACTCTTTAATGCGTGTCTTTTTCAGGAATATTCCTAAATATATTACATGGAATAAAAATAAAATAAATCAAGAAAATTAATCTTAATAATTTTAATTTTAATTTTTTTGAGTGATAATCCTTTATTAATTATCTTCAATAAATGTTCATCTCATTTTGAGTGAACCAACTCAATCTTCCATAGGAAATCCTTACATGATGAATCATGTGAATATTCTCTCATAAGTACCTATAAATTAAGAACATTATATATATATATATATTGGTTATTATCTATTATACTCTTTATTATAGAGATAATCTGTATTCTACTCCCTCATTACGGATGTTAAAAAATCATCATTTAGGGTAATGTTTATGATAACTCTTTATTTTTAATTAATATAGATTATGGGAAATAATGTTAATTTTATCTTTGAGTGGTCAACCCCCAAAATCTATATCATAACCAATTTTCGATGGTATTCATGTTTCTTATGTAACCATATATCCCATGTCTTTTAATATTACATCATCAAATCAGGCATCGTTTTTCATCTGACCATCTCAAGATGATTTTATGTTATGAATTTTATGATATTTTAAGTAATCTAAGATCTTCATCACTATAAGATCATTTCTTGAGTATCAATATCATCATCTCAACCATTGTACATTTAAATAATCAATATATACTTAATTTTTTAGATATATATTTATCTATAGTTATTATAACAAACAAAATAATATAACCTAGAAAAACTATCCTTAAACTAAAATTAAACACTAACATCCATCTTTAATAATAATTATAACATATGAGAATGTTCTATGTTCTATCATACCTAAGGTAAAAAAAATTTAATAAAAAAAGGACATGAATATGATCTCTTAGAATAATGAGAGGATCCCTTAAAAACATTTCATGGATATTTTTTAACAATCCAACATCAAAAATTTTGTAATTATCCCAAAATTCAACAAATGTTGATAACCAATTAATATAAAATTTATTTTTAACAAATAATCAAATAGGGATACCAAAAATAGGATTTAATCTCCACATCAAATCAATACAATTCCTCAAAACATATCACATTAAAAGTAATTTTTGAATTTATAAATTTATAAATTATTCAATCAAATAATATAGATCATGATAGTCTAATAACACTTAAATTTATCATTTTTTATATTAGTACACTATGACAAAAAAACATATAGTATGAATGAAAAAATATTTTTTTTTCAAAAAAACCTATCTTTATATTTTACAAAGAATTTAAATTTTACAAAACAATACTTAAAAAAATACTTATAATGATTACATGATTAATAAAGACATATAGACATTTATTAAACATATTTTTAAAATTAAATTGGGTTAATGGTTTAATTGATACATTTAAATTAAATATATGGAGTGAATATAATTCTATTATTTTAAGAGTCCGTAATATTTTTCTAGAAATAAAATTAAAATAGAAATAATTTTAACATTGTGTAATTTGGGGATGTGGATTTAAAATTTCATATTACTCAAAATAAAAATTCTCCACATGTATTTTTTATAAAATAAATAATAAATAATTCCATATGTTATTGTTTCAATTTTTTTGTATATTATAATGGAATATTTTCTATTTATTTCCATGTAAATACTTAATAAAAATCAAATAATTCAATAATAATAATAAAATTCTCCATACAAAAAAAATTATTTTTATATAATTATAAATCAATTGAAGGAGATATATATTTCAATAAAAAATTTAGGTTTGATGTTATAAATTTCATGATATATAGATCTAGACCTAATATTATTTATTTGTTTTAGTTTTATAGTAAATATTTATTAATAATTCATTCAACCATTTTTAGATAAATCAAAAAATAAATTCAAAACAAAATATAATGTTTGAATGAATATAAAATCAAGAGAATGATGAATCATAAAAAAATCAATATTTAATGAAAATTTAATTTCACCACCATAGATTTAAATAAAAAATACAAGGATGATCATCCATGATTCTAAATTTTAAAACAACATCTTAAACAATCAAGACTTGTTTCTGTAATTGTAAGTAACATATGATATGGTCTTATCCAAATTTTATATAGGATATCTATATAATACTTGATGTGGGGAGATATAGGTTCATATCAATATTTAAGATATGAAAATGTTACATTATATATATTTATTATTATACAATAATAGATATCAAAAGGTCTTTAAGTATTACATGATGAAATTTATGGGATTATAGATGAACCATAATGAATATTTAAATGTTTAATATTAATTATTCAATTATAATTAATTAAAAAAATATTACATTTGATGTTTTTTAAATAAGAAGTAATTAATATGAAACCTTGGATAATCCAAAGGATCACAATATAAACAATTATAAACAATGGGTGGTTGAATTAGATTACAAGACACCTCATCTATGAATCTCTCTATGATTCCTCATTCCCATTTAACTATGTTTATGTAGTCCATTATGTGGAGGATAAATCCTACCATTTGAGTTTGGCTATTCATATAACCAGTAGATAATATCAAAGAATATATGGTAGTTCTTGTCACTAAGGGATCTCCTATAATCACATTTATGGACATTCAACATCAGAAATAGCTGGTATATTATTAATTATTTTTAAAATATAATAGAAAATTGAAATGAATGAAGTTAATTATTATTTTTTTCATATTTTTTCCCATATTATTTGGATCAAAAATATTTCCTTGAAAAAAACTAAAAATAAGACTAATAACTAAAAAATGCATTAAACTATAATTTTTGATTTGGTAATTAATTTGAAGAATAAAGATCATGGAAACCAACAAAAATCAAATCCCAGATGTTAGATCTTGATATAAAGATGACAATTGATGAAATTAAGGCCATTGACTATAATATCCATGAATCTCTAATAGAATGGCTCTTCTTGTGATCATAATTTGATAATATTTTGGATTTTATTATAGTATTCAATTCACATATTTATAGAATTATTATATTAAAGTATTTAATTCAGAACCTTGAGATATTTTTAAGGAAAATAAATAACTTTATTGTTTAATAATGAGAAGCCTTTTAGGGAAAAATGAAAATATAATGGATATTGGAGCACAGATTTATGACCTATCAACATATTATTTTTATTTAAACATGTTTCACATACAGATGATGTTTCTATTGGGTTTTAGTCACATAGGGGCTCAATTTTATCTATAATTAATTTCCAACTCATATTAAAGGATTTTATAAATTAGTTGAGAGTGGAATAAAATTTCAATGGAAGATATAGAAATTGTTTTCTACCTTAAACAATATTTATATTATTTATATGATGTAATAATATTTTTTGACAGTAATGGATAATGGATATCAACCTCCCCATATTCAACCATTGAGGAATTTGTAAATAATGTTCAATCTCTACAATGGATCAATATTAATTTGATGTCACTCAACTAATATCATATTATTTTATCCATACCACCTTATTGTGGTGGCATGATCTAAAATAATAGAGAAAGATGATACAAGAGAAGGGGGACATTTTTTATGTTCACTTTATCATATATAATACATAATTTCCATATGAACTAAACCATAAAAATTATATATTCCAAACCACTCTTACATTGGGAGTTACTGCATACCTTTACCTAAAAACCACCATCTGAGTTTACCCTAAAACTAATAATTCAAAAATTGTTCTCCTGAGAATTGGTATCAGTTGTTCTCACATCGTCCTGTTTTTTAAGAGGATGTTGTTTTATGTTTTTTAAATTATAGTGGATAATTTGTCAAATCACCTCAAGAATGAGCTTATTATCTAGTTTGGTAATTTTTTATACATTTATGTTTATTCAGGATGACCATTCCTAAATATTTCCTAAAATAAATCACTTAATTTCACGTGTCACTTATTTAACAAGGATAATTCATTCAATTTAATTTCTAAGAGATATTAATTCATGAAAAATAATAAAATTAATGAAATAATGTAATTTATTTTTTAAAGGGAATATTATTATATCAATTTATGGGAAGTTGGATAATCTATAATATATAGTGATAAATTAAGGCACTTAGTGATTTAAATCCACACATGAATGATACCATGGTTTTTGGATATTAAGATGTGACAATATAGTTTAAATACATATTAGAATAGACTCATATTTCATAAATCCATATAAACAAAATTGAAATGTTTATAAATCAATTGGATGATTATACAGATAAATTTGGAATTTAAATACATCTAATAAGATGATGTGGTTTATCTATAGATTAAAATTTTAATGTATTTATTCAATGATCACTATGTAGTTTAAATTTATATTTCCTTGTGAATAATATAGTCCTATTAAGAGGAGAGGGGTGAATCTATGAGAACACAATTTAATGAAATAATATTATCATATATTTTACTCTATATGTACATAATATCAGACACATTTTTATAGGAATTGATCTGTTTAATGAAACCAACACAACACACCGTAGAAAAAAATGAAAATGAAAAGTATAATAACAAATGGTATTTATAAACTTCACTCACAACAAATGTTACTACATCTATTATCAATTCTTGTTTATATATAAAACACATATATCCACTATTACCAAAAGTGAATAAAATACAGAATCTATTGGCCATAATATTAATCTTTATATCAGTTGTTTTACATTGGACTACTTTATTATTTATATTGTATCCCAACAGTTTTCAATAGTGGTTCTCTAAATCCTTCTAAAACATGATCTTATCATTATTTCAAAAAATAAAACCATTAAATGAAATTTATTTTTCTTCATACTAGTTCATCGCATACAGTTATAATGAGTAGCAATATCATTTACATTGGGCTTCTTCAACATTTTAATAATCATTACTCATAAAACACCATGGTTACACCAGTTGTATCGTTCCTCACTAGAAGTTGAAAGACCTCAATATATTAAATATTAAAAAGTCTCATCTAGATTTAAAAAAATATTGTATTCTTCTTCAATATATTTGTTCACACATATGATATTTATAAAGTATAATTCATTAGATTGTAATTCCCTCACACTATTCTCTTCTTTTAATAATCTTTTATACATATAATCATAATGAATCATGATGATAAGATTCCATATTTCTAATTTTTAAAATCCATTTAGGTTCTAAATTAGGATTTTATTATCACTATTTCCTCTAATTGAATTCCATCAGAGAATAATGTTTTATTGAACCTTAATATATGAAAACATATCATATAATTAAAATTCTTTCCAACATCATTTATGGGTATTTTAATATCTCTATGACATTACTCATTACAGTCTTTATAAATATATTTATTATTCACTCCATGAATTTTACAAAAATCAATTTTCATATTTTTAACACTTTCTAGCTTATAATATTATCAAGGTTTAAAAATTCATCTCATTGGACATGAAATCCTCCTGTTAAAACATATAAAAAATATTGGATTGAATCATTAATTAATCCATTGAGAATCACCATATTTATTTAGTAACTATTATTGAAGAATAAATATATTTTTGAAATAAAATATCTCTATGAATTATTTTTAATAATATGTTACCTTATGAAAGATATTATTAATATGTTTAAAACATATTATACTCTTATATATCATCAATTTTATTTTTATATGAACCATGTTTCATCTTAAATATCCTATAATACCTTGAATT
Organism: Viscum album; assembly: GCA_963277665.1. Lineage (NCBI taxonomy): Eukaryota > Viridiplantae > Streptophyta > Magnoliopsida > Santalales > Viscaceae > Viscum > Viscum album. Next base: position 1,168,446,787 of record OY728122.1, on the reverse strand, counting down.
TATTCATACACATCTAGTGAAAAAAAAATTATATGTTATATGTTATATTTATTTTCATGAGTGTGAACTCACTTTTACTCTATCATGTGTTTTGGAATACATTTAATTTCAGCTATGAGATGTTATATATTACATGGTAACCAAGAATATTTTATAAATTTAAAATTATATGTCATAGTGTAAATAATCACGATACATTCCCATTTTTCTTTCTATGTGGTATTAGACATTTTCTTTTCCATTTTTTGGATAATAACAGAATTTTAAATTCCAAGGAAAATATTGAACTTATTCATATATGTGAACTTTATCATACTAATGTAATTTAAAATCATCTTCAATATTCTTCATGAAATTCGAATAAATTTTAAAAAATTCAATTGAATATAGGAACTAAATAGTCTTTAATAAACATCAATAAAAAATAATCTTGTAAATGAAGTGTTATCTCAACTTTTCAAACACCCTCCTCATCTAAAATTCACATCACGATTCCTTCTTCTAATCTGTATCTACTAATGGTTACTCCCAACAATACTCTCAATATTATTCATTAATGTATTTTTTTTAAAAATTTCTGAAGTCTATAAAATAACTATTGATGACACTAGATTCATTAATTAATGATAAATGAAGTGCTTATATTTCATTCAATGTATTTTTATATTCATAGTAGTTATTTCCATGACACATCCTTGAATATACAAAATAAAAAACACCTTAATTTTCATTTCTAATATATGGATGGATTGCTTATAGATTTTATCATGATATAAAATAATATATATGATTGTTTTTTATGTTTTTTTTCGGAAAAAACATCATCCTACCACCTAGAGGAGACACACTACTTTATGTTTTCCCCATTCCCAATTTCGAAAGGAGGTCATCTTTCATCACTTCCATATAAGAAGTCTGATCCTTTATCAAAACTATATGATGAGATTACATTTCCTCCTTACATATATTCCACCTTGGATCTTGTTGGATTGTTTGGGTCCCCCACATAGATTAAGTCATGTTCATGGAAATAATCACCATTTAAACCTCGAGGTGCATGATTATTAATTACTCTACTTTTATCTTGACAAGGATACCTTTAGTTAGGGTGAGTAGTCATGTTGGTCACCACATTTCATATATGGACATTTGGTATATTCAAAAATTCAAAATTCTTCATGTTTTGGATGATATCTTATGTGTGAGGAATCTTCGGTGTGGATCCCGGACAACTAGTGTCATCCATGAGGTTCTTTACACTGGGTGAAAATGTCATCCATGGATTTTTAACTCATGGATAATATTTTAGTTTTATAGGGTAGGTATTTTAGAATAGGGTGAAAGATTAATATATTTCATAGATGTTAAAGGGTTAAAGTCTTGTGTGGATAATATAAGAGAATGTTTAATGTCTTGCTGGGATATGATATGTGTAACTTTAATGACTGAAAGGGAGAGGCTAGGCGAAGGGTTATTGTCTTGTTAGAACCGAGTAGGTGCAAGTATAACATATTATTGGGACAAAACATGAAAATGTTTAAGGTCTTTCAGGGACCTTATATGCGCATGGTTGACATCTTCTAGGGATATTAGAGTTTCATGTTTAATGTATCGCAGGGATAGGCTAGGTGTGGGTTTAATGTCTTGTAGGGACCGTATAGCGACACTCACATTATATACATTAACATTACATAAATTGTTTTAGAATACTTAATAAATTAATTAAATATCCTTCAAAATACCATATTATTCTAGCACCTTGGGAAACTTTTAAATGTAAACAATGGTACATAATAGATCTATATTATCTCCCACTCGGTTCTCCATGACCGACGCCGTTCTTAGACATGTCATACATAATACATATCTTCATAACATGGGGGAAAGGAAACATAATAAGGGGTGAGGTCAGATTCATAATAACGATAAAACAGGGACATATAAAAGAATAAACAACCTATTAAGTGAATGAGAACATGATCATAACATTTGTAGATCATACCATGCATATCAAAGATCATAAACATAAATCACAGAATAATGATCAGAAATTCATAAGACATTAATCATTAGGGAGTAAAGATAATAATACATGAAATCACAACATATGAGTAAGACATGGAATTATGTCATACCCATAAACATCTAATATCATTACCAATAATTCAAGACACATTGTTAATACTTATCAGGGAACTTCATGGGTACCACACCAACTGGGTGGGACACACCCCCATTCCCAATTTCAGTCCTTTCCTTGTAAGTGACCGGGTTTCCCAATCTTCCTATAATGGATCGAGTTTCACCATCTTCCCATAGTGGATCAGGTTTCCACATATTCCCATAGTGGATCGGGTTTCCCCATCTTCTAATTGTGGATTGGTTTTCCCAATCTTCAATAGTGAATTAAGCCTATCGACTTGATTACCATCATTATATCATGAGATATAAATATTTACCTAATGTATTAGAGGGAGATATATGTCTCACCCATCTCATAATGATTTCATACATACATGTTCCAAAAAATAATAAAAATTCATATCATAACCCATGAAATGAAATGGGTTTCATAAACATGTAATCATAAATAAACATGTGGAAAATGAGAAAGGTTTTATATTCACTACATAAATGAATAACCCTAGAAAATAGGTTGGTTTCATAAGACTATAACCTGTGAAAGGGAAATAGGATTCATAAATATATAACCTATGAAATAGAAAGGTGTTTCATGTATTACTTGATAGATAAATAGGTTTCATGTCATTAATATATAGAAAATTTATTGAAAATATGAATGAAAACTTTGGATAATTTCTCTAGTAAGGCATGAGAAACACCAAACAATGTCTTGTTAGATATAAAATAATTTTTAAATATCTTTTAAAAACATTTCTTGAGAAAAATATCCATTTTTCATTTGTTTTTTTAAAAACATTATACGTTTTGAAAGCAATTTTCCTAAAAATAAACATGAAAACTTATAATGTAACTTTGATTTTTTTGAAAATCCTTTCTTTGAAAGAACTTCAAAAAAATAAAAATAATACTTAGAATACCATAAAAAATTATTAAAATAATTTTTCCTAGAAAATTATCTTCAAATATCACCTTTAAAAGCATTTTTGAAAACATTTTAAAAAAAAATGTATTTTTAAATTCGTGGTATGCGTCTCAAAGGAGGAAAATTGAGACAAAAGTACATTACTGTTTTGATAAATTTTAAATCATAAACCTTATGAAATAGAGATAATAAATTTTATGTGTAAATACCCATAAATTTAATCATAATAATCACAAAATATATTCATGATCATTATATAAACTACACAAAGAAATGAGTGGTGAATACGACATAAATATCATAGAAATAAAAGTGAGAATAGAAATCCCCTTACATTATGTCTTAAATCTCTATGTACTCATATAAATATCCTATATAAAAAATATATGTTTATTATATGTATTTTAAAGAACCATATTTTTATATCTAATAACATATATGGTTTTATTATGACTTTATATTTCCCTCTTGTAAACAATTCCATGTTATTGTTACATATTAGGTAATCCTATTTGTTTTTTCTTAAATGTGTCTTAGATTATTATATTTTTGGTCCCCATATATATATAATGATTTGAATAATTTCAAAAATTATATAAAAATAAAATATATTTAGTATATACATATTTATAATAACCCTAAAAAATATAGAAATAGGAAATGGATTACACCATTCATGGAGAGGGTAGACTGTACATATGCTTGAACATTGTTTCCATTTTATTTTCATATCGAAAGAAAGAAAGTAAATGAAATATATAATCATTAAATTATAATTATTATATAGTATATATAATATATGTTTACTAAAACCATCCTTAATACATTCCATGTAGAGTGTGAATGAATCATATCACTTTGAGGAGCCGGTAGTCCACGCTTCCCCAAACAAAATTATCATATTTACAGAAAATTGAAATACTAATGGTTTGTGTCATATAATAACTAAATAAGCATAAATAAATAATAAATATCATATATATAATATAATAAAATAGTTTACATCATAATTCAAAACCACGATAGGTGGTAATGTAAAAATGAAGAACATCATCTTGCGAGGTGGTATTGCACCGTACACAAGAACTGTAAGTTTGTTACTGATTAGTTGGAAGTGTTTGTAAGGGTAGGTATAAAAATTATAATAAAAAAATATAGGTATATTTATTATACTTATTTTATAATATAATAATGTAATAATATTATTTTATGTGGTTGATAATGAAAATAAAACAAAGGATCTTGAGGGAGGACATTACCTCTTATTCAAGTAACTAATTTTGATTTTCACCTAAGGGATTAATTGGATGGTTTAAATCCCAAGGTTATGCTACTAGGTTTAAGGTAGGGATTTTAAGGATCTATTTGGGTAAATATTGGTTTATCCAAAGTTTCTTGAGATGTGTGAGGTAGTGGTAGGGTTGAGTGAATTTTTATTGTGGGAGAGAAGTTTCATTATTATATATTTCTAATGAGGGAAATGATCACATGTGTTTATAATGAAAATTGGATCCAATAATGGTACCAATATGATAAAATGTACTATAGGGTTAAAATATATCCATACAATGTATTTTCTAAAAATTTCAAGGTTATTTTGACAATTAATAATATGGTTTAGTCTCTTGTTAATCTATTTTTTCTCTTAATCGGTGTAATTAATTTTAATCACATTCACTAATATATATTTTTTATAAAAAATTATTTTTACCATATTATAAATTATAAATAATTCTTATCCAAAATATTTAATCCATATTTCGAATTTATAATCATATAATTTTTAAAAATTAATTTAAATTTAATCCTCCAAATATGTTGTGGAATTAGGTTTTTTAGCAAAAAAGATTAAATGTTAGGAATGTTTTGATATCCAATTTCAATGTGAAATTACTTACAATAAACTAAATTGGATTAGTTTATGTATAATTAATCTCATTAAACTTTAAAACCAAATTTAAATATAATTTAAATATATAAATAAATTAGTTTAAAACATAGTTTTGAATGAAAATTCACTATTTTTTCATTATTCATCCAAAAAATGACGTTTCAATGAAAAATCCCAAAAATTCACCCAAAACTAATTTAAAATTATTAATTTAAATTTGATGTTTATTTTTTAGTATTGGATTTCTAAAAGTGTCAAAAATTATTTTTATTGTTGTTTATATAAAGACATAAAAAGAAGTTCATTTGAGAAAATAGTATTTTCAAACATATAATGTCTTTATCAATATGAAATGTTTTATTATAAAAATTATTTATAAATATAAATCATGAATAAATAATATTTAATAAATATTTAGGACTATTCATATTACTATTGTTAACAAATAGGTTATAATTATCCATTTTAAAAAATTATTACAATAAAATGATGTTTCGTAGAATCTCAGTGATGCATGTAATGTAAGAAATGCTGATCATGTGTGTAATGAAAGTATGAAATAATGTAGAATGAAATATAAAACATCAAAGGAAATAAATTTATTAAAAAATGGTTCACAAAAACACAATGTATTATATTCTACCCCCCTAAAATGAATTTCTCCCTAGAAATTCATTATTTTGATATAAAAAAATGATGATATTTATGCCTCATCATATCCTCAAGTTCTCATGTATCTTCCACTAACTGGATATTTTTACACAAAACTATGAACAAGCGAGTGGTCTTATTTCACAGGACTTTGTTTGTAAGATCCAAAATTTCAACTTGTTGTTCCTCATAAGAACGATCCCGATCTAGTGGCATGACCTCTGAGTTTAGTAAATGTGTAGGGTTAGGTATGTACTTCCTTAGGAGAGATACATGGAACACATATTGGACTTGAGAGAGATGTATAAGAAGTTCCAATGTATAGGATATCATCTTGATATGATCAAGAATTTCAAATAGACCGATATACCTAGGGATTAGTTTCTGTTTCTTCCCAAACCTCATAAACGTCTTCCTAGGAGATATTCAAGAAACAAATTCTTGAAAAATTTAAATTCTAGACCACACCATTGGTTATCAACATTACGTTTCTACAAAATTTCATCTACCATGATATGATACTAAGTGGATCTATCATTCTGTACTATTTATTCATCTATCATAGGTCCCAATAGCAATCTTTACGCAACTCTATCCAAACACACTGGATCCTTACATTTCTTCCCATATAGAGATTCATAAGGAGCTATCTGAATGCTTGAGTGAAATATATTTTGGTAAGAAAACTTAACTAGAGTAAGGTATTTATACCAAACTTCTTTGAACTCAAAAAAATATCTCAACATATCCTATAGGGTTCGAATTGTTCTTTCAGATTGACAAAACATTTTAGGATGATATGCAGTATTGATACTCATTTCTATTCTAAGTTCATGATGCATACTTCTATAGAACATTGATGTAAACCTTGGATCTTGATCATATACAATATAAAGAGGTAATATGTGAAACCTTACCACTTCCTTAATTAATATCATAGAAATATTATCTAGAGATTAGTATTCTCTAATAGTGATGAAGTGTGTTGACTTAGTATAGTGATTGAATACCACCCATATAACATTAAAACCTTTAAAGGTTTTGGGAAATCCAATGAAAAAATTCATAGTGATATTTTCCAATTTTCATTCTTGTATGTGTAATGGATGAAAAATCCCCTTAGACATTTCTCTTTTACCCTTAATTTTCTAGCATACCTAGCACTAGGATACAAACATTACGATATCCCTTTTCAGGTCATCCCACAATAAGTATTCATTCAAGTATCTATACATATTCATACTTCCAAGACGAATAGAGAATGAAGAGATATGATCTTCCTATAATATATCCTTCTTCAAATATATTATGGAAAGAACACATAAAAGGTTCTAGAACCCTATCATTCCATTCTTATCAAAGTAAAACCCAGGAACATCTATAACCTTCTTTTTCAGCTCTACATCTTCCTTATTCACCTCTTTGATATTCAATAGGATAGAGTGTTGAACATGAAACTGAGAAAGATATGATATTTTCCATTCTTTCACGATTTCTATATCTATTATTTGTAAATCAAGAAATATTTAATATTTTTCAATCCCCATCATGGAAAATCTAGAATGATCCTTTCGACTCAAAGAATCAGACACCATGTCACTTTTCTTGGGTGGTAATGTATTGAGTAGTCATAATATATTATCATCTCTAAAAATCTTCTCTATCCCATGTTTAACTCATTCTATGGAAAATAAATTTCAGACTTTTATTATTACTATATATATATATCACACATTTCTCTATAAATATATTTCCTCCATATCTTATTGAAAAAATTATAGCAGCTAACTCCAAATAATTACATGGGTAATTTTTCTTGTGGATCTTCAACTATCGTAATGATTAGGTGATAACCATGTTTTTATTAATATGAACACATACCAATACCTTCTAGGATACATCACTATATATTACAAACACTTCTTCATTACAGGGTAATGTAAGCACAAGTGTGCTGACTAACATTCTCTTCATATCATCAAAATTTTCCCCACATTATTCTATCCAGAGGAACATGGCACACTTACAAGTTAACTTAATTAAAGGATTATATAGGCATGATAAATTATCCTCAAACTATCAATAATGTCCATATAATCCTTGAAAATTACAAATCTCATTCAACATGGTTGTTCTAGGAAAACATTAAATAGATTCCAATCTTGATGGATCTACGCTTATACCATCTTTTGATATTATGTGACCCAAAAATAAAACCTTTTGCATCCAAAATTCTCAATTAGTAAATTTTTTGTATATATTATAATTCCATAGGGTATTTATCAGAATTCTCAAGTGGTATCCATGATCTTACCTTATATTTTAATAGATAAGGAAATTATCTATAAATAATACTAAACATTGATCAAGGTAATCTCTAAAGACTCTATTTATCAATTCCACGAAGACAACAGGGGATTAGTAAGATCATAAGGGATCACTATATATTCATAGTATCCATATCTTGTATGAATTTTCATCTTGGTTATATTCTCATTATTGACCATTAATTGATGATATCCAGAATAAAAGTCAATCATTGAAAAGAATTGAGCTCTGTGTAGTTGATCAACCATGTCATCAATATGAGGAAGATGATACTTGTTCTTGATCGTGATCTTTTTCAACTCCCAATAGTAAATACTAAGTCGCATTGATCCATCATTAGTTTTCACAAAGAGGATAGGTTCACCCCTAGGTGACATGCTTGGATGAATGAATCCCTTATCAAAGTTTTCATTGGATTTTCTTCTCCAATTCCAGAAACTCAATTGGGGCCATTATATAAGGAGTCTTTGAAGTTGGTGTTGAACTATATATGAGTTATATCAAGAAATTAACTTTATGTTTTTGTGTAAGTATATGAAACTATTCCTAGAACACATAATAAAATTCCTAACCAATAGGCATATCATCGATTTTGAGTTTCTCCCTAACCATTTGGGACAAACACACCTTCTGAATGGGTATTAATACCCATACACTCAATGTAATCACCATAGGATGTGCATAGTTATCATCAAATCGATAAAAGATCATAGGTTGTTTTGAAATATAAAATATAAATACCATTCCTTTAAAATTGTTATGGTATTTAAGTAGATAAATTGAATACATGCCTAATATGAAAAAAAATCAACCAGGGGAAGAATAAAAGGATTTACAATATGTACATTCCCAAAAACATCAGCTAGAGAAGAAACATAGAATTGAGAGGAATTCATAATACCATTAGGGGTTTTTATTGCTAATTCCACATATAATCATTTGGGTGGAATATTAATAACATTATAAATTCAATATATATGAAATATTAATTATATAGAGAATCAAATAAGCTTTTACATTTGTTGAGTGGATGGTAAGTGTACATTTCACCATGTCATTATCACACCCCTTGGTAGAAATAGTGATCGTATTAGATTTCCCCTTATTCATCAGTTTAAGAATTTTATTACGTTTATCATCATAAAAAACCCTTGTGTTTGGTAACTTTTTAGCATACTGACCATCATCCTTACACTTGATGCATTGAAGCGTGAGAGGTGAATTCTTTGTATCTTTTCCTCTATTTACATCATTAGCCAACTTATTCCCATCTGTTCAGAAATCAATTTCCTGATTTACTTCCCTTATGAAAATAAAAATATTATTAGACCCCATAAGATAATTCCATCCATGATTCTTTCCACATTTATAGAAAAAAGGAAGGCACAACTTCTTATCTCTATGGTTTTTGGATTTTCCATTGAACTACATCTTCCTTTTATTTTTAAAACCGTGAGATTGATATGTAACTAAAACAAAAATTTCAACTTTTATTTCAAAATTTAAAAACTCTTCATATCTAATAAATTCACTTATGGGAAATAACCTTCTGAGACTTGTCTTTATGCCACTGAAGAAAATATAATATTTACTTTCTATTGGGATGATAATACAGAAGCAAACCCTGCATGCCCTGTGAAATTATTCTCATACGTACCCAAATATTCAATATCATTTTTTCCAAAACTCAAGTAACACCATTACTATATTTATATGAGGAACAACAAGAAAATACTTATTTAATAATAAGTTCTTTAACTCTTCCCAATCTATGTATTTAAATACATCATGCTTCCTTGTGTTCTTTATTAGAGTCCACCACTGGTCTACTTCACATTCTAACTGATAAACTTATAGAATGACTTTATCATGTTCTAAACACTAGATAATAGACAATATATTTTTAGTGGTATTGATCCCGTGTGTAGAAAAAAGTGGATCAAAAGACCCACTGAATTTTGGGGGATTTTGCCTAATGAAGGACTCAACAAAACTTTGTTCCCTCCTTTACTCATTTTGAAGCTCAACATGATTCATATCCTAGGAAATATGTGTGATAATAGCAATGAGGTTTTTAATTTTATCTCCCATATCATTCAGATTATATTGAGTACAATAATTTAATTTTCCATCCCAATCACCATTAACAAGGTTCCTTCAGGTTCCAACCACTGAATAAAACCAAAAACCATTGATTAAAAAACATTTATCATAGAGAGGAACCACATAATCCTGAAAACCAGTTTATCGGATTCCTAAATTATAAAACCTTATATAATCCATGAAATACTAGGTTTATCCAAGGTTATTCATATCCAACTTATTTTTAAATTGGTCATGATAGTTTTTTAAGAGTTTAAGAATTCCATATGCATATCCCCTAGGAGTATTAAACCAGTTGTGCAATAAGGCCCATAATTTTTATTAGGTTTCGCTTGAGTTAGGCCCAACACACCCTGTCATAATTATTACTCCTAGGTACATATTTTTTAGAACCATGTCCACTTTTAGTATACAAAGAGTGATGTACATTTAGGAAACCACTCATTTCATCCTTTACTAAAATTCAGGACATTTCCCTATAATTTTTCTTTTCCATAGACTTATTATTAGACATTTCCATAGAGTTCTCACTAATATTTTATCATCCTATTTTATGAAGGATGAAAAAATACTTTCTCTGATACCAACTATAGTGACCCTCAATTTTTATACATTAACATTACATCAATTTTGTAGAATACATAATATATTAAAAAAATAGATGCCCAAAGACCTTATGAGCCTAGTTCCTCTGGAAACATTAAGACATAAACATTGGTACATAATTGTGATAAATAATCTCCCACATTGTTCACCATGACTTGAACCCTTGTTAGAAACATCATACATAATACATATCTTTATAACATGGGGGAAGGAAACATAAAAAGGGTTGAGATCATATGCTCAGTAAGTGTAAAAAAGGGAGATATGTAAGTATAAACATGAGTATAAGAATATGAGTATGTGATCATAAAATTAGAAGATCATACCATACAATTGAAATATCTTAAAAATAAATCATGGAAAACTAACCTGTAGTTCATAAGATATGAATCATAATGGTTTCAAGAGCATAATCCATGAAAGATTAAAATAATAGTAAGAAATATAAATTTTCATACAAATAAACATAAAATATCATTCCCTATAAGTCAAGATGCATTGTTAGAAATCACCAGGGAAATTCATGGGGACTACACATATTGGGAAATAAATTACACCATCCCTAGTCATAGTCCTTTCCTTATCACAAACCGTCCCCTGGAGTCCGTTTCATGACTACCCCAATCCCGCCTTCCATAGGCCAGGGGATGGAAACTAGAACTAGAAAGGCATATCTTAAATAAGGAAGGAATTGCCTTTAAACCTATACACACAAAGACTTGGTACACAAAAAAAGCGAACCATAAAGTAGAACTACTAATAGTAAATGTGTGGAATGAAAGTAAATAGGTCCAATATACAAACCCGACATAAAATAAAGTACAAAAAAAAGGAAAAAACGTGCTTCGGAGGTCCTCTACCATGGATCCCACCTAAATGGTAGGTACAACTCATCATCTGTCGTCACTACCAATCCTCATGTATATCAATCACCTCTGAGCACTATCTAGCCCTAGATCCCCAAGTCTCAGTCAAGATGTTCATCATATGCACAAGACACAACAAGTTACGGGAAATCCCATGCAGGGGTGAGTATAACAATATGCAGTTGGGACCCCAAGACTCCCGAAGGTCTCTTAGAATTTCACAGAGAAAAAACCACAAAGAATGATCTAAATCACAAAGAAAAAAGTAAGAGATATATGACACTAGGTATACAACTTAGATAATATGAATAAATATGATTAGTCTTAAGATAGATCATTTTATTATGTTGGGTAGCTCGACTAATGATTCGAGAATGGTTGCTCTGCTGTCGATCCACAAAGGGTCATGCTACTGTTGATCCACAAAGGGTCGCACTACTACTAATCCACATAGGGTCACACTACTACCAATCCAAAGAGGGTTTCTATCATGTCGATCCACAAAGGGTCAGGCCATTGATTATCCACTGAGGGTCTCACTGTTACTGATTCACGAAGGGTATCTCTCATGCCGATCCACGGAGGGTCTCTCTTCACTTGACAACCATCCATAGGATTCCCGCAATTGGTGCACTTGAGTTCCCAAGATTTTGGTCCTCATAAAATTGGTCACACCTCAACCTACATGAATTCCCACAAATAATTAAACCAAAGGGCCACCTTGTCATAAGGGTTCCCACATAATAAACGACACGTTAATCAGATGCCCAATCAGTAAGTTATATGAAAAAAAGGTAAATAGGGCTCTGTTGAATTCAAGTCTGATCCTACCCGGTGGTACTCCAAATTTTTCAAAAACCCAAGTGGAGTATCTTAAAAGGTCGACCTCATTGTAAGGGCTGTCACGCCGTAGATGGCGTGTCAATCAGACGCCCGTTTTGTGAGTTACATTAGATTTAGTGAAACAAGGCCCGTAGAGTTCGGTATGGGTCCAACCCAGCCGGTCTATTGGGCCTAAGAGTTTCGCCCATCTTATGGGTCCGACCCAGATCATGAGTTCGGCCTAATCGGTGGGTCCGGCCCAACCAGTGGTTTTGTCCCAACTTGCAGGCCGGTTGTTCTGGACCAGATGCAATGCGTCCGGTTCTTCCAACTAGCGGCGCCAGCGGGGCACCACCCCTCATCCAAAAAACGGCCAGAATGATTTGGCCATTGTGCTAGTAGAGTAGCCCAAGTGGGCCACTCTATCTCCCGCGCCGCACGTTGTCGTTGTGCCTTCCACCCTTCATGGTTGTTTGACCGCGTCTCCTGCCATCGTGGTGCCTGCAGACACCACTTATCCACGCGACTGGCTCAGCCGGTCACTGCCGCCGGTCGCCGATGCAGCTGCGCCGGTGGTGCGACACCGTCGACACCTTCTTCGGGCCACCAGAGATGCTCTGTTGTTCCATTTTCCTTCCCTTCTGTGCCTACGGGCCTCCTGGGTCACCACCTTCACTACGATACCCTAGGATTCACCTTGCTGTCACATTGCTTAGTCCATCACGAATAATGCTTGAAACCCTAAGAGTAGTGGAGGGTTTGGGCCTTGTTCAGAAAGGCATGCACCCTCCGTGTTAGCATTTTGTCATAGGGGTAGAATAATAATCATTATAATATTAAGAAAAACCCCAAGTGTATCCTTGTAACAACCTATCGCAAAAAAAAGAATGAATCATAGATCATCCCATTCGTTAGTTGATACAAGTTCATCAAATTATTCATGAATGGGAAAAGAGGGATATAAAAACATAAATACCCTACCTGGATTCATTGGAATCCATTTCGAACAAAGGAAGAAATTCTCATTCTAAGTCTTTCATCATTGTTCATCGATTTTCGGTTTGATTTCTCTAATAGTCGTCGATCGATTATCATTCTTAGTTGGAGGGTGACGTCATCAGGTTTTCGTCCGAGCTTCCTCCCTTGGTTTGTGAATTTTCTAGATGACAATTTTATTAATAAAATAATTAATCCCCACATTGCATTCATTATTATGGTTCATTAATGAATCATAATTAACGAACCTATTAAACACACGGGTGTGGCGGTTACACAAAAAAAGTAACAGGTCATTAAATGACTCTCATTTAATGAATGTCATTACACTGAGGTCCCGCCAACCATCATTCAATGGTTGTAGGAGAATAAAATAACTCAAAGAGTTATTTTCTTATTTTTCCAAAATATCCAAAAATTTTCTTTTTCAACCGACCCTTTCTGGTCGAGGTTAAGCTTCACCTAAGTGAATCCCGGTCCTGAGAATTCAATGGTGCACTCAAATTTTCAATACAAGTAATGGTTTAAAAGATAAAAAAACCCGATCGCACGTTTACTAAACATACCATAAAAAAGTTCAAAATTCCATTATGGGATATTTGGGCCTCAGAATCACATGTCGTCGATTGTCACAGTCTCGCCAAAATTCTATTTAATTAAAATGAAAATTATATAGAATTTCCCGGTCTTTACATTCTTTGTGAGGGACCGAGTTTCCCCATATTCCCGTAGTGAATCAGGTTTCCACATCTCCCATAATGGATCTAGTTTCCCATTCTTTACATATTGGATTGAGTTTCCCCATCTTCCTATAGTGGATTAGTTTTCCCCATATTACATAGTGGATCATTTTTATCCATCTTTTATAGTGGATCAAGCCTGTACACCTGATTCCCATAATTATCTCATGAGATATACATATTTACCCAATAAAATAGGGGGAGATATAGGTCTCACCCATATCATGATTAATTAATACATATATGTTCCATAAGATCACAAATAGTCAAATAATGACCCATGAAATTAAATGGGTATCAGAAATATGGAATCATACCTTAACCTATGGATAAAGAGATAGGTTTCATAACCATTTACCCAAATCATAACCCACAAAAGAAGAAGGTTTCATAAGGATATAACCTGTGAAAGAGGAACTGATTTCATATAAATATAACCCATGATATATAAATGGTTTTCATAAAAAATGTTAAATAGAAACGGGTTTCATGCCACCGATATATTAACCATTAAAACAAATAACCTAAATCAAATCATTGGATCATTTCCCCATATATGCATGAGTAACACCAATAGATAAAAACTTATATGGAAAATAATTTTGAAATAGATTTTAGAAATAATACTTGAGTAGAATATAATTTATTCATTGGAATCTACATTTTAAAATATAATACATTTTAAAGACCAATTTCTTGAAAATAAACTTGAAAACTTATAAAGTTATATTTGAAAACATTTTGAAAACTATTTCTTTGAAAACAATTTAAAAACAAATAATGTCTTTTTTAAAATCCATAAATCATTATTTAAATAAAATTTCCATAAAAATGAGTTAAAATATCATATATATAAACATATTTGAAAAATTTGTTTTTAAAATTCATGGAACACGTCTTGAAGAAGGAAACTTGAGACCAAATTACTTTACCGATTTGGTTACTTTTGAAACATAAAACCTATGAAAGATATATCATAAAATGGATATGTAAATGTATATAAATTTATTTATAATGACCATAGACTATATTCATGGGCATTATAAACACCACACTAAAGAAACGAGTGGTATATAAGGGAAAAATCTCACAAAAATAAAAGTGAGACCAAAAATCCCTGTACCTTATGTCTTGAATCTCACCATAATCATACAAAACTATTGTAAGAAAATATGTTTATTATAAATATTATATAGAACCATTTTATTATATATAATACCATATATGGTTTTATTATTTCTTTATATTACACTATTGTTAACAATTCCATACTAAGGTTATGCTTCGGGTTATATTCACTTTGTTTTTCTTACATGTGTCTTAATTTGTTATATTTTTCATCCTCAAACTTATATAATGATTTCCATAATGGAAAACATTATATAAAAATCTCCTATATTAATTATAAATGTAATTATAATAACCTATAAAATATAGAAATATGAAATTTAATAGACCGTTTATAGAGACGATAGGCCGAACATACGGATGAACGTTGTTTCGATTTTATTATCATATTGAAAGAATAAATGTAATCGACATGTATGTATATATAAAGTATAATTTGAGTAAAATTATTATATCATATATATCATGTAAGTTAACTAAACCCATCATTAATACATTCCTTGGAGAGTCTGAACGAATCAATGACTTTAAAGAGGTAGTAGTCCACACTTCCCCAAACAAAATTATTGTGTTTAAAAAAAGGAAAGGTTTTTGTTATGTGATACATAATAATTCATGAATCATAAATAACTTATAAATTTCATTTATATAATTAAAATTTGAGTTTATATAATAATTACCTACCATGATTAGTGGTAATGGAAAACAAACAACATCGTCTCACGAGGTGGCAGTACGCCCTACACAAGAAAGACAAAGTTCAATACACATTAGATGGAAGTGTGTGTAATTGTAGGCCAAGAAAATTAATAAAAAATGTATCAGTATATTTAGTATACTGATGTTATCATATAATTATGTTATAATAATATATTTGGTGGTGGATAATGAAAATAAAACAAAGGATCTTGAGGGAGGATTTTACCACTTATTCGGGAAAATCCTTTTGGATTGTACCAATGGGATTCCTTTGATGGATTTATTACCAAAGTAAGTATTCTTGGATGAGGTTAGGGATGTTTAATAGATATTTGGGAATATTTTTTTCAATAAAATGTTTCTTGAGATGTGTGATGAAGTGGGAGGGCTGTGTTTTTTTTATAGTAGAGGAGAAGTGATATTCTTATAAATTTTTTAAAAGAGGATTACTAAGATGTTTTCCCATGAGAATTGGCTCCAATAGTGGGCCAAATACATAAAAAAAAGTATATGGTCAAAATATTTGCATCCAATTTATTTTTCAAAAGTTTATATTTCATTTCATCCCTTATGTTTATGGTTTAGTCTCTTGTGAAAGCTATTTTTTATCTTAATTTATGTAATTAATTTTAGTATCTTTCACTAATATTTATACTCAAAAAATAATTTGATCTTATTAGAAATTATAAATTATTCTGATCCCCAATATGGAATCCATTTTACTAATTCAAAAAATATAGGTGGCATAAATTAATTTAAAATTAATCCACAGACGTGTCATGTCTACATGTTTTTTAGCAAAAATGTTTAAAAGGATGGATTATTTAGATATAAAATTTCAATGTGAAATTGATTACAATGATATAAGTTAGGTTAATTGTTCTATAATTAATCAAATTAAACTTTAATTCAAAATTAAAATATAATTTAACTATATGAACAGATTTTATGAAAAAGTAGAGATGGTGGGTGATTGTTTGGTATATATGAATAAAAGCATCCTAGGTTCTACTAGGAGAAATGATGGTGTGTTTGGGGATTATGTTTATAATATTACCTTTTCAATAGGAATACTATTAATGTAAGGGTATGGGGATTACACATGGGAGATACCCAAGGGTGTAAGATCAACCCATGTTTGGAGAGAAGGTGGAATCCCATTATGATCATATTTGGGGTATCCTACCATTATCACATAGGTTATGAGATTTGGGGTCACCCCATGTGATTAGTATACATGGAATCATATTTTCATCACACAAGGTAAGTCTACAAGTCTACATCATTTTATGAGGTAACTTTCATGATGTTTAACATCATTTGACTAGGACATGTAGATGGGAAGTATTATGTCATACAAATTTACTGTATTTGGGGTCACTCCTCAATGGGGGAGAGAATCAAGGAAAGGGGAAGGTAAGACAAAAATACCTCCTATAATGTCAGGTTTTTAGTTTCCCTTAAATAGTCCACATCTATGTCATACAAGACCACCACTCATCTACCTTAAGACAGAACATGGCGTTAGTAGTGTCATGGAGGTGAAGAAATCAGTAGGTCAAATATTAGGCTACTTATTATTAGGATCTATAGGCATTAGGTTACCTATTAAAAGGAGAAATAACTAGGGTAATGGATTCACTTTAAGAATATATAATTTCGGGTATGGTCATGGATGTTATTGGGTGAAACTTTTTAAAATTGTGTGAATGTGTTTTGCAAGAAAGGGGATCTAGGACATGGGAAATTCAAGGATCTTGGAGGCATAATTGTGTGAAAAATTTGGTGTTTCATGAAAATAAGAGTTTTGTGAAGGAAAATTAATCTTGGCATTACCCAGACCATCCCTAGAAGTATTTGTGTGAGCATCACTATAACATAGTCCATGTCATGTTTGGGTCCATAGGAGGTCTGTTGAGAATGTTATCTACCATTGAGGGTCCATTATCTATGGTGTTCTATGCTGTCATGGAGGAGATAGAGTTGTGAACATTAGAGCATCAATTTATCTTCCTATGATAATTTTCAGGGTTGGGGTTGAATTCCAATTTATAGAATAAGCCTTCATCTTGGGTCATGCAAATTCTTAGAAAAAAAACATGGTTATGCACTTCTCAATCTATCACTGGGGTTTGGTTACACTAGATTATTGGCTTGATGTTTCCTTTTTCATGAAATTGGATGTTTTCATGATGGGTTTCAAAAAAAATCATTAGAATGCACATATTCAACTTTTTATCACATCATCCATGTAAATGGTATGAGACTTTGTGTATCAATATATATCATCATTGCCTTTGGTGTGTAAGTTTTTTGTGTGCAAAACAATGTAGTTGTGCACAAAATATTCATTGGACCTATAATGTTACTTCAGGATGGGTCACATGTTTGTTTAATCCAAAAATAATTGTTTGGGTGCATGAATGGTTTTAGATAATAAAATAATTCCCCCTAGAATCTGTACCAATAGGGGATATAATGGGTTTGTTTTGAGAGTAATGTAGAAGGGAGTGTCTCATTTTTGTGCAGTCAAACAACTCTCAACCGTGGTTGCTGATGATGCCATCCAAATGAGCGTAGGCTAATCTAGAACCGAAGAAATACCAAAAGCATGGGTATGATTTGATCCAAAAAAATAGAATATATGGAGGCAAAATTACACTGATTACACAACCATCAAAAGGACATGTGATCACATTACCATCAAATGTTCAATATAATGGATCATGTGTAGTGTATGGTCTTATTATAATCACTTTAAGCCCTACTGATATGACCTCATATTGTTGCAAAGGTGTCATGAAAAGAGCTGATGATCATATAGAGGTTGGTAGATGAGTTCCTCTGGTCATGTATCTTGTTAATTGAGGATATCCTAACAATCATCCAAACCCCCTTATAAAATAATGGTAGAGGAATGAAGTATCCGCATGTGATGGGGAGTTACATTGATATTCATGCGATCTACTCATGTGATTTGTAAGGCCCTACAGAGCCCTTGGAGTTATGTTCACCTAATTGTGAATGATCATGTGGGCATGTCACCGTCATTAGGTGAAAGACTTCAGACATATATATTCAAGCATATGATACCCTTTCAACTCCACAAAAAATCATATTAGTTGTATGTGGAAGTGACTATGTGTCATTATTATATCCATAATTGATCAAGAGATTCATCTCAGAAAATGAGAGAGATTGATGCTGAAAATGATTTCATGATTTCCTAAGATCTTCTATCCTTATAAAAAGGAAGGTACTAAAAAAAGGGGAAATGGAAGAAGCTTCTCACGATGGGAAGATATACTTAACTTCATGTGAAAGTGAATATGTTCCCTGAGTGATCAATATTGAACATCTAAAGACCCCTAGAATATTCAACATGATCTCATGGAGGACCCCATGAAAATATACCTTAGTCTCACATAGGACAACAGAAAATCATATTCAATAATTCAAAAGACATTCAATGGGAATCATGATCTTGTGATGAATCCTAAACATGTTTTATTGACCTATAGAAATCCTATTGACATGAAAAAATGTTTCATGAAATAAATTTGATTAGACAGGGTCTAATAAGTATTGAAATTGGGAAATATTTTAACAGTAATTTCCCTTAAGCAGTTTCATGGATGAACATGGTAGGGTCATGTGAAGAATGTGATTGAAAAACCCCTCCACCTACTACATTTCATATTTGTGAGACACATTGTGCAATAATGAATATAATTGAGTTAGTGAGTCCTATAAATTCACCACTTAAAACAACAAAAAATTGATGGTGACTTCTATATAGAAACATATGAGTAGACCCTCAGAGTGTAAGTTCACATGATTTCAAAGGCCTTCCTCTATGTAAAATCGATTGAATGACCAAAGGGATCACAAAATATGAATATGTTCTTCGTGTGATAACTCCATCGGTCACATGGATTACTTTCAACATGTCATATGTAGTATCTAAAAGAGTTAACATATGTCAATTAGATTGCATGAAACCTAAAATAACAAAATGATTGAAAAAACATGATTCACATATGTAATAAAGTCTAAAAGAAGAATAAAATGAAGGAATTCTTATGCAAAGGGAAACATAGTAATCTTCATGCTCCTCGCATGACCAACTGAGATCATTTGAAATAACGAGGGAATTTCATCCAATTATTACGACCTCCACCACACCATAAATTCCATTAAGATCATGAATTTCCCCTTTCACATGCTAATAATGTTTTGTGACACCCTCTGGGAATGCCACCCATGTATTATGAAGTAATTCAGTCCTGTCATCAACATATTGCAATGCCCTCCAGACATGTCTCCTATGTCATGAGGAAGAATCAGGGTATTTAACCCAAGTCCTATAAAGCCCTTTTAATAATTCATATAGGTTTCATGATTTCCCCTAGAAAAATTAGACAGATCACGTGATGTCATCTATAAAAGTCTTCTAGACCAAATGATTTACCTTGGAAAAGTCAACTAGATCATGTTATGTCATTTGTAAAAGTATTCTAGATCATGTGATTTTTTCCATGAAAGTCATCTGGATCATGTGATGCCCTCTGAACATGTCAACCAGGTTATGAGACACCCTCCTGTCATGTTATCCTTGATCTTGAAATTTCCTCTAGACCTAGAATTCAGATAATGCTATTCCATCTAGAAAATTTGACTATATTTTTTGTTTTTAATTAGAAACATCTTATATACAACCAAGGCATGTTAGGGAATCCTCATAAAAGTCATACAGACACCATGGACTTGTCAGGACAATAAATAATACATGTCAGGAAGATTCCCCTATCATGATAACAATATCTACTAGACATATTTAGGAATACCTCCAAATGAACTATGATAACACCAATTCCTATCTGAACAAGATACATATGAATCCTTTTTATGGCTTGATCTCCAAGGGGAACCCACTACAATGTAAGCCCCTCCATTTATCTAACATTCAGACACATGAGACCCAAACTCTCTTAGGATTTTCTTAGTCTCCCACATCTATTTGTATATTATGAACCAAATAGTACTATGAGAACCCAGATTCAAGTCCATACAGGATACATAGGATGTATTCCAATGGCCTGAGCTCCAATGTGAACCCACTTCATTGTAAGCCCCTCCATTCCTCTGACATTGTAACACATGGGATCCAAACTCTCATATGGGTTCATCATTCTCCCCCATCCATTAGAAAACTAAGGACCAAATGAACTATCATAACTCTAAATCATGAAATAACTAGGACACGTATGATGCCTTCCTAATGGATGAGCTCCATATAAAACATCTTATAATGGTCTCACCATTACATAAGTCATGCATCCATATAGAGTGATACTTATTACATTCTACCCCTTATTTATCACACCAATCATAGATCATGCGGGCTTAGTGAATTTTAATGATAATATCATTCAAATATTGAATCTCCACCATCCTGGAAAACCAAAATGTGTAAGACCCATTTGGAAGTGTGATATTACTTCCCCCATAAAAGGGAATCCACCTTGGGGTATGTCTAGAGGGAATGATTGAACTATGATGACACTGATTCCTATAATAAATAGGATATATAGGACTCCTTATTTAGGATCAAGATAAATACCCAATTCCTAACCACCCTTATATTTATACTTTATTCATGATGTTAAACTGAAATCTTTTGATGAACATCATGGATTATAATTCTTATTATTAACCAGTAACACAGGACAACTCATAAATGTTCAATCCCATACTTGAAAAATAAATTTCCTCCTTAGATGGACGTAAAATACAGAGTGTATGGTTATATGGATTCAAAATATAATAATATTCACATTTATTTTAAATAATGGTTAATGGAATAATAATCATTGATACATACAAACAGACTCTTTAATGGACCCCTCTTTAAACATGTAAGGATTTAATAAAAGATCATTTTTAGGGTTAATGGTCTTGTATCAGGGTTAGGAAGATATTCATGAATATATTATAAATCTTTAATATATTCCCAGAGTATGAAAAAATTCCTCCCAAAAGGGTGTGATGAGATTAACCTCCCTTCCTCTCAATAAATGTGATTTCCCTAGTTTCATTGGGACATAAATCCCAATTTACTACCTTCTATTAGAATGTATGCCTGTACTCAATTATGGATATGGGAATTTTTGGGGGTTTCCATTAAAGATGAATGTTTTAATCTCTATTTAAATGTTTTTATAACATTAAACCCCCCATAATCAACAGTTAGGAAATTACACTGCACCTGTTTTTCATTGAAACAAAAATGGTGTACCTGATGTGAATCTCTAAAATAATAAAAATGATTGGTTGACCATGCATCATACCATTTAATTTTGTGCCTCATACATAAAACAAAATTCCATGGCCGATGTTCAATCCTATGTAATCAGTTTTCTCATGAAATATGAAATTCTCACCAAGAAAATTCAATGTGAGGAAAATGGGCACACACTAGGATTAATAAAGATAATTGTATTACTTGTGAATATATAATTGAACCGGTATCATGCTTAATATTGTAAGATGTTCAGTGACTTTTTTCCTGCTCGACATCATGAATTCAGATACTTCTCTCATAAAATACACCTAACCTGAGATGACGTCTTCATCTAGTCTCAGTACTGGAAAATTAGCTATGACTACAACCCCTATGAGTCAAAGAATAACCTCACCCACCTGAAATCTTCAGTACTGAGTTGTAAAAGTAATGGATTGAGAATAAAATACATATGGTATGATCCTAAACCTTGAGGCTATAAAAAAGGGTCTTCAGATACAGAAACCAATGATCCTATATCATCCAAAAAATACATAGTGAAACCAGTGGCACTCATTTCCACCACCAATTGCTACATAAGATTTTCCCTAGAGAGTTACAATCAACATATTTATTATCTAATAATGTTGGATCAAGGATTCAACTATGGATCCATTCTGGTTCATGATCCACTAAAGAGGGATCCTTCCAACCGCCATTACCTGTTTCAACCTTCTCATGACCCTTAATCAACTGATGAGGGTACTTCCTGACACATTTCCACCTCTGAATCTTATGAATGGGAACTACTGAAGACATGTAGGGAATAGAAAGATTTGGATAAGTAGGATTGGTATCATATCCCCTCTTCCACTGATGAATCTCATTGTCATATACTAGTGGTATCCAATGAGAGGGATCATATCCCTGCTCACTCAAATCTAGTAAGTGGGCATATTCTTGAATGGGGGAGGCTCATATCCCTATCCCCACACAAGAATCCCATTGGAATACCCAGAAGTCACAAGGAGAACATGAGTGGGATAATTTCTACACTTCAATTGAATATATCTACCAATAAATATTTTAGATATAAAATGAGAAGGCCTATATTCTTGTGAACACATTCCTAAAATGTCACTACATTCTAGAAATAACTTAATAACTCTTCTAGAATATTCTAGACTTGGTAGATATATATGTTCAAGTTCATATTTCTATCCTGATATCAAGGGAAGTAAAACACAAATATTAGCATGAATAAGTGGTTGATTCAGTGAAAGTGCACATTATTTCTCATGTCCATGAGGATTAGTGGAATATTTAGGTAATGGATGAGGTAATGGAATGTGATTATATTCCCATTCCAACAAGTTCTCACTAAATCAGAGTATCACATTCCTCAATATTGGTAAAAATTCCTATCGAAAATGTCCAGTGTAATTCTCCAATATCACCATATAAAGATCATATTCCTATTCTAACCAACGATGACCAAGTTAGAGTAGAACATAACTTTCTATGGACTCATATCACTATCAAAAAATAACTGGGGCATACTCAGAATGAATAAGATCAACATAATATCCCTTCACCAACTAAGGCCCACCAGTTGTGAGAGACTCACACATCGGGACATGTTTATATTATTGCCAGTGAATCTACTTGGTATATTTCACTAGCTTATAAAAGCCAAGCCCATACCCTTACTCATGTAAATGAATGAATATAAAAACATCATTTAGAGGCTATACAGGAGGAGGCTCATATCCCTTCTCCCATTCTAAAGTACCATTTTAAAATTTCAATGTGGAATTCATTTTTTGACTGAGCTCATATACCCACTTCTTCATTGTTTGATCGATATATTATGGAAACCACACACATAAGGGATCATTCTCCTACAAAAATACATAAGATTACTATAATACTCCTGTAGTTTCCAAAAAATAGTCTCATATTACCACATAACCATCTGATTATCATCATATTCTAGAATCCATCATAAATTAGGCTCATATCCATCAACAACCCTGAAAGGAAGGTTGTCATATTCTATCCATGATGTAGAAAGAGGCTCATGTACATGAAATACTCAATACTAATATCATTGAGGCTGTTCAACACACATATCTACAACACCTAAAGGGGGTTTCAACTATTCAACTAAATATGAAGGATATAATTACGTCGATAACCCTCCTTATGGTTTTGTAGTGATGGATTATAGGGACTCTACTCCTAACATCCACCACGGTCAACCTCCTAATGGTGATATCTCCATCGTACATGGAAATACTCCCCTTTCCCATACACCTCTGAATAAAGAGGTTCTAAAAACATGGATTTCATCATATATAGAAGTTCTCAAAAAAGAGAGGCTAACCATATAAATTTTCCCATAAATTATAATAAACCATTCACTAAGGATAATAGTAGACCTAGAGAAGTGACCTCTATGGTTGGACGAGCTGGAGACATGTATTTATGATGAAGGGGAATCCAAAATTTCTATATAGAGAGACTTAGACATAAAAAACCTCCCAACCACATTACGAACCCTCACCACATCTGAATATGAGATCCCATATGAGCTAGAGAAGGATTTCATACCTTACTTATTCCAAAATATGTTTGAAACTCATCAACGATTGATGTATAGACACCTAACTTATCTGGTATTTGAGGGTCTCCATCAGAATATAAATATACTATATTTTAATCTATACTAGGCTGCTATATTAATGTACTAGGACATATAAATGGAAAAAACAATAATCTACAACACCCTGTCATCCATAACATCACAAGTATTCAACAATTGATCATTGAATCCTCATCATCTATCTGTATTCAAGGATTGGAAATTTTTAGAGTGTTACACTTCACCAAAACCCCAGAATAGAAGACAACACTAAGATGGAATCATGTAACATCATATCCTTAAGTGAGGTGAAGGGATCAGGTAAAATGTGGGACATAATATCACTACAATGGAATTACCCCTCTTCAATGATTATAAGTCCTCACAAATAGAGAGAGAGGGCTGCCAACTGATCATCTAACTGGACCTTCAAAACAATGGAAACATATCTGAAACAAGAAAGATGAATTTTTTCCTAACCCTATATCCTCCCATAAATAATTACTCCCATCAGGGGATTCAATTTCACCCAAGTCATACATTGGAACAATTGCACAAAATTAGATGGATTGTAGTAGTATATATTATTGCAACTATCTAGGAAAGAATCTAGCTGACTGGGTTGGGGGAATATTTACCACTACCTCCACCCCTTGGATCATAAATCCTAGAGAGTATTCAAGACATATCAATAGCTATAGTAAGACAACCCCAACCCATAGGGATGTGGGAATTGTTATCTCAATTGCTATAACCAGGTTCATCACACAACAATAAGGTCCTGATGTGATCAATTATAATCTATATTGACCCCATCCCATAACGACATGTAAATTAATATTTAAATTATTGTCGTAGGAATCATCTAAAACTGAACCATAAAAATGAAATTATTAAAATAGGATAAAAAATTCCTAATGGAGTCCCGAAATAGCCAACAATTTATAGGGCTGGGGGAAGTTTTGTTATCATTGTCACCATAGAGGGTATCTGTCTTCTCGGGTTTGGTAGGAAAATATCATAAGTCCACATAAAATTTGTTCATATTTTCATAAGAGGAACCATTTATACTTGAGGATAATTCAGAAATAAGGACTAGAAACCCCCTATATATAACTACTAATAGACCAATACGAGAGGAATGTATAGTGAAGGAAATAAAACCCTACAAGGGGAATAATCTATAATGGTCTATTGTGTCTATAGGTTAAAAAATGGCCTTGATTCCTGAATTATAGAATCAACCTATTGTGTTGATAGTAAAGGGATAAATACCATTAATAGATACACCAAATTTAATTTTGTGACCATAAAAATAATATATAATTTTAATCAATATGAAATTGTAGATGTACACAATATGATAAACATACCTTGAGAGAAGGGTGATCTGGATGCACCAACTGAAATTGCACGTATGAAAAACCAGTGGAGAACCAAATACTTGGAACCTATGAATATTTAGTTTCCACCTCTATGGTGGAACACATCAAAGGATAATGGGAAAGAACTGGTTATATCCCACTCGTCATGTAGAAGATGATATGTTCCTTCCACAGAGGAGTAGTTCACATAGTTTGAGGATGAGATAAATTTATCATAAAACTCAATGAATATATACTCAAGGGAAACATTCCCACTTGGTGTTGTCTTCAACATGAGATTAATATCTATCCTCCCACACTTTAGGAAATAGTTGAGCTTCCAACATGGGCAACTTCTGAGCCTATGAACGACTCTTGATCTAGGAAGTTAGTATTCATAAATTAGGGTAACGATGTTGATTGTGACTTCCCCCCTTACGATAACAACCTTTTCCCTAGTAGGGAGATCATTCTACCTTAACAAAAATAAATAATCAACTGAAGATGAAAACTAAGGGTCCCCATTGAGCCCCACCCAGTCCATATACCCAATAGGAACCCTAGAAAGTAGTACCACCAAAACTAAACAATTCCATTATGTCCCTAGATGTAACACCCTAGGTAAATAAAGAATATGACCTTTTTATATTTATCCCTATTTTTGAATAAAATGTTAATATTAATTTAAAGGGAACTCTATGCTCAATGGATTACCCAATACGCAACAATGAGTTCCTTTGAAATCTTACGTTGCACTCTAATAATAAAATAATTTTATTTTAAATGGTAGTTAACACCTAGCCATTGTAATTAAGGGAATGAAAAGAACTAACTACAAAATGATTATATATGTTTGTAAAATATTTTTACGTTTTACAATAAATGTTAGAGGATTAAAAATGAAAATGAATCCAATTTTAAGCATAAACATTCTAATATTCTTTAAAAGGTCGATTAACCACCCTTTGATTGAAAACCTATTTTAAATCCACTTTTTGAAAATTTTATGTGTTATATTTGACAAAATAAAATTATTTTTAGAATCGGGACATCAAAATTTACTTTGTGTAATTTTTTGGTATTTTTACGATAAAGTTCATTTTTAATGAATAAGTGAAAAATATTATATTTTTATTCGAAACCTATTTTTAATCTAATTTATTTATATGATTAGATCATATTTTTAATTGTTTTTAAAGTGAAATTAGAATATATTTTTACCATTTAATCCAATGGTGGTCATTGGAATTAATTTCAATTTGAAATTGGACGTAAACTAGTGTCAATCTTTTAATAGATATTGTTTCTTAAAAACACGCTATTTGTTTTGAAAGTGGGAAATAATTATTAAATTAATTAATGAAACTTATATGTTTTGAATTTTTTAAAATAGGCATCATTTTTTAATTCAGAATATCAAATATAGCTTAGGGTGAATTTTTGGTATTTTTCTGAAAAACTTCAATTTTGATGAATAGTGAAACCACTAAGTGGTAGTTTAAAAACTGATTTTTTGTTTAAATGAAACTTTACCACTTCTGTGATTTGAATTTCAAAAATCCGACATACATGATTTTCATTAGGATGTAAAATGTGGTTCATTGGGATTAAAATTATTTTTGGTGAATAGTAGCTTTTAAGTTTTATTAATCGCGATTAAAGGTAATTAGTGTAATTTAAGGTAAAGATAATGTTATAATAATATGAAATGACATTGACACCTATCCTAACCTTATTGGATGAGTCCTGGCCGACCAAGATAATCCATGGGTCAACCTGGGGACCCCATGGAGTCACTTTGGTAGGAAAATTACATTAATAACGTTTTACTTAAAGTTAAAATTAAAATGTCACAAACATGTTTTGTTTTACTAAAACAATTTTTACATGGGGTTATACAAGTCATATTTTTGACTATAAATATTCATTAGAAATATAAAAAGATTTAATACATCATTATATATTTTTTATAATTTTTATACATTAAATAAATTAAATTATTTATGACACCATGATGATGCAACGATTACCTCATTATTTAATGATTTAAATAAAATGAAAAGATAATGTAATATATAAGACCTAAACTTGTCAAAAACCTATTGTATGTGTGTATTTAGAACTATTATCACCTTATACTCGAAATATATAATTGTGGGACCTTTTAATTACGAAAATAATTTTATAATAATGTTACTTTTCAAGACCTTCCAAGAGTGCCCCTCCTCTCCTCTTATAAAAGGCCCCCACCTCTACCACCTTAAACACACCTCTCAAGCCTTTGGCTCGGCCAACCCCTGCCCATTTTGTCTCTCCAAATACCTCTATTACTCCTAGAATCCTCACTTTGGGCATAAGTCTTTCCATGGAAGCCTTTGAGCTCAAATCAAAAAGAGTTACCCGATTTAAAGGTAATGTCTTCCCTACTGTTCTTTTGTTTTATTTTGCTTCTCCAACCCCCTAAACTTTTTTTATTACTTTATTTTTTAACAAAAACAGTATCTTCAATATACTTGTATGTTTTTATATAAGGATTCTAGCTACACTTACACACACATCCATCTAATGGTTAAAGAACTTACTCTTTTCTGGGATGGCGAATTACTGCCTCACGAAACGATGACTGTTCAATATAGTTTTAACACCTTTAAAGGTGGACATTATGACGTCACTGTATTTTATATATGATAAATATGGTATTTATTTTTACTATATTCTTATGTATATTATATTTAAAACATACCTTTATTCTTTGCATGTTGTGCAAATGCGATAATTTCATATGAGGAAGTGTGGACTACCGCCCCCTCAAGTGATCTGACTCGTTCATGCAATACATGGAATGTATAAAGAATGAAATTAATGAACGTATGTGACCTATATAACATATATATTATACTGTAATTATAATATATATATATATCTCATTTATTTTTAATTCCATTAATATGAAAAAAAATGAAAGTAGCGTTCATGCGTACGTACGGCCTACCGTCTCCATGAACGGTGCTTTTCATTTTTTTTCTCCAAATGTTATGGAATAGTTTAAAATAAATATTTAACGGATATATATGATATTTTAATCATTAATAATATTTGGGAAATTATTTACTTATAACTATATGGGCAATAATTTTCAAACAAGTTCATTTTTGACTCATGTACCAAACATCGGCAAAAACGTCTGATATGAACTAACATTATTAAAAAATTATTACAACATTATAATATGTGATATGAAATGAATAATAATATTTAAAGGAATTCCTTATGCAATTATAAATTGAACAATGTTTATTATTTAGGAATATAAAGAAATGAACAAGACAGGTCGGACTGGAGGTAAGGGATCCTACCCCTCTCTTTCTTTTTAAGTACACTCTTTTATGTCATTCCTTTTAAGATCATATTTCTTATGATTGGGATGTTCTTTTATATTAATATTACTGTAATTTTTATTTTCTTATGATGAGAGACCCTATTTTATCTCATCAATCCATTTTGGATGTTTTGAGTGGCGTCGTTAGGCTGCCGAATTTTCGTAAGAGATCCTACCTCTCTCTTTATTTTTAAGTACTCTTTTTATGTAACTTACTTTCAAGCTCATCTTTATTACGTCTGGGGATGTTCTTTTATATTCCTAATTCTGTAATTTTTTTGTTGATATTATGAGAGACCCTATTTGATCTCATAAATCCATTTTAGAAGTTTTAAGTGGCACCGTTAGGCTGCCGAGTTTTCGTAAGGGATTTTTCATCTCACATTTATTCCCATGAGATTCATGCTACATTGGCCACTATTTAATTTTGTGTGGTGTATGTACTGCCCATTATTTTACTATTTCTATAATATACTCTCATTTATGGGTATTTACATCTTCATGGTATGAACCTTCTTTCATGGGGTGTGTGTTTTGAAAGTTGCCCAAATCGGTAAGGGAACCTTTCACCCTCCTCTTTTTAAAAGACTTATTATGTTATATCTTTTAATTTACATCTTTTTTATGTTGGGATATGTTCTTATATATCCTTATTGATGTAAATTTTATGTCCAAGTGATGATATACCATTTTCTCTCTCATCAAGTAATTTTATGAATTTTAAAGTTACGCCGTTAGGTTGTCGAATTTTACCAAGGGAATTTCTTAACCCAATTTCGATTTCTTGGGTTAAACTTGTAGTTATTGAATATGTCATACTATGAATATGTGTGAATGACCTATGGTTTTTTTACACTTAATATCCACTTATATTGGGTGTATTTATATTTGTCTCACATAATTATGAGATTGATTTGTCCTTAATTTAAGGATACCTTCTTTATAAGGGATTTCATCTCATTTTACAATTCTATTGAGACTTCATTGTTGTTATTCACTACTTCACCCTTATATGGTGTATATAATGTCGTTTGGAATATTATATCATGAGTCCCTTTATTCTCATGATATTATAAAGTTATGATTAAATGTTATTCCTCAATTATTGTATTCAAGTGTCTCTCATTTTGTTAAAAAACCTTTAACTAAAATATCATTTTAAATGTTTTAATCATTTATTCTTATAGATATTTCTCATTAATATCCATGTTTTCAAAATGGTTTTATGTATTTATTTATATGGATATTAATGGTTTAAAATGTTAAAATCTTGAAAGTGGTATGGGACACTTTGATTCAAAAATCTCTTTATTAAATGTTTTAAATGGTTTAGAATGGATTTATTATTTCAATATATTAAAATGTTATATTGTTATTGAAATGTAGGAATGTTATCTTTCATTTATGCTTAAGTTATGTGCTATGATTATGTTATGGTTCTTGGGCATTGTTTATGAAGACAGGTGGTTCCGTGATAAAATAAGGGCGGGTGAGCCCGATATAGCTCTCCAATGCATTGGGTAACACGAAGGGGTTAAACGTTAAGGTTTCTCCGAAGAGATTTAGGGAATATACTATGATGGGTATTCCAAACATAACAACGAGGGTTACTCACTACGTAAGAATGTTATGAATTCCTCAATTTACCTTTATGTCTTATGATTTCTATGAGTTATTCATAAATCTTATGATTTCATGAGGTATGTTAAATAGCTTACGTTTTATGAGTAAAGTATGATTTCATTGATTCTTATGTATAAATGGACTAATGTTTTCTTTCCGCATTATTATTACCCTTACTGAGCTTTTTATACTCATCCTACGTTTTTTTGAAATGTTTTTCACAAGACATAAAGTTGAATAGGGTCAAGGATGGGATCAAGGAAATGTCAGGCTGTCTAAAACAAGGAACTAGACATGACTCTTCTGTTCAAGAGTTTTTATTTTTGTGAAAAAAATGGAAGCTGAGTAGATGTGTCTACTTTGTAATATTTGAGTTGTAATAGTTATGTCCTAATTCTCTAAAACTCTAAACCTGAAAATATCCTCAATGTGAATTATTCATTTAATTCAATAATAAGTAATGTTTAAGGCCGAGTCCTTATAGTTGGTGTCAAAGGTCAGTTTAGACAACTTTAGGGATTATGAGTTTTTTTAGAAACATGGTTAGTCCCTAAATCTATTATTTCAGTTAAATCCTTGTTTTATTACTTTTTTCAGGTCTAGTAAAGTCAGTTACGAATGGAAGGAGGAGGATCTCAAACGACATTACTATCTCTTCTTGATGACATGCTTGAAATAATTATTCCAAAGTCACGTTCGGATGATTGTGAAACTTTTTCAGGAATACAACTCACTTGCAATTAGTTGTTTGAGATATCAAACACCTCCACTATACCTCGTTATCATCGTGGATCATGGGTTGTATTTAGACAAATATTATTTTCACAATATTCTCATATTTTCAAGATAGGTAAATATTATCAAGGTATTTTCAAATATTTTACCTTATCACAAGATTTTGAAGCATAGTATGATTTTAAAAATGGTGTTGAGGAAGAAGACCCTTGCACAACCTATTTATATTTTCTTTTAAAATATAGTCTCTCAGCACATACTTATGGTATTTTAAAAGGACCAATAATAGAAAGCTTCAACTCAAATTCTGTTCGACTATTTGATAGAAATCATGTTTTATCAGATGTTTTGAAATTATATGTCATACATGATTATTTTCGAAAACTATTTTTCTATGAACACCAATATGACCCATGTTGTACAAGGTGTATTTGGATGGAGGAAGAAAATGATTTTGAAGGATCTATAAATCATTGTTTTAATGCATGGTACTTCTACTTACGTAAAAAAGATGATGATAAAACCGAGTGGATGCCATGATCAAGGTATGCTGTTATTCATTTTGAAAATCATTTTATTTTATCTTATGGTGGTGAAATAAGACTTCAAGAATTAATATGTTATGATCATAATGAATTTGGATGAAAATGAGAGGTATAAGGAAAATATTGAGGTTAAAACATGTTAGGGTTATTTTTGGAGTTTTATAAAAAGGACAACCCATAGGATGGGTGACAACCCGTCGCATCTGGTAAGGCCGCAGGAATCAAACCCATAAACTGAAGGGCGACACAGGCGAATCGCCTACCTCTGGACTATGAGAACTACCCAGTTAGTATGAATTATTCTTTTTAGTTAGATGATTTTATGAATTAAGAGTATGTAGATTTTGGGTTATCTATGGAAATCAATAACATATCATGGAGGATATGTGATTAGGTTAATTACTTTTCAATATGTGACTTTAAGAGAAACTGATGTTATTTGGAGATAAGTGTTAATTTGTACCTTGGAGGACTACGTGATTAAATCCTTCAAATATTTGGGTTTCAATATTAGTTTGGTTTACTTTGAATAATTTTATGGACAAATTTTTTATCGAATGGTCCTCGTTGAACTTTGGGTTTTGTTGGACAAATTTTGGAGATTAAGAATAGATTTTCTTTTTATAAAGGGTTATCCTTTTCTAGATTTTATGATCTTGTTCTAAAAATTTTGGTTTTGGTAAGGGTCTAAAGACATGAGAAATATATAGTTCTCTTTTGTGGACTAGGTGATTCTCTATAAGTTGATTATAGTACTCTTAATGTGAACAAGTCTTTCTAAATACTCGTCTTTTGGAGAAAATATGAGTTTGATTAAGGAATCTAGTAAAATTTGAAAGTATACATGACAAGTAAGTATGTTTCATTATGATTTATTTAATCTCAAAAATAAAATCCTCAATGAAGAGTAACCTAAAACAAAAATGTTGTCTGTTAACTTTTCCTACTGGGGAATCGAATACCGTTTAACCCATCACAAGTTTGTGATTTTCTTATGGTTTACTTTCTCATAGACATGTTTACTATCACTCTCCATCAGGACATGACCCTTTGTTTTCTCCTCCATATCCATATTTTCCTACATGGAATCCTAGTATGGGTTAACTCTAGTGACATCTGTACTTCTCTTTCTTTCTTTTAAAGTGACTGATTTACCGACTCTTGTTCCGATGTGGGACTTTCAATGATGTTTCTGAGCCCAATTTAAAAATTGTGAGGATGCAATTCCCAAAAAGGGGGAAGGATGTAACACCCCAGGTAAATAAAGAATATGAAATTTTTATATTTATCCCTATTTGTGAATAAAATGTAAATATTAATTTAAAGAGAACGCTATGCTTGATGGCTTACCCAATACGCAATAACAAGTTCCTTTGAAATCTTACATTGCACTCTAATAATAAAATAATTTTATTTTAAATGGTAGTTAACACCTATCCGTTGTAATGACGGGAATGAAAATATATAACTAAAAAATTATTATATATGTTTGTCAAATATTTTTAATTTTTATAATAAATGTTAGAGGATTAAAAATGCGAATGAATCCAATTTTAAGCTAAACATTATAATATTCTTTAAAAGGTCGATTAACCGCCTTTTGATGGTGAACATATTTTAAATCCAATTTTTGACAATTTTATGTGTTATATTTGACAAAATAAAATTCTTTATAGAATTGGGACATCAAAATTTAATTTGCATAAATTTTTGGTATTTTTACGATAAAGGTCATTTTTAATGAATAAGTGAAAAATGTTATATTTTTATTCGAAACCTCTTTTTAATCTAATTTATTTATATTATTAGATCATATTTTGAATTGGTTTTAAAGTTCAATTAGAATATATTTTTACCATTTAATCCAATGGTGGTCATTGGAATTAATTTCAATTTGAAATTTGACTTAAATTAGTGTCCATCTTTTAATAGATATTGTTTCTTAAAAACACGCTATTTGTTTTGATAGTGGGAATTAATTATTAAATTAATTAATTCAACTTATATGTTTTGAATTTTCTAAAATATACATCATTTTTGAATTTGGAATATCAAATATAGCTTAGGGTGAATTTTTGGTATTTTCCTGAAAAACATCAATTTTTGATGAATAGTGAAACCACTAAGTGGTAGTTTAAAAACTGATTTTTTGTTTAAATGAAACTTTACCACTTCTGTGGTTTGAATTTAAAAAATCCTACATACATGGTTTTAAATAGTATGTAAAACTTGGTTCAATGGGATTAAAATAATATTTTGGTGAATAGTAACTTTTAAGTTTTATTAATCGCGATTAAAGGTAATTAGAGTAATTTAAGGTAAAGATAATGTTATAATAATATGAAATGACATTTACACATATCATACCCTTATTTTATGAGTCATGGCCGGCCAAGATAATCCATGGGTCAACTTGGGGACCCCATGGAGCTACTTTGGTAGGAAAATGACATTAATAACTTTTTATTTAAAGTTAATATTAAAATGTCACAAACATGTGTTGTTTTACTAATTTTTTTTAAATGGGGTTATAGAAGTCATATTTTTGACTATAAATATTCATTATAAAGATAATAAGATTTCCTAAATCATTATATATTTTTTATTATTTTTAGAAATTAAATAAACTAAATTATTTATGACACCATGATGATGCAGTGATTACCTCATTATTTAACGATTTAAATAAAATGAAAATATAATGTAAAATATAAGACCTAAACTTGTAAAAAACCTATTGGATGTGTGTATTTAGAACTATTATCACCTTAACCTTGAAATATATAATTTTGTGACCTTTTAAATCCCAAAATCATTTTATAATAATGTTACTTTTCAAGACCTTCTAGGAGTGCCCCTCCTCTCCTCTTATAAAAGTCCCCCACCTCTACCACCTTACCCACACCTCTCAAGCCTTTATCTCGGCCAAAACCTACCCATTTTGTCTCTCCAAATCCTTATCTTACTCTTAGAAGCCTCACTTTGGGCAGAAGTCTTTCCAAGGAAGCCTTTGAGCTCAAATAAAAAAGAGTTACCCGATTTAAAGGTAAAGTATTCCATACTGTTCTTTTGTTTTATTTTGCTTCTCCAACCCCATAAACTTTTTTTCCTTTATTTTGTAACAAAAAAAGTATCTTAAATATACTTTTATGTTTTTATAAGAAGTATTCGATCTACACTTACACACAAATCCGTCTAATGGTTAAATAACTTACTGTTTTCTGGGATGGTGAATTACTGCCTCACGAAACGATGATTGTTCAATATTCTTTTAACACCTTTAAATGTGGCCATTATGATGTCATTGTATTTTATATATTATATATATGGTATTTATGTTTACTATATGCTTCTGTATTTTATATTTAAAACATACCTTTATTCTTTGCATGTTTTGCAAATACGATAATTTCATATGGGGAAGTGTGGACTACCGCCACCTCAAGTGATGTGACTCGTTCATGCAATACATGGAATGTATAAAGAATAAAATTAATGAAAATATGTGACCTATATAACATATATATTATACTGGAATTATAATATATATATATATATATATATCTCATTTATTTTTAATTCCATTAATATGAAAAAAATGAAAGTAGCATTCATGCGTACGTACGGCCTACCGTCTCCATGAACGATGCTTTTCATTTTTTATCTCCAAATATTATGGAATAGTATAAAATTAATATTTAATGGATATATATGATATTTTAATAATTAATACTATTCTGGAAATTATTTACTTATATCTACATGGGAAATCATTTTCAAACAAGTTCATTTTTGACTCATGTACCGAACATCGGCAAAAACGTCTGATATGAACTAACATTATTAAACAATTATTATAACATTATAATATGTGATATGAACTGAATAATAATATTTAAAGTAGGTCCTTAAGAAATTATGAATTGACCAAAGATTATTATTCAGGAATATAAAGAAACGAACAAGACATGTCGGACTGGAGGTAAGGGATCCTACCCCTCTCTTTCTTTTTAAGTACAATCTTTTATGTCATTAATTTTATGCTCATCTTTCTTAAAATTGAGATGTTATTTTATATTACTCTTACTATAAGTTTTATGTTCATATGATGATATACCCTATTTTCTCTCATCAATCCATTTTGGAAGTTTTGAGTGGTGCCGTTAAGCTGCCGAATTTTCGTAAGAGATCCTACCTCTCTCTTTATTTTTAAGTACTCTTTTTATGTAACTTACTTTCATGCTCATATTTATTATGTTTGGGGATGTTATTTTATATTCCTAATTCTGTAATTTTTATGTTGATATTATGATAGACCATATTTGATCTCATAAATCCATTTTTGGAAGTTTTAAGTGGCGTCGTTAGGCTGCCGAGTTTTCGTAAGGGATTTTTCATCTCACATTTATTCCCGTGAGATTCATGATACATTGACCACTATTTCATTTTGTGTGGTGTATGTACTGTCCATTATTTTACTATTTTTATAATATACTCTCATTTATGGGTATTTACATCTTCATTGTATGACCCTTCTTTCATGGGGTGTGCGTTTCGAAAGTTGCCCTAATCGGTAAGGGAACCTTTCACCCCCCTCTTTTTAAAAGACTTATTTTGTTATGTCCTTTAATTTACATATTTTTATGTTGGGATATGTTCTTATATAACCTTATTTATGTAAATTTTATGTCCAAGTGATGATATACCATTTTCTCTCTCATCAATTAATTTTATGAATTTTAAAGTAACGCCGTTAGGCTGTCGAATTTTACCAAGGGAATTTCTTAACCCAATTTCGATTTCTTTGGGTTCAACTTTTAGTTATTGAATATGTCATCCTATGAATATGTGTGAATGAACTATGGTTTTTTTAAACTTAATATCCACTTATATTGGGTGTATTTATATTTATCTTACATAATTATGAGATTGATTTGTCTTTAATTTAAGGATACCTTCTTTATAAGGGATTTCATCTCATTTTACAATTCTATTGAGACTTCATTGTTGTTATGAACCACTTCACCCTTATATGGTGTATATACCATTGGAATATTATATCATGAATCCCTTTATTCTTATGATATTATAATGTTCTGATTAAATGTTATTCCTCAATTATTGTATTCAACTGTCACTCATTTTGTTAAAAACCCTTTAACTAAAATATCATTTTAAATGTTTTAATATTTTATTATTATAGATATTTCTCATTAATATCCAAGTTTTAAAAATTGTTTTAAGTATTTATTTATATTGATATTAATGGTTTAAAATGTTAAAAGATTCAAAGTGGTATGGGACACTTTGATTCAAAATTCTCTTTATTAAATGTTTTAAATGGTTTTGAAAATTGTTTTTAGAATGGATTTGTTATTTCAATATCTTAAAATGTTATATTGTTATTGAAATGTGGGAATGTTATATTTCATTTATGCTTAAGTTATGTGCTACGATTATGTTATGGTTCTTGGGCATTGTTTATGAAATCGGGTGGTTCCGTGATAAACTAAGGGCAGGTGAGCCCGATATAGCTCTCCAATGCATTGGGTAATGCAAAGGGGTTAAACGTTAAGGTTTCTCCGAATAGATTTAGGGAATATACTGTGATGGGTATTACAAACGTAACCATGAGGGTTACTCCCTACGTAAGAATGTTATGAATTCCTCAAGTTACCTTTATGTCTTATGATTTCTATGAGGTATTTGTAAATATTATCATTTCAAGAGGTATGTTAAATTTCTTAAGTTTTATGAGTAAAGTATGATTTCATTGATTCTTATGTATACATGGACTAATGTTTTCTTTCCGTATTGTTATAACCCTTACTGAGCTTTTTATGCTCATCCCAAGTTTTTTTGAAATGTTTTTCACAGGACATAAAGTTGAATAGGGTTATGGATGGGATCATGGAAATGTCAGGCTGTCTAAAACCAGGAACTAGACATGACTCTTCTGTTCAAGAGTTTTTATTTTTGTGAAGAAAATGGAAGCTGAGTAGATGTGTCTACTTTGAAATATTTGAGATGTAATAGTTATGTCTTAATTCTCTAAAACTCTAAACATGAAAAGATCCTCAATGTGAATTATTCATTTAATTCAATAATAAGTAATGTTTAAGGCCGGGTCCTTATAATAGATGTGTTAGTGGATTCCATGGAAGGGTGACACACAATAATGCAGTCTGAGAAGAATCCAAATTCCTAATGGATGGAATATAGTTTACCCCCACCCAATATTTGAAATACTATCTTCTCAACCTTTTATGACATGATAGATCATGAACAGAATCTCTAAAACATCATGTCCTGATGTGCGCTAATGATAAGCCCTCAAGATCAGTAGGAGAGGACTAAATTGAAGAGTTTTGAAAAGACTTTAATTAGGCTGACCTTTTTTTCGAAAATGATACTTCCAACAGGATTCGTTATCGGATGGAAAGATCTTTTTCATCAATTCCATTATCAGTTCCGTACTATGCTAAGGAAAATGACAATTTTTGACCTAATAACTACAAGTTAAAAAAATGAGAGGGTTTCAGGATTAATATTCTTAAGATTTTTTTGAATTAACTTTAAATACCCCTCTTATAGGAGAAATTTCTAGAACATTGTGAATAAATTATCTAGGGTGAGTAGTAAACACCCATTATCCCTATAATGTACCCAAGTGAATACTATAAATTTGAAGAAATGGAATAATGTTTAGAATATTTCTTTCAAAATACTTGATCTAAATCTCATTCCAACCCCTAAACACTTCGAAAAAGTCTCAGAAAGTCCTAAACTTATTCTATTACCCTAAAACCTCTAGAAGTTCCCATTACATCACTTATGAATGTCCTGAACCTCCCAATTCCTATTGTAAATTATCATAAATAGTAGAATCTCACTTTAGAAGAACTAAAAATAAATCAAGTTCACCTAGGATTTGAGGAATAGAGGAATAAAATATAACGACCCAAAGCTTGAAGTATATAGACATTAAATTACATTTGTGGAATACTTAATACATGAAAAAAATCAACGCCCAAAGACTGTATTAGTTTAGTGTCTTTGGAAACTCGGAACATAATCTTCTAATCATGGTGAAAGATTTTCAACATCTCCCATAAATATCTTCCCCTTTGGTTTTATTACCTAAAACCTTTATTTATATCCTGGGGAAAAGACAACATAAAAATTGTGAGCTCAAATTCTCAGTAAGGGTAAACATAGAGAACATAAAACAATCTATAAACATTTGAACGTAAGAACATGAACATAAAACATCAAAATTATGAGTAATGACATAAATCTTGGCAGTGCATAAGGCATAGATCATAAAGGAAAATTAACCATCATAAAATAGAATTGGAATAAAACATTTAATTATGGAAACCATTAAGCACATGTTATTATTTCCATAGTATCCAAGGCATTGATGCCAAGACCATCATAGTGGACACAATCCATTATTGAACCAGGTTTACTTGCCGCTCCAGCCCTGTATTACCGAACCAGATTCACTTGCCATTCCAGCCATGTCTATCTCATGAAATATAAATATTCACCCAATTAATTGGAGGGAGATATAGGTCCCAACCATCTCATAATGAAATTATTCTTTCATGTGACACAAATTAAACATAAACCATTCATCATAACCCAATGAAATAAATGGGTTTCGTAAACACCATCCCATCATAACATAATCCATATAGAATAAATGGATATCATTTAATCATAAGAAAAAAAATTAATCCTTGTAAATCATAGAGAAATTATAATTTAAACATAAACATATTAAATAATTTCACCTTAGATGAAAAATAGTTTTGATAAAACACTTGAAATGAATTCATGAGGAAAATATCATTTCTTCTTCAAAATAATTTTCTTTTCTTAAAATTCCATGCAATTTTTTTAAAAAGGATTTTGATGAAAATAATCATGAAATAATTTAGAGTAATCTTCATGGAAATAAGGCATTATGAAACTATAAAAATCTATTCATTCCGTATAAGTTAAAAAAACATTCTCCTCATACTTTTAACGGAAAAGTCCAAAAGTACCACATATGGTAAACAAAAGAAATATTCCTTCCATAACACAAAGTAAAAGTAAAATAGGGGTAAAAATGACTATAAAAATACATGGAAGAATATTATTAACTTTATGAAAAACATTTTTATGGACATGGATGAAAAATATAACCCTAGTAAATACTTACGTATAAGCAATATAAGATAAAAATGAGATTGCAAAATTATCCCTTACCTTAGGTCCAATTTCTTCTGTACATGTCCAATACTCCTGTATAGTGGGTTTAAACATATTATTAACTGGTAATAGAACCATAATAATATTTATGATATCATATATTATTCACTTAGGACTTTATGTTACCCATTCTTTTGTCAATTCCATGTTAATGCAACGTTTTGGGTAAAATCGTTTCATTTATCATACGTGTTTTGACTTGTTGTTCTTGATATTATTGCTAATATCCTGATTTACTTAATTCCAGAATGTAAAAAATCATTTATATATAATATATATTCATCATATAAATATATATGATAGATCGATAAATGGAATGAAATATACCGTTCATGGAGAAGACATACCATACGTACGCATGAACGCTGTTTTCATTTCCTTATTGAATTAAATTGAATTAAGTAAATGAAACATATATGTAAATAAATCAAGTATTATTATTATTTCATATATTTCATTATAATTTATTATATATACTTTATAATCATACTTTAATGGTTAATCATGGAGAATGAATCTCATCACGTCGTGGAGACGGTAATCCGTACGTACGCACGAGTGATGATATCATTCTCATAATTATTGAATGGAATTGGAGTGGATGATATAATTTATAAAAATAAGTATGATGTTATAATAATCATATATAGTTAATATTTCTACCATTATACCCATCCAAGTAAGTTGGTGGTGGAAAACAGATCACACCACGGTGTGGAGACGATATTCCGTACGTACGCACGTGCGATGATTTTGTTTTTCATAGGATGGATAGAAGGTGAAATAGGGTTTTTTAATTTATATAATAACAAATTAGTATATTAGTGATACTTATTTTATAAATTTATAATGAAACAAATAAATAAGAGTAAGTAGAAGAAGAAATAAATTTGAAAGAATCGGTAAAGGATATTACCTCTTCTTCGACACGCCTCTTCTAAACCTTCTCTTAGGGCAATAAAGTTGGTCTTTGAAGAAGACCAGGACCTCTAGTATGTTTCTAGGTAAGTGAAGAATATAAATTTTCAGGGTTTGGCCGAGCATGAAGGATCAAAATGGTGTGAGGAGGAGAGGAAGGAGGTGCCTTTTTATAAGAGATGAGAGAGACACTTTTGGAAACCTCTAAAATATTAATTTATAATAAACTCAAACCACACTTAAAAACCTCAAAAAATGACTCAAATAAGAATATTAGATGATATAGGGTTGTAATATCATCAACCAATAATATCTATACATGTTGTTAATTTATTTTAAACCTTATCAACTTGATTTATCCTTATTTAATCTATTTAATTTTATTTGTGGTAAGAATATTCTAAATTTTAAATTGTTATAAATAATTACTTATGTGTTTTGAATTGTACATAATTGGATACTTTATGACAGGTTATACCTTATGAATTACAATTTATAATTTTCAAATATTTTTGTGATTTTTAAAAATTTTTATAATATGTTATTTTTATAAAATAACAATAGTGTCAATTTTGACACTATTCATTTATTTGAATTTAAATAAAATACACACAGAGGATATATTCGAAAAAAATATTTAATAGATTCCTAAAATTTCATATTCGTATATAAAATTTGTCAAGAACATTAATTATTTCATATAATATTTATTTTAATATATTTAAAACCATTTATTAGATATTTCAATCAATAAAATAATTTCTACATCACTACTGTGTCATCATTAATGATAATTATTTGATCCCTAAAAATTCTAAATAAATTCTCATGATATATATGATTTCATTTTATTTCAGTAAACTATTTATATTATAAGTTTTATGAGGTTTATAACTAAATTAAAATTATTACACTTATAAGATATAAGAGAGTGACATGTTTTCACTTTCTTTGGTTTTGATAATAATTATATCATTTTCATGGTCAAAACAACATGAAATGAATCTATTCCGACCCTTAAGTGATATGGGTCGACTTTTATTCATCCAATAGAATTTTTTCAGGTCTTTGGGTAATTTTATAATCTTATTTTTACCCTTAATTACCCGATTTACCTTTAAGTGTAGCAAATAAAAATCACCGTAGTTACTATTCATAATATCAAAAAAATAAAGGTAACCTATTAACATAATTTGGACCCACTGAATCCAATTATGGAATCAAATTTTCAAAATTCAAAATATATAAGTTTCAGTAATTAATTTAAAATTAATCCTATTGTTAAGAAAATGGGTTTTAAAAGTTAGAACATTGTCAAAGATTGAAATGTTTTTACCTATGAATTCAATGTAAAATTAATGATAATGAATTGGATTATATTAAATGGTAAAAATATATTCTATTTATACTTTAAAACCATTCAATATTATAATTTAACCATACAAATTATCTTGATGAAAAAAGTTCTTTTTAATTAAAATTTAGCGTATTTTTACTATTCATCAAAATATGAAAGTTAACAGAAAAATATAGAAAATTTATCCAAAGTAAATTTTTATATACTTATTGAAATGAATAAGTTTATTTTATCTAATTTAACTTATAAACATGTCAACAACTAGATTTAAAGTGGGTTCACCATAAAAAGGCGGCAAAACATCATTTTTTGAAAAATTTATTTTGTTCTCATACCATGTTCTAGAATATGTGTAAGATGAATTATTGTGTAATAAAATTAAAAATGTAGTTAATACTATTCATAATGTCTAGTTCATAACAATATGTCAATGTTTAGTGAAACTCGGTATTTCGTACAACATAAGCTATTGAGGAAGGTCACTCTTGCGTGCAACAGAAGCCAAAAATAGTGTTTGCATATAATACAAGATAATACGGTGTTGCATATAGCACAAGCTAATCTTGGTTAAGTATACAACACAAGATGTCAAAGAAATTAAAAATAACATTTCTCATAAAATCTAGGGGTGTTACATTCTACGCCCCTTAAAATGAATTTAACCCTCAAAATTCATCAGGGTTATAAATCA
The DNA here is from genome assembly GCA_963277665.1 of Viscum album. Lineage (NCBI taxonomy): Eukaryota > Viridiplantae > Streptophyta > Magnoliopsida > Santalales > Viscaceae > Viscum > Viscum album. The sequence continues at coordinate 1,168,403,089 of OY728122.1, read as the reverse complement.
TTTTCTACTTGAAAGTTTATTTCATAGAAACCCACATCGTAAAAAGGAATAATAAAACTTTATTTTAAAAAGGAACGTTAGAAACATAACGGATACCCAAAGTAACTCATCACTAGGTTTCCACATTGTATAATATAGGTGAAAACATGGATATGGAAGATAAATCTAACCATCAAGTTACGATGGATAGTGATAGAGAACATGGCTATGAAAAATACAACGATCACAAAGCCATAAATTTGTGATTATATAGGGTACCATCAGATTCATCAGATATGAGGGCACTAGGACAACTTTTTTGGTTTTCAAGATCATTTCTCTAAATTTGATGAATTTTTTCATAAGTATAAATACTTACTTGATTTCAGTGTAATATCATCATTGGTAATTTCAAAAAAAATTTCCACTTCATCTCTTATTTAAAGACATGAAGTTGAATTTTTCATTCTTGAAGTGTTAGCAGATCATGCGATAGAATGATACATCATTCCATCTATCTTTATCACAAAAACGTTTTCACAAATTATTAAATATACATAAGTCCATATATGGTGAGATTAACCATATATAATTCCAAAAATGGACTCATACTTCACCTATAATACCATAAAACTAATATATACAAACCAGGTACTTCCTGTAGGCCAGTGGTTGGTGATAAAGGCCTATCGTACGTTAGTGGTGGGTTCGACTCCCGCAACCTTGTCCGACGTGACGGGTTGTAACCCATCCTACATGTTGTCCTTTTTCTAAAACTATACTATTACAAAATTCCAAAAATAATGTCAAAAATTTCTAGCCTTAAACAATACTATCTGATGTCCAACTTAATGCATTCCAATATTTTGTCTTATCGAAAATACTTCTATCTAATCTCATAGTATAAATAAAACGATTACTAGAAAGGTCATCTACCGAGCATGTGAATACCATCATTTATCCTCTATATATCATAAGATATATCTTTTTTGTCACATTCCAAACATGTGAATACCTTAATCATGTATTCTTTTGAAACATGAATTACCATAGAACCTTAGTGAGAACATGAATTCTGTCAAAAGTTAACTCTTTCCGCATACCAAAATCCCAAAATTTCTATATACTCAAACCATGATATCACTTTGTCCTTATATCAGTCATTAGCTCATTAATACTATCAAACATTTCATTATCTCTTTATCCCTTCATTATGCTCATATCATTTGCTTTCCAAAAATATTTCAATCACTTTTCATGGTTACCAGTACCATATTATTAAGGAAAACCACAATGGACCAATACATAGATATTCCAATATACCATAAAAGTACCTCAACAACATTATTATTGAATACCAATACATAAAAACTTCAATCCATCCTCTTAAATTATTGTCATGGAATAAGTCCTTCCTTGATTTAGAAGTAAACTATTAGGTCAGGGGATTGAGTTGGGTAATGCCCATATTCTCCACAGATAAGACATTGAACTCCATAACAGTCTTTCACTCTATGACCCTTCTCCCCACACAGATAACATCTTACCCTCCATTTGATGTATTCATCAAGGTTCTTCTTCTCATCTTTAGAAATATCAATCTTCCTTTCCCTATGCGCCTCACCATGCGAACATGCATAAAAGTACATCTTCATTTTATTTTATGAATTTGGAATACCACTAAAGTTCACCTTGTTAATCATATATCGCGATGACTAATTCGACATAATCACAATATCTTTCTTTCTAGGAATTACAAATTTTTTTTTCTCATAGTCACTAATTTGTCCATTGGACTAAATGTTGGCCTAATTCCTTCTGGTTCCCTCCATTGACTAAAACCAAAAACCATTGTATAAGAAACAATTAAAATAATGAGGAACCACATAATCATTAAAAGTCTAACATATCACACATTCATTAATCCATGAAACCTTAGGTTCACCCTAGGTTATTCATTATCTTCAACATAATTCTATTAATGTAACCTATAGTGATACTAAACCTTAGGGACATCCCTATAAATACCTTAAAAATATTTCTAGGGATCTCACTAAAGTTTTCGTATCTTAGTTTCCAAAGGTTAACTAAACCTTCACCCTGATGCCAACTATAACGACCCAAAGATTGACGTACATAGACATTACATTACTTTTGCGGAATACCTAATACATGAAAAAAACAGATGCCCAAAGACCATATTAGTTTAGTGTCTTTGGAAACTCGGAAAATAATCTTTTAATCATGGTAAACGGTCTTCAACATCTCCCATAAATATCTCCCCCTTTGTTTTTCTTACCTAAAAACTTTCTTTATATCATGGGGAAAAGAAAACATAAAAAGGGTGAGCTCAAATATTCAGTAAGGGTAAACATGGAGAACATAAAACAATCCATAAACATTTGAACGTAAGAACATGAACATAAAACATCAAAATCATGAGTAATGACATAAATAATGGCAGTGCATAAGGCATAGATCATAAAGGAACATTAACCACGATAAAATAGCATGGGAATAAAACATGTAATTGTGGAAACCATTAAGAACATGTTATGATTTATATAGTAGCCAAGGCATTGATGCCGAGACCATCATAGTGGACAAAGTCCATTACTAAACCGGGTTTATTTACCGTTCTAGCCCTGTATTACTCAACCATATTCACTTACCGTTCCAGCCATGTCTATCTCATGAGATATAAATCTTTACCCATTACATTGGAGGGAGAAATAGGTCCCAACCACCTCATAATGAAATCATTCTTTCGTGTGCCACAAATTAAACATAAATCATTCAACATAAACCAATGAAATAAATGGGTTTGACAAAAATCATCCCATCATAACATAATCCATATAGAATAAATGGATATCATTTCATCATAAGAAAAAAAATTAATCCTTTTAAATCATAGAGACATTATACTTGAAACATAAACATATTAAATAATGTCGCCTTAGATGTAAAATAGTTTTCATAAAACACTTGAAATAAATTCTTGAGGAAAATATCCTTTCTTCTTCAAAATAATTTTCTTTTCTTAGAATTACATGCAATTTTAAAAGAAAGGGATTTTGTTGAAAATAATCATGAAATAATGTAGATTAATCTTCATGGAAATAAGGCATTATGAAATCGTAAAAATCCGTTCATGCTGTATAAGTTAAAAAAACATTCTCCTTGTACTTTTAACAAAAAAGTCAAAAAGTACCATGTATAGTAAAAAAAAGAAATATTCCTTCCATAACATAAAGTAAAATTCAAATATGGGTAAACATGACTTTAAACATACATGTAATAATATTAAACACATTATGAATTTTTTTTATGGAAATAGATGAAAAATATAACCCCAATAAATACTTATGTATAAGCAATCTCAGATAAAAATGCGATTACGAAATTATCCCTTAACTTAGGTCCAATTTCATCCATATATGTCCGAAAATTCTATATAATGGGTTTAAACATATTATTAACTGGTAACAGAACCATAATAATATTTATGATATCATATATGATTCACTTAGGACTTTATGTTACCCATTCTTTTGTTAATTCCATGTTAAAGCAGCGTTTAGGGTAAAATCATTTCATTTATCATACGTGTTTCAACTTGTTGTTCTTGATATTATTACTTATATCCTAATTTAATTAATTTTAGACTATAAAACATTATTTATATATAACATATATTCATCATATAAATATATATGATATATCGATAAATGGAAGGAAATACACCGTTCATGGAGACGATAGGTCGTATGTACGCATGACTGATGTTTTCGTTTCCTTATTGAATTGAATGGAATTAAGTATATGAAACATATATGTACATAAAACCAGTATCATTATTATGTCATATATTTCATTATTATTTATTATATATACTTTATAATCATTCTTGAATGGTTAATCATGGTGAATGAATCTCATCGTGTCGTGGAGACGGTAATCCGTACGTACACACGAGCAATGATATCATTCCCATAATTATTGAATGGAATTGTAGTGGATGATATAATTTATCAGAATCGGTATGATGTTATAATAATCATATATATTTATTATTTCTACCATCATACCCATCCAAGTAAGGTGGTGGTGGTAAACAGATTACACCACGGTGTGGAGACAGTATTTCGTACGTACGCATGCACGATGATTTCATTTTCCGTAGGATGGATAGAAGGTGAAATAGGGTTGATTAATATTTATAATAATATATCAGTATATGAGTGATACTTCTGTTATTACTTTATAATGAAACAAATGAAGAAGAGTAAGTAGAAGAAGAAATAAATTTAAAAGAATCAGTAAAGGATATTACCTCTTCTTTGAGGCGCCTCTTCTAAACCTCTTCTTAGGGCACTAGAGTTAGTCTTTGAAGAAGAACAGGAACTCTAGTATGTTTCTAGTGAAGTTGAGAAGAGAAATTGGCAGGTTTTGGCTGAGCTTGAAGGCTAAAAATTGTGTGAGGAGGAGAGGGAGGAGGTTCCTTTTTATAAGAGAGGAGAGGGACACTTTTGGAAACCTCTAAAATATTAATTTATACTAAACTCAAACCCCACTTAAAAACCTCCAAAAATGACTCAAATCTGAAGATTAGATGCGATAGTGTTGTAATATTATCAACCAATACGATTTAGACATATTGGTAATTTATTTTAAACCTTATCAACTTGATTTATCCTTATTCAATCTATTTAATTTTATTTGTGGTAATAAAATTCTAAATTTTTAATTATTATAAATAATTACTTATGTGTTGTGAATTGTCCATAATTTGATACTATATGAAATTTTAGACCATATAAATTTAAATTTATAATTTTTAAATATTTTTGTGATTTTTAAACAATTTTATAATATGTTATTTTTATAAAATAACAATAGTGTCAATTTTGACACTATTCATTTATTTGAATTTAAATAAAATCCAAAAAGAGGATATATTTGAACCAAAATATTTAATAGATTACTAAAATTTGATATTCATCTAGAAAAATTGTGGATAATATTAATTAGTTCATAAAATATTTATTTTAATATTTTTAAAACCATTTATTTGATATTTCAATCAATAAAATAATTTCTACATCACTATTGTGTCATCATTAATGATAATTATTTAATCCCTAAAAATTATCAATAAATTCTCATGATTTAGATGATTTTATTAGATTTCTGGAGACTATTTATATTCTAAGTTTTATGAGGTTTATCACTAAATTAAAATTATTAGAATTATAAGATATAAGAGAGTGACATGTTGTCACTTTCTTTGGTTTTAATAGTAATTATATCATTTTCATGGTCAAAAGTCCATGAAATAAATCTATTATAACCCTTAAGTGATATGGGTCGACTTTTATTCATCCAATTGAATTTTGGTATGTCTTAGGGTAATTTTATAATCTTATTTTTACCCTTAATTACCCGATTTACCTTTAAACGTAGTAAATAAAAATTACCGTAGTTATTATTCATAATATCAAAAAAATAAAATAAAAGCAACATATTTAGATAATTTGGACCAACTGAATCCAAATATGGAATCCTTTTTTCCAAATTCAAAACACCAAAGTCGCAGTAATTAATTTAAAATCAATTCCACTGTTAAGAAAATGGGTTTTAAAAGTGAAAACATTGTCAAAGATTGAAATGTTTTTACCTATGAATTCAATGTAAAATTAACGACAATGACTTGATTTATATTAAATAGTAAAAATATATTCTATTTATAATATAAAACCATTCAGTATTATAATTTAACCATATAAATTATCTTGATGAAAAAAGTTTTTTTTAATTAAAATTTAGCGTATTTTTACTATTCATCAACAAATGAAAGTTAACAAAAAAATATAAAAAATTTATTCAAAGTAAATTTTTATATCATTATTGAAATGAATATGTTTATTTGGTCTAATTTAACTTATAAATATCTCAAAAACCAGATTTAAAGTGGGTGCGCCATCAAAAGGTGGCAAAACTGCATTTTTTGAAAAATTTATTTTGTTCTCATACCATGTTCTAGAATATGTGTAAGATGAATTATTATGTAATAAAATTAAAAATTTATTTAATAATATTCATAACAGCTAGTTCATAACAATATGTCGTTGTTTAGTGAAACTCATTATTGCATACAACACAAGCTATTGAGGAAGGTCGCTTTTGCGTGCAACACAAGCCAATAATAGTGTTTGCGTATACTATAAGCTAATACGGTGTTGCGTATAGAATAAGATACTCTTGGTGAAGCGTACACCACAAGATTCCAATGAAATTAAAAATAATATTTCTCATAAAATCTCGGGGTGTTACATAAAACATACACCTTCTAGAATTAGATGGTCTATAGTTATTTCCTAGTAGCCATGGAAAATTACACACTCAAGATTCCACAACCACTAAAACCCAATGTGGTAAACCTCACTAATCATCCCAACTACATCCACTTCCATAGGAGTTTGTGTCACACAATCCTAGATTTTATCATCATAAAAGGAATCCTCTAAAGAACGGTCGATTCTAAACTAGTGATGCTAGAAAACACCCTTGAATTGATGAATTTTGAGATAATTTCATATACAAAGGAATGGGTGATTGAAAAAATGTTCAATTCAGGTGAGGGAAGAATATTGATAATCATATGACTCAAAATTTAGTCGACTGAGCTCATTCTATCCTAAGGGAATAGCTTTGAAAACACATAGTGGTTCTAAAACCTATGGTTGTGACATAACATGTGCCACCCAAAGGTGGAGTTAATCATCAGAAATATGAAGAGAGAGAATAGTAATAGTTATATTAAACTTTGAAACAAGCTATAAATCATGAATATTTATTTCAGACAATAGTCGATGCATGGGAACTACCTCATCAAATGGAACCATCATTGGAAGAAGAGGTCATTTTTTTATATTAATGTGATACAGTTGGAATAACCCTTCTCAAATGATGAATGTTACTCCAAGTATGAGTTCCTCATACATGACTGGGGAGCCAGAGGCCACTGTCATAGGAGCCAAGGATACATGGGATAGTGTGAGACCAGTCAGACCCATTATCAAGGTCAGATTCCCACAACGGATATATTTCTAGCTGTGATCCACATTCAAGAACTCCAGTGAGAACAAAAGAAACATGGAGGTGCCTTGTATCCCTCTAGGGGTCACCCCAGCCTAGCCATCGTAAATGAATGATTGGTAGGGGTTTGATTGTCTAATCATCCAAGACAATGAAGATGGTCAATGCAACCTATTCGCCAATAGAAGATGATCCCATGATCTATGCACAAGAACTAGGACCATACACCTAAAATTCATCATATCTTGAACCACATAATAAAGGGAATCACCACCTTGGTAAGCACCAACCATTCAATAAAAAAAAAATTCTAAAATATTTAGCAGTTGTCTTATCCAAGATCTCAATCATGGATGTGCTTCATAATTCAAAAGAACCTAGAGAGGCACTTTTTGAAGCCCTCTAAATCTAACCAGATTTTGAGATAGAAGTCAATACAATTGAATTTTTTAAGTTGAAACTATTCAATCATAATTCCATGTCACCCTCTCACTCACAGAGAAGGATCCATAAAAGGCTATATTGGGACACATCAAACCCCTATATGTTTCCAAACATATAGATAAGTCAACATCAGAAGGGATCTGAATGATAATGGTTCTATAATCAACCCCATCTTCATTCACACCCTTTTAAATTTGGGATATAGTAAAGGGGATTTATATCCTTTAATGATAACGATTAAAGGGAATAATAAGAATGGGAGAAGGATCCTTAGGATGATCAAGCTTAAGGATCTTTTTTGTGATCTCACATCTAACATAGATTTTATGGTTATTTAGTAAGCCACAAAAATAATTTCATTCTTGTAAGGCCTTGGATTCATAACCACATAGAGGTACCTTCAACATTTCATCAAGGATTGAAATATCAAATCTATGGAAAGTTCATCATACTACTTGGTGAGAGTTCCCTTTTCATGTCTTTAAAATAACCTAACGTTGAGGTAGGTTTCTAAAAAAGTGATGCAAAACAACCATTGGTGGATGGAAATATATTGTTTTCGACCCTCAATGGCTTGGGGACCACCCCTATGACTCCATTGAGTATGTTTGACATTTATTATGTTATATCCATAAATATAATTGAGTCAATAGACATAATACTAGATTTCCAATATCCTTCTGTCCCTAGTGAGAGTGAAAAAGAAAATCAAATATGGAATCTCTCTTCAATTACTCTAGTAGTAGGGGATGAAAATTTATGTTCTAGGGTCCCCTCTCATGAAATAAATGATAGATATTCCCTCATATTATGTACAATGTCTAAAAATTACTCCATATAGTTAGAGGTGTAAGAAGAAGAGGAAGACATTAGGAATGCCCCTCCTACATGTTGGGAGGGCATGTCCACCACCATTAATGAGCTCAAATAGGTAAATTCAGGAAAAAAGAAGAAGAACCAAGACCTATATTGATTATTTATTCCATTCCTCTTGAGGAGAAAGATATGTAAATTTAAATTCTAAAAAAAAATCAATATATTTTCTCTTGGAATTATATAGAAATTCAAAAAAAAAACATAGATTTGGCTATATATGATTTAGGATTGCACGATGACCATCATGGTTTCAAGAAGGCGACCTAGAGGAGGAACCCCTATCATGATACTAATGTAGAGTTAGAAGTTGAAAAATTAATCAAATCCATTTTTTTAGGAATTAAATCACCCAAGATATCTCACTAGTATTTTCCATATTAAGAAATAGAATTGGAATACTTGAGTATTCCTCGATTCCATAGGCTTTTACCGATAGTCCCCAAAGAATCATTTCCCATTTTTATCACAAAATTGTTGATCAAGGAAACTGATAGTTTCCAAGATATTATTTTATGTTTGGGTATTTTGTGGATGTTTAGATAAATATATCCCATAGAGATGAGGATAACAAAAACATTAGAGCACCTCAAGGGATCCATTTCTACCAGTTTATGACCTTTGGATTAAATATAACTGGAAAAACTAATCAATTCTCTATGCCTCATATATTCATGCCATTCTTAGAAAAAATGGTATGTTGATGACGTTGTGAAAAAATATTGACAGCAATGTGATCACTTCACAAACCATAAAACAATCTCTAACAAGTTTCAACAACCCAGTCTAAAGTTGAATCTACTGATGTTCTCTATTGGGGTATCATTCAAGAAATTCCTTGTATTCAGGGTACACCACCATGGAATCTTGGTCAACATTGAAAATACTATTACAATCTAATCAATATAACCCCTGTGAATAAAAAATAACTAAGGGGTATCCATGGTAACTTCACTTAAATTCGCCACTTTGTAGAAAAAATGGCATGAAAAGCATTGAGAGTCTCAATCAGTACCAAAAAACATTGAGGGTCTCAATAAGTACATATTACACTCACTAGACCTCATTCCTATTGTGGATGGAATGAAACTCATATTATATGCGGATAATAGGAAATGATCACTTGGTGATCTCATTATATAGAAAATTGATGTGGGGAATGATAACATTCTCCACTACCTTATCCAAACTATTCTTGGAATTAAGACACAATATTCTAGTGTTGAGAATAAATTCCTTTCCAAAATATTTTTCATGAACTAGATGAGGCATTACATGAAGAACCTTGAATCCCACTTGGCCTATCATATCAACCCACTAAAGTATATCTATTATCATCCTATAATGAACGATATTTTGGAATGATAGGTAGTTATTCCATAATAGTATGAAATTCAGTTCATGTTATTAGAGTTAGTGAATGGGTAGGAACTGGATGATTTCCTTGTGGCACATCCAACCCCAAAAGTAAACTAGTGGACACTAAACTTCTATATGAGGAGTTTTCTATACCCGTTACTCTACCTGAACATTGGATATGAATTTTTATGGATCCTCATAATTTTATATTACAAAAAGGATAGAAAATACAAAACTCAACTGGGTTAGTCTAGGGGTTGTATATATTTATTTATATAAATAAATTTTCCCTACTCTTTCTGACAATCTGAAAGATGGGTGAATAATGAGGATGAATACCAATCCCTAATTACTAGATTGGAACAATCCCTAAAAATGAAAATAGGATAAATAAAATCAACGGTGATTAGGATATACTGATAGAAAAAATCAATGGAGAATATGATATCAAACAAGAATAATTGGCCCCACTCACCGACTATGTTAGAGGACTAATGAAATAGATCCCTTTTGATAACATGTTTCATCAAGTCCCCCAATCACATAAAACCCATGTTGATGCACAATATAATGAATAAATAGTTCTAGCCAACCAAGATTATGAGGAAGTAATATTATGTATCATGACCTGATGTATGGTATGATCTATCATGATCTGTGACATGGCTGAAATCTATTAGAAAAACACTTCCCAATACCATGAAAAAATGATATCCACACCTATATGGATGGATTCCATAATTTATTATCTCCAAAATGGACCTCTCCTAACATACTAACCTAGAAGGGGACAAAATCATCACTAAGTAGATAACATTAACCTTTCGTATGGTTTAAATGAGAAAAGATCTCCATGTAATAAAAGATTCGATGGAATCTTCTTAATATTCATTACAAAAAGAGATATTCTCACTATCATGTAAGAAGTATATGTAGTCCCATGTGGTGCTCATTAGTATGGGGCCATGAATTCTCACTAAATCATAAAGATAGGTTACTATAGGGAAATAATGATACATGACTATGTGGAATTCACTTGAAAATTTCATGCATTCCAGATCCATGGAAACTTCATACATATGCCACCAAAATTTCTATATACATCTAAATATTCTTGATCATTTTTCATATGGGGAATGGGAGTTATGGGATCGTATACCCTATCCACAACTAAAAAGTTTAAGTACATTCTTACTGCTACCATATTATTTTTCCAAATGGGATAAGGAAATACCCCTCAAGGAATTTAGGATGAGGAATATTATCACCTTTATGAAGTCCAATATATTCACCAGATTCGGATTCCATCACATGATATTGATAGAGAACAACCCCAACTTTTGTTAACTGAGTTGATGAAATTATATCAAGATTAAAACATCGATTTAAAATACTCATCCAATAATAATGTATCATAAAATTGAAAAATAGAGTCCTTTAATAAAACTATATAAAATACACTAAAAAATACATTGAATAAGGATATTAATTCCTCATGGAACAAGATCCACAACAATACGTACTACTACACAAGAAACTCTATATTCATTAGTGTATGAAACGAAGTTTGTATTTCCCATAGATGTCCACTTTCCTTCACATAAAATATCTATATTTGGATGAATATAGGATGATGATAAATTGAAAACGAGTTGGGGTGAATTGGAATGTCTTGATGAAAAAATGTTTTGTACATTTCAAATCCTTGAAGTACACAAGAATCTGATTGTGTGAGACTTCAATTAAAAGGTTCACCTCCATTCATTCCTTAAAGAAGAACTAGTATTTATCTTACAACCCCAATTATACGAGGAATGAATCCTCTAAATCTGTTAAGAAAATAGGAAGGGCCTTATTTCATACATAAGGTTTAAAATAATGAAGCTTACTCACCAGACATAATGTTTGTGGAATTCATAATTCACCCCATCAATGTGATTATTTTTAGGAAAAAATTTTCACAACCACTTTCAAATCCTCAAACATCTAGAACAATTTAATTTAAACTATAAGAAACATATCCTAACCACATGATGATAAACTGTATGATATACGCCCTTACTGGATGACATTAAACTATATAAAACACATCCTAACTACATAATGTTAAACTATATAGAGAACTTATTTACCACATGACATGAAAGTGTATAGAAGATTCCCTAACCCCATAAAGCTAAACTGTATGGAATATGTCCTGGTAGTAGTACATTAAATTGCATAACATATCATTCCCTAGTGGAATGATGTTAAACTGCATGAAATTTCCTTACCATATGACATTAAATTGCATGGGAGGCATCATCCCACAGATTATTCACTATACACAATGAAGATCTGTGAAAATGGAAATTGTGTTCCCCTTTCCATGTTTGTGAGTCAAATCAATATAGGTAATCCCCCATTGAAAGAACTATATGCTGTATGATTATAAAAGGAATCAGATAACAATTGATTCCTATATCCAAAATCATAGGTCGAATAATAATGTATTTATCTAGGTCACTAGAAATCATACTACGTGAAAACTTTCAAGCAATATTTTTCATGTCAGGTAACTATTATCCTTACCGCATGACTCTAAACTTTACATCTTCTGTCCATATAAAATGAAGTTAAATGAAGTGGTGTTTTAAGAACTCTGTGGGGATTGATCAAACTATTAAAGGATACATAATAATGGATGCATCTCCATTACATGTCCCATTTGTGATAGTTCATCATGTCGAATCACCTTCATCCTTCCTACATGATGTTAGACAATATGGTTGATTTCCATGCCTCATGACGTTAAACTACATGAATTTTCATAACTATGTATGTCTTGATTCTCATTCTAATGAGATATATAGGGACTCCATGATCATATATCATGGACTAGCCACCACATGATACTAAATTTTCATTTCCTTTCATTTAACATCCACTATGTAGTGAGTGAACCCTATTCCATTTCTTGTTTCTCACATTGAGAATTACTCTTGTTGGATTAGAAGTTTTGGTAAGGGATTCCCCATGTGATCAAGAAATATTAGTCCATGATACCGTTTGCACATTCAATTATGCAAGACCTTAAAATTCACATTATTCTTCATTGTTGCATGATGTTAAACTACATGGTCTATTTATCTTTTATGAAATAAATTTGATCATTACTCTGCATCTCACCTTAGAGGATGATTATCCTTAGTGTGGGTATCTCACCTTCACCTCTATTCAATAATTTTGTGTTCTTTGATACCTTCCATTGTAGGATACTTAGTGAAACATTAATCCTTAGTATTGGGTCCAGCTACAACATTTCCTTTTCACTTTTGGGAACCTAAATCCTTGGCACATGACATTAAACTACATGGTTTCTCAAGAACTATGCATGTCTTGATTCCTATCACCAAAGGATACATAATGATTATTGGATCTCAAATCATGAATCTAGTGACAAAAATCAATAGGAACAACCCCCCATACATATGGTTCATACCTATGTGGATATTTTACTATTCAAAAACTACATATGGATTGATTCCAATCATCACAATATATATAGTGCTTTCTAGATCTCTAATCTGGGGTCTAGGTAAAACAATAAATGAGAATAATGTCTCCTCAATATAGGGTTTATACCTACATTGGATGTTTCTCATTTAAGAACTATGTGTTACTTGATTACAATTACTGTAGGATATGTAGTGAAAACATAATCTCCAATCCTATGTCCTGTCACAAGATAAAGAAATATCACCCTCTCCACATACGGGTCAGAACTACGTAGGGAACTACCATGAAATATCAATGTATGGATTTATTTCTATCATCACACTATACATATAGGCTATGAGGTCTATAATTCTAGGTTCTTGAAAAAATTATAAAATTATAAAAATGCTCCCCTTACTGCATTTGGGCTACACCTATGTAGTGAGATATCTGAGACCCACTCTAGCGTGGCTCAGTCTACCATCCAATTTTACCATGTTTATCATACTGATAATAAGTCATGTGATCATGGGGGATCTAAAAATATGCTATGACCAATGTTACTGAGTCAAATCTCAGATATAGAACCATGTCTTAGTCACATGATGTTAAACTGCATGAAAAAATCTCTTGACATCAAATTAACCATAAAATAAGTCTATACCTCTTTTCAAAGAGGTTCATTTCAACAGGTTCATTCTACCTAAAAATGAGTCAGATCTATATAGGACACACTTTCACATGTCATAAATCTATGAAATAAGGGCTCCAACATATGGATATCCACTAAGAAGCATGTGTATAGAAAAAAGATGATATCTGCATCTAAATTACCTCTACTAGTGTAATGTGTCCCCGAGGATATCATTCAAATTCTTTAGGTTAGTTCCCACATCCTTACCAAATTATGTTAAGCTAAAATTAATGAAAAATATCATCTTCATATGAAATTTAACTAAATTATAAATACATACCCACAACATGACGTTAAGATGTGTAGGATATCACTCATCATCATTCCATATCAATGGATCACAAGTGCCTAAACCACAGTCAACCATAGAACATGGTTCTTTTTTTCATCTTTATATGAACCTCCAATAATAAATAACTATACTTGCATTGAGATCCTTGGGTTTATAAAAACCTTACATGACCATTAGAAAGGAAATAAGTTCTCTCTATTGGAAAGTGTTGTTGATGAATAAGGGATTTTACCTACCTGCCAGATATATCATGGATATTCACGAAGCACTTTCTAATCCTTCTAAGTTAGAGATAAACATTTTATAACTCAGAACCTTTCTGTGTTTTGGTCCATCCCTAGTATTTTTTTACCATATCATTACTCATTTCTTGATAACATTGACCTAATATTTACAACATTTTCAACTCCCTATTATAGGTATACTGGAGTACTCTTGACCTTGGGTTCCCTAATTAGGCTATTCTGCAACATTCCCCTTTTAACAGTTTCATGTACATCATGACTATAAACTACAATAACATTTTTCAATGTTGTATGAACATAAACATTATCCATTTATGATCCAAATCACAAGATGTTAAAATACTAGAGAAAGAGACACCAAACTTATTTGTTTGAAAACTCGAAAAGGGTGTCCTGATTAAAATTCAATTCTTCACTCGCTAATATCAATATCTATAGAGTTGTAAAAAATTTAGATTGTAAATTAATGAGCCATAGAGCTCATAATTACCACATTGTGGCCCTAGTAAAAGTCGATCCATGCTTTTTAGAACCTCTATTCCAGAATAATATTATGTGAATGGACTATCACATATCCTCTCCACAATAGAATGTTCACTAGGCTACGACATAACTTTTAGGGTGATAAAAACCTTATTGGATATTACATTTTACCTAAATAAAACACCCTCACTTGAGAAGATCTAATTTTCATAAACCATTCATCCTCCTTGGAAGAGGATACCTGGATTTAAGAGACCCTTTCATTGACTAGGTATATCTACCTTTTATTACAACATATGAGCTCCTAAACACCATCCAAATGTATCATTATCTGGAAAAAAGGGATTTATGAACTTTGTGAACCCCAACATCATTTCAGTGGAACACAACACATTAAGGTTCTTTGGGTCATCCCAGACACAATTTACATATATCATCCTCCTGACCCAATCACATTGGGCCATGATTTAAAATCCCCATAACAAAACTATACAAGTTGAGTTGACATCCTCGATGTTAGGTCACTTTGTTTTGTACCGTATCTCAATGTTGGAATGTGACACTCCATTAAAAAACCTTTTAATGGCCCATAACCCATGACTCAAAACCATTTGGTGTATTTCCCAAGCTTCTTATTGAAGAGAAAAGATGTTCTATGGGTCCAAAACCCTTCCTGGATAGTCCATTTTTCATACCCAACTTCATCGTATTGATGTTTGAGTATGCATATATCTTTTGTAGACATTGAAAAAGAGTGGTGATCACCATTATATGACCATTTTTTAATTATTATAGGCTCATTCATAATAGATTTTACCTACCAACTAAAGGCACATCCTCCTTGAAACTAAGGGACACCGATCATCATGAGCCTTGGTAACACCATGGTAGTACCCAAAACCTCAGGCTCTTATGGGTCATCCCTAGTATGTATTCACCATTAAATATTTATCAATTAAAACTATTGGGTTACAAATTACTAAAACCAAACCCCAAATATCACAGTGGACTTTGTTTCCCTAATATTACATCATCCACCCATACCATCTCTAAAATATCTCACAACCCTTGGAAAGTAGTGGGGATACTTATTTTTAACTATACTAGCGATGCATAAGTGAATTTTACTAAAATAAGGAGGAATATCCTCCGTATAGGAAATGAAATCCAATAAAAATGACCCTTGAAAACACTACGAAAAAACACAACAGCTTAGGGTGTTTTGGGTCATCCCTAGAATGTCTACCCCATATTCCACATTCAGCAAACAAATCCTATTAGTAGGAATTTAAACTTCATAGTATTAAATTTATTTATAACAAAATGATAAACTATACAATAAATATACTTACTACATGTTGTTAAACTGCATGATAGATGACCTTACCACCTAGAATTAAACTACACAGAAGATTTTTTACCATGTATCATTAAACTGCATGGAAGATGTCATTACCACATGTTGTTAAAATTAATAAAGAACATTTTTTCATGAATAGTAAATTTAAAACAATAGACTGTCCACTCTAGGAGACCCTAAAATATTGAAATAGAATTTACATTCTAGAAGACTCTAAATTATATCCAAAAGAAGATCCTAGATGGAAGTGCTGAAAATATAGCACAACAATAGTCCAGTTTCCAATGCCTAGAATAAGAAACTAGAAGAGACATAATACTCAACATGTTTAAAACATGAAATGGAAATATAGGGGGAAAATTCAATCCTTTGGTAGATGGGAATGAACTTTACATACTCTAGGAAATATTGTGTACTCAAAAAATTGAAAAGGAACAAATCTTTTCTGGTCAAAAACATGTAAGAGGGAGTCCTAAGAAAATGTTGAGTCCACACCTGCTATGAAATAAACTCTAGGAATCTTAGGAAAAATTACAGTAATATTAATAAATAAATATTAATATTTCTCAGTAATAATATATCTAAATAAAAATATAGACAATTCTCCATTTGAGACATAAATTTTACCCAAATTATCTTTTTGAATCAAGTAATATCAATAAAATTAGAGTAGGTACATTAATGAGGAATCTCATATAGGTAGGTGTCATTAGTATTTCTCATGAAAAAGATGTTATGATTCAAGAATTCAAATGTTGGAATTTATAATTACTTGATATTATTCAAAGGATGGGTATCATTGATGATTCACAATACTTCAGATCCATTTTATGTCATGAGCATCATGAATAAAAAAATTATTGACAATGACATGTAATGTTAATAGAATCTATTCCTTGATATGATGCACAATAAGTAGGAATCTCAACATTTCAGAGCCTCTACAAATTTCCCTTCAAAACAAAAATACTAGGGATCATACTACAATAATATTTCATCAGCTAAATTTTCAAGATCATCCATAGTCTGGTGATAATTGTTAATGGAATTTGAAAAATGCCAACCACATTACCTCTTCCACTACTACATTTTTTTAGGAGTGTAAATAAAAGAAGATAATTATTTGAATACTTTTTTTTCTAATATCCTAAATGGATGATAAAGATAAAAGATGGGATCTTGCATCTTCTATGTCTGCTTCATACTCTAAAATTTCTCTAATCATGTGGTCTATTTAAGCTTGTAATTCAGATGATGTGTTTCATCTCTTCTCAAGAACCTCTGATTCTTTACTCAATGACCTGGATATAGAATATTTATCATAAAAAATTCACAAGCCCTTTTAACTATTTAATTATTTTTTGGGTTAGTATGACTTTCATCATGATTTCATATAATGGTCGGAAGTCAAAGTCATCCACCACCAAATCATGAAATATATGGAAAAGGCACTCCTCTTGGTCACAAAAAAGTATCCATAAGAGTATATGTGATCACGGTATGTATCTAGAACTATATTATCCTTTTTAATTCATGTTCCTTTGTAACTTATAGGGTATGTACGTTATATGGGGGGATTATTTGGTGAGATAACTAAGAAGAAAGATAGGAAGCCCCATTTATTATTATCTTAGATGATATATCAATTGTCACTCCTTTAGAAGGAATAAATTCTTCAACAAGATCAATGCCACTAATGTAATGGTATTTTATAAAATGAGTATGCCTCTTTTCAAGCACACCCATATCAGGAATCAACTCAATTGTTGCTGTAGATAACGGTACAGTGAAGCACATGGTCTATCCACATAATGGAAAAACCTTTTCACAACCCCACCAAGATAGGCTTCCACCCATGTATATGAATTATCAAAATATAGGAATATAGGTAATCAAATATGGAGATGGATAATCTTTGTTTTTTACCTCTTGGTCCAATATATTCCAAAATTAGTGGATAATTCTGGGTTGTTGTTCTCCTCGTACACCACCAGAGAAGATAAGAAAAATCATATGCGTACAACCAAATTGTATGGAGAACTAATATAGTGTATAAGGTTAAAAAATAATCAACTCATAAATAATGGATACTAGAACCCATACCAAAGAGATATATTGTATGAGTGTTCATCGGGAGAGCAAAGACCATTATTGAAAATTTCCCCAACTAGTGCAGGGTAAGGCACAATATTGAAATGATCAGAATGAATTGACATTAAAATAACCTCATTAAAGCCTACAATCATTTCCAAAACCCCATAAATATTCAATAACCTAGTATGTAATTAGGCTTCAGGGATACCAATTTTGTTATGTAATTTGTAGTATCGGAAATGATCCCCTAACTGGAAAAATAAATTAAGAATGCGATACTACTACTATAAGGATTTATTACATGATTAATATGTCCTAGGATTAGGTAGATGTGAGAAAGAGTCAGCACATAAAAATTAAGGGTCCTCTCATATACTATTTGAGCTACCTTCACTAGTGTTCTCAATCGAATTCCTAGGTGAGCATCCCAAAATGATAAAATCCATCTTACCCAAAACATTGATAAGAAACCCACCAGATTAAGTCTTGGAGATATCTTTGTTTTCACCCAATTACCCCATGTGATATACTCCCCCACATCATGAATTTCTCAATATGAACCTTCTCTATCATAGACTTATCAAGAGGGGAACCTATGATGCCGTATAGTTGTTGGCCGAGTCCCGTAATAAAAGATAATGATGTTGGTCCAGTAACTAAAGGAGATGAGTGAGCACATATAATCTCCTTTCTTAACTTCCATTTTAATAGTTTAAGAATTTCCCTTTCCAATACTAGAGTTTTTCTAGTTCTTCCTAGACATCTGTGGAAGGAAGGACCTTGTCGTACATCTCTCGAAGGGGGGATATCCCACCTAGTCGATGGATATCTCAATGGCTGATTCCTTCTCCGAAATGAGATATATGGAACGAATTAGTGCAGGGGAACCAAGTTTTTTTCATTTAATTAAGAATATTTTACTAAAGGTCGATAATGAAATGAGAAATCCATATTACCTCACAATGGTTAAAAGTGTGTAGCTAATTAGAATATTCTAAGCATCTCTATCTAACCTAAATCAACTAGTTAGGCTCATCAGAAAAATTCCCACTAGTTTGAAGGAAATATATTAAGCTCAATCCACTTCTAAAATTATTTAGGTAAGATAAAAAATTTCTTCAATAACTCCTAGTAATGGTATAAGGGAAAAACATTGTTGTTCAGACCCTGAGGAGAGTTCTTCAACATAGGATGACCACCAGGATTTGTACCATGAAAAATTGACTACCTTTTTGAAATATTCATTTGAATGTAATCCAGGGAGAATGAATACAAGAAATATATAAGGTTTTAGTTAGTAGGGGGAATGACAACATCATACAAAATAATCAATCCATATAAGGGAAACTGCTATGAAAAGTTGTATTTCTGAAGTTTATATGGGTGAATCCCCATTAGAACATCATTTTTAGAGAACACAAGATACCGAGGGTTAAAATTAAAATTTTCACTAATAATATTACTATGGATAACTTTTGTGGATGATGTATGGTAAACATAATCCATAAATAAATATGAATGAATTATATATCAGACAATAGGAACATATTGTCAAAATAGATTCACAACCCTACAAGAATCATATGAATCACATGAACTATTAAGGGATTCCTAAACCCATGACATGATATAATTATCATGAACCAGATGGCCCATAAATATCTCATAGATCAGATGAACCCTGAGGTATCTCTCCACCATTTTACCAATCATGAGACTCAAAATTTCATAACCCTAATATGGTCACACAAACTACATCACAGTCAAGCAATCATGTGAGAGAACTAGTGGATCATGTAATTCTCACAAGATATCTATATGTCATACGACTATGTTCAAGGTTCATGAAATTATTGATAATTTATTCGTTATTGGTTTGAACAAGGGTTGTGAAAATGTAGCCATGTAGCTTGAGCATATAGTGATACCTCATGAAACAGTTCTCGAAAAATAATCTTGTGAAACTGGTCTTGTAATCAGTTATGATGAGGAGTTCATGTGAATGGTATCTAGAGATGAAGTATTTAGAAGGGATCACATGATAGATGAAATCAAGAGAGTTGTAGATATTTTAATTCATTAGTAAAATGGGCCACTCCTTCTCCCCTATTTATAGAGTGGTCTTTAGAATTCTAAAGGTCACTAGGGGACCAAACATCACCTAAGAAAAATATTGGTGGAAGCCCTAAGGAATTAGGTGTGAATTTAATTTACTTATAACAAATTATTGTCCCTATGGATCACACTCCTAAGGGTGGCCATTTGTTGATGAAATCCAAATGATCATCAAAAAAATGAATAACTGAAGAATTACCGAAATCATTGGTATTAGTTTCTCTACAAAAGGACAAGAAGTTTGTTGAATTACACAGGTCACATAACTTCCAAAATGAAAAATTATCGAATGACCTTCACAATTACTTGAAAATGGATACAACATAGATTATTTTATGATTATGATCATGTGAAACCTTTTAACAAGCCCTCCTATTCTTGTGGAGGAGTTCATACAATCATCGATGATCATATGGAGGTGGTAATAGGAGTTCCTCTAATCATGAAACTTGTTAATCAGTGAATGCCTAAAAATCATTCAAACCCCCATATAAAATAAAGGAAGATAAAGGAGAAATCCTAATGCGATGGAGAGTTACATTGATATTCATGTGACAAACTCATGTGATTCAAAAGAAACCTTGGATCTCATAGAGTCATGCCGACCTTGTTGTGTAATTTAATGTTAGTGTGTCACCTTCAATATGAAAATTACCATGGAAACATCCATTCAAGAATATAATTCCCTTACATATATATAGAAAATAAGAGGGGTTTTGTGGAAATTATAATGAAAAATAAATATATCCATCATTGATTACATGATAAATCACATAAAATGAGAGTGATTCTCCACAACAATGCTCACATGACATCAAAAGAACTCTTTTCTATGTAATATAATGAATTAAATAAAAATAATGGAAAACTATGAGGCTTCTTGTGAAGGGAAAATACACCGACCTTAATGAAATAGGGGTTATTCTACCTTGGAGATCACCACTAATCATGTGAAGACCCCCCCCCCGCAAAATTTCATCATAATATAGTGGAGGCCCCCTTAACATGCTTCCTTAGTCTCATGGAGGAACCCATAAAAGTCTTCTTTGATCACACGAAATCCTTCTCATAGGCATCCTAATCCCGTGAAGACTCCTAGAAATGTCAACCTGACCCTCTGGAAGATCTTTAACATGTAAACATGGTTAGGATAAATCTATTGGATTATATAGGTCCAATAATCATATCGACTAGGGAAAATTCTCTTGGTTGCTATCATTAGGCGGTTCCATGGGTGACCCACATTAGGATCATGTTATGTGAATGATACAAAAATACCTCCACGAAATCCAACTAATATTTGTGGTATAGATGACATGAAATGAAAAATTTAACCATGGTGATGAGGCCTATAAATCCCTCCCCCTTATCACTAAAATGTAGTCGATCTCTACTACTAAACTGGATTGCATGAGCGAACTTATCATGGATATGATTCATGTGATCCAAAGGTTATTCCACAATGTAAAATTCATTGAATGGCTTATGGGATCTTGTGTTATGAAAATGTACTTACACTAATCACAATGTAGGTCATGTTAAGTTATTCTTACGTGTCATCTAGGTCTTGAGAAGGATTTACCACATGTCAAATGTGTTACAAAAAACCTAAAACAAGAAAAATATTGAAAAAACATGATTCGCATAAGAAATTAATGACGGATGAAGTCTAAATAGGTGGAAGTATTATACAAATAAAGATACAATAATGTTCCTATGCTTCCCATGACCAACCCTGATCTTATGATTACACTAGGGAATGTCTCGCATGTATTGAAAAACCCCCTGGACATTCCATTTGGATTATGCGATGTCCCTTGGACATGTCATCAAAGTCTTGTGATGCCATCTGAGCATGCCCCTAGAGTCTTTTTAAGTCCACCAATCCTTCTAACCAAATGATATTAATTCCTTCAAACATGTATCCCAATTCACGTAGTAGCACAAGACATGTCACTAATGTCTCATAGATACCATTTGACATGTCATGTAGGTCTCATGATGTCCCCCTGAGAATTCATCCATATCACATGATGTACCCCATACAAGTCATCCAAATCATGTTCGGTGCTCTGGAAATTTCATCTAGATCAAGAGATGTTATGATGATAATTCATAAATATCATGTGATGTTCTCTAGGAAAATCATACATATCATGAGATTCTATATGTGAAAGTCATATATATCATGTAATGTCATACATACATGTCATCAAATTCATGTGACACCATCCATATATTTCATCCTTTGATCATATGATGTCCTCTAGAAATTCCATTAAGATCCTGAAACTTCCTTATAACAAGTCAACTAGATGATGTAGTTGTCTTTATAAATATCTTCAAGATAAATAGGACATGTTTGGGTAACCTCAGACATTACATACATACACCCCAGATATGTCAAGAAGAAAAACAGGACATGTCAAGAAAACATCTGGGGACATGGTAACCTTTTCTAGTGGACATATTCAGGTATACCCCCAACTGAACTATGAGAACTATGATTCCTATATAAACAAGATATGTAGTAATCCTTCATAAGGACCAAGCTCCAAGGGGAACCCATTTTTTTGTAAGCCCCTCTATGTCTCCAACATTCATACCCACCTAACCCGAACTCTACTATGAGTTCATTATTCTCCCTCACCCATTATAATATTAAGGACCACACTAAAATACAATAACTATTATTCCCATACAAACATGATGTGCATAAATCCTTTATAATTCTTGAGCTCCATGGGGAACAAACTTTAGTGTACGTCCCTCCATGTCACTAACATTGAAACCCACAAGAACCAAAGTCTCCTACAGTCTCATCATTGTCCCTCACTATTAATAGACTGAGTACAAAACTAAACTATGATGAATCTAATTCCATCCATAACCAGGATATGTAGGATGGATTTATAAGGCCCAAGATCCACATAAAACACCTCATAAGGGAATACCTAGTGAATAAGTATATCCTCTATATGTAGTGAGACTGAATACTTTCTAACCTTTATTTCTCACACTAAGCATGAATCCTGTGGGGTTATGGATTTTCATTGAGAGTATCCTTAAAATAATAAATATACACCTGACATGGAAACCTTAGTGTGTAAAACTAATTCAACTACATGAAATGACTACCCCTATATAAGGGAATCCACCTTGGGATATGTCCAAAGGGTACGATCAAACTATAATGTCTCTAATTCATACTATAAATTGGATATGTAGGATTCTATTATAAGGCCTAATCTCGAGAACTGGTTCCAATGTTCCCTCATATATATACTTTTAGAAAGATATTAAACCACATGGTTTTAATGAAATATGTGGGTTTTAATTACTTTTATAAACATGATATGTAGGATGCCACATAAAGGTTTAATCTGATCCTCAAAATATGAATTGCCGACCTGGATGGTTATAACCTCCAGAGTTCTTGGTTATATGGATTTAAAATATAATCAACTTCCCAATGATAAATAATAATGGGAAAAAGATTAATAACCTCTAATTAATAAAGATAAACTCATTAATAGACCCCTCTTTAAACATTTAATGACTCAATAACTGATCATATTGTTAGTGTATTGTGTCCCATTTTAGGGTGAGGAAGAGATTCATGAATGTATATTAAATCTATAAGAGAGTCTCGGAGTAGGAAAAAATCCCCACCAAAGTGTGTGATGATACCAAGCTCCCATTCTCTCAAACAATGTCAGTTCCTAAGAATAATAGGGTCTAAAAACCCCAATTGTCCACTGGGCTTTGGAATTATATTTTTTTTACTCATTTATGGATATAAGAACCATTTGGTGTTTTTGTTAAACATGAATTTGGTAATCCCAAAATAATTGATTTTATAGACATTGAACCCCCCAAGATAAAATTTTGGGTAAAAAAACATGTGTTTTTCATTGAAAATAGTAGTGCAACTGCATTTCATGCTTCATGAAAACTGATGGTCGAAGCCTATAAATATTGGAGGGTCCCCCTTGTACAACACTTTGACTTCATGTAAGATTTGTAACACCCCAAGATTTTCCAAATAAATTTAATATAGAATGCATGAAACACTAAGTCTCTGCAAAAAACTACATTATTATAACCTATCTAGTAAAAAAAAATTTTCTACCTCTGTGATTTGAATTTCAAAAAAATGGCCTACACGGCTGCATTCAGTAAGATATTTAGAGTCTGATAAGACAAACTTAATTTTTAGTGAATAGTAACATACCCTTATGAATAATAATATGAATAGTAATATGATCCTTATGAATCGTAAATCATATTATTATTTATTGTCTTAAGGTTATAAGATAATGAGATCTTGATTAGTTTTTCCAGGTGATATAAAACAAATTATAGTTTTAAAATTGTTATTTTTTGAATAAATTATTATTTTATATAAAAATTAAATTATTAATATTTAGCAAATTATTTTAAAAAAATGGAGTTCATTTTTGAGTTCAACAAGTCGAAAAATGGTTAGGGTGATTTTTTGGGATTTTTTTTCAGAAATACTCGAATTTTAGATGAATAGTAAAATACGGGAATTTGCCGTATATATACATTATCAGTAAAATTCACTATTACTAGAATCATAGATTATGTAAGAACTCATGTTTAGAACTCACATGAACATATTACTCTTTTTTGTCACAAGAATCAATACTATTGGTTGTCTTTGGCAAAATAATAATACAATGAGTAAAATAATGGGAAAAACCTCCTCTCTTTCACTGTAACCTCACCTCAATCCATCTTCTCTTCACACCTATAAAAGCTTTTAACTTTCCTAAATTCTACAAAAATATCCTCCCATGATCCTACCCCATGACATTAATCCCTTTTTCTCATAAAAATAACAATACCTCTCTCCAAAAGAGGCTCTCAAGGAAGATTACTTTAAGAGGTAAATTCCTCTTTTCATTTCTTTTATTTCATGTTCCTTTCTTTTCTTTTTATTTACTCACATCCTTTCATCCAAATGTTGTGATTAATCCATTAACATACATTTAATATAATATTTTTATGATAATGGAATAATTCTTTATCATATCTCCTTTCCCCTTCTTTTATACTATAAATGAAAACACCATCCGATATGTGTTAATTTATCACATTCAAGTACGACGAGTTTTAAATTTCGATTACCATATTCAATTCTAGTCATGAAACCATTTTTATGGTTTAAACAGACTATAATATATGTATTATAATTTATTTAAGGTTCTGGAATCCTTTTTTACACATGATATTAATTTATAAATTAAAATGAGTTCACTGTGATAAAAAAACCACGAATTAACGCAAACAATTATCATTAAAGTTTTATATATTGATTCATCTTCACTCTCAATAACCAAATTAATTTTATAACCATGTAATATTATGGTTGTTTTCTAATAACATAAAACTTATATTCTGTACATCCATTCTCATTTACATATTTATCCGTACATGAATATGATTAAACCGATCATGAAAACCAAGGAAGAAACACTCTTAAACAATGAAATTGAATCTCTTAACCCATAAAAAGACGATGAATAAACCTAAATAAGGTTATAATAAATCAATTAAATGAATAGGAAGTTCTGGAATAATTAATTTCTGAACCTATATTTTATTATTCAGGTCATTAAGATCAAGAGAGGAACACCTTCGGACTTAAGGTAAGGGTTTTCCACCCGAACCTCCACTTTCATTATGGTTACTTTTATTATTTACTTACCTATATTAAATTATTATTAATTAATATTTACACCTCATAAATTATGTGTGAATGTTATATATATATGTACCAACCAGAATCCTACCTTAATTTATGGGAAATTATATGTTTTTAAAGGATCGTTTGAAAATTCTTCATGAAATACATGTTCGACTCAAGGGAGTTTCTCAAATTATTACCCATTTTCAAAGGCACCAGATAATATATTTTTAGAAACCATTATCCTTCTAAAATCACTCATTTTTTACGAGAATACTATTTTACTTAATTTATGGTTTTATACAAATAATTTTCCAAAAGAACTATTTTTTTTCTAAGTAAAAGAGTATTTATCTCAAGAAATACTTGATGACTTTATAAGAGTATCTTAATTTGTTTCAACACTCCTGTTGATTATTATGTATTATTTGGATTAATCTTGATTATAAAATATACCATATTTAATATAATGGTTTATTATTAGTTTGATAGTGGATGTGCTATCTTAAAATGCTTCACCAATTTACTCCGAATGGTTAGTGTTTATGATTAATGTTTGTGGAAAGTTATTTACGTTTCATATGTTATTTTCAACATGAATGTATATGTTGTTTATATTTATACCCATTCTTATGAGGAATGAATTTGACTTATTATGTGATGGGTGGGGCCTTCTATATCCCATTAATTCATCGATAGGTATCATGATACAAATAGATATGGACTTGGCTGAGGCCTTACCCATTTTAGATATGGTTTTGGCTGAGGCATTAATCATTTTTAAATTTCTTGGTCGAGGCCTTGACGGTTTGTTTTATATTGTCTGGCATATGAATTTCCCTCATTATAAAGCTATAAATTTACATTTCATGTGGTTATTAGATTAGTAGAATACCCATTATTATGTTTTATTATGGAAATAATTACTCAACTCCTATTCCAGCCACAATGTGTTCATGTTTATTATTTTTAAGGGCATATGTTTTTGATTATTCACCATGCCTAATGTTTATGTTTATGATATCTTCCACTGTATTTCTTACCTTTACTGATAATCTGACCTCACCCTCTGTTATGTTTCATTTTTCTCATGACATGAATAGGTATATTATGATTGATTTGCAGGGATAGTATTAGAGTGGTGGATGTTCCCAATGGAACTTTTGGGTTGTTTTTCATTTAAAGTTATAACGTTGAACTTATGTGTGTATATAGATTTTTAAATCTACTAAACTATTCATTCATTCAGGATAAAAAATTCTTGTAATCTTCTAATGTAATGTAAAAAGGCACCGACACTGGGTATCTATGGTCAAGTCCATATAGTTGGTATCATAGGAAGTTTAGTAGAAAACTTGGAAAATAGATTTAAAAAATGTAGATTAGGGAACAAACCCATAAGATAGTATTTAAGGATAAACATACTAGAACATACTAGAATTTTGGTATGTAATAGATTATATAGATCCTTCTAGAAAATACAACCTTATCTGGATACTATAAGTGGACGTGGTTCTGGAACAAATGTACCTAGTAGTGAAAACTATGACACTCCTAGGGGATATGCTTTGAATACATCCCTTACTGCACACCTAGTTTGACACTCATAGGGGATATTCATTGAATAATTCACATTTTCTTTAAAATACATTATGAAGGGTTTAAATGTAAATTTTTCCCCAAAGAAACCATGTTTATGATTATGGTATTATCTATGCATAAGATTTTAATTTATGTTAAGTATTTTTTCTAAGTTAAGATTGTACATTATGATTCATAACATAATATATTGTATTCTATTATTTAGAAATGGTGCCTAGTGGAAGGAATGGAAATTTCATGAATTCACATATCCCATGTAGGGATTTCCCTCTTGTGCAAGATTATGATGTTGGAGTTGAAGTTTAAACTAGTGTGGAGAAACTTAAAACTATGCTTGGAAAAGTTACTCAGGTTATAAAGAATAACCTTACCCTTATGGAGCATCCAGATCCATAATGTGGAGGAGCTATGTATGATCTATTTATGCTAAAACAACCTCCATCATTTAATGGGACTACGAACCCAATCATAGCGGAGCAGTGGATACGTTCCTTAGAGAAGATATTTCTTGCCTTGGGAAGTAACAAAAGGGAGAAGGTTATCATAGAAGTTTATCATATGTCGAGAGATGATGATCAATGATGGTCCCTAATTCAAAACAAAAAGGAGGAGGAAGAGATATAAAACATGGAATGGAGTGAATTTAAAGAACATTTCTTATAGAAATAATTTTCTCACGAACAGGGAGAGAATATGGAAAGGTAGTTTCTGAATTTGAGGCCGAAAGGAAGATGAGAATTTTTTAAAGTATGAATATAAATTCACAAGAATTTCAAGGAATAATGTGAACTATATACATAGTCCAAGGAGTAATATTGATTTATTATTTGATGGCCTAAATCCATTCCTCTAGTGGGCACTGGTCTGCCAATATTTTTCATCATATGAAGATATAGTATCATGTGCTATAAAGATAGAAAATGAGTTCTCCAAGTCTAATGAATTTAAAGGAAAAAAAGAGAAGAAGAGGTTTGCTGAAAATTTTGGAAAAGTTAATAATGAAATACGGAAGAAGGGAAGAGTTGACTTTCCACCCAATGATATTTGTAGAAGGAAACACTCTGGTGCCTGCTTAAAAGGAAAAGGGGTGTGATATAAGTGTGGAAAAAAGGCCTTCATGCTGGTGTTTTCAAGGGGAATAAAGAAGACATTAATGTTCAATGTTATAATTTTAGGGATATGGGACACTTTTCTAATGATTGTCCAAAGCATCAAAGAAGCATTCCATAGAAAAGGCCTTGGGAGAAAGGACAAGCTTATACGATCACAAATACTGATATTGAAGTCCTTAATGATGCGGTGGATGGTAATTTAATCTTTTACTCATACTTAGCCAATGATTGATTTTATTCTTGATCATCTCATTCTTTAATATCCTTTTAGTTTTCCAAGAAAATTAGATATTTCAAATTTGATTTAATATGGGAGTTTTGAGTCAAAAATCCTAAGGGAAGTATCATTGTAACAAAGTTATGTTAGGCAGTCCCCATTATGGAATATAAACATGATTTATATACTAATTTCATTATCATATCCATGATTTACTTTGATATAATCCTCCAGTATGTATTGACTTTTGAACCATGATGTGAAAATTTATTATAAGAAGAAGTAGATTACAATTTTTGGGGATGATGTGGAATGACTTATCATTAGAGTAGAAACATAACCATCTGGTTCTCATTTAGATCCACCCTAGTAGATCTACTAAATTCAATTATTGTGGGGGGAAGGAATGAAATAACTATGGGTGAGGAAAGGAATGTTCAAATAGAGGATTTACCTATTGTATAATAATATTTTGATGTTTTTCCAGAGGATTTACCTGAATATCCTCCAGAGCGGGAAATTGAGTTTTTCATTGACTTAATTCCTGATCCAATGCCTATATCAAAGACACCTTATAGAATGGCCACTATGAAATTAGTGGAACTGAAGAAAAACCTAGAGGAATTGAGTGATAAATTATTTATTCACCCTAGTGTTTCACTATGGGGATCCCCTATTATTTTTGTTAGGAAGAAATATGGATCTATGTGTTTGTACATTAACTACATGGATATAAATGTTATAACAATAAAGAACAAGTATCCCTTGACTTGCATTAATGATTTATTTGATCAACTTCACGGATCCCACTATTTTTCAAAGATTGATCTTCAATCTAGATATCATCAGTTGCTTGTGAGGAAGGAAGATATTCCAAAAACATCATTTCAAACCAGGTATGGAAATTACGAGTTTACAGTAATGCCTTTTGGACTAAATAATGAATCATCTATTTTCATGGATCTAATAAATAGTTTTTTCAAGGAATATATTGATGAATTTGTGGTGGTATTTATTGATGATATCTTGGTATACTCAAATATCTACAAAGATCATGAAAATAACTTGCCCACTATTCTTGAAGACTTTTAGAAGAATTGAATTATATGGGATGTTTATAAATTGTGAATTTTGGATTTAATCAGTTTCCTTTCATGGACACATTGTCTCTAGGGATGTAATATCTATTGATCCTACGAAGAAAAAGGATTTTCAAGAATGACCTACTCCAATGAACATAATTGAGGTACATAGTTTTATTGGTTTAGTAGGTTATTATCGTCATTATGTTTAAAACGTTTCTTATTTAGACAACCCAATGACCAAGATTACACATAAAGGGGTTAAGTTCATATGGATAAAAGAATGTGAGGAATGTTTTTTGGAATTGAAGAGGAGATTAGTGAATGCTCTGATCCTGACTCTACCATCGAGGAATGATGGGTTTGTGATCTATATTGATGCATCAAAAAAAGGACTTGGTTGTGTCCTTATAAAGAATGATAGAGTTATTGCCTATGCATCAAGGTAGTTAAAAATTCATGAAAAAAACTATCATACTCATGATCTTGAGTTAGAATCTATAATCATTCCTCTGAAGATATGTAGACAATATCTCTATCGTGAAAGATGTGAGATATATATGGATCATAATATCTTGAAATATATCTTCTCACAGAAAGAACTCAATGTGAGGTAATGGTAATGACTTAAACTAATCAAGGATTAATATTGTTCCATATACTATCACCCAGGAAAGGAAAACAGGGTAGCTGATGCATTGAGTAGGAAGGATCATGGAGTTCTAAAAAAATGAGGATTGACAAGGAAACTTTGTACATGGATCTAGTGAGGATGGATATGGGAATTATTAAAGAAGGTGAAACATCAATTCTTTTTCAAATGGTTACCCAACCATATTTTTTGGAAAGAATTAAAGCTGCATAGTCTGATGATGATAATCTTCAAAAGAAAATTAATGCTGTGAAATATGGGAAGTTGGTTGACTTCATGTGTAAAGATGGAATTCTAAAATTTTGGAAGAGGCTATGTATTCCCTCTATACCCAAGATGGAAATGGAGTTATTTGGATGATTCTCATAGATCAAATTACTCTATACACCATGGTATCACTAAAATGTATAGAGATTTTATATAATATTTCTGGAAAGATAACATGAAGAGGGAAATTATTGATTATGTATCAAGATGTTTAGTATTTCAACCAGTGAAGGCTGAATGAAAATATTATAGAGGATTTATGAAACCTATACCTATTCCAACATGGAAATGGGATGACATCACCATGTATTTTTTTATTTGATTACCCAAAACTCCATGAAAGATTGATGAAATATGGGTAATATTTGATCGGCTTATGAAATCATCACATTTACTCGCTATAAGGGAGAATTTTCCACTGGATCACCTAACACGAATCTATATCAATGAAGTTTTGAGGCTTCATAGAGAACCTCTCTCAATTATTTCTGATCATGATCCCTGATTTACATCGAAATTCTGGAAAAGTCTTCATAAAACATTGGATACTGAGCTTCGATTAAGTACTTATTATCACCACAAACTGACGGGAAATCAGAAAGGATGATCCAAACCTTAGTGGACATGTTGATATCATGTTCAAATTACAGTCAAGGTATGTGGGATCAATATTTACCTTTAGTGGAGTTTTCCTACAATAATAGTTTCCATTCAAGTATTCAAATGACACCATATGAAGCATTGTATGGAATGATATGTCATACACCAACTTGTTGGGATGAAGTTGGAGAAAGGATGATCGTGGCCCTAGAGCTTGTAGAGGAAACAACAGGGAAGGTAAATACTATTCAAGTAAATATCAAAGCAGCTCAAAGAAGGAAAAAATCTATGTTGATAATTGAAGGAAGGATTTGGAGTTTTAAGTGGGAGATCATGTTTTCTAAAAAGTATCTCCATGGTAGGGTGTTATAAGAGTTGGGAAGAGAGGGAAACTGATCCCTACACACATAAGACCTTTTGAAATTGTGGATAGAATTGAAGCTATTTCATATTTTTTGGATATGCCAACTAGTCTGTCTAAAGTACACAATGTTTTTCATGTATCATTGCTGAGAAAGTACATGCCAAACTCAATGCATGTCATCACTTTGGGAGGTATATAATTGGAACCTGACCTATTTTACTGTGAATAGCCTATCCAAATTATGGACACTAAAGAAAAAGTGTTGAAGAATCGAATGACTCGACTAGTAAAGATACTTTAGAAAAATCATAAAATCGAATAGGAAACATGGGATCCTAAGGAGCTTATGATGAAGAACTACTAAATTTTTTTTGCGAGGTAACATTATGGTAATTTTGAGGAAGAAATGTTTTTAAGGAGGGGATAATGTAATACCCCAAGATTTTTGAAATAAATTTAATATAGAATGTAGGAAACAATAAGTCTCTAAAAAAAACCACTTTATTATAACTTAGCCAGTAAACATAATTTCTCTAACTCTGTGATTTGAATTTTAAAAAAAGGACATACATGGTTGCCTTCAATAAGTCATTTAGAGTCTGAAAAGACAAACATAATTTTTGGTGAATAGTAACACACCCTTATGAATAGTAATATGAATAGTAATATGACCCTTATGATTATTAAATCATATTATTATTTTATTGTCTTAATGTTGTAAGATAATGAGATCTTGATTAATTTTTCAAGGTGATATAAAACAAATTATATTTTAAAATTGTTATTTTTAAAATAAAATATTATTTTATTGAAAAATTAAATTAATAATATTTATAAAATTATTTTCAAAAAAATGGAGTTCATTTTTTAATTCTACTCTTCGGAAAATGGTTAGGGTAAATTTTGGGGATTTTTCAGAAATACTCAAATTTTTGATGAATAATAAAATACGGTAATTTACTATATATATAAATTATCAGTTAAATTTAATATTCATAGAATCATGGATGATTTAATAAGACTTGTTACAAACTCACATTCACATATTAATATTCTTGGTAATAAGAATCAATTTTATTGGTTGTCTTTGGCAAAATAATAAAATAATGAGTAAAATAATGGGAAAACCCTCCTCTGCTCCACTATAACCTCCCCTCATTCCCTCTTCTCTTAAATACTATCAAGAATTTTTCCTTGTTTAAATTCTACTAAAATTTCATCCCAATCTCCTAACCCATGTTATGAAGCCTTTTGTCTCATAAAAAGACCAAAAACTATCCCCTAAAGAGTCTCTCAAGGAAGATTACTTCCAGAGGTGAATTCTTCTTTTCATTTCGTTTATTTCAAGTTCCTTTATTTTATTTTTCGTTACTCACCTAATTTTATAAAAATATTGTGATGAATCCATTACCTGACATTTAATGGAATTTTTTATGATAAAGGAATATGTTTTCATCATCTCTCCTTTCCCCTTCTTTTATAATAGAAATGAAAACACAATCCGAGATGTGTTAATATATCACATTCAAGGACGACGAGTTTTTAACTTCTATTAACATCTTCAATTATAGTCATGAAAAAAATTTTATGGTTGAAAAATATTATAATATATGTATTATAACTTATGTAAGGTTTTTTAATCCTTTTATATACTTGATATTAATTTATAAATTTAAATAATTTTATTGTGATAAAAAAACTGCCAATAAACCCAAACAATTATCAGTAATGTTTTATATAATTATTCATCTTCACTCCAAATAATCAAAGGAATTTTATAATAATGTAATATTATTTTTTTCACAAATAGCATAGAAATTATATTCTAGACATCCATTCTCATTTTACATGTTTATTCGTACATGAATATAAGTAAACCGATCATGAAAACCAAGGAAGAAAACAATCCAAAACAATGAAATTGAATCTCTTAACCCATCAAAAGGCCATAAATGAACCTAAATAAGGTTATAATAAATAAATTAAATAGAGAGGAGGTTCTGGAATCATTGCCTTATGAACCTGAATTTTATTTTTCAGGTCATAAAATCAAGGGAGGAACACCTTCAGACTTAAGGTGAGGGTTTTCTACCTAAACATGCATGTTCAATTGGGTTACTTTTATTATTTAATTACCTTAATTAAATTATTATTAATTAATATTTACTTTTCATAAATTCTACTTTAATTTTCCATTTAAGTGTACCAACCATAATCCTACCTTCATTTATGAAGAATTATATTTTTAAAAGGATATTTCAAAAATTATTCCCAAAATACAAGCCCAAATCAAGGGAATTTCTCAAATTCTTACCAATTTTCAAGGGAACACAATAATATATTTTTTGAAACCATTATATTTTTAATGTAACTCATTTTATTATGAAAATACTATCTTACATAATTTCTGGTTTTCTATAAACACTTTTCCAAAATAACTCTTCTTTTTAAAGTATAAGAGTATTTTCTCCACAATTACTTGATGATTTTATAAGAGTATCTTCATCTATTTCAATAATACTGTTTATTATTAAATATTACTGGGATGAATACTTATGATTTCATATACCATATTTAATTGAATGGTTTATGATTAGTTTTATTATGTATGTTCTATCTTAAAAGCAGTCACAAATTTACTATGAATGGTTACTGTTTATGCTTAATGTTTGGGGAAAATTATTTACATTTCATATGTTAGTTTCAATATGAATGTATATGATATTTAGGTTTATCTATATTCATATGAGGAAAGAATTGGACTTATTATGTTATGGGTGGGGCCCACTATAGCCCCTCCATGCATCAGCAGGTCTAATGAAACAAATAGATACGGACTTGGCTGAGGCCTTGATGGTTTGTTTTAGAATGTCTAGAATATGAATTTCCCTCATTATGAAGTTATAAATTCATAGATAACTTGGTTATTAAATTATTAGAATACCCATGATTAGGTTTTATTATGGAAATAATTATTCAGCTCATATTCCTTCCATAATGTGTTCTAGTTTATTATTTTTAAAGGCATGTGTTTTCAATTATTCACCATGAAAAATGTTCATGTTTATGATATATTCCACTATATTTCTTTCCCTTACTGACCATGTGATCTCACCCCTTCTTATTTCATTTTTCCCAAGACATGAAAAGGTATATTATGATTGACTTTCCTGGATAATCTTATCATGGTGGATGTTCCCAATATAACTTTTTTTTTTTCATTTCAATATGTAATGTTGAACTTATATATGTATCTATATTTCCAAATATACTAAACTATATGTTCCTTTGGGATAATAATTTTTTGTAATCGTAAAAATGTAATCTAATAAGGCACCAGATCCTGGAAGTTGGGGTTGGGTCCTTATAATATTATCCATTTCTCATGTGTGGTACTCATCTGTTCATAAAATCATGTGATGCATTCACTTCTTTCACACAACATTGCCTATTACAGAGACACTTGAATGACTAAGTAGGAAAATTTCAAGAAAACTTTAAATGTTTCAAGAGACAGTGAACCTTCCACTCATGGACCCCAACAATGCATTAATCTTCCATATAACTCATAGATTCTCTTAAATGACTAAAAAACCAAATCAATAGGATATCGATGATACAATTTTCACCCAAATGACTAAGATAGGGGGAAACTAGAATATTCCTCAAGATATGAGATTTTTTTTTCCAAAAACTAGGTGCTCCTAGGATTGCTGACTAATGAAAATATCAATTATATTCTAATAAATCTTTTGACACTATATAAAATTTGGATGATGGATGAGGTATCCATCCTCGCCATTGAATTGAACACACCTCACTTCTTGTTCATTCATCGTGATGATCTATCCTGGTAGAGTATAAAAATTATATGTTACCATTATTGTGAGAATCATGACACATCCATCTACATGATGAGTGTATATGTGAATATTTTTACTAGGGGAAACCAGAGTATGATGAATTCCTAGCTCGCTATGGCAATATATATTAAAGTATCATCTAGGATAATAGTAAGGGCTGGTATAAAGAATGGGATATATGGTATGGAAAAAAAGTTCACCAATAAGTTGTACTGAGCATACTAGGTATGGTTTATTTTATGGAGTATGAGGAGGATCTTCTTTATATCGGACAATATGAAGCAGTATAGACATCTCATTTCCATGCATACACCCACTAAGATCTACTGGCATAGCTCCACTTTTAGTGGTCTTTAGACACCAAAACCTTCCACATTAAACATGGGGAGGTGATTATCAACTTATGGGTTCTACAATGCATCAGTTGTAACCCATTAATGTGGTTATTATATGAATACGTTCTCCACATTCTGAAAACCTAGGGTTACATACGACAAACCCATCTGCTGGTATAGATTATTATGTATGAGAAAAAGAAATCATCGGGGCATGCTACCCCTTCCATCAATACAAATCATTCATGAACCTAATGATAATGTTCTTAAAGAAGGATCTAGTCATGAAAATGTCAGGGTACCCAAATCATTGTCTGGAAACATTGTAGAGGAGGAACCCAATATCCTAAAAGCTTATCTTAGAGGATGGGAAGTATAAGTAGTTGGGATACATCAAGTGTGAGGTATTGAAACTTTTAGTTCATGAAACTGCATTCTTCGAAACCTTACTCAGTGGATGGATACTTTTGATTAAAGGTGAATGTATGGGCATGTGCCCAGGGATGCTCATGATTGTGGTGATCATGGTGTTCGGTAACCAGGTGAATCTATGGATACTGGTACTGGCCTGACACTACATAATGTAGTTCCAAGTGGCTAAGGGACCATTCCTAAGAAGATAATCATTATATTATAATTATTTCATGCGTGTAATCTAGAACATATTAGAGGAAATGAGTTTCTAAACTCCATCACCCTGCCCAATGATGGTTGGAGGCCCTTACTCAACACTATTAGGGTGCTTCTAGGGACACTCAGGGAAGTAAGGGTCATGGAAGGCATTGAAAATATCAAAAACATAAAAATACACCTATTATAAACCCTAGTTTGGAATATGGTGGACAATTAGTAGGAGACACTAGAGAAGCTGGTGTACCTATAATCATTTTGAGGTGGATTAATTGATTCCAATATTGACGTCATCACATTTTACAATCCATGAAGTTCGCCTGACATTTTGGATATATGCAATAGATAATGAAGAGTTTCTACAAGGGGGTTCATGAGGATGGAAATCCATGTATCCTTCATCAGTTGTGGTGAATATTCATGGATGAGGGA
This sequence comes from Viscum album, assembly GCA_963277665.1. NCBI lineage: Eukaryota > Viridiplantae > Streptophyta > Magnoliopsida > Santalales > Viscaceae > Viscum > Viscum album. The sequence continues at coordinate 1,168,365,704 of OY728122.1, read as the reverse complement.
ATAAGGGAGACCATCATGCTTCTGCTGACCAAGGTCAACACCAGACTCTTTTAGATATTTTTGGAAACTGTTTACCAAAATACCTGGGTGTGATTTTACATCAACCAAAGTGGGTAATCATATTTTCCAATGAGGTTTCTGAGAAGGAATGTGGTCGGTGGGATACTATTATAGTGGATGTCCAAATATTGGTTGTAGATCTATATAGAACTATAGTGGGATCCTGCATGAAGCTTTTTCACTCCCACCTCCAAGATTTGAGGGTTTTCCACCTCAATGGTTGTGGGATCATTTAGGGACTCTCTAGAAAAAAACTAGAAGATCTAGGGATGATCCCATTAAGAATATCTAGTATCCAATTAAGAAAACATCTCATTCTTCTTTCCCCACACTTTTAACTGCATGGATAATGATGAGGACGAACCTATTAGGGTAGAATATATGGCAGAAGCTAAGGAAATGATTGAGCTTCTAGAGGTGGGATATTCTAGGATAAATTATGAGGTTCACTTCCAGAATGGAATTGAATACCTGGAATCTCTAAATTCATTTTTCTTATCAATGAAGGGAACTTGATCTCCCCCCCACTCAACTAGGTGTGAGTGATGTTTGGTGGTGATCATGACCAATAAGAGATTCCATCAACCAAAGAATCAACCAAGGAAGAATTAGATGATGACAACACATAATGATCTAGTGGTGGATATTCCTATAGGCCATCTACTGATTAGGTGAATCCCTAGAAGAGAGGTGAAATCTCTCCTATAGAAAATTTTGACTTCTTTGAGATCCTCAAGGTAAACTTGTTAACTTACATTTATGTTCTTGTACTTCCCCTATTTTTTCCTAGAGGCACTAAATAAGACATTTGATGTGCATGAAAAAACCAAAGGCGGATAAAGGGAGCCTATTAGAGGGGAAAAATGTTCTCCACCAGGTTAGGGATATCAAGCTCCAGGACCCATGCCAATGTTATCCACAACTGGAGGTCCCATAAAGTAGTTTGGAATGGAACCCTCATATCCCTCGATCCTCCGAACCATCTAAGGTGGATCAAACCTTGGAATCCCAATGGTGGCATCTGTTACTAGAAAAGAATTTCACCCATTGTGGCTCGTTATCAAGATCCATCTACCTCAAGGTAAGATTGATTCCCTATTAAAATGGCCAATTTTCAATCTTTCATGGATCCTTTGTGTCAATGTGTATGTGTTTGTTCTTATGCATCTCCTTCTCAACTAGTTTTGGGGGGTCTGATTTTATTTTTTGATGTGTTGATCTATGTCAAGGGATCTCATATAGTGGAACTCCTTGTGAGGACTTTGGGACCAAGTCTCACTCAAACACTGTCCATCTATAATTCTTTCTCTCTTACATTAGTTATGATTTCCCAATTATTGATCGTTGATCAAACTAACCAACATGCTCTTGATTCATGTAGTGTCCAACAGGTTGTGCTCCCAACATGCACCTAGGGCCAATAGATTGGGGGAAATATCCCCGAAAACTATGGAATCTCTTTGGGATCTAGTCCTCTATGATGACTAACCATCATCCAAAGAGGGAAATCTACTATGGTTATGTGTGATGCTAACAGAGGGGATGAGCCTAAGGATGGTGAAAGTGATGATCCTGATTAAGTTTTAGAGGAATATGATTGACCTTTTGAAATGGAGATTTACCCAATAAAGTGATTCCCAAAGGAGGACCCTAAAACTAGTGTCCTTCCAACCTTCCTAGAATATGAACACACACCACTTGAAGAGCTAAAAAAATTTGGGTCTGAAATAACTGAAGAGAACTATATTGTTTGGCACATGGCATGGATAATTAGGTAGAATTTCATCACCCGTACTCTTGATCCATATATGGTGACCTATATGGGGTCTCACCGACACTAGATGCACAACATGGACACCATATGGGTGGAAAATAACTCTCTTTATGTTATGGTTTGTGACTAGCTCACCGAGTGGTTGCCTATGGAATGAAATCATTTAGATATTTCTGAGGACAAGAAGAAATCTGATTTCATCAGGAATCTCCAAGAGGAGGATCATGAAATTAATCATTTGGAGGAGTAGGTGAATTTGGATACCCCCTTCATCAATGTTCAAGCATAGGTAATCATCTAGTTGAAGGATTAAATGGAACCATCCAAGTATCAAGTGATAGTGATTGTATCTCAAATAGTTGAGAGATAGGCTGAGAAGTACCAGGTGAAGATAACATCTAATGAACTTGATCCTATGGCTGAGGAATATTAATTTGATCTCACAAGGCTGTAGTAGGTCTGTGAGGCCACACACTAGAGGTTGGATGGGTTGGAACACTTGATCTTATGAGTGGAGTTGTATTGGCAGTTTTTTTGGGGTATAAGAGAGGGTACATTATGTGTATTACCCTCACCAACTGTATAATTTTATTTATTTAAAAAAATCTAGCATACATGGACTTGTTTCTCTTATCTAATTTTACTATTTTACATATAACATATTCATGGGACAACTAATGACCAATCCCTAATATCACTTTAGTCATTATCAATGTGAGAAACAAGGTAAAACCATATGATTTTATATTTCTATGAGAGTGTTAGAAAAGTGTTGAACACTCGGGGTCGACATTTTTTGACTGATCACAGATAGAATTTGTACCTATATAGACTATGGGTAGAGAATAGGGATCTTTGAAAAAATTAATTTCATTTCCAATGTGTGCTAGTGCAATAATGGGGTGACTCCATGGGTGTTGAATTCTACCTAAAATAAATAATATGAAGGGATAGAATCCGGATGCCCAAAATTTGGAAAATAATGGTTTTGGAATGAAGATAGAGGATAAATACTAACCATGTTCAAAATAGTAAATTCATTATCATTTTTTTAGTATGGGAAAAATGAGGTTTGACTACTGACCACGTATGAATCATTGGAACTATTTCAAAATATTTTCCAATGTCCTCTAAGGCGTGTGCCAAGGATGGTCGGTGAGCTAGTGTGGCATGGAACCAAGACATCAAGGGGGATCTTTAAAACATGGAAGAGGATGATGGAAAAAATATAGAGACACACATTTCAGAGAGGTGAAGTGATAGAATGATCTAATGGATTTCAACCCTCTTGGAATTACTCTATTGTGACATTGATAACATTGGGTAGGTGTCTCGGTATAACCAATGGTCAAACTCATCTTCTTGAGGGAGCATCATCTCAGGTTCCAATAAATTGTCAAAGAACATGAATGATGTAGTTGGTAACTAGAACTGGAAGAAATGGATTATCAGAAAAGGTCCTAAGATGAATAAAAGTTTTAATTTGAGTAATGATGGTGATAGACATGTAGTTTAACTTTTTATAGCATGGATGATGAACACACAATTTAACATCGTATGGTGAGGAAAATGTATCACACATTTTAACATCATGTGATTGAGATGTAGAGATCATAGTTTATGGTTGTAGATTTTGGACCAATGGGAATAGATTAAGGTAATGATTCTTAGACCATTTTTATGTCTCAAGGGGGATATGTGTCGAATGGAGGAGAGGTAACCTGACAAGAATAGATGGGCCTAGGAATCCCTACCACATGGAATACCCTATTGATATTTTGTACATAGTTTAAGGTCATGATTCTTAGACAATGAATATTTGTTTAAGGTAATATAGTTTGGACCAAGGGTTGTAATTAATTCCGAATGACATGTATTTCATGGTAGTGTGACAACCAGATGTTAATTAAGGTCTAAGAAGGTCTGACACCACACAACATATTTTCAGGAATAATTTCACATACTTTAAAGTCGTGATGCAAGGAATTGGTCTCCTAGTTTATGTTAATAGAGTCATGGCCATGGTAACACAGTTTATGGTTATAATATTTGGACCGTGGACTATGTGTCTTATATGAATATTTGTTATATCGAAGAAAGGTTATCCAAACTAAATGGAGGGGCCTAGGAGGCCACCTGGAATTTAATAGAACATCATTGAGACGCTTATCACATATTTTAAGGTCATTATTCTTGTACAATGAATATTAGTTTAAATTCATAGAGGCTAGACTATGTGTATGTCTCAAAGGGGATATGTTCATGATGGAGTAAAGGTAACCCAACATGAATTTAGGGGGATAAGAGGAATTGTCACATGGAATATCTCTAATACATTTTTTACGTATTTTATGGTCCTGATTATTAGACCATGAATCTTAGTTTATGGTTAGTGGGTTTCGACCCTAGGGCGGTGTGTCCTGAAGAGACATGCACGACATCGAAGAATGGATACCTGACATGAAAGGAGGGGCCATAAAAGCCATCTGATGTTGCACATAATTAATCCTAGAAAAAATGCACATATTTTAAGGTCATGATGAAAGGACCATGTGGAAACCATGTGTTTTAACCTGTATTTTATGAAAACCCCCCAACTTCTATGCCCATATAAGCCATGAATAGTGAGAGAAAAAAAGAGTGTAATTGTTTTCCCATTGTTTGTAGGGGAGAATAAAACAACGGGTGGATGTGATTGACTAACCCACCAAGGATGATTGTACCATTCAAAAGTTGAATAGTGATATGGGAGTTAGCAATGGATAGGGAAAAACTATTGGCCATTTTCAAATCACATGTTCTATACACACATTGTTTTAATATGTGGTGAAAAAATGAATGATCTACAATTGAATAAGTTCTAAATAAGGGAGACATTGTTTGTTATCATAGATCCTTTGAGGTGTGAAAGTAGGGAAGTAGGTGAGGGAATGTGGAATGATATACATCAAGGAGCCTCTTTATATTGGGAGGATGATGATTATACAAATAAGATAAATTGTGAATTATAGAAGTGGATATGGATAATATCCTTGGGGGGAAATGAGGTTCCATGGGTTCTATTCTTCCATACACTCAAATGCACTAGATCAATGTGCGAATAGTTGAGTGTAATGACTTTCTTGGAGTGGAATGGCCTTGAGGTGAGCCGATGGAAGGGTTTGGAAAAAGATGTAATATTTGGGCATTAATACATATCCCATGACAATGGGAATCAAGAAAAATGTACTTATGTACATAGTGTGGTAGGAGACAAATGTCGGAAAGAGGTTGTCCTCTCATGTGAGGGAAATGAATCATCCCATATTAGGATATGAGGAATCCTGATGTTATATAAAGTATTTCCTAATATCCCATACATATTATGTGAGGCACACTAAATTCAAATGGGGTAATTTTTTTACCATCATCACATACTTATTGTATGATCCATCCCAATTTCATATGGATTAAAATATACATTTAACATCATCCTCTAGGGATGATTGTTTTTGGTACATCTCATATTAAATATATGAGGCATCCTACATTCATTTCAATGGGTAAGAATATTGTTTAACATTTTGAATTGAGGATGTTGGGTCTGGTAATTTAATGTCATACAACATTGACTAGGGATTCTACTAGTTAAAATTTATAGATCATGGACTGTAGGAGATGATGTTGGTTTAAGGTCATATAGATTTTATTGAAGGGGGAATGGGAGTCCCTAGGGGCTTGAGTGGCATGAATGAGTGACAAACCAATGTGAATGGAGGGAAAAAATAACCATCTGTAACAAAAAAAACTCAACAAAATAGTCCTCAGATCAACCAAATTATGTTGGGAAATTAAAGACCCCAAAATGAGTTGATAAGAGGGCTAGGTCCAGGATGAAATATTTAGGTATTCAATGTATCCCATAATTATGGGGATCATGAGGCATAAAGTTCTGGGGGTGTCATGGTAGGATACCAATGCAGGGAGTTCCTAGCCTATCAAATGAGGATTCTAACTTGCCTCATATTTAGATATGATGAATCCAAATTTCATACGGGGTAAGGATATATATTAATGTCATGTCCCAAGGATGTATTTGTAATGGTAATACCATAATTTTTGAGTGGGGAATCCTTGATTTTTATGGTTTAAATAATATCTCATTAATATTCATCCTCATTTTATATGTGGTTTGGCTTCATTTTTAGGTTTTGCACTAAGGACATTAATTGGGCTTGCGTATTGATCTTCCCAATATTTTCTTCCCCATGTCAGGTTATGGGTCATCTCGTCCCACTAATTAGTTAAGGAAAATGAGTAAGTATTATACCTAAATAAGCAGGCCCATGAGATAATTTTGGGGTGATAAGACCATAGGTAATGGATGGTATTGTAGTGAATCTATGGTTGGGAATGCTGATAGAATGTTTAGGCATCACTACATATCACATGAGGACTGAAATCAAGTCACACATAGTTTTAGTGAGGTGGATGAATATACATGTCAAAACACAAGGGAGGAATACAATTATGGAAATGAGGGACAAATACACATTTTTGGGACATAATTCTTAGACCAGGGCTCCTAGTTTGAGATCATATATCTTAGAAAAATTGAAAATAGTTTTTGTTTATAATTCTTGGACTGTGGGGAGGTGTATTTAGAATGTTCGTGTGCTGATAAAGAGTTAAAAATTAATGTGAAGGTATCCACAAAGTCCCAAAACCGCATGAAGTGATCCTGAAGCCAGTTTCACACAGTTTAAGTTCATATGTCATGGACCATGGAAAATAGATTAAATTCATGATTATTGGAATAATGGAGAAAACATTCTTTTTAAGGGAGATTTTATGAAATGAAAGAGGTAGAAAAGGCCATGTACCAAATAAAAACCTCGGAACAAATGGAACATAGTTGAAGGTTATAATGCTTAGACTAGGTAGAAGGTGGAAAATAGTTTAATGTCACGAGGAAATGATTGGGAATGTGTTTCTCTTGTTGGTATCTGTATGGAATAGAAAATGTAAGACTAGACATGAAAGGAGGTAATGTAGTCTTATACGCCACATAAACAACCTGAGATGTAATTCAAATAGTTCAATGTAATAATTCTTGAATAATAATTGGCGCCCAAGGGTTGAAGGGTTGATAATTGTGTATTTATTCATAGATATAGAAGTTATATGCATCACTTAATACCCCATAGAAATGGGAATTAATTCACAAGTACTTATAGAAGGTAACAGATTTGTAGAATAATGCCATAAGTGGGGGGAATTATATATAATAAGGAAATCGCATGGTCATGACATGAGGTAAGTCTATGGATTAGTTTTCTAAGTACATTGGTTCTCATTTTCCACATATCATATGAGGCGTACTAATCTCAAGCGAGGTATGGTATTTGAAAATTCCATTCTTATCACATGTGGAATACTGATTATATAAATGGTATGTATTTTTTGATCATCCCATTCTTATCATATGAGGCATCCATGAATTTTAAAGGGTAAGATCAAAGTTTAAAATTGTGTTCTAAGGATTCTAGGATTTTTTATTTTAAATTGTTAAACATTGACAATAGGGGAAATAAATAGTTTATAGTCATAATTATTAGAGGAATTGAAATATTTTTATGGTCATACTACTTAGACCATGGGGTTTCTGTTTGTTTTAGTTCATAGTACTTGGACCAGATGAAAATATTTTCATTTTCATACTACCTAGACCCTTGAAAACTATTTAAATTCATTTTTCATGGAAAATATTTCTATCATTTGAAGTAATTCTTGAGAAAAATAGCGTTTGTTGTATGTGTGATATTCTCATCTTCCTTGGAGATAAAAGTTTATGATCCACTAGAATATACCTTAACAATGATTGATGCTCCTTCATACATGGGATAAAATATTGGTGGCTTTATGTTGGGTATCATAAACGTTCTGAGAGTTAGTACCATGCATCCCTAGAAGATGGAGTGAAGGAAAACCAAGCTGTTGAATGATCTCATTGTCCTGTTATATTTACTCTCTAGATTGTGTAAGGCATAGAGCATATTCTCTTAAATGGAATCCAAATAAATTATATGAATTTAATCCATTATTTATAGTATCTGATGGACTTAAAAAGTTGTTGAGAGCATTTAAAACTAAGTCACTAGGGTAAAGGCTTTGTATTTTACTTACACTAGGGAGTATGGGGTCACCTTGGTGGAATTATGAATCATCGCTTGATATGATCAGAGGTTGTTTAAGAGATTGTCTAGAAAACTCAATTTTTTAGTACCACCATTTTATTAAGATGGTATATAGGGTCTTTTTTAAGGCATAAATCTTCCCATTTTCCTGAACATGGTTGCAAGAAGTATGGATGGAACAAAAGTGGTACTTGGTGTATGATTTCCTCACCTCGGTGTCTTGGAAGTTAGTGCCATTTTCTGTGAGAATGGTATGAGGAAATATAAATTTATTTTATAATAAGTATATTATGACTGGAATGAACATGTACTAGTGATATTCCACTAGTTTTTATGGCCCTATGATGTCAAGTCCCAATACTAAATTGGGAAAATAATATTTGGTATTTTGGAGAGGCTCAGATAGTCTATGCACAATGCTTTCATGGATCTGACATGAATGAAACATATTGGTGAACTCAATATAGTTTTGTATCATGGTGGGACATATGTAGCCCATCCTACAAATATGGAGGGATAGATTCAATCACAATTTTAGCGTCCCCACAGGACCTGGTATTGATCTCTTTCATAAATTGAGGGACTTATCATTGATTACAATGGAAGTGAATTCCATAAAACCCAAATGTGTATAGAATTTGCTCAATTAGGACCACTTTAGAGGGTAAATTATGTTTCATGATAATGGATTCTATCACAATAAACTACGTCTGATGGTAGAATAACCCTATGAAGATTATCAACAAAGGGAGTGGTCCAATTGGACATTTCTTTGAATATAGGGGGACCATGGGCCCTAGAAAAGAAGTTTCACCATCCAGTTGGTTTACTTACTATATGTCATTATCTGAATCGGTGAGGGATATGACCATACAATGAGACAAATGAATGACTAGGTCATCCAGATTAGGTTATGGAAGATATTAATCTAAAATACGCATGGAATTGACTCGACCGTTCTATGAACTAGGAACATGGTTCAGGTCTAGCTGGGAAGTTAATAAGGCCATCTACTGATGGGTATTCTCTATTAGGGGAACATGATCTTTCATTCTGATGAAGTAGTCACCATTGATCTGTTTGATGACTTCCTTGGAGTATCCCTAAACATGAAAGTCGGGAACATCAATATCAAGGGACAAATTGAGACCATTAATAAGAGCCTGATACTCTACCTCATTTTGGGTGAATACATCTAAAAATAGGAAATAGTATGGAAGGATGGATTATTCTAGGGTGATGATGACAATCTATAAGAAAAATATATTTATATTGGGATTATCAAGTCTTGTAATATTCGAGCTATAGGAGAACCATCAAAATACATCAGCCAAAACGGTATGTCCTAATCCGCTAATAGGATTGCTTTATTTAGGAAATTGATGTCCATTGGAAGTTCTTTAGGGGTCGTATGAACAACCATGAAGCCATCCAATTTAGGGCTTTGTAAGAATTATGTGAAAAAAAACTATTGTCGAACTACTATAGGATCACCACCCAATATGAAAATCACCTCATCAACATAGGGATATTGAGGAGATACTCTAGTTAGTCTACTTGGGACATTAGCTATATCTCATGATGCCTCATATAATGATAAAAATTCTTCACTTAAAAAACTAGTGTGGGGAATCTCTTCTCAATGGGGGATTATCTAGTCTTCATGTCATATAGAATTTAATTGGGATATTATAAATTATTTTATATACCCTCATTGTTTTTTAGGATAGAGGGGTGATAAGAGAATATTATCAGTCGGTCACATAAAGGACCATATTATTTCTTAAAACATGTTCCATTTGTACTAGATGATGTAGAAGATAGTACATGATATTCTAAAACATGGTTTGGAATTCCTCATAAAATTGGTACATAGTTCCTCTCAATATGATCCTTGAGGAGGGCTTACACTTTCCAGTCATGTTACTGATAAATTATAATTTTTAGGCTAAGTGGCCTTAAATTCCCCACAACATCAGAAGGTTTCTTAGGGGAGTAATGTGACTGATGGAATTAATCTAATATGGGTCAGTCTCAATGACTATATACCTTAATAATATGCCAATAAAATTCCCAAAAGTAACCCAAAATGAGATCTTCATGTGTTTAATCTTTAAGAGTCGAGAATAGAGGAAGTCCAATACTTTCTCAAGATCCTTGATATTGTCCTATCACTTGAATTATTTGAACACTATTTCATCTACATATAATTCCATTAACATCTCAATAGTTGGATTGAATATGTTTTTCATAGCTTGCAGATAATTGTCCCATGAATTGTTCAATATGAAGGGAATCACCTACTAGTAAAGAGTACCTTACAGTTCCCAGAAGGCAATGGGATCCTCATCCTCACGGGTCATCTGGATTAAGTTTTACCTAGAGTTTCCATCCACAAAGGAGAGGGCCTAGATAACTTCAATAACATTAATCAATATCTCTCTCACTAAATTGGGAAAATCAGCCTTTGAAAAGTGTCAATTTAGGTCCTGCAAGTCTATATATTTTTGAATCTTCTCATTCTTCTTCCTGAATGGGTTGATGTTGTATAAACTTAGAGGGAACTAAAATTCTATAATGATATTTTATTTGATAATATTTTCATCATCATATTTGATCATAGAACCATGAGAGGGGTTCATCTTTCTTTAAGGATGTTTGTTCACATGATTAATCATTGGGAGGCCAATATATTGAATAGAAACCTAAGGTTCCAGTCCCAACATCTCATCATTACTATTAGAGAAGATAACATGGTGCTATTTTAGGAAGTAAAATACTTATTTTGATCCAATTTAGGCATGAATTCACTGATAAAAATTGACCTTGGATCTTTCTCGATACCAGGGATCATCTAGAATATCTCAGTAGCACTGGTAAAGGTACCTTCTTCAAACACATGAGGGGTGTCTACCAAATAATCTTTATCATATGATACCAGAGAATCATAGTTTGGGGAATATATTTAAATACATTCAACTTAAGGGAAGTATTGGTTCCTTCTTGTGAAGTCATGGAATCCTTACTGAGGGGTTTATGCTCTGCAAAAACTATGCCAAGGGAAGTTTTCAATGCAATTCCATTCAACCTTTGATTATGAGGTCGATTATTGATGTCAATAAAATTATGGAATTTCAGGTTCTATCAAGTCAACCCTACTATGTGGAACATGTGGGAATGTCAAGGATTGGTGTTCATAGAGAAAACTTCTAGGTACTTAATTGGATTAAGGGATTTTCATATCACCATATCATGTCCAATGTAAGGTTATATGGAAATATGTAGGAACTCCTTCTTCTTAGGTAAGAAAAACCTTTTTTCATGGAGTCATAAAAACAACCCCCAAGCTCTTCATTATGTACTCTCACATATGAATCGAGATAATGAATTTTTTATTCATGTATGATCATGTATTTTTTGTAGTGGAATTCAAATAATTAGAACCATTGGTGTGCTTATCCTCGGTGGTCTTAACATACTTCTCTTTTATCTTATATTAGATGGTGTCCAGATAGTGGGTTTCACAAGATTCAAGCAGGGATGCATCACTTAGGAGAACACCTTCTCAACCATTGATGGAGTATTTGAGGAGCTAGTTATATGATGAGGGGAATGTTGTTTACAAATTATGCCATGACCTACCAAGAAGTGCATTGTAGGTGGTATCCAATGAGGGTACCATGAATTCAGTGCTTAATATCAGACACTGAAGTAGGTATTTAGCGCAATATTACCATGATGTTTCTAATCACTCCTATTGTAACCATTATTTTTTAGGATGGTGGGATTCCTATCTTTTTTGGTTTGTCCCATCTTGTGGAATATTTGATTCAGAATGAGTTTGATTGCGTAGCTAGTATCCTCTAGGTAGTAGGGGATCTTCACACCATTGAAACGAAAATTGATGTATAAAAAGAATATGTGCCCCTTAATATGGACTCCTTCATCTTACCCAGAAAATGAAATAATGGCTTGATATTCTTCTTACTTGGAATCCTCTATATAGCAGGCCTCAATAGTAGATAACTCATTTTCCAATTGGAGATGTATTATCATGTCTTACATAGGTGTCTCATGCATTTCCTTTAACAAGTGGAGATCCTTTAGGATAAAAATCCACAATTGAATTATAGTGATGTTCATCAACACATCACATTTCAGGGTAAAAGGAATATTTTTTCTTGTAGAGGGTCTCTCCTTGGTTTGGGGCACAAAAGATGCCACTAGATGAACCACTAGGGCATTATTAGTGCTAAAAAAATTCTATTGCAAACTAAATATCATTATATGAACAACAAATAGATAAATATCATTAAAATGAAGAATTATTATGGATGGAAATGGTTGATCATAAAGTAGATGTGGCTTAGAAGCATGGTTAAGTAACACGATTGGTTGTGGAGACATACTAGATGGAGAAGGCTGGGAGGATAGTTCTTGATGCAATTTGTGAAAAACTAGCTGTCCGGTCATGATAACATGAATGGGCTGGTTAACATGAGAATTATGAAAGATCAAATTTCATCTTCATTTCATTCAATAGTGATGGTTGGAGGAACCTGAGGGGTTTTTATTAAATTTACCAGTGTTTAGTGTCATGTAGTTTTCTTACAGGTCCAAAAAATTCCCAACGGTGTACTCCTGCTCAACATCAGTGGGTAGTATAGGGATGGGTAGACCATGGGTGCATCTCCAAACATAGGGGGAATTAATTCACAAAGATTTTGATATGGCTTTGTCACCAGAGGGGGACTCTAATATCCCATGCACCATCGACACCTGTTTTTCAGAGACATGGTAGGTTGTGACATAGATATGGAGGCAGCAACCGAAGGAGGCATGAAAAACAAAATAGTTTATTGACTTCTAAAATGATCATAGATGATAAAGTGATCATATACTTATTTTTTATGTAAACAATTATCATATTTTTACATCCCTTCGTCGGGAGCCTACTTCCATTTTCCAAATTATTCACTTTTTATTTTGGGATATGTGAAGACATGTGTTACCTATATCAAAGTGTAACCCAAATTGACTAGGCCACTATCCACTTTATCATAAATAAAAACTATTAACAAATAAATTCCTTGATGGTGTTTCTGGTGATTATTTAGTATGGGTAACGATGAGAACATCCAGTGAGTATGGACTTATGGATCCTCCTACACTCTAGAAATTTCATAATTCTGTTCTCCAAGACATAGATGATGTAGACCATGATCTATAAATACCTTTCAGAATATGTGATGATTCTTCTATCAAGTAAAGGAACTATGGGGGCTTGGCATTGATGGGGGATAGAGCTACATTCCATCATTGTGATAGTTGTTCTTGGTGTTTTAGTGCCTGATGATTCTACGATGGGTAAAGTTGTTCTGGATAGGGTTTCACTCAGTGGGTCTCTTCCAGCATAGGATATAACATGTGCACTATCTCATGAACCATTACATGAATGGTTGTGGTAGTCTCTATATTTTTAAGTCATCATGAGGAAGATGGAAGATGCGCCAGACCCAACTAATTATTAGTCTGCTGTGAGGATTCTACAAAATGCTGAGCATTTTCAGAGAACTCACAAAATCCATCAGGGTAGTTTATGGTGATGAAGATAGGGACCATCTCACTCTCAATTTTCCCAAAACACATTGAATTTTTTTATGGGATAGTAACATGTCTTTTGAATATATAAGTCCTTTCAATAGGGAGAAAATGTTGTTGACTCACTAATTAGGCCTCTTATTCAACTTGATGAGATAGTAAATACTATTCATTCATGTGGTGGAGTTGAACTGATAGATTAACTATCTATGAAGGTCCTACCAACAGTGATTGACCCTATAAGAAGCTGGATGCACTTTAAGAATGTAGTTCCTTCCAGTGTTTGAATGAAACATCATAGTTTTTGAAGTTCATATTATTTTGGGGTCCAAAACATTGGTCCAAATCATGAAGAAAAGTAGGAATGATGATTCAGCGGGTCACCCATCCCATTGAATGGGGTGATGATGGGATTCAAAAACTGTAGGTGTTCTCCAATAGCATCCACCCATACTAGGAATGGATTTATATCTAGATGGATTTCCACTGTCTATGTTTCTAGGGACTTAAGGTGAGAAGTGAAAGAAATTATCAATTCATCATGGTGAGGGCCTCTGACCACAAATTGATTGAAAGGCATATCAAATCAAGATGTTGAACAACCTGGATCCTAAGGAGGATGATAATGCTTATCAGGTGGGGTTGGTAACTTTTACCTCAAGAAAATTCCATATCCACCATCTTGTTCCCTAGTTAGATATGTTCCACCAATATTTAATGGGGATATATGTCAATGGAGAACTTTTTGACACACTGGATGAGAGATGGATCCCCTTAATCTAGGCACCTCTCCGCAAGGAGGTTAGTAATGAACATTCTAAATTCCTCAAGCTTCACAAGAAAGACAGCTACCGAAGGAATTTTCTTTTCTTTTAGTGTGACCTTGGATGGGTTGGAGGGATTATTATGTCACTTTTCCTTATCAGCATGCTGATTTTTAGATATAAATGGAACATTGAGGGCATATCTAAGGGCAAGTTCCTATCTATTTTAATGAGTGAGGATACCTGTCGGAGGGATTTCATAGAACTGCTTTGCCGCTTGAGGCCGGTCTTCCATATCATTCCCTATGTTAGTGGACTTATTCCTCTAATCCTATGGAAGGTTAGTGATGACTATATTCACTATGGTGGTATCTAGAGGGGATACTTCCTCACCAATGGATAGGCTAGACTTTATTAAGAATGGGATAAAATAGAAAGGATCGTACTATCCTTATCCTTTGATCTGGACATGTGGATAAACTTATTCCATAACCTTTTAGTGAATTGTTAGGCTCATAATTTAGGTATACTGAAGATTATGATGGTATCCATAAAACTAAAGCCACTGAGCTACTAGGATTGTTATGATCTCAACCATTATACATTGTTGGTTGATCGCATCGTTGTACTCCTGACTCCCAGGTTAGGTTAGTCAATGAACGTGGAGGCAGTGATACACCTCTTAGATGATTTGGTAGAAATAAATTACTTGGTCATCAGTGGGGGACTCCAAGATCTCCAATTCTGAAGCTCCAGGTATCCATAACAACATTGATAGCTATTTAGTGACTGGGACCTACCAAAATCCTCTTTCTTAGATGAACTGTTTTGATCTAGGTCATCCGAAACCCTGATCTGAATAGGAAAATATAGGGGTGGGGCACAACTACATACATGATCTGAAAATCCCATATTTTAGGAATATGTATCTCATTAGTCATGTAGTCCATGCATGTCAGGACATCCCTTAGAGGTAGATCCAAATTCAAGACCATGTCTATATAGGATATGGTGTTCACCAATACATAATGGTAGATGGATGAGGTATCCATTTATGGCTCAATGGATCACTCACCATTCAAAGGTGTCAATAAAAATAATGACATATCTCCATCTTCTCTGGTAGAGGTAGAGATGATAGAAATTGGAGGAAACAAGGATAGGTCCACTATGAGCCCTTAGAAGGGCCCTAGAACATTCTCTACATGTATAAACCTACTCAAAGATATTAGGATCCTTTGGACCTGAACATCTAGGATAACTAATCTTAATTTCTAGGATCTTGCACTAGACTTTGGAAAAAATGGCGAATGTACCATAATTTATTCATCTATAAAATTGGAATCTAGGAGATCAAATATGACATGGAACATCCTATAGTACATCCTATAGATGTGATTTTTCTCCATCCCTCACCATGATAGTTCTTTAGGTAAGGGTATGTCTTCATCATGGGGAGGACCTCTGATTTGGTGTTCAATAAAGACAGAAAGACCTCTACCCTAATTGGATATATCATGTGAAGTACCTCCATTATAGTTGATAGTAACACGAGGGGGGGGGGACCTCCACCATCATATGGAGAGACACGAAGAGGACGTCCGTGTTGAGTGGTTGTGGCAGCATGAGGAGGTCCTCTATACTAGAAGATAAATAAGTGATGACTTATATTTTGATCAGTTGGAGAATGGGGATAAACTTCATTCTAGTTTATGGTAGGGTCGGGCGGAACTCCACTTTTTTTATCAATAGGTCATGGAGGACCTCTGATCTACTTTGTAGTGGCATGGGGAGGACATTTGTGTTGAATTGTGAAAGAGGGGGGATTAAATCAACCACATAAATTGATGACATGGGGAGGAACTCTATGCTTCCTAGTAAAATAATAAAGAGTACATCAATACATAACACCGATGGAGCGGGGAGGACATCCACTCAGGTTGAGGATGATGAAGGGTGGGACTCTTCCCTGATTCTACTTATCCTGATATGGCTCGTAATAGATATAGGTGGTTCTTATGGTTGGGAGAGTCAAGCTAGACTTACAATGAGGTGGCTGGGGTCTTGATCCCAAGAGGGAAAAAATAATCCCATTTCACATATTGTAGGGATCTGATGTTACACTATAATGGTGTGAGGGTCTATAAGGGATGTGAAAGATGTACATTTGTTGGATAGAATCCTAAGTCTACTCCTAATGTACTTGTTGTGTGCTTTAGACCAGTTCTATAGAAAAATGGATGAAATAAAATCAATCCTTGGATTACAAGACCTGTTGTTGATGGAATTGATGAGGCCTAGTGGGGCCCCTCCATGGTGTCTCCAAGGTGGTAGTCACTACACGTGTGACTCGAACATACCATAGCTCCTCTACATAAGAGACTAAGTTGTTAGTGTTCTCTAGAGAGAGTCTTTAAAAATTGTTTATCATTGTAATAGGGGGTGGTATCCACCTATATAGCCTTTGGGGCAATGGTGTCGGTGAGAAACTGATGCCTCTAGGTCCTGGAAGGTCATATCCTTGGGGGGGAATGACCCCATTTAGGTCATATCAGCACACTAGAGTTTATATCACCCTCTTCTAGATGATATCATAGTGTGATATATGGTATAAGAGGTGTATTTGTACATTATTTACACATTAATGTTCCTCTTAACTCAATACCTATGAGCTCCAGGTTACTGGAATCTTGTAGCATGCGTCCTATAAGGTATGTTTATTCATCTTTCAATACAGGTATAATGATAGCAATTCCCAAATCCCCATAATTGTTCAATATTCTTGAGATGTAGAGGGGTCCATTTAGATGACGTTAAAGACTAAGGATGCCCAACATTAACTGTCACAAGTCACAGGTGAGTTTCATGCCTTGCCCACTATCTTCTTGGTGGGAGTTGGCACCGAATTTCTTAATCCGATGACATGAAAATCCAATGATTCCATGAACTTTACTAGCTGACATGGTCTAAGAAAATAGTTTTTCATTAGTTTTAGTAATTATTTTCTAATTATTTCACTACGGAATAACTCTATCCTTCTTGTTGTTGGTGACACCCTGCGTTATGCTATCATGTATTCCTATATTCCATAGGATGGAAAATTTCATCACTTTCATTAGTGATGTATAATCATTGATAGAAATAGAATGATGGGTTGTCAATTTCTACTTCAATGGATTCCTCCTTGGAGATCATTGCCTAGTCTAGGTCTCCCTCATAGATTAAGTTATGTTTTTTAACTTATTCATGGTTCTATCTCAAGGTGGACCCCAGTAAATTAGGATGGTTTTTTCTAGAAAGGGAAGAAACCATCATCTAGAGTGAGTAGTGGCATTGGGAAGGTAATGGAATTTATAATGATTTGGTATATTGGGAACTTATAAATTCATCTTATTCTGGAGGTAATCTCATGTCTAAGGAATCTTAGGTGCGGAACCCAAGACATCCTATTTATTCCATTAGTTAGTTCACACCGGGGGCACAAGACTTCCAAGGATTTTCACCTTTGGAATCCTATGTTTATTTCGTACGGTAAGGATTCATGATTAGGGTGTGCATTTTTGTTCTTTTAGAGAAGAGTGTAGGGTTTATGTCCCAAGGAGACAAGATGCATGAAAGTTTAATATATTATAGGTATAGGATATTCACAAGTTCAATATCTTATAAGGATGGGCTAGGCACATATCTATTGGATTGTGGGGACAATGTAGTAATAGTTTCAATGTATTGAGGGGATAGTATAGGTGCATGTATAATGTATTTCATGGAAGAGATAGTAATAACTACAATTTTTTTGGGACATTATAGACGCATGTTTAAGGTCTTACGGGGATAGTCTAGGCATATGTTTAATGGCTTGTATGGACTGGATGGGGAATGTCCTATTGAGATGGAATGGGTGGTTATGTGTGTCCCTAGGGGGGAATAATTCCAAACTTAGATTTGATAGTGTATCCCAATGATGGAATATTTCACACTTGGATTATGGAAGCTCCTATAACATAGTGACCTGAACCACTCGGTCTAAGACGATTACTATGTGAACTCATGCATGCCTCCCCATACCTATGTCAGTGCTGACTAGCAGTAAGGGTCTAACTCAAATAGTGGGGAGAATATATGCTATGAATCCTGTCATTGAAAAAATAAATAAAAACATAATTAATATATAATCATGCTAAATGAAGAAACTAAATATGTCATACATAGTATATAAAAAAAGATCCAAAAGTGAAAAATTTTCTAGGGTAATGATATAAAATAATAAATAAAATAATTGTGGGGTCATTTGATGTCTGTCTTGGTCTACTACTTCTTAGTGCTCCACCTTCTAGCAATCCAACACAGGGCCCTTTACCTTCACTAGGTCTCTCATAGAATCTAAAAGCACATAAAAATTCCTAAGTAGAGTGTGAGTATAATGTCCCGATTCCGGAAGCCCCCTAGAGGCACCCTATACCCGGTTGGTCACTTGGCCTCAAGTGCATTTACCCGAATTACAGAGGTTGCCAACTAGCAGCGAGGGCCTTGGGTGTGATAGTGGGGAAATTATTCCCTCATTGGAAAATTAACACAGTGGAAGTAAACAAATATACAATAACAGAAGCAGTAATAATACCATACAACAGTAAACAATGGAAGGAAAAAAGTGAGAACAACTAGATCACATATATAAATTATTCATGGTACATATGTCTAGGAAAATAGCCAAACAAGTCACAATGCTGGAATGCAGTACCGAACCAAGTACAAAAGAAAAACAAGAATCAACTCATCAGCATCACAATCCTGAGCTTAATCCCATTCTCTCTTGCTCCAAAGTAGTCAAGTACCTAAAGTATAAGGGCTCTTTCCCTTATCTATATCTTCAACAATATAATCTTTTTGGGCCCAAAATCATGGCCCAAACAGGGTGTGAGAATAAATCCCAGTAGGAAACCACCACAATATTTGTGCCTAACAGTAAGTGAATATATATCAAGTATTCAGTAATGGAATTCGTAAACAAAGAAGTAATCAGCAGTAACCAATCCATAGTTTCAATGAATCCGGTTTATATATGAAGAAACAACTAATCAAGCAGGTAAACATAAATAGGTAACCCTCTGAGAAGTACTCACAGCCTATCCCCTCTGGTCGTACCTAGCTACACAAGAAAATTGCTAAACACAAAGGGTAACCATCTAGGATATACTCACAGCCTAATAGCTCTGGTTCAACCAAACAAGTACAAGAAACCCTCTGGGAAGCACACTCAGTCTACCCCTCTGGTTCAGCTTAAGCATAGACTCTCTGAAGAAGCACTTGCCTTCAATTCCTCCTATAGTATCATATCGGTAAATAAAGGCACTCTAGGGAAGCACTTAAGTCACATTCCCCCTGTGGTCGAAGTGGAGGAACTACAAACACTCTAAGGAAACACTTATGTCAATTCCCCCTGTGGTATCGCATAAAAAAAGTAAACATACACTCTAGAGAAGCACTTACATCCATTCTCCCTATGGTATACTACACCAGGTTCTCACGGCCCTGTGTAAGTCAAGCAAGCATAGAAATGCATATCAGACAAAGTAAACCTTAAGAACTACTTGGATAAATAGTATACAACATAACAGCATGTCAAAGCAATAGTCACACCATCCTACAAAACTAGGCATTGGAAAAACAAGGTAGCCTAACAGGCTAAGCAGTACCAAAAGGTCATAAATAATACATGCATGGGAAAACACCTCAAAATAATATCAAATTAACCCTATTCACATTCAATTAACCTCTTCTCAAGCATACAAGCATATATGGAAATTAACAGGGCTAAAATAGTAAACACACACTACCCCGTTCAAGGGTATTGGGAACGTTTTCACATATATCTCAAATAATTTCAACGGAAAGGCACAAATCACCTACCTCTATGTTGAAAGATCGATATACATGAACCTAAAGCATTGATTTTCCAAATAACACTGTAGATCTACAAAGGCACTCAAAATGTTCAACTGAAGATAACATGAGAAAGAGGAGGAATCATGAAATGAACATCTAGAAGAAGGAATAGCATACCGAGGCGGTCCCAACGCAATCGACGACGGTCGATTCAGAGAATGGATGGTAGCTCGGGGGCTCGAAGAACATTTGTGGTCATACGATTCTCTCTCAAATGAACCAGGAAGAGAAGTAGGACATTCTATCCGTCAGACATGACCCCAGTATGTTTAATGAAAAAAATAAAATACATGGTGTGTAATTTGGAAGTACAAGACGTGTAATTACTGTTTCTGTACCCCACATTAGGCAGCCTCCAGGTCACCCCCACACGGCCGTGTGTGAGGCAATTACACGACCAACACACGACTTCATGCGACAACCGAGTACACGAGGTGTACTTAAAAAATTTCCAGAATTTACTCTTTTTCTAAAAAATGACCAAAAAAGGAATACATACCTGAAATGAAGATCTGGGTTCTTAAAAACGTCCCCCCTTAATGAAATTTATCACCGAATTTCCCTAGCAAGGCAATGTAGAATAAGAAACCATGAACAGCTCCAGCCACTGCGATTGTACGTCTACCTCCCTCTCCCAAGTCTCGTCCTGTAATCGCCCATGCTGCCATAACAATCATACCAGAGGAACAAACCGACCACCTAGAAGCTTTGTACTTCCAATGAAAATCAGGATAGGATGCTCCTCGAATGATACATCCATGTCCAACTCAACGTCCTCATGTTGGAAGACTTGATACAGGTCTGAGAAGTAACGTCGAAGCTGAGAAACGTGGAATATGTTGTGCATAGACCGATATATCTGAGGTAACTACAACCGATAGGCAACCATCCCAACTCTCCCCAAAAACTCAAATGACCCGATGTACCTCAGTGAAAGCTTACCCTGTCTCCTAAGCCTTCGATGTCCCAACCTCAGTGTGACACGCAGGAAAACCTGATCCCCGACCTCGAACACCAGAGGTCGTCTCCGCTGATCATCATAAGACTTCTGCCAAAACTGTACAGTAGCCATCCTCTTCCAAATAAACTCTATCTGCTCTGTGGTCTCCTGGAAAAGACGAGGTCCCAGCATAGCTACCTCTCCTGTCTCCAGCCAACATAAGGGTGATCGACATGGCCTGCCATATAATGCCTCATAAGGTTTCATCTGAATAGTTTCTTGAAAACTATTATTGTAGGAAAACTCCACAAGAGGTACGTGCTTCTCCCAAGAACCACCAAAATCCAGGATGCATGCTTGAAGCATGTCCTCAAGAACCTGAATCGTACAATCAGACTAGCCATCTATCTAGGGATGGTAAGATGTACTCAAAATCACCTATGCACCCAAAGCCTTCTAAAGCCCCTGCCAGACCTGAGATGTAAAACTAGAATCCCTGTCTGAAACAATGGAGTGTGGAACTCCATGTAAAATTACAATCTCTCGGATGTACTACCATCCTAGCTCATCAACAATGAAAGTCTCCTTGATCAGAAATAAGTGAGAAGCCTTCGTGAGTCTGTCAATGACAACCCATACTGCATCATTATCTTGAGGCGACCTCAGAAAACCTGTCATGAAGTCCATTGCAACATCATTCTGTTTCCACTCGGGAATGGGTAACTGCTGCAAAAGCCCTGATGGTCATTGATGTGCCACATTCACCTACATACATGTGGAATCATCATGAAACCAAAAACATATCTCTTTATACCTGGCCACCAATACTAATAGTGTAGATCACGATACATCTTGGTGACACTAGGATGAACTACCCAAACTGAGGAGTGAAAGTCCTACATCATCTCCTCGTGTATGTCTGCTGACACCCATATGTGCCCATGAAAACGCAAGATCTCATCCCTGCCTATGGTCCATCCAGGAAAAGGGTCCTCTCCTAACACACTTTCTCGTATGACTAGGCCTTCATAATCTGATAGCTGCCTCATTCTCACTTGATCAAGAAGAGGAGAGGTAACAGCTACAGAAGAAAGAAAAATTTTCCCCTGTCTGTCGTGCACCTCCAAATGCATCTTAGAGAATAGATCCATAAGCTACCACTCACTAATGTCCTCCTAAACTTTATATATATGAGTCCTCCTGTAACACCCCAAACTTCCACAGTACGCTTCTCTTTGAATAATACAGTAGCGTGTCTTGTACGCAACTTCGAGTTCTAACACACCACAACCAATCAAACTAGCCGTTATGAATAGTAATAACCACTTTTTGAAATTTTATATATTTTATCTTTCAAAATGGAATTCATTTTTGGATTCATAATATCGAAATTAGATTAGGGTGAATTTTTGGTATTTTTATGAAAACATTCTATTTTTGATGAATACTGAAAAACACTGAGTTATAGTTTAAAACCGAATTTTTATTTAAAAAATTATTTATTTTATTTAAATTTAATTAAGGTAAAACAGACTCATAATACCTATATAAGTTTGATTTAATTCATTGGAGTCAATTTATAATAATTTAAGATATATAAAAATATCTTAGTACTTTTCACCATCTTTTACCCACCTCCTTGGAGAATTTGGAAATTCACATAAAACTTAATTTTACCACTTCTATGAGTGGACCTTTGAAAATCTGAGAGACATTGTTAATATCAAGGAGTAAAATTTGGTTCAATAAGATAAAAATAACTTTTGGCGAATAGTAACTTTTTACTTTTATTTACCACGGTTAAAAGTAAATATGATAATTAAGGGTAAAAATGATATTAATATTACCCTAACACATGTCCTAATTCTATTGGACAGGTGTATCTCAACCAAAAACAACCTTAGGAATAAAATATTACCATTTAGGTCCAATTGGATTAGATTAGGACATTTATTATTATTTAATTCAAAGAAGAGTTAAAAGAGTTAAAATCAATGTTTAATAACTAAAGTTTTTTTAATATAGGGGTATACATAAGATAAATAAGATTATAAATATTAACTATAAAGATAAAAAGATTTCCTATATAATGTTATTTTATTTATAATTTTTAGACATTAAATAATTTAATTTAATTATGACAAAATGGTGATGTAGTAATTACCTAATTAATGAAATATTAAAATAATTGATATTATAAATATCAAAATAAATTTAATTTGAGACTTATTATGAATTAAACTACTTTTATAGGTTACTATGACATATTAGGATTGGTTATATAAATTGTTTTTGAAGTAATAATGCTGTTATGAAATTATCAAAAACAAAATACCCAATAGTGTCCAAATTGACACAAAAGAGTTTTTTTAAAACAAATTATATTATTAATTGATATTCTATTCCTAAAAAATCTAAGGCTCGTCCAAAAGACTTATATAATGATAGGAGTATTATTAATGGACCACTTGGGTGTCTCTTGGAGGTATATAGTAAGTTTATTAACTATATAATATAAAAATACAAAGAGACAGGGTAAATGTCAAACTATTTTACAAAGAGTTAAATATAAATGGTAAGGTTAATAAAGTGACCCAAACCTGTATAAAATATATTAGATGAACGTATTTTGACCCATAATAATCTTAAACTTTAAATAATCCACTTTGGAGACATTAGAAACTGAATATGAACTTATTATAAAATAATATTTCTAGCTTTTCCAAAGGTGCCCCTCACCCCTCTTATAAAAGGGCACTCCCCCTTCTCTCTAATTCACACATTCAAAGCTTTTTGGCTCAGCCAAAACCCGCCCAAATATTCTCTAAACTTCCCTCACTTCAATATAGAGGCCTTATTTTGATTAGAAATCCAACCTAAGGATCCCTTTTGAACAAATCAAAAGGAAGAACCCGAAGAAGAGGTAATGTTTTCACCACCCTCTTTAAAGTTCCTTTTTTCTTAAAATTATTATTTATTTGTTATTACCATTATAAAATAATAACTCCTATATCTTATATATATTGTGTTTATATTATAAATATGGTACAACCATATTCAGTATTCTATTCATCCTTTGAATGACATGTCACCATACGTGCGTACGTACGGCTTACCGTCTCCAGGTCGTG
Source organism: Viscum album (assembly GCA_963277665.1). Taxonomy (NCBI): domain Eukaryota; kingdom Viridiplantae; phylum Streptophyta; class Magnoliopsida; order Santalales; family Viscaceae; genus Viscum; species Viscum album. Next base: position 1,168,341,315 of record OY728122.1, on the reverse strand, counting down.
GTGTAATTGTTATTCAAGACATTATTATTTGGATTGATATGATAATGATGTGTAATTGATGTTAATAATAAATATAACATGATAATTATTCTTTATATATGATATAAAATCAAATTATATATTATTTTAATATCAAAAGAATGATATTGTCGCTCGTGCGTACATACGGACTACCGTCTCCACGAACGCGTTGAGATTCATTCCCCATCATATCCATTCAAGTCTAATTCTCATTTTATGATTAAAAATAATGTTTAAGGACTTTATATAATTATGGATATGAATAAGATACAACATATGGATAAAAAACATAACTTATGTAACAACACATATAAAAGAAAATGAGTAAGTGAACACCCGAAACGACGATAATACTAAAATATTAAGCAATGTTAAAAGATCATATATGATATCATATTAATGTATATGCTTCTTGTATAATTTAATAACAATTATTTCACCATTATATAGGAGGTTAACCTACCATCAACCAAGGAAAAGTATAAGGTAAGGGTTTATTTCACAATCTCTTCATTATCCGAGGTTGTTTATATGTAATTATCTACTGGGACCTCTTTATCATCCACATCCATGTTTCTTAATTTTTTTTTAAATCATTCTTACTATTTTACAGACTATGGTTTAATTTCATTTATACCCTTGTTTAATTTTTATAAGAAGTTTATAAATAAATTGTTCTGTTGTTTTCCAAACAAGGTCCTTTTTAACCTTTTCGATAGAATTAAGGTAAGAATTTCTTTTTTTAACTTATACAGCGGGTGCAGATATTTTCTGCCATTATAAAATCTTCAAAGCTTCCCTTACAAGATTATACGAATATTTTCAATGTAAATTTTTTCTTTTATAATTATTTTACTTTTAAATTATTTAAAAAAAAGAGATATTTCGGTCAAATAGTTTTGATTTCATCTATGTCAATATCCTTTGATGGATTTTAAGCTTATTTGAAGTTTATTTATTATGATGTAAAACTTCCATATTGTATTGAAGGTTTTGTGATATGTTTGACTACAGATGTGTTATTTTTATACCATTCATGGTTTATGGAGAAAGTATTGACATTTTGTATGCCAGTTTTAATATGAATGTTTATGTTTTTTTTAAACCTGTTCATATGAGGAATGAATTGGACTTAATAAGTGACGGGTGGAGCCCGCTATAGCTCGTCGATGCATCGGTAGGTCTCATGAGACAAACTAGTGTATTGGAATAAGGCCTTGACCAAATCTTATTTGTAGTCTTGGCACAAGGCCTTGACTATGTGGTTATGATAGTCTAGCATTATGCATTCCATCATTATGAAAGTGGTTATTAATATTGCATGTGATTATTCAACTAGTAAAATATCCTTGTGAAAATGTAAATGGAATTATTTAATTTTATTTCAGCCATATTATGCTGAAGTTCATGTTTAAAAGGATTTTTTTTAGTTATACATTGCCTTAAATGTTTATGCTTATTTATGAAAGTTTCTGCAATATTGTTATCCTTACTGAGCATCTGAGCTCACCCCTTTCAATGTTTTATTTTTCCCAAGATGTGAAGAAGTATTTTATGAATGAACTGGAGGGATAATATGAGGGGATATGAAGACAAGATGTTGTTGTAGTTTTTTTTACTTTATGATGTAATGTAAGACTTATGAATATATCTAGTGTTTCCGAGGCTACTAAACTAATTGGCCTTTCGAGACTTTATCTTTTGTGATCATGCCAATATTATGTAATAATGCACCGACTCTAGGTAATAGGGGCCGGGGCGTTACAATTAGTATAAGAGGAAGTTTAGTACAATCCTTGGAAACTATATTTAGATAAACTCTGATTAGAGCACATAGACCTAAGACGGACATTGAGGATTAGTATAGAAGAACTTCCTAAAATTTTGGTATTGTAGAGATTTTGTGAGTTTTCCAAGCAATACATCCCTATCTGGATACAAGTAAGTAGAGGTGGCTCTGGAACATATGTACCTAGGGGTAAAACCCGAAAACACCGCTTTGATCTAGACTCGAATGGGAACTGGTGCACGATAACAGGCCTTTCTGCACTCTTGGTTACGACGCTCCCGGGGGATATGCTTAGGATAATTCTTATTTTCTTTATAAACCATTATGATGGGTTTATGATTATATACTTCCTGAAAGAAAACATTTTTATGGTTATGGATTATATCCATAAATTGTTTAATTTATGTTAAGTGTTTTACAAGTTTTAAATTATGTATTTCGATTCATAAACTGATCTAGTTTATGCCATTGTTTAGAAATGGAGACAAGTGGAAGGAATGGAAACCGTAACAATGCATGAACTCTATGTAGGGATTTCCCTCCTGCTCAAGATAATTATAGTGGAGCTGGTGATGCAACTGGTGCTGATTAGCTAATCACCATACTGGGACAGCTCACTCAGGTTATGAATAATAACCTTACCCATATGGAGCACCCAGATCCACAACATGGAGGATCAATGTTAGATAACTTCATGAGGAAAAAACCACCAACATTCAATGGGAGTACAAATCCCTTAGTAGCTGAGCAGTGGATACATTCCTTAGAGAAAATATTCCATGCCTTGGGGAGTAGTGAAAGGGAAAAAGTTATCACGACAGTTTACCGCCTCACTGGAGATGCTGATCAATGGTGGTCATTGATTCAAAAAAAAAGGAAGATGATGAAGTATAAAATATGGAATGGAGGGAGTTCAAAGAGATTTTCTTAGAAAAATAATTTCCTCATGACCATCGAGCAGATATGGAAAGGTAATTTTTTAGTCTGAGACAAAAGGAGGATGAGAATGTCGCAAAGTATGAAGCTAACTATACAGGGTTAGCGAGGCATGAAGCAGATTATATACGTAACCCGAGGAGTAAGATTGATCATTTATTTAATGGGTTAAAACAATTTCTTCATCTAGAATTAGTCTCACAATCCTTCTCATCCTACAAAGACATTGTCTCATGTGCTATCAAGACAGAAAATGAATTCTCTAAGTCTTACGACTTTAAAGCAAATAAAGAGAAGAAGATCTCTGTTGATCACTCTGGAAATATAAATAAGGGGAAGAAGGGAAAAGTTGAATATGAATCCTATAGTAAATGTGGGAATAAACACCCCCGGTACTTGCTTGAATGGAATGGGTGTCTGTTACAAGTGTGGTGAAAAAGGACACCAAGCTCATGATTGCAAAGGGAAGAAAGAAGCTACTGATGTTTAGTGATACAATTGTAGGGAGATGGGACATTATGCAAATGAATGTACTAAGAATCAGGGGAACTTACCTCAGAAAATTCCAAGGTATCAAAGACAAGCTTATGCTATCACTACTACTGAGGTTGAATCTCCAAAAGACGTGGGTGTAGGTAATTTAATGGTTTCCTCAAGTTTATCCAGTTCTTTATTTGATTCTGTATCATCACATGGTTTCATATCTTCTTAGTTTTCTAAGAAAATTAGATATTTCCAATTTGATCTAACAATGGAGTTGTCAGTTAAAACTCCTAAAGGAAGTATCATTGCAACAATGTTTTTTGAATTAGTCCCCATTAGAGCACATAAATGTTCTTAATCTGCTGATATCATCGTCATACCTATGATTTAGTTTGATATAATCCTCAGTATGGATTGGATTTTGGACCATGATGGTAATATTTATTGTAAGAAGAATGAGGTTACAATTTTTGATGATGATGATAAGGAACACCTTATCTTTAGAGCAGAATCGTCACCACCTGATTCTTATCTAGATCCACCCTGAGTAACTCAACTAAATTCAATTATCGGGGAGGAAGAGAATGCAATAAGAGTAGGTGAGGAAAATAAAGTTCAAATTGAGGATGTACCTATTGTCAACGAATATGTTGATGTGTTTCCAGAAGATTTACCTAGAAATCCTCCAGAATGAGAAATTGAGTTTTCCATTGATTTAATTCCTGGATCAAGGACCATATCGAAGACCCCTTATAGAATGGCCACTGTAGAATTAGTGGAACAAAAGAAAAAACTAGAGGAATTGAGTAATAAGGGATTTATTCTCCCCAGTGTTTCTCCATGGGGATCCCCTATCCTTTTTGTTAAGAAGAAAGATGCATCTATGAGGTTATGTATCGACTACAGGGAGATCAATGCTATAACAACAAAGAACAAGTATCCACTACCTCACATTGATTATTTTTTCATCCAAATTCCTGGAGAACAATATTTATCAAAGATTTATCTTCGATCTGGATATCATCAATTGTGTGTGAAGAAGGAAGAAATTCCGAAGATAGCATTTTTAACCAGGTACGGGCATTATGAGTTTACAGTAATGCCTTTTGGATTGACTAATGCACCCTCTGTATTCATGGATCTAATAAATAGAGTTTTCAAGAAATATATCGATGATTTTTTGGTGGTATTTATTGATGATATCTTGGTATATTCCTAAATCTATGAAGATCATGAAAATCACTTGCACATTATCCTGAAGACTCTTGGAAGACATGAATTATATGGGAAGTTTAGCAAGTGTGAATTCTAGATTTAGGATATCTCTTTTTTTCGCCATATTATCCCTAAAGATGGAATCTATGTTGATCCTTATAAGACCAAGACAATCTAAAAATGTCCAGAACCGATGAGTATAACTGAGGTACGCAGTTTTTTTGGTTTATCAGGTTATTATCTGCGTTTCGTCCAGAATTTTTCTCGATTGGCTAACCCATTAACGAAGCTCACACGTAAAGGGGTTAAATTTGTTTGGACAAAATATTGGGAAGAACATTTTGAAGAACTGAAGAGAATATTAGTCAATGCTTTTATATTGACTCTACCATCGGGGAATGATGGGTTAATTATTTATGGTGATGCATCGAAGAAAGGAATTGGTTGTGTCCTTATGCAGAATGATAGAGTTATTGCCTATGCATCACGACATCTGAAAATTCATGAGAAAAACTATCCTACTCATGATCTTGAGTTAGCAACTATAATATTTGCTTTGAATATTTGGATACACTATCTCTATGGTGAGAAATGTGAGATTTATACTGATCACAAGAGTTTGAATTATATTTTCTCACAGAAAGAACTCAACATGAGGAAAAGGAGATGACTTGAACTACTCAAGGATTATGATTTCACGATATACTACCACCCGGTGAAGGTAAATAAGGTGGAAGATGCTTTGAGTAGAAAGGATCATGGAGTTTTGAACAAGATGAGAGTTGAAATGGATTCTATATACATGGATCTAGTAAATATGGATATGGGAATCACCATGGAAGGTGAAACATTAATGATTTTTCAAATGGTTTCCAAACCATCTTTACTATAAAGGATAAAGAATTATCAGATCGATGATGAAGAGTTTAAAAAAAGGATTAAAGCTGTTAATGATGGGAGATTTAGTGACTTTGTGTATGAAGATGAAATTTTGAAAGTTGGGAAGAGACTTTGTGTTCCCAGTATACTTGATCTAAAATGGGAATTGTTGGACGATTCTCATAGTTCCAATTTCTCTATACACCCTGGGAGCACCAAAATGTATAGATATTTGAAGGAACATTTTTTGTGGGACAACATAAAGAGGGAGATTTCTGATTTTTTGTCAAGATGTATGGTTTTTCAACAAGTGAAAGCTAGATGGAAACATCCTGGAGGAGTCATGCAACCTCTCCCCATACTTGAGTGGAAATGGGATAATATCATGATGGACTTTGTCATGGGACTAACAAGGAATCCTAGAAGGAACGATGCAATATGGGTCATTGTTGAACGTCTTACCAAGTCAGCACATTTTCTTGTTATAAGAGAAGATCTACCACTTGAACGTCTAGCAAGACTATATATTAATGAAGTTGTGAGACTTTATGGAGTACCACAATAGATTGTTTCTGATCGTGATACTCGTTTTACTTCAAGATTCTAGAAAAGTCTTTAGAAAAACCTGGATACTGAACATCATTTGAGCACTGCCTACCACCCTCAAATGGATGGACAATCAGAACAGACTATTGAATCCTTAGAAGACATGTTGAGATCATGCTCACTTGACTTTCAAGGTATGTGGGATCAATATTTACCTCTGGTAGAATTTTCCTATAACAATAGCTTCCATTCAAGTATTCGGATGGCACCATATGAAGCGTTATATGGAAAGAGATGTCACACACCAACCTGTTGGGATGATGTTGGGGAAAGAAAACCCATAGGCCCAAAACTAGTTGAGGAAACAATGGAAAATGTGAAGGTAATCCAAAACCACATCAAAGCAGCTCAAAGTAGGCATAAGATCTATACTGAAAACTGAAGGAAGGATCTAGAATTTCAGGTCGGAGATCATGTTTTCTTGAAGGTATCTCCATGGAAGGGAGTTATACGTTTCGATAAGAAAGGTCAATTGAGTCCCAGGTACATAGGACCTTTCGAAATTCTAGAACAAATTGGGGATGTAGCTCACCGTTTGGCAATGCCGCCAAGTCTCTTCAAAGGTCACGATGTGTTCCATGTATCACTGTGGAGAAAATACATGCCTGACCCAATGCATGTACTCACCTATGAGGAATTAGAACTGGAACCAGATTTGTCTTATTGCGAAGAGCCTATCATGATTCTTGATATCAGAGAACAAGTGTTGAGAAACTGGACGAATCATCTGGTAAAAGTTCTATGGAGAAACCATAATATGGAAGAGGCAATGTGGGAACCCGAGAAACTTATAATGAAGAATCACCCGAGTCTTTTTTTGCGGTAGTATTCTAGAAATTTTGAGGACGAAATTATTTGAAGGAGGGGGGAATGTTACACCCCAAGCTTCCACGGTATGCTTTTCTTTGAATAATACAGTAGCGTGTGTTGTATGCAACTTCGAGTTCTAACACACCACAACCAATCAAACTAGCTGTTATGAATAGTAATAAACACTTTTTGAAATTTTATATATTTTATCTTTCAAAATGGACTTCATTTTTGGATTCGGAATATTGAAATTAGCTTAGGGTGAATTTTTGGTGTTTTTCCGAAAACTATCAATTTCTGAATAATAGTGAAAAACACTGAGTTATAGTTTAAAACCGAATTTTTATTTAAATAATTATTTATTTTATTTAAATTTAATTAATGTAAAAATAGACACATAATACCTATATAAGTTCAATTTAATTAATTGGAGTCAATTTATAATAATTTTAGATATATAAAAATTTCTTAGAACTTTTCACTGTCTTTTACCCACCTCCTAGGAGAATTTGGAAATTCCAATAAAACTTAATCTTACCGCTTTTGTGAGTGTAATTTCAAAAATCTATGAGTAATGGTTAATATCAAGGAGTAAAATTTGGTTCAATAAGATAAAAATATTTTTTTGTGAATAATAACTTTTTACTTTTATTTACCACAGTTAAAAGTAAATAGGGTAATTAAGGGTGAAAATGATATTAATATTACCCTAACACATATCCTAATTCAATTGAACAAGTATATCTCGACCAAAAAAAACCTTAGGAATAAAATATTATCATTTAGCTCCACTTGGATTAGATTAGGACATTTATTATTATTTAATTCAAAGAAGAGTTAAAAGAGTTAAAATCAAAGTTTAATAACTAAAACATTTTTAATATAGGGTTATACATAAGATAAATTCTATTATAAATATTAATTATGAATAAAAAAATATTTCCTACATAATGGTATTTTATTTATAATTTTTAGAAATTAAATAATTTAATTTATTTATGACATAGTGGTGATGCAGTAATTACCTAATTAATGAAATATTAAAATAATTGATATTATAAATATCAAAATAAATGTAATTTGAGAATTTTTATGAATTCAACTTATTTTCTAGGTTAATATGACATATTAGGATTGGTTATATAAATTTTGTTCGAAGTAATAATGCTGTTATCAAATTATCAAAAACAAAATACCCAATAGTGTCAAAATTGACATAAAAGAGTTTTTAAAACAAATATTATATTATTAATTGATATTATATTTCTAAAAAAAATCTATGGTTCGTCCAAAGGACTTATATAATGATAGGTGTATCATTAATGGACCACTTGGGGGTCGCTTGGAGGTATATAGTAATTTTATTAACTATATAATATAAAAATACAAAGAGACATGGTAAATGTCAAACTATTTAACTAAGAGTTAAATATAAATGATAAGGTTAATATAGTTGTCCAAACCTATCTAAAATCTTTTAGTTGAAAGGATTTCGACCCATACCCACCTTAAACTTTAAATAATTCTCTTTGGAGCCATTAGAAACATAATATGAATTTTTTATAAAATAATATTTCTAGCTTTTCCAAAGGTGCCCCTCGCCCCTCTTATAAAAGGGCACTCCCCCTTCTCTCTAATTCACAACATCAAATCCTTTTGGCTCGGCCAAACCCTGCCCAAATATTCTCTCAAATTATCTTAATTCAACTTAGAGGCCTTAGTTTGATCAGAAAGCCAACCTAAGGATCCATTTTGATCAAATCAAAATGAAGAACCCGAAGAAGAGATAATGTTTTCACCACCCTCTTTCAAGTTCATTTCTTCTCCAACTTCTTATTTCTCTATTATTCACATTATAAAATAATAAATTCACTATCTTCCATATACTGTGATGTTATTATAAATATGGTACAACCATACTCAGTATTCTATCCATCCTTTGAATGACATGTCACCATACGTGCGTACGTATGGCTTACCATCTCCACGTCGTGGTGTAATTGTAATTCAACACATTATTATTTGGATGGGCATGATAATGATGTGTAATTGATATAACTAATAAATATAACATGATAATTATTTTGTATATATGATATACCATCCAATTATATATTATTTTAATATCAAAAGAATGATATTATCGCTCGTGCGTACGTGCGGACTACTGTCTCCACGAACGCGATGAGATTCATTCCCCATTGTATCCATTAAAGTCTAACTCTCATTTTATGATTAAAAATAATGTTTAAGTACTTGATATCATTTTGTATATGATTAAGATAAAACCTGTGGGTAACAAACATGGCTTATGCAACAAAACATACAAAAGAAAACGAGTAAGTGAACGCCCGAACCAACGACAATACTAAAATATTATTAACAAAGAAATGTTAAAAGATCATATATGATATCATATTAATGTATATGATTCTTGTATAATTTAATAACAATGATTTCACCATTATACAGATGGTTAACCTACACTCAACCAAGTAACAGTACAAGTTAAGGGTTTATTTCACAATCTCATCATTATCCGAGGTTGTTTATACGTAATTATCTACTAGGACATATTTATCATCCACATCCATGTTTCTTAAAAATGTTTTTCAAAACATTATTACTATTTTACAGACTATAGTTTAAAGTCATTTATACCCTTGTTTACTTTTTATAAGAATTTTATAAAGAAATCTTTCTGTTGTTTTCCAAACAAGGCACTTTTTAACCTTTTCGATAGAATTAAGGTAAAATGTCTTTTTTAACTTATACGGAGGGTGTGGATATTTTACACCGTTATAAAATCGTCGAAGAATCCCTTACAAGATTATAAGAATATTTTCAAAGTAAATGTTTTCTTTTAAAATTATGTGACTTTTAAATGAGTTAAAAAAGTGATATTTGAGTCAAATAGTTTTGATTTCATCTATGTCAACATCCTTTGATGGATTTTAAGCTTATTTGAAGTTTATTTATAATGATAAAAATCTTCCATATTGTATTTAATGTTTTGGGATATTTTTTACTGTGGTTGCGTTATTTTTATACTATTCATGGTTTATGGAGAAAGTATTGACATTTTTAATGCTAGTTTTAATAAGAATGTTTATGTAATATTTAAACCTGTTCATATGAGGAATGCATTAAACTTAATAAGTGACGGGTGGAGCCCGCTATAGCTCCTAGATGAATCAGTATGTATCATGAGACAAAATAAAGTCTTGGAACAAGGCCTTGACAAAATCTTATTTGTAGTCTTGGCACAAGGCCTTGACTATGTGGTTATGATGGTCTGGCATTATGCATTCCATCATTATGAAAGTGGTTATTGATATTGCATGTGATTATTCGACTAGTATAATATCAATGTGAATAATTAAATGGAATTATTTCATTTTATTTCTTCCATATTATGATGAAGTTCATGTTTAAAAGGATTTTGTTTTAGATATACATTGCCTTAAATGTTTATGCTTATTTATGAAAGTTTCTGTTATACTGTTATCCTTACTAAGAATCTGAGCTCACCCCTTTTAATGTTTTATTCTTCCCAGGATGTGAAGAAGTATTTTATGAATGACCTACAGGGATAGTGTGATGGTATATGAAGGCAAGATATTTTTGTAGTTTTTTTTACTTTATGATGTAATGTAAGACTTATGAATATATCTAGTGTTTCCAAGGCTACTAAAAAAACCGGTCTTTCGAGAATTGATCTTTTGTGATCATGCCAATGTTATGTAACAATTCACCGACTCTAGGTAATTGGGGTCAGGGAATTACACCTCTTACTCAGTGCATTAGCCACTGCATTGCCTTTTCTAGGAGTGCAGGAAAGCTCAAAGTCATAAGACTGAAGGTACTCAACCCACCTTCACTATCTCAAATTCAAGTCATGCCGAGTGAATATATACTTCAAACTTTTGTGGTTGGTGAAAACCAAAAAATTCACTCACAGAAGATAATGTATCCAACAGCGTAAGGCATGTACAACTGCAGCCAACTCCAGATCATGCGTTAGGTAATTCCTCTCATGTAGCCTTAACTGCAGAGACCCGTACACAACGACTCCTTCCCCTTGCATAAGAAATGCTCCAAGACCGATAACTGATGCATCATAGTACACCAAATAGCTCTTTCCCAGCTTTGGAAATACTAGTATCAGTGCTGAAGTCAACCTCCCCTTCAGCTCTTGAGAGGCTGACTCACAAGAATATGACCACAATAACTTTGCACCATTCTTAGTCAGACCCATCAGTGGTGCTGCTAAGCGTGAAAATTCCTATATGAAATGTATATAGTATCCATCCAGCCCTAGAAAACTCCACACCTCAAATACGTTCTTCGGATTCTCCCAGGAAACTACTGTTCTCAATTTCTCTGGATCTACTGATACTCTTGTCTCAGAGATAACATGAACCAAGAAGTGAATCTGGTCCATCCAAAAGTGGTATTTTGATAGATTAGCATATAATTTATGATCTCTCAGTGTACTCAAAATGATATCAGGATGGTAGCATGGTCGTGTCGAGTGTGAGAGTGCACCAAGATATCATCCATGAAGACCACCATGAAGGAATCCAAGTATGGATGGAACACTTGGTTCATTAGTGCCATACAAACTACAGGCGCATTCATGAGACCGAACAACATAACTACATACTTTTATAGATCGTACCTGCTCTGAAAGGCTGTATAAGGTATATCAGATGGTATAACGTGCAACTGATGGTAGCTGGATCTCAATTCAATCTTTGAGAACACCCAGGATCCTCAAATATGATCAAAGAGATCATCAATCCTCGGCTAGGGATATCGGTTCTTGACCGTCAACTGGTTCAACTTCTGATAATCCACACAAAGTCTGAGGGTACCATATTCCTTCTTTGAAAACAGGACATGAGTTCCCTAAGGAGATGTACTGGGTCGGATAAAACCCTTTGCCTGCAACTCATCGAACTATTTCTTGGGCTCCTGCGACTCTAGTTTAGCCATCCTATAAGGATGAATGGACACCGATGCTGCTCCTGGAACAATATCAATAGAGAATTCCACCTCTCACTCTAGAGGAAAACCTAAAAAGTTCTATAGAAATACATACCTGAAATGATCCACCACTGGAGGAAAGTTCTTTTGGGAAGTCCCCTTGTCATCCAGATATAGACTAGAAATCAGGGCTGTAACTCCTCCCAACCCATGATGATCGGGTCTCGCTCTACTGGCCTGGACATCCCATTCACCCTTATGAAGGAACGATCTACCCTATGGTGATGTGAAACTCACCCTACAATGATAGAAATCAACAAATTCATGGAAGGAAACGAACCAGTCCATTATGAGAATGACATTATAGCCTGTCATCTCTAATACATGGAGATCCCATAAGAAGTGACACCCACCAACCTCTAGAGGGAACTCCTTACACTATCGCACACTAGCTGTTCTAGTCCCCAAAAGAGTGTCTAGCATCAAGATATAAGTAGAATAAAAGATGAAGAGCCCAAGAATCTCCATAACAGCAACATATATAAAGCTATGGAAATCCCCAATATCGAAAAGTGCAGAAGCTAAAACTTAGGAAACTAAGATCGTACCTAAAATTGTAGAACTTTTGGGATCTTGATCCTGCTGGGTCTACTCCACTACAAAAGTCTGGTCTGTACCACAGCCCTGTGACCCTGCCTGACCACTCTAAGCTGGTTTACCTTGCTATCACTGAAAGCATGGAGACTGACTACCATGACCGCGACCTCCACCTCGGCCTGAATAGCCAGAAGAACTCCAGTTCCCATACTAATTAGAAACTGGTGGTGCTTCTCCTGAACGTGGTGTCATAGAATAAACCTTGTCACCAGCTTCGAATAAGAAGATCTGACAGAAATGCTGAAGATGCCCCATCTTGCCGTAAGATCGACACTCCACTGGGTCTCTCGGGCAATGTGGCCTTGTATGCACGCTCTTTCTACACTATTATCACACCACTTGGATACCAAAAGAAGTGTCTCGCCTCCTTGGATCACCACTTGAGGACCCATGTGGCACTTCCTACTGTCAGTAGGAGGGATACTAACTCCGGATGTCGAACTTCCCTGGCTCACAACTATAGAATCCTTCAAATTACGCCATGTGATCAGTGCCTAGTTGATGATAGAAGTGATGGAAGTCATCCAGAAGATGTTCACATGCGATCAGATGTCATGCCTCAGACCATCCTCAAACTTCCTTACTAGGAATTAATCATCACCTCCTGGAATAGGCGTGAAGCGCTGCAGCTCTGTGAAGCGTGAAAAATAGTCCATAACAGAAAGAGTACCCTGCTCTAGAATCATGAACTCTCGGGCTTGATCAGCCCTCAAAGTCTCTGGATACGCTAAAACTCATCCCATTCAATAACCTATTAGTGTCCCACCAGTGATATCAAAACCCAACATCTCTTTCCAGAATTGAGAAGCATGTATGTAGCGAGATTCACCCTCCTCTCTGGAGGTGTCTCGAGATGCTCAAAGATAGAAAGCATGGATTATAAAAATGACTCTACAGCTTGAGGTCCTCTATCCCTTGTGATGTTGGGAGGATGCTGCTGCTATAAAACCCATGTCAACTCTGCCATAGATGGGGTAGGATGCAGTACTCCACAAAAAGTATGAATGAACCTCATGAAGCCCTATTGGAACTATGCATCAACACCTATGTCCAAAATGACGGCCGGTGCCAAGTCTGGCACTACAAGAGGATCTGCGGGAAGTCCTAGATCTGCCATGTATGGTGTTTGATCGTTTCCCTATAACTGGAGTACCACCAGGGGACATCTCAGTGGAATGACTCTACAGGGTCAAATGCACACCTTAGATCAAATTATCAAGGACCGAAAACTTAATGAGGAAGGAGGGAAAAGGATAAATAAAGCATTTACATTTAACAAAACAAGGATACATGACATGTATAATTCCTACATGGCGTGTTCCCATAAGCCTTTCACATGAGTGTGTAATTATACCAAAACTGGTCATGTAACACCCCATACATGATTTGTTGTCTTAACACATGACTTGTACTTGAATCCTCTTCCCCTTACCAAGTTCACTTACATGGATAAGCCACATGGTTTTCCTCAAACTGGGATACAGTACGTGTTTATGCTAGACACGACGTGTACTAGATGAGCTTCACTGACCCGTGTTGTTAGTGACACAACCGGATACACGACTCACACTACACGACATGTTCCATATGGACATGAAGTGTACCAAAGGATTTCCATTGACCCATGTAGTTAGTTACATGGCCGAATTCTAGAGATTACACTACACGACATGTTCAAGACCGACACAATGTGTATTGCTTAAGATATATCCATTCGTGTTGTTAGTCACACATGAGGACATATTGGTCAACACAACATGACATGTACAACCAGTACACGGCGTGTTCCCCCAAGAATTTCCCAATCCCGTGTCACTTCCCACAAGGCCTATGACACGATTAGAGACTACACAGGGTGTACATTCAGTACACGCCGTGTACTTAAGAAAAATAGTTTCTTCCCAAACAGAAGAACACATGGCATGTACTCATGATTACACACCATGTATTCTGTGTTTTTCCAGATAGTAAGCCTCAAAAGCTTCTCCGTAACCTTGAAAAACACTAAAACGAACACTAAAGTTCTAAATTCCGATCTGTGATGACCCATACTCCATGAAAATAAAATCTTAGAATCTTGTACATGTCATAATCAAGCATAATAGATCAATGATCCACCAAATTCTGATCCATGAGGGCTCATAGCACCTCAAGAACCAATGTTTGGAATCCATTAAAGAAAAAACTTACACAAAACAATACCCTATCAAAAAACAGGTATTCTATCAAGGCATCTATCACAACATCATGCATATCTAGCACAACATCTATCACAACAACATGCAATTGATAATGCACCCTAAATGGCATGGAAATAATGCATGACATGTGATTTATAGAAAGTGCCTATATGATGCATGAGATGGAATACCCTCATCTCATCAGGTTGCAACAGAAATAGAACCTCAATAACATAAACAATAACAGCATAGAACATGTGAATCACCCAATGGTGAAATAAAATCAACTGTAATAGTTGAAACACTAGAAAAAATCACAATATCGTGGTTGATTGGATTTTACCTATACATGGGTCAGCTACGCCCAGACACAACTTATTACCTAGTACATATTACGTCCTATCCCTGACTATAGGATCCAAACAGTAAATCAAGAAGAAAAGAACTCCTCTGATACCACTTTGTAACATCTCGGTTCTAGAAGCCGCCCAGAGGTGCCCCGTACCCGGTTGGTCACATGGCCTCAAGTGCATTTACCCGAACGCCAAAGGCTACTAATGAGCAGCGAGGGCCTTGGGTGTGATAGTGGGGAAACTATTCCCTCATTGGAAGAGTAACATAGTAGAAGTAAACAAATTTACAATAGAAGAAGTAGTAACAATACCATACAATAGTAAAAAATGGAAGACTAAAAGTGAGAAAAACTAAAGCAGATATATAAATGATGCATGATACATATGTCTAGGAAAACATCCAAACAAGTCACAATGCTCGAATAAAGTACTAAACCAAGTACAAAAGAAAAACAAGAATCAACTCCTCAACATCACAAGCCTCAGCTTGGTCCCATGTTCTCCAGCTCAAAAGCAGTCAAGTACCTAAAGTAGAAGGGTGCTTTCCCTTATCTATACCTGCAGCAATATAATCTATTTGGGCCCAAAAGCATGGCCCAAAGTGGGTGTGAGACTAAATCCCAGTAGGCAACTTCCACAAGATTTGTGCCTAACAGTCAGTGAATATATAAAAGGTAATGAGTAAAGGAAGCCATAAACAAGTAAGTACTCAACATTAAACAATCCACCGTTTCAATGAATTCAGTTCATATATCAAGCAACATCTAATCAAGCAGGTAAACAAAAACAGGTAACCCTCTGGGAAGTACTCACAACCTATTTACTCTGGTCCTACCTAGCAACACAAGAAAACAACTAAACACAAAGGGTAACCCTCTAGGAAGTACCCACAACCTAACCCCTCTCATTCCACCAAACAAGTACAAGAAACCCTCTGGGAAGCACACTGAGACTACCCCTCTGGTTCAACTTAAGCATAAACTCTATAAGGAAGCAATCGCCTTCAATTTCTCCTATAGTATCATATCGGTAACTAAAAGAACTATGGGGAAGCACTTACGAAACATTCCCCCTGTGGCCCACTTTGAGGAACTAAAAACACTCTGAGGAAGCACTTACGTCAATTCCCCATGTGTTCTTGCATCGTAAAAGTAAACAGAAACTCGGGAGAATCCCTTATGCCCATTCTCCCTATGCTCTACTACAATAGGTTCTAACGACCCTATGTAAGTCAAGAAAGAATAGAAATGAATATAGGCCAAAGTATTAATCAATAACTACTTGGCTAAATAGTATACAACATGAAATCATGTCAAAGAAATAGTCACACCATCCTACAATACTAGGCTTGGGAAAAACAAGGCAGCCTAACAGGCTAAGCAGTACCAAAAGGGAATAACTAAAACATGCATGGGAAAACACCTTCAGATCATAAAAAATTAACCTTATTCACATTCAATTAACCTCTACTCAAGCATAAAATCATAACAGGAAATTAATGGGGCTAGAATAGTAAACATGCAATACCCGGTTCAAGGGTATTGGGAACTTTTGCACGTATATCTCAAAGACTTTCAACAGAAAGGCACAAACCACCTACCTCGATGTTGTAGGATTTATATATGTGAAAATAAATCCTTTAATCACCCAAGAACTCCATAGATCTACAAAAACTCTCAAAACATTCAACTGAGGATAACTGGAGAAAGAGGAGGAATCATGAAACGAAGCTCTAGAAGAAGGATGAGATTACCGAGTCGGTCCCAACACAATCGACGATAGTCAATTCAGAGAACGGATGGTAGCTCAGGGGCTCAGAATAGATTCAAAGCTGTACGGTTCTCTCTGTGATGAACTAGGTTGAGAAGTAAGACATTCTGTCTGTCAGACGCGACCCCGATACATTTAATGAAAAAAGAAAATACATAGCGTGTACTTTGGAAGTACACGACATGTACTTTCTATTTCCATACCCCACATTAGGTAGCCTCCAGGTCACCCCCACATGGCCATGTGTGTGGCCATTACATGACCAACACTCAACTTCATGCAGCAACCGA
This sequence comes from Viscum album, assembly GCA_963277665.1. NCBI lineage: Eukaryota > Viridiplantae > Streptophyta > Magnoliopsida > Santalales > Viscaceae > Viscum > Viscum album. The sequence continues at coordinate 1,168,324,337 of OY728122.1, read as the reverse complement.
GTACATGGCATGTACTCATAAAGTACACGATGTGTACTTCAAAAATTTCCTGAAATTCCCCTTTTTCTCAAAAACATCCAGAAAAGGAAAACATGCCTGAAAGGAAGATCTGTGTTCTTATAGTGAGTACAATACTTAGTAGGAAACCACTAATGCATCCTTACCTTGTGTGCTAACATATACATTTTTATTACATAATAATCAATAATTAACAAATAAATAAATATAAAAATAAAAACTAATTGTTGGTAATCCAAAAAAGCATCCATAAACCTCTGGGTATATTTTAGCTAGATACATGTCAAAATGATAACTGGATTATATCAGATTTAACAAAGACTAGACACTGATCTAGTGAACATGTTTATTAACATCCTCATGGAATTTTGTGTCTATGAGACTCAATTTTCTCATGGGTCTTAATACTGGTATGATCCTTGAAAATCAACTAGGAATTGAGGATATTGTAACATCCTAAATTTTCAAATACAAAAAAAACCCTCATTAGTAATAATTTATGGTTATTTTTCTTTGAAAATATAGTTAAAAAACAAATTTATAATTTATAAAATTGATTTTCATAAGGGTAAAATATAACTTAACAACATATAATATTTTATATAATATTTTTGGTGTTAGGTGTTGAGTTAGTGAATGATTCCAAGACATGTAGAGCCTCACAGATGGTAGAATAAAAATATTAAATATATTATATTACACACATTCAATTTGTTCAATATAATTGAATATATTCCAAACAGTGTATCATATGAAAAATATAAGACCACTATTTGTACTGGGACATGGTTTTTACCCTAAGAGAAACATAACATTTCTATGTTTCAATAATATTGAAAGATATCTCTTGAGGATAAGATATTTAATATTTTTATTATATTTTTATCCAAAAAACAATTAAATATCTCTGAAATAATCCATCATATGAGATATCTGAGACCAATGGCTGGTCTTAGATATGGGGTTTACCCTAGGTGGGGAATAAAATTTATCCACATTGAGATTTTGGAAACAATATAAGTGATAATACATTTTTAATATTTAACTATATTATTAATTCAATTTGAATTAATTAAAATCATTTATTGAAAAATTTATTCATTAACTTAAAAATTTCATTGATTATACCATAATTGATTATGTAAAATCAATATGGATGTTTCAAAATACAATGGTTTTGAAACATAAAAAATGTATAGTGGTATTAATGGATGAATTTGTACACTTCATTGTTAACTTTAGTTTGAATCCTAGACTAAACATGAATTTTAATTTTGTTTTATTTTTAATGAATGTTATTGATGAATTTTTTTATGGTTGTGTAATGAAATAAAATTAATAAAATTAATAATAATAATATATTATTATTATTATTATTATTAATTTTTCATATTTTATTTATTTTTCCAAATTATCAAAGATAATGATAATTCAAAATAATTTTGAAATTGGGATGGTTGATGGAGTCGTTGGTGTGCGACCATCATCCAATTTGGTGTGAGTGTGGTCAGAGAGATGAAAAACTTTTTAAAACTTTATGTAAACTTGGAAAACTATGATATATGAAGTTCCATACCTATGGGGATCTTTTTTACACATGTTTCCATGTTATAGTTTTTGAGATGAAGAAATTGATATACATTCTTGATTATGATCGACTGTGGGTGTGGGTGTGTGTAGCCCATGAGAACCATTGTGATTCCATGAGTTATATTAGTGTATAATTTTCCATGATTGATTGTTGTTGATGATTTTATGTTTCTTGATATTATTTATGATGATGAAATACCATTATATTCTTATCATTATATGAAATACCTTTTATCGATGCTGCCTTTATTTGGAGGTACAATTATTAGGGTTCGGAAAAAGTGGACCATAAAGAAATGTTTACCCATTATAGGGGGAGTGCTCTTGACTTCTAATAATGGAATTGATCATTGGATAGAGACATGATTGAATTACATGTTAACTCTATAATCAAAATTTACATATCAGACTACTTGATTCCTAGTTGATTTTTGAGGAGTGCACTCGATGCCAAATTGATTTGCGAAAAGTGTTCTCAATGCCTAGTTTATTTATGAGTGGTGTACTTAAATTAAAGTTGATATTCAATAATCATTACATACTGGAATAAAAGGATATGATGTTTCTATGGAACATTGTTATTGATATTCACTCAATCCCTAGATTATTTGTTTCTGTTTCTCTATGCTTATATGATTTTTTTATGAGCACACCGAATGCCTAGTTAATTTCTTGTAGTGTTCTTGATGCCTAGTTGATTTTCAAGTTATTACCTTGATGGCTAGTTTATTTTCATGAATGATTCCATAGATTAGGCCATGTAGATAATTTAGTCTCATATATACACAATTCCAAGAAGTTTTCAAGGAAGAGGTGTAGGACCTCTATGAAGATTTTTTGTTACTTTTGATTTCCAATTTTTATCATTCCTTCATGGAGATGATGAAGGAATAGTCGGGGGTTTGTGGAAGCTTTTTTAGTGCACAACCGCTTAGTACTTATTTTTTTGTTACACATTGATTATTATTATTTCATACATTTTTATAATTGAGGATACAATATAAGAATGTATTGGTGGTGTACTATTGAGTCTTGTACTCACACAATACTCATGAATTTTGATAAACTTTTAGATTCCATGATATACAAGGAGAAAGGAAAGGGACCTATGGTGGATAGATTAGTAGGTGGATAATTGAAATGGAGGTGGCTAGGAAAGACACCAGAAGACCACATACTAATTTTATTTAGTTTCTTCATTCATTAATCTAGATATCTTTCCACTTGTGGATATTGTTTATACCATGTATGCCACATTTAGTTTCCAAATTTACTTATATTATTTATTCATTTTTATTATTATTTATTATCTTTTTCAATGAAATCATATAGAGGGTATAGTATCCCCAATATCAGACATAAAACCACTATTCTAGTCAAAAATATCTTATGTATGAGGATTCGTGCATGAGGTCTTGTAGCACACGATTCATGCCTGGTGGTTCGGGTCAAGATTTTAGAAAATAGTATCAACTAAATGAATTAGAAAATTTACTTTTCTGATGGTTTATATTGGGACATGTTAGATAAGTGATAGGATAGTTGGTATTTGGGTAGGGGAAATATAATAGTTCCTTGATGAAACTGCATAGTTGACCTCCAAGTTTCAATGATGTAGGGAATTTATTTTTTATTTACTATTTATTAAACTAAAATTTAGTGATTCATATTACGTTGATATACAATTTTAATTATGTGCTTGAATTATGATCAGGAATGTAAGCTTCCATGCCATATATATACATGTTTTTTTGTTGCGTAATAGTTATTTACTAAAATTACTTGATATGTCCTATCTGTTTAAGATTGTTTCTTTGTTTTTTGATATATCCTTGTAGGAATTAATTTTTCAAACTAAACATGATATGTGATTATATATATATAATGGTTATGACTAATGTGATGGGATGAAGACTAGGGTTAGTATTAGGAGGGGTATACCTTGGGATTATGGTAGACTCCTAGGGAAACGTAATGTATTCCAATAGACTGGTTAGGACATGTTATGTTACTAATGTAAGTCATAATACATGTATCCCACATTAGAGATGTTTAAAAGGACCACTAGTTGAGGTATCCCAAGATACTCCAGTTCTACCACCCATGGTGCAGGAGGATGTTCCCTACCATGTTCATGTACTGGAATATATGATCCATACTATAGAGCCCATTAAATCAAGACTCTTCCAAATAGATACCATTCAAGGAAGAGACTTCAATGGACCATGAATTACCATCCTCATAATTTATTTCTCTACAATACTTCATCATTCCAAGGTATTGGTGGCCTACATGATACGTAGTATTGGTTGGACGATATTGAGAGAATTTTCAATATAGTACAGACCCCTAAGGAAGAGAAAGTGATTCTATCATCATTTAAGTTTCACGGACCCAACATGAGATGTTGGACATGTATGAATAAAGGTAAGAGAGCAGACGACCTTACTGAATGAACTTTAAGGATTCATTTATCAAACTGTACTTCCTTATCCTAATGAATATAGACTATGCCAAAGAGTTCATGTAGTTGAAAAAGGGTTAAATGAATATCTCTAAAAACTCTACTCTATTTACGATGTTTTTTTCTTTGCACCATTATTAGGTGGGAATGGGGCATGAAGATTCAAATTTTTGAGATAAGTCTATATCTAGAGCTCAAACATTGGGTTAGGGGATTTAACACAATGAAATACCCACATTTCTTTATCAAGGCCCTTAAAATTGAGGAGGGGATAGAGGAGGACATGAAAATAGGCTTACTCTTGACCCATTGTGGTTCAGGTATTGAGATCTCCCCCAATAATAAGGGAATTTATTCCAAAAGTAAGAAGATACATAATAGTGATGAGCATCAAATTAGTGTTACTCTTTTGGAGAATAATTTATTTTCTTTGGCCGCTCTTAGATTTTGTTCACATTTATGTTATGTTGGAAGTCTTGGAAACTAAAATAAAATCTACACAACACTCCTGAGTCAGTTCCAAAAATGGGAAAAAATAGGACATCTCCAACAGTTCTATGCTAGAGCATTAAGGAAGATATTCCATAGGGGTGTAGGAACATCCAGAACATCAAGCCATAGATCCAATCAGTGCCCTCAATAGAAAAAACCTGATGATGACTTAGACTGGTCATTCATCTTAGGGACATGATTGCAAATCTGAGGCTGGTTTTGTGTTTTTTGTGGATTAGACACTAACATATGTTGGTGAGTGTTCATCTACTATTCAACTATAGTGGCATATGTTGTTTGATAAAGATAACTAAATATACTTATCAAGGATGAGAAGTTGATATAGTGGGAGAATTGTAACATCCTAAATTTTTAAAGGAAAAAAACCCTCATTTTTAATATTTTATGTTTATTTTTATGTGATTTTTTTTCAATAAAAATAAATTAATAAATTATATAAAGGAATTGTGTAAGGTTAAAATCCCATTTAATACTTTAGAATAATATATCTAATATTTTTTGAGTCAGGCAATGAGTTAATACGACATTCCAAGTCCTGTAGAGTATTGGTGTAGACAGAATCACAATATAAAATATATTATTTTACACATGTGTGATTTATTCAAAATAATTTAATATAATCCAAATAGTGAATCGTATGAGAAATAATAGATGACTGTTAGGTCTAGGATTTGGGTTTTACCCAAGGACAAATATAAAAATTTCTTGCGTCAGAGATTTGGTATGATCTCATATGAGGATCATTTTTTTAATATTATTAAAATATCAATTTCCCAAAATAATTGATTACCTCTGGAACTGTGCTTCCTATAAGAAATTTGATACCATGGTTCGGTCCAAGATTTGGGTTTTGCCTTAGGTGATGCATACATTTTATGTGTGTTGGGTATTTGGAAACATCACATATGATAATACCATTCTAATATTAAATTATATTATTATTCCATATATAGTTAATTAAAATTAAATAATTTAATAATTAAGTCCACTTAATTAACTTTTCAATATAGAAACAAGATTTCATATCAATCTGGAAGATTCAAAATAAAATGTTTTTGACCAATTTCGAACATGAGACGCCATTAATGGATAAATTTAGACACTATGTCAGTAACATTTTGATGAATCAGGGATTAGACATGTATTTTCTATTTTTCTGAATGATATTGATGATATTTTTTATGGTGTTGTAATGAGACAAACTAAATAAAAATATAAGAATAATATAAGAATTATTTTTTGTGAAGGAAATACTTTTTTTGTGTTAATTACATTAGTTATATATATGTGTGGATAATATATATATATATGTGTGTGTGTGTGTGTGTGTGTGTAGGTGTGTGTATATATATATATAAGGAGTAAATATATATATGTGTTAAATATTTATATAAATATATATGTAGTTTTGTACACATATATATAATGTTTGTATATCTATATGAATGAATTTGAAATATATTTTATGACTATTTAATATATTTATTAAATATATATTTAAATGTTTTTTGAAAAAAAAACATTAATATGTGGGAGAAATTCATGGTTTAAATTTTAAAGAAAAATAAATAATTTAATAAATGAATTAATGGAATTAATGGAATTAATGTTATAAAATTTAAATAAAAACATTAAAAGGGGAATGGGGCACCTATCTCACACCACTCCTCCCCCCTCATGTTATTCTCTAGTTCCCATATCTCCCATCTATCCCTCTCCCCTATAATATATTTTTTATTTTATTTTATTATTTTGTTGAAATTTTAATAATCATTATGTTCTTTGAAATTCATTTGATTAACGCACCGTTAGTTATATTTTATTCATCTCGATGAATATAAACATAATTTTTTGATTTTTTTTAAAAGGTAGTGAGGTAATTTTTCAGACGTAATTTAATATTTTTAATTATCAATGATACTGTTAATTCTAAATAATGTCAATATGGGGATGTTTCAAGGATCTGTTGGCTGGAGATCATCTTCTGGTTGGGTGCGGGCATGGTTCGGCTGATGAAAACCTTTGTAAACCACAATGTCATCTTGGAAAACCATGAGGTAGAAAGTTACTTACCTCTTGGTATCTTGTTTACAAATTTTTCCATCTTATATTTTATGATATATAATCATTGAAATTGATTCTCAATTATGATCACATCTTGGTTTTTGGGTATCCCATGAGTCCCATAGTTATTCCATAAGTGATATTAGTATAGCCATTTCCATGTTTGATTATTATCCCATGATATTATGTTAGATTCTTTATTTATCTTGATGATAGATGATTATATTCTTATCAATATATTTTATACATTGTACATATGATTCCATTATTTGGAGGTACCATTGTTTGTTTTCATAATAAGTGGACCATCATGAAATGTTTATCCCAGAGGTGGAGTGTACATGAATTGAAAATATGGCGAAGATGGACACAAGAATGTGGTGAAGAAAATATGGAATTCCATGTTAGAGCTATAATATACAACTAATTTTTAGACGTATTGATTACTATTTTATGTTAAAGGAGTTCTATCAATTCCCAATAGACATGCGAGTAGTGTGCTCGACACCTAGTTGATTTGTGAGTGGCGTACTTGACGCAGAGTTGATTTTCAAATAGCATTCACTACATGAGGTGAGATATATAATGTATCCATGGAATACTTTTTTATAGATTCAATAGATTCCTTGAATCCAAGTATTTTTTCTCAATATCATGTTGCTTTGGGAGGATCTCACTCTATTCCTAGTTTATTTGAAAGAAGCGTACTCAATGATTATCTGATTTTTGTTGGGAGTACTCAATGATTAGTTGATTTGTGAGAATCATTTTGTACATGAGGCCTCAGAGAGAACTGATTCTCATAAATTTATGATTCCATGAGGTTTTCAACCCTGAGTGAACTACATCAGTGGCTAGTTTTTGGTTACTACTACTATCCTTTTATTATCATTCTGGCATGTATTCGATGCAGGTATGGTAGAGGGTTTGTAGAAGATTTTTTAGTGAACCACCACTCAATTTTGATATATATATATCTATATAAACTATGAATTTACTATTATAATGAGATACACTTGTATAGTTGAGCACACTAGGTTAGGATGCATTGGTGGAGTCCTACTGAGTCTTGTACTCACACCCTACTTGGACATTTAGATACATGTATAGATTTATTGGGAGAACTGGTGAAAGGAAAGGGACCAATGTGGGATAAGTGAGAAGGAGGATCATAGAGCTAGAGTGGATTGGGATAAGCATCAGAGAACTGAAAATTTATTTTATTTGTTATCTTCTTTCATTACTCTAGAAAAATTTCCACTTTTGGAGGTTTTGTTAGAATACCATGTATTCCATATTTATTTTCCACATTTATTATGATTTTTAATTCATTGTTTTATTATTATTTATTTCCTTGTTTTATGACATGATGTAGAGGGTATAGTATCCCCACTATCATACATAGACCCCCACTGCTACTCATCATCCTCTTACATATGAGGAGGCATGAATGAGGTCATGTAGAACCCTCCTTATACATGGTGATTTTCATCATGATGATATACATTTTAACCCTGGGGATGTGTCTTACATAACCTATTTTAGAGAGAGGGATTGAAACCCACATAGTTCGATGTTGTATATTAAGGTTGTGTGATATGACTGATCTGTGTATTTTAACAATGTGTAATAAGGACATTATTTCATGGAAGGAGAGTTGATGAGGGATAGTGTCGGCATTACATGTATATGTTGTTTGGGAATTTCTAGCAGCATAAATGGTGTGATTGATGATTATGCATAGAAGATACCCTATCACGACCCGCCTTCTTCGACATGATGGAAGGAGCATCAAAGTGCCATTCCCTTCCTTCTTCAAGATGAAAAATAGATAATAACTCCTGAGACCCACCATAAGTTGGCCCCAGAGTGGTTAATAACACCAAGGGTATAGAATATCACACAAAATGGAAGGAATTACTGAAGGTGGGTCTTAGGGGTCATACGCATGTTCAAACACAAATGCACGTTCAAACTTAAATGCAACAAAAGTACAACCATAGTACTAAAACAAGTACCAAAATAAAAGAGAATATGTAGTAGCACAATACCTATCCCAATTCCCAATCAAGAAAAGTCTATCACGGTCCTCAAAGTCCTCCTGGAAACCTAAAAATAGTTTAACATACATAGGGTGAGTATACAAGTTTACCATGTAGGAAAACTAATGCCACCCACACACAAGTGGGGGAAACATACTAATGTCCCTGTGAGAAAATAGTAGAACATCAAAGAACATAACAAGGACTACTACATCCCAGGATCCCCAAGTCACACTCACCAAATAACACAAGTCATGTAAAAGTAGTACTATAAGCCCATCGACATTTGAGTACCCCACACCACTTTCCCACTGGTTAACTTATCATTCCTAATGGCTAACGTCTTGATGATACCACTCTTCCATAATGAAGTTTCTCTACCAAAACTCGCCTAGAAAAACCTGGGCCTTAACCATACCATACATTTTACCAGCGAACACCTAGTCCAAAATAACCACACCTCTCACTTGAAGACACATGGGCCTCATCCCAAAGACACTTGGGAAAACAATCATGGACCATAAACACCTGAGCCCCTCATACACAACAAACTTCCCCAAATGAACTTAGACTATTGTAAGACTCAAGCCATTACAACCTACCCATATACACTTGAGTGGTAAGAACCCTAAAGAGGGTGCGAGGAAGAAAGTCAATAACTAGCCATTCATCCTCCCATGGGGATGTTAGGAAAGACACCATCCCCCATGAGAATGGGGTGTTTGGCACATGGTTCTCAATAGGGGTGTGGTATATATAGAAATCACAAGTAACTAATTACATATATATATAGGTAATAAAACACTCATCCCAACTTACGGGTCCCAAAACAAACAATAATCCCACCAGAACCACTCATATTGCTACCCCTATATGCACAACCACAAAAACAACCATTATCAAAGAATAATTCTGACCCCTTATTCATTCAACCAATTTAAATTTCTTTATTAAGGGGTTACCTTTCATTTTTTCCATCACTAACAAGAAAATACCAAGAGCAACCATATCAAAACAAAAAGTAAACCTAGATGCATTCCCACTACAGAATAGAACCAATACTAGATTTACACTCCCACTACATGCCCCCATTCAACCATTATAGACTATAATTCTTTAATTTTATACCACAAAATCCTTCTTTCACAACCTAATCCTGAAGCCCTGCTTTCCAAACACTTCTTGGATACATTCCCACTAAATAAAAAGTTCATAATCATACCAGAGTCCCACTTCCCAATGTTTCTTGACGGCCACAATACAAGAAAAGGTAGTTTCTATGCCTACAAGTCCATCCCTTCCAAAATCAACCTATATCTCATACTGGGATACCAATATACCACCCATACCACCCCACACACATAAATCCAAAATTAACCACCATTAAACCACATCACTGCTACACACACATACCAATCCCTTCTCATAGAACCAACTCCCCTACCCAACCTTGTACCCATAACCATGCTCCCAATAGCAGCACCACACAACTAACAAAAAGTCACAAAAACCAATAGAAAAAAACACTCTGACACACCTATTAATGAGATATATATTCAGATTTGGTAAAACATACTCTTTAAGTACACCTAATAAATCGGGGTGATCACACATGGGGTTTCATCTTGGGGCATCCATTTCATTTAATTGGGTATATTGGATTATTCGTATTAGTATTCACACCGATTTTTTATAAGGAAACAACAACATTTATAAAGAGTCACCCATGTATAGACAAAGGCCACCAAAATTCAGGATTTTCAGAAGGATTTACATCGAAAATAGGTCACACCATCAACAAGGATAACAAATAAAATATGAAATCAACATCAACACACTCTCATCCCATTTTTACATTGACCCCGTTAGCTTTCGATCAAATACAATTCCCTTCAGTTTTTTAGTTGTTAAGAAACGTATTCATCCATTATTCATGAGGAATCATTAATACACCCACCCCACATGATATAAAAATAGAAAAGAGTTTAAATAATACCTACCTAGAACAATAGTTGACGAAATCTTTACTTTGTGGCAAGAATAGGGGATCACACGAGTAGTGGGAAACCCCAAGAAAACTGAATAGGAGGGGGATCTAGCATAGGCACATGACATGTATAGAGGAACACATTAGGTGAAACAAGAGGGAATTTAAAACACACTTGGAAGGGAAGATCTTGGATTTGATGAGACAGATCATTTTTTAAAGGAAGAACAGTTTCAAAATCCATGAATGTGGGATCGTGGTCAAGATCACACGGTTTGAGTATCTCAATTCACCTAGAATGTTAGGATATTAATGATATACTTAATAACCTATGAGACACCCATAAAAATTCATAATAAAGGAATTAGACTTGGTTTACATCAAATAGGACTTAAGTGGGGTGAAATTGGAAAATAGGGAAAAAAACGAAAAACTAGAAACGAGTCACATATGGGTGAGTCACTAATGCAGATCCACCGACGGGTGACCTACCGACATGACCTAGCGACAAAAAAACCTACCGATGCAATAACCTTCTGATGCCTCGACCTACCGATTCCTTGAACTACCGACGCCATGACAGGGACACCCTGGACTTAGTGCCCTGGCACCGACACCCTGAAACTGACGCCCTGGCACTGACGCCCTATAACCAATGACTTGGATCCAACAACGATGCCCTTAACACACTGATGATGATTTATTGACATGCTAATGCACTAATATTCCACCACCGATATTTTGAAAGTGGATTTTGGAAAAATCTCAGAATGAGCTACCATTGCCCCCCATAACACCCAAAACACTTGATTTTCATGAAGGGAGGACCTGAGGAAATCTTGGTTATTACATCATATACCTCTCAAAATTTTCTCATCCTCAAGAATTTAAAACCAAACATAGTAAAGGATATGTCCAAACAACGACCTGTTAGATACTTCTCAAAGATAAACCACATTGTGTTGTTTGAAAGATGGGGTAAAACACCTAACATCCAAGGACACCTCCTTAACCTCTATCTCTTAAAAAACAATAAAATTTTAAGGCCCCACTTCTCTAAACAACCATGAAAACACCAAAGGTCACATTATCCATACATATGGATTAGGGAGATCATTCCTACATGTCAAGATACTATCCACATTAGCTAGCACTAACGTTCCTGTATGGATTTATTCATATACACATTAATGTATTTCGATTGAGGATTAGGTCCTCCCCTCCCCATAGTCAATAATTTTTACACATATTCAGAGAATAGGGAAACAACTTATCTTACAGAAAATGAGGTCATACATTACATCAAAAGAAAGGCACAAGGAAAAATGAAAAGGAAAAACTCAAAATAGATCCATGTACTAGGAACACATATGTGCCTCCAGCTCCCAAGTAGTCTCCTCTAGGCCACCATGCCTTCAAAACACACAAACTAAAGGAATTTTCTACCCCAAAAGAACCTTATCCTAATGATCCTCAATTCCTACTGGTCACTCCAGAAACATCACGTTGTCCTCAATATACATCTCCGCTTAGTCAAGGACGTCAGATTCATTGTGTAGATACAGAAGGAGTTGAGAGACATGGAATAATATATGGATCCTCTCCATCAATGGTATAAACACTAGTACATATTCCACCTCACCAACTCTTCCCAATACCACCAAAGGTACGATGAACTGAGGAGATAGATTTCTCCCTCTGTCAAACCGTTTTTCCCACATCGATGGGAATACTTCAAGAAGACATAGTACCCAACCTCTAACCCCAAAGGACTCCTCCTATGATCGACATATGATTTATGTCGGTATTATTCTTCCTTCATCCTCTCACAAACATGTTGCACCTTCTCTATCGTACTCTGCACCACGTTCGGATGAAGAATGGTTGCCTCCCCAACTTTAGTCCAACAAAAGGTTGAAAAAAACAACCTACCGTATAAAAATTAAAATTGGGACATTACAATGGAAGTGTGATAGCTATTATTGTATTAAAACACTACCAATGGAAAATGTCACAACCAAGACCCACTTAAGTCCAGAACACATTCATGTAACATGTCTTCACACATCTGGATGGTCTTCTCTATATGCCCACCCATCTGAGGGTGGAAATCTGTGTTGAGGCGCAACTGGGTGCCAAAGGCATGTTGCAATATCCTCCATACACATGAAATGAAAAGTTTATCCCATTACAAGAAAACATTTCTTGGAAATCCATGAAGCCACACCACCTCATCCACATACATCTATGCTAAGGCATCCACTATTCTCAACTCCTTGATCACTAATAAGTGAGATGACTTCATCAACCGGTCCACTACCACCAAAAAAGAATCACATCCTCCCTGAGCCTTGGGAAATCCTATGAAGAAATACATCGAGATGTTATACCACTTCCACTTGAGAATGTTTAAGGGCTGTAATAGACCACTGGGAACATGATGCTTAGCCTTCACCTGCTGACACACTAGGCACCTTGCCACAAACTATGCCACTACGTACTTTACCCCGGGCCACCAAAGCTACTCCCTCAATCCTCAGTACATCTTAGAGTATCTTGGATGATTCTCCATGGGTGATCTATGTTACTCATGGAGAACTCCCTTATGCATCACCAGTAGGATAAAAAACTGCCCATGTAACAACATCTGATTCTGACTATCTTCTGACCATCCGTCCATAGCATCTCCTTGGAATGTTCGATCAGGCATCACTTCAGTCTCTGAGTCTCCCCAATGAGACTCCCTGACCTGATGCATCAAGGAATACTAGAATATCATCTGAAATATATATCCTCTTCATCTATCCACTCTCACATCCTTATGTAAAGCAGCCAACTCCTCCATCACCTTCCTGGAATCCTTGGATTCCCAAACCCCCTTCCTTTATGACTTCCTTCTTAAGGAATTGGCCAGAATGTTCCCCTTTCTTGGGGTGTAAAAGATATCATAGTTGTAGTCCAAGAGAAACTCCATCCATCTTCACTATCGCAAATTCAGGTCTCATTGGGAAAAGATATACCTCAGGATCTTGTGATCCATGAAGACCACAAAGCACTCCTCGATGAGGTAATGCCTCCACAACTTTAGTGCGAACACAACCACTGCAAGATCTAGGTCATGGGTGGAATAGTTATGTGCAAGGGTACATAACTACCTATACCCATAAGAGATTACTCCCTGCTGCTACATCAGCACACTTCCCAATACAAGATCATAATCATCAAAAAACACATCGAACAACACCCCTTCTTCTAGAAACCTAAGCTTCAGAGCACCGAACAACTTTCCCTACAGGTAGTCAAAGGATGCCTGACACTTCTCACTCTACATGAAGTCCTAGCACTTTCTGGTCAAAGATTTCAATGGAGATGAAACTTGAGAGAAGTCAGGTATGAACCTCTGATAATTTCATGCTGGACCTAGGAAGCTACAAAACTCTACCACATTCTCAGGTTCCACCCAATAAACAATTGCATAAAACTTTTATGGGTCCACTAATATCCCTTTCTAACACAAAATGTGTCTAAATATGTGAACCTCTCGCATACAGAGCATGCCTTTGGAAAACTTCCTATAGAGCTGGTGGGGTCGGAGGACCTCTAAGATAGTCCTCATATGCTCGATGTGCTCCACTTTTGACCTTGAGTAGATCAAGATTTCATCGATGAACATGATGATGAACCAGTATAGAAACTCATGGAAAGCATAGTTCAGAAGACCCATGAACATGGCTGGTGTATTCGTGACACCAAGGTCTTGAACATGAACTTGAAGTTACCATTCCTGCGTATAAAATAAGTCTTTGGGATGTCACCCTCCGTCACCCTTAATTGGTTATAACTAGACCACATATACATCTTATAGAACCAACCTTCTCTCTTTAACTGGCCAAAAATATCTTCAATCCTTAGGATAGGGTAACAGTTCTTAACCATCACCTGATTCAGTCTCCAGTAGTCTATACAGAGTTTTAGACCACCGTCTTCCTTCTTTGCAAACAAGAATAGAGCACCCCATGGAGACACACCTGACCGGATAAAACCTTTATTCATCATGTCATAAACCTGAATTTGAATCTCCCACAAATCAGAAGTTTTCATCCGATAGGGAGCCATCAAAATATGATGGGAACTAGGTTGTAGGTCTATCCCAAACTCAACGTCACATAGAGGGGGTAGAGTCAAAACCTATCTGGGGAAAACATGCAGGAACTCTCTAGAAACCCCCAGAACCTCCACCATATATGTATCTACTGATCTCACTGATATCTAGGCTAGAAAGGAAGGAAGAGGCTCCACACACTGACTACCCACATGTAAAATCTGCTCACTAATAAAAGCTATGCATTGGACACCCATATCTGAGAACACGACTATCCTCTAGAAGTAGTCGATAATGGAATGCATAGGAAACAACCATTATATTACTAGGATGACAACGTAAGGATACATCTAAAGCATAATAAGATCCCCACTGAATTGATGTGGTCCCAACATCAATCTAAATCCATGGAAAATTTCAAACAAACTGGTCTGACCTCTAACAGGCATGATCAACACCAAGGTCATGGAGATTTTCTCTTCATATAGATCTAGAGAATGAGCTAGACTGGGTGAAACAAATAATTGTGATGTTCCTGAAACAAAAAAATCATATGAAAGGGTGTTAAACTGAATGATCATACCTCAAAAAACCTATGGACACACTGGAACTGCTACCTCAGTTGCATGAAACTTCTTTTTCCCAGTTCCCATACCCCTCAACTATCGAATTCCTCCCCGACAACACCCTATTAAAGGTCTATTAGGAGAAGCCTGAGGCTGAGATCCTCCAGCACCGTCTACCCTCTATAGAGTGGGATATTGCTACCCCTAATTTTGGAAGGTCCTGAGAGACAACTAATACTATTGGGGTGGGCACTGAACCTTCCCACCCCCACCGTACTTTTCTCGAACTAGTAACTAGTTCCAAATATGTCCAAAAACTCCACAAAGAAAGCAACTTGGTCCTATACCCATGGGGAAAGGGAGAGGACCAGGAGATCAGAACTATAACTTTTGAGGCCTACTCCCAACTGGCCAAAACCTGGAAGACCCTGACGTCAGAGATGTACTGCTAACTATCTCCACCTTTGATGAACCTAGCTATCTCCCCTATCGTGGTAATAGTCCATGTGATTCCATCCTCTCCACTACTTCTTCCTTATTATGAACGTCTAAGTACTTCGATAGAGTAAAGGGAGTGATGACATACTGAAGAGAAGGTTTGAGTGCCTCCTCCAAGCATCTCACCCGTGAATCCTCATGTGGAAAGAGATACGGTGTGAAGTATACGAGATCTTTGAACTTAATCCCTAGTTCCATTACAGACATAATCCCATGCTGGAGGGATAATTTCTCTTGAATCTTCTCTGCCTTCATCATGGAAGAATGGAATTCCGCCGGAAACTCCTTATCAAATTTAGCCCATGAAACATTCATCTCCTTCCTCTCCCTAAGGTAAAGAGTCCACCACTAACATGCTGCTCCCTCATATAGATCACTTCTAGACAAACCCAATACTCTGTTAGAGGCCAGATCAAGCTCAAAGCAATCACCAGCTCCTCGAGCCAACTCTCCATCCCCATGTCCAAGACGCTGCCCTCATAATTTTCCAGAGTCTTTCGCTGGAAGGAACGAAGCATCTTCTACCACTAGTTATCTTCCTACTCTCGACTGGCCCTCCTTTGATCAACCAGGTCAACCTTATGGGCCTCAACTACTCATACCACACATGGGTGACGTCCGGGTGGCATAACTAAAAAAATTTAAACATGGAAATCCAAGCCCATGTTGTATGTAAATTTTCTTTTTAAAATTTATCTTAACTTTTAATTTAAAATTAAATTCCAAAATGACCAAATCACATAAAAAAAGTCATTATGATGCATAAACCTTTCTTAGGGTCTCTAACATACAATCAGTGCAGCCTCATTTGGTCGTTCCATAGGTACAAAGTCCTTGAATCAGATCATGGGGAGCCCTAAAATCACATGTTCTAGTCTGTCTTCCCTAGAACATTTCACGTACCAAGATTGCCTAACCCCATTTACGTATAATCCCATGCAATCCTCACTGTGCCTAAAATATGATCTCCGTAATATTTCTCAACCATCAACCTACCTATGATACCACTTTTTCATGAACATCCTTCTTTGAGATGAGGGAAGGAGCGGAAAAGTGCCATGCCCTTCCTTCTTCAAGATGAAGAAGAGATAATGCCCCCCGAGACCCGCCTTCATTAGGCCCCAGAGTGGCAACTAGAACCAAGGGTATAGAATATCACACAAAATGGAAGGCATTACCCTTTGTATGAAAATAGGATTGGGAGATAAGATGGTAAAATCCCAAACAATACCAAGTAAAGGTGAAAGCAAAGACAAAACCATTCCCATATGCATGTTCAAACGTAACTGTGATAAGAGTAAAACCAAAGTACTAAAACAAAACTAAAAGAAAAGAGACTAAGCTAAAACACAATAACTATCCCGAAACATTAGCTAGTAAATTCCAAAATGGTCTTCAAAGTGATAATAAAAATCTAAAAATAGTTTTACATACATAGGGTGAGTATGCAAGTATACCCAATAGGAAAACTAAAGCCACCCATTCACATGTTGGGGAAACATACTAATGTCTCTATAAGAAAACAGTAGAAGCTAAAAAATGTACCAAGGAATACTTCATCCCATCCTCACCAAGGCACACTCACCAAATAATTCAAGTTAAGTAAATGTAATAGTATAAGAATATCGGCATTTGGGTACCCCACACCACTTTCCCACTAGTTAACTGCTCATTCCTAACAGATAACATCTGGACTCTACCACTATTCCAAAACACAGCCCCACTGCCAAAACTCACCCACAAAAATCAGGCCTCAATCATACCACACATTTCACCCACAAATACATGGGTGAAAACAACAATACCTCTCGCCCGAAGACACCTAGGCCTCATCCCGAAGACACTTGGTAAAACAATCCTAACCTGAAAACACCTGATTCCCTCATTGAAAAAAATGCCCAAAGGATCTTGGACTATGGTAAGCCTCAATCCATTACAGCCTGCACAAATATTCTTGAGTGGTAAGACCCTAGAAGATGGTGAGAGAAAGAAAGTCAGTAACCATCCATCCATCATCCCACTTGGATATTGGGAAAGACACACTCCCCCGTGAGATGAGGGTATTCGGAACATGGGGCTCAATAAAGGTGGGGTGAGTATAGAAATAACAAGTAACTATAATATATATATGTATATATATATATATAGCTAATAAAATACTTAGCCCAACCTCTGGGTCCCAAAACAAACAACCATCCTAGTAGGACCAGTCTTTCTGGTACCCCTATATGAACAACCACACAAACAACAAATGTAAAAGAATAATCCCAACCCATTTTTAATTCAAAAAATTGAAATTTATTTATTAAGGGGTTAACTTTAATTTTTTCCAGCACTACCAGGAAACTACTAACCACAACCATATCAAAAAAAACAAGCAAACCAAGCTGCAGACCCACCACACAACAGCACCAAAACCAAATTTGTAGTCCCACATCACTCCCCTGTTCAACCAATGAGGGATATAATTATTAAAAGTAATACCACACAATTATTCTCTCAAAAACTAGTCCTAAAACCCTATTTATAAAAAAAATCCCAAATACAATCCCACTACATAACAAGTTCATAACCATACCGCAGTCCCACTACCCAATGTTGCTCAGCGGCCACACCACATGAAAAGGTAGTTCCATTACCTACATGTGCATCCACTCTACAATCAATGAGCCTCTAAAAATATATTACCAAAAAACCACCTATACCACCACCACACAAAATGCCCACATCAACCACTGTTAAATCCCAGCCACACTGCACACACATACCACTCCCTTCTCAAAGAACCAACTCCCCTGTCCACCCATGTATGCATAATTGTGCTCACAATAGCAGCATCACACAACTCACACCAAGTCACAAAACCCAACATGAAATAGAAACCAACCACACTTATCAATATGACATATATTCATATTTGGTAAACATTGTTCTTTAAGTCCACTTGAAAATAGGTGTGATCACACAAGGGTTTTCTTCCTGTGGAATCCATTTCATTTAACCGGGTATACATGACTAGTCAGATTAGTATTCACACCGATTGTTTATAAGGAAAAAATAGTTATAACGTGTCACCATTTCATAGATAAAGAAAACCAAAAACCATGATTTTCAAAAGGTTTTACATGAATAATATGTAACACCATCATTATGGATAACTAATAAAATAAGAAATCAACACCATCCCACTCTCATCTAGTTATTCTAAAGGCCCTGTTATCTTTTGATCATATTCCCTTACCATAGTTTATTACTTATTAAGAAAAGTTTTCATCCATTCCTCAAGAGGAATCGTTAGTACACCCCCTCATATTATACACAAATAGAAGAGAGGCGATATAATCCCTACCTGGAACAACATTCTACCAAAGCTCCTCTTTATGCCAAGAACATGGAATCAGGTGAGAAGTAGGAAACCCCAAGAAAATGGAGCAGGAGGGGGCTCTATCACAGGTACCTGACTTGCCTAGAGAAACACTTTAGGTGAACTAGGAGGGAATGAAAAACAAACTAGGAAGGGACAATCCCAGCTTTCAAGAGCTATATCCTATTTTAATGGAAGAACTATTTCAAAAGCCATTAACATGGGATCATGGTCAAAATCACATGGTTTGAGTATCCCAAATACCAAATAATGTTAGGATATTAAATATATAATTGATAACCTTTCAAATTCCCTTAAAAATTCCAAATCAAGGCTCTAAGATCAGTTTACATCAAATAAGACGTAAGAGGGGAGAAACTGGAAAACTGGGAAATAATGCAAAAACTGGAAATGAGTCACTGATGGGATAGTCACCAATTCTAAGAGACTTATGGGTGAGATAATGATGCAAACTACTAACATAATGATCTACCGATTCCTTAACTTACCAACACCCTGACCTACCAACACCCTGACACTGATGTCGTGACACCGATGTCGTGGCACCGATGCCCTAGTCCCAAAACCCTGACACTGACGCCCTGACCCCAACACAGTGGCACCGATTCCATGGCACCAACACCCTCGCACTGATGCCCTGGAACCTACACCTTGGCATCGATGCCCTGACATCGATACCTTGGCACCGATACCTTAACACCCCCACTGATGCCCCCGAAAAACCAATGCCAACGTACTGACATGCTAATGCACAAACATGACGATGCACTGGCATGCTTACACCGATAGTTCAAAACTAGATTTTGTAAAACTCTTGAAATGAGCTACCATTGACTACCAAAACACCATAAACACTAGATTTTCACAAAGGAAAGGCACAAAGAAATCCGGGTTATTAGATACCCTTTGAAGGGAATCACTCTTTAGGGAATGATATTGGGATTATGCATGGGATCTTACTAGGGATGTAGGATCATCCCATGTTAGGAGAGAATGTGGAATTCCTTGATGACCATACATGGTGTATCCTGAATTTATCAAATAGGGTTGGAGGTGTGGGTTTATCCCATGTGATTCATACATAGGGCATCCTTTTTTCATCACACATAGTAAGGGTATAATTTTATGTCATGTGATGAGGACACTGTTGTGCAACTTAACATCATACAACTAGGACGTAAATCTAGAATGTTGTATATCATGCACCTCAAATGTGTTTTATGTCACCTCTTAATGGGATCACATCAAGAAAATAGGAAAATACAATATATGGATTTCCAAACAAGTTGGGTGAATAGTTTCCCTTAATGATTCCACCTCTAGGACTTATGTGACCACTTCTCATGAGCCTCTAGCTAGGATGTCGCAATTTCAGTATTGTGAAGTAGTGGAAATAAGGAGGCCTGATGTCATTGTACTTATTCTTAAGATATATAGGCAATAGTGTACATATACATAGGAGAAATAGGTAAGGGAATCAATAAACTAGAAGAATAGGGGTCATAAGGCAAGGGGCCAAATAGTTGTTGTGTGAAACATTATTGTGTTGCATGAAAAATTTAGATAAGTAACAAGATCTAGGATAGGGTAAACTCATGTATTCAAGGGGAACAATTTCTCAAAAAACTTTGTGTTGTGAACTAATTAGAGTTTCACAAAGCCAACTTCTTCTTTATGCCACCTCAACCATACTTAGGATAATTTTAATATGGATCACTATACTGCATTCCATATCAATTTTGAACCCCTAGGATGTCTGTTGTGCATTTTCTATATATTTGAGGTTCAATTATCTCTTGTGTTGTGTAATGTCATAGAACATAGGGATTTGGCGCATTGATGTGTCAATTATTCTTCTGAATATCATTTTTAGTGATGGGGGTGGGGTTCTATTTATAGAAAAAATACTCATCCTGGGTTTCGAATGTTCTTGAGAGAAGAATAGGGTTGTTTTCTCCATAATATGTCATTGTGGACCAGATTCTAAAGACTTTTGGCTTGACACCGCCTTTTTCATGAAATTGGATGGTTGCATGATGAGTTTCACAAAAAGGTCTTATATTGTGTACACATATTCATCTTTGAATGTATCAACATTGAGAATGATTTAAGACTCTATTTATCCATGTAAATCAGTCTCAACTTTGGCATCCAAGTTATATTCACACAAAATAACACCTTTTTACTCAATTGTTGAAACATGCACGCAACATGTTCCCAGACCCTAATTGTTCCTTCAGGGTGGGTTGTGTTTTAATTTCTTCCAATATTTTCCCTTTGTGCATGTGATAGGTTTTTGGCACCAAAAAATATATTTATAAACAACATGATATATATCTATAGACTACAATTTGTTCCTTAGTCTCATTCTATATGAGGAAAACATCATCATTCATAAATAACTTAAATATTTACACCCTTTTCTTGATCTCTTTCATTTTAACTCATAATACCTTAAATATACTATTATTCAATAAATATTAAATATTATTTATCACAACACATTGGGAAAATCAGTATCCCCCATTATATTTTTTTTCATTCACATTAAAATCAAATTCATTCCAAATTCAATATTCAAAATTTCTTATCTCTAACTCTATATTTCGTCTCCCCTCATTGACAATAATTATAAATGATAATATCTATTGAAATATATTGTATATTCAAATAAATGTCTAATTGTGTTGTAATCATAGTTTATGATTTGTATGAACAATTAAATTCTAATAATTCTCCTAAAATACATGAAACTCAAATCCTTCTCACATTTCATTCTATTAAATCATTAAACATACCCCAAAAATATAAAAAAAAATTTATTCAAAAAAATTTATTGGAAAAAATAAGAAATATATCTAAATAATTATAAATTTTGGCACATTCTTGATTTTTGGATTCAAATTAAATAATGATATAAAATAGGATAATCATATGAACATCCACTTAAACGGTAATCCACACTAGAAGTTGAACATGGGTGATCTCATTTTATTGAATAATGTGATTCATATTATTAATTAATTTTTTTTAGACTTGATTTAATATGAGATATGTCACTCAAATAATTTCTTTCCTAATGTTCGTCACTATTACTTCCATACATTGAATAAAAATAATAGATATGTGAATAAGATAGTTTCTTGTCATCCCATTACTGAGATTATCATGGATGAGAGATTATTTTATTCATTTGTGGTCCATTTATTTTTGAACAATTAACTTAATTAAGGAGTTTATTCTTTCATCTCTTATAAGGAATCTCTTTGGGAGGGTTAATTCTTTTCAAATCAATAATAATAACACATAAATTAATTGGTGCATTATTTATTTCATCACCATCCCTTCTTGTGGTGGAATGAGTTTCATATGTTCTTTAAAAATATTTTCAACCTGATTACACCTCATACATTGGTTCATAATTATTTTTATTCAATGTCCCTTTAAAAAAATATTTAAAAATTAAAATTCTTCTTTACTAAATAATTATATCACCCAATACATGTGTTCCTTTCATGATTTAATTATTATATTTTCATCACCTATCTTCTTGAATTATTATAGTCCATAGATTTCATGAAATTATCCATGATGTGGAATTTTCATCCTTAGTATAATATTATTATCATTGGTGTCACATCTTTCTCAGTGTTCTTGGGTGTTCTTTTATTTTTCATAAACCTTAATGTGAGCACACCTCAACTTTATTTCAATGAATATGGTTATTAATCTTTAATATTATATTAATCATGATTCAATTGTGTGAGCTTGTAATTAGATTCACAGTGAACACTTTTGTTATAACATTTATGGATTGGTTCATTATATTCAAATCTATTCCAGATGAAAAAAATAAATTTATTATTTTTTGAATTTATTTAATATAGAATAATTATTTTTTATTTTATATTTCTTACCTCATGATATTCACATTCCTTGACTGTCAGTGATTATAATATTACATAAAGTGTTTTTTTACAATTCTTTCACATCAACTACATTAACCAATGAATCTAGAATGTTTTCTTTGTGTCAAAATCTTTGAATATTTATCATCATATGTTTTTGGTCCAAATATCCCTTCATTTTTACATAAATTGTGGATCCAAAATTCTTTTTAATAGTCACATCCACCATTGATTAATTAGGAGCATTATCATAATTCTCATTTACAATATTTGATCATAAATAACATTGTAAGAAGTTATAGATATTGAAACAATATAAGTACAAATACCAATTCTTATAAATAGGTTTCTAAAGTACAAAAGATATTTTTTAAGGGATTTATTTTTATCAACATTTAAGGTGATTTAGTGGGATATGTTCAAAATGTTTTTTATTTGGTGTTCTTGATATATCATAATAATGGCATCGATTTTTTTTACTATTTAAGGAATTTACATATTTTAGTGAAATTATCTAATTCATGAACACTACTCAACATTAAAGTCATGATACCATAGCTAAATAAGTTTTATTATAATAATTAAATCTTAAAAATAGAAAATTCATGATCATCATATGGTTGTTTCTCAATATCATAACATTGTATTTGAGAATCTAAATGTTTATTATGTGAACATTTTATGGTTTAGTATAACAACAAAAGTTTTTACATATAACATTATAAGTTTTAAAGGCATAATATGCTTAGTTGAATATTTTATGGATCTCATAAATATATATGGTTCATAGAAGATCATAACTCTCAATAGAACATTGTATGGTCCACTAAGGAACCTAATATTCAACTTCATAAGATTCATTTACAGTACCATATTTTTCATCATGTTTTAAATGATGAATTATAATATTTGTAATTTTAACTCAAAATCTCATTTGTTTCATCCTAATAATGCTCTTTCAAAACATCATAAGGATTAATACATTGAAAAAAACCAATAAAGGTGGAATTTTGATGGATAAATCCAAAAATAAAATTATTTAATAACAAATATGATAATTAGTGGTTCATACATCCCAAATGTGGTTTTTTATTAAATCATAATAATATGGGGAAAATAAAAGGGATTAATGTGGTGTTATTTTGATATTTAAAAATCTAATAAAAATAATCATGTTGTGATTCAGGAAAAATTGTTTAAGCATTTCACCATAATAACATTTTCCAAACTCAAAATAAAACTTATGATGATGGAAACTATAGATGATCCAGTGAAATTAATAGAGGAAAACATTAATGGAACTATGTATAATTAAATTAGATTTTATTTGTGAATTATTATTAATGTTGATTATTACTGATATAATACCCAATAGTTTAATTTTTAGGTGAAATGAGAAGAAGTTAATTTTAAGAATATCGTTATAGATAGGGTTTAAATGAAAGTATAATATTATTTTATTTTGTAAACCTTCCCATGTGATTAGTTCCATGAGGAAAAATGAATAGGACATCCGTTGTATGATTAGGTTATGAGAATAATTCTCAAGATTGTGATATAAAATTTATATCCAAAATTAATTAATTTTTGGAAAAATTGATAATTAATGATTAAAAGTAGTAGTTTTACGAGATAATTTATATAATAATAATGTTAATAAAACCAAGAGAAAATCGGAGAACCAAAAAATAGATACTGAAATTGAAAAAAAAACATTGAAGAAAATAACAAGTGTATAAGAATTTATTGATTTTTGATTGAAAAGTAGATCATAATCAGGTTCTTTGTGGTGTGATTAAGGCCGAATGATCTAATTTCCTCATTAAATATTATAGGTCTAAGTACATAATGATGTGATATTTCCTAGATATGACTATCTTGAAGGATCGAGTGGAAGGTCAACATTAGTTTCTAAGGAAACTGAGATTTTCTTATTATCTTTCACTTGATTTTTTTATTACATTATTATTGGTGGGAATAAATGAATATACCATTAAGATTCTATGTAGTGTTAGGAAAATAACCATGGTTCTATTGTGATATATATCCATAAAACACATAATTGGTGATTAAATATTAGAGGAAATTTGGGGACACAAACTCCCCTATATCGCACCAATGACTATGAACTCACACTCAGACCAAACCATTTTAAAAAATGTGTACTCCATTCCTTTATTTCATTTATACTTTAACTCTGTTATGTATAAGATTAATATTGAGGGTAACATGTTCAAAAAAGCCACATTGTTCTATTTTAAGAGGTATAAATTTTAGAATAAATGATATACTAATTCAAGAAACCTTTTAAATGGTGAATTAGTCCCTAATAAATATCTATTAGTATCAAATTATACCAAGGTTCCTTCTATATTATCCAAGAGTTATTAGTAATGGATAATCTAAAATTAGTTAATATAATAGTTTTCTTTATTTTCTACAGAAATAAAATTCATAGCTAGAATAATATTATGTTACTATATCATTTATCAAATAGACAAGAATATATTTATATATAAATAGATGGATTTAAACATATTAAAATAATTAAAAAAAATCATTTAAAAAAATTATATATATTTTGATTGATAAGATATATATTCTATACTCTTATTCTTATATGATAATTTCCATACCAAGGGGATGGGAAATCTAAAAGTTTATGAAATATTGAATAAAATAGATATTTATTTTAAATTAAATTTGAATGATAAAGAAATAATATTAAAAATTTTGATGAGAAGAATTGGATGGATAAAAATTGATGATGATAAATAAATAATGAAACTTTTTAGTAGTCAATGAAATATTAATCAACATCATAGGATATATGGAAAATAGAGATTATATAATTGAAATAATTTTTATGTGAAACATTTAGGATATGTTTGATTATAAAATTTCAACTTTGGAAGATTTATGGTATCTTTCACTTGATGAGTTCTAAAATATTTTAATTTCTTATATGATATGATGTGCTCTAACATTCAAAACGAATATTAAAGGGGAAATAGAATTTAAATTCATGAGAAAACCTAATATTAAATATGATGATGTTGATGATTCTAGTGATTTTAATGATGATTATGAAAAGGTCAAACATTAAAGAGAACATTGTCTCTTATCTCATTGAAAATTATAAATGGAATGAAAAAATATAATGGAAACCCCCTAAATAAGTGTTTATGTTATGGTCTCATTAGCCACTTTTCTATACACTATCCAAATAAA
This sequence comes from Viscum album, assembly GCA_963277665.1. Lineage (NCBI taxonomy): Eukaryota > Viridiplantae > Streptophyta > Magnoliopsida > Santalales > Viscaceae > Viscum > Viscum album. The sequence goes on along the minus strand of OY728122.1, from coordinate 1,168,297,969 downwards.
AAAAGTTCTAGGAATGAATTTGATGATCAAAAGGAGAAATCAAAATAAGAAAATATAAAAAATTGCCAAAAGATATTTTAAAAAAAAGTAAAAGAAAGTTTCTAAGAAGAAAATGTTGAAGTATTATGATTAAAGTGGAATATGTTTACGTATCATAAGGAAAATAACAGAATAATTTATTTATAAATTAAAAAACATTATATATTGTATAGAAAAAGATGAATATTACTCTTAACATTTATAATATTAAACAGATATAACATGTATAGAGAATATGATGAAATAAGAACCAAAAAATATGTCTTGAGAGTTAAACCAAAGAAAAACATCTAAATATTAAAGAAACTATTTTGTTTGAGTAATAAAGAGTAAGAATTAATTTTATAGAAGGTAGGTAGATGAATGTATTGATGTCAAAAAATGATATTTAAAAGATACATGTATATATAATATCATGATTGATTTAGATGAGAAATGGTATTTGAATAAATAAGAGTTAAAAATGAAATAATCATTTTGTATTGAAACTAAGAATGTGTTGAGAAAATGATAGAAATTTTTAATTAGGTTATTTAAATTAGAGTAGAATCATCTTAGGAATGAATATGTGGGAAGTTTTCATAACAAAAATAAATAAAATATAATAATATTAAGTGAATGAAAACTAGGTGAAGAAATTTTGTAAGAATAAAAAACCAAAATAGATTTTAGTGAATTGAAGAAATGTTTTGATGGTTTTAGTAACATGGTACCTCAATAATAGAGTGTATAAAATCATTACCAATGAATTATATATATGAAAAAAATAGTTACAAATTCTAATGTTTTATAAGGAAGAAAAACCACTAATTATAGTTGTTTTTATAATACCATTCAATAATGGAAAACATTGGATTCTATACAGTAGATATTAATAAAAAAATATAATGTAATAAAAAAAATAAAAAAATATTTAAAAACTTATGTAGGGATATTGAAATTATTAAATGATCTCTCTATAAAAAAAATTTAGTTGGAACTACTATGACAACATCCAAAAGGTTAAAATATACTGTCGTTCACTATATTGAATGGATAGAACACAACCTGTTGAGTGTGTTCCAATTATTTTATAATGGATATGAAGTATTATTAAATAAAAAATATTTCATCATGATTAATTTAATGGATAAAATATTAATCACTAAGGTGGAGTGAAAATGATTCAATTAGTTCTAAATTGGTGATCCTACCAAATATTGATGTTTTAGTGACAGGGATGAGAAAAAAATTGGCATAAAAGGATTGTAAATTTTTTCTAGTAAATATTGTTGGATCCAAAGGAATTGTTATTTTTTAGATATATTAAATAAAAAAAGAAATATATATGTTGTTTTTAAAACAAAAAGGGGGATTTTTTAGAAACTCAAAAGTATGAATATACATTCGACTAAGACATTACAGTTAATTCACTTATATATATATATATATATATATATTCCTATAAAAAACGTTTTCTATTGATGACATGTATTTAAAAAATATTTCTCATTATTATATGTGTAATAAAAATATTATGATTATAAAACATAACTATTAAGATTTATAATTGATAAAAAATTTTAAAATGTTGGATTAGATAGTTTTAGGAGTATACATCAAGAAACTAAGTTCAGATAATGGAAAATAGTATACATATGATAATTTTTAAATTTATCACGAATAAAAATAGAGTAAAAAATTTGTATAGTGACCACAGAAACCCAAAAAATGTTGTAGTATGCTAAAACAACACTAGCATGGCTGAGATGGGAAGAATTATTCAAGCTAAGTTTAATTTTTAAAATGTTTTTAAAGAGAAGTTTTTTTAATTTTATTCATATAAAATATTTGTCTATAGTGATACCTAATACACAAATTAAGTCTATTAGATGTGGTAAAAGAGAAATAAAATTGTAAATTACATTAATGTTTTTTGAAACACTATTATAAGAACAGCAAAAATGCTAATATGGGATTGTATAATGAGAAATATGAAAAATTAATATTCATGGGGTATTTATGAAATGTATGATAATGAAAATGATATAAAAATTATTAATTTTGTTTAATGGTTTTAGGAGGTTAAGTATGGTGTGGTTGTTTAGAAATGTTCACAACTGTTTAAAAATATGCTTCTTGTTTTGAAAATATCCAAAGACACTAAATCTCTAGTTCATGGAAGAGTGATATCATAATGATATTTAATGTTAAATTAACTCATTTTTTATCATGTCACCTAATATGGTATCAAATACAATGTCTATGTAATGTTTTTAGCATTTTACCACAGAATTAGGGTTTAGGGAGTATAATTATATAGTATAAAATCTATCCAAATAGGATGTAAAATTTTTTATATGAAAATAACTAACATCTACCAATAACTGATATTAAATTATATAAATATATATCAATTATTAGTAAAATATTTTTTTATAAACAAAAAATTTATTTTATATTTTCATTCTAGATAAAACTCTATTGAATCCCTGAAAACTTATTTAATACCTACTAAATTCACTACTAATATGAGACATATATGTGAAGTTGAATTCATATAAAAAGTTTGTAATGTATTTCATTTATTCTAAAGATTGTATAGTCACTTATTTAGAAATTGAAATCATAAATATGACCCCATTTAATTTGAATAATAATAATTTTTAAATATGAAATATTTTTCTAATATTTATCATTTTAAAAATAAATTGGTATCATCATTCTTTATTATACAAAACGTCACTTAGAAAATTTCAATCATTTTTATATGTGTTATTTTACTATAAAATGATGAATTTTCTATAGACTTTATATCAATATAAATAAAATATCATTACAAATTTCATTATGTATGATTCATTATATAAATGAAATTTTTTTTTTACAATCACACAATATACATAACTTATCTTATATATTGTGTGCTTTTTTTTCTACGCTGCTTTTAGAATATCTACATATAAGATATAATAATAATGTTTCAAATTTTAAATTGATTTCAAACATCATTGAAAAATTTGAATCATTTATTTATATTGAAATAATAGTAATTTTTTATAAACAAACTGACTACATTCTAGTTATAGAAAGATGCTCTCTCGTTATTGGTTGAAGTTTTTCTCCATCCAAAAAAAAGAAATTCTTATAATAATAAATTAAATTTCTAAATTGTTTTAACATAACTCAAATTAATGTAGTTAGAAATTTCTAGAAAATATGAATTACATGTATATATTTCTATAATTATCCAAGAAATATGATTCATCTATAAGAAGGTTTGAAAATCCCACAAAATATATGTATTATCTATGAGATTATGTTTTCCTCAATTAATATATTAGAGTAAAATAATTTTATTTTTTAAAAACATTTCCTTTGTACTATGATGGAACTAAATATTTTTCAAATTTATTTAACCATAGAAAAATATCATTTTAATTTTATTCCTTAACATCATCGTGAATATAAGAGTAATATCCCAAATTTTTATGATATTTTTAATTTCCAATAAATTTAATTTCACTTCTATCTTCATTTACATGAAATAATGAGTTTAAACAAACCATGATATTCTATTAAAATATTATTATATAATGTTAAATTTATCACGTGAACATTATATTAGTGGGTGTTAATATGACTAACTAAATTACAAAAAATTTATGGTTTGTAGCTATATAAAATAATTCATTGGTTATAAGTAGATTAAAAATAAAAATAAAAACCATTTGAATGTAAATGAAATATGTTTCAGAAAAACTAATTTTATATGTGAAATTTTCATATATATTAATAAATATAATTAACCAAAATTGTTGAATTATTTTAAAGAAAAATATATATTATGTATTAAATAAATTGTTTTAAAATTCATCTATTGTTCTCTTTGATATTTGGGACAACAATAAATACATTTTTTTGCTTAAAATTATATTTTATAAAATGGGTTTTATCAAATTTTGCGCACATATACTAAAAAATAAAAAATGGCCCTCATATTTATAATCAACATATCATAATTTGTGTAATATGTCACTTTTTTTCAGGACAATTAATAGTATAAAAGGTAACATTTTGTCGCCATAGTAAAGGTTAAACTAGTAAAATCGGGTTAAAACTATAAGATAAGGCTTCAAAAATACTATAAATCGTTCCCTTTACTATTAGACAATTTTTATTTCATCAGTTTCCATTAATTTATTTAATATTTGGCTACTTTTTTCCATTTTTATTTTATTATGTCCATTACTTTAATTTAAGAGAATAATAGTTAAAAATTTTCACCCTATTAACATTAATATCTATAAAAACTTTCCTTAACTATTGTTGGTGTACAAGTTTAGTTATAAATGATTATTTAAAATATAAGTTAATTTTTTATTATCATAGAAATATATCACTAATATTTAGTGATTGAATAATTACCTTAAACTCTTATATAATGCCAACATATTATTTATTCAATTAATTGAAAAATATTATAAATGATATTAGAAAAATTATAATTAAAAAAAATTGGATAAAATTTTATGTTTTCTAGATTTTATAGATATGTATAGAATATTAATAATGTTTGAATGGTTTTTATTCAAATTCATTTAATTTCATATTTTCATTAATGTCAAAATTAACAAATATAATAAAAAATGAAATTAATGGTATTGTAGGTTAAAAATTATTTTCCTGAAGTATTTGAAACCCATAAAAATATGGAAATAGGATAATTAGGATGATAAATTGTTTAAAATACCATAACTTTTCCATTTATGAGAATATTTTCACTTTATATATAAAATTATAATCCTTTATTATTAAAAAATTGATTTTGATAATTATGATTAATATCAGATAACTGAGGGGTTAAACTAGAAGATAAGGATTAATATATAACCAAACCAATTGAAATTTAATTTTTTGTTGATATTTAGACTTTGAGAACTCTTTCATTTAATCTCTATCCATTTAGAATTATTTTTGTTGAGAATTAATTAATTATATTTTCTTCAATTATGTAATTCCATGGATGTCATTTCCCTTCCATTTAAAAGGAATCCCCTTATATATTTTTTTATATAATTTTGATCCATATAGATTAAAAAAAATAGAAAATATTATTTTAAACATATGTAGATATTTTTTATAAGTTTATTTATTTTTAAAATACCATTTCGATGATCCATAAGAACTTATATAATAGTCATCTCCCACAAAATAGGTAATCATCTTATGCCAACTCTTTCAAGTAATATATTCTTATAACTCTTAAAAATATTTTCTATTAATAATAAAATACTTAATTAAGTATATTAAACATAGATACATGTTATTGTGATCATGAAACCACCATTATCTCACCTCTATTCCATTAAAATGTTTGTGAAGGTATCCATTGTGTGTACATGTGGACTATCTCCTCCGTGTAGCAATACAATTCATTTTTCATCACTATATTTCAAGGATTTTTATTCTTATGGGTTTAGTGCTTATATAAAGTATTTATAAAATAATTATTCTTAATTAATTATAATACCATTTTTACTTTATCACTTTCCAATCTGTTGGAAAATGATAATGTCATTCATGCATACGTGTGGACTGTTACCCACATGGAGTAATGTGATTCATAATTTGTTTCATATTAACATGGATGGTAATAATGATAAATTTAATGAATATATATCATATATATGATATAATAATTATTTTTTAGGTTTAATTATTGTTAAACATGGTTTCATTCCACCCTTCTAAAATTGAATACAATGTTCATGCATTTGTAAAACATACCATCTCTATGAATAGTGTAATTAATTTTGTATCTGAATTATTTATAGATTAATATATATATAATGAATATATATGATATTTATATCATTATTAACATTATATATATGTTTTAACAAGGATTATCCTACAAGGATTGAAACTAATGAACCTAAATTATCATGAAAATCAAAATAGTTAACACTCAAAAATGACGAATTTAAGAAGGAACTATTAATAAATGGGTGTTAAAAGGTTATTAGTGGAAAATATATGAACATATAAGTTTTTAATATGTTATATATTTATAATAAATTTATATATATTATTTATAAGGATAAATTTCCTTTGAATGAAATCCAACTCGATGCATGAAATTTTTCTACAATCTCATTGTTATTAAGATTGATTATGGTTAAGTTTCAGGTGATGAAATATCATAATCTATATCTCAAGTATCTCATGAATTTTTTATCTTATATTTGTTTCTTTATGATACATTTTTACTTTAATTTTTCTCACTTTATGTACACAACATATCGATATATCATTTTTAATGAAAAATTAATTTATTTCCTTATTTTCTAAGAAAATTATTTTTATTACGTGTACATATTTTAAAGCTTAATACATATTATACTATGATTTCTTGAAGTCATTTTAAAACATATTTAAATTTTTAGAATATGTTTTAAATTAAATCTTATTTTCTTTTTCCAAATGAGGTTCTTTTAACATTTTATTAAAAATGTAAAAGGACTATTTTTTAAACTTACACGACCTGAAAAAAATTTCCCACCATCATGATCACAAAATTATTTAAATATCACATTACTAGTTTCAAAGAATCTCTACAATAAAAATAGTTTCCTTAATATTAGATAACTATTTTAATTTAATTTTCTAATTAGAAAATATAAATTTTATTTTCTTTATTAAATAATTCATTGAACTTTTTATGGAATTATTCATACATGATAACATCATTTTATGATAATTAGTTTTTATTGTGGATTTTAAAAAATTATTCCATGTTTATTCTTTCCATAGATGGATTATTGTTGTAATGTTGAAATATCGATGAATCCCATTCGATTATCCATGGGATGAGTTATTAAGAACTATTTTACGATCTTTTGGAATACATATGAATGGATTTATGATCGTGTGATGTGTAGTACTGGAATTATATATCTCTCCAGTAAATTGGGAATGGTAAATGTTTTATGGAATCTAAGAATACATGAAAGGTTATACCAAGCTATAAAAAAGTGTGTTCATGGGAGGTTATATCAAACATAAAATAAGATATATGGGAGGTAATCGCAATCATTAAGTAGGTACATTGGTATTTATCTCAAGCCTATCATGTTTTGAATGCCTTGGTGGAAAAAATTTACATATTATTTCTATGATTATGATTATTCCGAACGTATTCCCTAGACTTATTATATGATCTTTTGATAATGTTATTTTCTCATGGATTATGTTTTTTATTCTTTAATAATTCCTACATTATGAAATTCCATGCTTTATGATATGAATCTTGTTTATTTTATAATAATTTTTTGGTATGTTTTTAAAGTTCATGATCTTGTTATATTACCCATTATGATCATATCAATTTTAAATAATCATCGATATCTAAATTATTTACCCCTATATGGAATCCCAGATCACACAATATTATGTTTTCATTTTCCTAGGATTTGAAGAAAATATTTATGTTTAATTTTCATAAAAAGGCTTCATGTTCTGATGAACCATATGAAAGATATTTTAGATATATTATAAATAATTTTTATTTTTATCCATGTTTCCTAGGACTCTAAACCTAATATAGTTTTGGAATGGACCATACTGTTATTTATTAAATATTCCGCTAATAATCTTTACAACTTATGTAAGAAAATTAAGGGATTTTATATTTGGAATCATATCATGTTTATATTAGTATGAAAATTAAGGATGAAAAAATTATAGTGAGAAATCATAGGATAATCTTATTAATTAGAGAATTTAATAGGTTAAGGTAATAAATAGAGTGTGTTTTTCAAAAAAAATATCCCTATCCATATTTTATAAGTGGACATCATTTTAAAATAGATGAATAGAGGAATAATAACCTAAAATGGAGTTGGTTGAGTGTATCTTAATCATAATTATGGTGCATGTGAAGTGTTTCCTTACAATGCAATAGGTATAACACTCCTGGAGGATATTCTTGGGATAATTCAAATATCTATTCGAAACATCACTAAATATTTGAATTGATTATGAAAATTGATAACCTATGTTAATCCTTTGGTGTGAACGATCGAAAATAAGGTTTCATAATTTAGATATCTAATTTTTTTATGATTATGTGGTTTACCACTATGATAATTATGTCTCACTTTATGATTTTTTATTTTATTCAATGGATCGAAATCAAAAGAATCATTTTAAAGCTAAATGTGACAAAAAATGAAATTATGGTTCTCCTGGGAAACTAAATGTTATATGAGATGGAATAGAAAATCACACTCTATGGTTACAAAAAAATCACATGTTATTAATCATTCTAATATTAAAAATGATAAATGGAGGCAAAATGGTTTGATTGGTCCTTCACGAGGAAACATCCACCTTCTTTTAGTGGATCTACTGATCCACTAGTTGTCGAGTAATGAATTAGTATAATTGGAAACATATTTTACGTGATCTAGTGTTAAGAGTAATGAAAATTAATTTTAAATTTCAATTATATGGAAGAAAACATAAATCAATGGAGGAATCTATTTATGAACATGAGGAAATGGGAATAAAATTATCCCATTGTGTGGAATGAGTTTATAAGGATAATTTTTAAAAAATTAATTCATCATGTTCTTAATTTGAAAATAGGGAAGCAATTCATTGAGTTAAGGTATAATAATAATGAATTTGTTATTACCCATTAGAAAAACGTAAAAGAAATGTGTGGTGCACTACACGTATTATCATTTAACTCAGAAGTGATATTGATTGATTCATTAGTATATTACTACTATGTCTCTGAAGGGAGTAATCCATAATTGTCATTAATATTTCTAAAAAAATCATTAAATGTGAAACCAAGGTAGAAATGGTTATTGTAATTACCCATGAATCTCATCATTTTGATAAGAAATGAAATATGGAATTCAATGGAAATTATAATAATAAAAACCGTAGTTATAAGACAAATATCCTTTTATTGTGATTGAAGTTTGTATAGAAACATAGATGAAATTATCTTAATGGTAATAGTAATTGATTTATATGTTGAATGGATCGTCATAGGGAAATCAAATATAGAATTTATGGGGATAATTTCTCCAATGATGGATGAAAATCACAATAGAATGAACCACACACACTCTAGTGTTTCAAATACAAAGTGTATTTGTAATATTATAACTATTACTCAAACCTAATGGTTAATGATGATGATTTATTTTAGGAGACTATTAATCCTTGATACAAAGGGAAATATATTCCAATAACTATTACTAATATGGGATATCATAATGACAGAGTGAAAGGTACACATACCATCCCATATAGAACTATTAATGTTTTATTTGATTCTATATCCACCAAATCTCTTACAAATTAATAATTTTTATGGTTATCACAATACCACCAAAACATTTAGATGCTGAGTTAGCTATAAATACTCCTAATAGTAAAATGATCACATATCATGTCTCTTATTCTTCTGTGATTAATGTTTATGGGAGTGTGTTTCTCATAAATCTCATTATTCTACCTTGAGTTTAATTTGATGCTATTATAGGCATGGAATGGTCTTATTTTCATAATTTATTCAACAATTTTTGTGGAATATAAGCCATGATTAATATTTTTAATGAACTTATGATAATCTATAAATTTAGTGGTGAATATGAACAAATGATTGAAATAATATCCAATATACGAGTCTTTATTTTTATTAATAATGGGTGTGTACCTCAGATGGTTTGAGAGAAACTCAACACTAATGAAATTCTTATTGTTTGAGATTTTGTGGATTTATTTTTGGATTAGTTATTTAGTATTCCATTGAATTATGATTTTTTCTCCAAAAAACTAACATTATGAAACACCTATTTCCAGAATCCTATATAAAATTTCCCTAATAGAGATATATGGATTGATTAAGAAACAATACAAGAATCTTGACAATAGATTCATTTAGCAAAGTGTGTAAACTTGGAATTCCCCAATTCAATTTATTATGAATAAATATGTATCAATTCGACTCAATTTTGATCATCAAGAACATAAAAATATCACTATTATAAAAAAATATCCTTTACTCCATATTGATGACACGTTTGATCAAATATATAGATCTCAATAATTTTCAATGATTTACCACATATCTAGATATCATCAATTGATTGTAAATAAGGAGTGTATACCCAGAAAAAATTCGATATATGTTATGAAAATTATTAATTTATAGAGACACAATTTGGCCTTACTAATTCCCCTAATATCATCATGGATATAATAAATAGAATCTTTAGTGACTACCTTGATTATTTTATAGAATAATATATATATTATATTCATATATATTTAAATATGAAGTAATATCATGGAGATAATTTCATAAATGTATTAAATTCACTATGAAAGGAGAATATGTATGTTAAATTTAAAATATTTGAATTTTATGAAAAAGGTGTAATTTTTGGGTTATCTAATCACAATCATTGGTATATCGATGGATCTATCAATGACAAAAGTTATTTACTATTGGAAAAGAAAAACCACTATGACTTATTTTTTAGTTTTATTGTTTTTTGTAGATATTATAGACTTTTTATGGAGATTTTATCATGAATATATAATCCACTCATCATGTTAACTCGAAATGGATCCATGTTCCTTTGGATAGTTGATTGTGAACAAAATTTCAAGGAACTCAAGAGAAGATTATTCAATATAACTATTTAAACATTACCATGAATTGAATAATGGTTTGGGATTTATAATGACGCATCAATGAATGTATTTGGATGTTTCCCCATTCCAAATGACATAGTCATCACTCTAATTGAAGGTTCATGAGAAGAATTAACCAACTCATAATTTAGAGTTAGGAGTGGTAATTTTCTCATTAATGATATAGAGTTATTATCTTTATGGATAATTATGTGATTTATATATATCATTCAATTTCAAATTATATAATCCTTTAAGAATATCTAAATATGAAAAATAGAATATGGTTATATATGGTAACTAATTATGACTACTCAATACATTAACACCCAAGGAAGATAATAAGGTGGTTTATGAATTGTGTCAAAAGGACCATGTTATCTTATATATTATAAGGATCATAAATGATAAAATATTTTTTTTATTTCAATAATATTTATCTAGAAACAATGAAGAAAGGGAAAAAGTATTTTGTTTCTCATACAACCTTTTAACCATATATCCATGTGAGGATAAAATAGGTGTAGAATAAAGATGTGGAACTGTATAAGAATATAAGAAATGTTTCTGATTTCAACATTTAGTATATTTGAATGATATGGTTTCAAAATATTGTCTAAGTTCCATCGATAAATTTTTTGAATATAGTTCTTTTGGATGATTCTAATATTTTATCATTCTCTTTTCATCATGGAATTACGAATATTTATACAGATCTAAAACAATATTTTTGATGGGACCACAAGTTGAGAGATATTATAGGTTATGTATCTTGGTGATTGTTATGTATGTATGTTATTTCTAAGAGACATAAATCAATGGGGATGTTACAAACATTTCCCATACTAGAATGGAAATGGTAAAACATAAACATGTATTTTTTCTTAGAATCCCCAAAATTTATGAAGTTCATAGTGCTATTTTGTTTATAGTCAATCAAATTACAATGTCAAAGAATTTAATTTCAATCATAAGAAGAACTATATATTATTAAAATTTCTATGATATAGATTAATAATATTATAAGGTTTCATGGAGTAATTCATTTTATTATATCTGTTTGGGATTCATGTTTACATCAATGTTCTAGAGAAACATTTCACAAGCTTTAGATATAGACATCATATTAAATGTTACTCATCATCCACAGATATATGTTTCTATTCAGACAGCCATTCAAATTCTAAAGGATATATTGATATCTTGTTATATGGATTTAAAATGTGTCTAGGATCAATACCTTATTATAGTACAATTTTAATATAAAAATAGATTTCACTTGATTAGTAAGAGGGATCCTTATGAATCCATCTATAGAAAAAAGTGTATAACATGAATGTTCTAGGATGAAGTTAGATAAATAAAGATATTTGGAATTGATATAGCTAAGGATATTGTAGATAATTTTAGATGCATTCAATAGAATATCATGGTAGTTTAGAGTTGGAAGAAAATTTATGCTGAAATTTGCTGATGAAATCTAGAATTAAATGTTGGTGAAAAGTTATTTATGTGAATTCATTATGGAATAATATTATGAAATTTTAAAATAATAGAAAATTGATCCATAGGTAAATTGGAAACTATTAAAATCTTGATCTAGTAGAGATGGTATCATATAACTTGGAACTTCCACCAAACACACATCAAGTTCACAATGTGTTCCATATATCCCTCTTGAGGAAGTGCATACCCGATCCTTAAAATTTACTAACCTCAGAGGTTTTACTACTAGAGAATCATCATTTTGATGAATAATAACCAATATAAATATTTTGTCATAGAGATAATTTTTTATTTAATAATATTACTCACATGGTAGATTTTATCTGTAGGAATCATAAATTCGAAAAAGCAACATGGGATCCCAATGATATGATGAAACCTAGATATCCTCATCTTTTGTATGATATTGAGATAATTTTTGTAGATGAATTCATTTTATATGGGTATATAGTTAAATGACTATATTTTATGTTATAATTACTTTCAAATAAATTAAATTTCATTGAAATCAATCATTTCACCCAACACTGAGTTTAAAAAAACTGGGATATACTACCGAAATTTCATTATTTAATGTAATATTTATCGCATTTTCATTAGAATAGAGGGTATAAATACTGATAATTAAATTAAGTAAAATTAATTTTTTAAAAATTTATAAAATGAATTCATTGGTAATTAATTGATAAAAAATGAAAATAAAAAACATTTCAATGTAAAAGTATTTTTTTCCTGAAAAACTATTTTTATATATAAAATGTGCTTTTATAATAATAAATTAAATTAATCACTATTGGTGAATTATTTAAATGAAACTAATATATTATATATTCAAAAAATATATTATAATATTCATCGATTTTTTTACAGGCCTATGATAAGAATAAATCTAGTATTATGCTAAATTTTTTAATTTTCATTAAAATGTGTTCAACAGGATTGGTACAAATATTTTCAAATGATATTTTTGAAAATATTTCAATTAAATCAAGAAAAAATCATCCCATATTTGGAATAGTTATATTATATTTTTTTAATTTGTTCCCTATTAATTTTTAGTATTATGAATAGTAACATCGGTGAATTATTGCCACATCAGTAAGGGTATATTAGTTAAAACTATGTTAAAACACTAGTTTAGGACATAATAATTCCTTTAAAACCTTCTTTTAATGCACTGGATGAGTTATTTTAGCCATTTCCATCCAATTCTCAATTATATGTCCACTTAGTTCCATTTTGTTTGTTTGTCACCTTTATATTATTTTTTCAAAAGAATAAATAAAAAATGTGACTCTCTTGATGTTAATATATCTCAATATGTTACATCATAATAGAAATAGGATTATTTACATTTTAAATTCCTATTTGAAGGATATATTAATTTTTAACCATAGGTATTTAGTTTTTAGTGAATTAATAATTATCATAAATGATTACAAAATACCAACACAATATTTATTCCACTAATATAACATTAAAATAAATGATATTAAAAATACTAAATTTTATAAAATTTTAATATGTTTTTGTGTTCCTTAAAGTTTTATGATAAATATAACATGTTAGTAATGTGTGAATTTTTTATATTCAAATTCCATTACTTTCATGTTTTCTTGAATGTCAAAATAAATGAATAGTAATAAAAATTTCATTACCCATATTTTTGATAAATAACATTTTATTAAATTATATAAAAATAAAAAAAATTAAATAGGTTAAAAAAGATGATAAATGGTATAAAATTTCATCCCTCATCCATTTATGATGTCATTCTCATCTTATAAGTGAAATTAAAATCCTTCAGTATCCAAAAAGTCATTACTACGGTTAATCTTAAAATTGGTCAACTGAGGGGTTAGACCAAATGTTAAGGATTAAATTGGAAGGAAAACTTATATAAATTTAATTTTATAATGATATATTTATATTTTCTTGTTTTTCTTCTAATATCATTCCCTTTAGAAGAATTTATCTTCAGACTATCTTAATTATATTTCAGTCTACTTTGGAAATTCATAGTGTGTCCTTACATCCTTTATAAAAGGATAAAGCTTTGTTCTTTTTTCTAACACATTGAGCTATATTTCTTGAGAAAACCATGAAAATTTGTATAATAAATACCCCAAAACACAATGTATTTCTTAAAAGACCATAACAAGGTTCCTAAAGAAGGTATCTAATGAAGGTTTCTTGAAGAAGAGGTAAACATCTTACCCAAACTCTTTAAAATTTTATCTTATTCTACCTACAATATATAAATGGTTTTCAACATAATGAAATATATTCAGTAGCCTAAATATACTAAAATATTATTATGATCATGAAACCACCATTATCTTCCTTTTTAAAACAAATGTGAAGTGAAATTCTTGCTCGTGTGTACATGTGGACTACCACATCCATGTGATGAAACAATTTAGTTTTCATCACCATTGTTCATGGATGGTTATAATTTTTTGAACCAAGGTTTTCTATTTATAATAATGGAGTATGGTTTGTATTTTTTTTAAATCTACACATTGATGACCATAGATTTTGTGAGGAATGTGGTCAAAATATTGAGGCTGAAAGTAGTATTGAAGGTGGCATTGTTTCCTAGTGTTTTCAAAAAAATTGGGCCTCAAAATCGGGAATTTGTTCACAAGAGTAAATAGGATGAAGAATAGTGAAGAAAATTAGAAAAGGAAGAGAACTATGTAGCCCAGGACATGGACCATGTACCATTTCTAGGAACGGTTCGGGGACCAAGAACGGAACATCGGGAATGACATGAAGAGTGGTTTTTAGAACCAAAATCGGTTCACTGTGAAGGTTTGTGGATAGAGGCGTGCATTATGTGGAAGGATGGAGGTTCGCGGGATAACTATAGTTTGTGGGGCAATAGTTGTACACGGTGAAGGATATACCAAATCAATGATTTTGTAAATCTAGTATTAGCAGATTTTTAGGATCCATTTTTTACAACATAAGGTGCAGTAATCCCCTTTGTTTAAACAAAGAAAAAATGATTATGATAACCTGAAGAAATTTGGGGAAGTCTAGAGTGGTTTGTGGGAAGGCAACTCTGCATAGGAATGAGTGATCCAAGGAGGAGAAAATAGTCCACTGAAGAGAGTGTGTTTCACGGAGGAATCTATTCCAGTATGCGGTAGAGAAGAGGAAATTTTCAAAGTAGGGGCTATTTGTGGAAGGTGATTTGTTGAGGTAGTTTACGGAGTCAGTACACCGATCACACATAGTACACATAGTAGGGAAGTATGCAGCAGGGCAGGGTAGTACACAGTGAGGATAGAGACTATGTGGAAACAACAATGGTATGCAGAGGAGGTGATCCATGAACATACCCGCTACTCAGTATGTGGAGGAGGTAAATTGGTATAAATAACACCCATGGAGGAAAGAAAATTGACTAAATTAGTTTGTGATATTCTTTTCCATAACCTATCAGTGTATAGGAAAATAAATTACATATGTGACTGATAAAGAGACTTCAATATAGAATCCATTTATAGTTGTGGATTTATGATTTAATGCTAAACCATTGAAGCGACCTTCAAGTCAATACACTGGGGGAAGATTATTCTAACAAATTGACCAAGGGGGAGTCAGTAGAAGTGATTTGGGGGATGAAATGTGTTATCCTTAAAATATAATAGAGGTAGTGCATCATGCACATAGTGACTGTGATGAATATTGTATTCTCCAACTTGTATATATTATTGATTTTTGGTATGACCAAAATAATGTTGGCATATGCTACTTAGACATAGCCTTTAGTGGTGAACCAAGTAAAATTACTATGTCATTGCTTTGCATGCGATTGTTTGTTTTCTGCACATCCTCTACAGATAGGTTTAACAGGTTCCTACCAACATGGGAATAATATCCATAAATTTAAAAGAATAATTTGACACACTAATTAACCCCTCCCCTCTTAGGATGTTCCAAGTTTATTCGAGTGGTATCTGAGTATAAATATTGCCAGTGTTAAAATGTCATACTTTACTGATATGGATAATACAGTTAATGTCCAGGGAGTTCCATTGTTTGATGGAAGTAAATTTCATATATGGAAGAATAGAATGAGATCTCATCAAAGATCTCTTGGAATGGATGTATGTTTTCCACAACACAAGGAATATAGATCATTGATCCAACAGGTCTATCTATGACTGATACAGATAGGAAAGTACTGGATGCTAATGTTAAAGAAAAAAATTCCCTAAATACAACTATTTCTGATCAAATATATCTGAAGGTGATGAAATGTACATCAGAAATGAATATGTGGGAGAAACAATAGAATATTTATCAATGTGACAATAATGTGAAGGAGGAAAAACTCAAAGTCCTAGAGAATAGATTTGATGATATGAAGATAAACCTTGATGAAAATATAGTTTCTTTATTCAATCTAATTACTAAAGTTGTAGGATAAATTTTAGGGCTTGGTGGAGAGATCAAAGACATTGATAATGTAAACAAAATCTTGATAATACTTCTACCCCTTTATAATGAAAAGTTTTCAGCTCTTGAATAAAGGGAACTTTCGAAGAATTCTTTGAATGATCTGCTGAGCATCATGGTGGAATAAGAGATTTGAGTCA
This sequence comes from Viscum album, assembly GCA_963277665.1. NCBI lineage: Eukaryota > Viridiplantae > Streptophyta > Magnoliopsida > Santalales > Viscaceae > Viscum > Viscum album. The sequence continues at coordinate 1,168,281,113 of OY728122.1, read as the reverse complement.
AACAAGAAGATGAAACGACTCACGTGAGCAAGGAAATGGAATTCAAAGCCATGGAAAAACTATAAATTTCATGATATTATGGGGATGAAGATGAAAAGGAAAAATAAATTCTTTCTCTCATTTCCAAGAAACTCAAGAAGGAAACTAGGAAATTTGAAGGCAAGATACCTCTAGCTTTTTTTCGATGTGGAAGAGTCAGAAACATTTCCTCTCAATACCCAAGAAAGTTCAATGATGAATAATGAAAAGATAGAGACATTCAGAAGACTCAAAAAAGGTTTTTTCAAAATGGAGATTTTAAATCTAGAAAGAAATTACAATGAAAGAGTTTTTTGGGTGAAGAAGAAGACAATGACAATGAAATATTTGAGGAAGAGGAAGAATAATTAAAATCTAGTAATTATGCTTCCATGATAGATAAATCAAAAAATTAGAACCATCAAAAGATATGGCTGGTGATAATCAGTTGACCACTGATGCCAATACCAAGTTGAAACATAAAGATGCTTTTGGTAAGCATAAGATTCAGTGTAAGAGACGCATTGAGTGGGGAGGAATTGTGGAAGAGTCATCAGAATATATTGATCATATTAAAGAGTAAATTGAATGACTAGGGGAATTTTTGAATGTGAAGTAATAAATCCTTGAAAGTGAAAAAGATTTTGTGGAACTAAAACTATTAATTGGAGAATAGGGAAAGGTCATAAATGAACTTACCTCCAGATTGGAAATAAATCCAAGACTGTTGAGGGTCTAGAGAAAGAAGTTGTAACTTTAAGAAGTAAATTTGAAAGTGAATAAAATTCAAAAGAAGAAAAGAATAAAATACAATTCAGAAAATTCTTCAGATTCCAAGTTTCTAGAAAGGGCTAAGTGTAGTTCCTAAGGAGTTAAAAAGATGTTGAATGAATAAAGACCCACATTCATGGGAAATAGTGGAATCAATTCTGATTCCAAAACATCAAATGCTGTAAATAAATGTAGCCAAAATAAAAGAAAGTTGAAAATGGGTCATGTTGAAAAGTCACCTGAAGTGCTGAAAAAGAAATCCCCAATTCAATATGGGATAATAACTAAATACTTTCTTCTAGTATCCAAAAATTATTGGAATCCAAAATTTGTGTCTGAGGAAGGGTACATGATAAGTAATTGAAATGAGAAGACATTTCCACTTATAAAGTGTCAATTATGTGGCTATCTGGGCCATACAATGTCATATTGTGAAGAGTCTACGAGCTATATAAATGTGGAAGAGATATGATAATTTTAAAGGAGAATATAATAAAATCATACTTATTATAGAAGAAATAATTTTAATGGATTTTTTCACTGTTATAACATTGTCCATAAACCTATGTATTTCATGCCGAGGTATGACATGAGAAATTCTTACAATGCTTAGAGACAACTTAATACTCATCAAACTAATGGTGTTGTTATTTCAAATAGGATTTCTCCTTTCGAAGAAGATTATGAATATGAATAATCTGTGTACATGGCTGAGGGAATTGAAATTCCATCATTATCCTACACTCAACCAAATATCTCAAGGAAAGAAAAGAAGAAAATTGAGAAATATAACTTTGTAGAAGTAGCTCTCAAAGGTACCAAGAACAATAAAATGTGGATTTTTAATAGTGGATGTTTGTCCCATATGATAGGAAATGCAGACCCATTAATGAATATTATGAAAATGGTTTATGGAACAATGAGGTTTATAATGATGGCTCTCTAAAGATCAAAGGAAGTGGAAATATTGAACTGGCTAATGGAGAGCTAAAAAAACTGATGTTCTTTATATGGATGGATTGCGTAATAATCTCTCAAGTGTGAGTAAACTCTACGAATCAGGTCTTATTGTGACATTCAATCAAAATGGTCGTACTATAAGAAGAATAATAGGGAATTATTTTATGAAAGGATATAGAACATAGGGAAACTTGTATCAGGTCGACAGTAAAAAAAACATTTTCTACATCACCAATGAAGAAGAAAACAACCTTTGGCATCATAGATTGGTGCATATCAATTATAAAGACACAGAAAAGATATCCAAGATGAATATTGTCATGGATACCCCCAGCTGGAAGTGTGAATGATAAAAGGCTTGTGATTATTGCATACGGGGGAAGGTAGTTTGTAGTTCCTATCGACCAAAGAAGAAAGGAGCATATAATCTTCATGATCTCATTCATACAAACATATGTGGCATGATAAATGTTATCGGAATGCATAGAGAAAGGTACTTAATACTCCTCATAGATGATTATAGTATAATTGCATGAGTGATTTTTATACATAGGAAAGAAAACGTTCTCAATTGAATGAAAACGTATCACCAAATCACTGAGAAAGATACTAGATGGACCATCAAAGTTATGAGATCTGAAAATGGAGGGGAATACACTTCCATTGAGTTTGAAAATTACCTATAGAAACATGGAATACATCATGAGGTAGCTTCTATGAGAACTCCATAGAAACACGGAGTTGTTGAGAACCAGAATCGACAAGTGAACAACAAGGCTAGAACTATGTTGTTTGAGAGTTGTATCTCTCACCATTACTTGAAATAAGTTGTTCAAGATTCAGTGTACATTCATAATCTTGTAGGGCTCTACATGGGAGAGATAAATACACCATATGAATTGTGGCATGGATGAAATAACTCTTTGATTTATTTTGTGTTTTCATAATTAAATGTTTCATGAAAAACACAAAAGGAAACCAAGGGATGTATGGTGATAATGAAGATAAAGGAATATTCCTTGGATAAACAGCAAAGCCTACAATTATTTCAATAAGCTCTTGGAATGTATTTTGGAAAGTAGTGATGTTACAGTCATTGAAGAGAAAACAACAAATGATTCGAGGAATTATTATACGGATGTGATAGGTGATGATGATGAATGTGAACATGAAATTAATGAAAATAAGAAAGTAGAAGAAGGTTTATAAAACACTCAGAGGTCACCCCAAGATGTTGATTCAGAAGAAGAATCAGAAGAGGAAACCATAAATTTAGAAAATACTGCTGAACCTCACAGAAGAAATTGAAGATCTTAGAATGATCAATCTAAAATCACAGGGGATTGGAAAACGCTCAAGCAGAAAAGGAGAATGATAAGTACTACATAATCTCCATTCTTGTTAGTTGTGGAACCATCATCATTTACAGAAACTATAAAGGATGAGTCATGGGTTAGAGCCCAGAATAAAGAGCTAGATCATATTGACAAGAACGAAACATGAGATATATTTAAGAGACCCAAAAATCACAATGTGATTGGTATAAAGTGTATTTTCAAGAATAAATTCAATGAATATAGAAATGTGATTAGACATAAGATACGATTGGTGTGTAAAGGATATTAACAGATTGAAGGCATCGATGATGATGAAACATTTGATCTGGTGGCTAGATGGGAATGAATCAGGCAATTTATTATAATGGAAATCCAAAGTGGATATAAAAGGTATCAAATGGATGTCAAAATAGATTCCCTAAATGGTATTCTAGAGGAAGAAGTCTACATTGGACAACTGGTGGGTTTCCTGACTAGAAATGATGAAATAAAGGTCTGCAGATTAATGAAAGCACTCTATCACTACCAAAAAATGGGGAAAGGGAAGCGCCTCATTTTATCAGGGCTAAGAAGAAAGTACTGAGGGGGGGGGGGCTTTATCAGTGCTAGTGAAAAGCGCTGATAAATGTATCTTTAATTAGTGCTAGAAAAAAAGATGATAATTGGTACACCTTTATTAGAGATTTTCTTATCACTGATAAAGGATACATTTATGAGTGCTATATTTAGCGCTGATAAAAGTTTTTAATAATAATTTTTATAAAATTATTATATTTATATTAAAAAATAATTTTTGTTTGTGTACATTAACTAAACAACGCATGTTTATAATTAATATATATTTTTAATAATTCTAATATATATATATATAATGTTTTAAAAAAATATTCTAAGATTATAATTATATATATATATTTAAATAATTATAAGATTATAATAAATTTCATTAAATAATAATTATATTTATTAGATTTATTATATTTTTTATATTTTTATATTTTTTATATTTATTTGATTTATTTGATTTAATAGATTTGTTGGAATTATTATAGATTTATTAGATTAATATTTATTAGATTAATTTATTAGATTTATTAGATTTATTTGATTTATTAAATTCATTATATTTATTGTATTTAATATATTTAATATATTTAATTTTTTATAATTAATATATATAAATACCTTTTAAAATATATATATTTATATTAATTATTAAATATTTATGTGTTTCTAATGAATTTGGTCAATAAATATATTGATCTTTCATGCATATGTTATGTATCATAATGTTTATTTATACATTACACCTTTTCTTATTAGTCATGATGTCTATTGATGACTCATTTTTTATGTATATTTACTAGGTATATGATTAATTCATGTTACCCATATATACAATTATGTTTACAAAAATACTTATAAAATTACATTAAAAATATCTAAAAAATAAATATACTTATTATATTTATAATTATTAAATTTTATTTATATATAAATACTTTTTAAATATATTTATTTGTAATTATAATTAAAACTATATATATTTAAATAATTATAAAATTACAATAAATACATATATTATAATTTTATAAATATGAATAAATAAATATATATATATATATATATATCTATATACAAATATTGATAAATATATTTATTTATAGTTATAATTATATATATAAATAACTATATATATGTAAATAATTATAAAATTATAAAAAATATATTTATTATACTACTTATAAAGTTATAAAATAAATAAATAAATATATTTTTAAATTTATAAAAATATTTAAAAATAAATAAAAATAGTTTTAAATATAATTCTAAATAAAAGTACATATATTTATAAAATTAAAAAATTATAATAAATATATTTATAAAATTATAAATATATTTATCACAATTTTATAACTATTTAAACACACACATAGATATATATATATATATATATATAATTACAACTAGAAATAAATATTTATTTATTATAATTTTTAATTAAAAATAAATAATTATTTATTTATTAGTTAAAAATATAAATACATATATATTTATTTAAATAATTATTAATTTATAAAAAATACATTTATTATTTTAATATATATTGTTATATGTAATTAAATAAATATATTTATAAATATATAGAAATATTATTAAATAAATACAAATATTTATACAGTTTTAAAGTAATATAAATATATTTAAATAACTATAAAATTATAATAAATATATTATATATATATATAATTTTAAAAATTAGAAATACTAATTTGTTATAATTTTATAATTATTTAAATATATAAATATATATTCATTTATAATTTTAATTAAAAATATACATATTTTCATATAATTATAAATAAATATATATTCATATAAATAATTATAAAATTAGAAGAAATATAGTTATATATATCTATAATCTTATAAATATATATAATTAATATATTTATTATATATTCTAAGATTATAAATATAATAAGTATATTTCTTATAATTGTATAATTATTTAAATTATAGTTATATATATATATAGTTATAATTATAAATAAATAAATATATATTTATCAAATATATAATTTTATAAATATATATATTAATATAAGTAAATTATAAACATAATATCTTTATCAGTGCTTTTTTGGCACCGATTAAGATGGGCCTTTATCAGCACTAAACAAGCACTGATAAAATTTGGCCTTATCAATGCTATAAATTTAGTGCTGATAAAGGCCTCTCTTTATGAGTGCTAAAAAATCACTAATAAAGGTAAGTTTTACTAGTTCGTTCTATTTTAGTGATGAAAAAACAAACCTTTATTGGTGCTTTTTAGCTAGCGCTGATAAAAGGATGACCATGTTTTATAATAAAACCCTAATAGTATCCTTCATTCTCACACCCCTCAATCTCTCATGGAAGTTGACCCTTACGTTGCTGACCTCTTCTTTTCCCCGACCCTAGCTCTTCTATGGTCAACCCCTCTTCCGCCACCACCTCTTCCACCACCGTGAACTCCTCCTCCACCACGAACCCATCTCTACCATGAACCATTGTTCCCCACTTCTTCATCGCTCCTCTTCCACAAAACCATCTCCATCTCGAAGTCTCGTCTGTCGCTCCTCCACTGTGAACCAGACCACCGCTGCAAAGCCTTCCAATGCCGCTATCGATGGAGCCTACCCTGACTGCGTGATCACCAGACCATATCTCTTCCACCAGAAGGGTATGCTATCACTTTATTAAAAAAATTATTATAATTTTGTCACATTTACTAGGAAACACTTGGTTAGTATTTTCAATAGGCTATTTCACTTTTATGGGATGCGTATTGATTTCTATTATTTGATGCTTATTTGATGTTATTGGTGGATATTTCTGTAGAGGGTGTTGGAGGTGAGATGAGGTTTATTGCTTATCTTTTATTATCAATTTATAAATTTATTATGTGAAAATGTTTTATTAGCTTCTCTTTTACTATAAATTAGTAACCCAAGGAAACGATGTTAATGATATTTTCTGTGTCATAGTGACTGAACATGATGCCCTTATTGCTTTTCCCATATAGTTAGTGATGTAATTACCATGTTTCTTAACCTATATTGTTAGGTATGTGATATACTTATCTCTTTGTTGATGGTGTTGGTATAGATGTGAACCCTTGGGTTTTTTATTCTAGTAGTGTATGTCTAATATTTTCACATACCAGGATCTAGTGAGATTCAAATGATTATTTTTTATTTGATGATATTAGCATTGATATCCCCACAACACACATTTCTTATCGCTTTTTACATTTAATGGACATGTTACATTAATTTAATTTTTCTTTCTATTATTAATGACAGTGCCGACAATTCTCTAATAATCACGAGAGAATTTTAATCGATAATTGTTGGATAAAACATCCACTTATATTTCTTAGATGTTATGAGTGGTGATAACCCTAAGTAGAACTATCTTGGCATATGTGTGATGAAAAATAGTAGTTATAAAATTAGCCATCATTTGTCATCAATGAGAATTTAAGAATATTTTGGAAGTTATCCTTTCAAAATGAAATTTCCAGTTCAATCAATTTCAGGCCTAATCCCTTTATTTATATAATGATTGATTTGGAAGTAGGATATGTGTATACCTAGTTGGTGGGGACTTGAATTTTTCTTAGAATTCCCTTTGAATGTTTTCAATAGGGTGAGTACCATGTCTCTTTACTTTTCGAGTTTGTGTTCATGCAAGATGGATTAATGAAACTGATCATTACGATCAAACAACATTGACCAAAATGAGGTAAGTGTTTAATGTGATACAAATTTTATAAAAAAGATGTGCTGATCTACATAATAACGTAGTTTAGGTAAAAATTTCATTATTAGAGAACCCAATATTAGTGTATAAATCCCTTAAGATAGGTTCACATAGTTTATGGTTATAGTTCTTGTTCTATGAAAGGTGAGGTAGTTGATTTAATGGTAAGTTCAAGGTGATAACTCGGCATGAATGAGTAGTGGACTATGTTAGTATAAACAACCTTAGGAAGGTGTGAATGGAATTTATCAACATAGTTCAAAAAACCAATGATGAAGGGTATGATGTTACTACCAAAATTGGCCTCACGATCTATGATAACTCTAACACATTCGAACAAGGAATGAGAACAATATAAATCAAAACTCAAGTTATGTGAATTGGAATGTAGTTTCAATTAAATATATTTTATCCATGTTTAGTTTCTAAGATTTCAAGACTATATATGGATGAGGTTACTATAATATGTGTAAGGGGGTATGAATCTTATGAAGTCATTGAATGGGTGTAATATTAGTGTTTGTGATATCAAGACATATCCAATGGACCAATCTAAGAATTTTAAAGGTCATATATGATGAACCATATTCCATGTAGTTCAAATTTATTTGAAATGGAATTGTATTGAGTGAAACTTGAGATCATATGATGAATAAATTTATTGAAAGGTATTTTCATAGATCTAGATCATACAAAATATGACATTGTCTTGTATTAGTTCAAAGTTAGTGGAGAAAAACCTATATGAGTTGATGAAGTCTCATAAACCAAGTTTAAGTTGGAGTTTAATTAGGATGAAACAGATGACTAAGTATAAAAAAAGTAATATAGTTGTTGTTAGTGGAAAAAACCCTACATGAGTTGATGACTAAGTATAAAACAAGAAATATAGATGTTGTTTAATTAGGAAATAAATTTAATTATAAGGGAAACATATATTTTGTTAGCCCTACCTATCCAAAGCTATATGATACACTTTCTGGAAACCCAAGTCCAATAACCATAAAAACACATGTAATTAATCCTTTGTAAGAGTTGGTGTCCTAGAACAAAGTGGTTGTAATTTTATTATATGGAAATTTAATATATTAAAATATTAAGCATCTTATTACATAATGTTGATTGTTCTGCATGACTATAATGTAGTAATGTCCTAGGGTATTTTTTGCATTGATAAGTTCATGGAAGTTCTCCGCTATGATGAGAAACTTGAAATGATATAACAATATTATTAAATATAGTTCTACGGTTGGATGGAATACTATGATGGGACACATAGCATGCAGACCGTCAGGTGTGAGTACTCATAAGCAGATGAGACTTCCTTTCATGAAGTTAGCACTTGGTAATCTCCAGGATAGGAGATTATGAGAACAAACCCACCAATAGGGATTCTGCATGTTTTGGTATCATCAGATATTTCTATCTTCAAGTGTGTGTAATGATCCTTATACTTTAATATTATCATTAATACATGTCACAACTTACGCACTTTGACTTACTGACGAAAACCGTCACGCAGACAGTTGGTGGGAAGTAGGGTACATTGGGTGCGTCAGAGGTGGCATGTTATTAATGGATAAGTCGAGGAAGGATCTGTCACTTCTATTTATGGAAGTTGATATCTCGGGCCATTGATTGAAATAAAACTGTTTCACGAAATTCAATGTCCATGGTGTAATGATGATTTTATTTCTTCTATTCATAGAACGATGTATCAATCATAAAGTTGATGAAAATATCTTGAAACCTACCTGATGAGATATTACGACAAAGGGATTATATTACACAGTGACCGTTCGTATGTGGATGTCATTTTTGTGACATTACATTCATTATCCTGGGTTACTTGACCAGTTTCTAGATAGGACTCTTGGAAATTAGGCAGGCCTGCCAAATGCCAACAAGAAAGAATCCTATATGGTCACACACTATGTGTTTTTGGTTGTTTTGGTTAAATTCTATTTGAATTTAATTAATGAAATAAATATTATTCTCAAGACGGTAGAATAATTTTATTCGTGTTAAAATGATCGCATAAATTAAATTAGATTTATTTATTTATTTTATTGAACATTTAATAAATATTTATTTACTAGTTTGTAAATAAAATATTTATTTAAGAGAATAAATAATTTATTTATTTATTCGGTTGTTCAATAAATGGAAGTGGAGTTTGAGCAGACCAAGGCCAGTCCGATGGTGTTGAAACCAAAATGTGGGAACGAGAAGAAGACACATACCAGATGGCTGCCTTGCAAAGCCTATTTGTGGAGAACCATTCGCAACGCACTGCTGCAAATCTAGGAGTTTGTAACACTCCTCGACCGCCATTGACATTCACGACCCGCCGTGAAACAAGGAGGTGGTAACACTCCGTGACAGCATTTGGAATTCGCGACGCGCCACAGAGAAAATTACTTCCTCATCACGCCGACTTAGTGCTGCTTTGCGGTGCCTATCCACTATAAATATCGGCCTCCCCCCAAGTTCAGGAGGTGGAAAATATGACCTTTCGACTTCCTAGCTCCCAAATCATGAATCACCCTTCTGCTCTACGAACCATGAGCTGTGCGAGGTACTTTTTCTCTACAAAGTGCATCCCCTTTGTCCCGTTTTGAGATCCTCTTCCAAGATGGATGCCTTTCGTGGAGCCTATGGGCCTCCGCGAAGGAAGGGGATCCCAAAGGGGACCCGGGTCATCGCGGAGCGTTTATGCTTCACGAAACACCCTTCATGTACACATGATCCACATGCCAAGGCCGGGTCACTGTACTTCGCGATGCACATTTCTTCATGATGACTTTCTTTGTGAGGCACCTTTTCTCTGCAAGGTAGTGCTCCACAAATCCCTTTCCACTCTGCGAAGCACCTCCCATATGCACCTTTTCCCTATGCTTAGGTTGAGGCGCCCCACTTTGCAAAGCACACCCCTTCGCAAGTACCCTCATCTATGCGGAGCAACAGAGCTTCACAAGGCCCCTACCTATGAACCCCTCTACTTTGAAATTACTTTTCCCATGTGACCCTCCACATTTTAATGATTTGTTTTAAAATTTCCTTGGAATATACTACCAGTTGCGTTGCTTCTTCGCATGCTTCTTCGCATAGGCATGCTAACAGCTATTGCTTCTTCGCATAGCCATGCTAACTTGGACCCCCCGATGGTTTGATCCGTGACACCTACTCGTCTCGGCTTTGCGTGTCCCCTCTCTGCACAAAGGAGTAGAGGGTATTGGTTTTGTAAGTCCTATGGGTGCGGAGAAAATCCACATTGTCCGAACTGCAAGATGTTAAACTACCAAGCACCATCATCCTCGGCACATGACATTAAACAGTGACTTCGTCCCATGCCTCACATGCGGGGTGCCCCCACCATGGACATTCTCCACACCCACTGGTCTCCACGAGGATGAGATCTTCCTTCACAGGGGATGATATCCTCCTTATCGGAGTGGCGTTTGTCTGCAGGGAAAGGGAAACCACCCTGGTGTAAGCCCCTAGCTTTTCTTGCCGGAGGTAGCATCCCTACTCCTCCTTTCTTCTTCAGCCCCAAGGACTAGGGGGAGGGGGAAATGGACACCAGGACCCTCCTTTATTCGGTTCCAAATCCCTCTACCACTGGGCTTTGTCTCTATTGGTCATCCATCCTAGAGTAAGTCCCAACCTCTTCGGGCTTCTAACCATGCATAAGCCCTTATTTCCTCTTTGGGCCTTGATCACGCTTAAGCCCCACTCCAATTACCATGGACGAACATTTCACGACATGATCATCGGGTCTCTGCCATCTATTGTTTCTCACACCGAGAATTACTCATGTGGGATTAGAGTGAGCACCGACCATGACATATTCCTTGGGCCGCCTCAGAGCGTAAGCCCCAAATTCTCACCACTGGAACTACGAGGTCTATGATCCTTGCCAAGGAAGGGTACGTAGGAAGACACCACGTGGTTCAATCCCACCACCCATCAGACCCCAGGTCCACCTTCACGTCGAGTCCCAACTATTCGGACTATGAGGACTTTGATCCTTTCCAAGGCATGGTATGTAGGAAGCCTCCACGAGGTTCAAGCCCAACAAAAATTGGACACCAGGTCCTCCTCCACGTCAGTTCACCGACACCCTAGGCCACCTCAAAGCGTAATACCCACATGAAACCCCCCGAACTACGAGGACTTTGATCCTTACTAAGGTAAGGTATGTAGGAAGCCTCCCTGAGGTTCAAGCCCAACACCCAATTGGTCGTTCTAACCATTTTCACGTCGGTTCGCCATCCCCACCGAAACTACAAGGTCTTTGATCCGTGCCAAGGAAGGGTACGTAGGAAGCCTCCACGAGGTTCAAACCCACTATCCGCATGGACCCCATGTCCTTATTCACGTCAGTTCACCGAATCCTACCCATACCCGAACTACGAGGACTTTGATCCTTGCTAAGATAAGGTATGTAGGAAGCCTCCACGAGGTTCAATCACATCATCCACTTGGACCCCATGACCTTATTCACGTCGGTTCACCGACTCCTCCCCATACCCAAACTACGAGGACTTTGATCCTTGATAAGATAAGGTACATATAAAACCTCCCTGGGGTTCAAGCCCACCAAACACCCCGTTGTTCTGACCCCCTTCACATCAGTTCACCACATCACCTGAACTACGAGGACTTTGATCCTTGCCAAGTCAGGGTACATAGGAAGTCTTATTGAGGTTCAAGCCCACCACAATCCATTGGTCCCAACCATCTTCACGTCGGTGCCCCAAGTCCCCCATAACCTGAACTATGAGTTCTTTGATCCTTTCCAAGTTAGGTTATGTAGGAAGCCTCCACGAGGTTAAATCCCACCACCCATTGGACCCCTGGTCCTCCTTCGTGTCAGTTTTCCCCATCCCGCATGACGTTAAACTGTGGACCTCATTCAGTGGTAGACTATTGTCACACTTTCAGCGGTAAGCCATTTTCACTCTATTCAGCGGTAAACCGTTGAACCCCAATCATTTTTAAGTTGTCCTTAGATGAACTACGTAGACTTTGATTCGCTGCTATGGGGATACGCAGGAAGGATCTTCAAGGATCAAGCCCAAAACTATCATCATCCTCATGGTGGTTCCATCCCATTCACCACCCACTTCATTCAAGCTCTCCATCACCCATCTTAATTATTTCATGGGACGCCACATCCCCGTGGGATCATGCCGCCTCATACCCCATTCCCCTCAACAACACTCGGGAAGCCACCCACATGTTGGCCCAAATATTGGAGTTCCCTATAGGGGATTTCACCCATCTGATCCACTCCAGTTAGTGTTCTGATTAGTCTGATCCATCTCTGAAAGAAGTTAAACTTGTAGCATACCTTGTGTTAAACATGGGAAGCTGAGAAAAACCTCAGATACATGCCCATGTCATATGATTCACCGCGTTCAATGTGGGATTACTCAGGCTTCTGCGCCCTCGAGAAGCCATATAATAAGGGACAGAAGACAGACATGCCAATCCCCCAGTGTCCAGACATGCCGATGTTGCCCAATGTGACTGCTCCCCTGACCGAAGGTTTCTTCTTTTACCGGGCCCCTTGGAATGTCCCGACAGAAGAAGTGTAATTAACTGGATTCCATGAAGATATGGTGTAACACCCCGAACCCAATTACCCAGAGTCTGTGCATTATTACATAACATTGGCATGATCACAAAAGATTAAGTCTCAAAGGACCGATTAGTTTAGTAGCCTTGTAATCACTAGATACATTCATCAGTCTTACATTACATCATAAATTGAAAACTACAACAACATCTTGTCTCCAAACTCATATCCCCTTATACTATCCCAACAGGTCATTCATAAAATACTTCTTCACATCCTGGGAAAAATAAAACAAAGAAAGGGGTGAGCTCAAATGCTCAGTAAGGATAAGAATATAATGGATACTTTCATAAATAAGCATTAACAATTAAGGCAATGTATAACTAAAACAAAAGCCTTTTAAACATGAACTTCGGCATAATATGGAAAAAATAAAATGAAATAATGCCATTTAATTATTCACATGGATATTCTACTAGTCTAATAATAACATGAAATATCAATCACCACTTTCATAACGATTGAATGCATAATTCCAGACTATCATAACCACGTAGCCAAGGCCTCGTGCCAAGAATACAGATAAGATTTTGTCAAGGCCTCATTCCAAGACACTAGTTTGTCTCATGAGACCTACCGATGCATCGAGGAGATATAGCCGGCTCCACCTGTCACTTATTAAGTCCAATTCATTCCTCATATGAATAGGTTTAAACATAACATAAACATTCGTATTAAAACTAGCATACGAAATGTGAATACTTTCTCCATAAACCATGAATGGTATAAAAATAACACGTCCATAGTCAAACATATAACAAAACCTTTAATGCAATATGGAAGTTTTTTATAATAATAAATAAAATTCAAAAAAGCTTAAAATCTAGCAAAGGATGTTGACATAGATGAAATCAAAACTATTTGAGAGAAATATCTCTTTTTCTGAAATCATTTAAAAGTAACATAATTATAAAAATACATTTACTTTGAAAATATTCTTATAATCTTGTAAGGGAATCTTCGATGAGTTTATAATGGTAGAAAATAGCCACACCCTCCGTATAATTAAAAAAATACATTCTTACATTAATTTTGTCGAAAAGGTTAAAAAGGACCTTGTTTGGAAAACGACGGAAAGATTCCTTTATAAACATATTATAAAAATTAAAACAAGGGTATAAATGAATTTAACCCATATTCTGTAAAATAGTAAGAAGGTTTTGAAATACATTTTTAAGAAACATGGATATAGATGATAAAGAGGGCCCAGTAGATAATTACGTATAAACAACCTCAGATAATGGAGAGATTGTGAAATAAACCCGTACCTTGTACTATTACTTGATTGAGTGTAGGTTAACCTCCTATATAATAGGTAAATCAATGTTATTAAATTATACAATAATCATATACATAAATATGATATCATATATGATCTTTTAATATTTCATTGTTAATAATATTTTAATATTATCGTCATTTTGTGTGTTAACTAATTCATTTTCCTTTATATGCTTTGTTACGTAAGCCGTGTTTGTTATGGATAGGTTGTATATTATTCATATCTAGAATGATATAAAGTCCTTAAAAATTAATTTTAATCATCAAATGAGAATTATTATTGAATGGATATGATGGGGAAATGAATCTCATCGCATCCGTGGAGACGATAATCCGTACGTACGCACGAACGCTACTTCCATTTAATTTTTCATTTTAAAAGGAATCAAAACCAAATGATACATAGGTATATTATTATTACAGTATAATATAATATCTTATACGTGTTACTTAAGTTCATTAACACCATCCTTTATATGTTCCATGTACGGTATGAACGAGTCATATCACTTTGAGGGGGCGGTAGTCTACACTTCCTCAAATGAAATTATCGTATATATATACAACATGAAATAAATAATGGTATGATATAAAATGGAATTGCATAAGCTTATATATAAAATAAATATATTTAATTATAGTGCCATCATAATGGCCACCATGAGAGGTGGTAGGAGATAATTGAACAATCATCGTTTCGTGAGGCATTTGGTTTCCATACACAGAAACATTATGTTCTTCACCCATTAGATGGAGGTGTGTGTAAGTGTAGTTAGAATACTTCTCATAACAATATCATAGTATATTTAGGATACTGGTTTTGTTACAAAAGAAAATAATAAGAAGAGTTTAGGGGTTGGAGAAGTAAAATAAAAGAAAAGAAGCTAAGTGAAATCGTTACCTTTAATTTGGGTAACTCCCTTTGGTTTGAACCAAAATGTACTATTGAAGTGCCTTCAGCCTAAGTTAAGGATTCTAAGAGTAGTAGAGGTATGTAAGGAGCTTAATTGGGTAGAGTTTGGATGAGACAAAAGGCTTGAGAGGTGTGAGGAATTGGTTATAAGTGGTGTTTTTTATAAGGTGGAGGAGGGGCTCTTTAGGAAAAACAAAAAGTATAAATTTATAATAAATTCATATTCAGTTTCTAATGGATCAAAAGTGTATTATTAAATGTATAAGGTGGATAGGGGTCTAAATACTTTCAACCAAAATATTTTAGACAGGTTTGGGTCATTATATTAACCGTACCTTTTAATTTCAACTCTTAGTTAATTAGTTTGAAATTTACCATGTCACTTAGTATTTTTATATTATATAGTTAATAAACTTACTATATACATCAAAGAAACCCACAAGTGGTCCAATAATTATAAAACTATCCGGATATAAGTCCTTTGTACGAACCATAGATTTTTAGGAATAGAATATCAATTAATAATATAATATTTTTTTAAAAAACTCATTTATGTCAATTTTTACACTATTCAATAATTGATTTTTTTTAAAGTCTTAACAAATTTATTAATTCGAATAAAATTAACTTGAGAAATACTAACATGTAATATTAACCAATAAAATTCTTTTAATTCATTAAAAGTCTCATATTATATTTATTTAGGTATTTATAATATCAATTATTTTAATATTTTATTAATAAGGTAATTACTACATCATCATTATGTCATAAATAAATAAATTTATTTTATTTCTAAAAATTATAAAAAAAACTACCATGATATAGGAAATATTTTTATCTTTCTAATGAATATTTATAGTCGAATATATAACTTTTATAACCCCATGTAAAAATTAATTTACTAAATGATATTTGTTTGTGTCATTTTTGTCTTTACGTTAAATTAATTAATCTAAAGAGTCATTATCACTCTCAAGTGGCTCCATGGGGTCCCAAAATAGACCCAAGTATTCCCATGGCCATACATTACTCATCCAATAAATTTAGGACAAGTTTTAAGGTAATTTTGTATTATTATAATATACTTTTTATCTTGAATTACCCTATTTACCTTTAACCGTGGTAAATAAAAGTCAAAGTTACTATTCACAAAAAATTATTTTTATCTTATTGAACCACATTTTACTCTTCGATATTAACCATGTCTCTCGGATTTTTGAAATTCCACTCACAGAAGCAGTAAAATTATGTTTTATGTGAATTTGCAAATTCTCCTTGAGGTGGGTAAAAGACGGTGAAAAGATCAATCAAAATTTTATATATCTAAAATTATTATAAACTGACTCCAATAAATTAAATTGAACTTATATAGGTATTATGTATCTATTTTGACATAAATTGAAATAAAATAAATAATTATTTAAATAAAAATTCGTTTTTAAACTATAATTCAGTGTTTTTCACTATTCATCAAAAATTAAAAGTTTTCAGAAAAATACCAAAAATTTACTCTAAGCTAATTTTGATATTAATAATTCAATAATGAAGTATATTTTACCAAATTAAAAACATAGAAGTTTCATTTATTAATTTAAAATTAATTCCCATTGTCAAAACCAAAAGGCATATTTTTAAGAAATAATAACAACCAAAAGTTTGACACTTGTTTATGTCCAATTTCAAAGTGAAATTATTTACAATGACCATCATTGGATTAAATGGTAAAAATATAATCTATTTATACTTCCAAACCATTGAAATATATAATTTATCAATATAAATTATTTTGATTTAAAAAGTTGTTTTCAGTTAAAATATAGTACTTTTCACTATTCACCCAAATATGAAAGTTATCAGAAAACACCAAAAATTTATTGAAACTAAATTGTTATGTCCCGATTCAAAAGATGAAGTTTAATTTTTCAAATTTAATATATAAAAGTTTCAAATATTGGATTTAAAAAGGATTTTCCATTAAAAGACGGTAAAATTGCATTTTTTGAAAAATAATTCTTTTATCTAGAAAAAAATGTATTTGTTCTTACATTATGTCTAAGAAACTCATAATATGGATTCTAAAAATATAAGGATTATATAAAGTTCAAAATTCAGTTAATACTATTCATAACCTCTTTTTAACAGCTTGTTTGGTAAGTCATGGTGCGCTAGAACTCGGTGTTGTGGGTAGTGCAAGTTATTGAATAACGTACTATGCAATCTTGGGGTGTTACATATGGCGCTAGGAAGAGTTTCAAGAAAAAAGTATTAAATCTATAAGGGAGACCTTGGCTAGGTGACGAGTTCCGAGGAGGAATCCACATAAGGAAGAACTGACATCCCATCATCCTGTTTCAATCAAGGAGTAGACGTCCCTGAATAAGGAGCGGATGTCGCCCGCCTTTGGAACGTGGGAATGCGGTGCAACAAAACCACGACCTCTCATCCCTGAATGAGACGGACACGTGCGCATTGGAAAAAGTGTCTGAAACAGAAATGGTGGACCCAACGTGAAGATCTTATCCTCAATATGGATATTAGTATCACTCAAGGCATCAATGGGTTGACGTGTCACCAGATCCAGCTTCCCAGCGCCGGGTCCCGCTAAGCAAATAACGGGCCTCACATGAAACTCACCCGAAGTTGGGGCAGTAGAACGTTGGACATCCCATTCTGCGATGTTCCAAATGTGGATCCTTATTACCTATCACAAAAGACGAGATGGCGTTGGGGAATTGGTCATCAATTCTTATTCTGTTCAACACTGATGAGTTAATCTCCCTGCTTCGCAGTAATCAGGTTGCTGCACCAAGGATGCGATCAACACCTACCCATCGACGCAGGAGAAAGGGCAACGCCAACATGACCATTCCACATGGCTTCAACTCTCCCACGACGACCTCTACATCTATGACCATGGGGCACCCACGCCCCCTCTCCCCGTCTGAGGTCATTCAATGGAGTGTAATCAATGACCTCGTGCATCTTTATGAGGAGGAGGTCATAATTCCGACCCGGGATATGGACCTACAGGATCAAGATGTGTCTGTGCCTCATCACCAACACCACCCCTGAGGGCTGCGCAAGGAGACATTGCTCCCCACCGCTACATACAACCGTTTCAGGAGCCTCTCCCCGAAACTCTTTGACAACTACCTACCTTACGCTGACAAGGTAGGTGACATCCGGCCTAGACCGGTCAGAGTCTCAAACTAGGGGCTCCCAGAAAGGGCTCCCACTCGGACGCATCAGCGGCGCTGCCCGGTCATGCCGAAAGGGGACTAGGTAAGCTACACACCTGCACCACCGGCCCCAGTTCGTCTGACCTGCGCCACCGTCTGGCGCAAGCTGAGGACGCCCGGCAAGGGGCTTCAACGTCGGCATCTGCTATGGCATGAGCCACTATCGATGCATATCATCAGGTCCCTGCATACAACGAGCATGGGAACTTATATGGAAAGTGTGAGCCTTCCACTCTTTGAGGCTCAACATGGAGGTCTGCCCCATGCCACCCTCAATCCAAATTAGGGTCTGCCTCACGACAGTGATACTTGGAACGACAGCCTCTCCCGTGCCCATTACACTGGGTATGGAGTCATTCCTTCTACCCCCGACCTCCAATGTAGGGACATTTACCATCCGGTATCTCTCTAATGTGGGGATCCTCCCTATGTCCTCTCCGCAGCTGTTGAAGGTCCTCCTCACCTCACCAACCAGAGGGGTGAATGCCAGCCTTGCCTCACAAGCACCCAGCACGGAGGTCCTCCCCGTACTCAGCTAGACCGGTACAAGGAACCTCCTCGTACTGAAGTCACTAGGGAAAATAGGCATAGAGGTCCTTCCCATGCTTCTTCCGGTTCCAACAGAGGTCTTTCCCACTCCAGTTCTATCCATGGAGGTCCTCCCCAGGTCCCCTTCGACATTTGTCCCAGTGCTCCTCGCACCTCGACTTTCTCGGGTGGAAACCGTCTCCGCCCAAGCACCAGTGCGGCTAAAGGACCCCGTGTCAGAAATCAGCTCTGTCCCGAGGAGCCACCCTGGGGTAGGAAGGAAGGTCGTCACAACCATAAGAAGAATTCTGATAAGGTCTGGATGGAGATCAAACTGGTCTACTTCTCAGACTCTGAAGCAGAGTACGACTCAGCTCGGGAACCCTCCCCTCGCTCATCTGAGTCAAGGCCCAAGGAAGGAACAAGGCGCAGCCGCCTAGTATTCCCGGAATGAGAGGTCCATAGGATTCCCACCTCCCTCCATAGGTATATCCAATAGGATGAAAATATGATGACCTCGCAGGTTACAGTCGTGTAATCACCACCATCATCACTAGAAGCGCTCTCTACCATCACAAGAGATCAAGGAGAGATATTCTGGGGACCAATGGCAGGAGAGTAGCATCACAACCTATCATCAGTAGCCCTGGCCCCTGATCCATGAACTATGACCGTCATCCCATCCTACCATGATGTAGTGGCCAGGTTGCTACACTCTTCGGAAGAAAGCTCAAGATATGGAGGCCAGTCAGCCCGTTCGCCATACTCTCCACCAGCGAGCCTGTCTTCCCAGTGATCTTCCTTAGTACCGCTGCCAGTTCCTCAACCACCCCAGTTGACGAGTGGGTAAATGAAGGGCCATACCCTGAATTTGAGCCTTTGAGCTTCAAGATCATCCTCATAGTGGACCACTTCCCTGAGAAGTTCTGGCCCATGGTAGCGTTGAATTTCTGCATACCGGAATCCCACACTTCGGAAGAAGTTGAGTGCTTCTGCTAAACCCTCTAGGAAACACATTTTAGTCTTCTTCATTAGCGTGTGATTTATCTAAGGATACAAATGCATTTTGAAAACATCAGTGAGAAATGTCTTCTGATTGATCTGGTTGCGCTCCCTGTGGCACAGCACCCTGAGTCACCAGGTCGCCATGAGGCCCTCCAGCAGCAATGCATTCAGATAATCAAGATACTCTGAAAAATTATCAAGGAGGCTACCCCCACATGAAAATCTATGGTTGGGGGAAGTATGAGACCCTTCTCTTCCATCTTATTCGGCGGCAGCCTGACTCGCTAGGCGATATCGAGGACTTGCCCCCAAGAAGGGTCACGGTCAATATGACAAAACTAGTGGATGAGGAGGACGATCTAGAGATTCTCGATGGAGACTTACACCCTGAGGGTGTTCCACCACTGTTGGACCCATCAAGGAGGATTAGTCGTTAGAAGAGGAACCTACTAGGTCTCCCTGCGCCCACCGAAGCATTGGTACTCAACCGGAATTTTGGTAATGGAAAAGAGCATGTCGGATATTCCAAACACTCCGACCCATCCACCTCAGTTAAAAAGGTCACGTTGTGCCCAGAACTTGTCCAGAAGAAAATGTTGATCGACGAACTCCTGGATGAGCGCGCTGTAGAGAGACGACCTGACTACGGAAATCCTAGCCCAGTACAGCAAGGGAAGAAACAACTTCACCTTGGAGAGCTGCCCCCAGGCAACCCTGATCATCCTGCCCCCACAGACAGGGTTGAAGCCAGAGATTACAGAAGAAGGGAGCGATATGTCTCACCGAACCCTCCCAAATAGTACGAAAATCCATGTAATCTGGCCTGGGATCTCCTAACTACCCCATAGGCTGCTCCAACAGCTGCTCCATGAGCGGCTGAGCCTATCTACCATGTTGAAGAACCCGCTAACATGCTCGTAGTTAGGGATCCCCGTCAAGATACAGACCCCCACCCAGATGATCCTATAGAAGCACTCATAGACCACCTTGAGGCATTGGAAACACGACAGTTGGCAATCCCACCTGATGGTAAGCCATATCCGGTGTGGGTGGATGATATGCCAGAACCTCCAGGTTTTGGGAATCCCACCCTCTCCCCCTTTAACAGGACGGGGGACCCGCCGCAGCACCTAGCCCACTTAAACTCAATGTGCGGGCCCATGTTAGGGACTCCAGTGTAGCAGGAGGCTTCCAAGCTCCACTATTTTCTTCAGACGTTGGAGGGCCTGACATTCGTCGGGTACAGCCAGCTCCCCGTCGGATCCATAACCTGCTGGGAGGTCCTTCACACGAAATTCATCTACCTGTTCATCTATACCACCTAGAAAATGAGCATCGTAGACCTCTTAAAATGCAAAAAAAGGCCTGATGAGTGAGTCACAGACTTTTTTTCCCAGTGTAAAAGGATCAAATACTCCCTTGAAATGCCACTAACTCAAGAGAAATTACTGACGATGTGCATAGGAAACACCAATACAGAACTCGTTCCTTATCTAATCACCCAGAACTACCATGGAGGGTTCCCAGACTACTCCGATAAGGCCCATCGCTAAGAGGAAGCCCTGCAACAGGCCAGCCAGGCACGCCCATTGTCCCCTATAATTCCAGCAAGAAGGGCTGCCAGAGCCGAGCCCACCGAGGTGGCCCAAATAGAAGTTCCCAGACAACTAGAGTTACTACCAGTGGCACTAGCCCTGAAACCTCACAGAGGCCCTCCTCCTCAGGCGTAGCCTTCGGCTTAGCAGCGTCCACCTCAGAATCGTAAAGTGCCTCCGCGGAATGCGCTGCCACCACCCAGGCAGGACAACCAGGATCCACATCCTTGACAAGACCCTATGGCTCCTCGTCAGGGCCAGGACCCAAGTCCCTCCATTCCGGACATAAGAAATCGAACCTACTCATTCAATGAGAATCAGTCTCCTAACTATTTCAGAAGTTCCGTAGAGTAGTGGATTGTATGCTTGCCTCTGTGAAGAAGACCGAAAGAGGCGAATCTCACTGATCGCCCCAACTACTATCCCCATCATTTGATTCTGGGGCACTCCATCAAGAACTGCTATGTGTTCAAAGACTGGCTTCAATACCAGGTCGATAACAACATAGTCAGGTTGGGACTGGCCCTAAAACAAGTGGTGGGT
This sequence comes from Viscum album, assembly GCA_963277665.1. Taxonomy (NCBI): domain Eukaryota; kingdom Viridiplantae; phylum Streptophyta; class Magnoliopsida; order Santalales; family Viscaceae; genus Viscum; species Viscum album. The sequence continues at coordinate 1,168,258,968 of OY728122.1, read as the reverse complement.
GTCTTTGTAAGGCCAGAAAGCAATAACGACAACGAATGTGAGTAGCAGTAGGTTTACAACCATGAGTCCCAGAAATATGATGACTGGATGGCTTTCAAAATGGTCGTTCGTGCCCATGGAATCATTCGAAAATGCCTGAATCAGATGGATCCTTCAAAATCCACAGCCACCACTTCTGCATCATCATCTCAGCTGGCCTCTTCCCAGGAGAGTAAGCATTGACGATGCAAGGGGAGGGAACGCACCCCGCCAATGCCTTCGTCATCCTGCACTCTCAGTGACTTCATGGCCCTGAAGATGGGGATTCCCCACCAGAATCTACCCAGTAGTGGATGAATCTTCAACTGATAGTCAAGGGTATGATTTATTTAATACCATGGAGTTGGTAAACCCCTATATGACTCATGACAACCAGGAGTGCCAGAAGACCCCCCCCTAACATCCCCAGTCGATGCCAATGTCAGCAGTGTCACATCCACATGGGTCATCGGGGCACTTCAGTTGGCACTACTAGCCAGGCCGTGCATGCCACTGAGACCAGAATGCAGGCCCTGCATGGAACTCAGCACGTGAAACCTCTTCATCCAGTGTCCTCGGGCCTACCTCCACCACCGTTTGTGCTATAGGATCTAGCAGAGTTACCTCAACCATGCCGCGACCAGTCTTGACCTGCTACAGGACAATCATAGTCATCCGATCCTCATAAAGTAGCTACTCTCTGGGCTTCAACTAGTGAGCAACATGATTTTCCCAGCACCAGTCAGCCGCCGGTCCAACTGGCAGGGCCCGCCCTGCCTCTTGTCAAAGAGCGGCCTCCTGCAAGAAGAAGTTTGCACCTAGAACAAAAGTACTATGTTCTCAAGAACCTCTCCGGCATCCCAGTGAGGATTTCCATCTTTTAAGCCCTTCACTTGTCATATGATATGTGTGAGACCCTCTCTAAGGCTTTAAGAAGCCCCCTCTAGTTTGAGATGGAGGTAGCAGCTGTAGAAGCCTTTCATGATGAAGTGGTCGAGGACACTGAATATCAGGCCATAATTTTGTTCTCAAGAGAAGATGAAGGCTCTCCCATACAGGGTCATATACACCCAATATACATCACCAGACAATTTAATGACATGGAGGTTCTTCGCTGTCTTGTTGAAACCGGCTCTGGGATTATCCTTATCCTGACGCGGACGCTGCAGAGGCTGGGGTTATCTGAAGATGACTTGACTCCCTCCGACTTAAGAATCCAGGGATATGAAAGCACTGTGCAGACCCTAGTCGGTAAGATCCATTTGAAGACCCAGTTCAGTGGCCTAGTTACCAGTATCGAGTTTATGGTTGTCTCCTAGGACACCGTGTATAATGCATTGATGGACAGACTATGTCTCGACCTGCATGTGATGGTCTGCTCGTCATATCACCGGTGCCTCATGTACTCCCTAAATGGTCGAGTAGGCCTACTCCAAGTTGATGCATCTATTTTCACCTATTGTGAATCCCACTACCTAGATTCCAACTATTACAAGAGAAAGGATAAACAGATTCAGGTGAGTGAGGTTGAACCTGTCACGGTCGCAACTGACCCCTGGGCAGGTCTGGATGATGCCTACGTCTTCCTGATCCATCGATTGGAGTCCATGACCCACGACATGGGGAAATGTTTTATTATCTCTGGTACGAGAGGAAATAATATACCCAAGTCCAAGCGATGGTGGGAAATCACCTCGTACTCCTACAAAAACCAGGATCAGGTGATCCCGGAGCCTCCTACCCCCATACGATATCAGAATGTCTGCCCCATGGCAATGGAAGTACATCATACGCGTCTGTATTGTCGGGATGGGATTAACCGGGTCAACAAGACACGCCACTATTGCTTTGATATCATCAAGCGTGGCCCCATGGGCCGAAGACCAAATGGGATTGGATCGACTACCTTCATCGATATGGTCTCAGTAGCAGGTCAATGTCCTGATATGCTATCCACTACTATCCAGACTGGTACCAGCCTCTCATCAGGTTCTTTCAATCCAGAGGAAGCTTCACCCTCTGGGAATCCCTCCTCTACAAGCAAAGAAGTGGATTTGGAGGATGCTCCGCCCGCCTTCGAAAATGGCTTCTCCGCCACGGTCGATGAACTGGTACATGTGAACCTTGGTTGTGAGGCATATATAAGACCCACATTGATCATTGCCTCCATTTCCCTTGAGGAGTATCAAAAGTATGTAGATTTCCTGAAATAGAACCGTGATATGTTTTCCTGGAGTTACGATGAGATGCAAGGGCTAGATCCTCAGGTTGCCATCCACCGCCTCGGTCTCCTAACAAATCATCATCGGTTCAAGAAACCTCCCAAGAAGATGCAACCTTCTCAAGGTGCCATGTTTGGGGCTGAAGTTAACAAGCTCATCAGAGCCAACATTTTCAAGGAGGTCCAGTACCCCAAGTGGCTAGCCAACATTTTACCAGTCAGGAAGAATAACAGACAGATCAGAGTCTGCATCAACTTTCAAGATCACAACTGTCACTATCTGAAGCATGATTTTCCCCTTACAGTGACAAAATTGTTGGTCAATGATATGGCTGGGTTCCAAGGCCTCTCCTTCATGGATGGTTACTATGGATATAATCAGATCTAGATGGCCTGTGAGGATGAAGAGTCCACTACTTTCCGGGCGCCCCGAGGTACTTTCTGTTACCAGGTTATGCCCTTCGGCCAGAAGAATGCAGGTGCCACCTATCAGCGGGACATGCACCGTATATTCAAGCATATCCTCAGGACATTTGTGGAATGCTATGTTGATGATCTGTTGGTCAAATCTCGGTAGTGCCAGGACCATCTCAGGGACATCGAGAAAGTGTTCGACTTCCTCTGTTCCAGCCAGTTGAAGATGAACCCGTTGAAATGTTCCTTCGAGGTCACCTATGGGAAGTTCTTTGGATTTTTTTTAGGTACCTGGGGATCAAGATCGACCTAGAGAAAATCAAAGACATCATCCAGATGCCTCCCCTGAGCAATATTCAGGATCTTCGGGGTTTTCAAGGCCACTTATCCTACATACACCGATTCATTGTGAATCTGGCTGGTAATTGTAATCCCTTTTCCTAGATCATGAAGAAAGGATCTTACTATGAATGGGATGAAGAGTTCCAGACCATGTTCAAGGGAATCAAGTAGTATCTACTCCATCCACTAGTCTTGATTCCACCTATCTCTAGAAAACCATTGATCCTGTACGGAACTACCCTAGAATGATCTGTCAGCGCCCTTCTCACCCATAAGAACAATGAGGGGATGGAAGCCAACCTCTACTACCTTAGCCGAATGCTCCTAGATACATAGAACAAATAATACCTCATCAGGAAGAGCTACCTTGCACTGGTATTCACAGTACATAAATTGTGACACTACTTGAAACACTATGAGGTATAGCTAGCGCCTCGGGTAGACCTGCAAAAGTACATTCTGAACCACCCCATATTAAAAGGCAGACTAGCATGGTGGGCAGTAATCCTCTAGAAGTGTGACACCAGGTTTGTCCCCTAGAAAGCTATCAAGGGACAAGAATTGGAAGATTTTCTTGCTGCTCATCCAACCTCTGTGGACTAGCCCCTTGACTTGGATTTCCCCGACGAGGCAATCCTCTCAGTAACTCCTTCTATCCCATGTTGGCAGATGCACTTTGATGGTCCCTCCTAGAGCCCCACCGTTAGGGGAATGAATGCTCCTAGACCCAACAGAGTAATATAGGGTGTTGTCTTTATTACCTCAGTGCAAGCCATTATTCCTTACTCATTCCTGTTGTCAGAAGGCTGCACCAACAATGATGTCGGGTATCAGGCCCTCATTACTGGCCTTGAGCTAGCCCTTGAGATCGATGTACCCAATTTGAATGTGAAAGGGGATTCCGAACTAGTCATCAAGAAAATAAACGGTGACTAAGTCATTAGAAATATAGAGCTCGTACTATTATTGGAGTGCACCCTCCAACTGATGGACTATTTTCCATCTCAGCTGGAAGTTACTTATGTCCCTCGATCTCAGAACAGTCAAGACGATGCCCTGTCCAGCCTAGATTCATCACTTGCAGAACCCAAGCAGCATGATATGATTATACATGTGGCACACATGAGAGTCATTTCTCCCATCACCCTAGATGATGATGACAGCCTGCAGGTAAGCCATCTTAATTCTGGAGCCTCCATGTCAGGACCCCCAGGTTCTTCAGATGCAGTGGCTAAAGTGACCACCGACTGGAGATCCCCCTTTGTCAAGTATCTCCAAAATGGTTACCTCTCGACTGATTGGGCCAAGCGTGAGTGAATCTGATGCAGGGCACTGCAATTTACCCTCTAGAGTAGTCCCAGTCTTGATAAGAACCTCTACAAGCACGAGTTTGATGGTGTTCTCCTCCGTTGCATCCAAGGAGTCGAGATTTCCCAGGTTATAGAAGAGGTTGATGCCGGTTCCTGCAGTGCCCACCAGGCTGGACCGAATATGTCCCATCAGATCCAGAGACTGGGGTACTTCTGGCCCTCCATGATCCATGATTGTATCGAGTTCTCCATGAGATGTCACTCATGCCAAATTCATGCTAACTTCATGCATCAGATGCCAAAACCTATCCACTCCACCAAGTAATCTTGTCCATTTTCGGTGTGGGGACTCGATGTCATGGGACCATATCCACCAGTGAAAGATCGCCAATGTAGGTTCATCCTGACCACCATGGATTGTTTTCCAAGTGGGCAGAGGCAGTTCCACTCAAGGAGGTCAAATCCCGTTCTATCGTCAACTTCGTGAGCTCTAATATCATCTATTTGTTTTGGGTCACTCACACCATCATCACTGATAACGAAACCAAATTACATGAAGTCGAGCTGATGAAATGGTATGCCAAGTATGAAATCTGTTTGAACCATACCTCCCGCTATCATGTTCATGCAAATGGACAGATCGTGGTGTTCAACAAAACCCTCTCTAACATTTTGCAGAAAATGGTTGGTCAAAATAAGAAGAGTTGGACAAAAAATATCCCCAATTCCCACTAGGCCTATCAGATGACAACTCGTAATTCCACCCAGGTGACCCCATATTCCCTGGTGTATGGAGCTGAGGTCATCCTGCCCATCGAGATCCAGCTGCCATCGTTACACACAATGGCCTATGACCAGCAGGTTCCCAATAAGGTAACTGAAATTCGTTCACCTGAATTGGAAGCACTTGAAGAGAATAGACATCACACCCTGCACAATCTGGAATGGACTTAGAATAAGATATCTAGAGCCTTCAACAATAAGGTTCGCCTCCGCTCTTTCTTATAAGGTGACTTGGTGTTGTCCCTCTGGACACCAATGATCCCTAGTAGGAAACCACCCAAGTTTGAGCCCAAATGGGAAGGACCTTACATAATTCACAGGGTTTACCCTAATGAAGCATACTCCCTGGTGACCATGGATGGTGAGTATATAACTACTCCCACCAATTCCAAGTTCCTCAAGAAATACATCACCTGAGCCTAATGGTTTGGCATGACCTTAAACTGGATGGTCCCGTATGAACCTAAACTGTATGATGGTCTAGCATGAACTTAAACTGTTCGGTCCTACAAGATGTTAAACAATGCATCGTCCCACAATACGTTAAGCTACACCCTTAGAACTACATATGGATTTATCACCATCTTCAAGGGATACGTAGGAATACTCAAGTGTTTCGTCTTGAGCCCAACCCCTAAATTCTACTCTTTGACTATTTCCCATGGGTATGGTTATCTCGGGGGATCTTTGCATGATATGGTATATGATTTCTTAGCCCCACTCATACCAGGATTATAGTGGTCTCACCATGTTCCAACTCTCCATTCTTCTATCCTCCCACGTTCTCACTGCATGACATAAACTACATGGACTTTATGAACTATGTATGGCTTGATTCCCATCCTTATGGGATACGTAGAGAATGCCCAAACATTTCTTCTGTTGTCCCAGACCAAATGCCATATATTCCCCTTGGGACCAAACATATGGTAGGGGTGTACAATGTTTCCCCAATTCACGTCGAGCTAATCTCAATCCGGCCATACGTCCCGCTCCTTGGAGATGTTCTCCTCTTTAATAGATGGGTACAACTTTGCTTCACCCACTCCTTTGATTGGGACTCCATCATATTCCCCATCCAGAAGGCCCCCCCGAATGGTATGGATTCTAGGCCTAAGGGATCTCTTACCACTTGGGGCCAATGCCCTTGAGGATTTGTAGAAAAAAGCTGATTAAAGTCCCATATTGTGAATATGGTCAGTAATCGAGGCCCATTTTTTGTTCCCATTTCAGGTCACTATAGGGATGCTATGATTCGAACATGGTCAACACCTGTTCTGTGTCATTGGAACCACCCCAAGATGTCCCAAACATTGAGTGTAGGGGTTCATTCTGCCCTGTTGTATCTCCAAGTGATGAACTCCCTTTAGGAAAAGCCAGATTTTGGACCCCCATATGACGGGGGGAGCCGAGACCAACTCCTTGTCTCCCATACTGAGCACTGATCACATGGGATTTGGAGCTATGATGAGGTGGTAACTGTACAATAGGACAGATGGCCTTCCCATATGTGGCCCAGCCTCAGGCCCCTTGGCCTTTTCGGGCCCCGACCCAGGTTCTCTATTATGGGATTGTATGGTGTGGTATGAGATTATGTCCTCATTCATGTCGAGTTACTCACCCTCCTGTACACATACCTGAATGAGATACCTTATCCTCTCTTCTTCCTCACAAAAATATGTTGAACTGAAAACTGGTCAAGCCTTCTCGACCGAGACCCAGCCTCAGGCCCCTTGGGCTTCTCGAGCCTCGGCCCAAATTCTCACCTAGAGTGTACAGTGTGGTATGGGTTTATTTCCTCATTCACGTCGGGTTATTCACTGTTCTGTACACCTCCCTTGTTTGGGGTATCTTACTCATCTCTTCTTCCTCACTGCAAGATGTTAAACGGAAAAATGGTCCGGCCTTTCCGACTAAGGCTCAACCTTAGGCCCCTAGGACTTTTTGGGGCCCCGACCCAAGTTTCTATTAAGTGTTATATGGTGTGGTACAAGATTATGTCCTCATTCAGATCGGGTTACTCACCATGCCATACACCCCCCTCATTAGGGTATCCTACCTCTATGTGTGATTCCAGAACTAGGTGTGGCTTGATTCCCATCCTTATGGGATAAGTAGGACCGCCTGAGCATCTTGTCTTCCGGTCCAGCCCCATCTATTAGGGGTCTTCCTGTTTTCTTGGCCCCTCATCCCTCTTTCAGAAATTCACCAATGTGCCTAAGGTACTCTAGTTTAGTACCTAGAATGTCGGATTCTACTCAAACATGCTTTCATCCAACATTCAGGCTTCATGTTCTCCCTAATTAGGACTTCCATCACCTTTCACACCCAAAGGGACCCCCAAATGGCATGGATGCCAGGCCTAAGGGCTCTCCTACCATCATGGGCCAGCGTCCTCTAGGGTTTCAGGAAACAAATCGATACAAGTCCCGCGTTGCGAATATGGTTAGTGGATGATGCTCATTTTTTGGTCCCCATTTCAGGCTAACATGATATGGATACTATGTTTTGAACACAGTCAACAGTTATCCTCCATCATCACGCCAACCCCATTAAGCCCAAAATGTCAGTTACAGGATTCACATCCTTCTCTACCTCATCATGAATAATTAGAACATCTAAATTCTTTGTATTATTCCTCAGTGCGCTTCTGCACGTTAAGAGGAAAAAATCCGCGATTAGGAAATCATTCGGGGTCCCACCCATTCCCCTTTTGCATATATTTCACGTATTGCATATACCTTATCTGCCCCTGTTTCTGACAACGAGATTGACTCATGTAGGCTTAGGGGTTGGGTTGAGTTCCACCTTTACTTGGGATAGTTCTGATTCTCCATGGTCCGCGTTTTAAGACCTTAAACTAAGATCATTTCATATTTTCCCTTCATAGAACTACATATAGCTTGATTCCCATCCTCTTGGGATACGTAGGACTTCCCGAATGCCTGGACTTTGGGCCCGACTCTATCTCTCAGGAATCTACCTCTCACCTTGGCCCCGTTTCCTACCCTTTCTTGGGGAGGGGAGTATATGGCGTGGTATGGGACTATGTAATCATTCATGTTGGGTTTGTAATGCCCACGTCACATACCTCTCCCTCCTAAGAGTTCTCTATCCCTATATTCTATCCTCGTCTTTTCAAATTGTCCGCTCTCAAGTTGAGAAACCTCTTCAACTGTTGTCAGCGATGCACCAATCTACTTAAGAGTACTCTGGTTCATCGTTTGAAGTGTTGGATTTGGTGTGGACATGGTTTCACCCATTTTTCAGGATTTGTGTTCCCCTTCATTTGGGCATCCATAATCTTCCACACCCGGAGGGCCCCCCGAATGGCATGGATTCTAGGCCTAAGGGCTCTCCTACCATCACGGTCCAACGTCCTAGAGGGTTTTAGACAAAAAAATTGACACAAGTCCCACATTGCGAATATGGTCAACGTCTGATGCTCAATTTTTTGTCCTCATTACAGGATAACGTGATATGGATGCTATGTTTTGAACATAGTCAACAATCATCCTCTATCATCACGTCAAACCATTTAATCCTTGAATATTGGTTACATGATTCACATCATTTTCCACCCCATCATGTCCAAGGGGAACTTTAACACTCCTAAAAATATCCCCTGGTGCGCGTTTACATGTTAGGTGGACAAAGACTCGGTAAAGGCGTCATTCAAGGCTCCACACCAACTTCTCTTCTCCTTGGTCCAAGCTCTAAGACCATAAAATAATATCTCTTTTAGAAAAATGTATGTCTTGATTCCCATCCTTATGGGATAGGTAGGAACACCTAGACGTCTTGTTTTCAGGTCCATCTCAATTGGGAGCTAGTTTCTCCTACCCCTTACCCTCCTACCTCTATTTAGGACCCTTGGCCCAAGGTTCCTTTCTCAGAATCACGTACGGTGTGGTATGGGATTATGTCCTCATTCACATCGAGTATGTTTTATTTCCCCGTGCACATTCCCCCATTAGCCTCATCTCTACCACATCTATTCCACATGATGTTAAAATGCACGCCTGGTCCTATCACATGACCCTAAACTGTGACATTATCATCATGGCCACATGATGAAAAACGTTACTGCATCGTGATGTCCTGACTCAAGGGGAAACCATGTTTGGTATCGGTCACACGCCATGCCATTTTCCAATGCCATCATGTGTCTTGATTCTGGTGGTGATGTCGGGGCATTCTATCCTAGGCCTATCGCTTTACAAAAAAAAACCATTCACCTTAAAGGACAAACAAGACACATCAAATACCGCTTCTTTTGGTGCGAGGGCCACACCGACATGCCCCTTTTATCCCTAGAATGGGTACCTTACCATTCCACCCCTTATAACTTCGTATAGCTTGATTCTCATTCTCATGAGATACATAGGAATGCTCGAGCGCTTTCCCTACGGGCCCAACTTAACTCTCATTTTCGGTCCCCTGATCGAAAACCTTCCTGGGGAACACATGGTAATCTGGAATCTGAGTCCTCATTCATGTCGGGTTTCATAATCAATTTACCATGTGTCCCCTACAGTCCTTACGGATCCATGGTCTGAGCTCTATGACCGTAAACTATGACCAATCTGCGTCCTTGACACTAGACGTTAAACTACACGACATCTTCCAGAACTACGTATGTATTGATTCCCATCCTCATGGAATACATAGAGACGCCCATTCATTTCACCTTGGGTCTAACCCCAGGAATCATAAATCATATTCCTCATCATTTCTGGCCCCCTGGCCTGACCCCTTGGGGGGAACCATGTAACTGAAGCATTTCGTTGAACAAGTTCGGGATTCCCCATGATGACATTGGGAAGCGACAACTCCCTCACCAGAGAGGTCCTATCTAAAAGAAGGGACAATACATGATCAAACCGATGCTCCCATCTAATGTGCCTCCACCACAATGGCGTAGTTTCAAGAGTGTTTCATTCAGTCCAAACAATCCATCACTCCACATTCCACTCTTTGCGTGCCCCTTATTCGGACCCTCGTCCTATTTCATGTCTAAGGAAACCCCCTAACATTATGGATACTTGGCCTATGGCCACCTAATTTCCTAGTCCAATGTTCTAAAATACTAAAGAATGACATTTTGAGTTAGGACCTATGTTTCGAACATGGTCAGCAGTCAGCCCTCATTTTCTATCCCCATTCCAGGCTAACCTAATAAGGATACTGTGTTTCGAATGTGGTCAACAGTTATTCATTATTTTCATGCCACCCCCACAGTGTTCCGAATCCTAGGTATCATGATTCACAACTCCCATTACCATCTATTCTGATTGATTCCAGCACCCCTGGCGTTACCCCGTTCGTGCACAAGATCACATTGGGAGAACAGTAATTAGGCTGTTCTGAGGGCTTCTGTAAAGACCCGTAAATTTCAAAGAATTTTTTTTTCATAAATTCATTGGAATTTTACGAGTACACATTTTCTGACGGCACCAGATTCTGAGGCCCGGTGTGCCCAGAATAATTTTTTGATGTTTTTTTAAGCTTAAATTAACGCGCGTAAGCAATTTTCCTGAAAAAGTGGAATAACTCATAAATGGTTACTCAGATCATAAATCCAAGGGAACCGTTGTGCTCAGGATGGTGGGTTAACCATAGGTGTGACTTAAGTTTAGTCGGCGCAGGCCTCCTGTGAGAAAACCCGAAAATGATATAATCGTAAATAAAATAATTAAATAAAGTTATTTTATTTTTCAAATTCTTATAACTCACAAATGGTAACTCGAATTAATAATCCGAGACCACTGCTGAACTCATGAGGGTATGATTCCTTTAATAAGGGACTAACTTTGGCTGATGCGGGCCACCTGAGAAAGTTAGTTTTCGGCTGTAAATAAAATAATTAAGTGACTTAGTTTATTGTAAAATTCATAACTTTTAAACGGTAACTTGAATTAAAAATCCGAGAGTACCACTAAGTTTTTTGGGGAGTGTTCCTCCTAGGCAGAGCCTAACCATGATTGTAGTGGGTCAAGGGTGACTGATAATAATTTTCCGATCATTTTTTCGGGTACGTTCAGTAAACGTACAAGCGGTTTTTTCTATCTTTTTGAACCGGTGCTTGGAATTGAAATCCGAGGGCACCGTTGAACTCGTAGTGCAAGTTTTTTCTTAAGAAGACTTTCACCTCGACAGCGGATGATAGTGTATTAAAGTTAGTTTTTGGGGTTTTACGTGGGTTAATAAAATAAAATAAGTGAATAATTTATTTTATTTTGTTAAACACATGTCGTGCAGATAAAGTGGTTAGAAGCTCCACTTGGGAGTTGGTGGTGGAACCGCCACACCCTAACCTCCCATTTAATGGGGAGGGATATGAAACCTCTCAACCCCCATCAATTAATTTTATGTGTCGATGTAAAATTGATTGCACTCAATTAATTTTATGGGTCGACGTAAAATAAATTGTTGTCAGTTAATTTTATGCATCAACATAAGATTAATTTCTCTCAATTTTTTTATGAGTTGACATAAAATAAATTTATGTCAGTTAATTTTATGGGTCGACGTAAAATTAATCGATGTCAGTTAATTTTATGCGTCGATGTGAAATTAATTGGTGTCACTTAATTTTATATGTCAACATAAAATTAATTCATGTCATATGTTTTGACACAGGCTATGTGGGGGAAACGTATTGGCGTCCTCCCCTCTTATGTTGTGCCAACGCACCTCTTAAATTGCGCCAATGAAATTTAATTCTCCTAACACCCTTTTTATATTAAGTAACCGCATCGTTGAAATTTAGAAAGGTTCCAAATAAATGAACCATCATAAATTCCACGATGGTCACATACCTCTCCCCCTCTCCTATATATAGGGAGCATGGGAGACGGTTTTGGGACGGCTTCACCAAGTGATGAAGTGCTGGTAAAGTATCGCGATGCCCAACACTTGGGGAAATCTTATCCTCTCCAATGAAGAACGTGAAGAACGCCAACGACGATCTTCCACGCAATTCTTCTTCGACCTTCCTTCCCCAGACACCTATCCTCCACAACATCATCAACGAACCGACACAGATTGGAATTGGGGATGTGTGGCGGACACGACGAATGACGGTCTTCATCGTCTTCCTTCCACGACTTCGCCAATGACCAATGAGAAAGAGGTAGGGTTTTTTTTGAATTTAGCCATTCCTTTTTTAGGAAAGAACGACGAGCGCAGACCAACCTCTGCCCAGTTGATCCACGGATCGCTCGTTCATGCAGGTTGGAAGCGGGGTTATTTTCAGAATTGGATTTTTGTTTGAATTCTTAAATCTTGTTTGAGCCTCTAACGCGGAGTGCACGGGCTAAAAACAAGCCCAGACCCTCCGCATATTGTTTGTTTGTTTGTGCGTGTTTTGATAGGTGATGATGAAACAGGACCGCAACGACGTATGGAAGTCATCACAGTGAAGAACAGGTCAAGGGAGACCCGCAGGTGCAGAAGGCGGGCAAATCGGACCACCGGAGAGCGTCTGGTGGTCCGCGGAAGACGTTGCCACACCGCCTCGCCGGCGCGGCGGCGCCGACGACTGGAGGCGGCGGCCGGAGCCGTCCGGCCTCCTGGAGGCAGCGGCGCCCCAACACACCGCCCGATGAAACCCACCGCGACAACAGCCGCGACGGCGGTGTGATGGACCCCATAGCCGTGCAGGATCTAGGACGCCTGGGGGCGGCACCAGCTGGCCCCGTCGGCGTCAATCAGCGGGGAGGTCGCGCCTCCCCCGCTCGGTGCAACGTGTTCGGCCAACCGAACGAGCCGAAACCGGCCACCGGGTCTGGCCGCCAGCATTGGGCCGAGCCGCACCGGCCGGGTCGGGCTTCTCCCAACCGGGCTGGACCCGGTTTGGGCTGACCGAGGGGGTGTTGGGCCGGGTTGGACCGGGCCCAAACTCCCTATTTTTTCGGACCTTCTTCAGATAAACACCCATATCTTGAGGTGTGGACCTCCAATCAATGCACCGTCAGTTGCGTAGGATTCCTAGTATCAAGACGGTTGTTTTAGTATATTACACTCAAAGTTTTGGCAACGTTTGTGTATAGCCGGGTTGGTTCGAACCTGAAACCAACCAGGCCCTTGGAGCGGAAATGCTTATAACTTGAGATCTGGATGTTCGATTAACGTGCTGTTGACTTTGTTGGAATCCTCTTGATGAGACAGATCTTTTGGAATACTTCACCTGAGATTTGGATGTAGTTGTAGTATGGTTGGGTTGATTTTAGCTTAGAAACAAATCGGGCCCCTGGAACGAAAAAGCTAATAACTTTCAGACTGGACGTCCATTTGACGAACCGTCAGCGGATTTGGTAATCTCATTGAGAAACGGTCCCTTTGAGTATAAACTATTAGAGTTTGGGGTAAAGTTTAGATATGGTGGGTTTGGTTCATACACGAAACCAACCGGGCCCCCGGGACAAAAAGGTTACTAACTCACAGACCGGGCATCCGATTGACGCATCGTCTGTTCCGTTGAGACCCCTTTGACAAGGTGGTCCTTTGTGATACATCTTAGTGAGACTTTGTGATATTTGGAGTATTGACCAGTGGCTCTTGGAGCAGACCCTCCCGGAGACGAGCGTACGGAGTGCGAAGACCTTGTAGCTGTAGACCTGATGACTGCTTCACGGATTAGAGTCGGAGTGATTCGATTAGCCCAATGGATGGAGCGCCCGGTATTTGGTGGCAGACCCACGATGGATGGAGCTCCTGGTAGTTGGAAGCAGACCCACGCTAATCGACAGGAGGAGTACCTCTGACGACTATTAGGGGGAGCGCCCGGTATTTGGCGGCAGACCCACAGCGGACGGAGCGCCCGGTATTTGGTAGCAGACCCACAGTAATCGACAGGAGGAGTACTTCAGTAGTCTAAGGTTAGTGAGTAGCGCCTCAAAGTCATGACATGGCTACTGTACTTGATAGGGTAGAAGTTCTCCAGCATTTGTGGGTTCATTAATGAAAATCCTGGTTTAAGTTGAGTCAATGACCTTTGTGTTTACCTCATGATTGAGATGGGTTACTTGATAACATAGGTATATGTATGGGAATATACCTAAGTAAAGGTTATCTGTTGAGATATTTCCTTGTGGTTTATCCTTGTTGGTTTAATTGAGATCTTGAGGGTGTCGGGGTCCCTACTGAGCATCGTTATACTCACCCCTGCATGGGCTATGCCCGCACCTCGTTGTGTTGGATGCAGATGATGGAAAACAGTGATCATGGTTGAGGATTATAGAGCTAGATGGTACTCAGAGGTGGACTTCACAACGAGACGGTACCTGGAGGTGGATTTTATGACGAAATGGTACCAGAAGGTGGAACTGATGACGAGACGGTACCCGGAGGTGGAATTCACGACGAGATGGACCTGGAGGTGGACTTCACAACGAGATGGTACCCGGAGGTGGACATCACGACAAGACGGTACCCAGAGGTGAAGGATAGATATAGAGAGCTGAGGTGGCCATCTGTACCTACCCTTCATGTAGGGACTCCGGAGGACGATCTAGGAGCAGGTTGACACCTTCCTGTTGTTTTGTCTTTTTCTTTTACTTTACTGTTGGTCTTGTATTTCTGACCCCTTTTGTACTTTTAACACACTTGTTATATTGCTTTACTTAGTGTTTTCTTCTGCTTGTACTCTGTTTGTGTGTGTGTTTATGTTTCATAAAGGCAATGCCTTCCCAATTATAGGGATTTATGCCTTTGGTGCTAGTCAGCAGCCCCTGGCCTATGGAAGGCGGGCTTGGGGTAGTGACGACACGGGACCCAAGGGATGGGTCGTGAAAAATTGGTATCAGAGGAGTTAGTTCTAACGCAAAACTGAGGACCCTGATATTTTCTTTTCTGTGAAGCAATAGTGTTAAGCATACTGAGTGTGGTTTTCAGTTCAGGGAGTCCAGTGTTGGTGCGGAGGCCGACGTATCCATACACCAGGACCCTGAATTTTGATTTCCGACTCAGTTCTTGAAAACAGTGATTGCGTGTGTGTTTCCAAAATCATTCTTTATGTCAGCTCAAACCTGGTCAGCTCACCAGGTATAGTCTTTTGACCGTGTAGCATATATTTCTTTCAGGATGCCTCCCTGTAGACGAACAACTAGAGCCATGAGGGTTGTATGTACTGATAGCCTGCCAAGCGACGAGGCCTCAGTACAGGGCCCTCTTTCAGTTGAGGCACCAGTGGCGACACCAGCAGTACTACCACCCGTTGGGCCACCGATGCCACCAACTCCAACAGCAGGCAATGCACGCCGCTTGAGCATGCCTTACAAGTTCCAGTGTCAGAGGCCACCCAGGTTCCGGGGAGAGACAGACCCACAGGCGGTAGAGGATTGGCTGGAGGCTGTTGTGAGAGTCTTCAGGCCAGTAGGTACACCAGCAGACATTATGGTGATCTTTGCTGCCGGCCTCCTTCAGGAAGCAGCAGGAAGATAGTGGATCCTGATGCTCCAGATGCATGACAAGGCATCACTCCTATGGGAAGACTTCGATATCCTATTCCGAGCAAAGTTTGTACCAGCCACCCTTCGAGCGGTGCAGATACAGGAGCTACTTCATCTGCAGCAGGGCAGCATGCGTGTAGCTCAGTACTCGGCAAGGTTCACAGATCTCTCGAACTACTCTACAGACATGGTACGAGACCTATTCTTCAGGGCCCAGACCTTTGGGCAGGGGCTCAGGCAAGATATTAGAGTTTTAGGCGTTTCTCACAGCATCCCGACGCACGCAGGGGTGCTTGAGCGAGCCCTCCTAGTGGAGAGTTTCCTTGCTGAGCAGTCTCTAGCAGCGGAACCCACCACTAGTCGACATGAAGTGGAGTCTTCTGTAGCTGGAATTAGATAGATGACACAGGGGTCCAAGAGGACCAGACCCACCGGTGGTCGGTGGCATGACTCGGGTTCAGTGGTACAGAGTAACCGGAGTGGAGTCATAGTCAATCGTGCCAAGAGCGGGCAGTGTTACTCCTGCGATGGGCTTGGTCACATGGAACATGAATGTCCGAACCACCATATAGATAATCAGAAGATAGATGAAGAACCTCCCAGGCAGAGGCAGAGGTTTGATCGAGGCGGACCACAAGGAGCAGGCGAACGTGGCAGAGAAGCTGGCCATACAGGTGGTGGTGGACGACGCTTCGAGTTGTTGCCACCACCGCCACCAGGAGGACCACCCCGACCGTAGGGAGAAGGTGGACATGGGAGAGCACAACTTCAAGCAGCTGAAGCATACGACTATGGATCTCCAGAAGCAGGTGGACAGGAATAAGACTAGTTCCAGGCATGGAGGCCTTTGTTCTTGGTTCTTCTAGTTTCCGTGTTGTTGTTGTTTGTGGTTGTCATGTGTCCTTGTACATTGAGTTGCAGTAATAAAAGACACTTTTCTTTGTGACGTTTATTATCCTATCCTCTTTTATGGTTGATACTAAGAGGATCCAGTTAATACTGTTGACTTGACCCTCACTTGTGAGATTCCTACTGGAGGAGAGCCAGTAACCACACACTGATGCCGACAGTGTGACTCAACCCTTGGAGGCGAGAGTAATGTTTGGGTATCTTGGTAGTAGCGTCGAGGCCTTATGACGTCATCCATGACATGGGTTGTATTTTTCTTGTCAGGATTGACTGTATTAGGTAAAGTCCGTGGTTCATCCAAGGGATGAGACAAGATTTCCCTTTTTGACAAAGGAGAAATCTTATCAGCTCTTGTAGAACGTAGGCGAGGTGACTTACCGCCTGGCCCTTCCACCTCAGTTGTTCCGGGTGCACGACATCTTCCACATATATTAGTAGAGGGGATGTGTCCATGACCCGTCCCACATCATCGACCATGGGGTGCTGGACATTGATGATGGGGCGACTTTCACGGAGGTTCCAGTAGAGATTGAGGATCGATAGGAGTGGGTCCTGTGTGGATGATCGATTCCCATGGTGCGCATTCGCTGGAAGCACTGGAACCTCCAAGAGAGCACTTGGGAGCGGGAGGATCAGATGCGTGTTTGGAACCTCCTTTAGTTTCCCTAGTTTGTGTTGTAGCTTTACGGGGACGTAAAGCCCTGAGGTGGAAGTAATGTAAAGACCAGAAAAATTTCAGGCAATTTTTTTTTCATATTTTTTTTGGAATTTTAAGAGTACGCAGTTTCTGACGGCACCTGATTCCGAGACCCAGTGTGCCCGGAATAATTTTCTGAAGTTTTTTTAAGCTTAAATTAATGCGCGTAAGCAGTTTTCCTGGAAAAGTGGAATAACTCTTAAACGGTTACTCGGATCAGAAATCCAAGTCCACCTTTGTGCTCAGGATAGTGGGTTAACCCTAGGTGTGACTTAAGTTTAGTCGGTGCAGGTCTCCTGTGAGAAATCCCAAAAATGGAATAACCTTAAATAAAATAATTAAATAAAGTTATTTTATTTTTCAAATGTTTATAACTCACAAATGGTAACTCGGATTAAAAAATCTGAGACTACCGCTGGACTCATGAGGGTATGATTTCTTTTAGAAGATACTAACATTGGCCGGTGCGAGCCACCTGAAAATATTACTTTTTGGCCCTAAATAAAATAATTAAGTGACAATTATTTTATTGTAAAATTCATAAATTCTAAACGGTAAATCAAATTAAAAATCTGAGAGTACCGTTGAGTTCGTTGGGGCGTGTTCCTCCTAGGAAAATCCTAACCTTGACCGCAGTGGGTCGAGGGTGACTGATAATAATTTTCCGAACTTTTTTTTGGTACTTTCAGTAAACGTACGAGTGGGTTTCTCTATCTTTTGAACCAATGCATAGAATTGAAATCCGAGGGCACCATTGAACTTGCAGTGCAGGTTTTCACTTAAGAATAATTTCTCCTCGACAACGGATGATCAGGTATGAATTTTAGTTTTTGGGGTTTTACGTTGGTTAATAAAATAAAATAAGTGAATAATTTATTTTATTTTGTTAAACACATGCAATGTAGTTAAAGTGGTTAGAGGCTCCACTTGGGAGTTGGTGGTGGAACAGCCACACCCTAACCTCCCATTTAATGGGGAGGGATAGGAAACCTCTCAACCCCCCCATCAATTGATTTTATGTGTCGATGTAAAATTAATTACACTCAATAAATTTTATGGGTCAACGTAAAATAAATTGTTGTCTGTTAATTTTTGGCATCGATGTAAAATTAATTTCTCCCAATTATTTTTATGAGTTGACATAAAATTAATTTCTATCATTTAATTTTCTGGGTCGACGTAAAATTAATTGCTGTCAGTTAATTTTTTGTGTCGACGTGAAATTAATTGCTTTCACTTAATTTTATGTGTCAACATAAAATCAATTCTTGTCATATGTTTTGACGCAGGATATATGGGGGAAACTTCTTGGCGTCCTCCCCTCTTAAGTCGTGCCAACACACCTCTTAAATTGTGCCAATGCAATTTAATTTGCCCGACCCCCTTTTTAAATTAAGTTACCGCATCATTGAAATTTTGGAAGGTTCCAAATAAATTAACCTTCATAAATTCCATAATGGTTACATACCTCTCCCCCTCTCCTATATATAGGGTTCTTGGGAGACGGTTTTGGGATGGATTCACCAATCGACGAAGTGCTGGTAAAGTATCGCGATTCCCAACACTTGGGGAAATCTTATTCTCTCCAACGAAGAACGCGAAGAACACCAACGATGATCTTCCACATGATTATTCTTCAACCTTCCTTGCCCAGACACCTATCCTCCGCAACATCGTCAACGAAACGACACAGCTTAGAATTGGGGACGTGTGGTGGACGCGACGAACGACGGTCTTCATCATGTTCCTTCCACGACTTCACCACTGAGTGACGAGAAAGAGGTAGGTGTTTTGTTTGAATTTGTACATTCCTTTTTATGGAAAGAATGATGAGCACTGAACAACCTCTGCCCAGTTGATCAGCAGATCACTCGTTCATGCAGGTTAGAAGCGGGGTTATTTTCAGTATTGAATTTGAGTTTGAATTCTTAAATCTTGTTTGATCCTCTAACGCTGAGTGCACGGGCTAAGAAACAAACCTGGTCCCTCTGCGGATTGTTTGTTTGTTTGTGCGCGTTTTGAAGGGCGATGATGAAATAGGACCGCAATGGCATATGGAAGCTATCGCAGTGAAGAACAGGTCCCGGGAGAGCCGCAAGCACAGACGACGGGCAAATCGGACCACCGGAGCGCATCTGGTGGTCCGTGGAAGACGTTGTCGGCGCGCCTCGTAGGTGCGGCGGCGCCGACGACTGGAGGCGGTGGCGCCCCAGCGCACCGCTGGAGGAAACCTTCCGCGGTGGCGGTGCGACGAACCCCGCATGAACGTGGGATCCGAGACGCCCGGGGGGGTGGCGTCAGCTGGCGCCGCTGACGTCAATCAGCGGAGAGGCCAGGCCTCCGCCGCTCGACGCAACGCGCTCGGCCAACCGGCCGAGCCGAAACTGGCCACCAGACCGGTCCACCAGTGTCGTCCTGGGCCGGGCCACTCCCAACCGGGCTAGACCCGGACCCGAGTCGGGTTGACCCAGTTTAGGCTGACCTAGGGGGTGTTGGGATGGGTCAGACCGGGCCGAGACTCCATATTTTTTCGGACATTCTTTAGTTAAACGCCAAAATCTTGAGTTATGGACCTTTGATCGACGCAATTCCAGTTGCATAGGATTCCTCGAATCGAGGCGGTCGTTTCGGTATATTACACTCAAGGTTTCGGTGAAGTTTTTGTATAGCCGGGTTGGTTCGAACCTGAAACCAACCGGGCCCTCGGAGCGGAAACGCTTATAACTTGAGCTCCAGACATTCGATTGACGTTCTGTCGACTTTGTTGGAATCTTCTTGCTGAGACAGATATTTTGGCATACTTCACCTAAGGTTTGGATGCAGTTGGAGTACGGTCGGGTTGGTTTTAGCTTATAAACCAACCGAGCCCATGGAACGGAAAAGATAATAACTTTCAGACCGGATTTCCATTTGACGAACCATCAACGGATTTGGTAATCTCGTTGAGAAATGGTCCCTTTGAGTATACCCTATGAGATTTCAGGGTACAGTTGAGATACGGATGGGTTGGTTCGTACACGAAACCAACTGGTCCCCCGGGACGAAAAGACTAATAACTCACAGACCGGACGTCCGATTGACGTGTCATCTGTTGCGTTGAGACCCCTTTGATGAGGCGGTCCTTTGTGATAAATATTTGTGGGACATTGTGATACTTGGAGTATCGACCAGTGGCTCGTGGAGCGGACCCCCCCGGAGACGAGCGTACGGAGTGCGAAGACCTAGTAGCTGTAGACCTGAGGACTTCTCGATGGATTAGAGTCGGAGTGATTCGATTAGCCCAGTGGACGGAGAACCCGGTATTTGGCAGCAGACCCATGGTGGACGAAGCGCCTGGTAGTTGGAAGCAGACCCGCGGTACTCGACAGGAAGAGTACCTCTAACGGCTATTAGGGGGAGCGCCCGGTATTTGGTGACAGACCCACAGCGGACAGAGCACCTAATATTTTGTAGCAGACCCGCGATACTTGACAAGAGGAGTACTTCAGCAGTCTAAGGTTAGTGAGTCGCACCTCGGTGTCATGACAGGGCTACTGTACTCGATAGAAGTGGAGTTCTCCAGCAGTTGTGGTTTCGTTAATGAAAATCCGGGTTTGAGCTGAGTCAATGACCTTTGTGTTTACCTCATGATTGAGATGAGTTATTTGATATCTTAGGTATATGTATGTGAATATACCTAAGTAAAGGTTATCTGTTGAGATCTTTCCTTGTGGTTTATACTTGTTGTTTTTAGTGATACCTTGAGGGTCTCGTGGTCCCTACTGAGTATCATTATAGTCATCCCTGCACAGGCTATGCCCACACCTCGTTGTGTTGGATGCAGACAACTGAAAACAATGATCATAGTTGAGGCTTGTAGAGCTAGACGGTACCCAGAGGTGGAATTCACGACGAGATGGTACCCGGAGGTGGATGTGATGACGAGACGGTACCCGGAGGTGGACCTCACGACAAGATGGTACCTGAAGGTGGACTTCACGATGAGACAGTACCGGGAGGTGGACTTGACGACGAGATGGTACCCAGAGGTGGACTTCATGACGAGAAGGTACCCAGAGGTGACAGACGGACGTGGAGAGCTTAGGTGGCCATCTGTACCTACCCTTCAGGTAGGGACTCCGGAGGACGATCCAGGAGTGGCTTGACACCTTCGTGCTATTTTGTATTTTTCTTGTTCTTTATTGTTGGGATTGTATTTCTGGCCCCTTTTGTACTTTTAGCACACTTTTTATATTTCTTTACTTAGTGTTTGCTTCCGCATGTACTCTGGTTGTGTGTATGTTTAGGTTTCATAAAGGCAATGCATTCCCAGTTATAGGGATTTACGCCTTTGGCGCTAGTCACCAGCTCCTGGCCTATTGAAGGCGGGCTTGTTGTAGTTACGACACAGGCCTCAGGGACGAGTCATGAGAGCTTCATTCTTCAGTCAGGTCTCTCCCATTTCCTCCAAGAAATCTAGGCCGGTTGTTCAAACCCCGGATTACCAAAGCTTGGTTTTCACTCCTATATTTGAATTGGGGTGATAAGGTGGTCATACATTGTTTCTCACATCGGGCCCGATCCACTTGAGATTAGGGGAGGGTCACGGGACACTCCACAAATTTAATAAGAATTCAATAAACCAATATAAACAACAAAACTCATGCATGCTATGGAATCAAACAATCAAATCATGAATGTACGTTTTAGGGTTTGTGATCACTACAGTAACTGAGGGTCGACTCCCCCCATGGACGATTTGACCTCTTCAAAAGAGCATAGTAGCTCCGCCACCCTCTGGCCAGTGGTGTCCAAGAGTTACTACCACATGTTCAGCTCTCGCTCCTCCTTGGTAGTGATGGGGCGCAATTCATCGGCTATGATCTGGGTCCGCTTTACATCGGTCTGAATGGCGGTCATCTCCTTAGAAGCTCGCTTCATTCCCTCTTCGGCCTCCATCAGCTGGGCTTTCAGCTGTGATACGAGCTCTGATTGCGCGTCAAGGGAAGCAGAATGATCATCTGCCCAGGCCTGAATCCATTGAACCTCATCTTCGGCCTCCTAGAGACTCTTGATGTTTATTACCTTCCTCCGCTACCAGGCCACACTGAGGCCACAATCATACTCCCGAATCATTTTTTCCATGAGATTTTGGATGAGTATGTGAGGACGCTGGGCATCCACTCCCCCAACACACAATTCGTGCAGTCGTGAGAGAAGTCTGTCCATCTCATCCAACAATAGTGCTTTAGGGGTTTCATTGATGAAGCACATGATCAACTTCCATGATCAGTGACAAACTATCTTGCTATCCTCTTCGTCAGAGGCCATCTCGTCCCAGTCAGCATGATTGGAAGGCTTATATGCAGGGAACACCCCTAGGAAATCTTCAGGTGGGTCCACATCTGGTGTTTGATCAGACATGGTGGGATCTGGACTCTCTGATCGATCCTCATCATCAGATCCTACCTTGATGATCTTGGGTTCATCCCCACTGACGGTCCCACCAGTGATCAGGAGCACCGCCGCTAGGTTGGTTTGGACCTCCACCTCCATGACCACTGACATTCCCCTGGGAAGGATGCCGCAAGAAGCCCCAACCAACTTTTCCAAGGAGACCCACTCCATTTGTAGAACTGTACGCACCGAAAAAAGGGACATGGACATCAGTAAACATGGTTAGAGGATGACAATCATAAAATCCATAGAGGGGACTTACAGAGATCGAATCCCTAGTCTCTCTCTTGGGTTGATGTCGTCGGGACCCCGAAGAGTGGCCCCTCGTATATGGTCAGAAGGTTTGAAAGCTCCAGAGGGGTCGCCTCAGGTATCCTAGCCCCAATGGATGCAGTAATAGATGCGGCAGCCGGCATAGATCCTGAAGGTCCTGCATCTGCTTCCACTGAGGGACGAGAATGAGTTCTATATATAAGACTCTCATGTACAGTTTAGATGTAAACAAGGAGTCTAGAATGACCTTAATGCATGTCCCAAAGAAGGAGGTTTCATAATTTTACTTCAAGGGCCTCTGGAGACTCTTCAAGATCCGAGTCTTGACCTCCAACTTCGCCCTCCTCCAACGGGCTCCCTCTCCTGGCCTCGTCTCCCTAGGAGGACTCTTCTGATTTTTCCGGAAGAGGGAATATTTCTCTCAAATCAGCACCAAAGAGATTTGGGGGAGTAGTGCAATCGAGCAACACTTTGACTCGATCTGTCATTGGACAAGGGGAAGCCCTGGAATGCACAAAGTCCTCCAGCTCTGCCATGTACCGCTCTACCTCTGCCTGGGGTACCGCAAAGCCAACTCGGATAGGGCCTATCCTTGGTAAATCCATCTTGAGATGGTTTAGGTGTTGCCACAACTCGGTGGGGCGGAGGAATTTCATGTTGAGTTCCCAGATGTCCCAGGAATCCAGGAAGATATCATCCTCCAGCATGTCGATATGGTGCAACCGCTTCCCCAGAGCCTGCGTAGGTATCCTGAAGAATCCTCTCAGTGGCCTCCCATCGGGATGGTTTTGTTCTACTAGATCCACCAGGTCCGCTACCACTGTAGGATCTATGGCTGCTACCTCACCCTCAACTGGTGTGGGCATCTCCACCACGGAAGTCCCGCCCCAGTGGTATTCCTTTGCTTCCTTCCATCCCCGGCCCTGAGGCCGGGAAATCTCACCATCATTGACCCGAACGGTTGGTTGCTTCAGTATCTCCCCGGGATAAGCCGCATCCCAGCTTTGGGAATATTCCTTTACCAACCTGAGGATGATGGTCGGTGGAGGAAAATAATTCCTCATTTTCCTATCTTCCCTTGTGAACATGAGCCACATCTGCCTCATCACGCACGAGTGTTATTCATTGCGCACCTCCAGATAAACTTGTGGGGTCAGTCGCTGCATACACCAGAATTTCCTTGCAAACCGGTGTGGGGTATATGGATCACAGAGGGGCTCACAGCCCACCCTCGCCACCAGGACTCCACCACGAAAGGCCAGGAGATAGGCCCAGTTCTCTTTCATCCCAGACCATCATCATTAAATACCCCCGTAGACAATGGAAGCGGGTGGAAATTGAATTATTCCACTCTCTACACCCGGTCCAGAACTGACAGTACAGTCAGCTTGGCTGGAATGCTCCCGATAGTGTTCAGGATTGTTGGGATGAAGTCTGAGCATAGAGGAGAGATAAGGTTCGAGTATTCGTAAACCCCCCATGATATGTGCTGCTATCCACCCATACATGAGGTGGAATGGCCCACATACCCTCTATATCCTTTTTCCCTCGCTGATATGCCACAAAACCATATAATGCTTAGAGAGCATTGAGATTCCTAGGTTGACCCTCCTTACTATAACCAATGTGGACGCCATGATGAATGCGCATGGGCATACTCCAATGTTGGTATCCCTCACTGGAAGGATCTAACCACAGATCAGATCTGTGATGAACGCCGCCAACCAAACTATAGGTTGTTGCTCAGTGTTGACATTGAATCCCCATATCTTCCACTGGGTGTCCTCCAAAAGCCACCAGTATGAGTATTTCTTTCCCCATTGAGCCCCCTTTGGACAAGTATGAGGCCTCGCCGGAAACTTCCTATTTTCTGGAAATTTCAAGAATTGTTTAAACCACCGCCTAATGTGGACATCCCTTACTGCCTTCTTGTCCTCCCCGGGCACAAGCTCCATCAGTGCCATCACCAAATGTGTCATTATCTCTGGATCCCCCCATGCACTCATGAATGGGAGGAATTCAACGTACATCGCCCCCAGTATAGAGACCCCCTAAGATCTGGTGGACATCCCACAAGCTAATACCGACCTCCCCATGGTGTAAGTGTAAGGTATTGGTCCTTGATGACCATATGCTCAATAGCTCTGGAATCAGCTGTTTCGGTTGATATATGTGGAATTGAGAGTCCCATTCCACCTCATACAAATCCACTCTCTTTAGATCAACCCCAAACTCCTCACACGTGGCGCCTACACAGTATGCCCAAGCCCAACTGTCTGTGAAGTTGGCGCCCTGGAACAGGTCCCATTCCTCGGACCACCCCTTCCTCGGGTTCCTCAAAGCTACCTCCAGTATCATATGGTACAGAGGTGGAGGTGTTTCTGGATGTAAAGCCTTCCCATTGAAGTTATTCAGGTGGTTGTATAAGAAATCATCATTGATGGGTGTGAAATCCTCCCAAGCATGGCCATCAGCTTCCCTGAACCAGCAGCGCTGGCATGACGTGCTCCTGAACCAGTAAGCTGGTTTGTCCCCACTTCATTCTGGGATGAAGACGTCATCCCTCATCCCGAATCTATACAAAGGAAACCTCTCACATAGCAGGTAGTTCTTCTGGATCTCTGATAGCAGCTCCACCAATGAACTATGGTCTGAGTGGCTCCATACCAACTCCCCTAGACCTAGACTATTTTCCATCTCATCCCTTCAGGCGGAATCCAAAAGAACCCCCTCAACAAATTCTTGGTGAGACATTAAATTTTAGAACATGGACGATTTTCAGGTTGGTTTGTGAAGCTCGTTCGCAGAGACCGTTCACGAAGCTAGTTCACGAAGAGAGTTCACAAAGCCCATTCACAGAGTCTTTCCCATGACTTCAAGTGCGAGATTGCGAAGTGCCGTGGAAGAGTCAAAAACTTGTTGGGTGCCACGAAGTGAAGACCTGATTCATGGAGAATAGTCACGAAGAATGTGGAGCTTCGCGAATCGAGAGTGCTAAAGTCCAAAATCAAAGAGATGAGAAGAGACAAAAGAGTGTTCAGGTCCCCTATTTATAAGCGGGGGACCCTCAGAGCTTTGTGGCACATCCTAGCTAAATCCTGCTTCACAGCACGTCCGACTAGAGAATCTCCTTCCCTCTTAGAGATCCCTCTTCATTAGGATTCTTTGCAAACGATTGAGGATTTTGGTGATTGACACTCAGACTTCGACCCTTGATTTTCCACGGATCTAAGTTTGTGGGGGGGAATTTGTTGACGCCAATATGTGGGAATGAAAATAATACCCAAACCCGATGGAAGCCTCATGAATCCGACTCATGGAGAACCGGCCGCACCATTCCGCCACGAAGCAAGGAGGCGGTAATGCTCCGTGACCGCCCTTGACGTTCGCGACCTTCCGTAATGTAAGGAGACGATAACGCTCAGCAACTGCCCTTGATGTTCGCGGCCTGCTGTGAATCAAGGATGTGGTAATGCTCCACGACCACCCTTGACGTTCACGACCTGCCGGGAAGCAAGGAGGCGGTAATGCTCCGCGACCTCCCTAGATGTTCGCGCCCCGCCATGATGCAAGGAGGTGGTAATGCTCCACGGCCACATTTGGTGTTCGCGACGCGCCGCAGAGCAAACAACTTCCTCTTCGCACCGAGAGAGGGATTATTCACGGTGCCTCTCCCCTATAAATACCGGCCTCCCCAATGTTCAGGAGGTGAAAAATCTGACCTTTTGACTTCCTAGCTTCTGAATCATGAAGCACCCTTCTGATATGCAAACCAAGATCTCTCCGAGGTACTTCTGCTCTGCTAAGTACCACCCTTTTGTCTCTTTTTGAGCCCCTCTTATATTGATGCCTTTGGCGGAGCCTAAGGGGCTCTGTAGAGGAAGGGGATCCCCAAGGGGAACTGGGTTGTCGCAGAGCGTTTATGCTCCACGAAACACTCTTCATGTACACATGATCCACATGCCAAGGCAAGGTCAATATACTTCACGAAGCACATTGCTTCACGATGACTTTCTTCACGAGGCACCTTTTCTCTAAAAGGCAGTACTCCACGAATCCCTTTCCACTTCGCGAAGCACATCCCATATGCCCCTATGCCCTATGCTTAGGCTGAGGCGCCCCACTTCACGAAGCACACCCCTTCACAAGTACCCTCCATCACATGGAGCAACAGAGCCTCACAAGACCACTGCCTATGAACCCCTCTGCTTTGCAATTCTTTTTCCTGTGTGACCGTCCAGGTTTTCACGATGTGATTTCAAAGTCCCTTGAACAATACTTCCCATTGTGTTGCTTCTCTACATGCTTCTTTGCATAGTCATGCTAATGTATATTGCTTCTTCGCATAGCCACGCTAATGTGGACCCCCCAATGGTTCGATCCATGACACCCCCTCATCATGGATTTTCCTGTCCACTCTCTGCTCCAAGGAGAAGAGGGTACCAGTTATGTAAGTCCTAGGGGTATGGAGAAAACCCAGATCATCCGAGCTACATGAAGTTAAACTACCAAGCACCATCATCCTCCGTACATGACGTTAAACTATGACCTCATCCCATGACTCGCATGCAGGGTACCCCCACCTTGGACATTCTCCACACCCAATGGTCTCCGCGAGGATGAGATCTTCCCTCAAAGGGGATGATATCATCCTTATTGGAGTGGAGTTTGTTTGCAGGGAAAGGGAAACCACCCTAGAGTAAGCCCCTGTCTTTTCTTGCCAGAGGCAGCATCCCTGCTGCTCCTTTCTTCTTCAGTCCCAAGGTCCTCGAGGGAGGGGGAAATGGACACCGAACCCCTCTTTTATTTGGTGCCAAATCACTCTCTCGCTGGGATTTGTCTCCATCGGGCCTCCATCCTGGAGTAAGTCCCAAACTTTTCAGGCTGCTAACCACACATAAGCCCTTATTTCCTCTTTGGGCTACGATCATGCATAATCCCCACTCCACTTCCCACGGACGCACCTTTCGCGATGTGATCATCGGGTCTCTACTATATTTTGTTTCTCACACCGAGCATGACTCATGTGGGCTTAGAGTGATCACTGAACAAGAAATATTACTTGGGCCACCTCAGAGCGTAAGCCCCAAATGCTCATCACTAGAACAACGAGGTCTTTGATCCTTGCTAAGGTAGGGTACGTAGGAAGCCTCTGCGAGGTTCAAGCCCACCACCCATCGGACCCCAGGTCCACCTTCACTACGAGTCCCAACCATCAGAACTACAAGGACTTTGATCCTTGACAATTCAGGGTACATAGGAAGCCTCCACGAGGTTGAAGCCCAAAAAACATTAGACCCTAGGTCCTCCTCCAAGTCGGTTCACCGAAACCCTGGGCCACCTCAGAGCATAATCCCCACATGCCACCACCCGATCTATGAGGATTTTGATCCTTAATAAGGTAAGGTACGTAGGAAGCATCCCTAAGGTTTAATCCCAACACACAATTGGTCGTTCCGACCATCTTCACCTCAGTTTTCCAACCCCACCATAACTACGAGGTCTTTGATCCATTCCAAGGCAGGGTACATAGGAAGCCTCCATGAGGTTCAAGCCCATCATCCACCTAGACCCCTAGTCCTTATTCACGTCAATTCACCAACGCCTCCCCATACGCAAACTATGAGGAATTTGATCCTTGCTATGATAAGGTACATAGGAAGCCTCCATGAGGTACAAGCCCATCAGCCACCTGGACCCCCGATCCTTATTCATGTCAGTTCACCGACTCCTCCCCATACCCGAACTAAGATGAATTTGATCCTTTCTAAGATAAGGTACGTAGGAAGCCTCTATGAGGATCAAGCCCACCAAACACCCAGTCTTTCTAACCCCCTACACGTCAGTTCACCACATCACCCAAACTATGAGGACTTTGATCCTTCATAAGGAAGGGTACGTAGGAAGCCTTCATGAGGTTCAATACCACCACCTTCCATTGGTCCCGACCATCTTCACGTTAGTTCACAAAGCCCCCCATAACTTGAACAACGAGGTCTTTTATCCATGACAAGGCAGGGTACGTAGGAAGCCTCCACGAGGTTCAAGCCCACCACCCATTGGACCCCAGGTCCTCATTCACGTCGATTCTCCCCATCCCGCATGATGTTAAACTATGGACCTCATTCAGCGGTAAGTCGTTGTCACTCTTTTAGCAGTAAGCCGTTGTCACTCCATTCAGCGGTAAGCCGTTGAACCCCAATAGAAAGTAAGCTACCTTCATATGAACTACGAGGACTTTGATTCCCTGCCACAAGGATATGAGGGAAGACTCTTCAAGGCTCATGCCCAAAAATATCATCATCCTCATGAAATTTCCATGCCATTTACCACCCACTTCATTCAAATGCTCCATCACCTATCCTGATTCTTACCCTATGCATCACATCCTGGTGGGATCATGCCGCCCCATACCCCATTCCCCTCAACAACACTTGGGAAGCCACCCACATGTTGGCCCCAATATCGGTGTTCCCTCTAGGGGATTAAACCCATCTGATCCACTCCAGTCAGGGTTTTGATCAATCTGACCCATCTATGCTCGAAATTAAACTTACGGAATACCTTGTGTTAAACATGGGAAGCTGAGTAAAAACTCAGATACATGACCATGGAATATGATTTCCTACATTCTATGTGAGATGCCTCGGGCTTCTGCACCCTCGAGAAGCCCTATAATATGGGACAGAAGACAGACATGCCAATCCCCCAGCATCCAGACACACCAGTGATGCCCAATGTGACTACTCCCCTAACCGAAGGTTTATGACCTGACTAGAACCCTTGGAATGTCCCAACATAAGCAGTGTAATTAATTGGTGTCTATGAAGATATGGCACTAGGAAGAGTTTCATGAACAATGTATTAAATTTATAAGGGAGACCCAGACTTGGTGAAGAGTTCCATGGAGGAATCCACGAAAGGAAGAATCGACATCCTATCATCCTGTTTCGATCAAGGAGTAGATGTCCCTGAATAAGGAGCGGATTCCACCTGCCTTTGGAAAGAATGAATGTGGGGAAACAAAAATGCACCCTCTCGCCCCCAAATGAGATGGATGCGCGCGCCCCGGTGAAAGCGTTGGAAATATATGGTAAAATAATTATTTTCTAGATGGTAAATAATTATTTAAAAAGTTGGAAAAAGTTAAAAATAATAATGACAGTTCTATTATTTTGTGACGCGAAATTTTATTTATAATACTGTTTTGCGCAAGTTGGGGCACGATAAATAATAACACGGTATTATTAATATGAGCATGGGTTTCCTCTAAGTTCATGAATGTATTTAATTGCTGTTATGCGACTAAATATTGTAAATGACGTTCCATGCATATAAATAGACAAGTACGCCTATTGTTCCAAACACCAAACGAAACCGAATCATACACCCGGTGAATTGAGAATTGTTGAGATAAATAATTTCTCTCTCAAATCCTCTTCCCACCCCTCTCAATAACGAGATACTTTATTCTAAGGTTGAAGAAAAAGCGACCAGGAACAACCGACACAAGACTCTCGCTTCACCATGCTAGCACTTGGTGAACGAGCGGTGTCGATCAGAGGCCATCAGAGCACATGTGGATCACCACTAGAGGGATTCTATTTTGGATCCTTACAAGAACAATGAGATAACATGGAAGGGGCATTCCGGAAAATCAAAATCATCAATGAATAAAAATACCAAAGATCCAGGAATTATTTTTCTTCATGAAATTAATTAAATTAATTATAAACATGATGTGAACGATCCTCTCTAAAGGTTTCTAGTTTCTTCTTTATTTATCTAAATCTTTGATTCTATTCCATGGAGATTGATGTTTATCATTGTATTAATCCCAGAATAATCATTGATCATGGTAAAAATCAAATTCGGGTTCTATCCTAACCCCACTTCCACTGTGCCTGGAACCTACAATTGGTATCGGAGGGGTTACATCATAGTTTATAATTATTTAAATATTTCGTTGATGACAAGAACTTTTAATTATTTATTTGTTTCAATTCATGTTAATCATTCTCCAAAAATAAATATTGAGATCTATTCCTCCTCTTTCATTTCTTGTAACCCTTATAGAATTGATATTTTCTTTTAATTTTGATTGAAATAAAATAGAGGATCTCATCCAGAGGTGCCAAAGCTTCTTGGCCATACAAAACCATAACACATGATGTGTATTCAGTAGTAAACGCCATGTAGTCAAGATTCAATACATCAGACTGGTCTACCAAATCAAGACGTGTGTTGGAGTCTTTATATGTCTTAAACGAATATGTGTGTTGACCATAAACATGTGGCACATGGTTTCCAGATTACACGCTGGGTAGTCCACTGGACACAACATGTAGTCCCTTTGGGTTAGGGTTAGACCGTGTACCCCGTACATAGCTTGCCCGGCTGGAAACTGTGTAATGCGGATACTGCACGGCATGTGGCCCACTAAACACGCCGTGTTCTCCTATGATTTCCGAAGTACACTCACACACCGTTTCCCCGAGCGTGTACTTCAGATGGACGATGAAAAATATTACACACCGTATAGTTAGAACTACACGACATGTACTCATCCAAATTACATAGATTTATTAAAATTTATTATTATATTATACAAACCCTTGAGAAGGGTAAAATCATGTGGGTGTAAATATGAGGGACAACACGTGATAGGTGTTTTATATATATGTGATTAATTTAACATTTGTGTAATGTTCATTTCTACTCATTGGGTAGTTATGAATTGGAATTCACTGGGTTGCCTCCAAGGAACCAGTTACATACAAAGATAATTTTAAATGAATTTATTTTTTAAAATTATGATGGATGATAATCTAAAGGAAATTCAAAAAAAAGGTTTAAGATAAAAGGATTGATTAATTAAAGATGATAATTAATTGATTCGAGACTAATTTATCTTAAACAAGAACGATTAAATAATTTAATGCTAGTTTTATTTATGAGTAAACATCATTGCATGTATGGATGATCATGAGCTAGACCAAGACCTTTGTATGTGGTTGGTTTATTATAATTAATTTATTTTAAATAAATTTGTTGATCGAAGATCCATATCCTCTCATTAATATGTAGGGCCTACGTGCCTAAGGTTTCTTTTATGTAAACCCCATTTTTACCCCTCACCTACATGTGAGTAAACAAAAGGTGAATATAATGGATGGAACTCCCAATCTAGTGGAGGTAGTTCAAGAATAAGCTGAGATGAAACCAATCCCAGGTGATACAGAGGTGGACATGAGGAAAACTGTAAAAACGAACCAAAAAGGTTCAAGATGTTTCTTCCCTAGGTCAGGGTTAATTTATAAAACACTAGATAAACTAACCATTAGAAAAGATCTTGATCATTCTCTTTATTTTATTTCTGTCTATTTCATGGTTTATTATTATTGATGTGTTTTAATGATTACATAATTAATGATTTAAAAAAAATGCAAGATAGAACTAAAATAAACCATACTTATAAGTAAATATTATCAATAAATGGTTAATCACTTAAGTAAGTTCCAATTAATAATTACAAGAATGTGATAATGTTAATAATCAATTTACACATAAGAGA
This sequence comes from Viscum album, assembly GCA_963277665.1. Classification (NCBI taxonomy): domain Eukaryota; kingdom Viridiplantae; phylum Streptophyta; class Magnoliopsida; order Santalales; family Viscaceae; genus Viscum; species Viscum album. The sequence continues at coordinate 1,168,226,537 of OY728122.1, read as the reverse complement.
TATAAATCACTCAAATAAAATATTAATTCAGACCAAGCCTTCCGTAACTTGATTAAGGAAAAAACCCAATAAAACTATATGTTTGACCAACTCTTGTTGGGACACATAATTTTATACAGAAAGCCCTTATGAAAGGTTTCAGGTTGACTTAACCATATTACATCAATAGGAGTGGACCATTCTAGACTTGGTTTAATATTGGAGGTAAGAGTTTAGGAAATTGAAAGTCCTAATTTTAGGACTCGGGAGTCCACTCAACAGATCAAGGAGGTGCAAGTCTGTAGTTAGCAAATAACCACCTACCTAAATACCTTCTAATAGCTTGACCAACCCTTTTTGGGGTTATGCAAAGGGGAATATGGATCCTTTCCCCTAGAATGTCATGGAAACTGGTCATTCTGATTTCAATGGTGAGGGCTATTGGGACTTGATAAAATAGTGGGAGACTTAATAAAATTTATTATTTCTTATAAAATGTAATCAAGAAAATACAAATGATCTGATCTTTTAATTATATAATAAAAATGAAAAACTCATCAACCACACTATCTTTGTGATCAATTATGGATAAAGAAAGCATCCTCACCGGATGTAACTTTCAGGAATTTTTCAGACTTCTTCGGGTTATCCTACGTCATGAACCGAAGTCTTACGTGGTGGAGTCAACATTACCTGATCCTCCTGCCAAAGAGGCGATTGATGAGGATTTCTTAGTCTATGAGAAACATATGTACGATGCAGGCGATGTTAACTGTTTGATGCTATCATCAATGTCTAGTGAGCTCATAAAGTCTCATGAAAACATGGATACTTATAGAATGCTCAAACACCTCTGTGGTCTTTACTAGGAGAGAGAAAGATATGAAAGGTTTGATATCTCTAAGAACTTTTTCAGAGTAAGCTTAGAGATGGTTCACCAGATGTCTACATGTTGTCAAGATCATTGGATACATTAAGTGCCTGGAAGTTCTAGGGATTAAATATCCCAATGAACTAGGCACTGATCGCATTCTCACTTCACTCCCTCAGAACTTCTCTAACATTGTTGTCAATTTCAATTTGAACAACATTGAGAAGTCTCTATCGGATCTTCTTATCATCATTCTCCTAGTGGAAAAAGATTTGAAGTGCGGAAACCCTTCTTCCCTTATGGTGAATAAAAGGAAAGGGAAGGTGAAGATCTTTAAGCCCAAAGTTTCTTCATGACCTTAAATGAAAAGTAATACCAAAGGGACATCAAGGGAACAAGAGGCTATTTGTTTTTCATGTGGCAAGAAGGGCCCCTAGATGAAGAACTGGACCCATCCTAAGAAGCAAGGGGAAGCTTAAGGTTCATTTGTTATTGAATGCAACCTATCTGTTTCTATAAATTGGGTATTAGATACATCTAGTGTCACTCACATATGTATCCAAATACGAGAACCTAGTAGATTCAAGAAGATTGACTGAGGGGAGGTAGATCTATGTGCGGCCAACAGATCCAGACTTGCTACTATAGCTGTCGGGGACTACCACCTCACATTGCCAACTGGGATGATCTTGGTGTTAAAGGGTTGTTATTATGTGTCGTATTTTACTAAAAACCTTATTTCTATATCCTGATTAGATACATATGGATTTGTTTTCATGTTTTGAAATGAATGTTGCTTCTTTTACAAAGATAAAATTTGTTTTGGTAGGGCACATTTATACAATAGTATTTATGTGTTGGATTACACAAAACTAGTAATGGAATTTGATAACAAAGACACTTCGCATGACTCATACCACACCCAAATTTGGCATCACTGGCTAGGTAATATAAATGAGAAAATATTGAAAAAGTTACATCAAGATGAATATTTATATTCATTAAAACTAAAACCACTTCGTGTATGTCATGCATGTTTACACTGAAGAATGACCAAAGCCCCATTTAGTGGGAATGGTGAAAGGGATAAAGAACTTATTGAATTGGTTCATATTGATATGTGTGGATCATTTCTAGTTGAAGCAAGGGTAGGGTACTCCTACTTCATAACTTTTACTGATGATTTTAGTAGATAGGGATGTATCTAATTAATGAGGTATAAGTCAAATTCTTTTGATAAGTTAAAAGAATAAAAGAATGAAGTTGAGAACCATCTTGGTAAGAATATTATGAAACTCTACTTAGATTGAGGTAGAGAATATCTTAATCAAGACTTCATTGATTACTTACAGGATTTTGGGATCCTATACCAACTCACTCCTCTATACATGCCCCAGTGGAATGGTGTGAGGGAAAGGAGGAACCACACTATGTTGGACATAGTGAGATCAATTATGAGTCATGTGAGTCTTCATTATCCTTTTAGGGATACGAATTTCAAATAGTGTCACACATAATAAACCAAGTACCAACTAAATCAATAAATGGTATTCCACGTGAGTTTTAAAGTGAAAACAAAGCCATATTATCTAATTTTCATGTGTGGGGAAGCGATGCGTTTGTTAAGGCCTCTTCAAGAAAAAAACATGCACCCCGAGGCAAAAAGTGCACCTTTATATGATACCCCATGAAAACAAGGGGATCTTAACTCTAAAACCCCTTAGAAAAAAAGTTATAGTGGAAAGACACATCATATTCCATGAGAGGGAGAATGTCTCAAAAAGAGATAGTGGGATCGAGATAGACTTCAATGAAGTTGAGGCTCAAGGCACCCAAGAGTTGGTACCAGAACAGATTCCACAAATCCCCATGGAAGAAAGAACTATACCAGTTACACAAGAGCTGCGTAGGAGTATAAGAGAGGTTATAGAATCGGAATGGTATGGGTTTCTAGTTACCGAGGATGGTGACTCATTATTAGTTGATAATAATGATCCTTTAACCTACAAGAAAGCCGTAAGTGGAACATATGTTGCCAAGTTACAATAATCCATGAATTCATAAATGGATTCCATGTATCAAAACCAAGTGTGGATTTTATTAGATCCTCTAGTTGATGTAAATCTTATTGGTTGTATATGGGTATTCAAGAAGAAACCGGACATGGAAGGACAAGTCAGCACCTACAAGGCATGACTAGTTGCAAAAGGGTTCAAATAGTGTCAAGGCATTGACTATGAGGAATCCTTTTCACCAATTGAAATGTTGAAATCCATCATAATTATATTGGACATTTCCACTTACCATGACTATGAGATTTGGAAAATGGATGTCAAAATAGTGTTCCTTAATGAGAACCGTCAGGAAGATGTCTACATGACACATCCTGAAGGGTTTATGACTCCAAAGGATGCCAATAAGGTATGGAAGATGCAGAAATCCATTTATGGATTAAAGAAAACATCCAGGTCATGGAACATTCATCTTCAAGAATCCATAAAAAATTTGTTTTTATCAAGAAAAAATGTGATCCTTTTGTCTACAAACGTTTTAGTGGGAGTGCAGTTGTTTTCCTAATAGTATATGTTGATGACAGATTACTTATTGGAAATGAGATAACGGTCTTATAGTCTGTTATGGCATAGTTGAATAAATTTTTCTCCATGAAGGACTTAGGCGAGGTACACTATATTCTTGGGATCAAGATCCATTGTGATAGATCCAATAGATTGTTGGGACTATGTCAAAGTACATACATTGATAAGATTCTGAAGAGATTTAGTATGGAATAATTCAAGAGGTGATTGTTTCCAATATCACATGGAATTCATCTTTCCAAGAAAATGTGTCCTCAGACTCACGAGGAATGAAATATAATGTCAAGGACTCCATACACATCATTTATTAGGTGAGTCATTTATGTCATGCTATGTACTAGGCTAGATGTCGCCTACACATTGAGTGTGGTAGGTAGATATCAAGCTGACCCAGGTGACCACCATTGGATGACAGTCAAGACTATCCTAAAGTATCTGAAGTGTACTAAAGATATGTTCCTAGTTTATAGAGGTGATGAGGAACTAGTAATCAAAGGATATGAAGATGCTAGTTTCTAGACGGATCAAGATGACATGATGTCACAAACAGGATACATCATCACATTGAATGGAGGTGCAATGAGCTGGAAGAGCAAAAAGTAGAGTGTGGTTGCAGATTCTATAGTAGATTACTATTATATCACGACATATGAGGTAGCTAAAGAATTAGTTTAGATGTGAAGATACTTCGAGGAGTTGGATGTGATACCCAGTATTAAAGATCCCACCACACTGAACTGTGATATTACTGTAGTGGTGGCACTTGCAAAAGAGAGAAGGTCACATCAGCAGATGAAGCACATACTTTCGAAGTATCATATCTTGAGGGATTTTTGTCAGGGAGGTGAATTTTAAGTGATAATTATTTCCATGGAATAAAATGTGGAGAAACCCTTGACTATAGCCTTGACTCAGCAAAAACATGATTACCATGTGAGGCCCAGCAAACTGAAAGTCGTAGGAATTTGGTTGTAGTCCAAGTGGGAGTTTGTAAGATTTGGTGTCCTAGAACCAAAAAGTTGTACTTTGATTACGTATAAATTTAATGTATTTAAGTATTAGACATCTTATTACATAATGTTCATTGTTCTACATGACTATGATGTAATAATGTCCTAGATTATTTGTTTAATTTATAAGGTCATGAAAGTTCCCTACTATGATGAGAACCTTGAAATTCTATAAAAATATTCTTAAATATAGTTCTATGGTTGGATGAAATACTATGATGGGGAACATATCATGTAGACCATTAGGCATGAGTACTCGTCAGTAGATGAGACTTCTTCTCAGGAAGTTCGTACTTGGTAATCTACAAGATAAGAGATTATGAGAACATACCTGCAAGTCAGAATTCTGTATGTTTTGGGGTCATCAGATATTTCTATCTACATTAATTTTTAATGATCATTAAGATGTTAAGATTATCATTAATACATGTCAAGACTCGCACACTTTAATTTACTGATGGAAACTATCACATAGACAGTTGGTGGGAATTAGGGTATGTTGGATGCATCATGAGGGGCATGTTATTAATGGATAAGTCGAGGAAGGATTTATCCCTTACATTTATAAAATTTGATATCTCTACCCTTTGATTGAAATAGAACCATCATTAGAAATTCCCTAGTCATGGTGTAATGATGAGTTTAGTTCAGGTAGTCAAAGAACAACATATCAAGCATAAACGTTGATGACACAATCACAAAACCTGCTTGATGAGATATTGCAACAAAGCGATTATTGTACACAGTGAGAGTTTGTATGTGGATGTTATTGTTGCAACATTATGTTCTTTCTCTTGGGTGCCTTGACCAATTTCTAGATAGTACTCTTGGACTTTAAGCAAGCCACCTAATACCAACGAGAAAGAATCCTAGTGGGTCACACAGTAAGTGTTTTTGGTGGTCTCGGTTAAATTATATTTAAATTTAATTTATGAAATAAATATTATTCTCAAGATCTTGGAATAATATTATTCAAGTTAAAATGATCTCATAAATTAAATAAAATATATTTATTTATTTTATTAAACATTTAATAAATATTTATTTACTTTTTTGTAAATAAAATATTTATTTAAGATAATAAATTATTTACTTATTTATTTGAGTGTTAAATAAATGGAAGTGGATTTAGAGTAGACCAATTCCAGTCTAGTGGTAAAATAATTATTTTCAATATGGTAAATAATTATTTAACTAGTTGGAAAAAGTTTAAATAATAATGATGCTACTATTATTTAATGACACAAAATTTTATTTAGAATTCCGTTTTGCGCAAGTTGGCACACCATAAATAATAATGAGGTATTATTATTATGATCATGGGTTTTCTCTAAGTTCATGTATTTATTTAATTAATATTATGAAATTAAATATTTTAACTGATGTTCCATGCATATAAATAGACAAGTACGCCTATTGGGATAGACAGAACACGACACCGAATCGTACACCCAGTGAATTGATAATTGTTAAGCTAAATAGTTTTCTCTCAATTCCTCTTACCAACCCTCTCAAGAATGAGATACGTTCTTCAAGGTTAAATAATAATCAGTCAATAACAACCGACACAAGACACTCTCTTTTCCATGCTAGAACCTGGAGAATGAGTGGTGTTGATTAGAGGCCATTGGAGAAAGTGTGGATCACCGATAGAGGGATTCTAGTTTGGATCCTTTAAAGTGCAATGTGATAATCCGGAAGGGTAATTCTAGATGATCAAAATCATCAATGAAGAAAAATACCAAAGATCCATGTATTATTATTCTTTATGAAATTAATTAAATTAGTTATAAAAATGATGTGCAAGATCCTCCCTAAAGGTTTCGGGCCTCTTCCTTTGTTATCTATATCTTTGATTATATTCCATAGAGATTAGAATTCATCGTTGTATTGATCCTGAAATAATCATTGATCATGCTAAAAATAAAATTTGGGTTCCGTACCAACCACGCTTCCAGTGTGCCGAGAACCTACATCCTTCCGCCCGCAAGAACTTTATAGAGAATCCCCTCAAAGGGATAAATGATATAATTCAATTGATTTTCAAAAAATATTTTATTCATAGAAAAATTATATATATAAATATATAAATTATTATTTTATTAAATTTTTAACAAAATATATGAATGAATTATTAACTATTTATATTCAATGTTACGAAGTGGTCCTGACATTTAGGTCAATGCATCCATCAAAGGTATCAAACCAAGATTTTATTTATTATTATTTTTTAAATTTTCTAGACTATTTTGGGACTTGATGTTATTAATATCATGAATTATTTTTGGAGAGGTACGAATTCTCTTGAGAATAATAATGATACACTCATTAGGTTGTTTCTAGAGGTTACTGATAGGAGTTCAGTTAAGAATTTTAGAATAACTAGTCTTTGTAATGTCATTGACATAGTCTTTTTGATTATTTCAGAAAATAGACAATGGAAAATTGTACCATATATTAGTTCATTACCATAGTTCTTTTCTTATTTTTAGTTGAGACATGATGTACTTTAATGGATTAAGAAAGCAACATAGTTTCTTCTAGTGATGAGTGAGAAATGGAAATTCTTTTTGTGAAAGGAATGACACTTGAGAAATTTATAATTATGTAATGGGTTCATGATTATAAATTTTATTAGGTGTATTTATAATGGAAGGAACCAATATTACATTATGTGAGGGACATATACATTATTATTGGGGTGTATAACCAATTGATTTGGTGAGAGCCAAGGATCATTAGGATAATTTAGTATTTATAGTAAACTAGAACACAAGTTTTTCATGGTTTCGAGTGTGGTCACTAAATATGGAACATATCCATTGGGACTCTGGTGTTGTGGTGAAGGATAATTGATATAACTGGATAATGGAAGAATGGATAAGGAATATCCAATAGCGGGGAGCATAATATAAAATTTATTTTGAAAATATTATTATTACACCTACCTTTGGAATAATGTGATGGAATCATTCAACACTGATTAATTTTGGATGAATTGAGGTGTTTTCTATGTATCTTTTATAAAGTGTCTCTATCAGGATCAATGTATTTGTGAAAATGCCTAAGGGGATCTTTTCAAATGATTCAAGTGTTTTCAAAATGTTTCTCAGTGGGATGTCATTAATTTTAAATGATAAATATTATTGGGTCATGAAGTTGTCTTGAATTATTTAAAAAAGGAATTGCGGTTTTGTGAAAGAGTGTTTGGAACAGATTGATTTATTTAAAAAAGGGCATGTTATTTTAAAGGAGAATTTGTGTAAATGGTTGTTTTTTAATGGTATTTCTAGTGTGATTTTTTAAATAGTTTTCAATGTACATTTGAATTGTAGTTTTTTTATAATCTTTTATGTTTATATTTTTATAGAATTAGGAAAACCATTAAAATATATCAATATTTTGTGAATTTATTTTGTTAAATACTAATATCACAGAATCAAATAGGATGTACATGAATAAAGACTAGATGGATGCTAATCGTTTGACAAGAGAGTATGAATATGGAGTGAAAGAGTTCATCATGTTTGCAAAAGATAAAGCATATGAACCTTCCAAAAAACATTTTCTATGTTTAAACTGTTTTATTCAAGAAAAGATAGTCCATATGAGTTAGAATAACACTTGATCTATCACGGAATAAATCAATGTTATAAATTTTGGAATAAACATGGGAAAAAATGAAATGTAGCTAGTGGATGGGATAACAATGCATTTTATGGATCATCTAATATAATTAAAATTTTAGACAATAAAGAAGAATTTATCAAGGACGTGATTCAGATATGAATGGTGATAAATATCGTATTGAGGAGAAGACTAGGACAGTTCAAGATGAACTTCATGATTTTCCAAAACTATTTGAGTAGTTAAAGAGTTTTGTGAAGACGCCTTTGAATGGTGGTTTCACTAAATATACATCATTGTCATCCACAATGAAGCTGTATAATTTGAAAGAATCAAATGGATGGACTGATTTTTTTTTTACATAATTACTTGCTCCTTTGAATGACATGATCCTAGAAGATAATGTTCTCACGATCCGAACATACAATGATAAAAGAATTCCACATTTGATGGGTATGATCTATGAATGAATACACACCTACCCGAATGACTGTATTCTATTTCTCATAGACCAAAATATACTTAGAGAATGCCCAAAGTGTGGTGCTTCTCGATACAAGAAGTTGAATTTGGTCCTAAAAAAGTTGTATGTTACTTTAAAATCATTCCAATATTTAGGAACCTATATGGAATTGAGGGGACCACATGGAAATTGACACGACACGTAGATAAAAGCAATAAAGACCAGAAACCATGTCACCTGGAAGATTGTCCTTGGTGGCAGAGAATCGATCATGGCTATCCTGATTTTGGAAATGAGCAGAGAAACATTCGTCTTGCGTTATATACAAATGGAGTTAATCCTTTAGGTTTTTAAGCAACTATCAAAGTACATGGCCAATTATGTTGGTAAATTATTACATCCCACCATGTTTATGAATGAAACAAAAACACATCATATTGTCTATTCTTAAATCAGGATTGAAACAACCGGGTAATGATATTGATGTTTATTTGGATCTATTGATCGAGGATTTGAAATTATTTTGGGATTTAGGTGTTAAGTTGTATGATGAATATAGAAAAGAAGATTTCACATTAAGATCCATGCTGTATTGGACGATAAATGACTTTCATATTTATGATAATTTGTTGGGATATATCATTAATGGAAGTCAGGTGTGTCCCATTTGCAAACAAGGTACACATTAAATTTGGTTGACACATTCATCGAAAACCGTGTTTCTAGGAAATAGTATATTTATACCTCGATGAAATAAGTTTTGATCTGGGGATACATCATTCTATGGAAGTTTGGAAGAATGTAAAACACTGTCTCCACTAATTGTTGATTAGCTATTTGAGAAAGTAAAAGATGTGGACACTACTTTTGGTAAACCATTTTTGAAAAACCTTACGAAAACAAGTTTGAAGAAGAAACCAGTTTTTTTGAATTACCATATAGGAACTATCTGTATGTCAGACACTTTCTCAATTTTATGCATGTTGAAATTTTTTTTTTGACAATGTCATCAGCACGTAGCTTAATTCCCCTGAAAAAATAAAGGATGGAATTAAGGCTAGGTTGGACATGGTTGACATGGGAATACAAGAAGAGTTGGTTCCAGTGAAGGGTGAAAAACAAACTTTTCTTCCTTAAGTTCCTTACACTCTTTCTAGGCAGGAGAGATATCAATTTTCCAACTTCTTGAATGATGTAAAGGTTCTAGAGGGGTATTCCTTGAATATCATGAACATCATGTCAATGGAAGATATAATGTTAAAGGGTGTAAAATCACATGACTACCACGTTTTGATGTAATATTTAATTTCTATAGATTTAAATTGCATTTTTTTAGGAATGTTCTTTACACTTGAATGAAGCTCTAATTCTTCTTAAAATTTATATGCATAAAATTTATTGGCCTAGTGAAATTTCCAAGCATGGAAAGTGAAATTTACATCATATTATATAAATTGGAAATAGTCTTCCTATTGACATTATTTGATATGATGGTTCATTTGATAGTTCACATGGTAAGGGAGATTCAACTATGTGGTCCTATACACTGTAGATGGTTGTAGCACATTTAATGGTATATGAATATTTTCAAAGGGTTTGTCAAAAATCGAAGTTGGCCAGAGGGTTGTATTGTGGAGAAATATATTTTTGTGGAAGCTATTGACTTATGTACCGAATAATTGTTTAGTGTGGAAAGCATTTTCTACCGAAATCTCTTCACATTGGGAAGCTTGTGGGTGAAAGAATTTCTGGAAGAGAGGCTGTCACAATCAATATTAAATATTGAGGGTAGGCCCACCTTTATATTTTTCATAAACTTTTGGAGGTTGACCCATATGTAGAAACCTGCAAATAAATTCTTTGTCATTTGAATCTATTAAAGGATGAAAAATGGAAATCAAATACATATAATTGATATTTTATAAGATGGTTTCAAGACTATATATTTAAGGAGTCAGATGAAAATACAAACTCAATTTTAGAACAACATTGATGTCTAGGTAGAGGACCAAGTGTGTATGTATTATCTTATAATGATTATTAAATTAACGGTAATATATTTTATACTAATGAACATGATGAAGACAGTACAATGCCCAAAAGTGGAGTTACAATTTGGGTGAATGAAATGAATGTTTCCAGTGATACGTATGAAAATCCAATTTATGTGAATATGTCATACTTTAGTATCATAAAAAAAATATGGGAGTTGGATTATATGAACTTCCAAGTGATGAATTTTCGGTGCAAGTGGGTTGATAATATGAGTGTTTTTAAAATATATTAGTTTGGATTCATGAAAGTTGATTTCAGTATGGAAGGGTACAATGATTATCCTTTTATAATGGCATCACAGACAGTAAAAGTATTTTATATTCTAGATCCCACAAAATAAAACCAGTCAATTGTTATTTTATCCACCAAAACCACTAAAGGGTCAGATGAAAATTTAATAGAGAATGGCTATTTTATGGGGACATCTCAATCATTTCGCAGTGGTCCTAATGTATAAGGTGTTTTGTATGTTATAGGAGACCATAATGAATGGGTTTGGATAGTCGATAGATGGTTCAAATCCCATAATCCTTTAAAAAAGAGAGTTCAATAATCAGACAATATTTTTTATATAATATACTTTGTGTTACCTTATGTTATTATCTATTAATTGCTGCTCTTATGTAATCTAAATTAAATATTAAACCACTTCTATAGATAATGAGTTCTTCACGTGATGATGCAACCAATCATGAGGCTCAATAGTTCTCTCAACCTGGTGCTGCTCACAGTGTAGAGGACCCACAGGTTTCCAACCTATTGCTGGTGCTTCTCCTGGTGCAGAGGTTCAACCACTATCTGCACATGCTGATGCCAGTGATCCGAAGGAACATATTGATGATGTTGAAACTGAGTAAATGGTAGGCAGCGAAACACTGGCGGTACAGAAAAAACAGGAGCACTGTAGTTTAACGGTGTAAAAAAATCCTTTAGGAAAAATTGAAAGGCATCAAATATGAGGTCAGATGGAATAAATCACACCAAAATGTTAACCCCAACAAGTCCATGTTCAGTATTTACATTAGAATCATCACTTGGAAATGTTTGTCAATTGATGTATATTTATGGCACCATGTTTTCACCAGGCTTACGATACTGATGTGGGGATGTATTATGGTGAAATTATGATATCATTTCTTCAATTTTCTAAAAAATAAAATAATGAACCATTGACTTACTTTTCATTATCCCTGTTAGAGTGTATTTACAGTGGGTGACTCCCACATGGACTTTGTATTAAGGGTTTCAGGAAGGATTCACATAGATTTTCTCACAATTATAACTAAATGTTAACTGAAAAATGCTGAGGGGAAAATAAACATGCACCCACCTCCTATTTATGCACACCTGATAACCCAAGGAGCGTGGGATGTGTTTACTAGCCGTTATGTGGAGTAGTATTTTCAGGTACATTGTGTTTGGTAATACATTGTTTGATGACACTTTTATTCATCACTTATTTTGATAGTTTTTTATTTATGAAGAAACAACTTAGTGATTAAAATAATAAACGAGCAGAAAAACCAGTGTACCCATACCGTAAAGAATGAATGGGGTATGATTAACTTGAAAAAAATTGGTAGGTATTTTAAATCTACTGTAATAATTTTACGTGACATCAAAAACACCATAATTATATTCCTTTATTTATATTCATATTGATGAATCAAAATACAATTTCACTTCCAACCCACACCATGTTTTATGGAAGGAGGTCTGTGTAAATAAATATGGGAAATGAATAGATGAAAACACACAAAAAGTGAGGGAAACATGTGTAAGTATGACATAAAAAATATTTGTTTTACTTTAAATCAATATTACATAACAATGAATACTTTTTTTCCATTATTTTCTATCTTATATAGTCCCAGGAATTAGAAACACCCAAAACGGATGCAGAAATACTTTTTGTGGCCTTGAAGGAGCCATAAAAGTATGGTCACGTCAGAGGTGCAGATTTTGGGGTGACACCCCGAACATTTTTTAAGAAAAAACAAGAGGAGTATAAAAGTGAATAAATCAAAATGATGAGAGAAAGAATAGCTATACTTGATGAACATATATAATTATAGAGAGATTTCATGGAAAATATGATGGCAGGGGATAAGGAGAAGAAAAAACTCAAGAACAACCAGCGTATGAAGATCCCGCCCCACCCCCACTAGATTTGAGGTGAGTGATTCCCCTAAAAACCTAGTCTTAGCTAATGTAAAAAATGTTAAAATTATTATTTATATGAATTGTGAATTAGATATACAATAATACCTTTCCTGTACTGGTATTGTTCATTGTAAAAATGACTATGATTTATATCTATCAACACCCACCCATCGCATTTTAGGGAGGGCTATGTTGTTCAATATCCATAAGATCATGCTACACAACAAACCACTTCCAACAAGTCATGTAAAATTATTGACTAACATAGACCATGATCTGAGCACCGATCAACCTATTCCCGTTGATGATAAAGATATTCATAAGGTCAAACAAGCTCTTGGAACATTCATTGCATGGACATCACAACTTGTAAAAAAACATGTCGACAAGGAGGTATTCATTTCCAATTTAGTTTTCAAGATAAACCTTAAACAATTAATGAAAATGGTCTAAATTGATGATTATTATTATAGGTGGACAGAGGGAAGAGGGTGAAAAGAAAGAACAACTCAAAACCATCTAAGGATCAACCAACTGATCAAAATGATCTACCAAAATCACCTTAAACCCACCCATTCTATATCTTCATTTAGTATCATTGCAGGTTCATGTGAATACTAAGATAAAATATGGTGGGGATCACATAGTTCTTTTTGATGACTAGATACAAATATGGGTATATATAATAAGATTTCACTATCCCAATAGATATAAAAAATTACGTGTTTTTTTTTCAATGTTTCTATAGTTTCTAAAGCAAAAAAATGATAAAGAATATGGTCATTATGTTTGTAAATTTATGAAAGAGATCATATTTTGTGAACAAACTAGCATCCCTAAAGAGGTATTTTTGAAGATAATAACTATTTAATATAAAATATTTATTAATCCTTTGTGTATTTATATTTTTTAGTATTAACATGATTGTAGAAAAGACTCATATTCACAAGATGAGATAGATTTGTTTAGAAATGAGTGGGCAACATACCTGATGAATAAATGAATAGAAATAACATGAATATGTGACTGGTATGACTTGAAGTGTCTATTTTTATTTAAAATTTTCAATATTTTTAGTAAAAAGAACAAGTTACATACTGAAAAATGAGAAATATCATTTAGATTATTTTGATAAATTAGTAAAATGATCAATAATTCATTTGTGCTTTTTTGGAATTAGCCTCACCTAAATTCTACACATGGTGTGATCGTTATGACTTTAAGTGTGTATCTTTATAATAAATTAACAATAAATTTAGCAATAAGAACAAGTGACATAATAAAAACCAATAAAACACATTAGTATTGTTTCAATACTTTAAGAAAATGATCCATCAATCATTTGTGATGTGTAGGAATCAACAGCACGTCAATCTGATGAACGGTTTGACTGATATAACTAAAAGTGTCCGTTATCAGTTTAAAATTGTCAATTTAGATCAAAACATGCCATGAACTAAAAACCAATAAAAATCACTCTGGTGGTATTCATAATTTAGGAAAATGATTCATATGTTTTTTATGTGTATGAAGTAGTCTCATGTCAATCCAACACATGATGTGACCAGTATGACTCAAAATGTTTGTTTCCAATTTGAAATGATATTTTTGTAAAATAACAAAACTGGCATACTAAAAACTGATAAAATGCATTTGGACTATTTTGATACTTTAAAAAATGATTTATAAGTCATTTGTGACATGTGGGAATCAACCACATCTCAATACGATGCACGATGCAACCATTATGACTCAATGTGTCTCTTTTTATTGAAAATTGACATTAATTTTAGTAAAAAATAGAAATGGCATACTAAAAACTAAGAAAAAGCATTATGATTATTTTAATAATCTAGTAAAATGATCCATGATTCATTTATGACATGTAGGAATCAAACCCACCTCAATACAATGAAATCTGTGACCGGTATAAATCCAAATATTTTTTTATTTAAAATTCACATTAATTTAAGTAAAAAGAACAAATGACATAATGAAAACCAAGAAAAAACATTTGTATTGTTTTGATACATTATGAAAATGATACATGATTCATTTGTGATGTGTAGGAATCAAACAAACCTTAATATGACACACAATGTGACCAGCATGATTAAAAATGTCTGTTATCACTTTAAAATTTATATCTTAGCTCAAAACATGTCACTCACTAAAATCCATGATGTCACTTTCCGATTTACTTCATAATTTAGGACAATGATTCTTATTTCCTTTATGATGTGTATGAAGTATTCTCATCAAATTGAGGCATGATGGGACCGATATGAATCCAAAAGAATGTTTCCTATTTGAAATGATATTTTAGTTAAAAAACAAAACAAACATACTGAAAACTGAGAAAATGCATTTTAATTATTTTAACACCTTATAACAATGATCCATGAGTCATTTGTGACATATATGAATCAACCACACCTCATTCCGATTAATGTTGTGGCCGATATAAATCCAAACGAGTTTTTATACAAAGTTGACATTAATTTAAGTAAAAAGAACACGTGACATACAAAAAACTAAGAAAACAAATTTCTGATTATTTTTATACTTTAAGAAAAATATCCATGAGTCATTTGTGATTCATAAGAATCAAATTTACCTCAATCTAGTGCATGGTGTGACCAGCATCACTAAAAGTTCCCGTTATCAGTTTAAAATTAACCTTTTAGCTCAAAACATTTCCCTCACTAAAAACCAAGAAAACACCTTTTGATTTTCTTCATATTTTATAAGAGAGATTTGTAAGGCCTTTGTGACATTTATGAAGTTGTCTCACCTAAAACCAATACATTATGTGACTTACATGACTCAAAATTAGTGTTTCCAACTTGAAATGATATTTTTGTAAGAAAACCAAATCAACATACTAAAAACTAAGAAAACCCATTTGGAATGTTTTGATACTTTACAAAAACGGTCAATGATTCATTTGTGACATTTAGGAATCAACCAGACATCGATCTAATGAACGATATGACCAATAAAAATCCAAATATTTCATTTTAATTTGATATTAATTTTAGTAAAAAAACAAGGGACATACTCAAAAACAAGCAAACCCATTCAAATTGTTTTTATATTTTCGGAAAACAATCTATAACTTATTTTTGTTTTGTCGGAATCAACCCCACCCCAATATTATGCACAGTGTGACCTGTATAACTCTAAATGATTCTTTTTCATAAAAATTTAAATTTTATTAATGTATTCTTTCATATTAATGTTTAATTTATATCATTATAGTATTAATAACATAATATTTTTTTCTTATATAGGTGTAACCTTTTTCTTGAGTTGGGATGATTTTATTAGAAACTAATACCAAGGGAGGATATTTTTTAGAGACATTCATAGATTTAAAAGGGTGAAATATTAATGTTTTTAACTATTGGTTGGATAAATATAAATTTAATTATATAAAACATTATTTGAAATGTATATATAATATTTGACAAACCTTTATTTGTGAGACTTTGTTCTTGTGTGCGCTGCTTTGTTCTTGTGTGTAATGTGTATGTGCTGTTTTGTGTAGGTGGTGTGTGTGTGTTGTGCATGTGTTGCTGGTGGGTGTGATGTTAATATGTGCAGGTGCTGGTGGTGGGTGTATTGTTATATAAATAGCACATTATAGGTATCTAGTCCTTTATCAGTGATAATAAAGGCACCATTTATCAATGCTAATTAAACAGTTGATAAATTTGTCTTTTATCAGTGCTCAAAATATCACTGATAAATGGAACCTTTATCTATGCTAAAATAGAATGGATAAATGGGGGCCTTTATCAATGATTTTTTTATCATGGATAAAGGACACCCTTTAAAAGTTATTTTTTAGAATTGTTAAATGTAACCCCCCCCCCTTTATCCTCTCTGAGATTAATTGTGCTTTTCTAGCACTGTTAAAAGTGTTTTCTAGTGATGATAAAAGCACTAGATGTAGTAGTGTATGGAATAAATCGTAACCACATGCATGGTACTCTCAAATGGACTCTAACCTCAACAAGCATGAATAAAAAAGTGGAGGAGTGTATCACAATATCTATGTGAAGAATTATCAGAAGGACTAGTAAGTGGTATTGGTATACGTTGATGATATTAGTTTTGGTGGAAGTATGCGGGGTTCTATGGATGAATTTTCCAATCACATGAAATAAAAGTTAGAAATGTCAATGATTGGTGAAATCATATATATTTTTAGGTCTATAGGTGATTTCAAAGAATGATTAAACATTCATTTCTTAAAAAAATATGCAAGAGAGATACTGGGGAAAAATAATATGAATGATTCTGAACTAATTTCGACACCGATTGTGGTTGGAAAAAAACTTGGAAACCAAGAAGTTGGGACTTATGTTGATCCCGAAATGTATAGGAGAATCATTGGAAGTCTACTGTACCTGGAAGTGACATGACCAAATATTTTCATTACAACATGATTGGCGGCCCACTTTCAATGTAATCCGAAAGAAGAACATATTTTAGTTGTGAAAATAATCATGTGGAACATTTTGGTACTCACAATTATGACATTTATTTTGTTGTAGGATGTGATGATAAACTATCCGCATTTTAAAATGATGACTGGGATGGAGATGTAGTGGAAAACAATCCACTAGTGATGGATCATTATATGTTGGAAAGAATTGTGTGGGCTGGATGAGCAAGAAACAGGAAAGTACTTCTCTTAGTACCACTAAAGATGAATACAAATCTACAAAAAAGCTTATACTCAACTAATTTGGATGAATAAGAAACTAACTAACATTATGGATGAGTTAAAACAACTATTTCTGATTTAATGTGATAACAAGAGCGAAATTTATCATTCAAAGTATCCGGTTCATCATTCTTGTATGAAATATTTTGAAATTCGATATAACTCCATCAAGGAAAAAGTTGAAAAGGGAGTGATTAAAATGGATCATATGCGAACTTAGGAGAAAGTGGCTAATATTCTTACTAAGCCACTGGCAGTGGCTGTATATGAGAAACATCAATTGAACCTTGGTTTTCAACAACATCCAACTTCATAAGGAGGTCATAAAATTCCTCTCTACACATTTTTTAGCATCTGTTAATAGGGTTATTGAAGTTATGAAGGTTTATGGGGGAGATATGATAGAAGGGAACATGTTTTTGAGCTCTACAAGTCATGATTTGGTTCTTTGGCTTTATTCCCAATGGGGGAGAATGGATAAATTCAATGGAGATTGAACTGGCTATTTTTGGATACAGGAAAGATGGAAAATAGGGAAATTCAAAAATGAATTTGTATTGAGATTTCCAATTAATGTCCCCTATCTTGTTTTTTACCCCAAGAATTTCTCACGTAATCTTAGATTGATGGTTGACTAATTTCATGATGGTTCATGTTTTGATCTAGGATGAAGATTCAGTGAATTTATCTGGAGATTGACAACAATCCCAAAGGGGAAGATTGTTGGAATGAAGGTTTTTTGTCAAAAATAATGGATTATAGTTTTTGTTGTTGTCAATAGGCTCATGTATGACTAGGGAGTTTTCAAGGAATGTGTTTTATGATTTGGGATGAAAGCAGTATTGAAGGTGGAGTAGTTTCTTAGTGTTTTTCAAAATTTTGAGCCTCAAAATCGGGAATTTGTTCATAGGAGTGAACAACATGAAGGACGATGAAGAAAATTAGAAAAGTAATGGAAGTAGGTAGCCGAAGACATGGAAAACGTACCATGTCAAGGAATAGTTCATGGACTGTGTATAGAACAACATGAACTGTACGCAGAATAAAAAACGGTTCGTAGTGAAGTTATGTAGATGAATGTGAGTGGTATCCAAAAGTCTGGAGGTTCACAGGATAGATGCAGTTCATGGGACAAGGGCGGTATGCAGTGATGGATGTTCCAAATCAAGGATTTGGAAAATCTGGTATTAGAGGATTTTTCAGATCCATTTTTTCAATATAAGGACCCGTAATACCCTTTATTTAAACAATGGAAAAAAGATTAAGAAAACCAGGTGGAATTTGGAGAAGTCCTGATTAGTTCATGGGAAGAAAACTCCACATAGGGTGGAGTGATAAATGGAGGAGAAAATAGTCCACAGAAGAGATTTTGGTTTGTGGAGGAAGCTCTTCTAGTACCTAGCAGAGCTGAGGCATTTTGTGAAGCAGGGGCTGTATGCAGAAGGTGATTTGTAGAGGCAGTTTATAGAGTTAGTATGGAGAGCACACGTAGTATGTGGAGTAGGGAAATATGCGGCAAAGCAGGGTAGTATGCAGTGGGGTTGGATGGTATGCAAAAATATTAGTGGTACACAACGTAGGTGATCCGTGTACCATACCTGCTACTCAGTATGTGAGGGACATAATGTGGTACGTATAACACCCATGGAAGTCTGAAAATTGACTAAATCAGTTTGTGAAATTAATTTCTATAACGTATTAATGTGTGTGAAAATAAATTGCATCTGTGGGTGATAAATAAACTCCATCATATAATCCATTTACAGTTGATGATGAATGATTTAATGATAAACCATTAAAGTGACCTTCAAGTTGATAAAAACAGTGAAGATTCTTCCAAAAAAGTTAGTAGGGGGGGTCAGCAGATGTAATATGAGGAATGAAGAGTGTTATCCTTAAAACCATATAAAGGTAGTGCACCTGTCATATAGTGACAGTGCTAAACTCTTGTAATCCACAACTTGTGAAGATTAGTGGTGTTTGGTATGATTGACACACTATCGGTGTATACTTCATGGAAATAACCCTTAGTGGTGAACAAAGTAAAATTACTATGTCATTGCATTGCATGTGATTTTTTTTCTGAACTTCTTCTCCAGATAGGTTAAACAGGTTCCTACCAATGTGGGAACAAAATCCATCAGTTTAAATGAATATTTTGACAAACGGATTCACCACTCCCCTCTCAGAGTGTTTCAGGGTCCTTAAACTGTAATATTTATATTGTTTATAAATGATATTTATGAAATTATTATTCTTCTGAAATTATAATATCATTTCTACCTTCTTAGCTTCCAATTTTTTGGATAATGATAATGTCGCACATTCTAACTTGTAGACTACCACCTCAAAAAAGTGATGTACTTAATTTTTAAATTATTATATTAATGGATGGAAATAATGACCTATTTAATGTGTATATATTATATATATTATTTAATAATTATTATATAAAGGTGAATTATTATTTATTTTTAATTTCTTTTATCCATCGAAAAGTGAAAAGAGTGGTCATTCATATGTACGACTTATCATCTCCATGAATGGTGAAATTAATCTTTCTATCTATATATTTTCTAGATGATTGTATATATATATATATATATATATATCTAAATGGCATATATAAATTTTATATCACTATTATAATTCTATATATCATGGAACCATTACTAACCTATAAGGACCTATACTACCAAACTTTATTTCAATTGAAAATGTAATAGATAACTGCCAGAATTGATGATTTTAATAGCTAATTTTTAATACTTTTTTCATAAAATTTTATATGTCGATCATATAAGACATTATGTTGAGTTTAGATGATTTTTATATTTATTTATTTTAAATTAAATTTATTATAATATAGGTTAACGTTCCAAGTCGAACATGAGGTAAGCGATTTATATTTCAATGTCAGTGTCAATAGGGAATTTTTATATTTAAGATTTTGATGAGAAAATTTCCTAATAAAACCCTAAATTATTTGATTAATTCACTCACCAATTTTTATTTATTAATAATTAATTCTCACCAATAATATTCCTCTATTTATGTTAATAAGAGACTGAATGTGCAATTTTAATGGGAAATGAATTTGTTCTCTCTTCCATCAATAATCATATTCCTAAAGTCAATGTAATCTAAAAATACTTTCAAAAATAATTTTATTATTATCGTATGGATTTGAAATTCATTTTTACCATGTTTTAATTTTTACTAAATGGATTGAAAAGAATAATCCTATCGATTTCCTTACAATTTACCGTTGATTTTTTATAGAAAATGTAAAAGGAATATTTTTTAAAGTACACGACATAAATAGAATTTTCCACCATCATGACATCTTAGTGTGTTGAATATTACTTTTACAATTTCTATGGATCTTTTAAAATAAAATTTTCTTTAATATTTAATAATTTTTTATAATTTAATATTTTATTTGAAACTAAAAATTCTAATTCCCACAACAAATATTCCATTAATCTTTTTAAGGAATTTATCTTTTATAATAAAATATTTTGATATTATATAATATTTAATGGAGATACAGTCTAATTATGAACTATTTATTCTTTCTCTATATGGTTTATATTTATTAAGATGGAATATATATGATAATTGTTTTCCTTTCAATAGGATATGTTGGGTTGAATATTTTTACATTCATTGGGACTACATATGAATTGATTTTTGATTATGTGTTGGGTGGGCTCAAAATTATAAATATCTCAAATTAATTGGGAAAATAATTATGTCATTGGTTCTCAAAGGGTACATTAGAGACTTTCCAAGTTCCCAAAAAGTCAGGTTTAGAGGTTATTCCAAGCCCAAAAGATTGAAAATGGGTGTTATCCCAAGCCTGAAGTGGGTACATTAGCAGTTAACCCAAGCATAACATGTTATGAATATCTTAGTGGGTATCCTGAATATTAGTTTTCTATGATTATGATTATTATAGACTTATTCGAAAACCATTTAAATTGATCATATTACAATGATATATTGTCATGGATCATGTTATTAAATTATTTTATGAGTCTTCTATTATGAATAATAAATATTTATTTCAGGACTCATGTTTATGATCTTAGAATTATGGGGTATGATTTTTAATGGTTAAGATAACTTTATCATATCATTTATGATCATATTATGATTAAATAAATATTTATATCCACCTTTTTACAAGTAAAAATATTCCAATTTCAACCTTTATTTTGTTTTAATCTCACCGGGATATGAAAAAATATTTTTTATATAATCTGTAAAAGAAGTATACTAGTTATGAAGAACTATGTGTGAGATGATATAGATATATTATGAATAAACTGTTAATATATCTAGGTTTACAAGACACTAAACCAATATGGTTCTGGTGTATATTTTCATTTTTTTAATAAGTATTTATCTAATAAGATTTCATATTTATGTATGAAACATATAAGCTTCTAAAATGATATAGATTTAATTTATTAGAAAAATGTATTTTATATGAGTAGATTATACATTTATTTTTAATCCATTGTCATCTGGCATATTACTTAAACAAAAAATTATGAAAAGAGAGATTCAATAGAGTGTAAATTAATTTAGAATCATATAAATGGAGTAATCCTTAAAAAATAATTTTTTATTGACCACTATTGATTACGAGATAAATAATAGGGAAAAAAGCCTTCAATTTGTGTATTTTTAAACATGTACTTCCTCAACATTAATTTTTTCTATAAACTATAAATTTATAGATAATTATCTAAATCTACTAAAAAATAATTAGATAATTCATTGAATGTGATAAAAAATTTGTATTATATAAATTCTACTGTTTAACCAATGGCCAATCTCTAATTATAAATATTTATTTTTAATTATATATAATGTCTCTTAAAATAAAATGATTAAAAAAATATCCATGTTTAGAATAATACATGGAATATAAATCACACACATTATAACTAATAAATAACACATTAAAAATAGAATCCTAATATTTAACACGTGATTTCACTATATTATCTTTTTATAAAGATTAATCTAACTCAATAATATTCATGAATGATTTCCAAAATGATTCATGTGAATGTTATCTCATGATAACTTATCACCCACAAAAATAATATATAAAAAAAATATTATAATAATAATTTTCCCTTGATCATAGGAATAATCCATATATTTTTCTAATAGGAATTTTCTACACACATCCAAATAGTGGGAATTGTTTTTAGCAATTTTTGTACCTCAATGAGTGATAAATAATAATAAATATGAAAAAAATAGATTAATCTCCTAGATTTAGTTACTCCACTCATCTACATAATCATAAATCATACAAGTTACACATAAATATCACTTAACATCAGTCTCAGGATGACTATAATAATTCTAAATTGACTAATGGACGTTGTTTTCTAACTGATGAACCCTATAATATGTGGTTGGGATGGTTGGACATGATATTCCAAATCCTAGTTTTATTATTGGTTCGATTATATTTTTTTGAAATTGTGACCCCTATAATAATTCATTGGGATGGTCAGACATGTTTTTCAAAATCCTATTGGGATAGTTGGATTGATGAACATTATTTTATGACCACTGACCTCTATGATGAATGAAATGAGTACCTAGAATGATTCTATATGGTATAAATTATTATGGAAATGATAAATGAATTCACCTTGTGAATTAAAATGATAAACCCTGGAGGTATATGGATTAGGATCTCAATATGGCTGGAGTAGGATTGATTGGTTGGATGATAGTTGGGATTCAAATGATTAAATAGCTAATTAATAAATGTTTAATTGAGAAAATTGACTGTTTTTATACCTTATTTATTCTCTACACCCTGAGTTATCTGTATATTGTATTATTAGATAGGTATTTGTTTTAGAAACCGTTGTTGGTGGCCTACTATATAGTTCTCACACCCTAATGGGATCACTATGGCTATTGGTTTCCCATGAAGATACTACTTGTTTTAAAATATTTATTCTATATATGATCATAGTGGTTTTTATATAAATGGGATAATGGGATGGATAATGAGATGTTAGGAACATGTTGATACCCAATACCATATACAACATCTTTTTATGATTTTTTATTTGAGGTTTTATTTGTAAGACTACCTAATATATAGGTTATTTATGTCATTATTATATTATGTTTCCTTTTTGGAATTATTATGACTTATCATTTGTAATTATGTTTTCTTTTTAAAATGGTGGTTATAGTTTTTAATATTATTGCCAATATTTTTTACTTTGATATGTTGGTTTAATTTCCTAATTTTACCACCATAGACTAGTGTTTCTAGTCAGCAGCCTCTGGAATATAGTGAGTTATGCTTTAGGTTATGTGACAATCAGGCTCTAGGAACCAGTTATAGTGTCACCTGTCTTAGGAGAATATGATGATCCTCATGAATTTAATAATATAAAAAAATCATCAATAAACATATCCAAAAAACATATCTAAATAGTAATTTAAAACTCTATTCATAGAATCCATAAATACTGCTGGTGAATTTTAAAACTAAAAGGCCATAAACACAAACTCATAATTCCCATATCTTTTCTGAAATGATGTCTTCATAATTTTAACCCCCGTAAACATTCATCCAATGATACCCACAACTCATATCAACCATGGAATAATATTAATCAACCTGGAGCTTATTATACAAAACACCGATATGGGAAAGATGATTATTTTTTAATAGTGTTGTTATTCATGGATCTATAATCATTTCAACCTCTCATTGAACTATATTTATTTTTATTAAAAAAACCTGTCACCCTAGAGTAATGTACTAGTATGAATGAAACCCTTATCATGAATTTCTTGAAATGATTTTTTAAATTCTATAATTTTTACTTGATCCATTCATTATGGGGGTTTAGAAATCGGATTTTCATTAGGCACTAATTCAACATTCAACTCAACCAACTTACTATGAATAACAGTAGGAGAATCATGTGGAAAAATATCAATGTATTCATTCACTAATGGAACATCACTAATTAAAATAGTTTATTTCTTTACAATAACTTTATTTAAGTAAAATTTACTTCTATATCTAAGAAAATTTTAAACTTCATAGTATGTTATCAAATGTGTAAAGTAAATAAATAATTATTTATTATCTTTTTAATCTATCTTAGAATGATGAATTGAAATCCAATCCATACCATGAATAACATCAAAAATTATTATGGTATGTTCAATAAAATTTTAGGAAAGACTATCTCATGAATAGCAATACTAAGGCCCATATAAATCTTTATTGATTTAATATTTCCA
The DNA here is from genome assembly GCA_963277665.1 of Viscum album. Classification (NCBI taxonomy): domain Eukaryota; kingdom Viridiplantae; phylum Streptophyta; class Magnoliopsida; order Santalales; family Viscaceae; genus Viscum; species Viscum album. Next base: position 1,168,201,726 of record OY728122.1, on the reverse strand, counting down.
CATGGAGTTTACAATAAAAGTTATATCTTCTCTACATGAAATTCTATTTCCATTTTCTTACAGTTTTCTTAGACTTGATTAAATGGAAATATCTGAAGTCAACAAGTATATTGGAATAATTAAAAAATATCACAACAAACCTATCACCTATTCATTTTAAACACCAAAATCAATCATAGTAGTTGTAGTAGTAAATGATTCTTCCACTCCCTATTTAATTCGATCTGAATAATATCAATAATTAATAACCAACTTTGAACATACATTTACATAATTCCAAAACTCAATGTATCTAAAATATTTCATCATTGAATTTTTATTTCTTATTTTAAAATTTTCATTACTATCATGAACCATATGACTAATCATAACACATAATAATAACATCCCATAAATTGTAATAATTTCCATATGATTATATTTACCACACAGTTCACAAGATAAAAACATTATTTTCTTACCCCAAGATTATTTAATCCATTTATCCCATTTTCAACAACCTAGATCCATTTTTATAGTTGTTTTTATAGAATAACTAATGATTAGAGAACTCTATTTTTACCTTATAGAACCATCAAAAAACTTTTTTAATACATTTTTAATTTTTGGGTTGTGAATTATATTTAATGTATTGTATTCAATCAAATGTTATCCCAATTAATATTACTATCATGATCCTAGATAAAATTAGGAATGTACCATGAATGTCTAGTGAAGGTTTCTTCATAATATATCCACTAAATCTTAAACTTTTTTCTTTATTTTCAAGAAATTTTTTCCATCCAAAGTCAAAAAACCTTAAAAAAATATTTCTCAAGGAAAATATTCTTAAATTCATCCAATTCTAAGGAAACTATATGTTCCCATTCTTAGATATTATTAATTATTGACCACCACAACATGGATTCACCTTTAAAATGATAAATAGAATATTTATCATTTGAATATCCAAAAAACACATGAAATAGAATATCATTTCCATGGATTTAATCAATTACTCAGTAGCCATAATTATAGAAGATCCATTTAATTCTAGAGGATGTTTTCACATAAAATTATCAACTATCAATATGTTCTTATACGGTGGATTATGTTTATATCTATTATAGATACCCCCACCATTTATCAAATGTTTTAATCAAACCATTACAATATAAAACTTCTGTGTTCCAAATCTATCCATCCTAGGATTATGACTTGGAAGGATATCATCTCCTCTATGCCTTACTACTTTATCTTCCATATAACCTATATGGAAAACTATTTTGAAAAGATATTATTCAAATGAAGAAAATTATATATCATTTCAACATAACTATAATGTAAAATATTTCAATGGAATTCTATTTAAAAAAATATTACCCTATAAAATTATCTACATATTTTCTCTAATATCATGTATATAGACCCAACTAGAAATATTACATGTTGTAGTGTCTCTAGGCAAGAATTAACTTTGTTTTATTCACCAGGATCATTTATGTTTATAATTTTGCAGATTTCGGTCATAAAAAATTGTAAAAAAATAATATATCCCACATTTGACACATCATATCAGAATCAATTTCACTATAGTATAATACTTTTAAAATAAAACACATTTTATTTTTAGAAAAAATCTTCATGAATTTCACCATGAATTATTCTTTATTTATTTAATATTATAAAACACTATGATTGTTTTTAAAATGTGTGGTGAGAACAAAAATATTAGTATGGAAAATAAAATAATACAAATAAACCCATTAATCAATGATTACTTATAAAATATTCTTTCTCAAATTATTCATTGGCCTCAAAATTTTTATTTTCTAATCAAAGAAATCACATTCTCTACTCAAAATTTTTTATAAATAATTTCATATGATAATATAAATAAAATAATAAACTCATAATGTTTTTTTAAAACTTGATAAATTTATGAAAACATTTTCAAAATGTTGTAAATTTCACCTTTAAGAAGTAACAAATACTATATATTGAAAATGAGATCATTTCATAACTCTTTAGTAATCAAAATTTTACTATAAAAGAACATATAAGGAATATATGAGACATATATATATATTGGGACATAATTATCCATATCCATATTATAAATGTAATAACCATATGGATTAATTTTATACACAATGAATTTTAGGGATATCAAGGACACACCTATCCTTTGTTATAACATAACCACCAATTACAGGTTTATAGCCTGACCACCCTCCTTGGTATAACATAGAACCATACGAACATTTCTTATAATGGAACCAACCATAATCATAAATAATTCATAAGAACATTGAAATAATCATTACATATAAAAAATGGAAATTTAAACATTACATTTAAAAAATATTATCTTTAGCTATAAGAAAGAATTTTCCGATATTAAAATATACACCCCACTCAAAACCAAATTTTCAATTCAAAAATAACTAGAAAAATAAAAGGGTTTTATATTAATGAAATATGAAATATTGTAAATGAACCATAAATTATATAATAGTTACAGTGATAGAAAAATCCATTGATTTCCTATACATTAAAATAAAACATTTATTTTGAATTTTGTTAATAAATTCAAACATTCTGTAAAAATTTTCCCCTTTGAAAACATTTTAATGAAATTAAAAAAATAAACATTATGAAAATTTCTGGTCCATTTAATTACAATAATATAATAATTTTTAAAACATGCACATTGAATACTAAGTGGTTGAAGGTAAATTTTAAAAGTTTATTTTTTTTAAAAAGCCCCTTACCTCGAGTCTAACTCATCATGTATATTCATTATATTACTAAATATAATTTTTTTAATTATTTAAATTATTATTAACCATTTTATTGTTTATTATTAGCTTTATTTGTTTCTAAAAATTCTATACACAATTACTTAATCATTTAGGTTCACTTCAATCTTTTTGATTATATTTAGTTTCTGTGTCAAAAATGACTTCGATATGTTTACATTTACCAAATTTTTCATTAATAAATCTTATATAGAATAATAATTTTTACATAGATGTAATTATTAAAATTAAATTTTAATTTTAATTCAAATAATGAAATTTTTTTATTTAAAAATAACTATGATATAATCATGGAGATGGTAGGTCATGCGTACGCATGAGGAACGTTTAAATTTTTCAATGAACAGTATATAAAGAAGGTATGTATTATTATTTTTTATATAATAATAATAAAATAATTAATTTTATTTTAATTCATTAAATATACTTATATATATCATCCATGTGATGTGGTGATGAAAAACAATCATATCAGTTTGTGGAGAAGGTAGTCCACACGTACACATAAATGATGATATAATTTTTCCATAAGTGGAAAAGAAAGAAATGAAATAATATATTATCTTTTAAGAATGATAAATATGTCATTAATATAATTATAATTTCTTATATTTAATATATATTCATTTAATATATCATTATTATCACCCATGTAAAGAGTTATTGAAAAACGAAACACATTTCTTCGTGTGGTGGTAATTTAGTGTACACATGAGTAACATTATCGTATCATGTATTGAATTGAATGTAAATAAGATATATGTTATATAATAATTTAGTAAGTATCTTTTTGATAAAAATATCAGAAATTTTATTTTAATCCATAATTATAACCATCCATAAGATGAAGTGATGGAAAATGAATTAAATTGGTCAGTGAAGTGGTTGTATTCTATATAATCAAACAATAGTTTCATTTCCCACTTGATGGGAGAGGATATGTATCTAGGTTATTACATTAATAAAATTAAATAAAATTATATTTTTTATAATGGATTTATTATATCCTCATTTTATATGAATATTTGAGGGAGGTGGAATAAGATATGAAATAAAAATTCCTGGTAAATAATGACACATATTTTTCGAAAAACCTTTTACGGTATTCACCAAAAAAATTCCTAGGTAGCATTTATGATAAAAAAAAGTACAATGGGGTGTTGGGATGGAATTAGGGAATGTATTTTGGATGTTATTTGATTAAAAAAATGAATACATATATGTGAATAGTATAGGAGTGCAAGTGGCCATTTATAAGTGGGGGCGAGGGAACACGTGGAATATTTGAGAAGAAAAATGGATACCCACATTTTTTCCATAAGAAATGGACCCCAAATGAACCATTATAGATGATAATATGAGATAAATTATAAATATTGTAATAAAATACAATTTATACAATATTTTAGGTCATTTTATCCCTTATCAGTTTAGTCCAACCCTGATAGATCATTTTTTACCCTAATCATTGAAAAATATTTTTGTTGTTTTAACTATTCATTATAACTAAAAATTAAGTTGGATCTATTATATAATAGAAATTATGATGATTCAAAATATATAATATATTTTACCCAATTTAATTAATTGAAGTTTAATAATTCTAATCAAAATTAAACTCACAAATGTGATAAAAAAATATTTTTCTATAAATCTATTTTCAAGCCTATGATGATTTTATACTAAAAATATTACTAGTAATCATCATTATATGAATTTAAATTAGTATTTATAAATATATAATTAATAAATCTCATGTAAATAATTCCTTATTAGGGATTGTTTTAATTAATTAAAAGGGAGAAACATTATTCACTTTGAAAGAGTTTTTAGAAAAATTTATTTTAAACCCAAAACAAATTATACTAAAATCCAATATAAAGTTGATTAAAAAGTAATTAATTAGATTAAAAATAAATAAATAATAATTATGTTACATTAAATGAAATTAAAAAAATAAAGCTACTTTAAATTACTTAATTTTTAGAAAAGAAAATACATTTTTAGAAGAATCATTATATTTCACTATTCAATAAAAAATCAATATTTTCTGAAAATTACATACATTTTACCCTAAGAAAATTTTGATATGATAATTTAAAAACAAAAATTGATTTTATTAAATTCTTAAACCCACCACCCATTTCATTTTAATGTTTTTCACATAATTATTGCATTGTTCCTTATAAGGTTTTTTAGTTTTGTTTCACCTAGTTCCCACCATTTTCTAAAATATAAAAGTTTTTAAAAAATATAAGTCAACAAGGAGGTAATAAATATTTATAAATAAGTGGAAATTATTTATAAATACATGTATTATTATATAAATATGTTTATTATTTTATTAATAAATCTCATTTAAGATCATATACTTTAATTCTTTTCTAACATTAATAGGAATAATTACAATAGATATATATCACTTAAAATGGTTTTTATAGAGTTTTTGATTAATTGAATCATATAACTAGAGATTGTAAAAAAATGTTATCAATAAATACTCTTGTTCATGAACTGGGTAATGAACTAATTAATAACCAATCCACTATTTTTCCATGTTAATAGCCATAGGTGTAATTGTGCTAAGGACACATCCACATATCAAATCCAAATAGGGATTTCATTACTCCAAAACCAATCACATTTATGCATTACCAAAACCTATGATGTTTACCTATAAATATAAATATTCATATGGTTTTCAGTAATATATTCTTTTATTAATTACCAAATTAATAAAACTATACTATGATACAAAAAATAGTGACTAAACCATTTATTTCATGAAGATTACATCATTTTGAATTTAAAAAACATAATACTTATACAATCAGAGATCCAAAGGTTTTGTATCACGGTAAAATTTTACTCATACATAAAATTTACATTATAAAACATAAAAATTTATTAAATCTATCTTAATTTTCTTCCTAATGTCTCTCACATTCTCTATATATGATGAAATCAGCTAAGGATATACAATAAAAAAAGTGGTGAGCTAAAAGCCTCATAAGGGGTGGAATGTAAGGCAAGGAAAAACAGACATAAACCAATAATACATGGGTGAGAATAATCAACACCATCATATCATAATAATTGTATAATAAACATAATCTAGATAAAAACATTATATAATTTCATGGATTATAGATTATCCATAATAATCAAACATCATAATATAGTTTTCAAATGACATGTATAGTTGTGAACAATGTTACTATAATTTCCACATGTCACATTTGTTCATAAAACATAAAATCATAATTGAGAAAAAAATATTATCATGTTCACACATAATACACATAATCTCATAAGATACAATACATTACTTAATTAATTTTTGAGCTATATAAATCTATGCCCACCTATCCCATTATAAAATTTTCCTAATCATGCATGGAACATAAAATTAATAATAATTATTGAAATTAAATAAAACCATGGAAAGGAATGGGTTTCATAATAGGTATATAGAGGAATAAAATTTTAATACTTAAATATTACCTCTTAATTGATTAATATAAAAAATTCAATAGTATGACCTACAAAATAAAAACAACATTTTAGTATCTTTGGAAACATAGATAGAAAAACAAATGGTTCATTATTAAAACACATCATCTCCCATTATGTTCTTTATAAATATATCCATTTATAGACATATAATACTTAATATGGTCCATCATTACCTAGTGAAAGAATTCTTAATAAATGGTGAGCTTGGAATCTAAATAAGGGTAAACAATGGAGATATCAATGATCACTAAAGAATAACATGACCATAAGTGTATGATAAAATAAACATAACAATTGAAAACCATACACAGTATATCATAGATTATAATAACAAAATGTGGCATAAATCTTGGTATTTATTTAGATATGAATCATAAATGAATCAAAAAAATATGATATATGAGAGCATAAAATTTTCATAAGACCAAATATTGTGGCATACACATAATAGTATAAAATCATATTCATAGTCAAGTATCACTACCAAGACTATCATATTGGATTGGGTTTACTCCCCATTCCACCATATCATTAGTCAATATTTACTCCGAAGACTTTAATAGTGGACAATGTCCCTTACTGAACAAGGTTAAAACCACATTATATTCTTACATATCTAATGAGATATCCATATTTACCTAATTCATTAGAGGGATATATAAATCTTGGCCCACCCATCACATAATCATAATCCATTCATATCTGTGTCACAAGATCCTAAATCAATCATCCTATATCATAACCAATGAAAAGGAAAATGGTTTTACAAACATTTAAAAAACTAAATATAACATAACCTATAGAGACCCTATCATTTTTCACATATTATTACATAATGTAAATCATATTTTAGTATAAAATACAAACCAATTATAAGGTCCCATGTTTTTGCAGACGGAATGTTTTAGCAGATTTTTGAATTTTGTTTTTCTAATTCATATATGGGGTAAAATGGGTTTTTTAAAAGATAATGATATCAAATAATTTTTTAACCACATTGTGGGTACAAGAATAAGGTTTTTACACTAGGAAAAATGATTTGTGGAAATCTGAGACATTAAAATTTTAGTGGAATACTTAATACATAATATTTATTAAATTAAATATTAATTTATTCACACATGTTAATTTGGCCGTATATTTTGAACATAGATTCAGATTAAGATACTTTCTCAACTACTAAGTCCTTAATTTTTTTTTCTTAAGTGCGGTGTAAATTCAAGTTATGAACATGGGATAACCTTAACCCCTTTTCTCTTTCTTTTCTTTTTTCCTCCTTATTTTCATCATTTATTTAATTTTCGTTCTTCCATATGGATTACCAATTACACCCTCAATGGATATACTTCACTATGACCTAATTGACAAATGGAGATAGATAAAGATAAATAAGGAGTGTGAGAAAGAAGTTCTATAGTGGTTCTTGAGATGCACTAATTCGTCACATGACAATTGTGGAATAAATAAATGGGCGAATCTTCTTCATATTCTACCCAAAAGTGTGAGGTTTTTAATTTTCTATCTTATATCCCCATAGTTTTTTATTTTTGATATTTTAATCCCTTTATATTTTTTATGCCCCCTTATGGCCCAGTATGCTATTTTTTGTGGAAGAAACAGGGGTTTATAGTGTTTTGGAGGTTTTATATTCTAGAAAACCCATATATATGGAGCATGGTTTAGGGAGCACACTCATAGTGTTATTACTATTTGGGGAAGATGACATTTTTTATGTATACTCCATATGCTGGTACGAGTCTATGTAGCTGATTAGTAGGCCATGTTTCCCATGTAAGGGGTACATGCCGTGTAAAGTACACTGACAGACCCCATGTGGGTCGTACACCATGTAGAAGCATGGGGCTATGCCATATACATGGTCAGAAAATATGAGAGAAACAAGTAGGTACCCCATGTATGGTACATGTTTTGTACCCATCTTACACACCACATACTTTGAAGTTTACACACCAATTTTGGCTACAGTAAATTCCTAGGTGGGGCTTGGGAGTACACATTGTGTGCTAAGGGATACATGTCGTGTACTACCCCTTTTTCAACCGTATTGGTTTTTTTCCATCTCTTCACCCATGAGTCAGATTTTGAAGTTAGATTAGTCAATTATGAGTGTATTTTCCCATAGATCATGATGGTAAGACCCGTTATGTGTATTAAGGACTCAATTGAGTATTTTCAAGATTCTATTTAAATTTTTGGTTCTTCCTCCACTAATTTAATTCATTCATCAACTGAGAGAGACATGAAAAAGAATGATAGGTTGGTTGTTTAAGACATCATTGTTTTAGACCTTGATATGAGATGGTCTATGAGATATATCTCATGACCGATGCCTTTGTAGTTTTCCATTGATGATATATCCCTTGTGAGATGAGCCCTTCTGGACAATGTTGTTGTGAGAATTTTTTTTTCAAGGATCCCATATAGGATTTTTCTATTTGTGTTTTGAACTGGAGGATCCATTAGAGTATACCTCTACCTTATTTTTCATCCTAAGTATCTCATATCAGATCCCTTTTATTTCATGCTGACTTAAGGAGTCCCTTGTAAGATTCCTTTTCCTATTTACCATTCTAAGGATCCCGTGTAGTATTCCACCCTTACTTTTACAATTGAAGATCCCCTATAGGATTAATAATTTTCATTTACAGTTAAGGATCCCATGTAGTATTTCTCCATTAACTTATCTGTAAAGGATATAATGTAATATTACTCCTTTAAATTTGTAGCCAAATATCCTGAGGAGGATTCCTTTTCTTATGTGTATACCTCAAGGATCCATTGTTAGGTGCCTTCTCATTGTTTGAATTGAGAGACCTAGTGGGTTTCCTATTTTTTGACTAACCCTGAGTTATTATTTCGGGTTGGGGTAGAGATGGTTATAGGTTTCACCTTAAAACCCTTGCTAAACGTGTGATTCTATGGGGTTGTGGTAGTACTATTGGGTTTAATAGTCCAGACACCCTCACTTTTCTTTTTGTACATTCACTTGGTTATTGTTGATGTAGTGATTTTAGCCAAGGGGTTTTCTGGTTGGTGGTTATTAAGCCTAATTCAAGGAATAATTATTTCTCTTTGGGATGCCTAGAAATTCTTCCTGAGATCATCATTCAATGACATGTTATTTCATAAATTATGTTTTATAACTAGAGGTACTACCTGGGACCCTTCGATTGAGACTTTACATATTTTGATTATTATATTATTGGGATGTACAGAGGTGTTTCCCTATATCTGTATGTTGATCCTATGATTATGATATATGGGCATGGTGTCCCTCATAATGATACTCATTGGTGATTTATCTCTCCTCGCGTTGTTATGTGATGAGGATGATTATTCTCTCCTCACCTCATGGGTTAAATGAATATTCTTACACTCTCATAAACCTAGGGTTTTTAGTGTATGATTACATTGTCCTCGACTTGTGTTCTATAGAAAATGATTAGTCTGTCATCGACTTGTTTCATATGGAGGATGACTATGATCTCCCCCATTTTTCAAATGATGATAATATCAATATTTTCTCTATGTGATTAGGCATATGAGACGTTTTCATTATCAGGGTAGTTGATAATTCCATCTCACACATATGATTAATGTTCAAATTAGGATATCGAGGTGTGGGAATGATGTATCACTGATGATATCTCCTTACTGATTGCATAATGGTCTGACCCTTAGGGTTTATCTGAGCCACAATTTCATAACCATATATGGAGGGATACCTAGGGATCAGACATTGGACAATATTTACATAGAAGAATCAATATGGTATCTTGCATAGTGACCATTTATAGGATCTCCAAACATACCTCCCACGAATCCTACTATATAGTAACTGGAGGTGAGTACGGGTGAACCCATGGTTAAGATGAGAATCACACTATTGTGATGTAGCTTTCTCAAAGATATCATCTTCATTAGGTGAAGTAGGTATATGTATATTGGGATTACAAACCTAGAGATCAACTTAATAATACACAGCTTGGATGGCATGATTTCAATCATACTTTTTTTTCACAGGATGTCTAGGATATTGAGATTACAGACCCAAGGATTGGATGCTGATTGGTTTTATGTTATTCCATTCACCTTACTCATGAATATTCATATTTATGTATATGTATATATTTATGGAAATCTGTGGTGGCACTTTCCCAATTGACATGCATTACGAACCTAGGTTTTGACTGAGGTTTCACTTTTATTGGCTTTACTTATATTTTCAACTCAGCCTCAGTTAGGATGAGCTTATTTATTTTTCACGCACTTATAGTATCATATTTTAGATATTAATCATTGGGGTGGAAAACATAGATTATTTCCCACCCTTTCACATGCACCTCAATGTACATGTAGACCTTATTCTTTATTTTTAGTTTTAGCATACTTGCATGGGGAATAGGGTTGAGCCTTATAGTAACATGATCGAGAGGAGCTACTCAGGTGGGTTCTTCTAACAATGCTAATGCATTTTGGTTTTTTATAGTGGTCAGGTATGTGGTCTATCTCTATGTTATTAGTAGAGACCTATACATTAATTCCATTTTTCCCTATCTCTATATGGTTATCCTAGTGGGTGAGTAGTGTTGTATGATTTATGAAACTATTTGATATTTTTGATAATTTTCATTCATTATTATAGAATGTTCTACAAAAGTTTATTTATTGCATACAAACATTGTTTATTTACTAATTTCTATGATACTTAGATATTTACAATTTAATCTCACTCTAATATTAGGAAATAGTCTCCCCACTACCACACCACAGGCCCTCACTACTAGTTGGTAGCCTCTAGTGTACATGGAGGTGCGCTTGAGGCCTTGTAACCAACCATTTCAGTGCACCGTATTAGTGGAGTCCAAATCGGGGCATTAAAAAGTTGTATCATAAGCGTTCTTTTATTGGTCATTACTATTTAGGATATGATATACATGAGCATTATGAATGTTTTGGAACTAGTGGTGGATATCACACTGGTGTGCTGAGAACACCGATTTTGGTAAGAAGTTATGTTTTCCAGGGTATGGGTTCTTTGTTTTGATCTGCAATGTTATAATAGTATATGATTTTCCCCTTGAGGGACGCACATGTTGTGTGCATGTTATTATTTACTATGGACCTATGGATCTTGGCCATTATAAATATGCAAGAGATAGATTTTGAATAGATTTTTGTGAAAGGAAAGAGGCATCTCAAGCATCATATTGGGAATGTAGGATTTACATCATTTATGCATTCTAATGTTTGATTTTATTGGTAACTGAGTCCTATTAACTTGTGACTTCATACATGTATATATTTAATTCTTATGGCATGTTATTGGGATTTTTGTTAAGGTGTTTTTTTGAGGCTGATGACTCAGTCCGTGTGAACAGGAGGTGTAGTGACCTAAGTAGGTCTATATAGAACATGGAGACCTTTTGTTTTACCCATTGTGTTTGTTGTTTCTCAGTTTTTGATTATATATTCAGATCAATAATTACTATGTGGATGGATACCAAGACCTTTGTTATAAGATGAACCTCCGTGGGGTATTTTAGAATACAAATTCATGGCAAGTGTCAGTTCATTATATATTTTTATTAGATATAATGTGGCCTCCAAAGAGCAGTTATGTATGGGGATTCTTGGTGTGGATCATTCCCTTATAGGTTTGTTTTTAGTTTTGACCCACACTGGTCTTTGTGATCTTTACTTTCTTTATAGATGTCTGGTCGTTTAGAAAATATGGTTAGACTGTATGCCCCAGTTTTGAGACTTAATCTATAGGGCCATGTGGGAGACCTATAGACCCTTAGTTTCAACATACACCCTTGTAGGTTAAAATCTATCCTTTACTAGGGAAGCACGTGTTAGAGATAATATCTCATTTTTTGGTTCCTTTTAAGGTAGTGAGGTTTTTTGGTACACTCATTTTGAGATCGAGGCATGGTTGGTGCTCAGGTTTTGAGTTATAGGCATGTTGATGCCTTTAAATATTGACAACCACTTTTGGTGTTTTGGTGTCAAGAATGGATTTGATGGGTAGGACTGTTCAGGTTACTATCCTGGTCAACCATTTTTTCCATTGTTGCAATTGTAGTCAGATCATGGGTAGATTCTCAGGATAGGAGTGGCATCAAGTGATGGGTTTTCATAGAATAATTCATGACACAGGTGAGGTGTAATTTTTTTGAAGAGGAGTTACTAGGGATATTATGGAATACTGAACTAATGCACCTTATAACACATTCATCTTATCCGTGTAATGTACTACTTTATGGAGTACTAGTTAGGTGATAGAAGTATATAATGGTTACACATGATAACATTTGAATCATAAATCAGTGTGTGGCCAGGTGCCAGATGGGGACCGATGGTTTCAAGAATTGTTTTATGCCTGATTTCTTAGGAGTTTCAGTTTTAATGATGGATGTTCCTCCCTGGGAGAGGGGAAATAGAGAATAAATTAGGTACTATAAGATGGTTAACCCATGTTAAACATGGAAATGCATTATCAGGAGACATGGTGTCAGGTGTTGGTTAAAGTAAAGTTAGCCTATTTTTTGTGAGTGTAGATTAAGGAGAGCATTAAATGCCTTATGGTGGGATATTAGTGTAGTTATATTTAGATATGATCATTCTATATCATGAATTCATCTTGAGTATGTTCAGAGAGAATCAACCCTGTGTTGAGATTCCTTTTCTATTAAATTTAATTTATTTTTCGGAAGAGGAATCGGTTGAGGATGCACTCGAGGAGTAGTGTAAGGTAATACATATGGTGGGGAGTGTACTATTGGATGTTGAGGTCAGTTACCCTCATGTTTAGTTGTAATTCCGTGTTTTTCAAGGGTCCTTGGCCTTAGAGTTTGGTTAACTCAATTATAAGGGTATTCCTATAGTGGTGAGTACCAGATTAGTCTTAGTTAAATGTACTCCATGTAGAAGATACTTTTTGACTCTATGAGACTAGTAATTAGAAAATTAAGATAACTTGGTTGTAGAGATTCTCATGGTGAGAGAATTACTCATAATCTTACCACCAAATATCCTTGGGGATGAGAAGGTTTATAGTATGGTTTTTTTAAGGTCTCGTGCGTTTCTTGACTAAATTTTGGAGAAAAAATATGATTTTTTTCTTTTAAGATGTTTTAATGGGGGTAAAATGGTCTTTCCCCCCAAGAAAATGATCTTAGATAATTTTTCTAACCACTTTTTTGGTCCAAAAATAGTTTTTTACCAAATTAAAGTAGTTGGGTGGAAATCTGATAAATTCAAATTTTAGAGGAATAATAATTATTTAATATTTAATATTTAATAAATAAAATATTAATTTAATCTTATAGGTTCATTTAGTAGTATATTTTGAATGGACTTTTGGATTGAGATATGGTCTCTTCGGTTGAGTCTAAATGGGGGGTTCTTCCTAGGTTATGCATAAACTCAAGTTGGGTTTTGGGCCTGACCTGCACCCCATTTTCTTATTCTTTTCTTTTCCATCCATTTTATTTTTTTTCTATTATTTTCTTTCCTCCCCCATCTTCTTGAATATGAAACAAAGGGATCTTATTCCCCTTAAGTTAAGGGATAAAGTTAAAGGGATATAGATAAATATAGAGGGAGAGAAAGAGGTGTCTTCATAGATCTCGGGACACTCAGAATCATTGTACGGAAACCATGGACCATGGAAATGGGTGATGATCAAGCAGGTTCTACCCAAAGGCAGATTTTTTTTTTAATTTTTCATCACATAACCTCATATATTTTTCATTTTAATGTTTTTATAACCTTATATTCTTTCTTATGTACCTTTGTGGCATGATCATCTATTTTGGGGGATGAAACTGAGATTTTGAGTGTTTTGGAGGTTTTATATTTAGGAAAACCCATCTAAATGACATGTGATTTAGGGAACTCATAACATGTATTATTCCTATTTTTGTAAGATGAACTTTTCAAAGTACTCACTATTTATGGGTCAAACACACCATGCACTAGTTCTCAGCCGTGTAGCCAAGTACTCGGCCATTTGCTTGTGTAATGAGCACATGTCGTGTATAGTACATGGCTAGACATCATGTGGGTTGCACACAATGTCGAATTACATATCCAGGCCAAATGCATGGATAGACTAGGTGAGGGACACATGTAGGTACCTCGTGTTGGTTACATTCAATATACCCATATTACACACCATGAACATGGGTATTTACACACCAAGTATGGCTAGAGTACACATCCAAGTGGGGTTTGGGAGTACATACTATGTGATCAGGGTGTACACACTGTGTCCTTTGGGAGACACACAATGTAATTCCACTTTTAAACCCATTTTAGTTATTCAAGTATCTTCACCAAGGATTCTGATTTGGATATAAGAGTAATCCATTCTATTTAACATTTCATATAGATTATGATGGTAAGACTAGTGAGGTGTATTGAGAACATCTATGAGGATTTTCAAGATTCTATCTAAATAGAGAGGTTCTTATTATAGTAATCAAATTTAGTCATCTTTAGAGAGTGATTTGAATAAGAATGATAGGTTTGGTGTTATGACCATTCTATTTTGAGACCTTGGTCTGATATGATCCATCATATATCTCTCATTAATGATGCCTTCATATTATTCCTTTAAGGACATCTCTCTTGAAAGATATTCCCTTTTGTCCTATGAGGTCGTGAGAGTAGTTATTTCGAAGGATCCCCTGTAGGATTCCTCTATTTTTTGCCCTAGAGGATCCCTTGTAGGATTCATATACTTTATTTCTATTCCCATGTATCCCCTACGATATTTGTTTTCTTTCATGATGACCAAGGGAGTCTCTTTGTAGGGTCCCTTTAGCAGTAGAACGTTTTGAGGATCCTGTGTAGGATTCCTCCCTTACCTTTATCATTTAGGATATAATGTAGAATTCCTTTTTTACATTTATAGTTGATGTTCCCATGTTTGATTCCTCTTTTAATTTCTCTATTGAAGATCCCATGTAGGATTAATCCCTTAAAATTCATCCCAAGATCCTTAGTAGAATGCCTTCACTCACATTTATTCCTCAAGGATTCACAAAAAACGTGCCTTTTTAGTGTTTGATGTGAGGGACCATGTGGGTTCCCTGTTGTTTGACTGAACTTAATTTAGTACATTGGGTTTTGGTATATATGGTAGTGGTGTCACCTTAGAACCCATTCTGAATTTTTATTCCCTTGGGGATGTGGTAGTAGTGTCGGGTTTTGGAATTTGGCTCTCATTGCCATTTATTTACACATTAACTTGGTTATTATTTATGCAAATTTTTTATTATGATGTTCTTATAGGTTGGTGGTTGTTGAGCCTGACACAAGGTGGCTTTATTTCTCTTTCGGATTCCTGGACGTTCTTCTTGGGGTCTAACTTTTTTGACATATTGTTTGCCATATTTATTTTTATACCTAGAGGTACTACCAGGGACCTTGCTATTGAGCCTTTATGTATTATTATTATTATTATTATTTTATTTGGATGTCTAGAGGTGTTTCATGGTATCAACTGTTTAGCATATGAAATTTATATACGGTCATGGCATCCCTATAATTATACTCATGGATGATTCTTCTCTCCTCAAGATATTTTGTGATGAGGATGATTATTCTTTCTTAATAACATGGGTTAAGTGAGGATGATTACACTCTCCTCAACCCGTGGTTATCATGGGATTATTATGGTCCCCTCAACTTGTGGTCTATTGAGGATGATTACGCTCTCCTCGATCAATTGAATATGGAGGATGACTACACTCTCCATGATTTTTAATATAATTAGGATCTTCATACATTATCTCTTGGATCTGTCTTTTGTTCCATTTTCATTATAAGGGTGGTTGAGCATGGAATCTCACACATATGATTGAAATTAACATTGTGATCTCAATGGGTTGGAATTATATCTCAATAGTGAGATCTATTTACAAATTTCTTAAGGGTTATATCCTTAAGGTTAATCTATGTTTCAATGTCATGACCACCTACAAACCAAGAATTAAGTCTCAAACATTGTATTGGATTTATATGAAAGGATTATCTTGATGTCTAGATCAATGAAAATTTATAAAATTTCCAAAAAAACATCCCTCATTATTTATGGTGATTGGAAGTGAGTATGGATAAACAATTGGATTTGATGAGTATCCGCTTGTAGTGATGTGGCTTTCCCAAAGATATCTCCATCATTGGGAAAATTTAGTCTATGTTGATTGGGATTATAGTCCTAGATATCAACTTAATGATACATGGCTTGAGTTTCAATATTTCTAGCTCAATTAAATTACACAGGATGCCCAAGTGATCAATATTATGGACCCAAGGGTTGGTTGTATATTGGTTTTGCGTTGTTTCATTCACCTTACTCATGAATATTTATATACATGTATATATTTATTGGTATCAGACTATACATGTATACACAAATAGACATGGACATCCATGGTGACAGTTTCCCAGTTTAATGGGATTATGGACCCAGGGATCAACTGTGGTTTAATTTTTTTTAATCTATATATATTTTTAGATGAGTCACATCTAGGATATGATTATTAATTTTTTGTTCACTTAGAGTAATTTATTTTATATGTCACTTATTGGGGTTTCCAAATGAGATTATTTATTAACCCTGCAAGTGCACCTCAGTGTATTTGTAGACATTATGACTACCTTTCAGGTTTATAATAACTTCATGGTGGATAGGTATGTGGCCCATAGTTGTATGATCGAGTAAATGTTTCTATAGTGGGTTCTTTTGGTCGGGTTGCTGTAGTTTAGCATTGTATGGAGACTAGTTATGTGGTATAGCTTAGAATTAGTTGTAGATACATGTAATTTTATTTCAGTTTCTACTATTTTTTTTCTCAATATCATCATACAATTGGGAGATTAGTGTTTCAAATAAATCATAGTTGTTCATGATTTTATATAATTTTTATTTATTTTTACTTAATGTTCTATTTCAGTTTGTTTATTTCTTATTCATTCTGTTTATTTACAATTATGTATGACAATTGTATATTTTTTCTATAGTCTTCCTATGATATGAGGGAATATTCCCCAAAATTTCACACTCTATTCCCTCACGACTATTTAGTATCCTATGGTGTATGAGAAGGTTTTCTTGAGGCCTCATAACCAATTAGATCAGAACACCATTTTAGTGGCATCTGGGATGATATGTTAAAATAATGATAAAAAGTAAAGAGTCTTTGGAAGACTATGCATATAATTCAGAAATATGAAACAAGAATAAAAAATATTTTTACTTATCTCTATATTGAGATATTAACTCTATTTTATCTCCTAAAACTATATAGGATAACATAGAGAATACCTAGAAAAATGTGATGAGGTGAAAATCCCAGTAAGGGAATAAACATGGGAATGAAGCATAACAGATGAGGTAGAATGAATAACATGACGATATAAAATAAATCTTTCAAGAATTAACATATGTCATAATAAAATATTGAGAATATAATTATATAATTATGGAAACATCGGACACTGTCAGCAATAAAAAACATGACAGAATTAGGAGTCAAAGCAAAGTACTAAGACTATATCACATAGTGTATAGAATCCCATAATGGAATTGGTTTACTTACTAATACCATATATATGTCTCATGAGACTAAAACATTATCCAATACATTATAGTGATATATGAGAACTCCCATCAAAACATGTTCATTCCTATGTGTTCCACATAAAGAATCAAAGAGAAGGGTTTCCCACAGAAAGAAATGGGTATCATAATATTGTCATAAGGCATACATATATGGAATATAACAATGGTATAAATGATATATTGTACTTAAATTATTCCTGGTAATTTATAATGTTTAAAATAAGAATACATAAAGGATAATTATTCCTAATTGAATTGAAATCTTGAAAATTAGTGGGTATGTAACATTAGAAATGTGCCACTTAAGTTTCGTTTGAGGGAAAATAATAAAGAGTCTTTAAAGTGGAAAAAGGAAAATTATTTTACTTAAAATAAAAAAATAAAATAAAAATAGTTTTTCATGATAAATTTAGTTATTATAAAATTTTTTTAGATTTAAATCATTTTACCGAGTGTACTTGAAAATGTGAAAGAAACATAGAAGTTCCCTTTAATCAGGTTTTCATATCAAGATGAATTGAGAAGGGACCCTTTTAAAACATGTAATTTCCCATAAATAAAATATTAATTATGATAAATGCATATTTTTTGTATATATATATATAATATAGGACAATTATTTAAGAATAAAAAATAGATACATTTATGAAAAGAGAGATAAAGTGTAACACAATGTAAATATGGATGTTTGAAGTGATTTGTTATATTATACGTTTCTTTAGTTGAGTGTGATTTAACCTCATATATAATTTTTAAAGAAAGTTATTAATTTATAATAGAAGAATATTAATATTTATTATATCAGGTATAATTCTTATATAACTTCTTACCACCTGATCGTCAATAATATTTCATTATTACCATTGTTTCTGGTGTTAACTAATCCATTTTTCGATGAAGATTTTTCATGTAAGCTCCAATTGTTGTGAATGAAATACATATTCATCATATAATTTTTTAATTATTACTATAATTATCATATTTAGTGTTTTAATATATTTTTATAACCATTATCAAATGTTAGATTTGGAAAATGAGTCACATCACTTCATGAATATGGTTGGTCGTACATGTGCATGTGAAACAATATCACTACCTTAATGGGAATGGGTAGAGGAATGAATGAAATATTAATGTCATATTATAGATATCATTTAATAAGTATCATATGTATCATATATATGTATAACTATAATCATTCATGTAATGTGGTGATAAAAAATGAATTACACTGCTATGTGGAGATGGTAAGTCGTACGTACGCATGCACAATGCATTCATTCTTCATAGGATGCAAAGGAGGAATATGGTTGTATAATAATCATAATAACAGCTAATTATATATATGATACGGGATTTATAATTTTTTTTACTATAACATATCAAGATGTGATATAATAAGAAATAAAATTTTAAGAGATGGTATAGACAATTACCTCTTTTTTGAAGGAGTTCCACTATATCATCTCTCAAGGGACCTAGAGTAAGTATTATGGAATGGAAAAACAACTATAACATAAATAAGGATGTTTAGAAGATAAATAGTCATATTTGGGTCATACAATATGGCTAAAAGTGGTGTGAATAAGTGAAATAATGGGCTCTCTTTTATAAATATAGTGAGGGACACTTTTAGAATTTCTCAAAATATTAAAATATATTAAGACTATTCTAGATAAAAATGCATCCAAATGAAAAATAAATGAATATAGAGTGAAATTTTTGTCCATATCCTATCCCCTTTGTGATTATATAACATTTTTATGATTTTAAAATAAAATTTAAATTATTATATTATTAAAATATCATTACTTTCAATTTTGACACTGTTCATTACAATGAATTTAAAAACATAAAAAAATTAAAAAACAAAAAATATTTATTATATAGTATACATGGAATGGTCATCTATTTAATTTTTTTATGACATAAAATATTTCAAATATTAATTATTTTAATATTTTTAATATCATATATTTCATTTTTTTGGTTAATTGAATATTTACTTCATCTGTGTTTTTATAGAAATTAAGGTATTAATTTCAGCACATAAAATTAAAAATAAATTATTATGATGAAGCTTAATAATTTATATTTCTAAATATTTTTTTAGTTAAAAAAATCCTCTATATAACTCTATATTAAAAATATTTCACTTATTAAAAACAAGAGTGCAACATATTTGAATTTTCAATAAATAAAATACTTTAATGTTCATAATCTCACCCAAGTGGAAATAAAATTACATATAACCCAAAAAATTGATGTGTATGGAATAAATTAACTCATCTAATAGATTTTTTTATCATTTTTTTGTCATTTAATAGTTATTATCATCTTATTTCTAACAAAACTTACATGATTTACACAATATCGTGATAGTAAAAATTACTATGGATACTATTCGTTATGAACAAATTAAAAGATACATAATTAATAAATTTTGAAAAAACTCATTCCCAAAATGGAATACATTTTCGAACATTCAAAACAAATAATTTTTATAATTTAATTTAAAATTACACCAAAAAAACAATAAAATGTTTTTTATTAAATGTGTATTTTAAGTATAAAATATTTGTATACTAAATTAATTTATAAAATATTTTTATATTATTTATAATAAAGAGTTAATAATTAATGTTTAAAAGTTATAAAAAATATAATTTTACTTTTTAAACTCTTTAATAAAATAATGTTTTAAATGTAAATCAGTATCTTTCACCATTCATTAAAATTTCAGTCTTTTTATAAAATTATCAAAAATTAATCATAAGAAAATTTTTACATTCCAAATTAAAAAATTTATTTCATTTTTTCAAATACACTTTAAAAAATTTCCAAAATTATTTATGTTTCTTCTCTCATAGAAAGTAACATTTTTTTAGAAAATAGATTTCTGAAGAATAAAATTATATTACTAAAACTTATGGGTTTATTTACAAAGAATTAATAAGTTAATATATTTCAAAATATGGATATTCCTATTTATACCCAACATTTAAATGTATAAGTTATAATGTTTGTGTGAAGGTATTAATATTTTAATAGTATATCATGGTTCATTTATACTTAGTGTTACATGCAACATAAAATACCTAAGAAATAACGTTATTTAAAGAGTATTAATTAATAAAAACCTCATGATGTTACATAATCCATGTAAAATAAATAGGTTTATCAAAAATATAATCATCATAACAATAATCCATAGAAAAAATAATAACTAATTTATCATTGGATTATATTCCTATAAATTCATAAGTAATATTAAATTATGTCACCTTAAAAAATGAATTTAAAATACCACTTTGAATATTTATTGATGAAAATAAACATTTCATTTTAAAATTAGTGGTTAATATATAAAATTTTCCATAATATTATGAAATCGTATTTCATGAATATACACATTAAAAAATTTATAGGAATCATCAAAACAATGAGTTTTCATGATCATATTAATTTACATTCTTGTTGTGTCTATAAAAATAACTTTTCGTTTAACATTTTTAGTGAAAATTCAAAAATGCCTCATTCAAGAAATGAGAAAGTGATCCATAATAAAAAAAATTATAAAAAAAAATTAAAAAATGGGACATAAAAACATTAAATATTCATATTATAATATAAAAAATCATTTAAAATAGTTTAATAAAACATGGACATGGAAAAAGGGCATTTTGACTGAAGAAATAAATAAAGTTCGGTTTCACTAAAAATATTATCTTAGTACATTTATTAAAAAAATAGAGGAAAATGAATGTAAAACATATAATATACAGAAATTACGATTAAATAATATTATTCATGAGAAATTTTGAGAGGTATATCATGAAATTTCATCATCTAAAACATAATCATAGTTAATATCAATAAACATTGAAATTGTAACATAAAACCCTTACCTCGATGTTGACATGATTTGAAACGAATTTAACCTCATATATAAATAATTTGTGTTTATTATTATTATATTATTGAATATTTTATATACTTATAATATCATATATGATCAAATTATTACAATTTTACACCAATTAATTAGTAAGCCCGTAAAAAATCATCATTTTTTTGTGTTAACTATTCCATTTTTATGAGAATTTTCATTTTTCTATTATGGTTATTATATATTGATCATAGTTACTTAATAAAAATCAAATTAATAATTATATAAATATACTAAATATTCCATATATATAATCATCTATAAAATTTAGAGATAGAAAATTGAATGACACTTTTCATTGATAATATAGGTCATACATGCACGTAAATAAATTTTTCACTTTTCAATTGATAGAAAGAATGCAAAATAATAATTCACCACCATATAATAATTATTATATCATATATAACAAAAATATTTATTATATCTATCTATTATACAAACAATATAAAATGTAAGAGAAAAACAATCACATCACTTTGTGGAGACGGTAGTCCAAACGCACCCACGGGTGACGTTATCATTTTCCAATGGAATAGAAGGACATGGATAATGGTTTTTACATCATAATAATATAAATTATTTATATTTGATATACTTATTTAATTATTTTATAAGGTACACATAATATGTTTATGGAGGTATATAATGAAATGGAATTGGAAATGCTCGGTTAAGAGTTATACCTCTTAGTTGAGAAACCTCCTTTTGAGTATACACTAATCCTTGAAAGGATATTATTTTGGAAATAAAATGAGCTATATTAAGTGAATTATGAATATATTAATTAATTATATTGGGTATCAAAATATATATAAGTCTCATTATGTGTGGAGAAGAGAAGAGTTGTGGTATCCTTTTATATGGGAAAGAAAATAAACACTTTGAGATAATTGAACAATTAAATTGTATATATATATATATAAAATAGTAATTTATATTAGAAAATTTAAACAATTAATTAAATAAAATGTGTTATAGGGTTTGAAAACAATTAAAAAATATATTTGGTCAAGTGTTTGACACGTGATAAACCTTCTCTTTTAGTAAAACTATTGTAAAACCCACATGAATCTTAAACGTGGTAACTTATCTTTTACTATGATAGTGTAATTATATGAACAAAAATGTAATGTACAATTTAAAAAAATAAATAGATTATCCTAAATTTGGGAGTTATTTTATCAAATTCAATTCCCATATGTGGTAGATATTAATTTTAAAATAATTACACAAAACAAATAGAAAATAGTTTATAGGAAAATATAAGATTTAAGAGAAATTTTTTTTACTTTAAAATAAAGTCATAAATTGGATTACTTGATTTTTTTGGTCAAATTGAAAACAAATTATGTTTTTATACATTTTAATAAAGTAAAAAACTGAATGGAATCTTCTAAAAAATCCACTAATTGAAAAGACCCAAAAATAATTTTTAATTTGAATAAAATATAACTTATCTTCAAAAATTTCAATATATGTTTCCAACATTCAATATAATAACATAAAACGTGTTATTTAACTCCATAAGGATAAATTTTGTATACAATAACTCAAAAAATCAGTTAAATTTATGTGTTAGGGTTATAATAATATTCTATCATATTGTTTTAACACATTTTTAACTCTTTTAATGAGGCGACAAACATTTACTATGGTTAATATTAATAATGAAAAAATTTGTTGTATGTATTCAATTATATTAATTATTTCTATTGAATATATCCAATAAATTTTGTCTTATTCAATTCCATTTGACAAAAAATATAATATAAAATCAATCTAGTAAAATGTGATGAAAAATATTTTTTTAGAAAAAAGCATCTTTTTAAATATAAAATGTTTTTATTCAAAGATAAATAAAAAAACTAAATAAAATGAACATCATTTCATTATTCAAAATATAAATTAACCAATTTTGAATTTAATTTATTTTAATGTAAAGTACATGTTTAAAAATTCAAGAAAAAAATGACAGTTTTATATAAAATTATGACATTTCATTAATCATTAAAT
This sequence comes from Viscum album, assembly GCA_963277665.1. Lineage (NCBI taxonomy): Eukaryota > Viridiplantae > Streptophyta > Magnoliopsida > Santalales > Viscaceae > Viscum > Viscum album. Next base: position 1,168,177,785 of record OY728122.1, on the reverse strand, counting down.
AATCAATATTTTCTGAAAATTATGAAAACTTCTGTCCATGATAATTTTGAAATGAATATTAAAAAATTAAACTCTGTTTATGAAATAAATATTTTATAATTTAACGAAAAAATTATTTTCCTTTTTCACAAATAAATTATAGAAATTTCTTTGTCAAAAAATTTATTTTCATTGCACATTAAGAATTTACTAAAAATTGAGCACTAAATTATAAATATATATTTTATATATAAAATTTTTATACATGGTTTTTATAATTTGGCTATTCATATTCATACTACTAATTTTAATTGATAGGTTATAATGTTCCTGTTTATATAAAAATATTTTAATAATATAATCTGGTTTGTTTAAACTCAGTGTTTTGTGTAATGAAATCTATTAAAGAAATAAAATTTATTTGAAAATAAATATATTCTAATTTCTTAGATTATTAAATTATAACCCACTTAAAATTAATTTCAACCTCAAAATTTAATCACTTCGATATAAAAATTTAGGATATCTCAATTTCATCACATTCTCATGTTCCTAAGTGGCTTATTCACATTTCTGATTCCTCTAGATAACATTAACCCGATCAGTAACCTTATTCCATATAATCTTAACTCTATGATAAAATATTTATTTCATCTTTTAATCATAAGAAAGCTAATTATATTGCTATATAACTTTTTATTTATGTACATGTGAAGGGTTATGTATGTACTTCCTCAAGAGAGATACATGAAGCACATATTGAACTTGATAGAGGTACTGTGGATGTGATAAGTAATGGGACACCATACTTACTCAAAAAATAATATTAAAATTTCCAATATACCATGGGACCAATATTCAATTATTTATAAATCTCATAAACATCTTCTGTAGAGAAATTCCTTGTCACCAACATCAAATTCTAGATCTCACCGATGATAATTAGTATAAAATTTCTATCAAATTCAAGTTGAACTAATGGGATAATAATTAGTTTTAAAATTTCTATCATTTCATTATATATATTAGGTATTAGTGTATTTCAATCTTTAACCCCAATATAGTGCATTTTTGTTTTACACTTCCTCTGATTGTGGGCTTCCTAAGGAGTCATCTGAATGCTCTAGTGAAAGATAATGTTATGACAAAACTCAACTAGAGGAAGGTGTTGATCCCCACCACATAGGAAATCCATAAAAAAAATCTCTAAATATCATCTAGGGTATTAATGGTTGTCTCATACAGACCATATTTTTTAGGATGATACGTAGTAATAATACTCAACCCTGTATCTTGAGCCTGGTGAAGTCTTTTTCAGAACATCAATTTAATCCTGATGTCCAAATTTATAAAATAAATTATTGTACTCTATAAAAAATTACCACTTCATTAATGTTTATTTTGGTAATATCATCAATACAAAACAATTATCTAATAGAAATGATTTTTTATAAAATTTTAAGGTGTTCAACTAAAACAAAAATAGAATGATGGAATTTAGACATTTTGGGGAGTCTCATGAAAAAAATCCTTGGTAATGTTTTCACATTTACATTCTTCTATGGATAATTGTTGTCATATATTCTTATAATTATGTCTCTCAGAATTAGCATACAAACATACAAAGAACCAAGATACATACTTAGTAATATTTCTCTTCGGGTGTTACCACTATAAATACTCATTCCATTCTTGAAAAATCTTTATACTTCTAGGTTGAATATAGAATAATGAACTATGAGCCTAATCCAACAACTCCTAATTCACATTTGGTATGGATGGAAAATATACAGGGTTCATGACCCTTATCATTCCACCAAAATATGTTTTGAACTCATGAACATATCTAACCTTCTTCTATAATTCCACATCATCCTTCTGGTCCTCTCTAATCAACATACACATGCATTATTAAACACTCATTTGAAAAAAGATATTATTTATCCACTTCTTTCAATTTTTTTAGATTCAACCATTTCAAATATGAAAATATTGGATATTTTGTGATCATCATCATATATAGGCTATAATGATCTTCTAAATATAATGAATCATCCACCATGTTCACATTACCAGTCTGTTAATGTATTAAGAATTCATAATATTTAGTTTAATCCATCCATCTTATCTAGTGCATATTCAACTCATTTTTAGAGAATATATAGTTTAATATATTAGTATTGGTATATATGTCACCCCTCTCCCTATAAAGGTAATGAATTAATATCAACAATGAAAGAATAATTGTAGCTTACTTCAAATCATGTATTGGGTAAATTTTCACATGAAGTGTCAATTGTAGTGAGCCATATGTTATCACCATATCATTTTTCATAAGGACACATCCTAGTCTGTTCATCGATGTATCACTATAGATAAAAAAACCTTTCCCCAGTATAGGGAAATATAAGAATATATGCATTAACTACCCTTCCCATATCCTCTTAGAAACTTTACACACATTCATCTATCCAATGGAACTTTTCTCCCTTCAATGTCAACTTAGTTATTAGACTTCAATACCATGATAAATTCTCTACAAATAGTTTATAGTGTCCCTCAAAACCATGAAAACTATAGGACCCAGTAACCTTTTTTGTCATAGGAAGACATTCAATAACATCCATCTTCTATAGATCCTCAAATATAACATCTCTTGAGATTATATATCCCATAAATGAAGCATTTTGTTCTAAAATTTAAACATGGTAAAAGTTTTATACATATTCTCTTTCATTAGGGTCAACATTACAATCCACAAGTGATATTAATACTCATCCCAACTATTTTAATATATTTTAATATCATCAATAAACACTTTTAGAAAATTATTAGGGGGTCTCAAAAGATTATATTCATTAAATATAAAATTATTTTACAAGAATTAGTATGACTAAATGGAATAAATATAAAATCACTGTGTCCATGGATTTTATGGAATGTTTCCTTCAATATATATTCATTATTTCCCCTCAATTTATGATATCCAGAATGAATTCCAATCTTTAAAAAATTTTGACCTACATGAAGTTGATCAAACAAGTCTTCAATATTGGGTGTACGATAATTTCTATTGATATTGATCATTTTTAGTTCCCAATAATCAATATAGAGTCACATTAATCCATATTTCTTCCTATAAAAAAGAATATGTTCACCCTAAGGTGATTAATTTTACTAAATGAATACCTATTTAAGAATATCAATAAACTCAATTGAGAACATTCTATATGGATTCTTTGAAAGAGGTATTGCACTCAGTATGAGTCCTGTTGAAAAGAAAACTTCAAGATTCAGTGCAATACTAGTAAATTCTCCTTGAAATACCTTAAAAGCTTCTTAATAATTGGCATATCTTCAATATTTATTTTCTTTCTAATCATACGACATAAAAACAATCTTTTAAATGTAATCAGGACCCATATACAGGATTTTAAATTCTATCAGAACTCCATATTTGTCAATACATTAATAGATTGTCATAGATTTTTTTAATATCAAACATGTCTTCCATTCCATGAAAATCGATGTGGTATTTATATAAATAAATCCAATTCATCTCAAAATAACATCAAATTCCACTAGTGGGTAAATAAAAATATTTTTGGAAAGTACATTCCCAAAAATATCAATCATATAAGAGCTATATATTTAAGATGTGATCATCGTATAAATTCTATATTTCTACAAAAACTCAATATCTAATACCCGAGGATAGAAATTATCATTCAACGAGACATTTCATTATATAAAGGAATTCATAGGCCAATGAACAAATAGGCTACCTAAATATTTGAGCAAATCTATTACCACTTTTACTTCATACTTATATTTTTAATCCCATACTAAATCTAAAATTATTAGCATAGCTGTAAGAACATGTGAAAGACATTTCTATATTTGAGCACACCTATTACCATATTAGGGACCTTGGAATGAGACATGTTTATGAGGAGGTCTCAAGATAAAGGTTCTCTGGGTTAGGGATCATAGGATCGGTCTAGTAAACCCAGAGAGAGGCGGTTCTACTCATGTTATGGTAGGGGATATCTTGGTTGATATTGTCTGACCTGCAATCTATCTGACAGAGAGACTGTAGATGGGCCATCGTGGAAAAGGCAGCAACATGATAAGACTGGTTCATAGGGTAATGTATGGGTAAAAATATTTGGGAGAGTAGTAGAAGGTGGCCAATTGTTTTAATTGCTACCACCACCACCCTAATGTGGTCTATATTGGGCTTAGGGATCTAGAGGGCAGGGGCGACGAAAGCTATAGCCTGTCAAATCAAATTACCAAAAGGCTCTATGAATGATTCTAGGTATGATATATGTCCTTCATACAATTGATATAGTACTACTAGACATAAGTTCTTGTAATTAAATTCATGAAACATACATTTTATGAGAATTTGTGATCCTGGTTTAGCCCTTACCTCAAACCATACAGTTTAAGACTCCATGATCACAGAATTATGCTGATAGTATGACTTGACTATTGATGGGAAGAGTTTCAATTGGAATCTCTTAGTAGCAGCATCGAGGCCTTATGATTTCATTCATGGTATTGACTATTTATTTACATTTCATGCCCTTATTGACTATTTTATGTGAAGGATGTTGTGTTTCCATAGTGGTGGAACCATGTTTCACCTTGTCGGTGAAAAGGAAACCCAAGAAGTATAGGATGTACTCACGCATAGGATGGTATAGTTTATTACTCATCAGTTGGTTATCATAACCCTTAATGAAGTAGATTTTAGGATTTCCCATTTTCCTGTAGTGGAGGTGGAGTATGAGAAAGTCATCCTTGAGGATGTTATAGTTTTACATACTATCTAATAGACAGACTTCTACAATTATATAAACCTCTATAACTACACTGAGATATGTTCAATTATATTAAATTGATCCCATAGAGCTTCGTGAGATCAGGGTGCAGTTGGAGGACTTGTAGAGGAACAGATTTTTTAGACCTAGTGTTTCACCCTAGGCGGCCCAAGTTCCATTTTTTGAGAATGTAGAATGGAGATTGAGGTTGTGTGTGTACTACTGGAACTTGAACTACGAGACCATGAAGAAAAAGCAACCAATTACGATAATCTATGACCTCTTTGATCAGTTGAGAGGGGCAGAGTGGTTCTCAAAGGTTGACCTCAGGTTAGGCTATCCCCAGCTATGAGTACGGGAAATGGATATACATAAGGAAACATTCATATTTCATAATGGTCACTATGAGTAATTGGTTATTCCCTTTGGTGTGATAAAAACCCTAGTAATGTTCATGGGACTCATGAAACAGATCATCAATCCATTCTTAGGAAATTTCATGGTATTCTTCATCGATGATATCCTTATGTACTTGCTGAATGAGGAGGATAATATGAGACAATTGAGGGTAGTTCTAGGAATAATCTGATACCACCATATTTAAGGAAATATCTCGTTGTTCTAGTTCTGGTTTTATGTGGTAAACATTTTGGGAAGTGTTATCTCAATTGATGTATTGGAAGTGGACTTGGCCTAGGTTAAGGTAGTGATAGCTTGGTATCCATCCATGAATGTGAAGGAAGTGTAAAGATTCCATAATATGTAATTTTATTAAAATAGATTCATACCTCATTTATCCAGAGTATCAGCACCCATGACAACTTTGACTGAAATGGTCATGCTTTTGTGTGGACTGAGAGCTGTCAGTAGGATTTTTATAAGTTGAGGTAGAGTTTAATGATTAATCCCATCTTGATATTTTCAAATGAGGGTGTTGAGTATATAGTGTTCGATGATGCCAAAGGAATCGAGCTTCATTGTGTTTGGATGTAAAGGAATGCGGTGATTGCCTATGGTCAATACCAGTTGGGACCACATGAGCTATACTAAGTTACTTGTGATCTTGAGTTATCATCGGTTGTCTTCACACAAAATATGTCTACAACTACTGGATGGGAGATAATTTTATCGTCTATTATGATCATAAATATCTCAAGTACATCTTATCACAGAAGGATCTTGACATGTGATAGATGCGATGGCTATAGTTCCTCTAGGATTATTACTTCAAAATTTTCTATACTTCTAAGAAGGGGAACTTGTTAGCTGATCTTATCAGGACGAGATATTGATCACAATTACTAAATGAGTCATTATAGTAGTTGGACTCATTACAATTATACATTATTTATGGATATGGAGTAGCTTACCTCCATTTTATGGTTTCCACCCCTAAACTCTTTTAGCGATTTAGGAAGGAACAACTAGGGGATACTGACTGTGAGACCCATAAGACTTAGATAGCCACTAGAAATGCTAATGATTGATTTTTTAATGGCGGGGATCATGTCATTAATTTCATAGGATGCATGATGGTTGCTATGAAATTGTTGGAGGATGTTCTGAGAGATTTTCATAAATATAATTTAGTGGTACATATAGGTGTGGAAAATATTTTCTAGGACCTATGATGTTAGTTTTGGTGGCCATGAATGAAGAAAGGAGTTGTAGAGTTTGTCTCTTGATGCCTTACTTGTTAGTAGGTGATGGATGGACAATAAATTTCAACGGGTTAAGCTCAAACACTCAAGGTTTCACAATGGAAGTGGAATGGGATGTCCATGGAATTCATGATGGACTTACCATGTACATCTGGGGGAAATGATTCCATTTGGGTGATCATAGACCAAATCACAAAGTTGGCACACATCCTAGTTATACGAGAGTAGAGTTTAGTAGAGGGAGTGTGATGCCTCTATGTTTTGAATATTGTTGGACTCCATATAGTTCCATAAACAATTTTATATAATGGTTACGATCACTTCACATCACATTTGTGGAAGGTATTACATGAGGAATTTGGGACTCAGTTATGCTTAAGCATAGCATTTCACCCCCAAGATGATGACCATACTAACTACACTATTCTGATTCTAGAGGACATGAATTGAGATTGTGTGTGGAATTAATCCATTGTATGGAGGATCACATACCAATAATTTATTTTTTATACAAAATAGTTATCATTCCACCATAAGTATGGCACTATTTGAGGATTTTTACATGAGACCCTATATGTCACCACTTTTCTGGACTAAACTATAAGTGTTTGCACTCATGTTCCTAGAGTTGGTTTCTACAACTATTGATAATGTGTAGATCATCCAGGTGTAGATGAAGATTGCATAGAGCTATCAGAATCATTATGCAGATAGATGAAAAAGGCCATTGGAGTTCAAGGAAAGAGATTATGTGTTCTTATGGGTTCACCTCAATGTGGATTACAATTATTTGGCTGGGGTGGTAAGCTATACCAAAGGTTCATTGAACCATTCTAGATACTATATAGAGTTGGAAAGTTGGTGTACTTATTATATATACATCTACAGTTATATTTGGTACAGAGCGTATTCCACATGTCAAAGATGAGGAGGTACATTCATAACCCATTACAAGATATCGACTGGGGTGAGATGACCATTGAGGATAGATCAACATTTATTAAGTACCATTTTCGGATTAATGGTCAAAATGATAGGATCGTCCATGGGTGAGAAATTACTTTAGTTTGTATTTGGTGGGAGCCAGAAAATAGTCAGGAGATAAAATGGGTGTGGGATACTCATATTCATGTTCAGTATCCACATCTTGTTTGAGTAGTCATTATTTTGGATTCTCAGGGATATAAAGCCCCAAGGTGGGTAGAATTTAATGACTTGAATTTTCTTTGTGTTATTTATTGATATTGTATGGATTATTTTCAAGACCAGGAACTGAGAAGGAAAGTGATTCTGAGGTCTAGTGTGCCTGAAATAAATGGTTCAAATATATTAAATATAATAAATAGAACATGAACGTAGTTTTCCTAAAAAAGTTCAACAAATTCTCAACAAGATCCTAGATTAGAAATTCAAGGGTCTAGTTGAGTTCAAAACATGAGGTTTACCCTATGCATGAATTAATTTTATTTGGTGTGGATCATTTTTGGAAAAATCCGTCATGTGTGTAGAATGAATAAAAGAATAAAATAATTTAAATGAATGATTTTAATTGTTCAAAACACAGAAAACTAATTTTACCTACATAAATTAACACTGGTGGAATAAATTTAGGGTTATACACATAACCCAACAAATGATTGGATATCCATTGGAGAGTGTGAAATGATATTTTGTTGGTGGACGACAACCAGATCGAGGATTAACGACCATAATAGGATGGAATCAAAGGATCTCACGAACGACTAAGACAATGAATCAATTCTTAATCATAAATTGATCTAAAACCAGGTAGGTAGGTTGTTTGATTTGATTTCTTCCTCATTATTTATTTCTATGATGAATGTGATCCAATTGACTAATGTATAGGTTCTCAGATTGGGTGTATTGCAGGATGTATTAGTTAAATCAAGGTTTGGGATATTTTCTTCAAGACTTAAATTGCAGATTCTTCATTTATCATTATAATGGGAAAAATGGATATCTATATGATCATTGATAGATATTCATTCCTCTTATATATTCTTATACTTCTCTCCCCCCATTCTTCTTTTACCATGGGAGTTCTTCGTTTGGCTCAGGTTTTAACATATCTTGAAAAATTGATCATTGAGCACCAATTTATTAGTGAAATGATCCAAAATTGTAGGTATATAATCATCACGACATGCAGGTGCTGTGAAAATGGAAATGATAGTGAATTAAATGATATGGATACCCAATTTTCATTCTCTTCAATATACAATGAAGAAAAAAGAAAAATCAAATTTTCCAAGAAAATCAAAGGCCCAAATCTTATTGATTTGGTGATGGCATGAATAAAAAATAGTTGATCTAATTTTTTGGGGAAATATGGCCACGATATGGAATCATAGAGTAATGTATAGGATATATGGTGTTGGATCTGGATTTTAAGGAAATATTTTAACACAACTTGTAATTTGGATTTACACGTCATGTGGGACCCACTTTGTGGTAGTTAGGGTTTCATGTAGAAGTTAAGGATCAAGCTGTGTGTGAACCTATCACATGTAATGTGACCCTATAACATGGCCTATGAAGCCTCCTATGTGACTCGGTGTGTACCTCGGAGTGTACATGAATACGGGTTGGAGTACATGCATCAGATCACGTCGTGTACTCCCCCAAATAGACATATCTTGGACCAAGTACATGGGATAAGTCGTGGGCTGGTACATGGGAAAATGTACATGGGTGAGAGACATGTACTATCTCTTGGGTAGACTACACACACACACCCTACACACCATGTAATTTTACACCAACATGGGTAAGAGACAAGGTCCAATTACACATGCAAGAAAAAGTTCAAGGAATAAGTCATGCGACCCAAACTACACATGGTGTAATTTATTATACCTTGAATAAATACATTTTACTACATATATTAGACGAGTTTAAGTAGGTTTCATGACCCTTATCATTTCCCTATGGTTATTATGTAATCACAACCTACTCTAGGACTACAATCACCTCAGTAGTAATTCTTAGATAGAGCCGTTGGAATCTCTCCAAGAGGCCCAGAGTGAGGTCATCTATTCATATTCAATTCCTAAGAGGAGTTCATGGAATCTACATGACCAAACCTACATGGGATCTAATCCTTTACTTAAAGGGGCAATCCAGATTTTGATTTTGGTATCATCTCATGGCCAGAGTAGTGATCCTCATTTTTGTATCATATACTCGTCAGACATACAATGTTTACTTATAATGATGATACCTGATGAGTACTAACTCTCAGACACACATCATCAATGCCATCAGACTCAGGAGTGTGTTATTTTGAATGAGTGATTTGTGGAATCTTCATGCTGGAGTCCTAGGATGGAATACTATGGTTGGGACTTACCTTTAGATTGGGTGTCTTTGTAAAGTATATCTGGATATTCTTGTTATATGTAGTAATGAAAAATACATGTGTAGATATAAATATATTATATTTGTTATATTATTTTTGGTTTTGGGGATTCCAACTGAGTATTGTTTTACTCACCCCCATATGAGCTTTTCTCACATGCATTTTGTCTTGTAATGATGATTTAAATTTTGATAGGGTCCTAGATGGACCTAGAGTAGACAATTCGTTGTTATAATAGATAGAACGTAAGAACCCATATCTTCTTTTTTAGGTATGTTTTTCCTTTTTTTTCGTTTTTGAGGAAAAGAGAAAAATATGGAAATTTTCAAAGTACATGCCATGTACTTTATAAGTACACACCGTATACTGCGATTCCGCTGGAGGCCGTGTGCTTGCTGTGTCATGGCCACAAACATGGCCATGTAGGGGTGACATGGAGGCCGACTAAAGCAGAGTACGGAAGAGGTGAGTACATGCTGTGTACTCCAAAAGTACACACCATGTACGTTTTTTTTCATTAAATGCACTGGGGTCGTGTCTAATCGCCAAAATCTACTTCTTTTAAGTCGTCTTCATCTGAGAGGGCCTAGCAGCTTCAGATCTTCGACAAGCCCCCAAACCTCCATCCATTCCTTGATTTGAACACTGGTGAGTGCATTGGAATCGCAGCGGTGAGTTCTCCATTCTCCTAAAGCATCGTTTCCCAATTCCTTATATATTCCAAGTTATCATGGGTTGAATGTTTTTGAAATTTTTGTAGATCTTCGATGTTATAAGGAGATTCAAGCCCCAGGGTTCAAGTATATCAATCTCTTAACATCAAGGTAGGTGGTTTGTGCCTTCCTATTGAACGTCTTCGAATATTTTGTGCAAATTCCACCAATACCCTTGAACGGGGTATTGTGTGTTTACCGTTTATCCCCATTGATTTCCTTCTTTTCTTGTATGCTGGAGTAGAGGATTTTGATTGTGTTTTGGGGTATTTGTTAGGCTTTGGAAGTGTTTTCCATGTAAGTTCTTTCCTTTCTGGACCTTTAGGTCTAGTTTACCTTTTTGACTGCTGTTGTTTTCCCATGCCTAGTATTGTAGGATGGTGTGACAGTTGTTCTTCCATGGTAAGATGCTGTAGAGTTCCAGCCAAGTTGTTATTAAGGTTACATTGGCTGTTACACGATGCGATACTTTCTGATTTTACACAGGGTTGTGAGAACCTAGTGTAGTAGACCATAAGGAGAATGTATGTATGGGATTTTCTAGAGTATCTTTATAATAAGATGCGAGACCATAGGGGGAATTGAAATTGAGTGCTTCTTTAGAGTGTCATTAGTTCCTTGATGTGGGCCATAGGTGGAATGCGACTTTGTGTGCTTCCCCAGAGTGCCTTTAGTATGATAAGAGACTATAGGGGGAATTGATAGTGAGTGCTTCCCCTGAGAGTCTATTATTTAGATGAACCAGAGTGGTGAGACTGTTTGTGCCTCCCAGAGGGTTTCTAGTACTTGTAGGTTGAACCATAGGGGTTAGGTTGTGAGAACTACCCAAAGGGTTACCTGTTTTTTCTAATTTCTTGAGTGGATGATTACTTATTTGTAAATAAAATGCTAGAAACTGTGGATTGTTTAATGTGGAGTATTTTTCATGTTTACTGCTTTCTGTACTTTAACCTGCCATGTTTTCACTAATTTTTAGGCACAGATCTCATGGTGGTTGCCTACCGGGATTTAGTCTCACACCCTGTTTGGGCCACACTTTTTGGCCCAAAGAGATTATATTGTTGTCGGTATAGATAAGGGAAAACACCCTTCTACTTCAGGTTCATGATTGCATTGGAGTTGGAGAGCATGGGACCAAGTTGAGGCTTGTGATGCTGAGGAGTTGTTTATATGCTTTCCTTTTGCACATGGGTTTAGTACTATATTTCAGCCTTGTGGATTGTTTAGTTGCTTTCCTCGACACATTTGTATCATGCATCATTTATATATTTTTCTCCAGTTGTTTATTTATTAGTCTTTCGCTGTTTACTGTTGTTGGATATTAACTACTTCCACTATTGTATAATTGATTATCTTTCACTATGTTACTCTGTCTATGAGGGAATAGTTTCCCCACTATCACATCCAATGCCCTCGCTACTAGTCGACAACGTCTGGCGTTTGCAGAAATGCGCTTGAGGCCATGTGACCAACTGGGTACAGGGCACCTCTGGGTGGATTCCAGAACCAGGACGTTACAAAGTGGTATAAGAGGAGTTCTTTTCTCTTGACTTACTATTTGGAGCCTTTAGCCAGGCATATGATGGAATAGGTATTTTATTATAAGCTGTGCCTGAGAGTAGCTAACCCGTGTACAGTGAAAAACCAATCTACCTCATTTATTGCAATTTTTATGGTTTGAAAATTTACAGTTGATTTTATTTCACCTTGAGTGATTCACATGTATTGTGCTGTTACCATTTATGTTATTGAGGTTATATTTCTGTCGCAACCTGATGAGATGAGGGTATTCCATCTCATGCATTATATAGGGACTTTCTAGAAATCACATGTCATGCATTCTTGCCATGTCATCTAGGATGCATTAGTGATTGCATGTTGTTGTGAGAGATGTTGTGTAGAATATGCATTCTGTTATGATATATTCCTTGATAAAAATATCTACTTCTTTTTATAGAATTTATTGTGTAAGGTTTTACCAAAAGGAATGGAAAATTTTTGTTCTTGAGGTGTTATGGTCCCTCATAGACCAGAATTTTGTGGATCATTGACTTGTTTAACTTGTTTGTAACTTGTTAAAAATTCCAAACTTTGATTCACGAGGAGTATGGTCTCTCACCAATTGGAATTTTGAACTTTTAGTGTTCGTTTCAGTGTTTTTTGGGCTTCAGAGTAGTTTCTGAGGCTTACTGTTCGGAAAAACCCAGAATAATCAATGTGTAGTTTTGACTACACGCCATGTGTTCTTCTGTTCAGGGAGAAATAATTTTTCTTAAGTACACTCCATGTACTTTATGTACACTCCCTGTATTCTCTACCCATGTCACAGGCCATGTGGACAGAGACACAGGATAGGGAAAATATCATGGGAACATTCCATGTACCGGGTGTGCACGTCGTGTAGGGTAATTCTAGGAGTTTGACCATGTAGTTAACAACACAGTCGGTGGAGTCTTGTCTTATACACACCGTGCCCAGATTGAACATGCCATGTAGTCTGACCCAGGTACCCAGCCATGTCACGAACAAAATGGGCCAGTGTTATCCTTTCACATACACGCCGTGTCAGTCAGGAACACACTTTGTGGTTCGAGCCATGTGTCTGACCATGTCACTAACAACATGGGTAAGGTGAAGCTTGTCCAGTACAGGCCGTGTCTACCTAGAACACAGTGTGTAGTTTTGTCATAGGAGTGCCATGTGGCTTGACCATATAGAATGAATTGGGCAGGGAAAAAGGATTCAAGTACACGTCATGTGTTTGGACAACACGCCGTGTGTTTGGGGTGTTACACGACCAGTTTAAACTGAAGTACATGCCCATGCGAATGAATTAAGAAAACACGTCATGTTGTAAAAGTACACGTCATGTAGTCATGTTTTATGAGACTTGAATGCATTCTTTCTTCTGTTCCTTTCTTGTCCTTTCTGATTTTTGTGTTGATAATCTTGAATCTAAGGTGTGTGTTTGACCTTACCGACTCATGCCACTGAGATGTCCTCCAGTTGCATGATAGTTGCCAGGCGGTGATCAGACGCTGGATATGGATGATCAGGGACTTCCCCCAGATCCTCCTATTGTGCCTTCCTTGGAACCAGCAGTGATACTAGTTACAGGTGTCAATGCACAGTTTAGGTAAGGCTTTCTGAAGATGATGCAGAACTTCTAGGGAGAACCGCCTCCTACCTCAACTATGGAAGACTTGACGTGGGTTTTCCAGCAGTAGCATCCTCACAGATTCTAAAGGGAAGGAGGACCTCAGGCTGTAGAGTCATGGATAGAAGCCATGATGACAATTTCAGAGCATCTGGAGATGCCTCCAGAGAGGCGGGTCAAGATCGCTACCTACAAGCTATGAGAATCCGCCAAGAGGTGGTGGGATGTGATCTCACAGGCGGGTCATCAGCAGGTTATGGCGTGTGAGGAGTTTCAGCCCGTCTTTTATGACTACTTCTATCAGGTGACCTTGAGGGCCGATCAAGCCTGGGATTTTATGAGTCTAGAGAAGGGTACTCTTGCTGTCTTGGAGTATTACTCATGCTTCACTGAGCTTCAGTGTTTCACACCCCTCCAGAGCGAAGATGGGTTGTTCTTGTAAAGGAAGTTTGAGGATGGTCATAGACGAGAGATCCGCTCACAGGTGACTATCTTCAGGCTGGCTTCCATCACATCCATTTTTAACTAGGTACTGATTGCGAAGCGCAATCTGAGAGATTCTGAAGCTGAGAGCCAGGGTGGTTCCACTTCCAAAGTTAGTGCTTCACCAGCTGATAGTAGGAAGTGCTGTAGAGAGTCTACGCACGGTGACCCGAGGTAGTGAGACACATTTTCAGGTAGGTAGGTGGTATGCTACTAGTGTGGAAGGGCTGGGTATACGAGGCCACAGATCTAGAGAGACCTAGTGGAGTTCCAATCTCGCGGAAAGATGGTTCACCTTCAGTGCTTCTATCAGGTTTTCCCACCAGCAGCTGGTGACATGGGTTCATCCATGACTCCTCATTTAGGAGCAGCGCCACCAGTTTCTCACAAGTCTGGGATCTGGATTTCTTCCAGCCATTCGGGCCGAGGTGGAGTTTGAGGCCATGGTGGTCAGTCACCAGTATTTCATCGATAGTAGGTTGGATCATCTCATAGAGTTCAGGCATGGTCACAGGGCCGTGGTATAGGTCAGGCTTTTTCAGTGGAGTAGAACCAACAAGAGAAGGATCCCGTACCCTCTATAGTTTGAGGTATTATCTTAGTAGCATCAGTTTTTTCTTTTACTCTTTTCAATGAAGGGGATTCCCATATCTTTATCTCTATTTCTGTTGTGGAGAGGCTTAGGATATGCATCTTTTCCCTTACCGGTACTTTGACTCTAGACACACTATTGGGGACTAGGACAGTTAGTGTACGTCAGTGAAAGGAGTTCCCTCTAGAGGTGGATGGGTATCACTTTCTATGGGATCTCTATGTCCTAGAGATGACAGGCTATGATTTCATTCTCAGAATGGACTGGCTAGTTCCCTTCCAGTCAGTCGTCGACTTTTATCTCTGTAGGGTGAGTTTTATATCACCATAGGGTGGATCTTTTTTTCATAAGGGTGAGTGGGACATCCGGGCGAGCAGAGCGGGTCCAGAGCATCATGGGTTGGGAGCAGTTATAGCCCATATTTCTAGTCTTTATCTGGATGACCAGGGGACTTCACTGTTAGACTTTCCTCTTGTGGTGGATCATTTCAGAGATGTCTTTCCAGAGGAATTTTTGGGTTTTCCTCTGAAGCGTGAAGTATACTTTTCGATTGAGCTCATGCGAGGAGCGGACCAATGTCCATTCCTCCTTATAGGATGGCTACACCTGAGTTGTAGGAGCTCAAGAAGCAGTTATAGGAGTTGCAAGAAAAGGGTTTCATCTGACCCAGTACTTCCCCTTGGGGTTCACCTGTTCTGTTTGTGAAGAAGGAAGATGGTACACTCAGGCTTTGTGTGGATTATCAGAAGTTGAACCAGTTGACAGTCAAGAACCAATTTCCGTTTCCTAGGATTGATGATATCTTTGATCAGCTTTTAGGAGCCCAAGTGTTCTCGAATATTGACTTGAGATATGGTTATCATCAATTGAACATTATACAATCAGATATACCTCTTACAACCTTCAGGAGCAGGTATGGTCAATACGAGTATATGGTTATGCCGTTCGGTCCCACGAATGCACCTTCAGTTTTCATGGCATTGATGAACTGAGTGTTCCATCCATACTTAGACTCTTTCATGGTGGTCTTCGTGGATGCTATCTTGGTGTACTCTCACACATGACATGTCCATTCTACCCATCTTGAGATCATTTTGAGTACACTGAGGGAGAATCAGTTATATGATAATCTCTCAATGTGCCACTTTTGGATGGATCAGATTCACTTTTTGGGCCACATTATCTTAGAGACATGATTATTAGTGGACCCAGAGAAAGTGAGAGCAGTAGTTTCCTGGGAGTAGCCAAAAAACTTCTTTGAGGTGTGGAGGTTTCTTGGGATGGAGGGATACTACAAACTCTTCATGCAATAATTTTCACGCTTAGCAGCACCACTAATAGTTCTGACTAAGAAGGGTGTGAAGTTTTCATTGTCAGATTCTTGTGAGTCAGCCTTTCAGGAGCTAAAAGGGAGGTTGAATTCATCACCGATACAAAACATTCAATATCTAGGAAATATCTATAATATATACTGTGACACTTCAGGTATCGGACTAAGAGTTGTGCTTATGCAGGGAGATAGATTCATTGTGTAGGGTTCTCAGCAGTTGAGACCACACAAGAGGAACTACCCGACACACGATCTGGAGTTAGAAGCTGTTGTTCATGCCTTGTGTTGTTGGAGACATTATATTCTGGGAGAGAATTTTGTGGTTTTCACCGAACAAAGGAGTCTCAAGTAAATCTTTACTCTACGTGATTTGAATTTGAGACAGCGGATGTGGGTTGAGTACCATCAGTACTTTTATTTTGAGCTTGCCTATATGCCGGGAAAGGGCAACGCAGTGGATGATGCGTTGACAAGGAGGACTCAGATACAAGCAGTTCAAGAGGCTAGCAGGGAGTGGAATCTTATGGCTCTATTATCCGAGGTGAATTTGGAGGTGCACAATAGACATGGGAAGACTTTTATATCTTATGTAGCTGTTACCTCTACCCTTCTTGATCGAGTAAGAATGTGGAAGCTATCAGATTCTGAAGGCCTAGTCCCACGGGAAAGCGTGTCAGTGGAGGACCCTATTCATGGGTGGACTATAGGCGACGATGAGATCCTATGATTCTAGGGACACGTATGGGTTCCAACAGACATACGTGAGGAGCTGATGCAGGATTTTCATTTCTATGTTTGGGCAGTTCATCATGGTGTCACCAAGTTGTATCATGATCTTCACCACTAGTATTGGTGGCCAAGTATGAAGAAAGATGTTTCTGGTTTTGTCCTGATATGTTCTACTTTTCAGCAGGTGAAGGCAGAACATTCGCGACCATCATGTTTTTTACAGTAGTTACCCATTCCTAAGTGGAAGTGAAATGAAGTCACGATGGACTTCGTGATAGGGTTTCCAATATCAACTTGTGGGAATGATACTGTATGGGTCATCGTTGGAAGACTTAAGAAGGTTTCTTACTTCATGCTGATCAAGGAGACCTTCAACATTGATGAGGTAGGGAGGTTTTAAATCCAAGAGATTGTACGTATACATGGAGTTACATTCTCCATTTTTTCAGACAGTGATGCACATTTTACTTCTTGGGTCTGGAAGGGGCTTCAGAAGGCTTTGGGTACACATGTACTTTTGAGTACAACATACCATCCCCAGACATATGGCCGGTCCAAGCGTACGATTCAGGTACTTGAGGACATTCCCTAAGCATGCATTATGTACATTATAGGTTCTTGGGAGAATCATATACCTGTTGTAATGTTCACCTACATCAATAGTTTTCAAGAAACTATTCAGATGGAACCTTGTGAGGATTTTTACGGTAGGCCATTCTGATCACCCTTATATTGGATGGAGGTAGGGGAGGCATCTTTAATGGGGCCTCGTCCTGTTCAGGAGACCTTATAGAAGATAGATTTGATTAAGAAGAGGATGGATACAACACAGTCTCGTCAGAAGTCATATGCTGATCAACGGAGATGACCTCTGGAGTTTGAGGTCGGGGATCAGGTTTTCCAACGTGTCACACTGAGGTTGGGGCACATGAGGATTAGGAGATAGGGTAAGATTTCACTGAGGTATGTCATACCACTTGATGTGTTGGAGAGATTTGGGCCAGTTTCCTATCGGCTGCATTTACCTTAGAGGTATCAGGATATGCATGACATTTTTCACGTTTCTCAGATCCGACGTTACTTTTCAGACCCATCTGATGTCCTTCAACCTGAGGGTGTTGAGCTTGATGTGGATGCATATTTCAAGGAGTATCTGATCTGAATTGTTGATCATAATACAAAGGTTCTCCATGACCAGTATGTTCCTCTGGTAAGAGTGCTATGGCATCACGAGAGAGTACAAGATGAGACTTGGGAGAGGGAGGCTGATGTGTGAGCATAGTGGCTAGAGCTATTTGGGGTGTCTTCTTCTACGCCGCACTATGGTAATTCAGGAAGAATTTTATTAAGGGGGGAAGTTTGTGAGAACCTGGATCTTCTTTTCAGGTATGTTTTTCCTTTTCTGGTTGTTTTTGAGGAAAAGATGAAAATCTAGAAATTTAAAATTACACACCGTGTACTTTATAAGTACATGCCGTGAACTGCGATGCCGTTGGAGGCCGTGTGCTGGCCGTGTCATGGCCAAACACACAACCATGTAGGGGTGACATGGAGGAAACCTAAAGAAGAGTACGGAAAAGGTGAGTATATGCCATGTACTCTAAAAGTACATGTTATGTAATTTCTTTTTTTATTAAACGCACCGAGGTCACGTCTAATCGCCAGAATCAACTTCTTTTTGGTCGTCTTCGTTCGAGAGCGCCGAGCAGCCATGGGTCTTCAACGAGCCCCTGAACCTCCTTCCTTTCTCTGATTCGAACAATGGTGAGTGCATTGGAATCACAATAGTGAGCTCTCTCTTCTCTTAGAGAATCGTTTTCAAATTCCTTTTCTTTTCCAATTTATCTTGGGTTGAATGTTTTTTATGTTTTTGTAGAACATTGATGTTCTAAGGAGATTAAAGCCCCATGGTTTAAGTATATCGATATCCTAACATCAAGGTAGGTGTTTTGTGCCTTCATGATGAAAGTATTTGAATATTTTTTGAAAATTACAACAATAGCCTTGAACGGGGTATTGCGTGTTTACCGTTTAGCTCCATTGATTTCCTGATTTTCTTGAATGCTAGAGTAGAGGATTTTAATTGGGTTTTGGGATAATTTTTAGGACTTGGAAGTGTTTTCCATGCATGTTCTTTCCTGTCTGAACCTTTGGGTCTAGTTTACCTTTTTGACTACTATTGTTTTCCCATGCCTACTATGGTAGGATGGTGTGACTGATGTTCTTCCATGCTGAGATGCTGTAGAATGCTAGCCAAGTTGTTCATGAGGTTACTTTGGCCCTTATGTGTTGCGATACTTGCTGACTTTACACAGGGATGTGAGATCCTAGTGTAGTAGACCATATGGATAATGGACATAAGGGCTTCTCCAGAGTGTCTTTATCATACTATGAGAGACCATAGGGGGAATTGATGTTGAGTGCTTCTTCAGAGTGTCTGTAGTTCCTCGATGTGGGACACATGGGGAACGAAATGTTGAGTTCTTCCCCATAGTGCCTTTCAACGATACAAGAATATAGGGGGAATTAATGGTGAGTGCTTCCCTAGAGAGTCTATTCTTTAGCTAAACCAGGGGGTGAGACTATGTCTGCCTCCAAGAGGGTTTCTAGTACTTTTAGGTTGAACCATAGGTGTTAGGATGTGAGAACAACCCAAAGGGTCACCTGTTTGTTGTACTTTCTTGAGTGGATGCTTACTTTTTTGTAAATAAAATGATAGAAACTATAGATTGTTTACTATTGAGTATTTTTCCTATTTACTTCTTTCTGTACTTTAACTTTCCATGTATTCACTGACTGTTAGGCACAGATCTCGTGGTTGTTTCCTACTGGGATTTAGTCTCACACCATTTTTGGTCCATGCTTTTGGGCCCAAACAGATTATATTATTGCAGGTATTGATAAGGTCAACTGCCCTTCGACTTCGGGTTCTTGATTGCATTGGAGATGGAGAGCATGTGACCAAGCTAAGGCTTACGATGCTAAGGATCTGTTTATCTATTTTCCTTTTTTACTTGGGTTTAGTACTGTATTTCATCATTATTACTTGTTTAGCTTATTTCCTACACAAATTTGTATCATGTATCATTTATATATTTTTCTCTAGTTGTTTATTTATCATTCTTCCGATGTTTACTTTTGTTGGATATTTACTGCTTCCTCTATTGTATAATTTCTTATCTTCTACAGTGTTACTCTACCTATGAGGGCATAGTTTCCCCACTGTCACACCCAAGGCCCTCACTTCTAGTCACCAGCCTTTGGCATTTTGGGAAATGCGCTTGAGGCCATGTGACCAACCGGGTATGGGGCGCCTCTGGGTGGCTTCTAGAACCAGGACGTTACATAGAATGAGGTGTGTTCCTATAGCTTTTGATTGTAGTCCACAGTACATACCATTCAGGTTGGACATCAGCATGAGACTCTTTGTGGTGGTATTTTATGTGGCCTTATTTATTTTCTTTTACTTTATGTCGTACTATGGTTATGGGATATGGATTAATGAATTCATGTTTGTTCAATTGTTTTTTTCAGAATTTTATATTCTTGGAGATATGTGTGTGTGTACAGGTACTTAGTCTAAGGCCTCTCATGATATTGATATTCCTACTTAGTGCTAGTCACCAGCCCCTAGCCTATTAGAGGCGAGATTGGGGAGTCGTGGTGCGGGACGCATTCGTATAGGTATTGACTTTCTAACCATGATATAAATAACATATATATTCATTATATATATTTATATATTAATATAGTAATTTTCAAGCTATAAAATGGATTACATCATTCAGGGAGATGGTAGATCATATAAACTCATGAACATTGTTTCCATTTTTCTTTATGGAAGGAATGAAAGGGAAATAATAATCAATTAATTTTCCATGAATAAATTGTATATCAAAAATTTAATTTATATTAATAAAATACTTCCTCATAACCATATATTTAAAAATAAAATAAAATTCATTTCGCATTTCTATGTAGAGGCGGTAGTCCACACGTACACACGAGCGATGTTATTGTTTTCTAATAGACTAGAAGGTAAGAAGTTATATATGATATTATATTTAAAAAATTATGGTTAGAATATAATTATCACATATATTCATTAAATTTAAACTTTATACCTTACATGTAAAGCATGAGAGGAAAATTTATCACATCTTTTTGCAAGGCGGTAGGATGTCGTACATACAAGAAACATTATTGTACCCCCATAGAGTTGAAAGTAATAAGGTATATGAAATATTATGGTAAAAAATTTATAATATTTTAAAAAATTTAATATATATTTTTAATTGTTAAATGAATAATTATATCTCTCCTTGAATGGTTTTTAGGGAAAATTAATCACATTGGTTTGCGAGATAGTAGTACACAGTACACATAATCAACAGTTTAGTTTCCATTTGATGGAAGTGGATATGTAAATGGTTTATAACAATAAAATAATAAAATATCAGTTTATTTGAGATACTGTTGTAATTATATTGTAATATTTTAATATGGTATGATTGATGTGGAATAATGAATAAAAAAGTATGCATGTTTTAGAATTTTACCTCTTCTTTGGAGAGGCTCTTTAAGTTTATTATTAAAGCATTCATTATATGGTTTAATAATAAAAAAGGACTCTAGGACATGGGGAGGTAATTTAGGAAGGTATTTTGAAATTTTTAGGCAGAACCAGTTGCTTTTGGAAATATGAATATGGGAGGAGATGGGTGGCCTTTTATTATTGGGTGAGAGGACACATATGGAATTTTTGAAATGATAAAGTGATACGCATGTTTTTCAAATGAAAAAATCCCAAAAATGGGTAATTATCAATTATTAGAAGTTTTTAGTTTTTCATATTTCCAAAAAATGTGTTTTGGACAATATTTATGTCATTTATATCCCTTATTTTGTTAACATAATCCTCGATAAACCCACTTTAACCTTAACTGTAGTGATTAATTTTTTACTATTTTCACTATTAATTATGATGAAAAACTATGTCTGAAATATTAAGTACATAAATTATTATTTTTATTAATATATAATACATTTTTTAAAATTAAATTCCCATATGTGTAAAAATTCAATTTAAAATTACATCACGCGCGTGATCAAAGTGCAGTTTGTCAAGGAGAGATTTATCTGAAATATGGAATGCTTTAATATCAAAATTCAATATGAAATTTATTATAATTACAGAAATTATTTAACATATAATATAATTTTAATAATCTTAATTTAAAACCAATTTTAAATATAATTTATCTTTTAATGTAATTTAAACAAAAAGCTATTCTCAATAAAAATCAGTATTTTTAACAATTCCTTAAAAATTAATATTTTTTGAAAAATAAGAAAAATTCACCAAAATATTATTTCAATATTTAGATATAAATAACGACGTTTATGTTTAAAATAATTTTCAAAAGGTGGTAAGATTAATTTTAAATTATTCTTGCAAAGCACGACTAAACCACCCTTTAGAAAAAAATAATATTTTTCAGAAAATATTTCTTTTTCATTCATATGGTTATAATTTTATATATAATAAATAGACAACAAATGAAATTATTTTATAAAAATGTAAACAACATAATTTTCATGGTTTAATTAGTACTATTAATATCCTTCAACTTAATAGCTATGTTATAATGGTGATAATTATAGTTTAATAGAGTATCATATTTTTTAAACCCGGTTTGCGTGCATTTGAATATATCGAATATGTTGAATTTATATAAAAATTAATATATCATAAAGTTTAATGTTTTCAAATTCTTATCTAAGATCATTGTCTCAGTTTATATAGGCCGTTGAATATGACTTTCTTATTTTAAAATTGTACGATGTTACATTCTACCCCACAAAAATAAATTATGTCCTCATAATTTATTGTTCATCTCATAAATTAGGGGTTTTAAATTTGAAAGTAACCTTCTCAAAATAAAACCTCATGAGAAGGGTTAATAAAACGTAATCTTGATATCTGATTAAGGTAAATATGATGTTTATCTAGAATAATCCCATAACATGTTTTCATTGTAGGGTGACATAAGTAGGATGTCAATATATGGACATGGAAGAAATGTGTAATGCCCTAATAATTATGGAGTGTTTTATATTAAATCAATCATAATAAATTTAATTATCAAGGTAAAGTCAAAAAAATATAAAACCACAAA
Source organism: Viscum album (assembly GCA_963277665.1). NCBI lineage: Eukaryota > Viridiplantae > Streptophyta > Magnoliopsida > Santalales > Viscaceae > Viscum > Viscum album. Next base: position 1,168,154,754 of record OY728122.1, on the reverse strand, counting down.
TATTTGATGAGTTAAGTGAAAATTTAATACATCTGAAATTAATTTACTCTGATAATTTTTTTAAATTTCCATTTCATAGAGTTGAGGATTTCCTTTATCATATAGACTAAGAACCTATGAATATATACTTAATTAAAATATTTATATTTCATAGGAAAAATTTAATCCTTTGTTTTTACTTTGATCAATTTCCACTCCATTTATTATCCATGAAATGAATATCCAAAATGAATGTTTATACTCAATGTAGACATAACATATCATTAGAATGAAAATTCATTCCTTATATCTCTATAAATTTTCCAAAACCAAATTGGTTAGAAAAAGTTATCACATAACACAAAATCTTAACTTGATCCATTCCTTATATAGTTAACTTTATGAATCATCCGAAATATGTTTTTTCCCAAATTAAAACCCATATATTTTGAAGGAAGACCACTGAATCAACATTTTATTCCCCAAAAAATATAAGGTGGCTTTTAATTCCACATTAAATATATATTAATACCATTATCACAAAAAAATAATGAAACTATGAATGCTTCTAAAAACAAATATTAGATTTTTGAATATATTTCATAAATTAATACATTTATTAAACTCCATCATGTATGAAATAAACCCAATAAACTATAAATAATTTCATAGTTAATAACACTATCCAATAAATATATCATTATTATATCATGTTTAAGAACATATTATGGGTTATCCACAATTAAAAATTTGTTTTCCAAGAGGGTAAAATTTTTAATGGATCACTTTTTTTGGGTCATCGGTACCATTGAACATATTCTCTCAAATACATTACAAAATTTTAATCAACTACAATCCTTATTCATTTCAGGATTCTTATAGCTAGAATGACATAATAAACGAATCCAAAAATAACAAAATTAATCATTCCACCCATTCTATGATAATATCATAAGAATTAAAAATATCCTATAGATTCTTTTGAAATTTATCTTCTATACACATGGGGAATTCCTTTGTGTTGTGCCCCATATCTATAAAATTGAATCATTGAACATTTGAAATTTCTTTTATTCACTTGAAATTATGAGTATTGTGTCCCTTATCTCCACACTTTTAAAAAACTACCATTCACATCAAGAAAGTTCTTAGTTTTTTATTTCCACAATTATAACTTGTGGGAAAACACTTCTTACCCTCCTTTCCCTTAAAAAATTCTTCTATGTTGTCCTCTTCTTATATTTATTCCCTTAAAATTAATAAAACATATATAATTAATTATCTATTTTGGTAGGACATGATACTATTTCCTTTTATGATGAAAATGGTTGGGATACTAATTCCCTTGGAATGATTGGATTAATCCCATTAAAAAATTATCATTCTTACTCTTTAAATTACATACACTAGTATGATTCCCATTCCTTCCTATAATTTTATTTTCTAAACAATTTAATACACTATATTAGATCATAAAATTATGTATCATAATGTATAGTCCCAAAAATTGTGAAATAATTAATAAAAATTAAAAATTTATGCATGGATAAACTCATAATCATAAACATGGTTTATCTATAAAAGTTTACAAATCACAAAAATATTTTCAAAACCTTGATAAAAATTTCTATGTAAAATGTGATAGATTATAAGGATATCCCCTATATGTTTTAAACAACATAAAAAGTATGGTGATTTTTTATACAATAGTTAATGCCTGAGATAAGCCTAACATAGTTTTTTCATAGGTATTACACCTAGGGACATCATTTCCTGAACCACATCCACTAGTAATAACTATAATCGGATGTATTTATTGTAAAAATAACATAACACCTATCTTAAAAAAACATTATGATTTTATTCTGTATATATTTTTTAATTTATATCATAGGTTTATGTTCCCTAATCTATGTTTCCCAAAATCTAATTCTAACTATACTTTATTTGATACCAACTATAATGACCCCAACCACTGTATCCCAGATAAGGTGATTACATTATTACATTGACATAAGATATAATAAGTCCCATCTCGAAGGAAGAATATTTTATTTGTATAGTTAAACTAGATACATTCTTAAAATTCACATAACAATTGGAAATATAAAATATGCAATGTTTTTTATTTCAGAATTGCATTATTCCACATATTGAATCCATGTATATCAATAACAATTGAAATACTATTATTTAGGGGGAAATAAAATATAATATAGGGTTAAGATCAAATGTTCATTAACGGTTAGATTATAGTTGATCCAATCCTGAATAAATATAAAATATTATTATTGAAAGTTAAATAACTGAAACACATTAAATTTAATTAATAAAATAATCATAATATTGAAGAAATAAATGATGATAAAATTAATTGATATAAATATTCACATGAGAATGAATCTTATCCATGAATATACTAAATAAAATAATAATAACATTTACATCAATAATTGATCTCATATTTAGGGAATGCATAATGATGGAAATTTGAACTATTAAGATATTTAACAAGATAATTTAAATATGTGGGTAGAATCTCATCTAATTTAGCCTAAATATTTGTATCAAGAGAGAAATTAATGAATCTATGGGATTTATATTACTGGAAACCACCAATTACATACTATATACAATTCATTATTCCTATGAATGGAGTGAAAATTAATAAACAAAAATATCATACAAAAAACTAACGTATGAAATTTTCATAATAATTCTAACCAAATGAAAATAATGGTAAACAATCTAGAATAATATGGTGAATAGTAATAACATTGTACATACTTAGTAAAAATAATCATAAACCATCCAAAAAAATAATAAGTTTGATTTTAATACATAATATCCCAAGTATATCATAATTAAAATATTAGGTTGATGTCACTGGTGAATAAAAATACCATAAAAATGTCATGAAAAACATTAGTAAGTAAAATAACCTCTTAATATAGAACATCATTTTATAAAAAAGTTCAAAATATATTTAAAAAACTATTTTTCTTTGAAAATAACCTTTTAAAACATGAAAAATAAGTATTAAAACAATGAGAGGTCTAAATGGTGGAGAATTATGTTGATGTCAAACTTATTAAGACAACGATTCCTTTCATATTTTTGGTTGAAGCTAAACATGCATTGTTTTGAAATAATCATAAATATTTATTTAAAAAAATTATGTAAAAAATAAAAATTGGTAAAAATGTCTTTAATAGATCAATTTTAAGATGATTTTTTTAAAAACATTTTTATAAAACATTGATTTTTATGAAAAATATTGTTTGACTGAAGAGGGAAATATGGTTATATTTTATTAAAAACATTTTATCAATCATTTAATTTAGAAAACAGTGAAAAAATAGTACTATTATTTGAAATATATCCTGAATAAATATATGATAAGTAAAAAAGCTTGAGTTTAAATTATAAATATAAAAATAATTCCCCTAAGTGAGACTTAAATAAAAATAATACTGAAAAATGATGGGATTATAAAATAAGACCTTACTACATTGGTAACTTCTAAATTATAATCCCCATAAATTAAATAATAATAAAATTAAAATTAAAATACAATGAATATCAATATATTAATTATATAACATATCAACGATTCATTACATAAACCAAATAAAGGAATAATTGGTGAATATGGTGCATGTCTCATAGAAGTAAGAGTGAGATGAGAAATCCTTAACTCAAGATTGAATTCCTTAACATGTTTTTGAAAATCATGTATAAGAAATATAGGATTAATATAAATATATTAATAAACCACAATAATATATATCATAACATATAATATTTACTTATTGTAATTTATCACATGGTTATTAATAATTCTTTGTTAAAAACGCTGTTTTGGGTGATAATTACGTCATTTTTCAAGTGTGTTTTAGTTCAATAATTATGGTCCTTTTAATTTTATCATTTTTAAATAATCCACAGAATTATAAATAAGATATAACTATCATATATATTCATTATATCTTTATTTAGTGCAATTTATTAAATATAGATGTAGAAAATGGATTACACGGTTCTTGGATACGTTTGTTTATACGTTCGCATGAATATTGTTTCCATTTATCTCCTTATATGGAATAAAAGAAAAATTAATATCAATTCAACTTCAAAAATTATATATATCATTTATATTAATCAAATACATCCTTATAAAAATCCATGTAAAAATAAAATGAAAAACCTTTCACGTCGCTATGTGGGGGTGGTTGTAACACCCCGAGATTTTATGAAAAATATTCTTTTTAATTTCACTAATGTCTTGTGTTGTACGCTACACCAAAAGGAGCTTTCACAACACGCATCTTTGACTTGCCTTGCATTACACGCAATCGCAACCTTCCTCGATAGCGTGTGTGGTACGCAATACTGAGTTTCACGAAACAACGATATGCTTTAAAATATTATTAAAACTAGCCGTTATGAATAGTAATAACCACTTTTTGAAATTTTGTAAATTTTATTTTTCAAAATGGAATTCATTTTTAGATTCGGAGTATCGAATTTAGCCTAAGGTGTAATTTTGGTACTTTTCGGATAACTTTCATATTCTGATGAATAGTGAAAATTTCTAAATTATAATTAAAAACAACTTTTTTAATCGAAATAATTAATAGTGATAAATTATTAATTTGAGTGGTTTTAAAGTATATTTAGAATATATTTTTACAATTTAATACAATGTTGGTCATTGGTTGTAATTTCACATTTAAACCAGACATAATCAATTGTCAATCTTTTGATAAATATTGTTTATTAAAAACACGCTATTTCTTTTAACAGCGGGATTTAATTATAAAATTAATTAACGAAACTTCTATGTTATGAATTTGGTAAAATAGACTTCATTTTTGAATTCGGAATATGAAATATAGCTTAGGATGAAATTTTGGTATTTTTCTGAAAAACATCAATTTTTGATGAATACTGAAACTACTAAGTGATAGTTAAAAACTGAATTTTTCATAAAACATAATTTTACCGCTTCTATGAACGGAATTTCAAAAATCCGAGAGACACGGTTGATTTCAGTAAGTAAAATGTGGTTCAATGAGATGAAAATAATTTTTGGTGAATAGTAACTTTTTACTTTTATTTACCACGGTTAAAAGTAAATAGGGTAATTAAGGGTAAGAATGATATTGATATTACCCTAACACATGTCCTAATTCTATTGGACAAGTGTATCTCGACCAAAAACAACCTTAAGTGTAAAATATTATCATTTAGACCCACTTGGATTAGATTAGGACATTTATTATTATTTAATTCAAAGAATAGTTAAAAGAGTTAAAATCAAAGTTTATTTACTAAAACATTTTTAATATAGGGTTATACATAAGATAAATTCTATTGTAAATATTCATTAGAAATCTAAAAAGATTTCCTACATGATGGTATTTTATTTATAATTTTTAGACATTAAATAATTTAATTTATTTATGACACAATTATGATTCAGTAATTATCTTATTTATGAAATATTGACATGATTGATGTTATAAACACAAAAATAAATGTAATTTGAGACTTTTTATGAATTAAAATAATTTTCTAGGTTACTATGATATATTAGTGCTGATTTAATAAACTTGGTTCGAACATATAATTCTGTTATGACTTTCACAAAAATCATATATCAAATAGTTTCAAAATTGACACAAAATTGTTTTTAAATAAAATAAAATATTATTAATTGTTATTTTATTCCTAAAAATCTAAGGTTCGGCCAAATGACTTAGATAAGGATATATGTATTAGTAATAATAAATTTTGGGTTCGTTTGGCATGTTATAGTAAGTGTATTGACCATATAGTGAAAGAAAACAAAAAGACACGGTAAAAGTTAAATTATTTAACTCAGAGTTAAATCTAATTGATAAGGTTAAAATAATATCCTAAACTTGTCTAAATCTTATTGGTTGATAGGATTTCGACCCATCCCCACTTTAGCTTCGAAATAAGACCCTTTGGAACCATTATAAACCGATTTTGACTTTAATATAAAATAATATTTTGAGATATTCCTAAGGTGCCCCTCTCCTCCCTTATAAAAGGGTACCTCCTCCCCCTCCTCCTCACACCAATTTGAGCACTCAAGCTCGGCCAAACCCTGCCATTTTCTCCTCTCAACTTCCCTAGAATAATCCTAGAGGTCCTGGTCTTCTTCAAAGACCAATATTAGTTCCCTAAGTGGAGGATTCAAAGAAGCGTTCCAAAGAAGAGGTAATATCCATTACCGATCTTTTCAATTTCTTTCTTCTTCAACATCTCCTTCTTTTGTTGTTTCATGATAAAGTAATAACATCAGTATTTCTTATATACTGATATGTTATTGTAAATATGAAACAACTCTAATTAACCTTCTATCCATCCTATGGAAAAAGGAAATCACCGCGCGTGCGTACGTACGGAATACCATCTCCACGCCGTGGTGTAATCTATTTTCCACCACCACCTTACATGGATGGGTATAATGGTGTAAAGAATAACTATACATAGTTATTAAAACATCATATTGATTCTGATATATTGTATAATCCACTCCAATTCAATTCAATAATTATGGAAATGATATCATCGCTCGTGCGTACGTACGGACTACCGTCTCCACGACGCGATGAGATTCATTCTTAATAATTAACCATTCATGAATGACTATAACGTATATATAATAAGTACTAATGAAATATATGACCTAATAATGATACTGGAATTATTTATATTTATATGTATGTCATCTACTTAATTCCATTCAATTCAATAAGGAAACGAAAACAGCGTTCATGCGTACGTACGGACTACCGTCTCCATGAACGGTGTATTTCTTTCCATTTACTGATTTATTATATATGTATATTCTGAATATATATATATAAATCATGTTCTATATTCTGGAATTAAGTAATCATGATCTAAGTAATCATATGAATAATTACATGTTAAAAACACGAACGACAAATGAGACGATTTTACCCAAAATGCTACATTAACATGAATTTACAAAAGAACGGGTAATATAAAGTCATAAGTGGACCATATATGATATAATAACAATGAATATGATTCTGGAATAAGTCAATAACAAGATTTAAATCATTATACAGGAGGTTCAGACACTTACAAAGCAAGTCGGACATAAGGTAAGGGAAATATCACAATCTCATTTTTATCCGAGATTGTTTATTCGTAAGTACTTAATGGGGTGTATTTTATCATCCACATCCATGTTTCATCAATATGTAATATTATTTCCATCCACCTAAAATTGTTTAAATCCATTTTTACCCTTCGGTGAGTTTTTAGTAATATGTATGAAAAGAATCTTTTGTCGTTTTTCGTACGAGGTACTTTTTGACTTTTCCAACAAAAGTACGAAGAATGTTTTTTTTAACTTATACGGCATGAATGGATTTCTAAAAAATTATTTCCAAGAAGCTTCCTTTACAAGTATTCAAGTTTATTTTTAATCAACTTCTTTTATTTTAAAATTGTATGACATGTTAAGAAAGGAAAAGTGTTTTTGAAGTAGAAAGGATATTTTACTCAAGAATGAAGTTCAAGTATTTTATCAAAATTATTTTCCATCTAAGATAATAAAAGGGTTCTGTTTTTACCCCTATTATTACATGGATTTGATTATGTTGTGATGGAAACATTTTTATGAATTCCTTTATCTTATATGAATTGTTTTATGATGTCATGTTGTTTAAGAATCCCATTTTTATTACATGGGTTATGCGATGATGTATGATTTATGATTATGTGGCACAAATAAGAAAGGATTCATTATAAGATGGGTGGGACCTATATCTCCCTCCAATGCATTGGTTAAAGATTTTATATCTCATGAGATAGACATGGCTGAAATGGTAGGTTATACCGGTTCAGTGAAACAGGACTGAAACGAGGGTTACTCGATTCAGAAAGGGACTTTGTCCACTAAGATAGTCTTGGCAATGAGTCTTGACTAACAAGAAATGATTCTCTATGATTATGTGTGTATGCCACAATGTTTCATGTTTTAAGTTATGATTATTGGGATTTCATTTCACTATTATGATTTATCCCATGTTATGAAATTATGCTCTCTTTTGCAGGTTAAGATTTCCAAAGGTTATGTTCTTATGAATATGATGTGATTGATTTTTCTTTTGTATACCCTTACTGAGCATTTGAGCTCACCCTTTTATGTTTTATTTTCCCCAGGATATAAAGAAAGGTTTTAGGTAAAAAAAAGTGAAGATCTTTATGGGAGATATTGAAGATCTTTCACCTCGATTAGAAGATTACGTTCCGAGTTTACAAAGACACTAAACTATTACGATCCTTGTGTGTGTGTTTTTGTTATGTACTAAGTATTCCGCAAATGTAATGTAATATCCATGTACGTCAGGCTTCGGGTCTTTACAGTTGGTATCAGAGGCAAAGGAGGTAGGAATGTATCCGATCCTTGGGAACTCTCACATGTGAGCGTTGGACGAAGCATGGCTCTCCGCCCAAGGGCTTCATGAGGAAATGGCTACCACTGGGGATGGTGGTGTGTCCCTCCCAGGGGGTGTAGCCGCCCATGGAGTGCCCTGATAGGTATCAATTATAGTCCACTGGAAGTAATTCCATACCGTTACAGTTGGTATCAGAGGAAAGGTTTAGTCAACCTTTGGAAACTAGGATGCGAGAACGTTAGTGAGATCCCTAGAGATATTTATACGGTATGTCTAGGGATGTCCCTAAGGTTAAGTATACGTATAGGTTATAGTACTAGACTTACGCTAACGATCATAGAATTAAACCTAAGATGTTATATATTTAAGGTAATCCCCCTTTATTATGTTGTTTTCCCTAGCATGATTTTTGCCTCTCACACTATTCTTTTTGGGTTTTAGACGATGGCTGGAACCCGAAGGAACTGTGTTGATCAATGCAATGGACAATGCAATGATTGCCCTCCTGAACAAACAAATGTTATGGGAGATGGAGTGCAAAATCTTATTGCTATACTTACACAAGCTATGAATCATTCTGGACTTCCAAATAAGCAGAGGAGGGAACAATATTCTATTGAGTCCTTCATGAGGCAACGTCCACCTTCTTTCAGTGGGTCTTCTGATCCACTTGTTGCTGAACAATGGATCAGTACCACTGAAAAGATATTTTCAGTTCTTCAATGTTCTGAGCATGATAAAGTCATCTTAGCAGTATATCGTTTGGAAGGTGAAGCTGATCAATGGTGGAATCTTATCAAGAATACAAGGCAAAGAGATGAAATTGAGTCCATGGAATGGGACGAGTTCAAGAACTTATTTTTCAATAAGTACTTCCCTCGTATTCTTCGAACAAAGATGGAGAAGGAGTTTCTTGAACTAAAGAAAAAGGATGATGAATCTGTTGGTATATACGAAGCGAATTTTACAAGACTTGCAAGGTATTCATCTGGCATTACCATCCAACCTGAAAGTAAAGTTGATCGATTTTTCAGTGGCTTAAAACCAAGTCTTCGAAGGGCATTAGCTATAAGAGACTTCAGTAGCTATGAAGAAATTGTGCATTGTGCTATCAAGGTAGAAATGGAAGTTGGTATTACATATCCATCTCATGGTTTTGACAAGAAACGAAAGATGGAGTTCAAGGAGAAATCTCAGAATAATGGTGAAAAGAAGATGAATGTTTCCTTATGCACAAAGTGTGTAAAGAAGCATGGTGGAGATTGTCTTAAAGGGACTAGAAAATGTTTTAAGTGTGGAAAAGAAGGTCATCGAGCAGCTGAGTGTCGAAGTAATGGAAAAAGGGTTTCTAATGATGTGAATAAAGCAAACACTGCAGAGAATGCACCACCAACACTTCAATGCTTCAAGTGCAAGGAAATGGGGCATTATGCTAATAAATGCCCTAATCAAAGGGTTAGTGATGATCGACATGAGCAACCGCTTAAGGCAAAGGACAAAGGGAAGTCACATGCGATCACCATTGGCGATGTTGAATATGATAACGATGTGGTGGAATGATTAAGTGTTTATGTAATGGGATTCCAAAATAATGTTGTATCATAAAGTATTGGAATATTTATGTATTGGTCTAATGTGGTATTCAAAGTGATTGAGATATTTTTGGAAATAAGATGATATGTGCATAATGAAGGGAAAATGAGAAAACGAAATTTTTAACAGTATTCATGAGCTCATGATTGATATAAGGACTAAGTGATATCATGGTTTGAGTATATAGAATTTTTGGATTTTGGTATGTGGAAAGAGTTAACTTTTAACTGCATTCATGTTTTCACTAAGGTTCAATGGGTATTCAAGAGAATACGTGATTAAGGCCTTTGAATGTTTGGAATGTGACCAACAAGACATATATATGGGGATTAACGATAGTATTAAATCTCTGATAATCGTTTTCACTATATTATGTGAGTGGACTGCAGTATTATGGATAAGCTTAAAGATTAGAATGGATTATGTTGGACATAAGTTAGTATTGTTTAAGGATAGAATATTTTCGATATTATTAATGGGATGTTATAGTATTATAGTTTTAGAAAAAGGACAACCTGCAGGACGGGCGACAGCCCATCGCTTCAGACAAGGCTGTGGGAATCGAACCCACAACCGAAGTGCGACTGGCCTTTATCACCTACCACTGGCCTACAGGAAGTCCCTGTTTAGTAGAAACTAGTTTTATTTTTTTAAGCGGTATGATATACGAAGTATAAGTTCATTTTTGGAACCATATACGATTAATCTAACCATAAGATGAACTTATAACTTTTCGAACCTTTTGTTTGAGACAGATGGAATGACCCGTCATTCTATCACATGATCTGCTAACACTTCACGAATAACAAATTCAACTTCATTTATTTAAGAGATGAAGTAGAAATTGTTCAAGGCACGAACAACAGCAAGATTGTACCAAAATAAAGTAAGTATTTATTCTAATTCAAACTCTTCAACTTTAGGGAAACGGTCTTGAAAACCAAAAATGTTGTCCTAGTGATCTTATACCTGATGAATCAGATGGTACCTTATATCACCACAAATCTATGGATTTGTGATTACTGGCTTTTCCATAGCCATGTTCTCTACCACTCTCCATCAGAACATGATGGTTATATTTCTCTTCCATATCCATATTTTCACCTATGTGGAAATCCAGTGATTAGTTTATTTGGGTAACCGTTAAGTTTCATACTTTTGTTTTAAAATATTGGTTTTGGTATTCCTTTTTACGATGTGGGTTTCTATTAAATAAACTTTCTAATAGTAAACCATTTATAACCCCAACGAATTTCGAGGGCGAAATTCATTTTAAGGGGGGTAGAATGTAACACCCCGAGATTTTATGAAAAATATTCTTTTTAATTTCAATAATGTCTTGTGTTGTACGCTACACCAAAAGGAACTTGCACAACACACATCCTTGACTTTCCTTGCATTACACACAATCGCAACCTTCCTCGATAGCGTGTGTGGTACGCAATACTGAGTTTCACGAAACAACGATATGCTTTAAAATATTATTAAAACTAGCCGTTATGAATAGTAATAACCACTTTTTGAAATTTTGTAAATTTTATTTTTCAAAATGGAATTCATTTTTAGATTCGGAGTATCGAATTTAGCCTAAGGTGAAATTTTGGTACTTTTCGGATAACTTTCATATTCTGATGAATAGTGAAAATTTCTAAATTATAATTAAAAACAACTTTTTTAATCGAAATAATTAATAGTGATAAATTATTAATTTGAGTGGTTTTAAAGTATATTTAGAATATATTTTTACAATTTAATACAATGTTGGTCATTGGTTGTAATTTCACATCTACACCAGACATAATCAAGTGTCAATCTTTTGATAGATATTGTTTCTTAAAAACACGCTATTTGTTTTAACAGCGGGATTTAATTATAAAATTAATTAATGAAACTTCTATGTTATGAATTTGGTAAAATAGACTTCATTTTTGAATTCAGAATATGAAATATAGCTTAGGATGAAATTTTGGCATTTTTCTGAAAAACATCAATTTTTGATGAATAGTGAAACTACTAAGTGGTAGTTAAAAACTGAATTTTTCATAAAACATAATTTTACCGCTTCTGTGAAAGGAATTTCAAAAATCCGAGAGACACGGTTGATTTCAGTAAGTAAAATGTGGTTCAATGAGATGAAAATAATTTTTGGTGAATAGTAACTTTTTTACTTTTATTTACCACGGTTAAAAGTAAATAGGGTAATTAAGGGTAAGAATGATATTGATATTACCCTAACACATGTCCTAATTCTATTGGACAAGTGTATCTCGACCAAAAACAACCTTAAGTGTAAAATATTATCATTTAGACCCACTTGGATTAGATTAGGACATTTATTATTATTTAATTCAAAGAATAGTTAAAAGAGTTAAAATCAAAGTTTATTTAATAAAACATTTTTAATATAGGGTTATACATAAGATAAATTCGATTGTAAATATTCATTAGAAATATAATAATATTTCCTACATGATGGTATTTTATTTATAATTTTTAGACATTAAATAATTTAATTTATTTATGACACAATTATGATTCAGTAATTATCTTATTTATGAAATATTGACATGATTGATGTTATAAACACCAAAATAAATGTAATTTGAGACTTTTTATGAATTAAAATAATTTTATAGGTTACTATGATATATTAGTGTTGATTTAATAAACTTGGTTCGAACATATAATTCTGTTATGACTTTCCCAAAAATCATATATCAAATAGTGTCAAAATTGACACAAAATAGTTTTTAAATCAAATATTATATTATTAATTGTTATTTTATTCCTAAAAATCTAAGGTTCTACCAAATGACTTAGATACGGATATATGTATTAGTAATAAACAATTTGGGGTTCGTTTGGCATGTTATAGTAAGTGTATTAACCATATAGTGAAAGAAAACAAAAAGACACGGTAAAAGTTAAATTATTTAACTTAGAGTTAAATCTAATTGATAAGGTTAAAATAATATCATAAACTTGTCTAAATCTTATTGGTTGATAGGATTTTGACCCATCCCCACTTTAGCTTCGAAATAAGACCCTTTGGAACCATTATAAACCGATTTTGACTTTAATATAAAATAGTATTTTGAGATATTCCTAAGGTGCCCCTCTCCTCCCTTATAAACGGGTACCTCCTCCCCCTCCTCCTCACACCAATTTGAGCACTCAAGCTCGGCCAAACCCTGCCATTTTCTCCTCTCCACTTCCCTAGAATAATCCTAGAGGTCCTGGTCTTCTTCAAAGACCAATATTAGTTCCCTAAGTGGAGGATTCAAAGAAGCGTTCCAAAGAAGAGGTAATATCCATTGCCGATCTTTTCAATTTCTTTCTTCTTCAACTTCTCCTTCTTTTGTTGTCTCATGATAAAGTAATAACATCAGTATTTCTTATATACTGATATGTTATTATAAATATGAAACAACTCTAATTAACCTTCTATCCATCCTACGGAAAAAGGAAATCACCGCGCGTGCGTACGTACGGAATACCATCTCCAGGCCGTGGTGTAATCTATTTTCCACCACCACCTTACATGGATGGGTATAATGGTGTAAAGAATAACTATACATAGTTATTACAACATCATATTGATTCTGATATATTGTATAATCCACTCCAATTCAATTCAATAATTATGGAAATGATATCATCGCTCGTGCGTACGTACGGACTACCGTCTCCACGACGCGATGAGATTCATTCATAATAATTAACCATTCATGAATGATTATAAAGTATATATAATAAGTAATAATGAAATATATGACCTAATAATGATACTGGAATTATTTATATTTATATGTATGTCATCTACTTAATTCCATTCAATTCAATAAGGAAACGAAAACAGCGTTCATGCGTACGTACGGACTACCGTCTCCATGAACGGTGTATTTCTTTCCATTTACTGATTATTATATATGTATATTCTGAATATATATATATATAAATCATGTTTTATATTCTGGAATTAAGTAATCATGATCTAAGTAATCATATGAATAATTAAAAGTTAAAAACACGAACGACAAATGAGACGATTTTACCCAAAACGCTACGTTAACATGAATTTACAAAAGAACGGGTAATATAAAGTCATAAGTGGACCATATATGATATAATAACAATGAATATGATTCTGGAATAAGTCAATAACATGATTTAAATCATTATACAGGAGGTTCGGACACTTACAAAGCAAGTCGGACATAAGGTAAGGGAAATATCACAATCTCATTTTTATCCGAGATTGTTTATTCGTAAGTACTTACTGGGGTGTATTTTATCATCCACATCCATGTTTCATCAATATGTAATATTATTTCCATCCAACTACAATTGATTAAATCCATTTTTACCCTTCGGTGAGTTTTTAGTAATATGTATGAAAGGAATCTTTTGTCGTTTTTCGTACGAGGTACTTTTTGACTTTTCCTACAAAAGTACGAAGAATGTTTTTTTTAACTTATACGGCATGAATGGATTTCTAAAAAATTATTTCCAAGAAGCTTCCTTTACAAGTATTCAAGTTTATTTTTAATCAACTTCTTTTATTTTAAAATTGTATAACATGTTAAGAAAGGAAAAGTGTTGTTGAAGTAGAAAGGATATTTTCCTCAAGAATGAAGTTCAAGTATTTTATCAAAATTATTTTCCTTATAAGATAATAAAAGGGTTCTGTTTTTACCCCTATTATTACATGGATTTGATTATGTTGTGATGGAAACATTTTTATGAATTCCTTTATCTTATATGAATTGTTTTATGATGTCATGTTGTTTAAGAATCCCATTTTTATTACATGGGTTATGCGATGATGTATGATTTATGATTATGTGGCACACATAAGAAAGGATTCATTATAAGATGGGTGGGACCTATATCTCCCTCCAATGCATTGGGTAAAGATTTTATATCTCATGAGATAGACATGGCTGAAATGGTAGGTTATACCGGTTCAGTGAAACCGGACTGAAACGAGGGTTACTCGATTCAGAAAGGGACTTTGTCCACTAAGATAGTCTTGGCAATGAGTCTTGACTAACAAGAAATGATTCTCTATGATTATGTGTGTATGCCACAATGTTTCATGTTTTAAGTTATGATTATTGGGATTTCATTTCACTACTATGATTTATCCCATGTTATGAAATTATGCTCTCTTTTGCAGGTTAAGATTTCCAAAAGTTATGTTCTTATGAATATGATGTGATTGATTTTTCTTTTGTATACCCTTACTGAGCATTTGAGCTCACCCTTTTATGTTTTATTTTCCCCAGGATATAAAGAAAGGTTTTAGGTAAAAAAAGGGAAGATCTTTATGGGAGATATTGAAGATCTTTCACCTCGATTAGAAGATTACGTTCCGAGTTTCCAAAGACACTAAACTATTACGATCCTTATGTGTGTGTTTTTGTTATGTACTAAGTATTCCGCAAATGTAATGTAATATCCATATACGTCAGGCTTCGGGTCTCTACAGTGGTAGTCCACACCTGTGCATGAGTGACGTTATTATTTTCCAACGAATTTGAAGGTAAGATGTAAAGTGTGATATTATACCTCGAAAAGTATTATTTAACACAAATATCACATATATTAATTAAAATTAACCTGAATACCTTTCACTTAAATCATATGAAAAAAAATCACATCTCTTCATGAGGTGTTAGTCTGTCATATACACGAGTGACATTATCGTATCCCCCATTGAATAGAAAGTAAAAAGGTATGTGGATATATTAATTATAGAATTATAAAATATTAATAAATGTAATATAAATATTTTAAATTCATAGCTATATCCATCCTTGAAATTTGGTTCTAGAAAATAAATTATATTCATTCAGGAGAAGGCAATTCATCTTAAACATGATCAACTATTTTGTTTCCCATTTGATGGAAGTGGAGGTGGATCTGGGATATTAAATTAACATAATAGTATATCATTATATAATATATATTATTTTTATTATATTATAATTTTTATACTGTTTTTTAAAGGATGATGATGATGTAAAACAAAAATTAAAATTTAATAATTGTGCCTCTTCTTCAAAGAGACTCTTTAGGTTTATACGTAAATCCTTCATTGGAGGTCATAATAATAATAATAAGATCTCTAGGATGTGGGGTGAGAGTTATTTATTGTGTTTATATATTTATTTGGTAAGAAAAATGGATATGGAAGTGTGAATATGGTTCAAAATGGAGTTTCATTTTATTATTGGGGGAGAGGATATAAATGAAATTTTTGCAAAGATAATGTGATACCCACGTTTTTCATAACAAAAAAGCCATAAAAATGGGTAATTACCAAAACATGGAGGTTATAAGGTACAAATATGGAAATAAAATGAATTTTATACATGTTTTTTTGTTATTTTTAATTGTCATCATTTTAGTTTAACCCCTCGATAAATCAAAATTTAACTAAACTATAATAATTAGTTTTTTTATTTTTTTAATATTCATATAGTCAAAAATTAGGATGAAACTTTTAGATAACAGTATTGATGTTAATTTCAAATATGGAATCCATTTTTCTAAATTTAATTCAAAATATTTGAAGATTATAATTTAAAACTAAATAAAAAATGCAAAGAATGTGTTACTTTTAAAATGAAAATTATCATATTTATAGAATGGTTTAATATCAAAATTCACTATGAAATTGATTCTAATGAACTAAATTAGGTAAATTATAATAAGATTTCACTAATTATAAATTAATACCAATTTAAAATATTTTTCTTGTGTAAATAATTTGATGGGAATTGTAGTCTTTAATAAATATCAGAATTCTTAACTATTCAGCAAAAAAATATTATTTTCAGAAAAAAATCAACTAAAGATATTTTTTACATTTATATTTGAAAAATGAATTAAATTTTGTCAAATAATTTTTCTAAAAGTGGTAAAATTTATCTTTAAATTATATGTGAAAATCCTGATAAGACCTCATTTTAGAAAAAAATATTGTCTTATAAAAACAATTCATTTTCTTTCAAAAGGTAGTTATTTTATTTCTAATCAATAGATAGACACTTAATTTATTTTAGATATGTGAAAATCATATAATTTTAATAATTTATTTAATATTATTTATATCCAAAAAACATAATTTATAGGTTATAATGGCCGTAATAATATTTTAATAGATTATTTAATTTTTTAAACCATGTTTTGTTTGAATTGGATGCTATCCAATAGGTTTAATTTATTTTAAAATAAATATATCATAATGTCTTATGTTGTAGCATTCTCATCTAAGGTAATTGTTACATGTTATATGCACTATCTAATATGATGTTTCTCATTTAAAATATCTTTTTGTTACGTTATTAATATAATATATAAATATTATATTCACAATAACAACCATCCATGGGTTTTGGTGATGGAAAATGAATCATATTTTTTTTGTGGAGGTGGTAGTTCACACATACGCATGAATGAAATTTTAATTTCAAATGTTCAAGAAAAGATGGTGTATAGTGGTGGTTTAATAACCATAATTAAATTTTAGTATATTTTGGTTACTTTATTTATTATTTTATGATGGGATCCATATATTTATAGAAATTATAAGAATAAATAAATTGAATCAATTCTGGGAGGATGATTACCTCTTCTTTGGTATACCTCCTTAATATCCCTTCATAAGAAACCTTGAAATATTATTCAAAGAATACCAAAATCTATTAATCATTAATACGGTAGTTGAGAAGATAAATTGGTAGGGTTTGATTAAGAGAAGTTACTCATGATTTTATAGATAAAATACATGATGAGTTTTTTTTATAATTATAGGAAACGACACATAAAAATTACAAAAAATTCAAATATAATGAAATAAGTTTCATGAAAAAGTGGAACCATATGGACAGAATCTAGAATATAGGATTGGATATGGTTGATATACCTTTAATATATAAAATATTTTCCAGATTTAGTGTCATTTTAAACATTATTATTTGGTTTACCCCTTGTTAAATCATTTTAATCTTAACCACGATAATAACTTTTTATATCCTAATGGGTTTTAATTTTTCATATAAGTTAAAAATTGACTAATAATTAGAAAAGGTATGAAATATTATACTATTTCCCATCCCCCTTGTCACAATTTTATATATTTATGTTTTAAATAATTAAATTGAAAATTATATAACAAAAAATATCAACAATGTTATTTTTCAACCATTAATTTAATTTGACAATAATGATGAGAGTATGCAACACATTTAGAATATATCCCCAATAAAAAAATATTATACATTATAATTAACCTTTAAATTCATCTAACACAAATATTTATTCAAAAGATATTTAGTATAACTTTTTTAAAATAATTTGTCTGTTTTTCTATTGTTTTCACAATCACAATGCTAGATTTTTACATTCATTAAAAGTAATTATAACCGCTCTAAAATTTACTAAATAAACCGATGTTGAAATAAATTTATTATTATTCAAAATAATTGTTTAAAATATTTCAAAATCACTTTCATACTCATAAAAAATAATTTGTTTTTCTATAATAAAAGAGAGTGACATTTTGAATTTTTCGATACATTAAATAATTTATATGAGATTATAAAATAAAAATATAATAAACATAAAATAAAATCAATTAATGGATGAGTATAGTCTAAAAAACTATCCAATAGACTAAAACATTGTATTAGGGTTATTTTGAAGTCTTATCCAATTATTTTAATAATGTTTTACCCCATTTTTCCTTATCTAAGAGGAATACATTTTATCTGATTACAATTCATAATGAACAAAAATAAAATGGTCCTATTTACCAAATTTTATCCCCCTAATTCCAAATATGGAATCCATGTTTCATTATTCAAAATCTATAAGTCTTGGGATATAATTATTATATAAATTCACAAAATGAAATGAATTTTTTTTTATATAAAACAATTTTTTAAGCATAAAAATTAATATCAATCAATATCATGAATATTACTCATTCAAATGAACTTAACTATATTTCCAAAAATATATTTTTATTATGTTAATTTATGTTAAAATTTAATATGAAATGAGACTTCTTATAGAATGGAATGATAGTTAGAAAAATTCAGTATTCATGGGAAAATCAATATTTTGCATAATATACCAAAATATCTCCCATAACTAGTTTTTATATAAATATTTAAAAACTATACCCTTTATAAAAAAATATCTAAAAGTGGAATAACTTAATTATAATATTCTATTATAGAAATAAATAAAATATCATTTTAAAGAGAAATTATTTTTAATGAATTAATGGGATTTACTAAAAATAGTGTACTTATTTATTATGAATTAATAAATACACATGAATTATTTAAAAAATATACATAAATTTTATAATTTTGTTATTTCTATTCATATATAAAATTTAGTTTCTTCATTATAATTACAACATCTAAAACATTTAATATTTTATATCACATTTCAATTCGCATAATTTTGATATTGTATGTTAAGAAATCAATCAATATTATTAGTATTTTATCTTAATCTTCAAGGTGTTATAGTTCATATTTCAGTAATCCATTTGTATCCTCCATGACACACCCTCCTTCTTAGATAATTGAATATTGGTATTGATTTCCTCTAATAAAAGATTATACTCTCAGTGCTCTGGAAAACCCATTCAATAATGTTGAAAGGAAACTAGATATGCACAATGTATGACCATGATAATTATCACAACCTATCACATGAGTGGAATACTTGATAAATCATAAAGAAATATTTCTTAATACTAATAAAAATAAAGGGAAAACATATTGTTATGAATCACCATCAAATAATATACAGTTAGAACCTGAGGATGTAATATCTCTCATTTTTATGAAAAGTTTACAAATGACCATCATATAAATTTAATTATCAAAAATTAATATCACTAATAACCTCATGAATTGTAAATGAAACTCATTGGTGATACCAGTCATCATGGGATAAATAAGGAACTCAACAATACATCCAAATATTCTAGTCAAAACATCTCACCTATATTACTTAAAAGTCTTAGAGAAATATATAACCACTAATTACAAGTTGACATCCTCTTCACTTATGAATTCCATTAGATCACATCCCTATACCTGCGTCAATGAAAATCCCTCTATATAAGTACTATATGGATGACCATAGGCCATCAAATAAAAAATATGATATAAAATAGTTTTATGAACTTATATAATAGTGATCACAATCTATATTATTAGTTTCTAGTATCTTCTATTAGATACTCTATGATACTACATCAGGGCTAGTGGGAATAGTCCAAATGGAATAAAACTAGTAAATCCATGTAACCTAGATCCGTTCATGTGTCCCCTTTGATGAATCTCATTGTTGAGAATGTTTCTAATATCCGGGGGAACCCTTTAACACCCTGATATTTTATTAATTTTTAACATTTTTTGAATAAATTGAATTTCTTTGATATATTTCTTTATTCACAACACCGAGTTTATCTTGTATTACATACAACAATGAGTTTTAAGAAACAAATATATATTATAAATATTATCATTTAAATGAAACTATTATAAACTCACACAAAAACATATAAGTATGAATGGTAATAAATAATTTTTAAATATTAAGTATAATTTTTTTATATAATGAAAAAATATTGATATAAAAATAAATTTTTTTAGAAAGGTATTCACAACAATCAAAAATAGATTTTTCTTGAAAAAATGTTTTGTATTTCCTTTTTTGAATAATAATATAATTAATTTTTGATACTTTTATAGAATTAATTTGAAAAAATAAATTTATTTTCTGAAATCATCATGTATATTTTTTTACATTGGTGAATTTTTAGGATTTTTATGAAAAAATTAATTTTCAAGTGAATTGTGAAAAAATATAGCGTTTTATTAAAAAATGAATTTTCATTTAAATAATTTATAAGGATAATTTTTTTTTAAAAAAAATGGGTTTAAAAATAAAATAAATCACTTAAATATAATTTAATAAAATTTAGGTTATTTATAAAAAATGGAATTTTGAAATAAAATCTTTTGAAACATTTGAACATTTTATCGTTGAAAAATGAATTTCTTATCGTGTTTGTGGGATTAATTTTTGTTGATATTATGACACTTATGTGAATGGAATTTTGAAAAATGTATTCAACATTTGGAATAAAAATAATTTAAATTATCTAATATGGTAAACTAAAATTTTGAACATAATGAATAGTAAATACAGTTAATATTATTTGCCGCAGATAAGGTAAAAATGGATTTATTAGGGATTAAACTAAATAAATATAAGGATTAAAAAAGACCTAAAAACATGTATAATTTATATTTTATATCCATTTTTAGACATTATAATTTTTATGTACTGATAATTTCCCATTTTTTATCCATGTGGAATGATTAAAACAAGGTTACATTTTCTTCTTTTTAAAAAATCACAAGCACGCCACTCAACTCAATTGAAAAAGGCCACACCTTCTCCCCTGATATTATCACTTCCAAAACCCTCTAGTTATACAAATCCATTCTCTAATCCACTCATTACTTCCCAAATCTCATCATTGAATAATTATTTTGATTAAAATGCTATGCTAAGATGCCTTTTAGTTCAAACCAAAAGAAGTTGTCTGGTGAGGAGATAACAACACTAATCAATATTTTTATATTATTTATTCCTAAAAATCCTTAAATTATTATTAAAACATGATGATTTAATAAAATTCGTATATTAAATATACTCACATGTTATTATCTCAACTGAATTACTGAAAGCCATCTCCTCTTCCCTCAAATGTGATACAAAAGCTTCATTTATTTATACGGTGGAGTACCGCCTCATGAACCAATGTTGTTCATGTTCCATATCCACCTCTTATGGTATGATATAATGATGTATTAAATGTTTTAATATGATATTTATGATATTAATATACTTATGGAATTACTATTTTACACATACCATTATACCTTCCATTCCGTGGGAATATGAAAATGTCTCTCGTGTGTACAGCTGCTACAACCTTGTGAAGTGATGTGATTCTTTCATGCATAACTTGGATGGTAATACTGATGGGTTTAATGAAAATATATGATATTGGTGAAATAATAATAATATTATAATTTTAATATATTATTTATCTTTCTTTCATTAAATCATTTGACACAATTGACTTAGATTTCTGGTATATGTTCACCTGTATAAATGGGGTATTTAATTTTATATCTCTAAAAATTACTGATTACTCAAAAATATATATAAATAATAGATATGATATTTATATAATTTTAACATTATATATATGATATAATTATGATATGTGAATAAGGAAAAAAATAACAAATCAAAACACACATGAAAAACAAAGAAGCTATTTCCCGAATCGTGGATTTAAATTGGAATTATTAACAAGAAAGTAATAAATTATCATAAGAAAATAATATATGGTATGATATTTATAATTTTGAATCAATAATATATTTTTAATAAACACATATTTATTATACATTATTTTGTAATGTTTATGATAGAATTCAAGAAATATTGTAAGAGATTTCCATCTCACTTTTATTTTATGACAGACACAAGCCATATTCACCCCGAGTTTCATTTATGTGGCGTATATACTATATATTATTTTGTTTTATGGTTATTATCCAAACAATTATTTGAATTGTTGTATACATTTTTGGATATCCCTTTTATGGTGTTTACAGAACAAAATTTACTAAATTGATAAAAGAAATTTTTCCCGATATTATCTCATTATGAAAGATGGTATATTTTGAACCCATATTCTTTTATGAGGTGTATATAAAGTCCATTTCAAATATAATATCATGAATTTATTTATTCTCATTATATTTAATGTCTTATTTAATTTTATAAATTTATTCGGCTTTTAATTTAATGTTACCAATGTGGTAATGTTTTTTGTTATGATCTCATAGTTTATTAGAATAGTTTATGATTATGTTACCAATGGTAAAATAATATGATATACCTCTTAAAAAACTCTTGAATTATCTTATACTTTATTTGTGTCATGAGAATTCATTTTGTCACTTATTTCCCTGTTTTTATATACTTAAGAGTTCAAAATAATGTTTTCAAGAAAAAACATCTTAATTTATCTCTTCAATCGAAAACTCATTTTTCTTCTAAAACATGTTTTCTATTTTTTTTAAATAAATTTATAAAATTCTTCAAATTATTTATTAAATAAAATTTTACCCATGTTTGTCGTTTTTAAAAAATTCTGTGAAATGAATTTTCATGTCATTTTCCAAACAATGTTGTAAGGTCCCCCAATCTGGATATCTCTCATGTGGCCCAGAAGGGTTGGTCACGAGACCTCAAGAATGCTTACATATACAATAGAGGCTAAAAATTAACAGTTGGGTGTGATAATTATTGTAGGGAGACAATAACCCATGGATTCAGATTTTACAACACAGTAAAAAATAAAAATAAATAAATGAAAAAATATCAGTGTGGAAATAGTGGGAATAATATAATATAACATAATTCCATCAATAAAATACAGATGAATAATCCAAAAAACAATAAAGAAAAAATTTAATCATGTGCTTGAATGTAACAAAATTTCATGCTAGATTTAATACAAATAAAAGTCTAGTAGACTCAATAGAACACACAAAATTTTATGATATTGAACCCCATGTTGGTCGCATCTCCATCACCATCCCTTCAAGTAAGTAAAAAATCATCTGAAAGGTCATTTCCCATTATCCAAACCTGCATCCATATAATTATATCTATTAGTAAATGGTGTCCTAAATAGGATGTGAGTATGACTGAGTAGTTCGACACCACCTTGTCTAAACAAACTATTCTGATAAAAATGGAATGAAACGATACAATAAATAAGTGTATTAATTAATTATATAACTAAATTAATGCCACATCAACCTGCTTTGGAACCATTCCAAGATATCTCTAAACATGTCTGAAAACATACCAATATAACCATATAACAATGGTAGAACAAAACCTACCTGAGTACCATGTAATAATGTCTTTGAGAAAGTATCACAACCATGCCAACAAACCATAAGACCATGGTAAATCGTACCCTTATAACCAAGGTAAAAATCACAAAAGTCTAGGAGAAATCACAATGTATATGTATATCATCATTTAATCAGGATGGATCCTAGTATATAATCATTTAAATAATTATCATATTCAAGCCCGATATATATGAATTTCACCATATGTCTCATGTCCTAACAATCTACATAGGCATTTCATCATGTCTCAGGTCATAACCTAGAATATAAGTATTTCTATAGGTCTGTAGGAATATCCCTCTATATAATAATTTTGTCATTTATCAATTAGGACAATGCCCTATATAAGCATTATAATATTTATCACAACACATGTAATTAAAACAATGACATCACAATATCACATAAATAGGAAAAATGGTTAATTATAAAAATTACCATTTATCATTGAATTACACATTTCATATATCAATTTTTAATGACCAATAACGTGCTAGTTGGCTCAATAAAAAATCCAATCCAATGTGAAACTATATCAATAAATCCCTTAAAACCTATGTCATGATAAAAAAACATTAATCCATTAATCAATTCATGTAGTCAAAGGTTCTCTCACCCAAATGATAGCCACAGGATATGTCAAAAAATATTTGCATACAAATGGATTCCGAAGAACAATAAATTTCATTATTCAATGAATTTAAGTGCATGTATATTGATGCAATTGACATATTTCATATACTTGACAATTAACAAACCACAGGGTTAAGGTTTAGAACCCTACCATTAGTTGATGATCAAACAATGCTTCCAGTGGAAACCAACCATGAGGAAGAAGGTGCAGATGATCACAAGAATGTTCCAAGATCAAAATCGATCATGATCAAAAATAAAAACACACATAGTCATGATATTAAACTATAATGGTTTGAGATCAAATGGAGATAAGAAGGAAAAGAAGAACCACTTACCTGGGGATTGATTTCAAAAATGGGAGTCTAGAATTGAGTGAATTATTCAAAAATTGCATAGAAGGTCACCCTAGGCTGAGGAGAGAAATGTTGTACATGGTTAATGGAAACACCAGAAACAAGAAACACATAATACTATAGCTCGGTGAACTGAAAAACATGTAATATAGTTACATGTTGTGATATTATTTACAGTGGGATATACTGAATAAATCCATCTCATATGATTATTAATTATTATTATTGAACATTACATGATGTGTAATCCATTTACATGGTGTGTAAATGTTCTTCATATGGATTTTCAACACATTTTCTTTATAAAAGACCAAAACTCTCTTTAATGGATCTCAATATACCAAGAACCCATGGAAACACTTGACCCATTTATACCCAAACTCTATCAATTCAAAAAAAAGGTCCCTTGAATTTATGTTATTTTTTCCAGAAAAGGATCTCTATCTACGAAAAAGGGATGGACACTAAGGCTCAAATGAAAAACTCAAAGAGTAAAATTCCTAAAAAAAATACAGGACCTTACAACCTCACCACTATGTAAAAGCTAATATATGAGCTACTGCACATCTTGCTATAGGGTCTCAGAAAACAAGTATGGACACTGTGATCACATATAAGACACCCTCTCGTATGTCTCATCATGAAATATCTGATGATACCATTGTAACTGAAACAAAAATATAGTCCTACCCCAGAGATACTTCTAAATATTGTCCAAAATCTATATTGGATGCTCCTCAAACGAAGAATCAACACTAATTTCTACATTTTCTTTTTCAATCACGAGATAAGTGTTTAAATAATAGTTATGGAGCATCAACAAATGGAATAGGTCATCAATGGAACTGTAGATATATAGAAGGGGGAAATTTTATGACAATGGGCCGACCCTATCCACTATCTCAAATGGCCTGAAAAACCTGTGTTCTATCTTTCCTTATTTCATAATACGACATTTACCTAACCTTAGAGACACTTGACGGAAAACACATTGACTAACCTCGATCTCCAGAGGTCATCTCTGACGGTCGTTATATGATTTCATCATGACATTTGTGATGAAAAATAATATTCTAATCAACGGAACCTTCTCAAACATATCTAACAAGATACTAGTCCCAACAAGTGATGAATCACCTACCTCCAATCATAAAAGAGAGGAACGACATGACCAGGTATATAAATCATTGAAAGGTGATATATGAATTGAATCCTGGAAAAAGTTATCTTATAAAAACTTCGTGAGTTCCATTACATAATCTCGTGAACCATCGAAATCTAGAACATAAGATCATAACATATCCTCTAGAACCAGAGTTGTCATCTCATATTAACTGCTGTTCTAAGGTTGATAGGACGTACTCAAAATAAACTACAATAACAAATCCATCTAAATATCATTCTAGAGATGTGATGCAAAACATGGATCTCTATCTGAAATGGCACTCCTCAAAAATATGTTCAACGGAACTACCTCACACATGTGAAGAATACCATGATCATCAACTGTGAATATCACCCAGATGGGCAAAAATTGGGCTTCCTTCGTTAGATGATACAAAATCACCCATATAACATTATGCATATCGTTTTGACAAGGTAATCCTATCATAAAATCCATAATGAAATCATCCCATTTCTTCTTATGAATGGGAAGTTAGTATAAAATCCAAGCTGGAATCTAATTATAGACATTCAATTGCTAATAAGTTAAACATCTCTCCCCAAAGAATTATACACACTTCTTCACTGCAGACCAAAAATACTCTCTTTGAAGATCCTGATACATTTTTTTCATACTCAAATGTACTTCCCATCCAGAATCATGTAACACTTTCATTAAATTCTTGAGTAACCCTATAGGAACCCATACTAGGCCAAAGAAAAGGAGAGAATTTCCACTGCTAAGAGACCATACCAAAGGATTAATCACATCATATAAGATATTTCTCAAAAATTATCCCCCAATATTAGATAACTCCTTGGTATTAATCTTGTTAAAATTAATAGGTATTACAAATGATAAAGATAGAGATACTCATCCCTGAGACTTTTAATAATCTAGATGTAGGTCTAGAAAGAGGGTCATTACCTGTCACTTAATGAAAGACTCCTGTACTGCCTCTGCCTATGATTTTTTACTCAATTCATTGGAAATAAAATTGACCATACCTGTTGTATAATCCATATCAAATTCTAAATAATTCAGATACTCAACCCATCACCTCTACTAATGGTTTAGGTCCCTCAGAGAAAATATATACCATAGGATCTTGTGGTCCATGTATACCACACACCTATCACCCATGAGATAATTTATCCAACATATCATGGAATGTACCACGACTAATAACTCTTGACCATGAGTTGCATAATTCCACTCACGAGGTCTCAACCATCATGAACCATAAAAAACCATTGGATCCTCCTACATCTGAACTACTCTGAGTATAAATCTAGATGAAGTATAGTACATGGTATATTCTTTACCTAGTACAGGTAATGTCAGGATAGGTGCTAAGGCCAGCCTTCCTTTAAACTATTGATTATCTCTATCACAATCATCTTACCAAAAAAAATCACCACTTTCTTGGTTATCCCTGACATCAATGCTTCCAAACATGAGAATTCATAGAATAAGAACCAACAATAAAATTCTAAGACTATAATTTCTTAATTTCAAATACATTCATGGGATACACCGAACATACCAAGGATGCATCTTTCTTTGGGTCCACTGACACTCCTACCTCTGATATGAAATATCCTAATAAGTATACTTTATCAAGCCAAAAACTACATTTGGTTTTCTTTAAAAAAATATGATGCTCTCTTAATGTACTTATAATGATGTTAAGATGTTCATCATGATCATATACTTACTGGGTGTACAAAAATATATCATCTACAAAACCACCAAAAAACAATCCAAATATGGATTATAGATACTATTCATCAAGTCCCTGAATATTGTCAATGAACTAGTCAAAACGAAATAGTAGCACAAAAAATCATACAATCTATACCTTCTCCTAAAAGTAAACTGAGGTATGTTCAATGGTCTCACACCAACTAATGGTGTCCATCAATCTATACGATTATGGATAAGATCTTATCACTTCTCTATTAATCGAATAGACCATCGATGTGTGGAAGGGGAGAAATGTTCTTGACTGCCATATAGTTCAACCTATGATAATTCACACACAAGTGCATAGTCCCATCAGCATTCATGGTGATGATAAATTGAAAATTCCAAGGATATTTACTAGTACATATGAAAATTTTAGATTCAAAATCTTCCAACAAGACTTTTAACTCTTGAGGCTCTACTAGATCCATTCTATTTGGAGGGATAGAAATTGGATCTTCTCCTTATACCAAATCAATCATAAACTCAATATCTCTCTTGATGGGTAAGTTATATAAATCATTAGGAAATTCGTATTGAAAATGGCCTACCACTGGATGAAAATAATATTTCTACATTACACCGCCATCTAGAGAAAGACCTACTATTTGACTCATGATAAAATCCTCTATGTACTGAATTGGTCCAGAAAGACCAGCCTAAAGATCCCAATGACCTTGGTGAGAATAGATTCCTCTTCCTAAAGATAAAAAGGTAAATATCCTCTAGTAACAGTCAATATGATCCTACTATATAACTAAAAAATCCATGCCAACAATCAAATCTAAACCTATAATTTTCAACTCTAATTGGTCCCAAAAGAAATTGTGACCACCAATCTATAGAGAACATGTCATGAAACATTATATATTCACTGAATTATTTCCAAAATATGAATTAATAGATAAAACACCATCCAATATTATAGCATCCAAGGCCAAACTATTTACAAAAATAATAAAATAAAGGGAATGTGAAAAACCTATATAAAAAAATACAAGAAAGTGTTGATGATACTTGTATAGTACCTCCGACAATAGAAATTCTTTTGTCAACACTATCCAGAGTAGTTTTCATAACATGCAGCTAAACAACCCCTCTGCCACAGGCTCTATCCTAAAGTCCCTAATCTATTCACTCTTATTAGTAGTGTCATTCCTTCTTTGGGGTACCATGTCCTCTACCTTCGCCATAACATCTCGTGGAACTCTATCTACCTATCTGCTAAGGAGTAGCTGAGCCTTTCATATACTCATCTACCTTTCCTAATCACCTTCTATTTCTCTATTTTTGTATTCCCCAAGATCCCCTCTATAGGTGGCCGAATATTCCATAAACACAACTTACAATGTGGGGTATGTACATTGAGTTTGTTTGTGGATCATCTTGTCACAATGATTACAATACAATGGAACATGGTACAGATATGGATTCCCACTGCCTTGAATGCTATTCCCACTATTTCCATGGAGAAAATTGTCATAGGGACACTTCATTCCACTAGAAAAAGATTTCATATATTTCCCTACTAAAATATTTTGGCCACTATTCAGGGCCTCTTTTAGATTCCCTCCCGTGATGAGTGCCTAATTCATTATGTATGAAAAGATAATTAGATGGAACACAATAATCCATGACATAATATCATAATAAATTCCATCCTAAATTCATCTAGCCGAAAAGATATCATCAGCTTCCAAAGATGATGCAAATCACTGCAGTTTGTTGAATCACTCAGCGTAATATAGGACAGACATTCCCTCTTGTGTTTGGTGCATGAACTCACATGCATTCTCATCCCTCAAGGTCTCATGATAGAAATGTATTAGGAACATCATTGATATGTACTGCCAATAAAACTTCACATCCAAGCATGTGTTCTGTAAAATGTCCCTCCAATGGTTGGATGGTCCATGAAGCATATACAAACCATGTTTCACCCTCCAATATATGGGTGCCTCAAGATGCTTAGATATTTTTTTGGACTGACTCAATACAGAACTCAAAAACCTAGGGGAATCCCTCCCTTATGAACATAGGTATATGCTGAAGTTAAAACACTTGCATCCGACGAGACATCGATGTCACGGTGTAAAAATACCTCTTTCCTTGGATAACCTAACCCTCAAGAAGATGGAGTTACATTGAAAATCCATATGATCCTCATAAACTATATCCTGCTCTGGTTTAGCTTCATTAGGAGTGCGCCGATATCTACTCTCCTGATTCTCAACTCCACAATGATAAGGAGACATTTTCTCTAAAAAAACAACACACTATTTAGTAAAATAGATTTAACAAAGTCAAAATCAATAGGTGATAACAACAGAGAACGACTGACACATGGTATCTCTAACATGAATTACAAGTGTTTATTTTGACATCACAATTTATTTATTTTATTTATCAGGTATAATAGATATCTCATATAAAAGTTCAATGGGAATTTATATATCACATGAAAATATATATTTCCCTATCATGAATACTGCATGAATATATATATATATATATATATATATGTTCCTATTTTGATGAATTCATACTCATACCACACCACACTAGGCCGAACGTGTAAATATCAGAAACCAATAACATCCTAAAAACAAAACCTCAAACAATATATAAATCAATCTCTGTGAAATATCATCAGTTGTAACAAGCACATAATGTTAACAGAAATCCATCCCTAGAAACACATACTTTCCCTCAAACATGGGTTAGCTACTCCAACGAACAATCTCATTACCAAGCATTAACACATCTTAGTATCCTTTCAAAATTTCCCCAAATAGAATAGAAATAAAAGAAAAATCTATTTTCCTCTAATTAAACTTTATAAAATCCCCTGATCTAGAACTCTCTCACATGGCCAGAAAGGGATTGTTATGAGACCCCATGTGTGTCTCCCCATATGCCAGAGGTTAGAGACTAGCAGTGGGGGTGTGATAAGTATTGTGGGGAGACTATACCACTAGGATCTAGAGTTTACAAAATAAAATAAAAATAAAATTAAATAAGTGAATAAATATCATACTTTGTAAATGATGGAAACAATATTATACAATGGATTACCAACAATAAAATCTAACTAAATAATCTAATAAATAATAAATGACTAATGTAATCTGATATTGGAATGTAATGAAATGTCATTCTAGATGTAATAAAAATAAAAGACTATAAGAATCAATAGAAGTCTCAAATTTATAGGGCCCCATACCCCATGTCATTCCTATATCCAACTCTAGCCCATCCAGTATGAAAAAAATCAATAGTAAGGTCCTTCTCCCTTTTCCAAACTTGCACCAATATAATATTCATGGGTTCCAAATGGTTTCCCGAATAGGGTGTAAGTATAACATAGTAGGCCGACACCACAATGTTTGAAAAATGTAGTTTGATAATAGGTGTATAAAACACTGAAATAAATAAGTGTATTAATTAATTAAAGAATTATATTAATTCTATATCAACATACTTCGACACCGTATTGGGATATCTCTGATCATGTCTCACATACATGCCAAAATAACTATATAACCATGGTAAAATATAACTTTCCTATGCACCATGCCAGAATATCTCTGGGCATGTCTCACAACCATTCCAATATGACTATATGACCATGGGAAAACATAAACTCATAAGCAAGTTAAAAATAAAAAAAGTCTAGGTAAAAACCTGCTATATAATGATTTCATCATTTAATCAGGGTCGGGTCTAGTATATAAGCATTTCAACATTAATCAAGGAAAGGCAAGGTTATATGACTTTCATAATGTCTCTATGGGCCTCTCCTACTATATAATCATTTCATCATGTCTCAAGGTATATCCCGATATATAATAATTTTATCATGTGTAACTAGGAATATCCCACTATATAATAATTTTAGAATTTATCAACTAGGAAAATTCCCTATATAAGAATTATAGAATTTATTAGTAAAAAAATCATTAAATCAAGGAAATAAAAATATTACATCCACAGTCTCAATGGTTAATAATTAAAATTACCATTTATCTTTCAATTACACATTTTATATATCAGTTGGTCATAACCAATAATAGGCAATATATCATAGTAAACTAGCCAAGACATGGTGAAACTATATCAAGAAATCACATGTAATATATTTCATTCTAGACACACCTTAATCCATTACTAAATTCATTTAATCAAATGTTTTCTTACCCAAATAGTATCCACAATCCAGGTCAAAAAACTTTTGTTCCAAAGGGACTCTTAGTAACAATACAATTCATTATTTAACCAATTGAGACACGCATATATTGAAAAAATTTCAATATTTCATATACGTAATAATTATCAAATAATAGGGTTAAGGTTTAGACCCCTAACTTTAACCAAAGATCAAACAATGATTCCAATGCAAAATGATCATGAGGAAGATGGGGTAGATGATCACAAGAAGGTTCCTTGATCAAAATCAAAAAACAAAAAATGCACAAAATCAAGATATTACACCACAATGGTTGGAGATAAAAGGGAGATAATAGAGAACCAAAGTAGAACCACTTACCCAAGGGTTGATTTTAGAAAAGGGAAGTATAGAATTGAGGGGAGGATTTCAAATAGCTTATAAGGTCACCCTAGGTTGATAGGAGAAAATATTCATGTGGATGAAAGGAAAACATATCCGCACAACACACTTAAAACAATAGGTCCATGAATTACACAATGTGTAATATAGTTACATGTTGGGGAATTATTTTTAGCGAGATATGTCAAAAATCCCAACCCATCATCTTATTATTTCATATAATCAATCAATAATTAATGAGTAATTCATTTACAATATATTTAAATATTTTCCATTTGGGTTTTATCACATTTTCCTTAAAAAATTCATGACCCCCTTGAAGTCATCTTAACTTACCCAGATCTCGAGGAAAAATTTGACCCATTTTTATAAGGACTCCATTAATTTGAACATATATACATCCATGGACATTAAATTATTTTCCTCAACAAAGGATCACCATCACTAAACAAGACACATCCAACAAGGCTAAAATGAGAAACTCAAAGGGGAATTACATGAAAAATATATAATCATACAAATTATATTTGGATTTTACTGAAAATGTGAAATGAATATTATGTTTAACAAGTCAGACATTACCAAATTCTTAACCATCATGACCAATAATTACATTTAGGCTTCCATTATAATATTCCATATCTATTTTCATATTAAAAGATTTTTAAAATGTTTTATGTATAATAAAATTCAAAGAGGAAAGGATATTTTCCTCAAAAGATATTTTAATTTTTTAGAATCATTTTCTATATAAGATAATATTTGTTGATGTTACCTATACCTTACTAGATATATGATGTAAGAATATAAATCCAATTATTTTTATGAATGGTTTATTTTTAAGATGGAACGATGTTTATGAATCCTATTTCACTTCCATAGGCTATACCATGATGACATGATTAAGAAACCCACTTCTTTTTATGGTTAATGCTATGATGAAATGATGAAATTATTATAAAACATGTATCTTTTCTATAGTTTATTTTTTGATGAAATATTTATGAAAAACCTTTTTATTTCATGTATCATGATATGGTGAATTTTTTATGATATTATTGAGAACATATGTATGATTTTCATAATGTAATGGGTGGTACTTATATCCCCCACCAATGTATTGGGTAACGATTTATATCTCATGATATATACATGACTAGAACAATGAGTAAAAATTGTTTAATAAGGTAATTTTTATTTTATTATGTTATTGAGATTAAACCTTAAATACTATGATGGTTTGGAGAGTGATAATATTTCACTATGGTAGCCTTGGTTGCAGGCCTTGACTACTGTGGAAATTATTTTCTATGCTTATGTATATGCCACAATTCTTTTTCTTATTCCAATGTTAGGATCTTATAGATCATTTTCTATTATTTACTTACGATTCATGTCATCCGCACAACCATGTTTTATGATATTACTCAATATTTTTATCTTTGATATGAAGGGTATGGTTTTCCTGTGTTATCCTCATGTTCTCATATTCTTATTATTATGTTATGATTGTGTATCTCCCTAAATTACCATTATGGATTATTTGAGATCAATCATTATTATGTGTCCTTTCCCACGGTTATGAATAAATGTAATATGTATGATATGCATATTAAGGGTGATAGTTATGGATTTTTTTTGGAGGTGTCAGAGTTCACAAATGAACCACTTTTTTTATGATTCCAAGGGAACTATACATTTATGATCTTCAGGCCTATGTTTTTTAAATTTGGATCAATTTTCATCTCAAAATATGTAATATCTATATATAAAAGTATTGGGTCACTATAGTTGGTATCATATGATTGGTTCTCTAAGACAATGGTAAATATGATGTGAAAAAATTAGTGAGATCCATAAGGACATGTCTAAATATTAT
Source organism: Viscum album (assembly GCA_963277665.1). Taxonomy (NCBI): domain Eukaryota; kingdom Viridiplantae; phylum Streptophyta; class Magnoliopsida; order Santalales; family Viscaceae; genus Viscum; species Viscum album. The sequence continues at coordinate 1,168,120,317 of OY728122.1, read as the reverse complement.
TATAAAGATGAGTTAGAGAAAAGGAATATATCCAATAATTTTGGTAAAGGATATAGTGAGTGGTTTCCAAGAAATAACATCCCTACTTGGATACAAAAAGTGGTTCTAGATATGAAATATATGTACATTGGGGTAATAATTCTAAAAGGTTTTTATTGATCTGGACTCAATCATCACCCGATGGATGATAGTGGGCCATTTTCACCCCTAGTTTATCACTCTAAGGTGATATACTTCAGAAATTCACATACTCTTTATGAACCACCATGAAGGATTTAAATAGATGATACCAATTAATGACCAAGGATATAACAAATGTTTCATATATTAAAATAATTTGTCATTATTTAAACATCTTATAAGTGATTTTTCATGATTATGTTGATCTGTTATGATTATTGTTGGCTAAAATATGATTTTCGGTTTTGGACAATATATTATACCCAAATGAATTGTGTTAATGATGAGTAAGATTGACAATGAAATGATTATTCACCTGATAAGCCTACCATTTTTGTTATTGGAATAATATTTATAATTTCTATTCTTATGAAGCATTCTCATTCCATGAATGATGATGAAGTTCCAAAAGAGAAAAGGAGTGAAAACCATTTTTTGGAGTCCTTCATGAGGGAATTCCCACCTTATTTTAGTAAATTTTTTGATCTAATAGTTTATAAGAAATATATCACTACCAATGAGATGATATTTTTTATTTTCTAGTTTTTTTGTTTATCATTTGGATGGGGAAATAGATCAACGGGGGACTCTCATTAAGAATAAAATGGAACATGATGAAATTTTATCCATGGATTGGGAAGAGTTAAAGAAAATATTTTTTAATAAGTAATTTCCATTTATTATTCATATTAAGATGGATAGGTAGTTCATTAAGATAATACAAAATGATGATGAATCTTTTAGTATATATGATTTACATTTTAGAAGACTTACAAGGTACAATTCAGGTATTATCATAAAATGTGAATGTAATATTGATTGATTCTTCAGTGAATTAAAACCAAGTTTCCAATTGGAATTATACGTAATAGAATATAGTATCTATGAAGATATTTTTTTAAGTGAAATGAAGGTGTAAATGGTGGTTATATTTACATATCAGTTTCATTTTTTTAAAAGAAGATAACAATGGAATTAAATGGAAGATCTAATAATCATGGATGGAAGACGATGATATATCTTTTATTCTTAAGGTGTGGGAAGAAACATGGCAGAAATTTTATTAAGGAAACTAATAAATTATTTATGTATGGAAGGGAAGGTAATAAAGAAATACAATGTCGATGATATAAGAAGAAGTTAGCTAATAAATAAAATATAGAGAAATCGTCACTGAATACACTACCAAAACATGAGTGTTTCAAATTCAAGGAGCATGGGATTTATGATAAAAAGTTTCCAAATCCAATGGTTAATAATGATAATCAGAATCAATAACCTCTTATGTTGAGAAGAAAATAGATCATGGGAATTATTATAATCTCATACCAAGTCATTGACTCTTATCCTTATGATGTTTGTGATAATTTTCTTCCTGCAAATTTTTTCATAATTACTCGAGTAGAATTTGAGTTTGTCTTCGGATTAGATTGGATTTATCTACATAAATTCAACATAAATTATCATAAAAGGTAAGCCACATTTTATATTACCGACCAACCTATGATCTTATATCAGTGAGATGAAAAAAATTAAATTTCTATTGAAATCACATCCATTGTTTGGGTATTGATTCTTATTCAAAAATAGAATTTATATTAGATGGTTGGTAAGAAAATTAACATCAAACATATGCCTATTGTGTTTGATTTTTATGCCCTTCTGGAAGATTTTCCAATTCTTAAAAAAAATTATGATGTTGAATTTGTTAATAGAACACAAACATCATTCCACACTAATTTATAAGTATTCATGTCATGACCCCTTCCCACCAAAGATGCCCCTCTTGAGCTGGCAATGGGGGAAGGGGGATAATGACTCCCGAGTCCCGCCTCCAGTAGGCCATGGAGTGGTGAATAAAACCAAGGGTATGGGTAAAACACCAAGAAGAAGAAAATGAATAAGTATAGAAATAGCCAAAAACCAATCCCATATTCATGCTTTATACAATAGTGAAACAAAAGTACAAGTACAGTAAAGCTCCAAAGTACTGTACCAAAAAGTAAAAGAAAAAAACAACAGCAAACAACAGCAACTCCCTCTGCCTGACTAGTAAGGTCCCGCACAGTCCCTGTAGTCCTCCTGAAAACCTGAAAGCAAACCTAGGGTGAGCATAGAAGTATACTCAGTAGGGAAACCTAAAGCTCTCATGCACAAGTGGGGAGACATCCTAATGCCCTGTGAGAAAATAGAAAATCCAAAACTTAGCAAGGAATCTATCCACCCAGTCTCACCAGTCACACTCACCATGTAACACAAGTCAATAAAGTATAGTAGTAATGTTATCAAAGTATGGGTACTCTGCACCACCATTCCACTGGATACTGCTCAAGCCCTCATGCCTAACACTCTGATGCTTCCCCCTCTTCCTGAGATAGTACCGCATCTTGGCCATATGAAGCTCGAGCTAGTGCCGCAACCTAGCCATACAAAGCTCCTAATAACCCGCCAGCACACAATCCTTGGCCATCTAAAATAACATCCCGCCGGAACAAAATCCTCATCCATAAACACATTTCATCTTGAAAGACACCTGGGAACATATCACACCTCATCCTGAAGATTCATGGGAAACATCTGTCGTAACCTGCCGGAAGGAACCTGGGCTATAAAACCTGGAAGAGCGAGCACATGGAAAAATAGTAACCAACCATCTTTTGGATGTTTGAGAATCTCACTCCCCATACCACGGGTGTTTAGAACGTAGTGCTCAACATGGATGAGGTGCATAAAGAAACATAAAACATACAGATTTATATAAGTATAACAACCGCTCATCCCATCCTAATGCATCTACACAATGATCTGAGCACGTGCCCTGGCGCTGCTACTTCGAGAGTATGCACCCACCAATAAATCCCAAAACCCCATTTAATGATTTCATATTTCAACAGCTTTAGTTATCAGTTTCTTAAATACCAGGCAACTATCAACAACCAAACTGGATCAAGCGTTCGTAAAACATATCCATGCCATCCACAAATCATGTTAGGAAAACACAAGAAACACAAACAAGTCCCTTATTATTAACCAACCAACCCCATTGATTAATATTAACGTTCCATTACCATGCCCCACCATTCATTAACTCTTCCTCTTTTATTTATTATTCACAACCCATAGTTTTTTCACATTCAAACCCATCCCTACAGCCCCGCTGCCAACCACCATAACCACAATCACAATGAAACCCATACATCGTCATCCCTTTGATACCATTTATTGCAGCCCCTCTGCCCATCCCCAACATAGCATTCACACCGTCCCACAACCAATCCAACCGCAGCCCCGCTGTTCACCTGATCCACAACAACCCACAAAACACCCCCTTCACATAAATAAACCCTAAAAATCACCCACATGTTAATTATATTTGTTTTTTAAACTGGGGTGATCACACAAGGGTTTCAGGTATTTAATCAGCCAACTTTACGTGATTAACCAATTTCCGCATTCAATAAAATTTTCATCCATAAGAAAATCTAGAAGGAGAGGGAAACATTTAATTGCGTAAGAAAAGGCCCCCAACGACCATGATTTTCATTAGGCAGAAGCTCATTCAATTCAGAAAATAATATCATAGGATATAAATAATGTAACTACATTCACAAACATCCCATCCCCGTTATATAAGCCAGTTATTATATTTATTAAACCAGTTCAAATTTGTTTCACGTAAACAAAAGGACACCCACCCCACATGATGCACATTTTAAAGAGACTAAGGTAAGATCCCTACCTCAACAGGTTTCGATGTCCTTCTATGAACACGACCACCATGATCACAAGGCTTCTACCAGAACGACTGCACCCACCAAGGACGGCGTGACACCACCAAATCAACAACATAAGAAACTCCCTCAACATAGAGATCACATGTCGTAGCATGGAATGAAAATGGGAGAAGTAGGATAGGAAATAGAATACAATAATAGAGGTTTAACATAACTTTTTAGAGTCGTTTGTCAAAGCCCGTCGTTCCCGTTAATTATCAGTAGTCCCCTCGGTTGGAAACTGCGGATGGGAAGTCAAAGAAGAGGTAATGGAACAGGGATCATGATGTTCACCTCATCGACATGATCCTGCAGCCACTGACATATCGATGATCGGAGTCTGAATGAAGAAGATAAGAGGTAGGATTCTAGGTCATCCTGGAGCATCGCTGTGCGGAGAAGAAGAAGGCTCCGTAAATAACAAGTGACCCTCTCTTATATAGGAAACAAAAGGTAAAACGGTACGTAGTGTTTATTAATGAATACATGATGTGACCGTACAACTATTACGTTGTTTGACTGGTCAACACACGACACGTCATATAGTGTCCATGCGTTTAATGATAATAATAACTTCAATTAATAATAGGTGTTTTATTGACCCAAGACATGAGTCATAAAAAGGTATTCATTATTGGTCTTGAAATGATCGTCAAAATTTCAGGGTTGCAACGTCACACACAGTTTTTCGTTCCAACATCGTATGAGGGAGATACGTTGGATACAATATCCTGTAATAATAACAATATAATTATTATTGGGTGTTTCGTGGACCCGAGCCATGACCCATAATTTAATCTCCAACCTTATACTTGAATTGATCATATCAATGACAGGATCACATCGCTATGGATGAGAATTCAATCGGACGTCGCACACCGGAGTTATGGCAGATCGAAGACTTAATAATAATATTAAATCTATTAATTCACGAGATTTTTTTAGTGCCCAATCCAAAAAACTGAAAAGGACATCCAATATTGATCTCATAATTTCCTTCTTGAAGACAAGGTCGCATTGCCACCGATGGTTCGTAAAACCGATGTCGCATGAAGAAGTTATGCACTAAACATGGTTTTCCCAACAAAATTAATAATTAAATTATTATATTATTTAATTAATTTAATTCCTTAAATTCTCACATTCTCTCTCCAATATCCTTTGAGATTCATGCACAAAGGCATTCCATTTTTTAGGGGGGTCACACATGGCAACTCTATCTTATATTCATTTTTCAATAAATTTTATTTCCTTTTAACATGTTTCTCTCTCCAAAATTCTTCCATTCTTCCACAATTTTTATCACGCCCCAACCAAAGTGGCACCTCTTCCTTTTATTCCATACCCATCACGCCCCAACCTTCATTCCTTTATGGATTTTATTATTATTTTCTTTATTATTCCACCACTTTTTAATCTCTCTCCAATCTCACTTCAATGTTATTATTAATAATAATAACACCCATCATTAATGATCTAATTTAATCCCATTAAATTAGATTACCATAATTATTATCATATTAAACTAAAACCATTCCATTTAATTGATCACCCACTAAAAGCCACCATTACCATTATTATTTAATATAATAGTAATAAATCCTCTTTTAATATCATCAAAGGGTTTCCATCATCATTAATAATAATTATTACTATTGACACCCATTATTATCTTATAATTACTCCCTCTCTCCCATCACATGATATTCACACACGGGTTGGGAACCCCTTCCATGAATCTCTTGATTTTATTATTGTTTTAATAAATTATTATATAATAATACCCTTTTAATCTTATTTACACAATTCCAACTTTAATTGTGTAGAACCGCACAATGCTTCCTGTACAAGGTCACACCCATACGCCCCACGCAATTCATTCCTTTATAAATTTATTACACGCACCTCATTTATTATATGCCCAGTACACACATAATTTATTATTTATTAAAATTTAAATAAATAAAAAAGAAACCATTAACCTCACCTCATTGAATTAAATACATTCAATTTTATTTCTTTTATTTCAAAATGATTAAATTAAAACCATTTAATCTAAACAACACCAAAAAAAATTTCACACCACCATTATCAATTATTATTATAAAAAATTATTATTATAACAGATGTCATGTTTGACCACATAAAATTTTTACAAAGTAATGGTCCGGAGAGGTCTAGGCCATTACATCAGATACCTCTCAAAACATTCTCATCCTCAAGAATTAAAAACCAACCCATAAAAAGGGGAAAGGTCTAAACAACAACCCCACAAGATACCTCTCAGGGATCTCATCATAACAAGAATCCTACCACTACCCTAATTATATGAGTCATGGAATTCCTTCCTCCATGTTAAGATATTATCTGCTTTAGGCGGCACTGACTCGCCTGCACGAGTTAAATCACATCCACATTAATGTGTCTCGATTAGGGATTAGGTCCTCCCACCCCCATATTTTAGGATTTATCATACACATACTGCCCCCAACACTACAGAAAACAAACAACACGCTACCCCAACACATGGATTGGGGAATTCCTTCTCCCATGTCAAGGTACTATCCGCTTTGGGCGGCACTGACTCGCCTGCACGAGTTTAATCACATCCACATTAATGCGTCTTGATTAGGGATCAGGTTCTCCTCTCCCCACATGTTATGAATCTTCACACACATTTAAAGGAAAGGGGGAAACAACTTATCATTTTAGACTCATGAAAAACAAGGTCCGTAACCAAATCATGGGAGAGAATGAGTTTCAAAAATGGAGTGTGATGCTCCTGAATTTAATCAAAATTTAAACGAGAGAATTTAAGTAAAACCGAAAAAATCTCCCTTGAACTCTAGCCTTGCTAGGGTTTCTACTTCTGTTGTGTGTAACTATTTGCATCCCACTCCTATGCCTTTTTGTTGACGTCCAGGTGCCATAGATGTTCAGAAAACAAGGAACGCTTAAGCCCAAGTAGCAAGGAAATTTTCTCAAGGTTTCATTTTATCATTTTATTTCGATTTCTTTCCCAGAACACCCAAATCAAGTAAAACACAAATCATCATGATGAATATACCTTTCCTAGGGTCTCTACCTTATAATAAATGTAGTCTTACCTGGTCATTAGGTAATCTCAGAGTCCTTGCATCAGATCACGGGGGCCCCTAAAATCCAGTGTCCTAGCCGGTCTTCCCTGGCCTATGTCACGCAACAAGATCATCCAACACTATTGACCTACCATCCCATGCAATCCTCACTGTGCCTAACTCCAAACTTCATCCTATCTCTCAACCATCAGCCTCTGATACTATTCTGTCACAACCCCCTCCCACCAAAGATGCCCCTTCTGAGCTGGCAATGGTGGTAGGGAGATAATGACACCCGACTCTCGCCTCCAGTAGGCCCCAAAGTGGCGACTAGCACCAAGGGTATGAGTCAAAAACCAAGAAGAAGAAAGGGAACATGTATAGAAATAGCCCAAAACCAATCCCATATGCATGCTTTATGCAATAGTGAAACAAAAGTACAAGTACATAAAAGCTCCAAAGTACTGTACCAAAAATTAAAGGAAATCAAGAACAGAAAACAACATCAACTCCCCTTGCCTGACTAGTATGGTCCCCCACAGTCCCTGTAGTCCTCCTAAAAACCAGAAAGCAAATGTAGGGTGAGAATACATGTATACTCAGTAGGGAAACCTAAAGCTCTTGTGCACAAGTGAGGAGACATCCTAATGCCCCGTGAGGAAACAGAAGAACCAAAACCTATAAGGAATCTATCCACCTAGCCTCACTAGTCACACTCACCATGTAACACAAGTCAATAGAGTATAGTAGTAAAGTTATCAATGTATGGGTACCCCGCACCACCTTCCCACTGGATACTTCTCAAGCCCTCACGGCTAACACTCTGATGCTTCCCCCTTTTCCTGAGCTAGTGCCGCAACTTGGCCATACGAAGCTCGAGCTAGTGCCGCAACCTGGCCATATGAAGCTCATAGTAACCCACCAGCACACAATCCTTAGCCATCTCAAATCACATACCGCCGGAACAAAATCCTCAGAATTTACCACATATCATCCTGAAGAAACCTTGGAACATATCACACCTCATCCCGAAGATTCTTGGGAAACATCTGTCATAACCTGCCTGAAGGAACTTGGGCTATAAAACCTGGAAGAGGGAGCATAGGAAAAAAAAGTAACCAGCCATCCTTTGGATGTTTGAGAATCTCACCCCCATCCCATGGGTGTTCGAACCGTAGTTCTCAACATGGATGTGGTGCGTAAAGAATCATAAAATGTACATATTTATATAAGTATAACAACCACTCCGCCCATCCTAAGGCATCTACACAAATATCTGAGCACGTGCCCGGACACTGTTACATTGAGAGTATGCACACAACAATCAATCCCAAAACCCCATTTAATGTTTTCATGTTTCAACATCTTTAGTTATTAGTTTCTTATCTATCGGGAAACTATCAACTACCAAACTGGATCAAGAATTCATAAAACATATCCCTTCCATCAACAAACAAAGTTAGGAAAACACAAGCAACACAGACAAGTCCATTCTTATTAACCAACCAACCACATTGATTATTATTCCCGTTCCATTACCATACCCCACCATTCATTAACTTTTTCACTTATATTTATTATTCATAACCCATAGTTCGTTCACATACAAACCCATCCCTGCAGCCCCGCTTCCAACCACCATAACCACAATCACAATGAAACCCATACATCATCATACCTTTGATACCATTTTTCGCAGCCCTGCAGCCCATCACCAACATAGCATTCACCCCAACCCACAACCAAGCCAACCGGAGCCACGCTTCTCACCTGATCCACAACAACCCACAAATCACCCCCTTTACATAAATAAACCCTAACCAGAACCCACATGTTTATTATTTCAGTTTGTTAAACCAGGGTGATCACAGAAGGGTTCCAGGTATTTAATCATCCAACATTACGTGATTAACCAATTTACACATTCAATAAAATTTTCATCCATAAGAAAATCCAGAAGGAGAGGGAAACATTTAATTGCGTAAGAAAAGGCCCCTAACAACCATTATTTTCAGTTGGAAGAAGCTCATTCAATTCACAACATAATATTGGAGGATATAAATAATGTAACTTCATTCACAAACATCCCATCCTCTTCATACAATCTAGTTACTATCTTTATTATACCGGTTCAAATGTGTTTCATGTAAACAAAATGACACCCACCCTGCATGATGCACAATTTAGAGAGACAAAGGTAAGATCCCTACCTCAAGAGGTTCCGATGTCCTTCTATGAACATGACCACCACGATCACAAGGATTCTCCCAGAACTAATGCACCCTCTAAGGACGTCACGACACCACCGAATCAACAACACAAGAAACTCCCTCAACACGAAGATCATATGCCATAGCATAGAATGAAAACAGGAGAGTAGGATCCGAAAGAGAATACAAGAACAGAGGTTTAACATAACTTTTTTGAGTCGTTCTTCAAAGACCGTAGTTCCCATCAATTATCAGTAGTCTCCTCAATTGGAAACTGTAGAGGGGAAGTCAAAGAAGATGGAACGGGATAGGGTGCATGATGTTCGGCTCGTCGACACGATCCCGCAACCACTGACAGATCAATGATCAGAGTTCAAATGAAGAAGATAAGAGGTAGGCTTCTGGGTCATCTGAGAGCATGGCTGTACAGAGAAGAATAGGGGTCCATAAATAACAAGTGACCCACTATTATATATGAAACTAAAGGTAAAATGGTACGTAGCGTGTATTAATGAATACATGATGAGACCGTACAACTATTACGTTGTTTGAATGGTCAACACATGACACATCATGCAGTTTCCATGAATTTAATGATAATAATAACTTCAATTAATAATAGGTATTTTATTGACACAAGACATGAGTCCTAAAAAGGTATTCATTATTGGTCTTGAAATGACCATCATAATTCCAGGGTTGCAACGTCACATATGGTTCACTATTCCAACACCGTATGAGGGAGATACCTTGGATAATAGATCCTGTAATAATAAAAATATTAGTATTATTGGGTGTTTCGTGGACCAGAGACATGAATCATAATTTAATATCAAACCTTAGAATTTAATCGACCGTATTAATGATAGGATCACATCGCCATGGATGAGAAGTCAATCGGACGTCGCAGGCGTGAGTTATGTGGGGTCGAAGACATAATAATAATAATAAATCTATTAATTCATGAGAATTTCGGGTACCCAATCTGAAAACCTGAAAAGGACATCCAATATTCGACTCATACTTTCCGTCTTGAAGTTAGGGTCGCATTGCCACTGACGGTTCTTAAAACCGATGTTGCACAAAGAAGTTATGGACTAAACATGGTTTTCCCAACAAAATTAATAATTACATTATTTTATTAATTAATTAATTAATTTAATTCCTTAAATTCTCAAATTCTCTCTCCATTCTTCTTTGAGATTCATGCACAAAGGAATACTATTTTTATGGGGTTACACATGGATCCTCTCTCTTATATTCATTTTTCTATAAATTTTATTTCCTTTTAACATGTTTCTCTCTCCAATATTCTTCCTTTCTTCCACAATTTTTATCACGCCCCAACCAAAGTGGTGCCTCCCCTTTTATTCCATACCCATCACACCCCGACTTTCATTCCTTTATGGTTATTATTATTATTTTCTTTATTATTCCATCACTTTTTAATCTCTCTCCAATCTCACTTCAATGTTATTATTAATAATAATAACACCCATCATTAATGTTCTAATTTAATCCCATTAAATTAGATTACCATAATTATTATCATATTAAACTAAAACATTCCATTTAATTAATCACCCACTAAAATACGCCATTACCATTATTATTTAATATAATAGTAATAAATCCTCTTTCAATTTCATCAACGGGTCACCATCATCATTAATAATAATCATTATTATTGACTCCCATTATTATCTTATAATTACTCCCTCTCTCCCATCACATGATATTCATGCACGGGTTGGGAACACCTACCATGCATCTCTTGATGTTATTATTGTTTTAACAAATTATTATATAATAATACCCTTTTAATGTTATTTACACAATTCTATATTTAATTGTGGAGAACCGCACAACGCTTCCTGTACAAGGTCACGCCCATACACCCCATGCATTTCATTCCTTTATAAATTTATTACATGCGCCTCATTTATTATATTCCCATTACACACATAATATATTATTTATTAAAATTTAAATAAATCAAAAAGAAACCATGCACCTTGCCTCATTGAATTAAATACATTCAATTTTATTTCTTTTATTTCACAATGATTAAATGAAAACCATTTAATCTAATAAACAACAAAAAAATTTCTTGCCACCATTATCAATTATTGTTATCAAAAATTATTATTATAACACGTGTCGTGTTTGACCACATCAATTTTTTACAAAGTAATGGTCCGGGGAGGTCTGGGCCATTACAATTCATATAGAATTTCCAAGATTGAGATGTATGAATTGAAAATGAAACTCTAAGAGAACCTGGAAAATGGATTCATTCAGTCAAATCTATCCCCTTAGAGTTAGACAAATAACTTTATAAATAGTAAAGATAGATTGATCGGACATGTTATTTTTTATCAATAGTTCAAAAGGATCACAATAAAAAACAAGTATCTTGTATCTTGTATTGTTGACTTGTTTGATCAACTGCATGGAGCTCAATAATTTTTTAAGATTGATCTTCATTCTGGATATCATCAACATAGGGTTGATAAAGAGGAAATATGCAACACATAATTCTATAGAGGGTATGGACTCTATGAAAATATAGTGATTCCATTAGGCCTTACTATTGACCCCACAATCATTATGGATTTAATGAATAGATTATTTAGAGATTACTTCGATCATTTTGGGGTAGTTGTTAAAGTTAATATTATTATCTATTGAAATACTAAGGTATAGGATTATGATAACTTGATAATTGTAGTAAATATACTACAGAAGGATAAAATTTATTTAAATTTTAAAAAGTTCAATATTTCTCCAAAAATGTTTATATTTTGGTCATATAATCTCAAGTCATGGTATATTCGTGGATCCATCAAAGAAGAAGGCTATTGAGTGTCGGCCTAGATCTACCATGTTGATAGAGGCATGTAGTTTTTAGGTTTATCTAGATATTATCGATGGTTTTTGGAGAATTTATCTTGAATATATAATCCCCATTCCATGTTATCATAGAATGGAGCCATGTTCTTTTAGATAGATGAGTTTAAGGAAAGTTTCAATGAATTGAAGGGAAGATAAGTTAGCTCACCCATGCTTATATTACCCTGTAGTGGAGAATGGATTCTAATATATAGTGATTGAACAATGTAGGGATTTGTATTTAACCTTTTAAATAAGTACATGGTTATAGATTATGGACCAAAGAAACATAAGGTTCATGTAAAAAATTACATAACTGATGATTTGGAGCTTTCTACTTTAATTTTTTCATTAATGATATGGATATATTATCTCTATAGAGAAACGTTTGATATATATAATGATCAAAAAGTTTGTAAATACATATTTACACAAATGGAGTTTAATATTCACCAAATAAGATGGTTCCAGATGATTAAATATCATTATTTATCAATAACTCACCACCCTAGGAATGAAAAAAGGTGGTTGATTGCTTGAGTCAAAAAGACGACTCTATATTATCTAGGATGAAGATTAAAAATGGTACAATATTTCTATATTTTAAAAGGATGGATCTCACAATTCAGATGTAAGGGGATAAATCTTAATTTTCCTGATTTAATTTTCAATCATCTATCTATGTAATGATTAAATAGGCTCATACGGAATTTGTAGGTATACAAAACAAAGGTCTAAAAAATTCCTTAGTTTCAAAATTATCATGACTAAATAATGAGGTTTAGAAACCCTGGACAAGATCTATCCATACCATATTTGAAGAATGATTTGTCAGAGGAAAGTTGTAGTTCAACGTTCTTAATTCATCATGGAAGTAAAAATATGTATAGTGACTTGAAAGTGTATTTCCTGTTGGATGGAATGAAGAGAGAAATCAAAATTTTCATTAAATTAGTGGTTGTCTTGTTAGTATGTTAAGACTAAGAGAATAAATTCTAATTGGATGATACACCCATTACTTATACCATATTGGATATAGGAAAACATAACTATGGATTTTGTTATCGTACACCCAAAAAAATCTATTGGTAATAATTATATATATATATTTTAGTTAATCACCATAAAAATCCATCACACTTCACCACTATGTAATAATAATTCTCTCTTGATCAACTTTCTAGAATTAACATTAAATAATTTGTAAGGTTTCATGGAGTAGAATTTTTTTATATGATTGGGATCTGAGATTTATCTCAAAGTTATCAAAATGTATTCTGAAATATCTTGACATAGAGTTGAGTTTCATCATTGTGTATTATCCTCATATTTATGGTTATTCTAATAGATCAATTAAAGCCTTAGAGTGTATTCTAAGATCTTGGTCTAAATATTTAAAAAGATGTTGGGATCAACACCTTCCTTTAGTTGAGTTTTCGAACAACAATAAATTTTAATCGAGATTTCTTGTGGCTCATTATAAATACCTATATGGAATGAATTTTAGAGCACCAATGTTCTATAATGAATTTAAATAAATCTATTATAACTTTAAATAGTTTAATAAATTATAGATAATGTTAAATCTATTAAAAAATACATGATAGAAGCTCAGATTTGGAAAGAAATTTATGTTGAACCTCTCCTATGTGATCTAGAATTTTAAGTTGATGGCAATGTGATTCTTTGAATTTATTCATCGAATAATTCAATAATATTTTGAAGGTATGTAAAACCAATCTATTTTTATATTTTTCCTTTGTAAATTCTTTGTAACACACATAGATTTTGTGAATTTATTTTTGGGAATTAATTTATTCTTTTGGAATTTTGCAATTCACATAACACAAAATATATATTTCTCTTATTATATAAAATTATTAAGTTTGTATTATGTTATATTCAACAATAATTTAGGTTTTATCTACATGTAACACTAACTTCGATTGTGTTACATGAAACACTAAGATTCTCCTAAACAACACATTACTATTATAATTATTTAAATGAGATAGTTATAAACAAGCCATAAAACATAGTATTATGAATAATAATAACTAATTTTCAAATATTTTATATAATTTTTCTATATAAATAAAACATAATGATAATGATAAAAATAATAATTTTTTTGTAAAATCATTATATTTTTAGAAATACTATTATATTAATTGAACTGATTTTTATGTCGTTATGTGAAAAACAGTAAAATTATTTTTAGACACTATTTTAAATTGAAATTGGTAAAATGAACATAATTTTGGAATTTGGAATGTCAAAACAATCTTAAGGTGAATTTTTATTGTTTTTTTGAGAAGTTTCATTTTTTTGATGAATGTTGAAAAAACCGCGTTGTAGTTAAAAACTGCATTTTTGTTTAAATAATTAATATGGAATAAATTTATTTTTAAAGTAAAAATACATAAATAATTTTTATATTAATCCAATTTAGTTCTTTTGAATAATCTTTCAAATGAAATTTTATATAAAAACATATTGAAAATTTTTAACGTCCCTTTTACCTTCCTTCTCGCCACATCTGCGTGATTAGTGTTAAACTTAATTTAGCCACATATGTGAATTGAATTTGAAAAAATGGAAATAAATTGTTGTCACCAGTATTAGATATGTGGTCTAATAGGATCAATATATATTTTTTATTAGAAACATTAGTATTTTTATTTACCACAGTTAAGGGTTAACCATGTAATTAAAGGGAAAAAATAATATTATAAAATTATAAAATTAAGTTAAAACTTTTTTTTATTTATATTGGATAATTTGGATATGACTAAAACCAATATTATGATGAAATTATATCCATTTTAATCCACTTGGGTAAGAATATTACATTTATTATATTTTATTTAAAGATAAGATAAAAATTTCATACTCCTAATTTTAATAAGTATATAAATTTTAATATAGGGTCATACATAAGATAAATTATATTATAAATATTAATTTAAAAGATAATAAATTTAACTTCATAATGAAAATTTATTTTAATTTTTATATAATAAATAATTTAATTAACTGATTGCATGATGGTGATGCAGTGATTGTTTAATTAATGGAAATATCAAATTATGATATTAAAACTATTAAAATAAATGTCATTTAACATAATTAATGATATCCCAAAATTTTATAGATACAATTTTACAAACTAGTGAGATATTAGAAGTGTTAGTTTGAATTTATCATGTCAATATTATAATTTATGAATGAAAATGAATGAATAGTATCAAAATTGACATAAATGATAAATTAAAATAAATAATATTTTATTAAATTATATAAAATTCATAAAAATCATGAATTATGCCAAATAAGTATAATAAGGTTAAAATTTTCATAAATGATACATTTGGTTTTTTTTCATTTTATAGTAACTATATTAACCATAAAGAGTAAAACTTCAAGTCATCATGGTAAATATTAAATGGTTTAAGTAAGGGTTAAATCTAAAATAAAAGGTTAATATTATGATCTAACCAAGTATAAAAATAATTTTTTGAGATTATTTCGAACCATAATCATATTATATTATGAATAACTCACTTTAGAGATATTTTAAATTGAAAATCAATTTATATTTATTTAATAATTCAAGAGTTTTCTAAAGTGCCTCTCACCCCAATTATAAACTAGAACAACCTACATCACTTATTCACATCACATTGAGAATTTATGTTCAATAATACCCTCCAAATTTCTCTTATAAACTTCCGTAGTAAAATTATGAAGGTATTTTAATCACTAAAGACTTACTTTAGTGTCCCTAATAGGAGATCAAGATGGTGATCATCGAATAAGAGGTAATATCATTACTAACTCTTTCAAAATTGTTTTCTCTTCTACTTCATCTTTATGTGTTGATTTTATTATAAAGTAATAACTCTAGTATCACATATTTTTTTATATGTTATTATTATTATGTGACAACCATATTACATATTTTATTCATCCGTCGAAAAAAGTTCCATGCGTGCGTATGTACGACTTACCATTTCCTCACCATGTTGTAATCTGTTTTCATCACTACTTTATTTCGATAATGATGTATATAATGGATATAGATAATAAATATTATATTATATTTATTATATGTAACTAATATACCATCTAATTCCTCACCCTTTTACAACTAATGGAATGATATCTTCGATCGTGCGTATGTACGACCTACCATCTCCACGACGTGAGGAGATTCATCTTCCATGTTAACCATTTCAAAAATGATTATAAAAATATATATAATTAATAAATATGAAATATATTACTTAATAATTATAATTTAATAATAACATATATAGATATATCATTTACCTTTTTCTATTCAGTATGATAAGAAAATGGAAACAACGTTCATGCATACGTATGTCCTATCGTCTCCCTGAATGGTGTATTCCAGTTTATATATATATATATATATATATATATATTTATTATATATTTATATATTAAATATTTGTCACATATAAGTCATTTTTTACATTCTTTAAGTAATTAAATCATAATAAAATTAAGATGATCTAGAATAATAAGTCAAATCATGTACTACAAATAAAGGTATTATGACCTAAAACGTTGCTTTTACTAAAAAATATTAATAAAAAGGAATTTTAAAGTCATAAATGAATCATATATGATATCATAAAAAATATTATGATTATTTTATTTGTTAATAATATTTATAAAACCACTATACAGATTTTTCACCATTTTTGGAGGGAATCAGACCTAAGGTAAGGGATTTTTATCTCACATTTACTTCTATGAGACACATGCCTCATACATTACTTGTTTCTTCTACATGGTTTATATACTAACCATGAATTTATTTTATGAGACTTATCCATAAAATTATTTTATTTAGCTAGCCATATAATTTTTTTTCTTCCATGGGGAATATGATTGTACTGATTATAAAGTTGTAAGGGTTAATTTTGCAATCTATTTTTATTAGGGATTGTTTACCTGTAAGTATCTATAGAGGAATATTTATCTTCCATATCAACGGTTATTTAAATTTTATTATAATATATTTTTACTATTTTTATATAATTATTTTAAATATTTTTTTACTCATTTATGACATTTTATTAAACAGTTTGAATGTAATCTTTTGTCTTTTTCCTTACGAGGCACATTTTGAAATTCCCAGTAAAAGTACAGGAATTTTTTAACTTATACGGTATGAACATATTTTTTTGATTTCATGATTACTTATTTCCTTAAAGCATACCTTATAATCTTATAATATCATTTTCAAATAAAATGATTTATTTTAAAATTTCAAGGCATTTTATGTAAAGGAAATGATTTCAATGAAGAAAGGATATTTTCCTCGAGAATTGTTTTAAATTATTTTTTCTTGATTCCATTATATGTTTTTAATGTTGTTTCAATGAAAATGGATTTGAAAAAGTTTTATGATTTAATAGGTGTTCTAAGGAAAATTCATCTTCTAAGTTATCTTTTAAAATCTTTCCCCACCTATGGTGACATACTTTGTTATAGTTAAATAATACCATTCATATTATTTCTCCAAATGGTTTATGTTTTGAAAACATGATGTTTAAGAAACCCACTTCCTTTCAGAAGTTATGCTTTTTTACAAATGATTATAAACCTTGTATCACTCCCACACGTTATGATATCATTGCATGTTTATGACACCATTTCCATTAAATTGGTTATGATATGAATTTTTATGATCTTTTTATGTATGTATGTATGATTTCATTATGAGATGGGTGGGACCTATATCCACCTCAAATGCATTTGGTAAATATTGATATCTCATGAGATATACATGAAGGACCTCTTGCAGTTATGTGGTCTTGGGAGTGAACCTTGACTTCAAAATATGGTTATAGGAGTGAACCGTGACTATTATGATGGTTATGGGAGTGAACCCTGAATACCAAGATGGTATGGGAAGTTAAACCATACTACCAAGATATGATCATCAGTGTTTGGGAGGTAGGTCATGGTTAGATTCTTCATCACCTACTCATAATGAAACATGAGTTTCTATTGGATATCCACAACTAAAAATTGAAATATTTGTGATGGGGCAATTACGATTTGATCCCATCGTAAAAGGTCATTTGTGATGAGTTCCCATCACAATTACTTCATCGCTAAAAATGGAATCACACATACTTTTTTTTGTGAAAGTCCATTGCAAATAAATATATTTTCGATAGGAATTCATACTGTCGTAGTGAGTTTATCCTGGGTTTTTAAAAATTCTTTTCACAATAGGCCCATCACAAAAAACCTTTTACAGCGGGCCACTCATAAATAAGTATTTTTGATAGGCCTATCACAAAAAACATAAAAAATAAAACAAAATAATTATTTAATATTAATAAAATTTAATAAAATAATAAAATAATAAAAATAAAATTATAAAATTATAAAAACGAATAATATATGGAATAATAATAATAATAATAAAATAGTAATAGTAATAATAATAATAATATGGAATAATAAATAATAATATTAATAATAATAATATAAATAATAAAAAATTATAGAATTATTAAAAATATAATTTAAATAATAAAATTTTAGAAAACAAAATATTTGCAACAATATAAAAATAATAATAAAAATAATAAAAATAATAAAATAAAATAATAATATAATGTTATAATAAAATAGTAAATAAATAATATAATTTAATAGTTTATGTAATTAATAAATAATGTAGTAATAAAAATAATAAAAAAATAAAAAAATAATATTACAAATAATATAAAAAATGGACTATATTGAAATATAAATATATGGAATAATAAAAATATCACAAAAAAGTTTTTAATTAAAATGTTTATTATAAAAAAGTATATAATTTACTGGGGAAGATGGAAATATAGAGGAGCTAGAGGTGATCAAGGAGGGAACTCCATCCCCAAACCATGAGTCTGCTATCGAATGTACTCCACTATTTGCTCTTGTTGCTGTTGTTTCCATCAACACATCCCTTCATAATATTTTTTCTTACGATGAATCTCTTACTTCTCCCTAGGAATACACTCTATAAGCTTATCTTGAACTCACAGCTGCTCTTGATACTATGCAGTAAATGATGATGACTCTATAGGAGCTCCTCTCAAGTTGCACGACAACATCATAACGGTACCATAATAACTCACATGTGTCAATCGAGAGATAATACCAAAAACTCAGCTTTTCTCAAAGGCATACAGGATCACCTGCATCCACATTGCCTCATCAAATCTTGTTGAACTGGTCTAATCGTCAGCCTTGAACTGACTCTTAGTATTTGTCTAAGATGTCACAGACTCATATGATTCATTCAATTTAAATTTCAAATTTAAATATTTTAAATATATTTTTTAGTTAATTTTCAAACTCCAAAAAATATACTACCCATAATATGACATTTGTGATAACCTATAATATCTTTTGTGACAAGATCATTGTACATCCTCCAATAAAAATCGAACTCTATAATATTGGGTTATTCGACGAACTATATAAATATAAAATAATCATTAGATATTTAAGGTTATATAAATTATTTTAAAAAGGTACTTCACAAATTTTCCCTATGCATACCAAATTTAAGACTACTAGTTTGATTTTTGACCTCTAATATCCCCTAGTTATGTAGATCTACTAAAGATATTCTCTGAAAACAACCACCCATCTATTGTGAACATAATCCGTCCCTAAGCAGAAATGAAATGTATGCAAGGCTGATGATTCTCTATAATTATATATTTACTCATTGTTGTTCTCCTAAAATTCATCAATAACTAATGACAATGCTAATGCATACAACCCTCTAATTCCTATCAGATAGCATTACACATGATATCAATGATGGGTACCAGAAACCATATAAATAATTAATAATATCAATTTATTAATAAAATAAATTTCAAAATGAATATTTTTTATCGTACCGACCAATGATCGAACATGTGGTGTTGAACATCAATGGGTACCTGATCCCATAGTAACCATACTCTAGAAAAATAATTCTTTAATATAGCACTCCCATGTAAAACAGCTATATTTGAAAAGCTGTAAAAAAGAGAAAAAATAATCAAACAATTTTTATATTAAAATATTAAAGATAATTAATGAAAACTAACTAAAATAAACAAGTAAACATACATATTCAAGAATGGATCTAAGACAAGATGTGGAAATCAATTGGGGATAGGTCCATGAATCATCAATCTCGCAAGACAACGACCCCTCCAATTCATTATTGAACAACCATTTGTCTAAGGGTCAGATGATCCAATATAATGCTCATCACAAAGTAGATCAACCCCCTCAAACTCACAAGACAGATCTGCTTCTATATAAAACACAAAATGTCTGTTGTTAGCAAATATATATTCACTATTGTAAGTAAATAGTTTAAAATAACTATTATATATAAATAACTATTATATATAATTATGACCATCAGTTAATTGCGTCAATATTCATCATCATCATTATAATTGTATATGAAGGTGTTAATATATTCATATTCCTCCTCAGTATCATCAATTTCCATAGGAGTTTCAGTTTCATCATATCTTGTCATTTCAAATTCATTTTTTACACCAATAACACCATCATCACCATCGATCATTAACTATGGGGTGTCATCATTGATATCTGTGTCTCTTCATTGAAGTGATTAATTTGTAGTAGTCTCTTGAAAAATATCAATTCCTTACACTTTATTGGAACCACATTCATTTTGAATAAATTTATTTTCCTGATATTTCATTTTTATTATGCTCCAACCAACACATAACTCTCTTAAATTAGAAAAATAATTTTGATAATAATTTTTATGATCTTAATTAGCCAATAAAAATGGTTTATTTACTAAAAGAAGGATTTTATATTTATTATGAATTATTCAATGGATTGGATGAACAAGAAAGTCTCTCTAAGTATCCAATCCCAAACATTTAAAAATCATTATGTAATTTTATTCTCAATAACACAGTTCAACTATTTATTCCAGAATTCCATAAAACTCAACTTAAATTTCTCTATGATGAGATCCTCTTCAAGAAACAGCAGTATTCATTGTTTTTCCCAATAATCATGTGTATGAAATCGAAAACCATTCACCACATATGCACTAAAATATTTTAACATTTTGAATGGTGGGATACTAAATACACACAATCTATTATCAATTTTCATAGAATATTGAGATTCCTTTAAATTTGTAAATAATTTTCAATATAACTAGTAAAAAATTGATTTTATACGTTGAACAATAAATAATTTATGTTACGATTTTTTTTAAAAAAGTTGGAAAAATTATTTTGCTAACGTTCTTCAATAGTAGATGCCGTAATTTTTGGAAGTTGTTTCTTGATATGATTATCTAATAATCTAAAAATAAAATAATATTAATTTACTATAAAAAATATTATATAATATGTTATTGAAGATCTCATAGTAAAATGGTGTCATTTCATCATAGTTGATTAGAATATATGTATGATCTCTATGATGTTAATCATCTAAAAGTCATCATTCATGAACTCCACCAAAGAAATGTTTGGGCTCACTCAATCTAGATAATTAATTTTTCATTTCTTTATCAACATTTACCTCATTATAGACCATAAAGTTATATTTTTAGGGATATTCAGAATGAAATTAATGAGAGAATAAAAAATAAATTTCTTCTTGTAAATAGGATTCTTGAATTGATCCTTCAACCGATTCATTGTTATATACTTATTTCATCAATTTCTACATGCATCTCTCAAAATGGTATATCCATTGAAACTGTACCAGACCTCCATACCTAATATATTTGTTTTAGGTTCATCACTTTCAATTTTGTCTTTTCTAAAATGATATTTGTTTCTCTAAAAATGATGATCGGTTGGAACACATCTATGATAAATGGTGAAAAAACAAGGTTCTCTTACATTGATGAGTAGAAATGATTTTATGTCTCTCATATAGTACACACACTATTTTAGAACATGTTTACTATAGGAAGATAACACTCCATATGTTGGGAATCCACTAATTTTCCATATCAATGCATCTTTCAGTAAGAAATTTTCTTTCACTGCAACATCATATGTACTGATTCCATTACTCCACAATAAATTTAACAAATCAATTAATGGATTCAGATAATCATCAATATTCTTTTTTGGATGTCCTAGAATTAATAAAATTAAAAATATTTATGGACCTTCATCAACATTCATAGAGGTAAATTTTACGGATTTATAAAGACTGACCAACAAGAAAATTAAACCACCTTAATATCCAAATGGACAATAATTGTTAGTAAAAAGACCAAATCACATGCTTTAGTCTTTTGAAGAAAAAAATAGATCTAAGTGGTCAAAATGTTTCCATGAATCACTATCATAGGAATGATTTAACCTTTTTCTAATAGAAATATTGGTTTTTTAAAAAGACATTAATAACGTCGTGATGAGACATGAATAAACACTGTAATCATGGTGTAAGTGGGAAATACCTCAACTATTTTACAAGAATCAATCATGACTTTCGCAGTTGAGCCTCCTTATACCTTGATTTTCCACATGTAGGAGAATGTTCCAATGACTCATTTTTAATGTAATATATGATGAAATCATTTGAACATGCTTGAATCTTCTGATAAAAAATTCTGAAATTAAAAACTAGCATCCTGCTCAAATAAAAAGTTGTAGGAAACAAATTTCCTTTAGGTAAATGTGTTTTAACCAAATATAATATCTGATCAAAATATCTATTTTACATTTCACTATCTTATTTAATAGTTATAAATTTTCACAACCACTTTAAATTTTCTTATCTTGAAACCAGGATACAGGTCATCCTTAGTGGACCTCAACGACTCATAAAATTGTAATGGATACAACTTAGGAGTTAAATCAATAGCATCTAGAGTTTCAGTTTAATGAAAATATAGACCAGCCACATCATGTAATAAATTTAGAAATTTTGATAGATCTAGAACCAAATTATTAGTTCTTCTCTTAAACTACATTCACCATGTTGATATAAATAATGTAATCTATTTGGGAAAAAAATTCAATAGATAACCCCAAACATTATCAAATGCGTCAAACATTCTTAGATCACATTTCTTACATGGATGCTTAATTTTCCATTATTAAATAATTTCTAGTGTTGAGGATGAAAATGAAAAGAAATTTTCAACATCCTCAATATATACAGGATTTATATGAGAAGCATTTATATTCACCTGTTGATTTGTCTAAGAATAACCATCTAATAATGACAGTTGTCAACTTCTTTATTCCATATTTTTCAAAAAAATATAAACTAATAAATTTTTATGATTAAAATTTTATAATAAAGAGATCCAAAAATGAGAAATTATTTTGGTAATTATTCCTTACTATTCTTAATTATTAGTAGTTATTTCTAATTATTACTAAATACCACTAATTATACCAAATTACCACTATTTATTACTAATTACATCTATTTTTATTACTAATTACCATTATTTATAACTAATTATCACTATTTATTATTAATTATTACTAAATACCATTATTAATTAGTAATTATTAGTAATTATTAATAATTATCAGTAATTATTACTATCTATTATGGATTATTATTATTTACTACTAATTATTTGTAATTGTTACTAATTGTTACTAATTATTAACAATTATAACTAATTATTACCATTTATTACTATTTAGTACTGTTTATTATGATTCATTACAATTTAGTAGCATTTGATACTGTTTATTACTATTTGATACTATTTTTTACTAATTTCTACTAATTTCTACTACTTTTTAATAAATTTTATTAATTTTTACAAATTATGACTAATTATTACTAATGATTAATATTTATTACTATTTATTACTATTTATTACTTTTGATTAGTATTTATTACTAATTATTACTAATTATTACTATCTAACACTATTTATAACTAATTATTATTAATTAGTGGTAATTACTACTAATTACAGCTAATTAACGCTATGTATTATAATTTTTACTATTTTTACTATTTTTTACTATTTAGTTCTAATTATTACTATTTTTTAATATTTATTACTAATTATTACTATTTTTACTAATTATTACAATTAGTTATTAATTACTAAAATTTATTACTAATTATTACTACTTACTACTAATTATCGCTATTTGTTAATAATTATACTTAGTTATTACTAATTACAATCCTTAATTACATATTACCATTACTTAATACAAATTATTACTAATTATTAGTAATTATTACTAATTTCCACTACTTATTAAAAATTATTAAAAATTATTACAAATTATTACTAATTATAACAATTTATTACTCTTTATTAAATAATTATTACTAATTATTACAATTTATTACTAACTATAACTATTTATTAGTATTAATTACTCTTAATTACTATTTATTACAAATCATCACTAATTACTTGGTTTTTATTACTACTTACTACTAATTACCACTATTTATTACTAATTAAGACTAATTATTATTAATTACCACTATTTATTACTATTTATTACTATTTGTTACTAATTATTTCTAATTATTACTAATTACTGTTATTTATTACCAATTACCGCTATTTATTACTTATTACCGATATTTATTAGTAATTACCACAATCTATTACTATTTATCACATTTTATTACATTTTATAACTAATTATTACTATTTATTACAATTGTTTACCATTGTTTACTATTTATTATTAATTATAACTATTTATGACTATTTCATACTATTTATAACTATTTATTACAAATTATTTTTTTTACTATTTGTTACCATTTATGATAATTAATTGCTAATTATTACTAATTTTTACTATTTATTATTGAGTATTATTAATTATTACAACTTATTACTAATTATTACTATGTATTACTAATTACCTCCATTTATTACTAATTGCCACTCTTTATTTCAAATTACCTCCATTTATTACTAATTATTACTATTTATTACAAATTATTAATAATTATTAATAATTATTACTAATTACTACTAATTACCGCTAATTATTACTAATTGCTGGTATTTACTTCTAATTACTGCTACTTATTACTAATTACTACTAATTATTAGTAATTATTAATAATTATTACATATTATTACAAATTTTTCCTATTTATTACTAATTATCACTATTTATTACTTATTATTCCTAATTATTACTAACTATTACAAATTATTACAAATTATTACTAATTATTACTAATTACTACAAATTATTCTTCATAATATCTATTTAGTACTATTTATAACTATTTATTATTAATTATTACAAATTATTACAAATTATTTCTATATATTTCTAATTATTACTAATTATTAATAATTACCGTTATTTATTCCTAATTATTACTATATAAAGTGTAAATTAGTATTTATTACTATTTATTACTAATTATTACAATTTATTACAATTTATTACTTTTTTTACCAATCATTATTTATTAATACTAAATAATAGTAATTAGTAATGTTTTATACTACTATATACTAATTTATTCTAATTAATAATAATTACAAGTAATTAATAAAAATTACATGTAATTATTATTAACTAATGATAATTGAACTAAATTATTACAAATTAATACTATTTAATTTTAAATAAAAAATTAAATCTTAATGAAATAAAATATTTGTACAAATAAATAATGAAAAATAAGAAATCTAATTATAATTTAATTTAATTACTCCTAGTTAATAATAATTATTACGAATATAAATTAAAATGAATTAACAAAAAAACAAATAAAAAACAAATAAATACATTAATACTAAATGTTTCCTTGGATGCATGTTCTAAAAATTGGTCCGATGTAAAATTTACATGTTTGAAAAAACTGAAGGGAGATATCTAAGAGCAGAGAAGGAGAGAGGAGTTAAAAGAATTGTGAAATGGGAAAAAAATCAGATGGTGGTATATATAGGTTAGATCAATTGCGATGGGGGTATTTCCGATGAAAATCTCATCCCAAATAGTTAGGCATTTAATAATTGAGGTGGTGGTAAAACATGTATTTATGATGAGTCTCATCGCAAATACTATCTCGCTAATACATTATTTGTGATGGGTCATCACAAATAGTTCACCTATTATTAATTGAGGCACCACTGAAGGATAGTATTTCTGACTGGACCTGTCACCAATACAATCATGGTGAAAAATTATCCATGACGGCCCATTACAAATAATATGATGCCAACATATTATTTGTGACGAGGATCCTCCCTTGTCATAAATAAGAGAAACCTGAGAAGAGTATTTTTTAGGGCGGTTTAGTCCCCGTCGTAAATATTGTTCTCGTGCTAATGTGTGCATCACATGCCAAAGGTATTTACAGTGGGTCAAAATTCCCTTCGAAATAGTCTCTTTTAATGAATTATTTACAACGTACCCTAGCCCCATCGCAATTGACTCGTCTCAATAACTCATTTTTTGTAGTGATCAATAATTGAACCTTAATTTTGGATTTTAATTTGTTAAAAAGATGGATTTATAATTGAATAGATGTCATTTGTATTTTTGTTGTGTTTTGCTACTTTCTATAAGGTATCATAGAGATATTGGGTGGATATAAGAGAGGGATTGGAGGAAAATGGTTTTCCCCATGTCCTAAAAATCTATGTTGGTCTATGTGTATAGTCTTATGAAACTTCCATTGGAAAGTTCATGGTTGGCACATGGTTATTAAAGCCCCACAGACAAATAGTAGACAAACACTAACCACTATATTCATTCTTTTTGGGTCACTTATTTTCATTTTGTTGGGTTCATAAGAGTTTTAAGATTAATCAACATGATTTGGTTTTATCTGATTATGTTCTAAAAGGGAATATTGTTTTAACTTGTAAAAAATTGTTTTGAAATAAATAATGATTATTTTTATTAAAATGAATCAAACTAAATTTTATGTTTTGAGACATATTTAGTCATTCCAAAAAAGAATAGGTAATGTTTAAATATAATTTTAAATTGGCATGTAATGTTTTTTAACATTTATTCTTTAGTTTTAAAATGATTTTCTAGAAAAAATTACAATCTAATGAATTAAATGATTAATTTAAAATGGTTTGGGAAATGTAAATCCATGGATATTTTCAAGTTTTTGATTGTCAAGGTCAATGTTTATGGGTTGTTATATGAGTTATAGTTTGATGTTTTCTTCTATGGGTGGAATTGATTTAACCTATTGGTCATTATTAATTAAATTTTATGTCTTATTCTACTATTATGAGAATGACTTCTAAGAAATTATTGAATGACCATGGTAGTCATATATGGTGGAGTATCATTTTGGTATGTGTCCCTTAGAAATCAAGTGTAACCCTTCCGATTGATGTATCTTCCAAAAAATCCATATAGAGTGGTCGATCCAGATCATCTTTTGTACCCACATGTCCTATGGATGGTGGTGATTCTTTATTGCTTCTACTTTCTTGTCAAATTTTCCTATAGCATGGCGTTTCATGGGTTTTCTCGAGTGAAGACTCGGTTGATAATGTTATGAAAAATTACTTGAACACTTTATTCTATTTTAGTTGTGACTAGATCATGAATCCTAAGCCCTCTCACTGGTGTATAAATACTAATTGAGGTTTTCTGGGATATATTTTAGAGTTCTTTGAGTTGAGGTTTCGGCAGATGGAGAGATCCTTATTTTCTTTTCAGATCACTATTGATGTTCTATGATATTTTTAAGTGAATCAAGTGTAAGGGTTGGTGTCCTCATAACCCACTGTTTTGTACTTTGATTACATGAATTTTCACTTATTATATATTGTTCATTGTTCTGCATGACTATAATATAATAATGTCCTGGGATATTTGTTGCATTAATAAGCTCATAGCAGATCCCCGCTATGATGAGAACCTTGAAATTCTATAACAATATTCTTAAATAAATTTTTGTGGTTGGATGACATACTATGATTGGACACATAGTATACAGACCGTCATGTGCGAGTACTCATAAGAAGACGAGACTCTCTCTCATGAAGTTCGAACTTGGTAATCTCCAAGATGGGAGATTATGAGAACAGACCCGCCAGTAGTAATTCGCATGTCTTGGTGTCATCGGATATTGCTATCTGCGAGCGTGTGTAATGGTCCTTAGACTGAAAGATTACCATTAACTCATGTCATGACTCGCACACTTAGATTTACTGATGAAAACCGTCACGCAGACAGTTGGCAGGAAGTAGGGTATGTTGGGTGCATCACGAGTGACGTGTTGTTAATGGATAAGTCGAGGAATGATTTGTCCCTTCCATTTATGGAAGTTGATATCTCGGCCCTTTGATTGAAATAGAACTGTCGCATTAAATTCCATGGCCATGGTGTAAATGACGAGTTTATTTCAGGTAGTCAAAGAACGACATATCAAGCATATAGGTTTATGACACTACCATGAAACCTGCTTGATGAGATATTCGTATGAGTGATACGTCAATGCGGCGTCAACTTCTTTCTCTTGGGTTCCTTGACCCGTTGCTAGACAGTAATCATGGACTTTAGGCAAGCCTGCCTAATGCCAAAGAGAAAGAGGCCCAGAGGGTCACACACTAAGTGTATCCAAGTATCTCAAGTTGAATAAAGATTATTCCCGTACGTGGTTTAATAATTATTCAAGGAAGCCTAAGTTGTTTTAAATGATGGAGGAAAAATAAAATAAAACAAGTACACACCGATTATTATTAAATGTACACGCCGTGTAGTTTTATTTTGGAAAGGAAATGAATAAATGAAAACAAGATACACACTCCGTGTACATTTAATGTACACATCGTGTAGTTTTCAATGAAAAACAAGTACACACCGTGTATTTATTATAACACGCCGTGTAGTTTTTCCATTCGGGATTTTGAGGATATAATATCATTTTATTAAATGATATTTATTATAATCTGCGTGAGCACATGTCAAGGAATTAATTATTCGACATGGGGGTTTTCAATAAGAGTGAATGAAATAAATGAAACGCATAATGTGTTTATTTATTGTCATTACTCTACAACCTCAAAATCGATTATAAATATCCTCACAACCCCAACTCATTTCCTACACAAGAGAATCGTTGTGCACAACATCTCTGGAGAATTCTTTCATGACCGAAAGAACCTCTTCCTCCAAGAACGCTCTCAAGACTGAGATAGATCCTCTTCCATCGGATCACGATGATTTAAGGTAGACAACGCAAGCAAAGGCTTCTCCACGCTAGCACCCGAAGAATCCTTTGGCGACGTCCAGAGATACGAGGTACACGTGTGGATCACTGCTAGAGGGAGTCTACACTTGGCTTCTGCGACGCAACAACAGATCACATCGACAACGTGATTGAGAACATCAACGAAGAAAGAACACCCAAAAGGTATTTCTTTATAATTAATTAAATTAACTATAATCAACATGTAACGATCCTTGTTTGTGGTTCCGGGACAAACCATCTTGTTTGTCTTTTTCTGTGATTCGATCCATGGAGACTTACGTTTAAACGTCGTATTAATCCCAGATTGATCATTTCTAATAACAAAAAGACAAGTGGGAACATCCACCCACGAGCTTCCGCTGGGCCCAAAACCTTCAAATGGTATCAAAGGGAGGTTACAATGTTGATTATAGTTATTTAATTTTCATTGATAATTTACGCATTCACATTTGATTCAATTCGAAATAAATCATTCTATAAATCTGAATTAACGAGATATATTCTTCCTCCTTCATTTCTCGATTCATTTCACAGAAACGACCTTTTAATTTTAATTTTAGATTAAAATAAAAATGAGAAACTCATTCGGAGGAGCCGCTCCTTCTGTCTGTACAACACGGGATTACACGGCGTGTAATTAAAACTACACGCCATGTACTTAGGTTCAACGAACCGGCACTGGTCTGCCAAACCACGCCGTGTGAATTGATTATGCCTAAGTTTTAATCATGCCGTGTTGACCAGAATTGAACGGCGCGTGGAAACCGGAATACACGACATGTATGTTGGAGCAACACGCCGTGTAGTCCGTTCCAACCCAGGTGAAACTGTGTACAAAGATAATCTGCGTACCGCATACACGAGATCGCCAGGCCGGTTACCACGTAACAAGGAAGTACACTCCGTGTATGATTCATCTACACGCCATGTACTCTAAAATTTCCAAAGTACAGAAAACACGCCAAATCCCCGGCGTGTACTTTGGATAAAGGGTGAACAGAAAAATACACACCGTGTAATTATAAACTACACGCTGTGTACTTTCCAGAAATGGAATTTCACTAGGTTTCCTCCAATGTACAAAGACCCGTACAAGGAATATGGATGAGAAGAATCTCAAGGAAATTCAGAAAGGAATTTAAGATAAATAATTGATTAATTATAAGATCATAATTAGTTTAATTCAAGGGAGTCTTATATTAAATAAAAGAATGATTAAAAGAATTTTAATTCTAAATATGCGTAAATGTCGTTGCATTCTATGGATGATCATGAGCTAGACCAAAGACCCTTTGTATGTGTATGGTTTCATTTAAATTTATTTAATTTAAATTTGTTGGCCTGTGAGCCTTCTTCCAATAAAATGTAGGGCCTGTGTGCCCATGGTTTCTTTAATGTAAACCCATGTAATGGAGGATCTCCCAAGCCATAGGAGATGGTTCAAATATTGAAGCCGAGGTGAAACCGACACAAGAAGATACAAAGGTGGACAGGTGGGAGCTGCAAAACACGAACCATCAGGTTCAAGGTGTTTTCCCTAGGTCAGGGTTAGCTTATCAAAACCTCTAGATAAGCTAACCAATAGAAGCTCATGATCATGCCATCTTATTTTATTTCTGTATAATTGCATGGTTTATTTATTATGTATGTGTTGTCGCGATCACATAATTAATAAAATGAAAAAGCATGCAAAGATGGAATAAAATAAAAACCGGACTATGTATAAACATTATCGAAACATGGTTAATCACTTAAGCAAGCATCACTTAATATTAACAAGAATGTGATAATGAAAAGA
This sequence comes from Viscum album, assembly GCA_963277665.1. Taxonomy (NCBI): domain Eukaryota; kingdom Viridiplantae; phylum Streptophyta; class Magnoliopsida; order Santalales; family Viscaceae; genus Viscum; species Viscum album. The sequence goes on along the minus strand of OY728122.1, from coordinate 1,168,089,130 downwards.
TACAAAAAAATAATAAAATCCCTCAAATACCATATTGAGTCAGACCAAGCCTTCCGTTACTTGATTAAGGGAAAGACTCAATAAAAATATGTGTTTAACCAACCATTTTTGGGACAATTACTTTTATAAAGGAAGCCCTTACGAAAGGTTTCAGGTTGACTTAACCATATTACATCAAGAGAAGTATCCCTTGCTAGACTTGATGTAATATTGGAGGCAAGAGTTGAGGAAATCCATGTCAGGATTTCAGGATTGGGGAGTCCACTCAACAGATCAAGGAACTGTAAGCTCACAGTTGGCAAAGACCCGCCTACCTAAATACCTTAAAATAGCTTGACCAACCCTTGTTGGGGTTATGCGAAGGGGAATATGGATCCTTGCCACTAGAATTTCAATGAAACTAGACATTCCGAGTTAAATGGTGAGGGAAATTGGGACTTGATAAAATAGTGGGAGACTTAATAAAATTTATTATTTCTCATAAAATGTAATCAAGAAAGTACTGATGAATCTGCTCTTTTAAATTGTAGAATCAATATGACAAACACATCAACCACATTTTCTCTGTGATCAATTCTGGATAAAGACAACATCCTCACCGGCGGTAACTTTCAGGAATGGTTTAGGCGCCTTCAGGTTATCCTATGCCATGAATGGAAGTTTTACGTGCTGGAGTCCTCACTTCCTGATTCTCCTGCCCCGGGGGCAAGTGATAAAGATTTCCTAGTCTATGATCAACATTTGAACGATGCTCTCGACGTTCAATGTTTGATGCTATCATCTATGTCTAGTGAGCTCATGAAGTCTCATGAAGACATGGATGCCTACAGCATGCTCGAGCACCTCCCTGGTTTATACTAGGAGAGATCAAGACAGGAAAGGTTTGAGATCTATAAGGCTCTGTTTCAGAGCAATCTTGGAGAGGGTGCCTCAGCTGGGCCTCATGTAGTCAAGCTCATTGGCTACATTGAGCACTTGGAGGTTCTAGGGTTTAAACTCCCTGAAGAACTGGGTACCGATCTCATTCTCGCATCACTTCCCCAGACCTTCTCAAACATTGTTGTTAATTTCAACATGAACAATATTTAGATGTCTCTATCTGATCTTCTTATCCTTATTTGCCAAGTGGACAATGACATGAAGCATGAAAAGCCTTCTGTCCTTATGGTGAATAAAAGGAAAGGGAAGGCGAAGAGATTTAATCCCAAATCTTCTTCAAAGCCTTCCAAGAAAAGGAAGATCAAAGGGGAGGCAAAGGAACAGGATGCTGTTTGTTTTGCATGTGGCAAGAAGGGCCACTGGAAGAAAAACTAAACCTAGCCATGGAAGCAAGGGGAACTTCAAGTGCATTTGTTATCGAATGCAATCTATCTATTTATACTAATTGTGTATTAGATACTATTTTTGATGCTCACATATGTATCCAAATACAGGAACCAAGTAGATTCAAGATGATTGATCGAGGGGAGGTAGATCTATGAGCAGCCAACGGAGCCAGACTCGCTGCTGTAGCTGTCGGAGACTACCACCTCACATTGCCTACCGGGATGGTCTTGGTTTTGAAAGGTTGTTATTATGTGCCTTCTATTACTAAAAAAATTATTTCAGTATCCAGATTAGATAATGATGGATTCATATTCAAGTTTGGAAATGAATGTTGCTACTTTTATAAAGATAGCATTTTTTTTGGTAGGGAACATTTATATAGCGGCCTTTACGTGTTAGACTACACAAACCAAGTAATGGCAATCGATAACAATGTTAATTAACATGACTCATACCACACCCAACTTTGGCATCACCGGCTAGGTCATGTCAATGAGAAACATTTGACAAAATTACATCAGGATGGGTATTTAGATTCTTTCGAACTAAAACCACTTGGTGTATGTCATGCGTGTCTACAAGGAAAAATGACCAAATCCCCATTTAGTGGGAAAGGTGAAAGAGCTAAAGAGCTTCTAGAATTAGTTCACACAGATGTGTGTGGACCATTTCCAGTTGAAGCAAGGGGTCGGTTCTCGTACTTCATAACTTTTACTGATGATTTTAGTAGATATGGATATATCTATTTAATGAGGTGTAAGTTAGATTCTTTTGATCGGTTCAAAGAATACAAGAATGAATTTGAGAACCAGCTTGGTAAGTAGATTAAGAAACTATGCTCAGACATAGGTGGATAATATCTTAATCAAGACTTCATTGATTTCTTACGGGAGTTTGGGATTCTATCTCAACCCACTCCTCCTTACACACCGTTGTGGAATAGTGTAACTGAAAGGAGGAACCGCACCCTGTTGGACATGATGAGATCAATGATGAGTCATGCGAGTATTCCATTATCCTTTTGGGGATATGCATTACAAAAATTAGCACACATACTAAACCAAGCAGAAACTAAATCGATAAATGGTATTCCATACGAATTATGGAGTGGATGCAAAGCCATGTTATCGAATTTACATGTGTGGGGTAGTGAAGCATTTGTTAAGGCCTCTTCAGGTAACAAAATTGGACCCTGAGGCACAAAGTGTATCTTTATAGGATATCCCAAGGAAACAAGGGGATATTACATATACAACCCCTCAGACAAAAAGGTTACAGTGGAAAGAAACACCATATTCCTTGAGAGGGAGCACATCTCCAAAAGAGATAGTGGGAGCGAGATAGACTTCGATGAAGTCGAGGCTCAAGATACACATGAGTTGGTACAAGAACAGATTCCAAAAATCCCCATGGAAGAACAATCTGTTCCAGAGACACAAGAACTACGTAGGAGCACGAGAGAGGTGAGAGAACTAGAATGATATGGTTTTCTTGTCACTGAGGATGGTGACTCATTATTGGTTGACAATGATGATCCTCTTACCTAAAAGGAAGCAGTTGAAGGCACAAACGTTTCCAAGTGGCAAGAAGCCATGAATTCTGAAATGGATTCCTTGTACCAAAACCAAGTTTGGATTTTGGTAGATCCTCCAGTTGATGTAAAGACTATTGGTAATAAATGGGTATTGAAGAAGAAACTGGACATGGAGGGGAAAGGCAGCACCTACAAGGCACAACTGGTTGCAAAAGGTTTTAGACAGCGTCAAGGAATTGACTATGATGAAACCTTTTCACCGTTTGCAATGCTGAAGTCCATCAGAATCCTATTGGCCATTGTTGCTTACCATGACTATGAAATTTGGCAAAGGGATGTCAAAATATCTTTCCTTAACGACAACCTCCAGGAAGATGTCTAGATCACACAACCTGAAGGGTTTGTGACTCCAAAGGATGCCAATAAGGTATGAAAGTTTCAAAAATCCATTTATGGATTAAAGAAAGCATCAAGGTCATGGAAAATTCATTTTGATGATGCTGTTATAGAATTTAGCTTTGTTAAGAATGAGTGTGAGCCTTGTGTCTACAAAAGGTTTAGTGGAAGTGCAGTTGTTTTCCTAATAGTATATGTTGATGACATATTGCTAATTGGAAACGAAGTACCTGTCTTATAGTCAGTTAAGGCATGGTTTCATAAATTCTTCTCCATGAAAGACTTGGGCTAGGCGGCATATATTCTTGGGATCAAGATCCATTGTTATAGATCCAAGAGAATGCTGGGCCTGAGTCAAAGTACATACATTGACAAGATACTGAAGAGATTTCGTATGGAACAGTCCAAGAGAGGATTGTTGCCAGTGTCACATGGCATTCATCTTTCCAAGAAAATGTGTCCTCAGACACATGAGGAAAGAAAAAGGATGGCAAGGATCCCTTATGCATCCACGATTGGGTCAGTCATATAGGCTATGCTATGTACGAGGCTAGATGTTGATTACGCATTAAGTGTGGTAGGGATATATCAATCTGATCTAGGAGACCGCCATTGGATGGCAGTCAAGACTATCCTTAAGTATCTGAGGCATACTAAGGATATGTTCTTGGTTTATAGAGGAGATGAGGAACTAGTCATTAGATGACATGTAGATTCTAGTTTCCAGACTGATCAAGATGGCATGAAGTCGCAGACTGGATACATCTTTAGTTTGAATGGAGGTGCAGTGAGCTGGAAGAGCTCAAAACAAAGTGTGGTGGCAGATTCTACAGATGAGTCCGAGTATATCGCAGCTTTTGAGGCAGCTAAAGAAGCAGAATGGATGCGAAGATTTTTCCAAGAGGTGGATGTTGTACCAAGCAGTAAAGATCCTATCACAATCTATTGTGATAATACTACAGCGGTGGCACTTTTCAAAAGAGACAAGGTCACATCAGCAGACAAAGCACATACTTCAGATGTATCATATCTTGAGGGATTTCTCTCAGAGAGGTGAAGTTGCAGTGAGCAGTATTTCCATGGAAGACAACGTGGTGGACCCATTGACTAAAGCCTTGATCAGCAGAGACATGATCATCATGTGAGGTCTAGTGGACTAAAAGTTGTAGGCAGTTGGATCTAGTCCAAGTGGGAGTTTGTAAGGGTTGGTGTCCTCAGAACCAACTATATTGTACTTTGATTACATGAATGTTCACTTATTATATATTGTTCATTGTTCTGAATGACTATAATATAATAATGTACTGTAATATTTGTTGCATTAATAAGGTCATAGCAGATCCCCGCTTTGATGAGAACCTTGAAATGATAAAAAAATATTCTTAAATAAAGTTCTGCCATTGGATGACATACTATGATAGGACACATAGTATACAGACCGTCATGTGCGAGTACTCGTAAGAAGATGAGACTCTCTCTCATGGAGTTCACACTTGGTAATATCCAAGATGGGTGATTATGAGAACAGACCCACCAGTAGTAATTCTGCATGTCTTGGTGTCATCGGATATTGCTATCTGCGAGCGTGTGTAATGGTCCTTAGACTGAAAGATTATCATTAACTCATGTCATGACTTGCGCACTTAGATTTACTGACGAAAACCATCACGCAGACAGTTGGCAGGAAGTAGGGTACGTTGGGTGCATCACGAGTGACATGTTGCTAATGGATAAGTCGAGGAAGGATTTGTCCCTTCCATTTATGGAAGTTGATATCTCAGCCCTTTGATTGAAATAGATCTATCACATTAAATTCCATGGCCATGGTGTAAACGATGAGTTTATTTCAGGTAGTCAAAGAAAGACATATCAAGCATATAGGTTTATGACACTTCCATGAAACCTGCTTGATGAGATATCGAGACAAAGGGATTAAATTACACATTAAGCGTTCGTATGAGGTGATACGTCAATGCGGCGTCAACTTCTTTCTCTTGGGTGCCTTGACTCGTTGCTAGACAGTAATCTTGGACTTTAGGCAAGCCTGCCTAATGCCAACGAGAAAGAGGCCTAGAGGGTCACACACTAAGTGTATCCAAGTATCTCAAGTTGAATAAAGATTATTCCCGTACGTGGTTTAATAATTATTCAAGGAAGCCTATGTTGTTTTAAATGATGTAGGAAAAATAAAATAAAACAAGTACACGTCGTGTATTATTAAATGTACACGCTGTGTAGTTTTATTTTGGAAAGGAAATGAATAAATGAAAACAAGATATACATGCCGTGTACATTTAATGTACACGCCATGTAGTTTTCAATGAAAAACAAGTACACACCGTGTATTTATTATTACATGTCGTGTAGTTTTTCCAGTCGGTATTTTGAGGATATAATATCATTTTATTAAATGATATTTATTATAATCAGCGTGAGCACATATCAAGGAATTAATTATTTGACATGGGGGTTTTCAATAAGAGGTAATGAAATAAATGAAACGCGTAACCCATTTATTTATTGTCATAACTCTACAACCTCAAACTTGATTATAAATATCCTCACACCCCAAATCTTTTCCTACACAAGAGAATCGTTGTGCACAACATCTCTGGAGAATTCATTCAAGACTGAAAGAACCTCTTCCTCCAAGAATGCTCTCATGACCGAGAGAGATCCTCTTCCATCGGATGAAGACAATTTAAGGCGGACAACGCAAGCAAAGGCTTCTCCACGCTATCACCTGGAGAATCCTTTGGCGACGTCCAGAGATACGAGGTACACGTGTGGATCACCGCTAGAGGGAGTCTACACTTGGCTTCTGCAATGCAACGACAGATCACATCGACAACATGATCGAGAACATCAACGAAGAAAGAACACCCAAAAGGTATTTCTTTATAATTAATTAAATTAACTATAATCAACCTGTAACGATCCTTGTTTGTGGTTCCGGGAAAAACCATCTTCTTTGTCTTTTTCTGAGATTCGATCCGTGGAGACTGACATTTAAACGTTATATTGATCTCGGATTGATCATTGCTAATGACAAAAAGCCAATTGGGCACATCCACCAACGCGCTTCCACTGTGCCCAGAACCTTCATCAAGATAGGTGGGTCTCTATAGGCATCACCTTAGTTTTCTTATATAGATTGTGATTCATTGGGGTTATATCGAATTAGGTTTGGCATGTATGGTTCTTTTAAGGGTTGTGTGTTTTTTGTTTTGGTGATTTTTTTTATTATCTAGAAATTAGATCATTAATATTGGTGGCTTTGACCTGTGATGAATCCCATTTCATTTTATGAAATCATGTTTATAGTTTATAGATCATTTTTTTATTTATTGTTGGAAGGAAATTGATGAGTTCCTCATTGATCCTTTTATTATTTTTTACCTATTATGTCTCTAATTCATTTACTAATTTATTATTTTTGGATGACTTATAGATTATATTTTTTGGAATTTTGGTATACTGGTCATGTTTATAGACTATATAACATGTTTAGTGGAATTATTGATATACCTATAGTATATATTTTAGTTTGATTCATTGTGGTAGGATGTTTTGGTTGTGTATGGGTAATCCCATATGGTGTCTCACACTAATAATCCACCATTCTAGAAGAATTTTTTGAATGGTGGGGTGACCCACTATTTGCCTTCGTGAATTGAATTCTTTGTATAATTGGTCATGTATGAGTGGTATTTTAGAAATTAATTTTCTTGGGGTAGTTTTGATCATATTTAGAGTTGTTAGATATCATATTGTAGGGTTTTCCATCCTAATTGGATTTCAAATTTGGGTATTCCGTTGAAATTTGATGTCTTAATGGGGATAAATATTGGTATGCTGGGATGAATTACCAAACCAGAAGCACCATTTTCTAAAGTTTTTTAACTATTACTTTGGATTTGATCCTTTTTTGGACATTCAATATTCAATTTATGAATATTTAGAAAATTATAATGATTTATAATGAAACATTTTTATCCTTCATAGTTTGGAAAACCATATGGAAACATTTTATTGTGTTAACAGACCAATTTCACAAGGTTGGTGTAAGGTTTTTACAATTGTGTGTCTGAAAATTGAATATTCCAAGGTGTGACCGGTAATTATTCTACTGTTATGTAATGGTTTTTCCAACTATGTGGCCAAACTGCACGATGTACCCTAGTTACTAATTTTTTTTAATTTTTTACCGAAGTTATACCTCTTACAATTACATTAATTTAAGAACCTTCCCTCCTCTCCCTCACTCATGCGATTCACATATAGAAGCACCTTCATGTAAGCAACCCTCTTTCCACCCCACTAGTTTTGGGAGTTTATTATTTAAATTTAGAGTTTAATCATCTCAAAACATGACTTCAATTTCTACTATTCATTTTCACTTCTCTTCCTGTTTCCCTTATATTCTTTTATTTTTTTTTCCTGTCACTAAATTGAACACTAGGATAAAACCATACTGGAATGTGGTCTTAATTTCGTATGTATTTGAATTCTAGGGTGTGGAAATTCCCTCTCAATCCTTCCATTTTTTGGTCAAAAATGTTTCCTTCCAACTACACATAAGCTAGGTTTGTGATTATAATATTTTAAATTAACTTTACATGTAATGTGTTCTTGGGTGTTGAAAACTTGTTTTATTTGAAAATTGGGAATTTTATTTGAGTTAAATTGATTTAGATATATTTAATGGGCCTTATATTAATGAAATTTTTGTCGATTTATAAGGTTTATTTATGTATTTTTTATCTATTATGTGTTTGCATCTAATGAATAGCTGTATGCTTAACTAGTAAAATATCTATAGATGTTTTGAGATAAAATTTTAGTATTTTAGTACTATTTAAAATTGGTTTTATTATTTTAAATATTGGAATATGAGTCTAAAACCTTAATATGGTTTATATTTTTTTTTTAAATTTTATTATTTTTATGTATTCAATCCTTATGTTATTCACAAATGGTTGATATTTGAGTGCCACATGTTCTGTTTGGTGTTTATACACATATGGTTCAGTTCCTATTTGTATATATGTTTACATCATAATATCTGAATATGTGTATTGAGATATGTTCATATATATATATATATAAATGTGTATGAAAATAATTTGAATCATTCAAATTTATATTTGACGTTAGATATAAGTTTTCAAATATGTTTTGAAAGTGGATTTTTAGCCTCATTTTATAAATTATCATTTGATGTCCATATTGGTATTCAGTATAGGAACCAATTTATAGAGTATTTTTATAGAAATGTTTTATTATATTAAATGATTGATTAAAAAAGGTGTTACTATGGAATGATGTTCCGTTGAATGGTGGGAATGGATTTAAAAATGTTTTATAAAGTACTAGTTTATTTTTTTAGGGAAACAACTTCTATTAAATTTTTTTTTCATGTTTTAAACCTCCTCAAGAAACTCTAAGTTCCATGTGAAGATAACATATAATGGAAAAAATCCCCCAACACAATCTAATATTGTGACATATTTACGTAGTCCTGATTCGAAATAGAGACATAGTAGAAATAAAAAATCCAACTTTTGGATGATGTATATATTAGAGGATCCAATGTTATAGATTGCACTATGTTTTCTCTTCCATGATTAATATGTTAATAGACTTATTCTATAAGTTTTCTCTTAAAAATTATTTATTTTATACTAAAAAAAATATAGTCTTTTAAGCATTATATTTTTATATGTTTTTTCTTTTTTTTATTACTTTAAATATTGATATTTTTTGCATTTCTTCAATTTATTATTGTTTCTATTAGTTTTTTAATTACATTTATTATTTTATTCAATATTCATCAATACTTGATTCTTCTTAGTACTATTTGGGCCTATTTTCACAACCTATCAACTATTAATTCTGTTTCCCAATGAGATTTATGTGATTCATTATGTATTTTTGTGTGTTTGATTTATTACAAAGTTTTTTAAAAAAATGAACTAGAAAATTGTTTTTGAAAAAAATAAAATAAAAATGTATTTATTATTTTTTTATAAGAATGATGTTTTATAATGAAATCCCATGAATATGTCTTTAAAAATATAAGATATACTTTTATAAAATTAATGTATTTCAAACAACAATTTATGAATTATTTCATAAAATATAATATGCGTACCTGTTTAAGAAATGCTAATGGGATTTTTAGATCACACAAATTATAAATAACTCTGTGTCTATAAAAAGAGTTACTCTTACATTTTAAGGTTCTACTTATGAAGAGTTACACTTTTGTGCTCTTATTAAAGACTACCTATGACCGGTTTCCTTAGATGTCATATAGAGAGAGACATTGGGTCACATAGGGACCATGATCATGGTATTTCATTTTTTCCCTTATTTTATGTTAGCTACATTGGATTTCATATATTTTATTTTTAATGTTGTTTTATATATATTGTGATTTAAAATTTCTATATATTTGATTTTTGTATCTATTTATTTTTTTGTGGGTGTCAAACGTATGAATATGACAAGTCATAATTTTAGTAAAATTATACATCTAGTTTAATTTAATTATATTTTTATGAAAAATTCCAACTAAGAATAATTTTATTCCTAGGATATTGTCTCCAACCGATGGGGTTTTAGAATTCACCTCAATCCCTTCCACAAGTCTATTTATTATGGAACTGGATTAGTTCATGGAACATGAACTATATATATAGAACCCAATAGATTTTTATTATCACAATTTTCTTATAGAAACAATAATTCTTTCAAACAATTATCTCCCTATCACCTATTATATACATTTCCCATGTCTTATAGGCATATACCATGACACCTATATCTACACACATATCATCATGTCTAGTAAATAAAATTCTAACCAATTCGATCAAAGGTGACTTCTCATCCAAAAAATTGGTCCAATGATGACCATAGTTTATACCATCACATAAATCAATCCAAATCAACATATAATATTCCTTTAATACCCTGGAAAAACCCTCAAGAACCTCGATGTCCCTAGATACAATTAGTTTGAGTCACTCACATGACCCTTCCCATGATTTTATTTCATATAAATCATGAACAGAAGTATAACAAGGATTATTACTCAGAACCACCTACCCAGAGTTATAAAAACACCAATAATAATGTATCCTTGTTCGATATAACTTCAACTGAATGATTTTGCAAAAATTTTCATAACCCATACATTATGAAAAAACTATAGAATGGTAACAAAATAATATCAGAAGGATGAAATAGTCACACAAGGATGGATAACCATACCCACTATGGTCTAACATGAATATCAACATGAAAAAGAGAGCTCAGTCATATGAAATCAATATTTTGGGAGAAAACTAGAGAAGATGGGAAGGTTATGTACTTCTAGATGAATGATAAAATCCTATCTCATTTAAAAAAATAATTAAATAATTAAATATAATAAAAACAATAGAATACCCCAATATAAAACTAGTGTACCACCACCCGAACACTATGGGGTCAGATAATGGTCTTGGGCCACAATCAATGCCTCTAAAACCATATTTCACTCTTTTAAATCCTTTGTGATTTTTGATCATTTATAAAAATAATCACTAATAAAATTTTTTATAAAAAATGTATTATTATTATATAATTTAGTTTTCCATAATTTATGAATTAGGCTGATTATAAATGTTCTTATTTAATTCATTATGTTTTTTGAAGTTATGTAAAAATAGAATTGATAATTTATTATTTTATTAAATTTAGGGAAGGAAAATTAAAAATTAATAATAAGTTAAATAATTAATATAATAATACTAGAACAATAAAATCGTAATTATTTTCATATTATATTACAATAATACTAGTTTTTATGTTCTCATAGTCATCATGTAAGAAACCGATTTTAATCTTATATATGAATCCTTTTAAATTTAGTCAAATTATTAATTTTGGACCTAATGTGGATGAAAGATAAGGAAATGGGAGTTTTGGGGGTGTTTGCGGTGTGTTTGGATCTCGGATCCCATCTTTTATAAATTAATATTGGCCGTACTATTAGTAGAAACAAAGTGTGGTACGTCTCACAATTACTCCAAACCATGTGAGGCGAGATGAATGAGAAATTAGAGAGAAATATTTTCCCTTAACATGCACTTGGGGATACACACCCTTTAGATTATCTCATAAAAATATATCATTGGTCTTTTCATGGATGGGTCATGGTTTGTCTAAGTGTGCAACCTAGCTATATAGGTACCCACCTTTTGTAGTGGTCCATTCAATATAGGTTCATGGTTTGGCCAATGGTGCAGCCAAACCATGCAACCCTTTTTTCTTGGGTAAAATGGCCAAAATGAAAATAGTTTTTTAAAATTATTACCCCTATTATATTTCTATCTTTTGAAGAAAAGGGGGATCTCCTTTCTCACAATGGAGTTTCCAAGTCCCCCCTTGCATAGAATTTGATCATGTTCTATCTTTCGATGTCTGATCGAAGCTTTTTTTGGTCTCATTGGATTCATCCTAGTATGATATCAAATCATACAGCTCAGTTTTTCATTCTTATTTCCCTTAATGATTCTATTTAGAAACATACCCATATGCCCGATTTTTAGGTTGTTAATATACTCTTGAAATTTATTCTGATCCAGGTGAAACTCAAGTATGAGATTGGATGAATAGAGTGTTATAGCCTCGAGGGAGGTTGTATATGACTCATCCTTCAAGTCTTTCTATTTTATAAACTGTAACCATTGTGTGAACACTGATTTCATCATGTGTTACCTATTTAATTCAAACAACATGCATATGTTCCATATGCTTGTTTTCTATATCCCTTTGTATATCTTTATATCACACTGTATGATGTAAGACCTCAAACCCTTCCACCCCAATTAGGTACATACCTTGATTATGCCTTGATAACCCTTGTAGGTTTACCTATGACACTGTTAGGGTGTGTGGATTAACCCTACTAATGGTAATACTAATTTAATTAAATTATAAACTATTTGATAATTCCTATTATATCATAGTATCTATTTACCCATCTATGTTATCTTTTTTAATATATTAAATGAATCTCAATAGTAAATAGAATGTCTAATATAATTATCACATGGAAAAATTGAATGTAATTGAGTGAATTGGTTGCATTTTGGTACCACACCATGTCATTCATGATGGAAGGTAGCAGAGTGAACCTAGTTAATGACTACGTAATTAAAATGCTAAATGGTTGTATGTCCTTGATATTACTTGTCACACTACTAAAATGTATGAAATAGAATAAATTTACTTATTTAATGGCATGAGTATTACATGGGATTAATTATATAATGAATCATGTATATGGTTCTTACTGCATATGGACCTATTAACTTTTATATAAATTTATAGACTTGGAAACAGTTTGGATTCCAAATGGAATCCCTTTTTCCCTTAGGGGATTCCATTTGATTCAAGGTTGAGGTTTTCCAAGGAAGATAACCACCTTAAGACATGGTCTTTTCCTACTTGTTGAGGCCCAACATAACACCATAAGATCCATTCATTATCATTAAAATATTGTGATTCCTGGGATACACTCTTTTTAGTTAGCTTGACATCTTCAGTCACATGGAACCATGGATACACCTATTGTGCCCATTCATTTCTTATCCCATTTTACCTTGGATGATATCCTTGGACTCTGTCAAAATAATACTAAGGTGGAATGACTTGGATGATTCCACTTGGATTACACCTATGCCCATTATATATATATATTTATATATCCTATAGGTTATTAATGAGTTTTCTTGACCCCTGAGGTCAATGATATGGTTCTTATTACCTTGGATCATCTTCATTATTCTCATCATAAAGGATTCCTTGGTTATTACCTTTGATAATATATTATTATTATTAATATTATTATTTGATTTTATGGCCACTCAATGGGTCCACTTACATTACTTATTATAATCTAGAAGATAAATAATTAAATTATTACATTTTTAAACACAATATAAGGATAAAGCAGGTATCTGGGTATTTACATTACAATATAATCTTTGCATGCATATATAGTTGCACACTATTTAAATTTTTATTACAGTAATTGGATGATATAGAATAAATTAGTGGTGTCTTACTAAGTTTTATCTCACACCCTATTTGGGTCGTTGATGGTACCTGGGTAGATTATATGTATGTTGGTGTTGACAAGAGGAAGTTTCCCACTTCGGGCACTTAACATCGAGTGCTTTCATTACGATAGAGCATGGTACCAGATGATCGGGCCAGTTCTCGGGATTCTTGGATTTTTTTATTTTCGTTTTTATTCTTTTTTATAGAAATTTTATAATGAAAACTTGTATCCATGTTTCATTCTTTATAGAGACATCACATACTGTATCATCATTTTATATATGATTTAGTTTCAAATTTTGATTAATATTTAGTTTGTGGATGTTTATTCATGTATTCCATTACTTATTCATTTATTATACTGCTTCCCCTATTTATTTTTTATTATATATATGATGTGATACACTCAGTTAATGAGTGCATAATCTACACTTGGTCACACCCTAGGCCCTCAACACAATTCTTCAACCTATGGCATATCGACAGGCACACTTGATGCAATGTGGCCATATGACTTCGGGGTACATTTCAGTGACACTTAGGACAAGACATAATGAAGTGATATCATAGTTTTTACATCCTTACTTTACTATTTTGAGACTGTATATTAGAGATTTATACTTCTTTGTAACTTGGTTATAAGCCATTCTGGGGCATTATTAACCCACATTCGGGGTAAATATCGAGTTTCCTGAAATGGAGAATTATTTTTCTATTTTTTCTTATTATAGTAGATATAATTTCACTATTGGTTGATTCACATGAGTTGTTGTATTTGATATTAAATAATGATATTTATTGATGTCCAGATAAGGTGATGGTAAGGAAACATCTTTACACCCATCATGATAGGCACCTAGAATTCACATTCCATTCTTATCCCTTGCAATAATGGTTCATTTTACTCCTTGCATCGCATGTAGTTTTAGTGATTATTGAATGAGATATGGTGGCTGTATTTTCTTGTGATGATAACTTATTACCTCTAGATACGTTAGGTACTCTTTGGATTTTATTGACTGGTTATTAGTTTTCATTCATGTGGTGTATGTGACCTCTTGGGATTTAATGGTAATTTAGAAATTCAAGCTATCATATATCACACGTAACATTCTGATAAAAGATGTCGATGAAGATGATCAAAATATATGGGTTTCAGTTTTAGTGATAATGTTTATTTTCCCTTATTCACTGGGAATGACGATTCATTTAATCAAACATTGATATATATAAATAAGAAAATAAAAACTTTATAAGTAAATCTTGGTTTATAAAACCAAATTCTTTCTTGAAAATGAAAAGGTAAAGTGTGACTAACCCTTTAACTTACTAGAACCCCAGTAAATTAAACTTGAACACTTACCAATACCCAATCCCTCTAAGTGGCTAGTTGGGGTAGTTTTACTTGGATAGTGATCCCTTATTATTATGTTCTTATTCAAATAGTTCTTTTATCTTCTCTTAAAGTTCGTTTTGTAGTGAATTCTTAGAATTTGCAGAGATATTTCACCACAACGTACTCTTGTCATATTTTAGGAGGGTGGTGAAAACAATGCTCTCAAGGTGCTGATCCCTGATCCAATAGAGATTCCTCATTTAGTGCAGCATAAGGTACCTCTTGTTATACCCAAACTGGGAACTACTTCATAATATTCATGAGGGTTTACTATTTATGATGCAGTATAATTATGGTTCTCTATGATCTACACCTATGATGGAAGATTTGATATTTTATTTACAGTAGTAGAATCCTCTCCCTTCTAGAGGGGATGTTGATCCATAGGTTGTTGAGTTTTGGAGGGAGTCCACTCCATCTCTCTTTGAGAATCTAGAGATGCATCCATAGAGGAGGGTCAATACATAAACCTATATCCATTATAATTTTTCCAAGAGTTGGTGTGATGTGACTACCCATGCTGGTCATCATCAGGGCATGGGTTGGTCTAACATTCAGACTACCTTCTATAATCACTTCTTTCCTCATACACTAAGAGCTTATCAAGCAAGAGAGTTTATTAAGCTTGAGTGGGATTAAATGTCAATAATTGATTATCCAGTGCATTTTATAGAGATAATTTTTTTTTCAACAGTTCTATATAGTGATGAATTGTCTCATACAAGATGTTATGAGGATAGGATACATTACGGAATCTGTAATCAGGTAATTTTTTTCCTGTCAACATTTTCTAAGATTTTCAATTAGGCTCTTATCACTGAGCGCACCCTGATGGAAAGTTATAGTACCATGCAAAAAAAACATTTCAAATATAGGGTAATAGTTCTTCCAGTAATAGAAATCATTCCTTTAAGTATTCTCATAAAAATAGTAGAATTTAAAGTAACCATGGAGGAATCTCTGTTACTTTCCATCAGTATGGATGAATGGAGCATCTGAATCCATAGTGTGATAAAGACCCTCCATAGTGTATGGATTGTTATTGTACATGGAATAACCAAAAAATTTTCACAAATTTCCTTATATTTCCATGGAATAAAATCTGCACCATCTACACCTTCATGGGACATATGTTTTACATCCCGTCAAGCATAGGATTAGAGTAGAACCGACAGTACTCGCGAAGGAGGAGGTCATGGTTGTGGTAGCCATGCTTCTAATTATCAGGGTCAACAAATTAGACATTCCTAGGGTAGTGAAAGTGTATCATAGAGCCATGGGTTAATTATGTTGAAAAAATTATATCCAACACCCTATGAATGAAGTAATGGAGTATCTATAGTAAGATGTATCATTCTAGTAGCCTCCACTATTGTAACTATTTTTTTGATATAGGTGCTCTAAAATAATTTCTCACTTTCTCAATTCTAGATGGTGTTGGGATATAAATTTAGTATTAATGTGGTTTTATGACCCCAGATACACTATTGGGAATGTTATAATAGGGAATATTCAAGCGCGAGGACTGTCCCCTTGAGGTAGGCATTTATCACTTCCTCTATGTTTGTTTTCAAGATGAAATGTTCTCATGTAATTCTTGGGAGGTATTGGTTTGTTTCATACAATAACTTTGCAAACTATTGTCATTGTATGTTTTTTTACATCACTAAAGGTAATCATTTATCTCTATATGGGTGAGATGAATGTCAAGGATAGTAGAACTGGACTATAACATTATAGTCTCAGTGGAATGACCAAACAAATTAGTAGTCTCTTTAGAGAGGAGTAGGGAGTACACAAGGAAGATTATGATCCCAGGGAAGATTGGTTTATGGGAATATTTCAAGAAAAATTTTGTAGCTTACCTTATTAAGAGAGAGTTAGGTTTTACGATCAATCTCATACTTGGCTCAACTCCAATATCCATTCCTCCATACATGATGGAACCTACTGAGCACTAGTATCTTAAGATACTATCGGTGGATCTACAAGCCAAGGGTTCTATATGGATTAGCAGTTCCATTTTGGGATCACCTATACTTTTAACCAAGAAATATGGGGACCTTATTTTATTCATCTATTTCTAATGGTTGAAAAATATTATTATTAAGAACCTATATCCACTCCCTTAGATAGTTGATCTCTTTGACTAACTTTGAAGAGATAAGGTTTTCTCAAAGGACAACTAGAGATTAGTATATCAATATGTATGATTCAAACCTTCAAACAAACCTCATAAAAATTATTGTAAAAGGTATGATCTATATGAGTATCTTATTATGTAGTTAGATATTACGAAAATACGAAATTTTTTTCTGGGACTGCCGAATAGAATTTTACACATCTATCTAGATTCTTTTTTATGGGTTTTGTTGAAAATATAATTGAGTGTTCTTAAACTCATTGATACCATTTAAAAAAATATGATATCATTCTAAATAAACAGATAGAATATCATATTTATTAAAATATTTCTATATACCACTTATGGGTCAAAAAAGTTCACTTCTTAGATCATATAGTCTTGGAATCGGGCATATCAATTGACCTAGAGAAGGTGAGTGTTGTGGTTTACTAGGAGTAACCCCGGAATGTGTTTGATATAAAGAGTTTATTGGGGATAGGTAGATATTGAAGTCGTTTGATATAATAATCATCATGCCTTTCTTCTTATATTACTATTCTTACAATGAACAGTGTTAAGTTCTTATGGTCTGAAGCATGTGAAAAATACATTTAGGACCTGAAAGGAAGGCTTGTTTTTGCACCTATTTTGATTATTCCATAGTATGAAAGAGGAAATATGGTGTTCTGTGATGAATCATTCATTATCCTGGGAGTAGATATGATGCATGGGGGTAGATTCATTTCATACAATTCGTGAAATTCCAGGCCTCTTGAGAGAAATTACCCAATGCATGAACTTGAGCTAGCAGTTGTTGTTCATGCCTTAGGTTGGTGGAGGCATTATCTGATGGGTGGGTGATTTGTAGTGTATATTGACCAAAAGAGCCTAAAATATATCTTCATGCAGCATAACATGAATCTTAGTGAGTGAATATGGGTCAAATTGTTTAATTCAATAAGTATCCTTATGAATTTTTCAATTTTTTATTTTTTAAAAATCCTAAAAAAATTCTTAAGGGAATTTTTATTTCTCTAAGAAAAGTTTTATCATTACCCTCTATTTTCAATATCATATTTATTGTCTTCTAAAACCAAGTCTAACCATTTTTTATTAATTCAAAATATTCAGATCCTTACCTAACTTAGAACCAAAAAATTTCTATGACTCTGAATTCTTTGAAATCCAGACTATAAATTCTTTGAAATTCAGTCTTCGAATTCTATGAAATTCAGACATAGAATTCACTGAAATTTAGACTACACATTCTCTAAAATTTAGACTCCAAAAACTATGAAATTCAGACTCAAAATTATCGAAAATTCAGACTCCATGTTCCTTGAAATTTGGACTCTGAATTCTCTAAAAATTAAGACTCATAATTCTATGAAATTCAGACTCTGAATTCTTCAGAATTGAAACTCCGAATTCATCAATATTCAGACTCCAAATTCATTAGTATTCCTATTCTGAATTCCTTCAAATTCAAACTCTGAATTCCTTAGAATTGATATTCTGAATTTATTTGAAATTGGACTCTGAATTCCTCATAATTCAGACCGTGAAATTACATTTTTCTAGAATCTGATAGTTCATTTTCTTAGACTCTAATTTATAATTTTTTATAGATTCTAAATATTCATATTTTTTAACGATACTTTACATTCTTAACATATTCTTTCATGTTTATCAGATCCTAGTTTCTTAAACAAGATATTGTTTTCCTTACATATTTTTTTTGTTCCTTACACATGGCATAGTTTCTTATATTTCCTTATACAAAACAATGTCATGTAATCTATTTTAATGTAACCATTGGCTGAGTGAAAAATGTACATGCCCCTTTGAGATTTAAGGAAAAATATTTCCATTGGGGGAGGGATCCGACCATTGGAACCCTAGCCTATAGATAGAATATCATTTGAATGAGCTCAATATAAATTCATGAACACAAATGATATGATGCTGTGAAGTGTTTCCTAGAGAGTGAAAGACTCCTGTTTTTTTTCAAATTGTGAATACCTTGTTTAGCTATGAAAATTATGTTCACCATAATGAGAATCATATTTCTTCTATGTACAATTGAGGGATTCTAGATATCGGATGATAGAGGTACCAACTACCTTATTGTTCAAGGTCTTTTGGGGATACAAAGACATAGGTGCAGACTACCTTAATGTTTGAGGGCTTGAGGGAATATCAAGACAGACTCCGATATTCTTATTGAGGGCTTACCTTGGTGTGGGTAAGATAGAATTTATTGAAAGTATAAATCAAGGGACCTTTATCCAAGGTTGTTGGATACCATTCTCTTTGGGTGAACATATTTCATATTTGTTTACTTGTCTTTGTTACATGTTTCTATTTTCGATGAAATTTTGTTAAAGAAATAAATTATAACTTTGTTATAATTTATTATACTTATATACTATAATAAATAAGATTTTATATGCTTTAAGGTAGAATATTTCCCTAATAAAACTTTTCATAAGTTTCTTTTTTGAATCCATATTTCAATATCCTAGGCAATATTGCCTCTTAGCTAACAACCAAATAGGATTTTGGAATCCACCATTTTAAAAAATTTTAAACATAGAATTCCTTTTAGGATTAATAGGGAAAGGTTTTTAAAGCTATAATTCACCCCTCGTCATGTAATTGAGAATCTACAGCTATATTTCAATCCAAAACAAATATCTTTAGTACATTGTCATTTAGATTTCCTATATTACTATAATGGGAATTTTAGTAGATGATGCAAGGAGTCAGAAATCATAGGAATATGATTTACATTAAGCTAGTGATGAATAGAAACTATTGGCCCTCTTTTTTGAGCATTATCTGAAGTTTTAGGAGATTCATGAGTATTATTACCTCTCATCCTTTGTAGTGACATCATCAATTCATGAGAGGGTGAATAAAAAGAGGTTTTAAGATCCTAATGCCATGGATTCCTTGGAGTGTTTTACTAGTGAGGACCCACATTCAGATTGGTTTGTAGACAGAGATGATGTATTTCACATATGTGGACACATCTGGGTTATAATAGATATTAGCTCCGAACTGGTGTGAGATTACCATACTTCTCAGTAGCTAGTTTATCCAATCATCTGTAGGAAGTAATGAGATATGTGATTGTAGTATTAGTGGCTTGAGATGAAATGTCAAATTATTGTAATGATCACTTTGTATTCAACTTGTTAGCCGGTTAATGTAGAGCACCAGTGGTATGATATACTTTTAAATCTACATTCTAACAGAGAATAAAAATGGGAATATTTTTCCATGGAATTTCTAGTTGGCTTACTGAGGTCACCACAAGGTTGTGACATAGTTTGGTTCATCATTGGTAGACTGAAGAAATAATCCCACTTTATTCCCATTTAAGATAGTTTCTCGATTGATGAGATGGGAAGACTATATATTCGCGATATTATAACGATACATGGGGTATGAAATAATACAATATAATTTAGGAAATATTTCTTTACATAATGGTTCTAGCAGTAGTTATAGAGATCTGTGGGTACCCATGTGTTTCTGAACATATATTTTCACTCTTAAACCAATGGCCAGTTAGAAAAGACATTAGAGGTTTTATTGGTCATGCTTGGGGAATGCGTTATTGATTTCAATGGTTCTTAGTTTTATAATAACCCACTCATCATGTTCTCCTATAAAAATAGATTTGAGGAGAAAACTTAGATGGATCATTTTGAGGCCCTATACATTCAGCTATGTTGTTGGCCTCTATGCAAGTTAAAGGTTGGTGAGGTAGAACTACTTGATCCTCATCTTGTATTGGAGATTTTAGAGTAGGATCATCCCAATAGGAATCATATTTCTAATTCCCATTATAGATAGAAATAAAATGTCAATCTCCATCAATGACCAGTGGGGTTTGATGTCGGTGATCATGTAATCCTACAGGTAACACCCAATCTTGGGAATTGATGGATATAGATGAAATGGAAACTATTGCCATTCTTTTTTGGGTCATTTGAGGTTTTTGATAGATTATTTCTAGTATACTATGGATTTATACCAATACATAGGTATTATATCATTCATGACACCTTTCATATATCACAACATCATCATTATGATTCTTACCCATCTAATACTTTTGATCCTGAGGAAGCTAATTTAGATCCTATTGCTTCTTTTGAGGAGTATCCAATAAGCATCATGGAGTGGATCAAGAAGGCTCTATGAGGTAGACATGTCCATTTTGAATAAGTGTTGTTGAAGCACAACTAGGTAGAGGATGAGACTTGGGAGTGAGAGGCCGACTTATGTTCCCAGTGGCTAGAGTTGTTCTTAGATGAAGTTTCCCCCCCATGGAAGGTGAAATTGGGGACAATTTCATTTATGGGGGGAGGATTGTAAGAATATGGTTTTTATATTAGGTATGAATACTTTTAAATTAGTTTTGATTTTTGATTTTGGGCCTAATGTGGATTCATAATGGGTTCATGGGTGTTTCAGGGGTGTGTGCGGCTTGTTTTAACTCAAATACCATATTTTGGGAAAACAGAGGATTCCTAAATGGTTAAGAGAAACCATGCGGGGAATGAATCACAGTCACCCCTAATCACATGGGGATGGATATGGGAGAAATAAGGGTATAATATTTTCACAAACTTCATGTTTGGGATGCACACCCATGCGATATTATCATAAATGTTTGGGTGAAATTTTTTTATGGTTTAGGAATGGTTTCTCAAACTTTGTGGCATAACTATGTATGTACCCTCCTCAAGAAGTGATCCATGCATGGTTTCCACGCAGTTTATCCAATCATGTTTCCTAACCATGTGCCCCTATTTATCTTGTGTAAAAATTCCAAAATGACCATAATTGTTTAATAAGCTTACTCATCTCATATTTTATCTCTTTTCTAATGACTGTGGGTCCCCTTTCTCATAGTGGATCTCCCATGTTCCCACCTACATATCTTTTTATCTCGTTCCACCATCAGGTGTTTGATTGAAGATATTTTGGTCTCATTGGATTCCTCCAGGTAACATCCTCCATCCTCTAACTTGGTTTTTCCATATTCTTTTTGTTAATAAATCTATTTAGACTCATGATCATATGACTTATTTTTTGGGAGTTGATATATTCTTTACATTTCATCTGATCCATCCCAAAATAAGGGCTAATAATATATTAGTAGAGTTTTATATCCTCAAGGTAGGTTGTCTATGACTCATCCCTCAAGTATCACCATTTTATATCCTGTCGTCATTATATGTGTGTGGATCTCATTATGTGTCACCTATTTAATTCATACATCATTATTATTTTCATCATTATCATATTCTTGATATATTTTTATACATGTATATCACACCGTTGGAGGTATGACCTCAATGTATTCCACCCCATGTAGGGTGGTCCCTTGATTATGCCCTGGTAACCCATGAGAGTTTACCTATGACACAGTTAAGGTGTGTGTATTGACCTAGATAACGATAACAACCTATTTAATCAAAAGAAATATGATTTTATTGTTTATATTAAATCATAGAATCAATTGAACCCTCTAAGGTATGTTATTTAATATAATAAATCAATCTCAATTTTAACTGGAAAGTATAATATATATATAACCTGGGCTGATTGACTGTAATTAATGGAATTGATTTCATGTTCATAGAACACATTTCAATTTCTGATAGAAGGTAGTGGAGTGAAAATAATTAATGACTAATTAATTAAAATCATAAATGGTTAAATGTAAATTCTATGCCTTGTCACACTAATGAATGGGATGGAATGAACCAATTTGGCTTATTAAAGGGAATGAGTATTACATGGAGTTAATTAAATAATCAATCAAGTATATGGTTCTTATTATATATGGACAGGTTCAATTTCTATAGGAATGGTCAGACTTGAGCTAGCCCTGTTTTGTCGAAGGAATGCCTTATGCCCTGAGAGGATGTCATTCCAATTAAAGGATTCTAGTTACCCATTGAGAAACCCACATTTGAACCTAGTTATTATCTACTTGTGGATTTATAACAAGACACTATTGTATCCCTCCATTTTCATTTAGATATTTGGATTCCTGTGATACACCACTTATATCTATATTTATGTCTTTGGACTTATGTCTCCATTGATATACCCATTGGGACTAGTCATTGCTTATCCCGTTTTACCCTAGATGAGATCCTTTCACTCAGTTAGAATCATACTATAGTGGAAGGTCTTGGGTGATTCCCCATGTCTTAAACCCATACACTAATATTCATGAAATAAGTTATTACAGAGTTGGATCAACCCCTAAGGTTAGGGATTCATTTGTTATTACCTTGGATACTAAAAATTATTATCATAATCAATGATGCCTTGGATATTACCATGTATCCAATGTTATTATTATTTTTATTGGATTCTCGAGTCACTCCATGGATCCTCGTACTTTTCCTCTTATAAATTGGAATATGATTAATTAAATGATTTCATGTTCAAACAATAGCTGAGTCTGGAGTAGGTATCAGTGTATTTAAATTTATGTACTATATTTACCTTCATATATACATTCACATTGATTCAGTTTATATTACACTGATTGGATAATATAGACACCCTTGGTGGTGGCTTACAAAGATTTATCTCACACCCTATCCAGGACACTTGTGGTACTTGGAAAGATTATAACAACCCTTATCTTTATTAGACATTTAAACATGATTTAATACATAAACATGTACTTAATACAACTCTGAGGATCGATAGGTCTACTGTCTTGGGAATATGGGAACATTACATAACAACATAGACCACAAAACCCAACAACTTTACTGAAAACTTCCTTGACATGACCACAACATTCCATTATACTTTTCATTGCATGGGATAACCTTAGGACATTCATAAGAAAAGGGTGAGATATAAATCCCAGTAAGGTAGTAAACAAGGAATTGCAGGAATAATATAGTACATGTTAGGAAATATTAATATCAAGGGAGAAAAAGAGAAATATTAATATAATGTCATGATATAGCATGATTATCATAACATGGAAATGTGGTAGCAACATTTAACATAATATTAGAATAATCCAAGGATAATTGAACATGGAGCATGAGTAAAACCTCATTTAACTTGAATTATAATTAGTAAAAACACATTTAATATGATGTATCATGACACTAATCATTACCCAATGCATTGAAGTGCTATCCGGGAACACCCTTCTTAATAATTTCATTTCATGTATAAGTGTGACACATAGATCATAAAACATGGATTCATTAAATATAATCATTTATTCCATGATAAATGAATGTGTAATTAATACATAGAACTCTATAATAAATAATTACATGTGCATAATTATGAATACACTTTATATAGAAATGGGCATGGTATTCACTACACAGTGAATTTGTCTTGGATAATCGAAGTGCAATTTCGGCAGCATAACGACATGACGTAAAAATTCATAAAAATGGTTGATGAGAGAGAAATGGGTATCTAATCATATGTACAAGAAATGGATAGTATGGGGGTCAAATAGATACATGTCTCAACACATGTAATGGAATTTAGATGCATAATATAAATTAATTGATGGAATGTAAATGAGAAGAGAGAAATACCTTACAGAATTTTCGCATGATAACAGTTGTGAATGGGACACATTAATGAGAGAGAAATAGGTTTTTCATCATTAAAACATAAGGATGAAAGTATGGGGGAGGTGATAAATCATACCTCGTCATTTTTAATTGAAAATAATATGGGATAAAAACATAACGAAAATGGGCCAAAAAAGATAAAGGAAGAAATACCTTACATGGAAGTGTGATCCCAAAGGCTTGGGAGAGGCTTGAGTGGGGATTCTTGGGAGCTTGGGACTCATAGGGAGGACTATAGAGAGAGGAGGTTAGGGGTTGGTCAAGCTCAAAATGGTTTGATTTAAGTGTAATGGGAGATTTAGAGGGTCTATATAGGAAACAAGAGGTATTTATTTTTTATTTAGGGTATTTATTTTTTATTTAGGTTTTGGACACCACACATTTACCTGTTCAAAACCAAAAACCATACCATGGTTTATGCCCATGTTTTTTGCAAAACTGGAGATTATAAAATTATTTTATAAGTAAAATGTCCTAACTTATTAAAATTTTAGGATTTATTATGTGTAGATGAGTCACACTCTCAAGGAAATCATTTTAAAATGTCAATATGTTTTATAAGTCTTTGAGGGTCCACTAAGGCTTTGTGAAAAAATAAAAAAAAACCTAAAATCAATTATTTCTAAGGTATAGCATATATTGTCCGAACACCCCATTTGATTTCATAAAACACAATATATATTTAAACTGTATTTAATTTTTTCCAAAACATTTAACTATCTCAGAAAATTATGAAAACTTCACCTTTGGATAATTTTGATGTACTGATTCCAAAAATAATGTTCATTTTATTTAAATAATTTTAAAAAAATGCGAATTTTTACTTTTAAAATAAAAAACTGATATTTATAAAAAATTCATGCGTTTTGACAAAAACAACTTTCAAACATTAATAAAAAATTTAATTGTATCCATAAAACATATATGATCATTTATATTTAATAAAAGGTAATTTACTAATAAAATTTTATTAAAATTTTATTTAATTTAAACATCCATTAATTCATCAAAATAGATTTTTTAATTGAATATTAACAAAATATATTATTTGTGCCTTAAAAACTATTTATAAAGGAACAATAATAAAATTAATGTATGTTATTTAATATATAGAAACATTATTCATATAATTATAGTCCGAGGGTCTTGTTTCATAAACCCATATTACACCTGCATATGATCTAATGGTAAGGAGTGCGATGGTGACTGACCCGTGGGATGGATTAGTTAATGTTACTCAGGTGATAATATCTATCAACTTCCACTTGAACAATAGGATGCTCTATTCAATCTTAACATATTAAACCGCAGCTTGAGATTGGTCAGGAGAGAATCACAATGATGGTACATCCTTTCTGAGCTACAAAAAATGGGCTTCGTACGGAGGTATTCTACTGTATTTGGCCATCACTTCTTTTTTCTTAGTAAATTGGATTTGTTAAAGCCCAATATATATAATAATCATGTGGTTACTATTAAATGGATATATTAGAAACAATAACAATTATTAACGGTATTTTAAAATCCAAAAACATAAAATCAAGGAAGTGAATATGTCTTATATAACTATTTTACATAGTAATTCATTTAATCATATCGCAAGGAATTTTCATTAATAAATGTTTGGGTCGTTACTATCTTCCCCCTTTAGAAATTTTGCCCTCAAAATTTCCTTCTACCACGATAAAACAGACGAGGGTAACTCTGCTTCACCACTTCCCCCAATTCCAACTTTGCTTCTTCAAACTAGTGGTTTCACAATAACACCTTGACGACAAGCATTGTATTATTTCATAGAACTTTTTTCCTATAATATAAGATATTCACTAGATTTTATTCATAAGAGAGGTCATTGCCCAATGGTACCACCTCTGGATTGAGTACATGCGATGGGTCAGGTATTTACTTCCTCAAGAGTGATTCATGGAAAACATCATGTACTTTAGACAGGTTCGGTGGGAAGGCTAATCGGTAGGCCACGACTCCAAAGTGATCAATGATCTCAAAAGGGCTGATGTAACTTGGAGTAAGAATTCCCTTCATCCCAAATATCATAACTCTATTCCATGGTGATATGCATAGGAATACCATGTCTCCAACATCAAACTCTTGGTCTCATTGATGATTATCAGTATTTCTATTTTTTTAACCCTGAGCAGCTTTAATGTGCTACTGGAAAGTCTTAATATTCTCCACCATTTCTTCAACCATTTCTGGACCTAGGCGTTTTTACTCCCCAAATTCATCCCAACATGCTGGTGTTTGGTACCTCTTCTCATAAAGGGATTCATAAGTAACCATTTGCATTCTTGAGTGGAAACTTTTATTATAAGAGAACATAACAAGAGGAAGATGTTGATACCATCCTTTTTAAAGTCCCTTGAGCATGATCTCATCATGTCCTCAAGTGTTTGGATAGTCCACTAAGATTGGCCATCAGTTTGAGGGTGATAAGCCATACTAATGTTTAGCTCAATATTGGGAGCATGTTGAAGACTCTTCCAAAACCTAGGGGTGAATCTTGGATCTTGATCAGATACAATAGATAGTGGAACTCCATGAAACCTAACCACTTCGCTGATATATATCTGTGCCAATTGAACAAATGATAAATCCTCTCAAATTTCAATGAAGTGTGTAGTCTTTGTAAGATGATCCACAACAACCCAGATAGAATTGCTTCCTTTGGATGTATTTAGAAGACCGGTGACAATGACCGTGGTGATGTTTTCCCATTTCCGTGTTGGTATGGGTAATGGTTACACCATCCTCTTAGACATCTACCCCTTATCCTTCACCTATAGATGTACCAGGAACTTTTATGTATACGCAGTGATCTTCTTATTCATGTTTTCCCTCTAATAATTCTCTCGGAGATCTCAATACATCTTTGTGTTTCCTGGGTGAATGGAGAAATTTGGACTATGTGCATCATCCAAAATTTCATTCTTAAACTATGAATTTGATGGAATGCATAGTTGTGATCAAAATCTCCCAATTCCTTCTTCATTAACATTGAACTCTGAGGATTTCCCTTTTCTGATAGTTTCCACTTTCTTCATAATTCCCCCATCATCCTTTTGATCATCCTTTAACATTTGCAAAAGAGATGGTTGAGAAATCATTTGTGAAAGGATTGATGATATTCCATTCTTTATGATTCCCATGTCCATATTCATCAAATATAAGAGGATTGGATCCTTTTCAATTCTCATCTGTTATAGAATCATTGGGTACATTTTCCATAGTGCATCCTCCACTGGGTTCACTTTCCCCGATTGGTAATGGATTGAGAAGTCGTAGTCTTTGATCAGCTCTAACCATCTTCATTGGTGCATGTTCAACTCTTTCTATGTGAATATATACTTGATGCTTTTGTGATCCATGTATATTTCACATTTCTCCCCAAAGAGTTAATGTCACCAAATTTTTAAAGAGAATATTACTAAAACCAACTCCAGATCATGTGTTGGATAGTTTTTCTCATGAAATTTAAATTTCCTTGAAGCATAGGCAATGAATTTGTCATTTTTCATCAACACACAACCCTAACCCTTATTCGAATCATCACTAAATACCACAAAAATTTCTCAACTTGTGTGAAGTGTGAGCAAGGGTTCCATGATAAGACTCCTTTTCAAATCCTTGAAGCTCTATTTTCATTCATAACTCCTAGAAAACATGACACCCTCTTGAGTTAGCTTGGTAATAGGGTTTGAAAATCATGATAAATTTCAAACATATCTGCGATAATATTCACCAAACCCCAAGAAGCTACATATATCTATCACCGATGTAGGCCTCGATAATCCCTCAATTGCAGATATCATGGAGGGATCCACAGATATCCCATTGCATGTGATGAGATAACCCATGAAATAGAATTCCTTAAACCCGAACTCACATTTTCTATACTTCGCATAGAGCTTCTCCGTTTTCATGGTCTCTTGTACAGTACTTAGATTCTCCTCGTACTCCTCCTTGGTTTTGGAGTGTATTATAATATCATCAATAAAAACTATCACAAATTTGTTGAGGTAATCTATTAAGAATCTATTCATCAATTCCATGAAGATTTATCAAGCATTAGTGAGTCTGAAAGGATTTACTATGATTTCACAGTGCTCATACATTGTACAAAAAGTAGTCTTAGGGATATCCTCCTTTTTTACCCTTACATGGTAATATCATCAATGGAAATACTCCTTGGAGAAGTATTGTGCTCCATGTATATGATCAAACAAGTCATCAATTCAGGCTAAAGGATAATTGTCCTTTACCGTGATTTTGTGGAGCTCACGATAATCATCGCAAAGTTGCATTAACTCATTCTTCTTCTTGATGAAGAGGACAGGTGAACCCTATGGTGAAGCACTTGGGAATATAAACCCTTTATCCAGATAATCCTATAATTGTTTCTTCAGTACTTCAAGATCCACAAAATCCATTATATATGGAGTATTATATATGGGAAATTCCCCAGGTATAAGATCAATTGAGAATTCAACATTTTTTAAGGTTAAAGTCTAGGAAATTCCTCGGGAAACACTTTAGTGAATTCCCTCACAATTGGAATTTCTTCATGGATGGTTGCCTCCTTAGACTCAATCATTTGAGCATGATATGTGTTCTCATAGGGCATTAATATCCATGCTTGAGATTATGGAGCTATAGAAGATCCATCCTCCTCCTTGCACTTGTACAGAATCAGGGGTCGATTTGAACTATAGATAGTGATTTCCCTATCATGACAATTTATGTTGGCTCTATATAAGGAAATCCCATCCATTACAAGAATCGCATCAAATTACACTAGAGGGAGGATGATGAGGTTCATCAGGAAGTTCAAACAAAAAATTCAGATAGGGGAGGAGTTATATTTATTGGATGCAATGATTTCCCCATATTTCGTTCTCACCGACAATTCTACTTCCATTATTTTTGGTGCTGTTGAGATATTTATACTGAACATTAGTGATATAAAATATTGTGTATAACTAGAATCAAAAATTACATTCTCTATTCATGAAGGAATAACTAGAGTATATATCACCTCTTCATTGTTGGGGTTTTCCTTAGTAGTAGCGATGGAAAATGATTTCCCTTGCTGCTTTGGAGGTTGTTGGGTGCCTCCAAAAACCATTGGCTTAGGGAACTAGTTTGAAAAGTGCCCTGGTTATTTGATGTAGAAGTAATGAAAAATTCGTTCAGTGTCAAACAGAGCATTCCTATCCTCTTTCGTAGCATCGAGTTTTTATTTTCTGTAGTTAATATCCATGTGCCCTTATCTTCAGCAAATTAAGAATTTCCTTGTCCCCTAAGGAATTTATGGGTTTCTTTTTTTCCAGACCTTTGGTAAGTGGGGTTCTATAATTTCATAGATCCATTGGATTTATCCATCGAACTTACAAAATTAATGTCCTCTTTATACTTCTTATCCCAATGATAATTTTAAGATTCACCGATTTCCATTTTGACTTTGAGGGCACATCAAAAAAGTTTCCTCATAGCTTTTGATGTCATAGTTCACTTGGGATTTTTGTAGTTAAGGTTTTATCCCACCAAATAAGCAGTTAACCTTGAATTAGGGGGTAACAACAAAGCTAGAGACATATCGTGCATGGATCGTGATGTTTTCCTTCAATGTTCTGATGGATTCATTGTCATTTTTATTAAGGTAAAGGAAGTCCCTTTCCATCTTAAGTCGGAGGGTGTGAGGAAAATATTTATCAAAATTTTTTTTTCTGGAAATCCTTCGATTCCAGTGACTCGATCTACTCCTCCGGCTTCGTATTTTTGATCAATGTTCATCATTGATTAGTTTTACCCTCCATACGATAAGCATCCAAAAGTACCGTCTCTTGTTCAGAACCTTATGAGATGGAGAAGATCTTCTCAATGGAGTTGATCCATTGTTCGACGACTGAGGGATCAGGCGATCCATTAAAAGTAGGTGGACTTTATTTCATGAAGCTTTTGATTGAGTCTTGTTCATTATTAAGGGGGGGGGGGGTTGAACATTCCTCTTAACCCATTTCTATATTAAACACTTGAGTTAACTTAGAGGGTATCGTGACATTTTTTTTATTCCCGCTATTATCATATTGGGCATCTCATTAGAATAATAACCACATTGATCTTTACATTGGATGTCAGCCCATATCCTCCTATTACTGGCCATTGGATGGTTTAAAAGGAAACTTAGGGGTAACACATAAGGGTGAATCCTCTTACAAAAAGGGATAACATATAAATTACAATTATTTCCATAACTTTTCTATGTTATCCATGATCAAATTCCCAACATATAATCATAGGGGAATTTTTTTAATTCCCTTAATAATGGTTAATACAATACTTATGAATTTACAAAAGCATATTCGCCAGGAGTGTCGTATCCAAGAGTGCAGTAAGGCCTGTTGTTGTGCACCATTTCCCATTCAAGTCTAGCTCAAAGCGGTGTTTTTGGGTTTTACCCCAAGATACATCACTTCCAAAGCCATATCTACCTACTCTTATCTAGACAGGGATGAATTTTCTTGATAAACCCCATACTCAATACTCACAAAAATTTTGGGATATTTTTATTATACATATTCGTATCCCTAAGGATTTCTCTAGGGTTTTATAATCCTAATACTAAGAATAACTAAAACTATCCTCTGATACCAACTAGAACAACCCTTACCTTTATTACACACTTAAACATGACTTAGCACGTAAACATGCACTTAATAAAACACTAAGGATCGAGAGTTGTAGTGTCTTGGGAAATTAGGAACATTAAATAACAACATATAATATAAAACCAAACATCTTTATTCAAAATTTCTTTTAGATGACTATAATATTCCTTCGTACTTAGCATTGCATAGGATAACCTGAGGACATGCATAAGAAAAAGGTGAGAAATAAACCCCCGTTTGGGAGTAAAAAAGGCATAACATGAAGAATATAATACATGTTAGGAAATATTCACATCAATAGAGCACAAGAGAAACATGAACATAAAGTTCTGATATATCATGATTATCAATACATGAAAATATAAAAGAAACATTTTAGATGATATTAGCATGATCCAAGAATCATTAAACATGGAGAATAAGTAAAACCTCATTGAAAATGAATTAGTGTGAGTAAAACCTCATGGAACATGATGTATCATGATAATAATCTTTACCCCATTCATTGGAGTGATATCATGGTGCACCCTTCTTAATCATCTAATTTCATGCATAATTGTGCCACATAGATCATACACAATGAATTCATTGAACATCATCATTTATTACAAGATAAAGGAATGTGGAATTCATACATGGAAATCTATATTCAATAAGTAAATGTGAATAAAGTTGAATATTCTTGATAGATAAATGGGAATGGAATTCACAACACAATGACTTTGGATTAGTGAATCGCGATGCGATTTCAGCAGCATAACGATGTGATGTAAGAATTCATAAAACCTGTTGATGAGAGAGAAATGAAGATATCATAATATTTACATGAAATTTAAAGTAGTGGGTTCATATAGATACATGTCCCAACATATTTAATGGAATTTAAATGCATAATATAAAATAATTTCTTCAATGTAAATAAGAACAGATAAATTCCTAATCGAATTTCAGCATGGTAATAGGAGTTCATGGGAGGAATTAATGAGAGATAAAGAGGTATATAATCATTATAAAATAAGGAGTGAACTATGGGGGAGGTTATAAATCATAACCCAACATTTTTAATTGATAATAAAATGGAATAACAACATAAATAAATTTAGACAAAAATTATAATGGAAGAAATTCCTTACTTGGAAGTGTGATCCCAAAGGCTTGGGAGAGGCTTGAGAGGGGATTCTTGGGATCTTGGGGCCCCTTGGAAGGACTCTATAGAGAGGAGGTAAGGGTTTTGTAGAGATCCAAATGGTTTTAGTGAATAGGAAAGGGAGATTGTGTAAAGACCCGTAAAATTCAAGGGAAATTTTTTCTTAATTTTCTTTGGAATTTTACAAGAGCGCGGTTTCTGACGGCACCTGATTCTGAGGCCCGGTGTGCCCGGAATCAATTTCCGAAGTTTGGCTCGGGTACGTTCAGTAAACGAACGAGCGGGAATTTTCTAACTTTTGAACCAGTGCCCGAAATCGAATTCCGAGGGCACCGATGGAACCGTAGCGCCGGTAAACGCTTAGGAACTCTTGTTCTGGAGTTGCGTTCATGCGAGTGTTGATAATAAAAATTGTGGATGTTTACATTGTAATTACACTACAATTTTTATTATTTTACTCTAAGTGTTATCTCTTGTTGGAAGTTGGGTAACCACCCAACCTCCCTTGGGAGGTTATGAGGGTGGTGGGGCCCACATGAACCCCACC
The DNA here is from genome assembly GCA_963277665.1 of Viscum album. Classification (NCBI taxonomy): domain Eukaryota; kingdom Viridiplantae; phylum Streptophyta; class Magnoliopsida; order Santalales; family Viscaceae; genus Viscum; species Viscum album. The sequence goes on along the minus strand of OY728122.1, from coordinate 1,168,056,202 downwards.
TCTTCATATCCTCTAAAACCCCTCAACTCCCTCATAAGTTATGATATCTTAAGTTATAACTTTAGACATAAATAAGGTGAGTTGTGTGTGTGTTTTGAATTTCAAACTCTTGAAATTCTAGTGTGTTGTTGTGTTAATAAAATAAGATAGAGTCTTATTTTATTTTGGGTTTAGTTTTGTCTCCTTGGGAGAGTTGGGAAGGTTCTTCTTGTTTCTTCATCTTCTTCAACCTCGACGAAGAACATGAAGAACTCCATTCTTCAACGAAGAACTTCTTCGCCAAAGGACACGGTTCATCCGCGACGCCATATTCGCGACGTGACGTTCTTCTTCCGCATCATCTCTTCCGCGACGGTTTTCCGCGACGAACGCCATCGACAACGACTCTTCCTCCGACGTCAAAGGAATCGACACCGATATTCCACGACTACGTCAACGTGCTACTATCAAGGTAGGGGTTGTTGTTTTGTTTATTTATTTATCCTTGTTCGTGGTTCTTGCATGACTAACGTAAGGATTTTATATAAGTGTTATTGTTTAACGTGAGGGGGCCGGACCGCATGAACACGGCCGAACCCCCTCCATCGTTCTTGTTGACTTACCTTGCGGGTGGAAACAAGGTGGCGTGGTGCCGTCGCACCACGCGGATAATCGTACAATTGTTTTGCGCGGCGCCGTCGCACCGCGCCGGGGACGAATCTTCAAGAACGCGACGCCGTCGCGCCGCATCAAGGGGAATCGAAGGCGTGGCAGAGGGGCGCGGTTCCGTCGCACCGTGCCGGACGACGAACACCGCGGCCGGCTCCGGGCCGCGGCGGAACGAGGAGACCGGCGGCAGGGCCGCCGACGTCGGAAGCCGGAAAGGGGACCGGATTTTCCGGTCCCGTTGGAGAAAACCGGCCGGCCAGCTGGCCGGCCGGATGGTCAAATCCGGGGGAAATTAATCCCCCGACCAGCAATAAAGCCCCCTCCCATTTAATTGGGGGAGGTGGTTTCCTTGAGGGGGGGCAGGCGGCTCCCCCGGATCCTCTTCAAAGCGGGCCCCCAGGAGGGGGGGCCGTTGATTGACAAAACGGCGCGGCTATGCCGCGCCGCCATTTGAAGAAGCGGGGGATTGATTCCCCCGCGTGCCGCCTCCGTGCGGCGCCAGGCCGCCGTGCCCCCTTGCCACCTCGTCGCCGCCAGGCCGCCGCGCCACCGCGCCGCCGCGCCGCCGGCCGGCCGGCCGGCCGGGCCGGGTCGGACCCGGGTCGGGTCGGCCCGGACCCGGACCCCCCGTTTCGAATCAGATTCGGTCTTTTGGCCATAACATGAGCCAAGGACCTCCGATTGACGAACCGTCTGCAGAAACGTGATCCTTGGATCGAGACGGTCGTTTCGGTATATCGCACTCAAGGTTTCAGATTACATTGAGTTCGGCCGGGTTGGTTCGTTCACGAAACCAACCGGGCCTTCGGAGCGGAAACGCTCATATCTTGAGATACGGACGTCCGATTGACGTGCCGTCAGCCGTGTTGTGTTCCTCTTAGTGAGACGGATCTTTTGGCATACTCCGCTCAAGGTTTGGACGCAGGTGGAGTACGGTCGGGTTGGTTTTTCCTTAAAAACCAACCGGGCCCCGGGGACGAAAATGTCAATAACTCTCAGACCGGGCGTTCGATCGACGCGCCGTCTATTGCGTTGAGTTCCTGTTGGCGATACGGAACTTTTGGATACATCAACTCTGGACTTTGTGACAGTTGATGTATCAGCCTCTCGGCTTGTGGAGCGGACCCTCCGAACGAGCTTGCTGTGTGCGGGAACCCTAGTGCTGGCTGCGACTGTTACTGTGACTACTACTGCTGCTACTGCTACTGTGACTGCAACGACGACAATACAGAGATCCTGTGTGGATTCGACGACGACGACTACAGCACTCAGCGATCCTATGTGGATCAGTGATACAGGTCCTGTGTGGGCCCGATCCTGTGTGGGTCCGATCCTGTGTGGGTCTTTGCGCTCAGCGGTCCTGTATGAACCAGCGCCTACAGGTCCTGTGTGGGCCCGATCCTGTGTGGGTCTTGCGGTGATTATCTACAGGTCCTGTGTGGGCCCGATCCTGTGTGGGTCTTTGCGGTGATTATCTACAGGTCCTATGTGGGCCCGATCCTGTGTGGGTCTTTTGCGGGGGTTAGTTACCTATCGATCCTTCGTGGGTCCGACGACTTAGATGGATCAGGGATCATCTTTATCGTCCTTTGAAGAAGTATAACTGTGTGAGATGAATCCTGTTGCTTTCCTGTGTGGATTGTGTTGTGCAATCCTGTGTGGATTACATTTTGCTTTCCTGTGTGGAATACGTTTACTTTCCTGTGTGGACTGAGTTGTACTTGGGCTCGGAGGTTGGTGCGTATTTGAAATTGATGACTTAGGTATATGTATGGGCATATACCTAAGCAGTGTCAGTTGTTACTTCGTGATTGTACCTTTCTTCGTGGTTTATCCTTTGTGGATTTTGAGAGACCTTCAGGGGTCTCGGGGCCCCTACTGAGTAGCTTATACTCATCCCTGCACGGGCTTTGCCCGCACTACGTTGTGTTGGTTGCAGACGACGGACAGCGTTGATCTTAGCTGAGGCTTGCAGAGCGGGACGGTACCCGGAGGTGGACCACTGGGCGAGACGTGCTCGGAGTGGACGGCGGAACCCGTGGAGCTGAGGAGCTATCTGTACCCACCCTTCAGGTGGTATTTTCAGTGGACAGCTCGGTGTAGTGGCTTTTACTTTACAGTTGTTGTTTTCCCTTTCGAGTTGTACTTTACTTTCAGTTTGGGTTTGTATACTGGCCCATTTACTTTTCCGCACTTTCAGTTGTACTCTGTTTTTGTTTAGTGTTTACTTTCCGCTTGCTTACTCTGTGGTGTTTTGATTACTTTACAAAGGCAATGCCTTCCCTTTTTACCAGGATTTACGCCTTGGTGCTAGTCGCCAGCCCCTGGCCTATGGAAGGCGGGCTTGGGGTAGTCACGGCACGGACCCCGAGGCGGGTCATGAAAAATTGGTATCAGAGGAGTTCGGTTCTACTGCGAACTCTGATCTTTTCTATGTGAAGAAATAATGTTTAGCGTATTGAGTGTGGATATCAGTCCAGGGAGTCCAGTGTTGGTGCGGCGGCCGACGTATCCATACACCAGGACCCTGACTTCTGATTTTCGACTTAATGCACAAAAACATTGATTGCGTGTGTGTTTCAAAGTTTTCTTTGTGATTACTTATATCAGCTCACCAGGTATACTGTTTGACCGTGGCACACCTGTTTCCTATTCAGGATGGCCCCACGACGGCAGCCAGCTAGGGTTCCGAGAGTCGAGCGTGACGACAGCCCACCGAGCGACGAGGCCTCGGTGCAGGGCCCTTTGTCAGCAGTGGCACCGGCGGTAGCTCTACCCGCCGAGCCCCTGATGCTTCCAGCAGTAGTCGCTGACGATGCACGTCGTCTCAGCGCACTGCATGAGTTTCAGCGCCAGCGACCGCCCAGGTTTCACGGGGAGACGGATCCCCAGGTAGCAGAGGACTGGCTGGAGGCAGTGGTTCGAGTGTTTAGGCTAGTGAGGACACCAGCAGACCTCATGGTGATCCTCGCTGCGAGCCTACTACACGCAGCAGCAGGACGATGGTGGAGCTTGATGCTCCAGGTGCATGATGAGGCATCTCTACTTTGGACGGACTTTGAGAGCATCTTCCGCTCGGAGTTCGTCCCAGCCACCCTTCGTGCGGTGCGTATCCAAGAGCTTCTTCAGCTGCGGCAGGGCAGCATGACGGTCGCTCAGTACTCGGCGAGATTTACTGATCTCTCGCGCTACTCGACCGACATGGTACGGGACCCATTCTTCCGGGCCCGGACCATCGAGCAGGGTTTGAGACACAAGATCAGGGCATCGCTGATCTCCCTCAGCATACCGACTCAGACAGGAGTACTGGAGCGGGCCCTTCTGATCGAGAGCTTCCTTGCTGAGTCTACACCAGCGCCGAGACCCACCGCAGGGCGGCACGTTGCAGAGTCATCTGCAGCAGGCAGTCGACGGATGACTCAGGGGACCAGGCAGACCAGACCATCAGGCAGACGACCTCAGGACACTGGCTCAGCAGTACGGGGCACACAGCGTGGAGCCAGTCTTTCGAGTGGAAGACAGTGCTATGCATGCGGCGGGCAAGGCCACTTGGCTCGTGACTGCCTGACCCGCCATGCAGAGGAGCAGCAGACGGTTGAGGAACCACCTAGACAGAGGCAGAGGATCGACCGTGGCGGTCCGCAGGGAGGCGGGGGACGAGGCAGAGGAGCTGGTCGAGCAACAGGTGGTGGAAAACGCTTTGAGGCTCTACCACCACCACCACCAGGAGGTCCACCCCGACCTCAGGGGAGAGCACAACTTCAGGCAGCTGAAGCTTACAATCATAGAGCTCCGGAAGCGGGTGGACTAGTGCGGGACTAGCTCCAGGCATAGAGGCCTTTGCCCATAATGCCTCTAGCTTCGTAATTTGGGTTGCTTTGTGTCCTTGTACTTTAAGTTGAAGTAATAAAAGACACTTGCCTTGGTGACTTTTGTTTTCTTGTCTTTTGTTAGTTTTTACTAAGAGGTGCCGGTTAAAAACTGTTGACTTGACCCTCACTTGAGAGATTCTTACTGGAGTAAACCCAGTGACCACACACTGATGCCGACAGTGTGACTCAACCCTTGGAGGCGAGAGTAACGGTTGGATCTCTTGGTAGCAGCGTCGAGGCCTTACGACGTCATCCATGCTATGAATTAACTAATCATGACGGGATTGACTGTTTTAGGCAAGGAACGTGGTTCATCCAGGGGATGAGACCGGATTTCACTTTTCGGCAGAGGAGAAATCTTTGCAGCTAGTCTCTTTGCAGATATCCTTCGTGGATAGAGATGGAGCAGCCTTCCTCCAGTCTCTCACAGTCACCCCTCCTCTACTACAGCAGGTCAGAGAGGCACATCATGAGGACGCTGACTGTGAGACGCGGCGTGCACAGATATCCTCGGGAAATACACCTGATGGTTTCTCCCTTGGAGCAGAGCACAACATCCTTTTCAGAAGACGTACCATGGTACCAGTCGCTTTGCGAGAGGAGGTGCTGAGAGAGTTTCACACTTATCCTTTGGCGGTACATCCTGGAGTGGCGAAGATGTACCAGGATCTCGGACGACAGCACTGGTGGCCGGGCATGAAGAAGGCTGTAGTAGAGTTCGTTTCTCGATGCCTCACCTGCCAACAGGTGAAGGCAGAGCATCAGGTACCAGCAGGCTTGGTACAACCCTTGGAGGTTCCGGAGTGGAAGTGGGACGGCATATCTATGGACTTCGTGACTAGACTTCCACGTACTTCCAGAGGTCACGACTCCATCTGGGTGATTGTTGACCGACTCACCAAGTCGGCACACTTCCTACCCATCAGAGAGCAGGACTCAGTAGAGAGCTTGGGACGTCTCTACGTTCAGGAGATTGTGCGGCTCCACGGCGTGCCATCATCTATCGTCTCCGATCGAGATGCTCGCTTTACTTCCCGGCTTTGGAAGGGGTTACAGGAGGCGTTCGGGACGCAGCTACGTCTGAGCACAGCCTTTCACCCTCAGACGGATGGTCAGACGGAGAGGACCATTCAGACTCTCGAGGACATGCTCCGCGCATGTGTCCTCGACTTTGGTCGTAGCTGGGAAGACCACCTACCCTTGGTGGAGTTCGCGTACAACAACAGCTACCACTCCACCATCGGGATGGCACCGTACGAGGCATTGTACGGCCGACCTTGTAGATCTCCTTTGTGCTGGACAGACCCTGGGGAGTCAGCACTAGTGGGACCGGAGATGGTCCAGGCCACGACAGATAAGGTCTAGGTCATCCAGGAGCGGATGAGGACAGCTCAGAGCTGGCAGAAGTCATATGCTGACAGGAGGCGGAGGCCACTAGAGTTCGAGGATGGCGACCACGTCTTCTTGCGGGTCTCACCTCGACGTGGTATTCGGAGATTTGGCCGAGGTGGCAAGTTATCTCCGTGCTTCATCAGACCCTTCCAGATTCTCAGCAGGATTGGTGAGGTGGATTATCTCCTGGCTCTACCACCTCAGTTGCACCGGGTGCACGACGTCTTCCACGTGTCTCAGCTGAGGAGATACGTGCACGACCCGACGCACATGATTGACCATGGGGAGCTTGACGTTGACGATGGGGCGACTTTTACAGAGGTCCCGGTGGAGATAGAGGATCGACAGGAGCGGGTCCTACGTGGGCGATCGATTCCTCTTGTGCGCATCAGATTGAAGAACGAGAACCTCCAGGGAGCACATGGGAGCGGGAGGCTAAGATGCGTGCTCAGTACCCACTTTTGTTTCCCTAGTTTTTGATGTATCTTTACGGGGACGTAAAGCCCTGAGGTGGGAGTAATGTAAAGACCCGTAAAATTCAAGGGAAATTTTTTCTTAATTTTTTTTGGAATTTTACAAGAGCGCTGTTTCTGACGGCACCTGATTCTGAGGCCCGGTGTGCCCGGAATCAATTTCCGAAGTTTGGGTCGGGTACATTCAGTAAACGAACGAGCCGGAATTTTCTAACTTTTGAACCGGTGCCCGGAATCGAATTCGAAGGGCACCGATGGAACCGTAGCACCGGTAAACGCTTAGGAACTCCTGTTCTGGAGTTGCGTTCATGCGAGTGTTGATAATAAAAATTGTGGATGTTTACTTTGTAATTACACTACAATTTTTATTATTTTACTCTAAGTGTTATCTCTTGTTGGAAGTTGGGTAACCACCCAACCTCCCTTGGGAGGTTATGAGGGTGGTGGGGCCCACATGAACCCCACCTCTTCATATCCTCTAAAACCCCTCAACTCCCTCATAAGTTATGATATCTTAAGTTATAACTTTAGACTTAAATAAGGTGAGTTGTGTCTGTGTTTTGAATTTCAAACTCTTGAAATTCTAGTGTGTTGTTGTGTTAATAAAATAAGATAGAGTCTTATTTTATTTTGGGTTTAGTTTTGTCTCCTTGGGAGAGTTGGGAAGGTTCTTCTTGTTTCTTCATCTTCTTCAACCTTGACGAAGAACACGAAGAATGCCGTTCTTCAACGAAGAAATTCTTCGCCGAAGGACACGGTTCATCCGCGACGCCATATCCGCGATGTGACATTCTTCTTCCGCATCATCTCTTCCGCGACGGTTTTCCGCGACGAACGCCATCGACAACGACTCTTCCTCCGACGTCAAAGGAATCGACACCGATATTCCACGACTACGTCAACGTGCGACTATCAAGGTAGGGGTTGTTGTTTTGTTTATTTATTTATCCTTGGTCGTGGTTCTTGAATGACTAACGTAAGGATTTTATATAAGTGTTATTGTTTAACGTGAGGGGGCCGGACCGCATGAACACAGCCGAACCCCCTCCATCGTTCTTGTTGACTTACCTTGCGGGTGGAAACAAGGTGGCGTGGTGCCGTCGCACCACGCGGATAATCGTACAATTGTTTTTTGCGGTGCCATCGCACCGCGCCGGGGACGAATCTTCAAGAACGCGACGCCATCGCACCGCGTCAAGGGGAATCGAAGGCGTGGCGGAGGGGCGCGGTGCCGTCGCACCGCGCTGGACGACGAACACCACGGCCAGCTCCGGGCCGCGACGGAACGAGGAGACCGGCGGCAGGGCCGCCGACGTCAGAAGCCGGAAAGGGGACCGGATTTTCTGGTCCTGTTGGAGAAAACCGGCCGGCCAGCTAGCCGGCCGGATGGTCAAATCCGGGGGAAATTAATCCCCCGGCCAGTAATAAAGCCCCCCCCCCATTTAATTGGGGGAGGCGGTTTCCTTGAGGGGGGGCAGGCGGCTCCCTCGGATCCTCTTCAAAGAGGGCCCCCAGGAGGGGGGCCGTTGATTGACAAAACGGCGTGGCTATGCCGCGCCGCCATTTGAAGAAGCGGGGGATTGATTCCCCCACGTGCCGCCTCCGTGCGGCGCCAGGCCGCCGCGCCACCGCGCCACCGCGCCGCCGCCAGGCCGCCGCGCCACCGCGCCGCCGCGCCGCCGGCCGGCCGGCCGGCCAGGCCGGGTTGGACCCGGGTCGGGTCGACCCGGTTCGGGCCGACCCAGGGGGGGGGGGGGGGTCGGGCCGGGTCGGCCCGGACCCGGACCCCCCGTTTCGAATCAGATTCGGTCGTTTGGCCATAACTTGAGCCACAGACCTCCGATTGACGAACCGTCTGCGGCAACGCGATCCTTGGATCGAGACGGTCGTTTCGGTATATTGCACTCAAGGTTTCAGATTACTTTGAGTTCGGCCGGGTTGGTTCGTTCACGAAACCAACCGGGCCTTCGGAGCGGAAACGCTCATATCTTGAGCTACGGACGTCTGATTGACGTGCCGTCAGCCGTGTTGTGTTCCTCTTAGTGAGACGGATCTTTTGGCATACTCCGCCCGAGGTTTGGACGCAGGTGGAGTACGGTCGGGTTGGTTTTGTCTTAAAAACCAACCGGGCCCCGGGGACGAAAATGTCAATAACTCTCAGACCGGGCGTCCGATCGACGCACCGTCTATTGCGTTGACTTCCTGTTGGCGATACGGAACTTTTGGATACATCAACTCTGGACTTTGTGACAGTTGATGTATCAGCCTCTCGGCTCGTGGAGCGGACCCTCCGAACGAGCTTGCTGTGTGCGGGAACCCTAGTGCTGGCTGCGACTATTACTGTGACTACTACTGCTGCTACTGCTACTGTGACTGCAACGATGACAATACAGAGATCCTGTGTGGATTCGACGACGAAGACTACAGCACTCAGCGATCCTACGTGGATCAGTGCTACAGGTCCTATGTGGGCCCGATCCTGTGTGGGTCCGATCCTGTGTGGGTCTTTGCGCTCAGCGGTCCTGTGTGAACCAGCGCCTACAGGTCCTGTGTGGGCCCGATCCTGTGTGGGTCTTGCGGTGATTATCTACAGGTCCTGTGTGAGCCCGATCCTGTGTGGGTCTTTGCGGTGATTATCTACAGGTCCTACGTGGGCCCGATCTTGTGTGGGTCTTTTGCGGGGGTTAGTTACCTATCGATCCTTCGTGGGTCCGACGACTTAGATGGATCAGGGATCATCTTTATCGTCCTTTGAAAAGTATACCTGTGTGAGCTGAATCCTGTTGCTTCCCTGTGTGGATTGTGTTGTGCAATCCTGTGTGGATTACGTTTTTCTTTCCTGTGTGGAATACGTTTACTTTCCTGTGTGGACTGAGTTGTACTTGGGCTCGGAGGTTGGTGCGTATTTGAAATTGATGACTTAGGTATATGTATGGGCATATACCTAAGCAGTGTTAGTTGTTACTTCGTGATTGTACCTTTCTTCGTGGTTTATCCTTTGTGGATTTTGAGAGACCTTCAGGTGTCTCGGGGCCCCTACTGAGTAGCTTATACTCACCCCTGCACGGGCTTTGCCCGCACTACGTTGTGTTGGTTGCAGACGACAGACAGCGTTGATCTTAGCTGAGGCTTGCAGAGCGGGACGGTACCCGGAGGTGGACCACTGGGCGGGACGTGCTCGGAGCGGACGGCGGAACCCGTGGAGCTGAGGAGCTATATGTACCCACCCTTCAGGTGGGATTTCCAGTGGACAGCTCGGTGTAGCGGCTTTTACTTTACAATTGCTGGTTTCCCTTTCGAGTTGTACTTTACTTTCAGTTTGGGTTTGTATACTGGCCCATTTACTTTTCCGCACTTTCAGTTGTACTCTGTTTTTGTTTAGTGTTTACTTTCCGCTTGCTTACTCTGTGGTGTTTTGATTACTTTACAAAGGCAATGCCTTCCCTTTTTACCGGGATTTACGCCTTGGTGCTAGTCGCCAGCCCCTGGCCTATGGAAGGCGGGCTTGGGGTAGTCACGGTACGGACCCCGAGGCGGGTTGTGACAGATTGAGTGGGTTTATATAGGAATGGATAGGTAATTATTTTTATTTAGGTTTTGAAAACCAGACATTAAACTAATCAAACCCACAAAACATCCCACAATTTTTTCAAAAGTGGAGAGGATAAAATTATTTTATAAGTCCATTGGGAGAAATTATTAAAATATTATACTTCCCTATGTGTAGGTGGGTCACGTTTTCAAGGAAATCATTTTTAAATGTTAAAATGTTTTATAAGTCTTGGATGGTCTACTAAGCCTTTGTAAAATAAATGAAAGAACCCAGATCTTAGTTTCAGGTATGTTTTTCCTATTCTGGTCATTTTTTAGAAAAAAAATAAAATCTAGAAATTTTCGAAATACATGTCATGTACTTTATAAGTACACCTCGTGTACTTTGATGCCCCACCAGGCCATGTGCTGGCCGTTTTCGAGCCACACACACGATGTGTATGGGGGATGTGAAGGCCTCTTAAAGCAGAGTATAGAAAGGCCAAGTACATGCAATGTACCCAAGAAGTACATGTCGTGTAGTTTCTTTTTTTTTCATTAAACAGACCGGGGTCATGCCTAATCAACGGAAACACCATCTTCTCTATGTTATTCGACCGAGAGCACGTTCGTACGGTCCCTGAGCCTCCGTCTATTTTTCGAATCGACCATTTTTGATTGTGTTGGAACCGTAGCGGTGAGCTCTTTCTTCTTCTTTAGTCTCAATCCATGATTTTCCCTCTTTCTCAAGATATCACAGGTCGAGCATTTTGTGCGTTTTCATATATCTACACCGTTCTAAGGTTAATAAAGCCTCGTGGTTCTATTATTTTGATCTCCTAGCATCATGTTAGGTGGTTTGTGCCTTAACTTTCGAAGTCTTTGAGTTTTATGTGAAAACTACACCAATACCCGTGAACGGGGAACTGCATGTTTATGATTTTGACCCTCTTATTTTCCTACCATTCATGTATTCTTGTGTAGAGGTAATTTGATCATGTATGAGGATAATTTCTATGCTTGGATTTTTTTCCCATGCCTTGTTCTTATTATGACCTTTGGGTCTTATTAGCCTTTGGCTGTTATACCTGTTTTCCATGCCTTGTGACTGTAGGATGGAATGATATTATTGACATGCTTGTTAGGCTGTAGATTGGTTATCCAAGTAGCTCTGTAGTTGCAATTTGGCCTTATAGCATTATTATGCACTGACTGGCATGTGACCGTGGGAACCTGGTGCTATAGACTACAAGGGATAGACTGAGTGAGCTTCCCAGAGAGTCATGGATATTATAGACTATAAGAGGGTAGACCGAGTGAGCTTTCTCAGAGAGTCATGGGCACTACAGGCTACATGGGATAGACCAAGTGTGCTTCCCAGAGAGTCTTGGATATTATAGACTACAAGAGGGTAAACCGAGTGAGCTTCCTTAGAGAGTCTTTATTTTTTTTGAATTTCTTTAAAACCATTCCTGGATAGAGAAGGAAATGACTGAGTGAGCTTCTTTAGAGAGTCTGTGATAGACCTGAGACTATAGGAGGAATTGACTGAGTGAGATTCCTCAGAGAGTTTCTAGACCATGAGGCTATAAGAGGGTTAGACCGCGTGATCTTCCTCAGAGAGTCCCTGATTACCCTAGACTATAAGAGGAATTGACCGAGCGAGCTTCCCCAAAGAGTCTTATAATTTCGTATTAAAAAACCAGAGAGGTTAGGCTGAGTGCACTGCGTAGAGGGTTGTTGGTACTTCTTGGATAGAACCATAGGGTTTCCTGTTGTGGTTAGCTATTTTCCTCACTGTTGCTTTTTTGTTTTGTGGATTGATTACTATTGTATATCATCCTGTTACTTCTTATTATTTATTTCATACTGTTTATTTTTACTGTTAACTACTTAGTGTACTATTACCTTCCATATACTCACTAAATGTTAGGCACATATCTTCGGGTGTTTTCCTACTGGGATTTAGTCTCACACCCTGTTTGGGCCCAAAAAGACTCTGTTGTTGCAGGTATAGACAAGGGAAAGCATCCTTCGACATCTGGTACATGATTGCTTTAGAGCAGGAGATAATGTGACCAAGCTGAGGCTTGCGATGCTGAGGAGTTGCTTATTTTTTTTCTTTTGTACTTGGTATTAGTATTTTATTCAGCATTTTGACTTGTCTGGCTGCTTTCCTAGACTTATGTATCATGCATCATTCCTTATATAAATCCGTGCTCTAGTTTTTTTTATTATTTTAGTATTTCGCTGTTTATTATTGTCAGATATTTACTACATCCGCATGTGTCTACTGTGTTTACTTCCACTATGTTCTCTGCCAATGAGGGCATAGTTTCCCCACTATATCACACCCAAGGCCCTTGCTTCTAGTCGTCAGCCTTTGGCATTTGGGGAAATGTTCTTGAGGCCATGTGACCAACCATGTACGGGGAGCCTCTGGGTATATTTCGGAACCGGGATATTACAAAGTTATATCATAGGAATTCTTCTTCTTGATTTACTGTTTGGAGCCTTTATCCTGGGATAAGATGGATTTAGTAGTTTTTAATAAGATATTCCTGGGAGTAGCTAACCCATATACAGGGAAAATCCAATCTACCCTGTTTATTGCAGTTTTATGGTTTTGAGATTTTACGGTTGATATGATTTCACCTAGAGTGATTCACATGGCTTGTGTTGTTATTATTGTGCTATTGTGGTTCTATTTCAGTCACAATCTGATGAGATGAGGGTATGACATCTAATGCACCATATAGGCACTTGTTATAAATCACATGCCATGAATTCTGGACATGCCATCTAGGGTGAATTAGCGATTTCATGTTGTTGTGATAGACATTGTGTAGATTATTCATGCGGTTGTGATAGATGCTTTGATAGAATCCCTGAAGTTTGATAGAGAAATTATTTGTATTGTACCTTTACTTAAATGAATGCCAAATTTTGATTCTTGAGGTGTTATGGGCCCTCATGAATCAGAGTTTTGTGGATAATTGACTTGTTTAACTTCTATTTGATATATAGGATATGGAATGATTTGGTTTGCGGGGAGTATGGGCCCTCAAGGATCAGAATTTGGCACCTACATGATTGTTTTTTAGTGTTTTCTGGGCTTCGGTGCAGTTTCTAAGCTACTGCCCGGAAAAACCCAGAATACATAGCATGTACTTGACTACACAACATGTAGTTTTAAAATGTGTCACTGACTGTGTGAGCAGAAACACGGAGCGGTGAAAAAGTTTTCAATAACACGCCGTGTAGTAGTGATCTGTGTACCCGACGATGTCACTAACAACACAGGCCGGGGAAGCTCGTGTAGTATATGCCGTGTTTGGTATGAACACGCCATGTAGACTTGTTCTAGGTACCCGTCCATGTCACGAACAACACGGGACAAGTTATCTCTCTTAAACACGCTGTGTTTGTTCGGAACACACCGTGTAAGGGTCAGCTAGGTGGCCGTCTGTGTAACTAACAACACGGGCCGCCGAAACCTTGTCTGGTACACCCCCTGTCCTTAGTGAACATGCCATGTAGTCTAGGATTAAGAGGAACATGTGGGATAGCTGTGTAAGGAGACTCAGGCAAGGGAATGGAGATCCAGTACACGCCATGTGTAGTGACAACACGCTGTGTAGTTTGGGGTGTTACATGACCAGCCGTGGCAGAAGTACATGCCCATGTAAATGGATTTAAGGAACACATTGTGCAGTTTTATACATTCCGTTTATATGTTTTTGGTAAAAACATGAGTTTTCTTTCTCCTATTCCTGTTTTGTACTATCATGTTATTAGTCTTTGATAATCATGATTTATGTTGTCCTTTTGATCTTTCAGATCTATGCCTCTGATACATCTTCCGGTTGTACGTCAGCTACCAGACGGTGATCAGACACCAGATATGGCCGATCAGGGATCTCTTGTAGATCCTCCTGCAGATCCTCCTATTGTACCAGCCTTGGAACGAATAGTTATACCTGTTGCAGGCGCCAATACAGAGTTTAGGGACGACTTTGTGAGGATGATGCATACCTTCAAGGGAGCGCCGCCTCCTGCCCCATCGATGGATGAGTTGACACGGGTTTTCTAGCAGCATCATCCTCCTAATTTTTCAAGGGATGGAGGACCCCAGGCTGTAGAGTCATGGCTAGAGGCCACACTGGCAATCATCGAGCACATGGAGATACCTCCAGAGAAAAGGGTAAATATTTCTACTTATATTCTCCGAGACACCGCCAAGAGGTGGTGGGAGGTGATATCACAGTCAGGGCACCAGAAGAGTATGACTTGGGATGAGTTTCAGCACATCTTCTATGATTACTTTTATCCGAAGTCCTTGAGGGCCGATCGAGCGCGGGAGTTTATGAGTCCGGATCTGGGTAATCTTTCTGTTATAGAGTACTCGTCTCACTTTACCGAGCTGCAGTGCTTCACTACGATTCTAACAGGTGATGAGTTATACCTTTCTAGGAAGTTTGAGGATGGTCCAAGGCAAGAGATTCGTTCCCAGGTGAATATCTTTCGGTTGAATTCAATATCATCTATCACCAACCATGCACTGATCTCTGAGCGCAATCTGAGACATTATGGAGCAGTGAGCCAGGGTGGTTCGTCACCCAGAGTCAGTGTTCCTCCTACAGATAGCAGGAAGCGCCGCAGGGATTCTGCTCATGGAGAGAAAGGTAGGCGGAATGTATCTTTGGGCAGCTAGGTAGTATGCTACCAGTGTGGTAGGAGTGGGAATACAAGGCTCAGTGATAGAGAGATCTGATGGAGTGCCGATCTTGTGACAAGATGGACCATCTTCAGCGTTTTTGTCAGATCTTCTCACCTTTAGCTGCTGGTAGGGGTTCTTATATGACCCTGCGTACATGAGATGTATCTCCAATTTCTCACCAGTCAGGAAACTAGAGTTCTTCCGGCTGTTTGGACCGAGGTGGAGGTCACGGCCGTGGTGGTCAGTCAGCAGGTTACCTACGACAGCAGAGTGGATTAGCTCAGAGTGGTTAGCCAGGGGCGCAGGGCCGTGGTATAGGCCAAAATTTCATTGTGGATCGGACCCTTCAGGAGTAGGATCCCCACTAATCTATAGTTCAAGGTATGATCTTAGTAGCCTCAGTTTTATCTTCTTCTCTTTTCGATACTGGTGCTTCACATAGTTTTATCTCTGTTGCTGTTGTGGAGAGCCTCCGGCTCTATATCTTTTCTTCTTCCAACATGTTGACTCTTGATACACCATTGGGAACGAGGACGTCTAGCATACGTCAGTGCAAAGAGTTCCCTCTTGAGGTTTCCGGGTGTCACTTCTTATGGGACCTCTACGTCCTAGAGATGACAGGAGATGATGTCATTCTTGGTATGGACTGGTTATTTCCCTTCCAGGATGTCGTTGAATATTATCACCACAGGGTGAGTTTTGTATCACCAGAGGGTGGATCATTTCTTCATAGAGGCCAGTGGGATTTCCAGGCGGGTAGAGATGGACCATAGCATCATTGTCTAGGAGTTGTTATAGCCCAGATTTCCAGTCATTATATGGATGACTAGGGGACTTCACAATTAGACTTTCCTCTAGTGGTGGATCGTTTCAGGGATGTCTTTCTAGAGGACTTTTCAGGGTTGCCTTCGGAGCTTGAGGTAGGCTTTTCTATTGAGCTCGTGGCAGGTGTGGCACCGGTGTCCATTCATCCTTATAGGATGGCTACACCGAAGTTACAAGGGCACAAGAAGTATTTGGAGGAGTTGCAGGCAAAGGGTTTCATCCAACCCAGTAATTCTCCATGGGGTTCTCCTATACTGTTTGCGAAGAAGGAAGACGACACCCTTAGGGTTTGTGTGGATTATCAGAAGCTGAACCAGTTGACGGTGAAGAACCGATATCCCTTGATGAGGATCGATGACCTATTTGATTAGCTTTGAGGACCCCGAGTGTAATTTATGATTTATTTGAAGTCCAGTTATCATCATTTGCGCATTAGACCAACGTAAATACCTCTTACAGCCTTCAGGAGCAGGTATAGTCTATACGAGTATACGGTCATGCCATTCGGTCTCATGAATACGCTAGTAGTTTCTATGGCACAAATGAACCGAGTGTTCCATCCATACTTGGATTCCTTCATGGTGGTTTTATTGGATGACATCTTGGTGTACTCTCATACTCGAAAAGACCATGCTACCCATCTTGAGATCATTGTGAGTATACTGAGAGAGCATCAGTTATATGTTAACCTATAAAAATGAAACTTTTGGATGGGTCATATTCACTTCTTAGGTCACTTTATCTCAGAGACATAAGTATAAGTAGACCCAGAGAAAGTGAGAGCTGTAGTTTCCTGGGAGTATCTGAAGAATTTCATTGAGGTGTCGAATTTTCTAGGGCTGGCTGGATACTACAGGAGTTTTATACATGACTTTTCACGCCTTGCAGGACCACTGACAGGTCTGACCAAGAAAGGGGCGAAGTTCTTATGGTTAGATGCTTGTGAGACAACCTTTAATGATCTGAAAGGGAGGTTGACGTCAGCACTGATACTAGTATTTACAGAGTTGAACAAGAGCTATATAGTATACTGTAATGCTTCAGGTTTTGGTTTGGGAGTTGTGCTTATGCAGGGAGATGGTGTCGTTGCGTATGAGTCACGGCAGTTGAGACCGCATGAGAGGAACTACCCGACACACGATCTGGAGTTTGAACATGTTGTTCATTCCTTACACTGTGGGAGACATCACCTTCTAGGAGAGCACTTTGTGGTTTTCACCGAGCACAAGAGTCTCAATTACATCTTCACTCAGCATGATTTGAATCTGAGATAGCATAGGTGGGTCGAGTATCTTTACTCCTTCGACTTTGAGCTTGCCTATACACCGGGAAAGGGAAACACAATGGCTAATGCGTTGAGAAGGAGAACACAGATTCAGTCAGTTCAGGAGGCCAGTATTGAATGGTAGCTTATGGCTATTTTCCCTGCGATGTATTTGGAGGTGCATGACAAATAGGGGAAGTCTTTTCTATCTTCTGTAGCTATTGCCTCTACCATTTTAGATCGGGTATGGATGAGGCATCTATTAGACTCAGAAGGCCTAGTCCTGTGGGAGAGTGTTTCAGGAGAGAACCCTCTTCCTGGATGGATAGTGGGTGAGGATGAGATCTTGTGTTTCTAGGGACGCGTATGGGTGCCACTAGATATACGCGAGGAACTGATGCAAGATTCTCATTATTCAGTTTGGGCAGTTCATCCTGGCGTCACCAAGATGTATCATGATCTACACCACCAGTAGTAGTGGCCAGGATTGAGGAGAGATGTTACTGGGTTTGTCATGATATTTTATATTTCTCAGCAGGTGCAATCGGAACATCAGCGACCTGCATGGCTTTTTCAATAGTTAACCATCCCTTAGTGGATGTGGAACGATGTCGCTATGGACTTCGTGACTGGGTTACCGAGGTCACCTTGAGGGAGTGATTTTGTTTGGGTTGTTGTCGATAGGCTTATGAAGGTTGATCACTTCTTGACGATTAAGGAGACTTTTAGTGTTGATGAGCTGGGGCGGTCGTAAATCCGATAGATTGTATGTCTGCATGGAGTTCCACACTCCATTATTTCAGATAGGGATGCACGTTTTACTTCTCGGTTCTGGCAGGGGCTTTAGAAGGCCTTGAGTACATAGGTACTTTTGGGTATAGAATACCATCCCCAGACAGATGGCCAGTCCGAGCATATGATTCAGGTGCTTGAGGATATGCTCCGAGCATGAATTCTAGACATCAGAGGTTCTTGGGAGAAGCATATCCCACTTGGGGAGTTTTTTATAATAAAAGTTTTCACGCGACTATTCTGATGGAACATTACGAGGTTTGTATGGTAGGCCATGATGGTCACCTTTGTGCGGGCTGGAGGTAGGATAGGTACCTTTGCTAGGACCTCATCTTGTTTAGGAGACCTCAGAGAAGATAGAGTTGATTCAGAAGAGGATGGATACATCACAGTCTCAACAGATATTTTATGCTGATCAGCGGAGATGAACTCTGGAGTTTGAGGTCGGGGATCAGGTTTTCCTACGTGTCGCACCAAGGTTGGGACACAAGAGGATTCAGAGATAGGGTAAGCACTCACCATGGTACGTCAGGATGTTTGAGGTGTTGGAGAGAGTTAAGAATTTTTTCTATCAGTTGTAGTTACCTCAGAGGTACCGAGCTATGCACGATGTCTTCCATGTCTCTCAGCTCTGAAAATACATTTCAGACCCGTCTAATGTCTTTCAACCCGATGAGGTTGAGCTCGAAGAGAATGATTCATTTGAGGAGCATCCTATCCGGATTGTCAATCGCAGTAGGAAGGTTCTCTATGGCCAGTCTGTTCATCTGCTACAAGTGTTATGGCAGCACGGGCGAGCACAAGATGAGTCCTGGGGAAGGGTGGCCGATGTATGATCGTAGTGGTTGGAGATATTTGGGGTTTATTATTCTACGCCTCGCTAGAGAAATTTGAGGACACATTTCTTTAAGGGGGGAGTTTTTAAGAACCCAGATCTTAGTTTCAGGTTTGTTTTTCATTTTCTGGTCATTTTTGAGAAAAACCAAAAAATTAGGAAATTTTCAAAATACACACCGTGTACTTTATAAGTACACATCGTGTACTTTAATGCAGCGCCAGGCCGTGTGCTAGCCATGTCCGGGCTACACACACAGTGAGTAGGGGCGATGTGAAGGCCACTTAAAGCGGAGAACGGAAAGGCCAAGTACACACCATGTACCCCATAAGTTCATGCCGTGTAGTTTCCCTTTTTTATTAAATAGACAGGGGCGCCTAATCGACGGAAACACTTTCTTCTCCAGATTCTTCGACCGAGAGCACCCGTACAACCACGAACATCCTCCGAGCCCCTGAGCCTCCGTCTTTTTTCCGAATCGACCGCCTTCGATTGCATTGGAACCACAACATTGAGCTATTTCTTCTTATTTAGTCTCATTCCATGATTTTCCCTCTTTTTCAAGATATCGTGGGTAGTGAATTTTGTGCATTTTCGTAGATCTACACCGTTCTAAGGAGAATCAAGACTTGTGGTTCTAGTATTTATATCTCCTATATTCAAGGTACGTGGTTTGTTCCATACCTTTCGAAGTATTTGAGTTGTATATGAAAATTCCACCAATACCCACGAACGGGGTATTGCGTGTTTACCTTTTTGACCCTTTTGTTTTCCTACCATGCTTGTATGCTTGTGTAGAGGTAATTTGATCATGTATGAAGATAATTGCTATGCATGTATGTTTTCCCATGACTTTTTCTTATTACGACCTTTTGGTGTTGTTAGCCTTTGGCTGTTATACCTGTTTTCCATGCCTTGTGACTTTAGGATGGAATGATATTCTTAACATGCTTGTTGTGCTGTAGACGGGTTAGCCAAGTAGCTCTGTAGGTGTACTTTGGCCTTATAGCATTATTATGCACTGACTAGCATGAGATCGTGAGAACCTGGTGCTATAGACTATAATGGATAGACCGAGTGAGCTCCCAGAGAGTCTTGGATATTATAGACTATAGGAGAGTTGACCGAGTGAGATTCCTTAGAGAGTCTTGGACATTATAGACTACAAGGGATAGATCGAGTGAGCTTCCAAGAGAGTCTTGGATATTATAGACTATAGTAGGGTTGACTGAGTGAGCTTCCTTAGAGAGTCATTACTTTGTTTGAATTTCTTTAAAACCTTTCCAGGTTAGGGAAGGAATTGACTGAGTGAGCTTCCTTAGAGAGTCTATGATGGACCTGAGACTATAGGAGGAATTGACAGAGTGAGCTTCCTCAGAGAGTTTCTAGACCTTGGGGATATAAGAGGGTTAGACCGCGTGGTCTTCCTTATAGAGTCCCTAACTACCCTAGACAATAAGGGGAATTGACCGAGCGAGCTTCCCCAGAGAGTCTTATAATTTCGTATGACCAAACCAGAGGGGTTAGGATGAGTGCACTTCCCAGAGGGTTGTTGGTACATTATGGATAGGACCAGAGGAGTTCTTGTTATGGTTAACTATTTTCTTCACTGCTGCTTGTTGTTCTGTGGATTGATTACTATTTTATATCATCCTGTTACTGCTTACTGTTTACTGCCTGCTGGTTACTATTACAGTTTACTGCTTACTGTACTCTTACCTTCCATATACACACTGACTATTAGGAGGAGATATTCGGGTGGTTGCCTACTAGGATTTAGACTCACACCCTATTTGGGCCATGATTTTGGGCCCAAACAGACTATGTTGTTGCAGGTATAGACAAGGGCAAGCACCCTTCGACTTCTAGTACTTGATTGCTTTGGAGTAGGAGAGCATGGGACCAAGCTAAGGCTTTCGATTCTAAGGAGTTTCTTATTTTTTTCTTTTGTAATTGGGTTTAGTCTTGTATTCATCATTGTGAATTGTTTGGCTACTTTTCTAGACATATGTATCGTGAATCCTTCCTTATATACATGTGTGCTCTAGTTGTTTATTGTTTTAGTCTTCCACTGTTTATTGTTGTTTGATATTTAATGCTTCCACATTTGCCTACTATGTTTACCTCTACTATGTACTCTTCCAATGAGGGCATAATTTCCCCACTATCAAACCCAAGGCCCTCACTTCTAGTCGACAACCTTGGGCATTTGGGGAAATGCGCTTGTGGCCATGTGACCAATCGGGTACGGGGTGCCTCTGGGTGGCTTCCGGAACCAGGACGTTACAATAATCCAGACAAATAAAAAATCACATTATTTTAAATTTAAATCATATATTGTTCAAGCATCCCATTTATAGTATTTTATTAAATCACTATTGGGTCATTATGATGTTATAAAACACATTATATATTTAAACGGTATTTAATTTTTACCAAAAAATTCGACTATCTAAAAAAATTATGAAGAATTCACTATTAGATAATTTTGATATCCTAATTCCAAAAATAATATTCATTTTATATAAATAATTTTCTAAATATGTGAATTTTATCTTTTAAAATAATAAATTAATAATTATAAAAAATTCATGGTTTTTGACAAAAAATAGCTTTCAAACCTTAATAAAATTTACAATTGTATTCATAAAAATTATATGATTATTTATATTTAATAAAAATTAATTTAGTAATAAAATTTTATTAAAATATTATATTATTTGAAAAAACATTAATTCATCAATATATATTTCTTAATTTAATATTAAATAAAAATATTATTGTGCTTAAAAACTATTTACAAAGTAACAATAATTAAAAGAATTTATATATTTATTCTATATAAAAATAATGCACATAATCATTGTGCTAGGGTCTTGTTATATAACCGATTATAACACAAACATATGACCTAAGGGTAAGGTGTGTGATGGTGAAAGACTCTTGGGGTGGCTTAGATAACATATCTCAGGTGGTAATCTCAATCAACTTCCACTTCTCCCGTAGGCAGCTTTGTTCAAGCTTAACGTGTTGAAGCTCAGCTTGGGCTTGGTAAAGAGTGATTCCTAGTGATGCTACCTCCATTATATGCTCCTTAAAATGGGATTCATGTGGATAAATTCTACTGGATGAGGCCATCACTTCCTTTGTTTGAGTAAATTGGATTTTTTAAAACCCTATATTTAAACTAATCATGTGGTCACTATTAAAGGGCTATATTAGCAATGGTAAAAATTATTAACAGTGTTTTAAAATCCAAAAAAATAAAACCAAGGAAGTGAATATATCTTATATAACCATTTTTCATAGTAATACATTTAATCAGATCAAGATGAATTTTCATTAAAAAATGTTTGGGTCCTTACAAAGATTATATGTATGTAGTTTTTTATGAGGGGATGTGTCTTGCTTTGGACACCTGACCTAAATTTCTTTCATCAGGATGTATCTTAGTAGTATATGACCATGATAGTGATCATGATTCTTGGATATTTTTCCCTTATTTTTTATTCTTATGTATATAATTTATTTCCGACCACCTTTTATCTATTCTTTCTTGATTTATAGATATATTACAAACATTATCATCTTTTTTTATATGATTAAGTTACCCAGTTTTTATTATTATTTAATTATTGGATGTTTATTCTTATATTATATTACTTGTTCATTTATTATACTTCTTCCTCTATTTACCTACTATTGTATATCTGTTATGGTACACTCTCATAATGAGGGCAGAGTATCCCCATGGGCACACTAGAGACCTTCAATGCTAGATGGCAGCCTCTTGCATGTGAGGAGGTGCTCTTGAGGCCATGTAGCTAACCATATTCGAAAAATCAATTAGTGGAATTTGGGTTTGGACGTCACACATTCGTTATCAAATTTTAATGAAAATTTCATGATGGTGGTTAAATGATGAAAAACTTGAACATGCTTTAACTAATGAGTGAGTTTGTTTTAGGAAGATTTTATTTTGAAATATTATCATTATATCAGAAGTATAAATATAGTATTTTGATGTTTTTAAAATGGGGAAATATATATATTTTAAAATTAATGATAAACTAGAAGAAGGACAAAAAAAAACAATTCGTCATGGAGGCAGTAGTCTATGCATAAAAATGATCGATGTTCCATTATTTTTTCTAAGTGTATTGAAACGAATTAATAAGGGTTATAACAATAATATATCAATACCCGCATATAATAATGACATCGAATCAATCATATTTGTAACACCCCAAGCTTCTATGGTACGTTTCCCTTCGAATAATGCGATAGCGTGTGTTGTACGCAACCTCGAGTTCTAACACACACCACAACTAATTAAACTAGCCGTTGTGAATAGTAATACCTACTTTTTGAAATCATATATATTCAATATTTCAAAATGGACTTCATTTTTAGATTCGGAATATCAAAATTAGCCTAGGGTGAAATTTTGGTACATTTCGGATAACTTTCATATTTTGATGAATAGTGAAAATTTCTAAATTTTAATTAAAAACAACTTTTTTAATCAAAATAATTAATAGTGATAAATTGTGATTTTGAGTGGTTTTAAAGTATATTTAGAATATATTTTTACCATTTAATATAATTTTGGTCATTGGACATAATTTTACAATTAAACCGAACATAAACAAGTGTCAATCTTTTGATAGTTATTATCTCTTAAAAACACGCTTTTTGTTTTGACAGCGGGAATTAATTTTAAATTCATTTCTGCCACTTCTGTGTTTTGAATTTATGAAAATGGATTCCATATTTGGAATCAGGATTTTCAAATTGTGTAAATAGGTAACTTTTATTTTTAGACATTTTGAATAATTACTGCGGTAAATATTTTATTTACCATGGTTAAGGGTAAATCCGGTAAATAAGGGTTAAAAAAATAATATTATAATAATACTAAATTACCCTAAAACGTGTCTTAACCCTATTGGTTGATACATGGTCGACCATGGGAATCTTTGGGTCTATTTTGGGACCCCATGGATCCACTTGTAAGTGATAATGACACTTTATTTTAATTTAGTTAAAATAAATACAAAAATGACACAAGCATATATCTTTTAGAACAAAAATTGTTACATAGTGTTATATATATTGGATTTTAGATTATAAATATTCATTAGAAAGATAAAAAGATTTCCTACATAATGATATTTTATTTATAATTTTTAGACATTAAATAATTTATTTTATATATGACACAATGATGATGCAGTAATTACTATAATAGTGAAAAATTAAAATAATTGATATTATAAATACCCAAATAAATATAATATGAAACTTTTAATGAATTAAACTAATTTTCTAGGATAATAGGATATATTAGGATTGATTTAATTGACTTTGTTCGAAGTAATCAATCTGTTATGAGTTTCAAAAAAATCAACTATTGAATAGTGTCAAACTTGACATAAAAGAGTTCTTAAAAATATTATATTATTAATTGATATTAAATTCCTAAAAATCTAATGTTCGGCCAAGAGACTTATATCATGATAGTTTCATCATTAATGTACCACTTGGGGGGTCTCTTGGATGTATATAGTAAGTTTATTAACCATATTATATAAAAATACAAAGAGACATTGTAAAAGTGAAACTAATTAACTTAGAGTTAATACTTAAAGATAAGGTTAATATAAGTACCCAAACCTGTCTAAATTCTATTGGTTGAGTGGTTTTCAAACTATCCCCACCTTGACCTTTGAATAATCAACTTTGGAGCCTTTATAAACCGAATATGAATTTATTATAAATTAATATTTCTAACTTTTCCAAAGGTGCCCCTCACCCCTCTTATAAAAGGGCACTCCTCCTTCTCATTTCTTCACACCTTCAAAGCCTTTTGGTTCGGCCAAACTCTGGCCAAATACTCTCCCAACATCCCTCACTACAACCTAGAGGCCTTAGTTTGATCAGAAAGCCAACCTAAGGATCCCTTTTGATCAAATCAAAAGGAAGAACCCGAAGAAGAGGTAATGATTTCACCACCCTTCTCCAAGTTCATTTCTTCTTCCACTTCTTCTTCCTTTGTTCATACCATTCTAAAATAATAACTCCAGTATCTCACATATACTGTGATGTTATTATAAATATGGTACAATCATATTCAGTATTCTATCCACCCTTTGAATAACATGTCACCATACGTGCGTACGTACGGCTTACCGTCTCCACGTCGTGGTGTAATTGTTATTCAATATAATATTATTTGGATGGGTATAATAATGATGTGTAACTCATGTAAATAATAAATATAACATGTTAATGATTCTGTATATATGATATACCATCCATTTATATATTATTTTAATATCAAAAGAATGATATTGTCGCTCGTGCGTATGTACGGACTACCGTCTCCACGAACGCGATGAGATTCATTCTCCATCGTATCCATTCAAGTATAATTATCATTTGATGATTTAAAAATGATGTTTAAGGACTGGATATCATTCTGGATATGAATAAGATACAACAACCATGGCTTATGTAACAAAACATATAAACGAAAATGAGTAAGTTAACTCCCGAAACGACGATAATTCTAAGATATTATTAACAAATCAATGTTAAAAGATCATATATGATATCATATTAATATATATGATTCTTGTATAATTTAATAACAACTATTTCACCATTATACAGGAGGTTAACCTACCCCAACCAAGGAAAAGTACAAGGTAAGGGTTTACTTTACAACCTCTTCATTATCCAAGGTTGTTTATACGTAATAATCTACTGGAATCTCTTTATCATCCACATCCATGTTTCTTAAAAATGCATTTCAAAACATTTTTACTATTTACTAGAATATGAGTTAAAGTCATTTATACCCTTTTTGACTTTTATAAGTAGTTTATAAAGGAATCTTTCGGTCGTTTTCAAAACAAGGTCCTTTTTAACCTTTTCGACAGAATTAAGGTAAGAATGTTTTTTTAACTTATACGGCGGGTGCGGCTATTTTCCGCCGTTATAAAATCTTCAAAGCTTCCCTTACAAGCTTATAAGAATATTTTCAAAGAAAATGTTTTATTTTATATGGATCTTAAATTATTTCAAAATAAAAGGAGATATTTCTTTAAAAAGAATTTTGATTTCATCTATGTCAACATCCTTTGATGGATTTTAAGATTATTTGAAGTTGATTTATTATGATAAAAAACTTCTATATTGTATTGAAGGTTTTGTGATATGTTTGACTGTGGATGTGCTATTTTTATACCATTCATAGTATATGGTGAAAGTATTGACATTTCGTATGCTAGTTTTAATACGAATGTTTATGTTATGTTTAAACCTTTTCATATGGGAATGCATTGGACTTAATATGTGACGGGTGGAGCCCGCTATAGCTCCTCGATGCATCGGTAGGTCTCATGAGACAAACTAGTGTCTTGGCACAAGGCCTTGACAAAATCTTATTTGTAGTCTTGGCACGAGGCCTTGGCTATGTGGTTATGATAGTCTGGCATTATGCATTCCAACATTATGAAAGTGGTTATTGATTTTTACATGTGATTATTCGATTAGTAGAATATCAATGTGAATAAGTAAATGGCATTATTTCATTTTATTTATGCCATACCATGTTGAAAGTTCATGTTTGAAAGGCTTTTGTCTTAGTTATACATTGCCTTAAATGTTTATTCTTATTTATGAAAGTTTCTGCTATATTGTTATCCTTACTGGGCGTTTGAGCTCACCCCTTTTCTATGTTTTTTTTCCCAGGAAGTGAAGAAGTAAATTATGAATGACCTGCAGGGATATTATGTGGGGATATGAGTGTGAATTATGGAGGCATTATGTTGTTGTAGTAGTTTTTCATTTTATGATGTAATGTAAAACTTATGAATATATCTAGTGTTTCCAAGGCTACTAAACCAATCGATCTTTCGAGATTTGATCTTCTTGTGATCATGCCAATGTTATGTAATAATGCACCGACTCTGGGTAGCTGGGGTCGGGGCGTTACAGTTGGTATCAGAGGAAGTTTAGTACAAACCTTGGAAGCTAGATTTAGATAAACTCTGATTAGAGCACGTATACCTAAGATGAACTTTGAGGATTAGTATAGAAGAACTTCCTAGAATTTTGGTATTGTAGAGATTTTGTGAGTTTTCCGAGCAATACATCCCTGTCTGGATACGAGCAGGTAGAGGCGGCTCTGGCACAGATGTACCTAGGGGTAAAACCCGAAAACACCGCTTTGAGCTAGACTCGAACGGGAACTGGTGCACGACAACGGGCCTTGCTGCACTCTTGGTTACGACACTCCCGGGGGATATGCTTAGGATAACTCTCATTTTCGTTACAAATAATTATGAAGGGTTTATGAGTATATACTTCCTCAAAGAAAACATTTTTATGATTATGGATTATATCCATAAATAGTTCAATTTATGTTAAGTGTTTTATAAGTATGGGATTATGTATTTTGATTCATAAACTGATATAGTTTATGCCATTGTTTAGAAATGGCGCCTAGTGGAAGAAATGGAAACCGTATCAATGCACGCACTCCATGTAGGGATTGCCCTCCTGCTCAAGATAATTATAGTGGGGCTGGTGATGCAACTGGTGCTGATCAGCTAATCACCATACTGGGACAACTTACTCAGGTTATGAATAATAACCTTACCCGTATGGAGCACCCTGATCCGCAGCGTGGAGGATCAATGTTAGATCGATTCATGAGACAGAAACCACCAACGTTCAATGAGAATACAAATCCCTTAGTAGCTGAGCAATGGATATTTTCCCTAGAGAAAATATTTCAGGCTTTGGGGAGCAGTGAAAGGGAAAAAGTTATCATGGTAGTTTACCGCCTCACTGGAGATGGTGATCAATGGTGGTCATTGATTCAAAATACGAAGGAAGATGATGAAGTATCAAATATGGAATGGAGGGTGTTCAAAGATCTGTTTTTAGAAAAATACTTTCCTCGCGACCATCGAGCAGATATGGAAAGACAATTTCTGAGTCTGAGACAAAAGGAGGATGAGAATGTCACAAAGTATGAGGCTAACTTTACAAGGTTAGCGAGGTACGCTGGTGATTATATTCGCAACCCAAGAAGTAAGATTGATCGTTTCTTTGATGGGTTAAAACCATTTCTCCGTCGAGCATTAGTCTCACAATCCTTTTCATCGTACGAAGACATTGTCTCATGTGCTATCAAGACCGAAAAGGAATTCTCTAAGTCTTATGACTTTAAAGCAAAGCAAGAGAAGAAGAGACCTGCTGATCAATCTGGGAATGGAAATAAGGGGAAGAAGGGAAAGGTTGAATATCCATCTTGTGGTAAGTGCGGGAAGAAACACCTCGGTGCTTGCCTGAAGGGAATGGGAGTCTGTTACAAGTGTGGTGAAAAAGGCCACCAAGCTCATGATTGCAAGGGGAAGAAGGAAGCTACCAACGTTCAGTGCTACAATTGCAGGGAGATGGGGCATTATGCAAATGCATGTCCTAAGCGTCAGGATAACTTACCTCAGAAAAGGCCAAGGGATCAAGGCCAGGCTTATGCTATCACTACTGCTGAGGTAGAAGCTCCGAAAGATGTGGTGGCAGGTAATTTAATGGTTTCCTCAAGTTTAGCAAATGCATTATTTGATTCTGGATCATCGCATTATTTCATATATTCCCAGTTTGCTAAGAAAATTAGATATTTCCAATTTGATTTAATAAGGGAGTTGTCAGTTAAAACTCCTAAGGGAAGTATCGTTGCAACAAAGTTTTGTGAATCAGTCCCCATTAGAGCACATAAATTTTCTTTATCTGCTGATTTCATCGTCATACCTATGATTGAGTTTGATATAATCCTCGGTATGGACTGGCTTTCGGACTATGATGCGAAGATTTATTGTAAGAAGAAAGAGGTTACGATTCTTGATGATAATGATAAGGAGCACCTTATTTTTAGAGCAGAATCGTCACCACCTAATTCTTATTTAGATCCACCCCCAGTAGCTCAACTTAATTCAATTATTGGGGAGGAAGAGAATGAAATAACTGTCGGTGAGGAAAGGAATGTTCAAATAGAGGATGTACCTGTTGTGAAAGAATTTGTAGATGTATTTCCGGAAGATTTACCTGGACATCCTCCAGAACGAGAAGTTGAGTTTTCTATTGATTTGATTCCTGGATCAAGGCCTATATCGAAGACCCCTTATAGAATGGCCACTGTAGAGTTAGTCGAACTAAAGAAACAACTAGAGGAATTGAGTAATAAGGGATTTATTCGCCCTAGTGTTTCTCCATGGGGAGCCCCTGTTCTTTTTGTTAAAAAGAAAGATGGATCTATGAGGTTATGTATCGACTACAGGGAGATCAATGCTATAACGATAAAGAACAAGTATCCCCTACCTCGTATTGATGATTTATTTGACCAACTGCATGGAGCTCAATACTTTTCAAAGATTGACCTTCGATCTGGATACCATCAGTTGTGTGTGAAGAAGGAAGACATTCCGAAAACAGCATTTCGAACCAGGTACGGGCATTACGAGTTTACTGTAATGCCGTTTGGATTGACTAATGCACCCTCTGTATTCATGGATCTAATGAATAGAGTTTTCAAGGAGTATCTCGATGAATTTGTGGTGGTATTTATTGATGATATCTTGGTATACTCCAAAACCTACGAAGATCATGAAAATCATTTGCGCATTATCTTGAAGACTCTGAGGAGGCATGAATTATATGGGAAGTTTAGCAAGTGTGAATTCTGGCTTCAGGAGATTTCTTTTCTTGGCCATATTGTCTCTAAAGATGGAATCTCTGTTGATCCTTCTAAGACCAAGGCAATCCAAGAATGGCCAGCACCTACGAGTATAACTGAGGTACGTAGTTTTATTGGTTTGGCAGGTTATTATCGACGTTTCGTCCAGAATTTTGCCCGATTGGCTAACCCATTAACGAAGCTCACACGTAAAGGGGTTAAATTTGTTTGGACAAAAGAGTGTGAAGAATGTTTCGAAGAACTGAAGAGAAGATTATTCAATGCTCCTATATTGACTCTACCATCGGGGAATGATGGGTTCGTTATTTATAGTGATGCCTCGAAGAAAGGACTTGGCTGTGTCCTTATGCAGAATGATAGAGTTATTGCCTATGCATCACGACAGTTGAAAATTCATGAACAAAACTATCCTACTCATGATCTCGAGTTAGCAGCAGTGATCTTTGCTTTGAAGATATGGAGGCACTACCTCTATGATGAAAAATGTGAGATTTATACTGATCACAAGAGTTTGAAGTATATTTTCTCACAAAAAGAACTCAACATGAGGCAAAGGAGATGGCTTGAATTACTCAAGGATTATGATTGTACGACACACTACCACCCAGGGAAGGCAAACAAGGTGGCAGATGCTTTGAGTAGAAAAGACCATGGAGTTTTGAACAATATGAGAATTGAAAGGGATCCAATTTTCATGGATCTAGTGAAGATGGACATGGGAATAACCAGGGAAGGTGAAACATCAATGCTTTTTCAAATGGTTGCCAAACCATCTTTACTAGAAAGGATTAAGAGTTCTCAGACCGATGATGAAGAATTCCAAAAGAAGATTAAAGCTGTGAATGATGGGAGATTGAGAGACTTTGTGTATGAAGATGGAATTTTGAAATTCGGGAAGAGACTTTGTGTTCCCAATATACCTGATCTAAAAAGGGAATTGCTGGATGATGCTCATAGTTCCAATTTCTCTATACACCCTGGGAGCACCAATATGTATAGAGATTTGAAGGAACATTTTTGGTGGGATAACATGAAGAGGGAGATTGCTGATTTTGTGTCAAGATGTATGGTTTGTCAACAAGTGAAAGCTGGAAGGCAACAGCCTGGAGGAGTCATGCAACCTCTTCCCATACCGAAGTGGAAATGGGACAATATTACGATGGACTTTGTCATGGGGCTACCAAAGACTCCTAGAAGGAACGATGCAATATGGGTTATTGTTGATCGTCTTACCAAGACAGCACATTTTCTTTCTATAAGAGAATATCTACCCCTGGAACGTCTAGCAAGACTATATATTAATGAAGTTGTGAGACTTCATGGAGTACCCCTATCGATTGTTTCTGATCGTGATCCCCGTTTTACTTCAAGATTCTGGAAAAGTCTTCAGAAATCCCTGGATACTGAACTTCATTTGAGCACTGCTTACCACCCTCAGACAGACGGACAATCAGAACGGACTATTCAAACCTTAGAAGACATGTTGAGATCTTGCTCACTTGACTTTCAGGGTATGTGGGATCAATATTTACCTTTGGTAGAATTTTCCTATAACAATAGCTTCCATTCGAGTATTCAGATGGCACCATATGAAGCGTTATACGGAAAGAGATGTCGTACACCAACCTTTTGGGATGACGTTGGTGAAAGAAAACTTGTAGGCCCAGAACTGGTGGAGGAAACGGTGGAAAAGGTGAAAGTAATCCAAAATCACATCAAAGCAGCTCAAAGTAGGCAGAAGAGCTATGCCGATAATCGAAGGAAGGATTTGGAATTTCAAGTCGGTGATCATGTTTTTCTGAAGGTATCTCCGTGGAAGGGAGTCATACGTTTTGGTAAGAAAGGTAAATTGAGTCCCAGGTACATCGGACCTTTCGAAATTCTAGAACGAATTGGGGTTGTTGCTTACCGATTGGCAATGCCGCCAAGTCTCTCCAAAGTTCACGATGTGTTCCACGTATCTCTTTTGAAGAAATACATGCCTGACCCAACGCATGTACTCACCTATGAGGAATTAGAACTGGAACCCGAACTGTCTTATTGCGAAGAGCCCATCAGGATTCTTGATACAAGAGAACAAGTACTGAGAAACCGGACGACGCGTCTGGTAAAAGTTTTGTGGAGAAACCATAAGATGGAAGAGGCAACATGGGAACCCGTGGAACTTATGATGAAGAACCACCCGAGTCTTTTTATGCAGTAATACCCTAGAAATTGCGAGGACGCAATTATTTGAAGGAGGGGAGAATGTAACACCCCATGCTTCTATGGTACGTTTCCCTTCGAATAATGTGATAGCGTGTGTTGTACGCAACCTCGAGTTCTAACACACACCACAACTAATTAAACTAGTCGTTGTGAATAGTAATACCTACTTTTTGAAATCATATATATTCAATATTTCAAAATGGACTTCATTTTTAGAGTCGGAATATCAAAATTAGCCTAGGGTGAAATTTTGGTACATTTCGGATAACTTTCATATTTTGATGAATAGTGAAAATTTCTAAATTTTAATTAAAAACAACTTTTTTAATCAAAATAATTAATAGTGATAAATTGTGATTTTGAGTGGTTTTAAAGTATATTTAGAATATATTTTTACCATTTAATATAATTTTGGTCATTGGACATAATTTTACAATTAAACCGAACATAAACAAGTGTCAATCTTTTGATAGTTATTATCTCTTAAAAACACGCTTTTTGTTTTGACAGCGGGAATTAATTTTAAATTAATTTCTGCCACTTCTGTGTTTTGAATTTATGAAAATGGATTCCATATTTGGAATCAGGATTTTCAAATTGTGTAAATAGGTAACTTTTATTTTTAGACATTTTGAATAATTACTGCGGTAAATATTTTATTTACCATGGTTAAGGGTAAATCCGGTAAATAAGGGTTAAAAAAATAATATTATAATAATACTAAATTACCCTAAAACGTGTCTTAACCATATTTGTTGATACATGGTCGACCATGGGAATATTTGGGTCTATTTTGGGACCCCATGGATCCACTTGTAAGTGATAATGACACTTTATTTTAATTTAGTTAAAATAAATACAAAAATGACACAAGCATATATCTTTTAGAACAACAATTGTTACATAGTGTTATATATGTTGGATTTTAGATTATAAATATTCATTAGAAAGATAAAAAGATTTCCTACATAATTATATTTTATTTATAATTTTTAGACATTAAATAAGTTATTTTATATATGACACAATGATGATGCAGTAATTACTATAATAGTGAAAAATTAAAATAATTGATATTATAAATACCCAAATAAATATAATATGAAACTTTTAATGAATTAAACTAATTTTCTAGGATAATAGGATATATTAGGATTTATTTAATTGACTTTTTTCGAAGTAATCAATCTGTTATGAGTTTCACAAAAATCAACTATTGAATAGTGTCAAAATTGACATAAAAGAGTTCTTAAAAAAATATTATATTATTAATTGATATTAAATTCCTAAAAATCTAAGGGTCGGCCAAGAGACTTATATCATGATAGTTTCATCATTAATGTACCACTTGGGGGTCTCTTGGATGTATATAGTAAGTTTATTAACCATATTATATAAAAATACAAAGAGACATTGTAAAAGTGAAACTAATTAACTTAGAGTTAATACTTAAAGATAAGGTTAATATAAGTACCCAAACCTATCTAAATTCTATTATATGAGTGGTTTTCGACCTATCCCCACCTTAACCTTTGAATAATCAACTTTGGAGCCTTTAGAAACCGAATATGAATTTATTATAAATTAATATTTCTAACTTTTCCAAAGGTGCCCCTCACCCCTCTTATAAAAGGGCACTCTCCTTCTCATTTCTTCACACCTTCAAAGCCTTTTGGTTCGTCCAAACTCTGCCCAAATACTCTCCCAACATCCCTAACTACAACCTAGAGGCCTTAGTTTTATCATAAAGCCAACCTAAGGAGCCCTTTTGATCAAATCAAAAGGAAGAACCCGAAGAAGAGGTAATGATTTCACCACCCTTCTCCAAGTTCATTTCTTCTTCCACTTCTTCTTCCTTTGTTCTTACCATTCTAAAATAATAACTCCAGTATCTCACATATACTGTGATGTTATTATAAATATGGTACAATCATATTCAGTATTCTATCCACCCTTTGAATAACATGTCACCATACGTGCGTACGTACGGCTTACCGTCTCCACGTCGTGGTGTAATTGTTATTCAATATAATATTATTTGGATGGGTATAATAATGATGTGTAACTCATGTAAATAATAAATATAACATGTTAATGATTCTGTATATATGATATACCATCCATTTATATATTATTTTAATATCAAAAGAATGATATTGTCGCTCGTGCGTACGTACGGACTACCGTCTCCACGAACGCGATGAGATTCATTCTCCATCGTATCCATTCAAGTATAATTATCATTTGATGATTTAAAAATGATGTTTAAGGACTGGATATCATTCTGGATATGAATAAGATACAACAACCATGGCTTATGTAACAAAACATATAAAAGAAAATGAGTAAGTTAACTCCCGAAACGACGATAATTCTAAGATATTATTAACAAATCAATGTTAAAAGATCATATATGATATCATATTAATATATATGATTATTGTATAATTTAATAACAACTATTTCACCATTATACAGGAGGTTAACCTACCCCAACCAAGGAAAAGTACAAGGTAAGGGTTTACTTTACAACCTCTTCATTATCCAAGGTTGTTTATACGTAATAATCTACTGGGATCTCTTTATCATCCACATCCATGTTTCTTAAAAATGCATTTCAAAACATTTTTACTATTTACTAGAATATGAGTTAAAGTCATTTATACCCTTTTTGACTTTTATAAGTAGTTTATAAAGGAATATTTCGGTCGTTTTCAAAACAAGGTCCTTTTTAACCTTTTCGACAGAATTAAGGTAAGAATGTTTTTTTAACTTATACGGCGGGTGCGGCTATTTTCCGCCGTTATAAAATCTTCAAAGCTTCCCTTACAAGCTTATAAGAATATTTTCAAAGAAAATGTTTTATTTTATATGGATCTTAAATTATTTCAAAATAAAAGGAGATATTTCTTTAAAAAGAATTTTGATTTCATCTATGTCAACATCCTTTGATGGATTTTAAGATTATTTGAAGTTGATTTATTATGATACAAAACTTCTATATTGTATTGAAGGTTTTGTGATATGTTTGACTGTGGATGTGCTATTTTTATACCATTCATAGTTTATGGTGAAAGTATTGACATTTCGTATGCTAGTTTTAATACGAATGTTTATGTTATGTTTAAACCTTTTCATATGGGAATGCATTGGACTTAATATGTGACGGGTGGAGCCCGCTATAGCTCCTCGATGCATCGGTAGGTCTCATGAGACAAACTAGTGTCTTGGCACAAGGCCTTGACAAAATATTATTTGTAGTCTTGGCACGAGGCCTTGGCTATGTGGTTATGATAGTCTGGCATTATGCATTCCAACATTATGAAAGTGGTTATTGATTTTTACATGTGATTATTCGATTAGTAGAATATCAATGTGAATAAGTAAATGGCATTATTTCATTTTATTTATGCCATACCATGTTGAAAGTTCATGTTTGAGAGGCTTTTGTCTTAGTTATACATTGCCTTAAATGTTTATTCTTATTTATGAAAGTTTCCGCTATATTGTTATCCTTACTGGGCGTTTGAGCTCACCCCTTTTCTATGTTTTATTTTTCCCAGGAAGTGAAGAAGTAAATTATGAATGACCTGCAGGGATATTATGTGGGGATATGAGTGTGAATTATGGAGGCATTATGTTGTTGTAGTAGTTTTTCATTTTATGATGTAATGTAAAACTTATGAATATATCTAGTGTTTCCAAGGCTACTAAACCAATCGGTCTTTCGAGATTTGATCTTCTTGTGATCATGCCAATGTTATGTAATAATGCACCGACTCTGGGTAGCTGGGGTCGGGGCGTTACAATATTATTATGGTTATTTAATATTTCATATAGTAATATTGGGAAGAAAAACATAGTAAGGAGATTATACATACATTAGAGACTAGATTTTTACATTGAAGTTCCCCTGAAATTAAAGCACTCTGCATATCAATGATAAAATATGGACTTCTGTTTATGGGAGAGGTTTATAGGGGGAATGAAATATAATATTTTAAAGTAATAATTATATATTAATGTGTAACTCTGAATGGGGGGATTTGAATCCTTCTATATGGGGATAAAATGTCAACTTTTGTAAACATTCATCATTTATTAATACCACCATGACACTATTCAAGGATTAATGGTTCATAAATAGGTAAATTTGTAGTGATATTTATAATTGGGTCGATAAATTATCAACCATTTTTTGTAAATATTTTTTTTAAATGTTATAGTCATTTTATTGTTATATTTTTATATTTTTATATTTTACTCTTTTACTTTTAAACAATGTAACTAGTACATAATAATGTTCATTTATGTTTTATAATAAATATAGAATAATTGATATAAATTTTTTTGGGAGTTTTGGAATAAAAGTTAACATATATTTTATCAAATTTATTTTATAAATATTTTAAAATTATCATTTAAATTAAAAAATATATTGTGTTGAAAAACTATTTCAGCATAGAAAAAACATGTTGAAAAATATAGATTCTTAGTCTTATTTTATATTGGTTAGAAATTAAATGAGTTTCAATATATTTACATTATATGTTTAAAAATAATATTAATTTCATTATTTATTTTAATTTAATTGATATAAATTCTTTGAGATTAATATAACTATAATTTTAAAATTATTATTTCACAATTATCGTGGTAATTAGAATTAATAATAAAAATCTATATATAATACCCAAAATTAAATTGTACATATTAAATTATATCTAAATTAAAATATAAATTAAAAGAATCCTTTTATCTAATAAAATTTCTATGGGTTGGGAAATTAATCTTAACATCAAAGAATCAAACCCATAAAAACCTATTTTTACGGAAAGACTTTTTCAATGTATAATTTTTTTGTATATGAAAAAATTTTCAAGGTTATTTATTAAAATTAAGTTAAAAAATTATTATAATTAATATAATATTTTTTTTAAAAACTTCATTCCATTATGTTATAATTAATAAAAAAAAATAGTCAAAAAATAATTTTTATTTAAATGATGCTTAATTGTTTTAAATGTTGACAATGTGTTTATACATTAAAAATTGTATTTTATAATGAACTATTATAATTGATAATATATATTTTTAAAATAATAATGTTTTATAAATTTTTGTAAAAAATAAATTTGACTGATTTTTGAAAATATTATTTTTTATTATTCCATTAAAAACCGGTTAATTTAGAAAAACTCTAAAAAAATCATCCAAATATAATTTTATTATTAGGAGTTAAAAAATTTAAATTAAATTATCAAATATAAATTAAAGTATTTTTTTATCTTTTTCAAAGAATGTATAATATAAAGAATCATTATTTTATTTAAAATAACTATTTAAATATTACTTCAAATTAATAATTTACCTTCTGAAGGTAATAACTGTTAATGATATACCATCTTATTATTTATTATAACACTGTCAATACTATATTCTATATAGTTTTTGGTTTTTTTAAATTGGGTATAGTGTGTTCCACAATTCATTGAACATAGTATGTATTTTAAAGGAACTGAAATCTCAGATTATTAAATTCTACCCTTTTAAATAAATTATGACCTCACCATTTATTTATCATTTACATTATATAGTAGGGAAACACAGATAAAATATTGAAAAGTCACAAAAGTTTATGTCTAATGATATATAGTAATCAATATCATAAGGAAGACTAGAAAAATTTTATTGTTATAATGATTTCAAGGAAATGAATTACATAAAGATGTATTATAGACCACAGATAGAATTTAATTTTTTTTAGATAATTCCTAATTTTACTTATTGTAATATATTTTTAAAGTTGATATAGAATGTTATATTCCCTATTCTATAAATTAATGTGTTGAAAAATTTAAAAAATCCATTCTATTTTGAAAATCGAGTAAATTTCTTTAGAGGTGGATATTAAGATTTTTATAAATATTATTTCCAAAAAACACAATAATCATACCATTAATTATTTTTAAGAAAATGAAATTTTACATATGTTGGTGACTTGATATTCTTCTAAAACACCCTAAATAAAATATTTTTGATAGATGTAGAATAAATCTGCTAATTTTGGATGAAGGGTATGTTAAACATCATTACCCAAATCATCATCCCCGATAGTACTTTCATATGTTCTTAAATTCCCCGTGGTTCTTGGATGATGTGCATACCTACCAACCTTTGAAATCCCTAGAATAGGTCATTGACTTGGATAATGGTAGAGTTTTATAAACATCAGACATTGAATTTTTAGTGATACCCCAGAATCTGTTCTTTCTTCTTTCCACATGTTAACTAGAGTCTTAATTTATCTTTAATATATTTTTCTTGATGGGATAAATTACCATATGTAAAGAATCATTTTATCCCTTGAGGTAATTACCATGGTTATTCATTCCACATTTTAAACATATAGAAAAAGGAACATTTTACCATCGTCATTTAAATCTCCTGGTCTTTTACGAGACACCATATTTATATTATTTGACGTGTTTCAGAAATTGAATATGTGAAAAATGAAAATTGTATTCATTGATAGATGGTTTGGAATAATCAAAAGGTTTACTTTTGGAGTTCACGTTTTGATGGGCTGTTAATTGAGGTAATCATTGCATTCTCCCATAAACATGTGGTTCTTTCTAGTACCAACAATTAACAAAACCAAAAGGTTTATCATCAATGATTTATCAATTAAAATAAAAGGATATTAAAATAAGCATAAAAAGAATGTTTTCCATAAATGTTTTATTATATTACATTATTACATTGTCCTACAATTCCTTTTGTTCAACCAATGGAAATATCAGTTTTTACAATGTTAAATTATGTTGAGTTATCTTATGATACTTAACCTTATTTCTAAAATTAACTAAGAAATTAATCCTTCATAGTGTTTGAAACATGGATGTTCTATACAGGAATTGGAGTTTGGTTTGTGTTTGTTGTGAATCCTCAGTGGATATTCAGAATGTGTGCCAGCAAAGTGATCACACAGTTCAAGAAGACAACAATATTGAAGGTGGTGCAGTTTCCCAGTGTTTGTCAAATTTTTGGGCCTCAAAATAGGAAAATGAATACATGGATTGTTGGTAAAAAGAGGTGCGGGTAAAGAAGAAGTGGTGTACGAAAAAGCAGTGTTGTGCACGAAATATCTGAGTTGGGCGTGAAAACTGCTGGTTCGCGCAAATAGTGTATTGGGAATCAAAACATTGAAAAATGGAAAAGGCATGGGCTGTGCGAAATATCTGGAGATGTGCACAGAAAAAGATACTTGCGCGAAACATTAACAAGGAAGATGAGAGGATTTCGCACCAACGGGGATTTTGCGCGCGGGGGTCTCAGACGCCTATAAATAGGAGGTAAGCCCCATCATTCCGGATGGTTGAAGACTTAGAGAAGAGTCGAGGTCTGATTCACGAAAAAGGATCGTGTAAAGGGCCTTGTGCAAAATATTCTTGATTGTCTGGAAAATTCTGTGATGCACGAAAAAGGAAGAGCTGCACACAAATATTGGAGGTACGCGTAAATATCGGGGTTGTGCGTAAAAGATTCAGTTCCGCAAAAATGGGTGTTGTGGAGTGAAATATTTTTCAGTGCGAAAAAGTAAATTTTGTGTGCAATAGGAAGGTTTTGCGCGCAAAGGGTTGGTGTTGCGTGTAATTGTCAGTGAAGCCTGTCTGCACATTCTGGTTATCCACTTCAGTGGTTCTGTGCATTCTAGTGCATCAATTTTGGACATGGATGCAAGAAGAGTCTCATGCAAAGAAGATACAAAGACTTCAATGCAAATCTATTGAATATACCTTCATGTCTATAAACTGAGTGTGACTTCACCATGGGAAGTGAGCTAGGGGGAGTCAACGGGAGTGACCCGAGGGAAATAGTGAGCTATCCCTAAACCTTTGTAAAGGCAGTGAGCCTAGAATAGAGTGACTGTTCTCGAACCATTGTAATCCACAACTAGTGAAGATTAGTGGATTTTGGTACGATTGAAAACTTGTCGGCATATGCTCCTTGGACATAGCCCTTAGCGGTGAACCAAGTAAAAATTGTTGTGTCATATATTTGCATGGGAATGTTTCATTACTGATCATATTCATTTTACAGGTTTAACTAGTTCCTACCAACGTGGGAACAATATCTTTGTATGAAAAGAAAAATTTGACACCATGATTCACCCATCCCCTCTCAGGTTGTCCCGGGGTCCTACAAGTGGTATCAGAGGGAGGTTGCTGGTGTTGAATCTATCCTTTTTCATCATGGAATATGCAGTCAATGTTAGGGGATTCCCCCTCTTCAATGGAAGTAATTTTCAAATTTGGAAGAATAGAATGATATCTCATCCAAGATCCCTTGGAATGGAAGTTCTGTTTTCCACAGTGAAAGGTATAAATTTCACTGATCCAATAGGCCTGGATATAATTGATGCAGACAGGAAAATTCTTGATGCAGATGCTAAAGCACAAAATACACTCACCACAGATCTTTCTGATCAAATCTATCTAAAGGTGATGAGCTACATCTCAGAAAAATACATGTGGGATAAACTCGAAAATATTTATGAAGGAGATAGAAAAGTGAAGGAGGAAAAATTACAAGTCATGCACAATCGGTTTGATGATATGAATATGCACCTAGACGAGAATGTAGACTCATTCTTCAATCGAATTACTAAAGTAGTTGGGGAAATTCGGTTTCTAGACGAAGAAATAAAAGACATTGATATTGCAAAGATAATATTAATAAGACTTCCACCCCTGTACATTGCAAAGGTGTTAGCCCTTGAGGAAAGAGATCTTTCCAAACATTCTCTGGATAATCTACAGAGCAGCTTGGTAGCATAGAAAATGAGAGTCAATCCATAAGATTCTATGACTTGTGTGAGCAAGGAAATGGAATTTAAGGCCATGGATAAACTGAAAATCTCAAAAGATAGTAACAGTGAAGATGAAAAAGAAAAAGAGATTCTTTCTCTTATTGAAAAGAAGTTGCAGAATGTAAAAGGGAAATTGAAAGGGAAGAATCCTCTCAAATGTTTTCATTGTGGAAAAGTTAGGCACATTTCCTCTCAATGTTTAAGAAAGATCAATGATGAAGATAGTGCAGATTAGAACATCGAGAAGCCTTGAAAAAAGATTTTTCAAAAAGAGATACTTCAAATCTAGAAAGAAAATTCCGAGGAAGAGTTTTGCCTGTGAAGAGGAAGATGAGGGTACTGAATTTTGTGAAGAAGATGAAACTGAATTTAAAATGGGAAAGAATGCTTCCATGATGGATACGGTTGAGAAGTCAGAACCCTTGATCAATAAATACATAGATAATCAGATTACTTCTAATGGTGATTCAAAGAATCAAATTAAGGATGATTTTTCCAAACTTCAGAATAAATGAATGAGATGTAATAAGTGGAAGGATATGGTGGAAGAATCATCAGAATATGTTGATGAGCTTGAAGCAGAGATTGAACGACTAGAAGAACTAGTGAGAGTTCTGTCTTCAATCCTTGAAAGCACAGATGATGTTGTGGAACTAAAGAATAAAATTTAAGAACAAGAAAAGGTCATAAATGACCTTTCATCCAGACTAGAAGAGAAGTCCAAGACTATTGAGGGACTTGAGGAAGAAGTTGTTACTCTTAGAAGTAAAATTAAATGTCAATCAACGACAAATGAGGGAAAGAAGAAAATTTATTTCTGAAGATTCTCAGATGCAGAATTACTAGCAAGATCCAAGTGTGGTTTATATGGGGTTGGAAAAATCTTAAGTGATCAAAGAACCGCTTGCATGGGAAAGAGTGGAATTGGCTGTGAAGCTAAGACATCAACT
The DNA here is from genome assembly GCA_963277665.1 of Viscum album. Lineage (NCBI taxonomy): Eukaryota > Viridiplantae > Streptophyta > Magnoliopsida > Santalales > Viscaceae > Viscum > Viscum album. The sequence continues at coordinate 1,168,015,052 of OY728122.1, read as the reverse complement.
GCTGGAAGTAAAGAGATCCAAAAGAATGGCAAGATGAAAGTTGGACTTGCTGAAACATTACCTGAAATGCTGAAAAAGAAACACTCAATCCAAACTAAATGAAGAACTGAAAATTATCCTCAAACTTTCAGAAATTATAGGCAGTTCAACTATTATCCCAAGGAAGAAGGCATAAGGAGAAATTCAAGTGAAAATACATTTCCTCTCATGAAGTGTTAGTTCTGTGGTTATCTGATCCATACCATGTCATACTTCGAAGAGGAAAGAAGCTACTTGAATGGGGAAGATATGGGAAGTAAACAAAGAAGGCCGATTTCATATCCTCCATCTTATAGAAGAAATATATTCTATGGTTACTGTTTTAATTTTTCTAACTTTGGCCATAAAGCTATGTATTTCAGGCAGCGGTATGACAGGAGAAATTCATACAACACTCAATATCGGGCCAGTTTTCATCCTCCTGATGATGTTGTTCTCACAAATAGTTTTTCCCATCTGGAAGAAGATTGTGGGTATGAAGATTCAGATTATGTGGAAGAAGGTATTAAAAGGCCAATAATATCCTATTCTCAATCCAATATCACATGGAAATAGAAGAAGAAGATCGAGAAATCCAATCTTACAGAAGTAGCCCTCAAAGCTACAAAGAGCAGCAACACCTGGATCCTTGATAGTGGATGCTCTTCCCATATGACGGGAAATACTGACCTTTTGAAGAACATTAAAAATAAGTTTGATGGAACAGTACAATTTGTTAAATATGGTGCTTTGAAGATTAAAGGTAGTCTTTATACTGATCTCACCAACGGGGAGCTGAAGAAGACTAAAGTTACTTATGTGGATGGTCTACGCCACAATCCCCTTAGTGTAAGTCAACTCTGTGACTCAGGGCTCATTGTAACCTTCAATCCAAAAGGCTGCACTATAAAAGGAAAAATAGGGAATTATCTTATGAAAGTCTATAGAATAGATGGAAACTTATATTAGGTTGAAAGCAAAGTGAACTCCTGTTATTTGTCTATTGAAGAAGAAAACAATTTTTGGCATTGAAGGCTAGGGCACATTAACCAACAAGACATGGAAAAGAAATCTAAGATGAAGATAGTCATGGATATTCCTATTCTAAAACATGAATGGGAATTTCTTGTGATGCTTGTATTCGTGGGAAGCTGTTCTGTAGTTCATATAGGCCAAAGAAGAAAAGGGAATCTCATCTTCTTGATCTCATTCATACAGACTTATGTGGCCTAATAAATTTTTCTAGAACCCATGGTGAAAGGTACTCGTCATTTTCTTTGATGATTATAGCAGAATGGATTTTGTAATGGTGATTCACAGGAAGCGACAAGTACTTGATTGCATGAAAACTTATCGCCAGATTTCTGAGAACTGGACGGACAATAAAAGTCCTGCGATCTGACAATGGAGGGGAATACATGTCCATTGAGTTTGAAATTTACCTAGAAAAACATGGAATACTGCATGAGGTAGTTGCTGTGAGAACTCCACAACAAAATGGAGTTTTTGAGCGTCAGAATCGATAGGTCAAAAATATAGCCAGGACTATGTTGATTGAGAGTGGTATCTCTTGCCATTACTATAAGGAGGATGTTGAAGCTGTAGTGCACATCTAAAATCGAAGAAGGATCTATATGGGGGAAAAGAAGACACCATACAAATTGTGGCATGGAAGGAAGCCTTCGTTGAAATACTTCCATGTTTTCGGAAGAAAATGTTTCATCCAGAATAAAGAAGGAAATAAAGGGAAGTTTGGAGAAAATGTCGATGAAGGAATTTTTCTTAGATATCCAATGAACAGAAAAGCCAACAAGTGTCTCAATAAACTCTTGGGGAGGATTGTGGAAAGCAATTATGTTAAGATCATTGAATGGAAAACCCCAAGTGCTTACAAAATATTACCTATGTTGATGAGATAGAAGATGATGATGAGTGTGAACATGGAGTAAATACAAATACCGAAATAGAGGAAGATGAACAAATCACTCAGCAGTCACATCATGATGTTGACTCAGAAGAAGAATTTGAAGAAGAAACTGTGGCTGAAGAGAATGCATCTGAACCCCGCAGGAGAAATCGAAGAGCTGAGATTGATCCATACAACATAATTGGGGACAAGAGTGCACCCACTCAAACATGAAGGATGAGGAATAACACACAATCTGCATCTCTGTTTGTTGTGGAGCCATCCTCATTATAAAGAGCTGTAAAGGATGAATTTTGGGTAAAATCCATGAATGAATAATTAGATCAGATTGACAAGAATCAGACTTGGGATCTTTTCCAGAGACCCGAAGGTCACAATGTGATTGGTACCAAATGGATCTTCAAAAATAAGTTTGATGATCATAGAAGTGTCATCAGAAACAAGGAACGACTAGTATGTAAAGGATACTCCTAGATTAAAGGCATTGATGTTGAAGAAACCTTTTCTCCAGTGGATAGACTAGAATCAATCAGGCTTTTCCTTTCCATGGCACTCCAAAGAGGATATAATGTATATCAAATAGATGCCAAGACAACATTTTTGAATGGTGTTCTAGAAGAAGAAGTCTACATTGAACAACCAATGAGTTTTTTTTCTAGGTACTTATTAAACAAAGGTCTAAAAATGGAAGAATGATCTATATGGTTTGAAGCAGGCACCATGGGCGTGGTACTCACGGATGGATTCATATCTCAGGAAACTAGAATTCAAAAGAGGAGGAGTAGATCAAAATCTCTATGTGAATAATTCTCTAAAAGATCAGTTCATGGTTCTAGTCTACGTTGATGATATCATATTTGGTGGAAGCAGGCAGAAATCAGTGGATGAATTTTCGAATCACATAAAATCAGAATTTGAAACGTCTATGATTGGGGATCTCAAATATTTCTTGGAGCTACAGGTGATTCAAAAGAAGGATTACACTTTCATTTCTCAGGAAAAGTTTACAAGAGAACTACTGAAGAAGTTTAATATGCAAGACTCCAAACCAATGTCAACTCCGATTGTAGTTGGAACTAAACATGGAATGCATGAGGATGGGACCTTTTTAGACACCACCATGTACAAGAGGATCATTTGGGATCCTACTGTACATGACAGCGACACAGACAGATATTGTTTTTGCCACATGTCTTACGGCCCGCATTCAGAGTAATCCAAAGGAGGAACATATAGCAGTAGTCAAAAGAATCATGAGGTACATTCAAGGTACACATAACTTTGGGTTATATTTTGATGCAGGCAGGGACAATGAATTATCATCCTTCTATACTGGGCAGAAATGTGTTGGCTGGTTGAGCAAGAAACAAGAAAGTACTTCTCTTAGTACTGGTGAAGCTGAGTTTATATCCACCACAAAGGCATGCACTCAACTTCTATTGATGAAGCAACAATTAACAGATATTGGTGATGAGGTAAAGCAACCAATGGTGATTTACTATGATAACAAGAGTGTAATTGATCTTACGATGAATCCTGTTCAACATTCTCGTACAAAACATATTGAAATCTGGTATCACTTTATCAAAGAAAAAGTTGATCAAGGGGTGATTAGAATAGATCACGAGGGAACTGATAAGCAAGTGGCTGATATCCAGACAAATCCACTGTCAGCAGCTGTGTTTGAAAACCATCAGTTGAACCTTAGTGTTCAACCACCTCCAACTACATAAGGAGGTTCCGAAATTCCCCTCTCCCTGATTATGATAATTGTTTTTATCTGTTTAAGGATGTGATGCAGGTTTGTGGGGGAGATACTATCCAGGGGGAGTATGGCTTGAGATGAACAATGAAAAAATTCCCAGTCTTTGGGTTTATTGACAATGGGAGAGAAAGGAATAAATTCAGGATTTTCAGTGGATATGTAATGCTTCTGTAACACGATGAGAAATCTGTGTGGGTGACATGATGGGAAAGAATTCATTGGACATGTAATGCTTCTGTGACACTGTAAGAAAATTTCTTTGGTGTCATTGAGAATTCCAAAACATGGGAACCCAATTCAAGCTTCCTCTCTTATTTTCTACACCGAGAATTTCTCATGTAAACTTAAAGTGTTGGCTGTGTTGATCCTTGCATTTTTGGATTGCATGGGGATGGTGATCTTTTTAATTTATTTGGTGATTGCCAACAAACCCAAAGGGGGATATTGTTGGAACCATGGCTATTATATGCAGGAATTGGAGTTTGGTTTGTGTTTGTTGTGAATCCTCTATGGATGTTCATAATGTGTGCCAGCAAAGTGATCATACAGTTCAAGCAGACAACAATATTGAAGGTGGCATAGTTTTCCAGTGTTTGCCAAATTTTTGGGCCTCAAAATCAGAAAATGAAGACATGGATTGTTGGTAAAAGGAGGTGCAGGTAAAGAAGAAGTGGTGGGAGAAAAAGGGGGGATGTGCACGAAATATCTGAGCTGGGCGTGAAAAACAGCTGGTTTGCGCAAAAAACAGTGTGGTGCACGAAATTGGGAAACAGAGTTTTTTGCGCAAATAGTTTTTTGGAATCAAAACGTCAAAAAATGGAAAAGGCATGGGCTACGCGAAATATCTGGAGATGTGCGCGGAAAACGATACCTGTGTGAAAACATTATGCGCCAGATGAGAGGTTTTCGCACCAAAGGGGATTTTGCGCGTGGCGGTCTCAGACGCCTATAAATAAGAGGTGACACCCCTCATTCTGGACGGTTGAAGACATAGAGAATATTCGAGGTCTGATTCACGAAAAAGGATGGCGTAAAGGGGCTTGTGTGAAATATTATGGATTGCGTGGAAAATTCCGGGATGCGCGAAAAAGGAAGAGCTACGCATAAATATTGGAGCTACACGTAAATATTGGGGTTGCACATAAAAGATTCAGTTGCGCAAAAATGGGTGTTGTGGTGTGAAATATGTTTCCGTGTGAAAAAGTAAATTTTGTGTGCTATAGGAAGGTTTTGCGTGCAAAGGGTTGGTGTAGCGCACAATTGTCAGTGAATCTTGTCTGCACATTCTGGTTATCCACTTTAGTGGTTCTATGTGTTCTAGTGCATCAATTTCGGACTTGGATGCAAGCAGAGTCTCATTCTATGAAGAGACAAATACTTCAATGAAAATCTATTGAATAGACCTTCACGTCTACAAACTGAGTGTGACTTCACCAAGGGACATGAGCCAGGGGGAGTCAACAAGAGTGACCCAAGGGAAGCAGTGAGCTATCCCCGAACCTTTATAAAGGCAGTGAGCCTAGGACAGAGTGACTGTTCCCGAACCATTGTAATCCACAACCAGTGAAGATTAGTGGATTTTGGTACGACCGAAAACTTGTCGGCGTATGATCCTTGGACGTAGCCCTTTGCGGTGAACCATGTAATTTTTTTTGTGTCATCTCTTTTCATGGGAATGTTTCATGACTGATTATATTCATATTACAGGTTTAAATACTTCCTACCAACGTGGGAACAAGATCCTTGTTTTAAAAGAAAAAGTTGACACCCTGATTCACCCCTCCCCTCTCAGGGTGCCCTGAGGTCCTACACATAGTGGTTCATAAAGTAAATATAATCAACCAAATCATATACCATAGTAGAGTCAAAATAACTATGTAGTTAGGCCTCTTTTTCATGCACCGGGTGAATATTGTGTAAATACCCAACATTCCCTCTTCGGGGTTATTACCACTAGGTAAATTTTTTCGATATCCTAAATCCACTTATAGTATATAGAGATCGATGTATTTATAGGAAACAATCTACTGAAGATATTATCAATATTCTAAAATATCATTAGATTCTAAAACATTACTATAGGTTTTAACTAAAGTTCTCTATCCCCAATACTAATGGAAACTAAAAAATTATCAAAAAATAACTTTCAAATATGTAAAATAAAAAACCATACTTTGACCACAACTATAGATACCCTATATAAACATTACATAATTAATAAATTATTCTATTTAGTTAAATAATAAATCTGAAAAATAGTTTCATACCCTAAAGGACGAATGGTTTTGTGTCATTGATATTAGATTAATAAACACCTTATTTATTAACACTTGTAACCATTTATTCCAAATTTTTCTCCTCTAAAACCTTTCCTATAAAAATTATATGATATAATTATCTTCATAACAAGGGAAATGGAATCTTAAGAAATGGGTGAGCTCAAAGGCTTGGTAATGTAAAAGACATATCATAAGGTATTATATCATAAAACTAAACGAGAGAAAGTGGACGACATAAATATATTAATAAAAGATCATAATACAATTTATATTAATCATAAAACAAAATGGAGAAACAAAATATAATAAAAAGTTCATCAATTAAGCATAAAATATATAACATTGATCAATATATATATATAATCCTAAAACAAGTGAGTAAGATATAAAATTGTGAAATATACTAAACGTATGGAATCCTCAAGAAAATAATTTTTTTATATAAATGAAATAATTCTTCTAAAATTTACATTACTTGAAAAAAAAATCAGAAATGTGGAATAAGATTATGAACAAGAAGAAAATGTTTCACAACAATAATCATAGGGAAATATGTTGGTGAAAACCAACTATACCCATTCTTGTACGGAAAACCTCATTATGTACATGATTGAAAATTCATGCAAAACCATCATGGTCAGGCCTATATGAAAAACTCATTATGTACATGACTATCTATATCATGAGATATATGTTTTTAAAAATTCATTTTAGTGAGATATTAGATCCTACCCACCATCATCGATACATTTGTGAACCTCTAAGTTTTAATCATACACATATCCTAATCAACCCATTGAAAAATAATTGGATTTCACAAAACATGAACATATGTAAACATGGAAACTGAGTAATAATTTTAAAAAATGAATCATAATATAAAATAATAAACTATATGATAAAAGTATCACATCTTGGGAGATAAAACATGAAGGAAAATTTTATGTGATAATAAAAAACTATTTCACAAAGCCTTTTTAAATATTCATATAAATATGAAGTGTAAATAAATTTCAAAAAAAAATTAGGATAGAGATTGAGAATAATATTTTAAAAATATATTATAAATAATTATTTATAAAATATATCTAACAATCCAAAAGTTTTTAAAGAGAATATGTGAATTAATTTGAAAATATGTACTCTTGAAATGAATTTTTAATAATAGAATATGATGGTAAAGAATTAATATTTTTAAAAATGCGATTTGAAAATATTTTGAAGACATAAACTTTTAAAAATAAAATTAATAATTTAAAAATTAAAAATAAAAAAAATTTAACATAAGAAAACGTTTATTTGATAACAAAACCATTTATTCTTACTATATATAAAAATATTTTGAGAAGCCTAAAATAACCTTTTTCAAAAATCACATCATTAAAATTATCAAAAAATCATTGATTTAAAATAAATAAATAGGTATAAAAGGTATATTGGAGTTAAAATAAATGTTAGTTTTCCACTAGGGAAAGGACAAAATTTTTGTGAAGTAAAAACATGGACACAAAAGAAAAATCCATATAATACAATAGGAATTGTTCTTACCAAAAATGAAATTTAACAAAATAACATAATCATCAAAAAATATGAATATGGTTTGAAACATTATATAACTAAGAAGGTATGGTATAAATATATCCTAAAATAATAATTGTTCTTTAAATATCTATCTTGAAAAATAATATAAAAATAAGAGTGATTGTGACCCAATATATATATTTGAGTTATGAAATCAACATACAACCATTGTAATTTTTTAATAAAACCTCCATAAGAGGAATAAATTTAAATAGAAAAATAAATATAATTATGTATAAAAGGGTAATTATAGAAAATTAAAACAGTGTATTATTTATATCATTAATATGTAATCATCGTTTAAATCATAAACGTATCTATAGAAATTTAGATTTGAGAAAAAGAAACTCTAATGTGTTTAAAAACATTTAAATTAAAACCCCTTGAAAAAATTGGAATGATATTAAAATTAAAATAAAATTATTTAAAAATAATTAATGATATAATATCACAAATATTTGGTATATACAATATAGAAATAAAATTAGGTGTATAATAACCAATATTTTTCAAAGGGAGAAAGTTCGAGATGAAAAACCCTTACAACCATTTGAATAATTAAACCAAAAGACCAAAAGAAATTTAACATTAATTATGGAATTCAATATCATTAAATATAATTTAAATATGATATAAATATAATAATGGTGTGGTAAGTACATCAAAAAACATCATACATGTTGTATCTCTTAAACATGTCTTAGGGGATTCATATTTGAGATAGGGATACTATTACAGTATCAGTATTGTAAGAATAAATAGGAAAAGATAGGTAAAAAATGAAATGGATATTCAAATATAATTTAAGGAATTATATTTTTCATACATGAATTCAATAAGTACTATCAATTTCACATCGAAGAAAATAATGTTTAAAATATAAAATCATGCCACACCAAAAGTGAACTTTAGACAACAAACCCTTATAATATTTCATTACATAGTTGACCAGAATGTAAACTATTACAAAAAAATGATAAATAACTTAATATCATGTTTCATAACCTTACTCATAAATATTACCCATTTATATCCTTTATATTATATTTAGGATGATTTTAATAATTGGTAGTAGCATATTCTTTCCATCGTGTGTTAAAAACATCAATTGTTTCTTTATTTTTTTATAACATTCCTATAATTACCCATTATTTGATATAATTATAATTATTTAAATATCATTTAATATTATTTAGTATACAAATTATATTTATTTAAAATGTTCTTATTTAATTATATATGTGTTTTCATTGTATTATGTGAAAAAATAATTGATAACAGATTATTTTGGAAATTTTAGTGAATGAAAATGATTCATTAATAAAAAGGTGAATAATTAATATAAAATTTCCAGAACCATATAAAAATAATTATTTTCTTATTTTATTATAATAGTATTAGTTTTCATGTTCCCATTGTCATCTATAACATGATTTTAATTCATCGTTAATATTGGTGGTTAATCTAACACAAACTTAAATATGCTTAAATTCAAAAAGTGTATATGTTTACGGAGTAGTTTCATTTAACATAACACCATTATAGAATAATTATAATGATAATATTTTTTTTATTTTTAACCTTTTTTGATTATTTTTTATTAAATACTGAAATATAGATGAATAATGAAAAAATGATTCCCTATGGAGGTTTAAGTCCATACAAATGCATGATAAGTGGTCATTTGTTTTTTATTAGTGGATGGAAGTGTTTTTGTTTTATTAATAGTATAAAATATCCATGTACTAATTATACTAAATTATTCATATTTTTATAGTGATAATATATTTAAAAGCATAATATTAAGAATAAAAACTTATGAAGTATATAATACTTACATTGTACAAATGATTATTCCTTAGTAGTTCTTTTGAAATTAATGGGATTGGGATATATGATAGTGTGTAGTATCTTATGTTTCTATGATTGGGTTATACATAGAATAAAAGTTCATAGTTTTGAGTAATACTTTAGATGTTATAGTGTATCTTTTATGGGTGGAAGTTTTATGCTTTTATAATGGGTTAAGGGGGTCACTTTTGAATACACTCATCATTTTTGAACAATTACATGACTCAATATTCATGGTTCAATACATTAATGATTAAAAAAAGTGGATTTTGGGAAATTATTGGGTTGAAAATGTGTCAACCAATCATTTTAAAATATATTTGAAACAGTTTTTTTATTGTTTTTACCATTATGTTTTTAAGTTTTACTCATTTACTTTTAAACTAGGTAACTAGTTTTTAATAAAGTGAATTTATGTTTGATTAAAAATATAGAATAACAAACATAACAAAATTTTGTATTATTAAAACTAAATTTGACATATATTTTATCCAACTAGATTTCTACATATTATAATATCAACTTTTAAATTAAAAAATATAATGTGTTAAAAATGGGTTTAGTTGGAAAAAGAAATTTTGACCACAAAAGATTATTAAAAATATTTAATGTTGATTAATAATTTATTAAGTGTTAATATATTTTTATATGTTTATAAATTGTAATAGTTTATTTATTTACATTATTTTAATTTAATATATTCAATATAAATTCCCTGATATTAACAAAATATTAAATTTAATTTTTTTTCAATATTATCATGTTAATTAGCAATAATCCTAAAAATATAAATTACATTCCTAAATATAAAATTTTCAATATTAAATATTATGAAAATTTCCATCTAAAATAAAATAATCATTTTATGAAATAAATTTTTATATGTTGAGAAATTTATCTTAACGCTAGCACATGTGTCCAGTAAAAGCCTTTAATTTGAAAAGTTTATTTTTAGACATAAAGATTATAAATTAGACAAAATTATAAATTTTATTGATTCAAATGAATTTAGAATAATTATTATCAATAATATATTATTTATTTCATTTTAAAATTAATCAAAGAATTCATTTTATCGTGTTATAATTTACTAAAAAATACACTTGGTAAATTTTTTTCAATAAAACGCTACATTAATTTTCAAAATATTGAGCATAGGATTATAAATTCAACATAAAATTTTAAAATTATATTTCTCAATTTATAATATTATTTTTCAACAAATATTTTTTCAAAAACATATAATTCTTATAAAAGTGATAGGTTTAGATAAATCATGATTTTGACTATTAAAAAACAAAACAATTTCAGTAAAATATCAAAACATAATCCTAAACTAATTTTATTATGTAGTATTTTAAAAAATATATTTTACTTTATCAAATTTAAATTGTAAAATGTTTAAAATTTTAATTTTAAAATAAAATGTATAATATAAATAAAGTGTATTTTGTTCAAAATATCCTTTTCATTTTAAAATCATTTTACTTAATATCCTTTTGAATATAATAATTATTAATATTTTAATATAATATGGTTTTTACAGATTTATTAATGATATATTCCTAAATTTTTGTGGTCTATTTATGTTGTGTGTGTATTTTCAAAGAATCAATAGAACACAATTATTATTTTAATGGATCCAAAATCTTGGGTTTTTACATTATAAAACATTAGATAAATAATGACACCTCATTTTAATTTTTATTTACATGAAAGAATATCTAATTGTGGTGAAAATATTGATAGTCCATAAGATAATATCACTAATGAGATATGATCCTCAATATCATATATAATACTAGGAAACACTAAATTTTCCATACAATTTCAAGGAATTGTATCTCATATCTAGGTATTAGGGCCCATCTGAAGGATTCAATTTTATTTATAGATAATTAAAAGTTATCTATAAATAGATATATTGTCATAATATATTTAGAATTTGTTTTCCCCTATTCTAAAAAATGATTGATTTTCAAAGTTAACATATCCAGAATATATTAAATATTAAATTTTTTTTAGATGAGGATATTATTATTTTCAAAATGTTTATTTTCTAAAACATAATAATTTTACCATTAAATGTTTCCCTAAAATAAAAAATAATTGAGGATTGTGACATGGTTTTCTTAAAAAAATCCCATATAAAATAGGGTTCACTGAACATGAATTCATCCAATAGTTTTTAAAAGAGTTTAACTGAACCATAATTACCCATATCTTCTTCATCGATGGGAATTATATAGGTTCATCCTTACTTTTTGGGCTTAGGGGTTTATGGATTCCTACTAGCCCATAAATTATTAGATTAGGTAATTTACTTAAATAATTATTCAATTGTTCATACATAATAAATTTAATTTCTAGTGGTTCTCTTGGGTGAGTTTTATCTTCTTTCCTCATGTTAATGAATCTGTTTATTTTCCATCAAATGTTTTTTCATGTTGGAATCCTTTTCTTTAATTAAATAACCTTATATTTCCCATGATTCAATCACCTAGGAGCATCATTACACATTTTATATTTATAGGAAATTGAATATTTTTTCCATCATAATATTCATCGATTGATCTTTCATGAGATTCTATTTTCTCATTGTTGGTGTGTTAATGAATTTTAACTATGTGAAAAATACTAATCATATTAAATGATCAATATTTTTAAACAATAATGATATTTCCAATTACTTCTCTTATTCTGACAGGTTTTCCATTGAGGTAATCTCTTCATTGTCCCTTGAATCTTCTGTTCCTTCTAGTAACAAAAAATTAATAATACTAAAAGTTTTGTCATGAGTGATAAAAAAATTACAATATAGGGATATTTTAATAATCATAAAATGTAACTCAAACTAATTAAGTACTGTTATTTTGTATTATCTCATTGTACAATAGTTTTTTAGTCCATAATATCATCCTTAGTGTGTCTTATGTTATATTAAGATGTGATTTCATACAATTTTAACCAAATCCATCAATGTAACTAAGAAATTTATCCTTTATAGAAGTCTATAAATAGAATATGACTAAATAAATAATATCATATATGAGTATCAAACATGTTTTTAGTTAGGCTTCATTATCATGAACTAGGTGACTGAAGAATTAATACCAAACATGACCTATTTGGGACTTCGTGACAGTTGGAGTATCGACCTGAAGATCGTGGAGAGGATCCTCCCAGAGACGAGTGAGCATAGTGCGAAGACCTAGTAGCAAGCTGAGACCAGACTACTGCTGACTGATTCGACTCGGAGTGATTTGACTAGCCTAGTGGGGAGCGCCTTGGTGTTGTGATAGACCCACGGTGGGGAGTGCCTCTGTGTGAGCATGGTAGACCCACAATACTCAATAGGAGGAGTACCTCAGCAGGCTCTGAGGGGGAGCACCTTTGTGTGATGCGGCATACCCACACTGGGGAGAGCCTCTTTGTGATGCAGCAAACCCACGATACTCGAAAAGAGGAGTACCTCAACAGTCCAAGGATAGTGGGAAGTGCCTATATGTGATGCGACAAGCCCACTGTACTCGACAGAGGAGGAGTAATCCAGCAGCTGAGGTTTTGAAAGCATTACTGGGGATGTTATTTGAGACAACCCCTAGAATAAAATCCTAGTTTGAGCTGAGTTAGTAACTTTTTGTATTTATCTCTAGATTGGGATGGATTACTTGATAACTTAGGTATATGTATGGGAACATTACTAAGTGGGGTTATCTGTTGATTTCATACTTTGTGCTTTATCCTTGTAGTATTTAGTGAGTCCTTCAGGGTCTCAGGGTCTCTACTGAGTATCTTTATACTCACCGTTACATAGACATTTCCCGAACCTCGTTTTGTTGGTTGCAGACAACAGACAATGCTGACTGAGGCTGAGAGTTCCAGGACTGGACAGTACTCGGAGGTGGACTATACGACGTGTCAGTACGTGGAGGAGACCAACAGACGTAGAGTGATGATGTAACTCCCCGACCCCAGCTACCCAGAGTCGGTGCATTATTACATAACATTGGCATGATCACAAGAAGATCAAATCTCGAAAGACCGATTGGTTTAGTAGCCTTGGAAACACTAGATATATTCATAAGTTTTACATTACATCATAAAATGAAAAACTACTACAACAACATAATGCCTCCATAATTCACACTCATATCCCCACATAATATCCCTGCAGGTCATTCATAATTTACTTCTTCACTTCCTGGGAAAAATAAAACATAGAAAAGGGGTGAGCTCAAACGCCCAGTAAGGATAACAATATAGCGGAAACTTTCATAAATAAGAATAAACATTTAAGGCAATGTATAACTAAGACAAAAGCCTTTCAAAGATGAACTTTCAACATGGTATGGCATAAATAAAATGAAATAATTCCATTTACTTATTCACATTGATATTCTACTAATCGAATAATCACATGTAAAAATCAATAACCACTTTCATAATGTTGGAATGCATAATGCCAGACTATCATAACCACATAGCCAAGGCCTCGTGCCAAGACTACAAATAAGATTTTGTCAAGGCCTTGTGCCAATACACTAGTTTGTCTCATGAGACCTACCGATGCATCGAGGAGCTATAGCGGGCTCCACCCGTCACATATTAAGTCCAATGCATTCCCATATGAAAAGGTTTAAACATAACATAAACATTCGTATTAAAACTAGCATACGAAATGTCAATACTTTCACCATAAACTATGAATGGTATAAAAATAGCACATCCACAGTCAAACATATCACAAAACCTTCAATACAATATAGAAGTTTTGTATCATAATAAATCAACTTCAAATAATCTTAAAATCCATCAAAGGATGTTGACATAGATGAAATCAAAATTCTTTTTAAAGAAATATCTCCTTTTATTTTGAAATAATTTAAGATCCATATAAAATAAAACATTTTCTTTGAAAATATTCTTATAAGCTTGTAAGGGAAGCTTTGAAGATTTTATAACGGCGGAAAATAGCCGCACCCGCCGTATAAGTTAAAAAAACATTCTTACCTTAATTCTGTCGAAAAGGTTAAAAAGGACCTTGTTTTGAAAACGACCGAAAGATTCCTTTATAAACTACTTATAAAAGTCAAAAAGGGTATAAATGACTTTAACTCATATTCTAGTAAATAGTAAAAATGTTTTGAAATGCATTTTTAAGAAACATGGATGTGGATGATAAAGAGATCCCAGTAGATTATTACGTATAAACAACCTTGGATAATGAAGAGGTTGTAAAGTAAACCCTTACCTTGTACTTTTCCTTGGTTGGGGTAGGTTAACCTCCTGTATAATGGTGAAATAGTTGTTATTAAATTATACAAGAATCATATATATTAATATGATATCATATATGATCTTTTAACATTGATTTGTTAATAATATCTTAGAATTATCGTCGTTTCGGGAGTTAACTTACTCATTTTCTTTTATATGTTTTGTTACATAAGCCATGGTTGTTGTATCTTATTCATATCCAGAATGATATCCAGTCCTTAAACAACATTTTTAAATCATCAAATGATAATTATACTTGAATGGATACGATGGAGAATGAATCTCATCGCGTTCGTGGAGACGGTAGTCCGTACGTACGCACGAGCGAAAATATCATTCTTTTGATATTAAAATAATATATAAATGGATGGTATATCATATATACAGAATCATTAACATGTTATATTTATTATTTACATGAGTTACACATCATTATTATACCCATCCAAATAATATTATATTGAATAACAATTACACCACGACGTGGAGACGGTAAGCCGTACGCACGCACGTATGGTGACATGTTATTCAAAAGGTGGATAGAATACTGAATATGATTGTACCATATTTATAATAACATCACAGTATATGTGATATACTGGAGTTATTATTTTAGAATGGTAAGAACAAAGGAAGAAGAAGAGGAAGAAGAAATGAACTTGGAGAAGGGTGGTGAAATCATTACCTCTTCTTCGGGTTCTTCCTTTTGATTTGATCAAAAGGGCTCCTTACGTTGGCTTTCTGATCAAACTAAGGCCCCTAGGTTGTAGTGAGGGAAGTTGGTAGGGTATTGGGGCAGAGTTTGGCCGAACCAAAGGCTTTGAAGGTGTGATGAAATGAGAAGGAGGAGTGCCCTTTTATAAGAGGGGTGAGGGGCACCTTTGGAAAATCTAGAAATATTAATTTATAATAAATTCATATTCGGTTTCTAAAGGCTCAAAAGTTGATTATTCAAATTTTAAGGTGGGGATAGGTCGAAAAACACTCAACCAATAGAATTTAGACAGGTTTGGGTACTTATATTAACCTTATCTTTAAGTATTAACTCTAAGTTAATTAGTTTCACTTTTACAATGTCTCTTTGTATTTTTATATAATATGGTTAATAAACTTACTATATACATCCAAGCGACCCCCAAGTGGTACATTAATGATGAACCTATCATGATATAAGTCTTTTGGCCGAACCTTAGATTTTTAGGAATTTAATATCAATTAATAATATAATATTTTTTTAAGAACTCTTTTATGTCAATTTTGACACTATTCAATAGTTGATTTTTGTGAAACTCATAACAGATTGATTACTTCGAAAAAAGTCAATTAAATCAACCCTAATATATCCTATTATCCTATAAAATTAGTTTAATTCATTAAAAGTTTCATATTATATTTATTTGGGTATTTATAATATCAATTATTTTAATTTTTCACTATTATAGTAATTACTGCATCATCATTGTGTCATATATAAAATAAATTATTTAATGTCTAAAAATTATAAATAAAATATAATTATGTAGGAAATCGTTTTATCTTTCTAATGAATATTTATAATCTAAAATCCAACATATATAACACTATGTAACAATTGTTGTTCTAAAAGATATATGCTTGTGTCATTTTTGTATTTATTTTAACTAAATTAAAATAAAGTGTCATTATCACTTACAAGTGGATCCATGGGGTCCCAAAATAGACCCAAAGATTCCCATGGTCGACCATGTATCAACCAATATGGTTAAGACACGTTTTAGGGTAATTTAGTATTATTATAATATTATTTGTTTAACCCTTATTTACCGGATTTACCCTTAACCATGGTAAATAAAATATTTACCGCAGTAATTATTCAAAATGTCTAAAAATAAAAGTTACCTATTTACACAATTTGAACATCCTGATTCCAAATATGGAATCCAATTTCCTAAATTTAAAACACATAAGTGGCAGAAATTAATTTAAAATTAATTCCCGCTGTCAAAACAAAAAGCGTGTTTTTAAGAGATAATAACTATCAAAAGATTGACACTTGTTTATGTTCGGTTTAATTGTAAAATTATGTCCAATGACCAAAATTATATTAAATGGTAAAAATATATTCTAAATATACTTTAAAACCACTCAAATTCATAATTTATCACTATTAATTATTTTGATTAAAAAAGTTGTTTTTAATTAAAATTTAGTAATTTTCACTATTCATCAAAATATGAAAGTTATCCGAAATGTACCAAAATTTCACCTTAGGCTACATTCGATATTCCGAATCCAAAAATGAAGTCCATTTTCAAATATAAAATATATATAATTTCAAAAAGTAGGTATTACTATTCAATACGGCTAGTTTGATTAGTTATGGTGTGTTAGAACTCGGTGTTGCGTACAACACACGCTATCACATTATTCAAAGAGAAGCGTACCGTAGAAGCTTGGGGTGTTACATTCTCCCCTCCTTCAAATAATTGCATCCTCGCAATTTCTAGGGTATTACTGCATAAAAAGACTCGGGTGGTTCTTCATCATAAGTTCCTCGGGTTCCCACGTTGCCTCTTCCATCTTATGGTTTCTCCACAAAACTTTTACCAGACGCGTCGTCCGGTTTCTCAGCACTTGTTCTCTCGTATCAAGAATCTTGACGGGCTCTTCGCAATAAGACAGATCAGGTTCCAGTTCTAATTCCTCATAGGTGAGTACATGCGTCGGATCAGGCATGTATTTTCTCAATAGAGATACGTGGAACACATCGTGAACTTTGGAGAGACTTGGCGGCATTGCCAATCGGTAAGCTACAACCCCAATTCGTTCTAGAATTTCGAAAGGTCCGATGTACCTGGGACTCAATTTACCTTTCTTACCAAAACGTATGACTCCCTTCCACGGAGATACCTTCAGAAAAACATGATCACCGACTTGAAATTCCAAATCCTTCCTTCGATTATCGGCATAGCTCTTCTTCCTACTTTGAGCTGCTTTGATGTGATTTTGGATTACTTACACCTTTTCCACCGTTTCCTCCACCAGTTCTGGGCCTACAAGTTTTCTTTCACCAATGTCATCCCAACAGGTTGGTGTACGACATCTCTTTCCGTATAACGCTTCATATGGTGCCATCTGAATACTCGAATGGAAGCTATTGTTATAGGAAAATTCTACCAAAGGTAAATATTGATCCCACATACCCTGAAAGTCAAGTGAGCAAGATCTCAACATGTCTTCTAAGGATTGAATAGTCCGTTCTGATTGTCCGTCTATCTGAGGGTGGTAAGCAGTGCTCAAATGAAGTTCAGTATCCAGGGATTTCTGAAGACTTTTCCAGAATCTTGAAGTAAAACGGGGATCACGATCAGAAACAATCTATAGGGGTACACCATGAAGTCTCACAACTTCATTAATGTATAGTCTTGCTAGACGTTCCAGTGGTAGATCTTCTCTTATAGCAAGAAAATGTGCTGACTTGGTAAGACGATCAACAATAACCCATATTGCATCGTTCCTTCTAGGAGTCTTTGGTAGCCCCATGACAAAGTCCATCGTAATATTGTCCCATTTCCACTCCGGTATGGGAAGAGGTTGCATGACTCCTCCAGGCTGTTGCCTTCCAGCTTTCACTTGTTGACAAACCATACATCTTGACACAAAATCAGCAATCTCCCTCTTCATTTTGTCCCACCAAAAATGTTCCTTCAAATCTCTATACATTTTGGTGCTCCCAGGGTGTATAGAGAAATTGGAACTATGAGCATCATCCAGCAATTCCCTTTTTAGATCAGGTATATTGGGAACACAAAGTCTCTTCCTGAATTTCAAAATTCCATCTTCATACACAAAGTCTCTCAATATCCCATCATTCACAGCTTTAATCTTCTTTTGGAATTCTTCATCATCGGTCTGAGAACTCTTAATCCTTTCTAGTAAAGATGGTTTGGCAACCATTTGAAAAAGCATTGATGTTTCACCTTCCCTGGTTATTCCCATGTCCATCTTCACTAGATCCATGAAAATTGGATCCCTTTCAATTCTCATATTGTTCAAAACTCCATGGTCTTTTCTACTCAAAGAATATGCCACCTTGTTTGCCTTCCCTGGGTGGTAGTGTATTGTACAATCATAATCCTTGAGTAATTAAAGCCATCTCCTTTGCCTCATGTTGAGTTCTTTTTGTGAGAAAATATACTTCAAACTCTTGTGATCAGTATACATCTCACATTTTTCACCATAGAGGTAGTGCCTCCATATCTTCAAAGCAAAGATCACTGCTGCTAACTCGAGATCATGAGTAGGATAGTTTTGTTCATGAATTTTCAACTGTCGTGATGCATAGGCAATAACTCTATCATTCTGCATAAGGACACAACCAAGTCCTTTCTTCGAGGCATCACTATAAATAACGAACCCATCATTCCCCGATGGTAGAGTCAATATAGGAGCATTGACTAATCTTCTCTTCAGTTCCTCGAAACATTCTTCACACTCTTTTGTCCAAACAAATTTAACCCCTTTACGTGTGAGCTTCGTTAATGGGTTAGCCAATCGGGCAAAATTCTGGACGAAACGTCGATAATAACCTGCCAAACCAATAAAACTACGTACCTCAGTTATACTCGTAGGTGCTGGCCATTCTTGGATTGCCTTGGTCATAGAAGGATCAACAGAGATTCCATCTTTAGAGACAATATGGCCAAGAAAAGAAATCTCCTGAAGCCAGAATTCACACTTGCTAAACTTCCCATATAATTCATGCCTCCTCAGAGTCTTCAAGATAATGCGCAAGTGATTTTCATGATCTTCGTAGGTTTTGGAGTATACCAAGATATCATCAATAAATACCACCACAAATTCATCGAGATACTCCTTGAAAACTCTATTCATTAGATCCATGAATACAGAGGGTGCATTAGTCAATCCAAACGGCATTACAGTAAACTCGTAATGCCCGTACCTGGTTCGAAATGCTGTTTTCGGAATGTCTTCCTTCTTCACACACAACTGATGGTATCCAGATCGAAGGTCAATCTTTGAAAAGTATTGAGCTCCATGCAGTTGGTCAAATAAATCATCAATACGAGGTAGGGGATACTTGTTATTTATCGTTATAGCATTGATCTCCCTGTAGTCGATACATAACCTCATAGATCCATCTTTCTTTTTAACAAAAAGAACAGGGGCTCCCCATGGAGAAACACTAGGGCGAATAAATCCCTTATTACTCAATTCCTCTAGTTGTTTCTTTAGTTCGACTAACTCTACAGTGGCCATTCTATAAGGGGTCTTCGATATAGGCCTTGATCCAGGAATCAAATCAATAGAAAACTCAACTTCTCGTTCTGGAGGATGTCCAGGTAAATCTTCCGGAAATACATCTACAAATTCTTTCACAACAGGTACATCCTCTATTTGAACATTCCTTTCCTCACCGACAGTTATTTCATTCTCTTCCTCCCCAAAAATTGAATTAAGTTGAGCTACTGGGGGTGGATCTAAATAAGAATTAGGTGGTGACGATTCTGCTCTAAAAATAAGGTGCTCCTTATCATTATCATCAAGAATCGTAACCTCTTTCTTCTTACAATAAATCTTCGCATCATAGTCCGAAAGCCAGTCCATACCGAGGATTATATCAAACTCAATCATAGGTATGACGATGAAATCAGCAGATAAAGAAAATTTATGTGCTCTAATGGGGACTGATTCACAAAACTTTGTTGCAACGATACTTCCCTTAGGAGTTTTAACTGACAACTCCCTTATTAAATCAAATTGGAAATATCTAATTTTCTTAGCAAACTGGGAATATATGAAATAATGCGATGATCCAGAATCAAATAATGCATTTTCTAAACTTGAGGAAACCATTAAATTACCTGCCACCACATCTTTCGGAGCTTCTACCTCAGCAGTAGTGATAGCATAAGCCTGGCCTTGATCCCTTGGCCTTTTCTGAGGTAAGTTATCCTGACGCTTAGGACATGCATTTGCATAATGCCCCATCTCCCTGCAATTGTAGCACTGAACGTTGGTAGCTTCCTTCTTCCCCTTGCAATCATGAGCTTGGTGGCCTTTTTCACCACACTTGTAACAGACTCCCATTCCCTTCAGGCAAGCACCGAGGTGTTTCTTCCCGCACTTACCACAAGATGGATATTCAACCTTTCCCTTCTTCCCCTTATTTCCATTCCCATATTGATCAGCAGGTCTCTTCTTCTCTTGCTTTGCTTTAAAGTCATAAGACTTAGAGAATTCCTTTTCGGTCTTGATAGCACATGAGACAATGTCTTCGTACGATGAAAAGGATTGTGAGACTAATGCTCGACGGAGAAATGGTTTTAACCCATCAAAGAAACGATCAATCTTACTTCTTGGGTTGCGAATATAATCACCAGCGTACCTCGCTAACCTTGTAAAGTTATCCTCATACTTTGTGACATTCTCATCCTCCTTTTGTCTCAGACTCAGAAATTGTCTTTCCATATCTGCTCGATGGTCGCGAGGAAAGTATTTTTCTAAAAACAGATCTTTGAACACCCTCCATTCCATATTTTATACTTCATCATCTTCCTTCGTATTTTGAATCAATGACCACCATTGATCACCATCTCCAGTGAGGCGGTAAACTGCCATGATAACTTTTTCCCTTTCACTGCTCCCCAAAGCCTAAAATATTTTCTCTAGGGAAAATATCCATTGCTCAGCTACTAAGGGATTTGTATTCTCATTGAACGTTGGTGGTTTCTGTCTCATGAATCGATCTAACATTGATCCTCCACGCTGCGGATCAGGGTGCTCCATACGGGTAAGGTTATTATTCATAACCTGAGTAAGTTGTCCCAGTATGGTGATTAGCTGATCAGCACCAGTTGCATCACCAGCCCCACTATAATTATCTTGAGCAGGAGGGCAATCCCTACATGGAGTGCGTGCATTGATACGGTTTCCATTTCTTCCACTAGGCGCCATTTCTAAACAATGGCATAAACTAGATCAGTTTATGAATCAAAATACATAATCCCATACTTATAAAACACTTAACATAAATTGAACTATTTATGGATATAATCCATAATCATAAAAATGTTTTCTTTGAGGAAGTATATACTCATAAACCCTTCATAATTATTTGTAAAGAAAATGAGAGTTATCCTAAGCATATCCCCCGGGAGTGTCGTAACCAAGAGTGCAGCAAGGCCCGTTGTCGTGCACCAGTTCCCGTTCGAGTCTAGCTCAAAGCGGTGTTTTCGGGTTTTACCCCTAGGTACATCTGTGCCAGAGCTGCCTCTACCTGCTCGTATCCAGACAGGGATGTATTGCTCGGAAAACTCACAAAATCTCTACAATACCAAAATTCTAGGAAGTTCTTCTATACTAATCCTCAAAGTTCATCTTAGGTATACGTGCTCTAATCAGAGTTTATCTAAATCTAGCTTCCAAGGTTTGTACTAAACTTCCTCTGATACCAACTGTAATGCCCCGACCCCAGCTACCCAGAGTCGGTGCATTATTACATAACATTGGCATGATCACAAGAAGATCAAATCTCGAAAGATCGATTGGTTTAGTAGCCTTGGAAACACTAGATATATTCATAAGTTTTACATTACATCATAAAATGAAAAACTACTACAACAACATAATGCCTCCATAATTCACACTCATATCCCCACATAATATCCCTGCAGGTCATTCATAATTTACTTCTTCACTTCCTGGGAAAAATAAAACATAGAAAAGGGGTGAGCTCAAACGCCCAGTAAGGATAACAATATAGCAGAAACTTTCATAAATAAGAATAAACATTTAAGGCAATGTATAACTAAGACAAAAGCCTTTCAAACATGAACTTTCAACATGGTATGGCATAAATAAAATGAAATAATGCCATTTACTTATTCACATTGATATTCTACTAATCGAATAATCACATGTAAAAATCAATAACCACTTTCATAATGTTGGAATGCATAATGCCAGACTATCATAACCACATAGCCAAGGCCTCGTGCCAAGACTACAAATAAGATTTTGTCAAGGCCTTGTGCCAAGACACTAGTTTGTCTCCTGAGACCTACCGATGCATCGAGGAGCTATAGCGGGCTCCACCCGTCACATATTAAGTCCAATGCATTCCCATATGAAAAGGTTTAAACATAACATAAACATTCGTATTAAAACTAGCATACGAAATGTCAATACTTTCACCATAAACTATGAATGGTATAAAAATAGCACATCCACAGTCAAACATATCACAAAACCTTCAATACAATATAGAAGTTTTGTATCATAATAAATCAACTTCAAATAATCTTAAAATCCATCAAAGGATGTTGACATAGATGAAATCAAAATTCTTTTTAAAGAAATATCTCCTTTTATTTTGAAATAATTTAAGATCCATATAAAATAAAACATTTTCTTTGAAAATATTCTTATAAGCTTGTAAGGGAAGCTTTGAAGATTTTATAACGGCGGAAAATAGCCGCACCCGCCGTATAAGTTAAAAAAACATTCTTACCTTAATTCTGTCGAAAAGGTTAAAAAGGACCTTGTTTTGAAAACGACCGAAAGATTCCTTTATAAACTACTTATAAAAGTCAAAAAGGGTATAAATGACTTTAACTCATATTCTAGTAAATAGTAAAAATGTTTTGAAATGCATTTTTAAGAAACATGGATGTGGATGATAAAGAGATCCCAGTAGATTATTACGTATAAACAACCTTGGATAATGAAGAGGTTGTAAAGTAAACCCTTACCTTGTACTTTTCCTTGGTTGGGGTAGGTCAACCTCCTGTATAATGGTGAAATAGTTGTTATTAAATTATACAAGAATCATATATATTAATATGATATCATATATGATCTTTTAACATTGATTTGTTAATAATATCTTAGAATTATCGTCGTTTCGGGAGTTAACTTACTCATTTTCTTTTATATGTTTTGTTACATAAGCCATGGTTGTTGTATCTTATTCATATCCAGAATGATATCCAGTCCTTAAACA
The DNA here is from genome assembly GCA_963277665.1 of Viscum album. Lineage (NCBI taxonomy): Eukaryota > Viridiplantae > Streptophyta > Magnoliopsida > Santalales > Viscaceae > Viscum > Viscum album. The sequence continues at coordinate 1,167,991,347 of OY728122.1, read as the reverse complement.
ACATTTTTAAATCATCAAATGATAATTATACTTGAATGGATACGATGGAGAATGAATCTCATCGCGTTCGTGGAGACGGTAGTCCGTACGTACGCACGAGCGAAAATATCATTCTTTTGATATTAAAATAATATATAAATGGATGGTATATCATATATACAGAATCATTAACATGTTATATTTATTATTTACATGAGTTACACATCATTATTATACCCATCCAAATAATATTATATTGAATAACAATTACACCACGACGTGGAGACGGTAAGCCGTACGTACGCACGTATGGTGACATGTTATTCAAAGGGTGGATAGAATACTGAATATGATTGTACCATATTTATAATAACATCACAGTATATGTGAGATACTGGAGTTATTATTTTAGAATGGTAAGAACAAAGGAAGAAGAAGTGGAAGAAGAAATGAACTTGGAGAAGGGTGGTGAAATCATTACCTCTTCTTCGGGTTCTTCTCATTTAAAATTTCATTACCCCAAACTGAGACCTCTGAATACTAGAAAATTATCTACCTAAATTCATCAAGGAGATGTATTTTTTGAACATCAATACTCTATTCATGCTCCACTATATTCATGAATCAAATATTGATGGGAAGAAAAATTGATAAATGATAAAAATAACTTAGTGGTTGAGAAAATGTGGTGGCATCCCACTTTAATCATTTTAACCACCACTAAAAATCATAGAATTAAATTGTAACAATGAAATTAAAAAAACAAAAAATAAAACAAAAAACCATTCCCTCCCTTAAACAATAACAATAGTTAGATCTTTATTTTTATTGGAGTTGAGATGGGAACAACGATGGAAGAATGCATAAAAACTCAATTATTTCAATTTTTACACTATTAAGTATTTGGTTTTTGTTAATGTTATATAAAATCGATTACTTCGGAAAAAATTCATTAAATCAACCATAACAAGGCATATTAACCTATAAAATTCTCAGAATAAATCAAAAGTCTCAATATATTTTTATTTTGATATTTATAATATCAATTATTTTAATCCTTCATTAATTAAGTAATTACCTGCATCATCATTGTGTCATAAATAAATTTAATTATTTAATATATATAAATTATAAATAAAATATCATGATGTTGGAAATATTTTTATCTTTCTAATGAATATTTATAGTTGAATTTATCTTATGTATAACCCTATATTAAAAACGGTTTAGTTATTAAACATTGAATTATACACTTTTAACACTTCTTTAAATAAAATAATAACAAATTTCCTATTCTAATCCAATTGGATAAAAAGGATCATAATTTATTCTTATGTTTTATTTTAGAAAAAATACACATATCCAATAGAATTAGGACATGTGTTAGGGTAATTATAATATCATCTTTACCATTAGTTACTCTATTTACTTTTAATTGTGGTAAATAAAATTTGAAAGTGACTATTTTAAAAAAATCATCTTATTGAATCACATTTTACTTATTAATGTCAACTGTGTCTCTCGGTTTTTTTTGAAATTAAATCCACATAATTGTTAAAATTATGTTTTATGAAAATTTTGGAAAAGTGCCTTGAAGGTGGGTAAAAGACGATAAAAAGTTCAATAAAATTTTATACAACTAATGTTATTATAAAATGACTCAAATTTATTACATTTAATTTATATAGGTATTATGTATATATTTTTACTTAAAATAAATTTAAATAAAATAAATAATTATTTAATAAAAAAGTCAGTTTTAAACATTAACGTAATGTTTTTCACTATTCATAAAAAATCGAATGTTTTTAGAAAAAAACCTAAAATCCACTCTAAGCTAAATTTGGAATTTATAATTCAAAAATGATGTCTATTTCCCCAAATTAAAAACATAGAAGTTGTATTAATTAATTTTAAAAAAATTTCCCATTGTCAAATACAGAAAGTGAGTTTTTGAGAAGTAAAAACTATATAATGATTGATATGTGTTTATTTCAAATTTAAATTTAAAATTACTTCCAATGACTGAAGTTGGATTAAATGATAAAAATATAATATAATTATACCTCCAAACCATTAAAATATATAATTTTACACTATAAATTAGTTTGAATAAAAAAGTTGTTTTTAATTAAAATTTAGTATTTTCACTATTCATCAAAATATGAAAGTTATCAAAAAATCTAGAAAAATTTATCCAAACTAATTTTTTGTCCCTTTTCTAATGAAGAAGTTTATTTCATAAAATTGAATATATAAAAGTGTCAAATATTGGATTTAATAATTGTTCCCCATTAAAAGGCAGTAAAATTTAATTTCTTGAAAAATACTTCTTTTATTGGAAAAATTGAATTTCTTCTTATATTATTTCTAAGAAAAACATAATAAAAATGTTAAAATTATATAGAGTCTATAAAATTCAAAATTAAGTCAATACTATTCATAACCTCTTTTTGAATGACTAGTTTGGTAAGTTTTGGTGCGCTCAAACTCGGTGTTGCATGTAGCGCAAGCTATCGAATTACATTAAACAAAATAACATACTAAGAAATCATGGGGTGATAAATTCAACCCTGGTTTTGTAAATTTCATCCTTGCAATTTTAAATTTGGGCATTGGAACTTTATTGAAATTCCCACATTGGAAAAAGAGTCAATAAAACTATCACTTTAAAAGAATAAAAGCGATGTACAAAGGTCACTCAAGATAACCCATACTAGGATTCCATGTATGAAAACAAGGATATAGAAAATAAACTAAGTATAAAGTTACTATGGAGAGTGATATAAAACACGATTAGGAGATTGTTAACAACAATAAAACCACAAACTTGTGATGGGTTAAATGGTCATTAGTTTACCAGCAGGAAATGTAGACGTACACTTTTTTTTCTATGTTCAATTTCATAATGTTGAGGAATTTGTTTATAAGATTGACTAAGAACATAAAGAGATATACATAATTTTTAAGCAAAGTTTCATCCATTAATAATTTTCTACCACTAAGTCTTCTTTTCTCCAAACTATGAGTATTCAAGATCACTTGGTCACACCTGAAGCACTAGAATCAACTTCTATAGAATCACATAATCCAAAAAGGATGAACTATATATTTCTATTTACTTTTTAGATTATACATAAACAAATTGTTAGTAAAAGATTAGATTATACCCAAAATGGATAATCCTTTGTGGAAATAAATATTAATCATACTTTTCAAAATTTAAAAAACGACACCCAAAGTTCAATAAAGACCATCAGTAAACAATTGTCCCTAAAATATTTCAATATAATCCAAACTAAAATTGAAACCCAAAACTCAGAAAAAATTAGTCACATTTTCTTTCATAGTAAATCCAAACATTTATCTCCAAATAAAATCAACTACTCTTAAAGTCTCAAATATAATTTTAATTAACCAAATCACATATCCTTTATGATAGGTTAATCCTTTCCATTAATAACCTGACTCTCTATAAAAAATATAGATTCTTCCAAAATAAACAAAATCCACCATTACTCCTCAAATTAAATTCCATAGTATTCTATTTTCATTAGGCATATAGTGTTCTCAATAGAGTGTACTTCATCCAAAATAACAATTATCACTTAATCAACAAATCATTTTTCTTATACTAAGGATATCCATTTAATAAAATATAAGATCCCAAATAAAATTATTATTGATAAATAAAATCATTTAACTACAAATAATTAGTCACACTAACCAGGGACTTCACATATTCCAGTTGTAGGTGATAAATCCCAATCGATCTGTGGTTGTGGGTTTCATTCCCATCGGTTTGTCCGACACAATGGGTTATCAAATGGTCTGTGTGTTATCCTTTTATAAAAACTATATTTTATAACATTCCCAAAATGATATAAATTCTAAAAATAACCGTAACATAATTTAACCACAAATGTTATCTCATACCTCTCATTTTCATCCTAAAAACTAATAACCTGTAACTGCCTTAAATTCAAGGATCATATAAATCCAAATGGTTCACTATAATTATATCTACAAAAGAAAAAACAATTCTTACTCAAACAGAACTTTCACATAACAAACTACATGGTTACATATACAAGATAATAGCATTACAAAGTAATCCCATAAAATATATCATTAATACTTTTAATCATTTATCCATCCATTTATTTCTACACAGGTTCTTCCTTGAACTATAGGTTATCCTATATAATAGGGAATTGACTCTGTTAATACCAAGGTTCCTTAAAATTATATAAAATTCATGCAATTGGATTCCTAGGATCATTTTTATTTTCATCCATAGTACTCTTTAATTTTCCATTACAATTCGTTACTTTGTGTCCTTCTTTCCCACACATAAAAAATTTCTCTGTTCCATTGAGAAACATTCCAAGGTGTCTCCTTCCACATTTCTGGAATGATAGAAATTTATATTTCTTTTCTCCATGATTTCTACTACTAGATATCTTATCATTCTCCACCTTTCTCTTCTTTATTGAGTTTTAGAGTTGTTTAATTTATATATTATTGATCTTATTTTTGGAGACCTGCTTTGCCATGAACATAATATATTTTACACCTATCAATAATCCTTTTAGTTTTTCATTTCCATCATCATGTCCAACTTGTACATCATATTCTATGTTACTATGACTTCCTTGGAATCTATCCATTGACTAACACCACACAACATAATGTGAGTCATAAAATTATTTAGAGAAAATCACGACACCTTATTTTCAATCTCAAACACATTGGGATTAACCAAGATTATTTATTCTCATCTTAAATAATAATACTTCAAATTTGTTTTTAATGAAAATGTGATTTATCTTAGGCATATCCCATAACAGTGTCATAAAAAAGAGTGCATCAAGGCCCATTGTCATGTACCAGGATACCCTAGGTCAAGACCAAAATTCCTTGTCAGAGTTTTCACTCCTAGGTATATCTGTGCTAGAGCCGCCTCTACCTGATCATATTCAGATAGAGATGTATTTCTTGGAAACCCACATAATATTTGAATTTCCAAAATTTTTAGATGTTCTTCTATTCTAATCCTCAAAGTATATCTTATGGTTTTTTATCAGAGTTTTTCTAAATTTAGCTTCCAAGGTTTATACTAAACTTATTCTGATACGAACTGCAATGCCCCGACCCTAGATACCCGGAGTCAGTGCATTATTACAAAACATGGGCATGATCACAATTGATCACATCTCAAAAGTCCAATTACTTTATTATCCTTATAAGTACTACATATATACTTATGTTTTACATTAGATTATCAAATGAAAAACAAAAACATTGTGTCTCCTTTTAACACTCTTATATCCCTTATCCTATTCTTGTAGGTCAGTCATAATATATTTCTTCACATCCTGGAAAAAAATAAATCATTAAAAATGGGGGAACTCATATGCTCAGTAAGGATAAAAATACAGAAGAAAAGATCATAAATAATCATAAACATTTAAGGAAATATATAAGACTAAAACAGAAGCCTTTTAAACCTAAAATTTCATATAATATAGAAAATATAAATCAAATAATTTCATTTAATTATTCACATGGATATTATACTAGTCTAATAATCACATGTAATATAAATATATAATTTTATAATTATGGAAAGCATAATGTCGAACATAATAACCACATAGTCAAGGACTTATGCCAAGAATACAAATAAGATTTTGTCAAGGCCTTTTTCCAAGACAGTAGTTTGTCTTATGAGACCTACCAAGGCATCGAGGAGCTATAGAGGGCTCCACTCATCACTTACTATGTCAAATTCATACCTCGTATAAAAAGGTTGAAAAATAATCTAAACATTCATATTGAAACTTGCATACGAAATGTCAATATTTTAACCACAAACCCTGAATGGTATAAAAATATCACATCGACAACAAAAAATAATTCATTCAATACAATATGGAAAATTATATTTTAACCAATTAACCTCAATTAATAATAATGAAGGATATTGACATAGTTGAAAATAATCATCAAAACTATTTGAGGTAAATATCCCCCTTTTTCTTGAATTTTTTTAAAAGTATCACTATTAATCAAGAATCCATTTAAAATAGATTTTTGAATCAAAGTGTTCCATACCAATTTGAATCTTTTAAAAGGAATTTTAATTTTAAAACATTAATTTACTTATAAATAAATCCTTTAAACCATTTCTAAAACATCGATATTAATGAAAAATAATTAGAAGAATAAATATTTAAAATATTTAAAATGATACTTTAGTTAGAGTTCACAACCAAATTAGAGAATCTTGAATACAAATAATTGAGGTAATAAAAATGTTATAATATCATGTGAATAAATGGATTCATGATATACTTTTTCAAAGTACAGTATATACACTATATAAATGTGAATTGGTGCATAACAACCAAGAAGTCTCAATGGAATGTAAATTGAGAATAAATCCCTTATAAATACCATATCCTTTGGTTAAGGATAAATAAATGACATAATTA